>CM074504.1:735278-2170295 GCA_037389245.1 Oryzias sinensis
ATGAAGATATATATATATATATATATATATATATATATATATATATATGTATATCAGCAATATCAGCAGCAGTGATCCTTGAGATGCTTGGCTATAAGAGTAACCATGCCAACCAGGCCAAAATCAAGGCAACTCGGAAGGATGTGAGTAAGCTGACAGAGGCTCAAAGAGGTACAATGAGAAAGCAAGTACCTAAGAGATACAGCTAGATGCCCATACCTGAAGCACTGGAAACTGCCAAACAAAGGCTCCTAGCCTTGAGCAGCCGCCTAAAGAGGTACTCAAGAGACAATGAAGCCAGACGAATAAACAGGCTCTTCGCAACTCAACCTGCAAAAGTGTACGCTCAGTGGCAAGGTCAAAACAGCCGAGCAGACCCACCAAGGCTGGAAACTGAACAGTACTGGAAAAGTATATGGGAGAAAGAGACAGCACATAACTGCAATGCCCAGTGGCGAGCCTCTCTGAGAAAAGAACATAGCAACCTCCCTAAGCAGAATCCAGTAACCATCACAGTGGCTGACATCCAAGAAAGAGTCTCAGGTATGAAGAACTGGACAGCACCGGGCCCTGACATGATACATGCCTACTGGCTAAAGAAGCTTACCGCACTCCACGAGCGCCTGGCAGCACAAATGAACCAGCTGCTAGGAGATGGGACTCACCCCGAATGGCTAACAGAAGGGCGAACGATCCTGATCCAGAAGGATCCCTCAAAGGGTGCAGTCCCATCCAACTACCGGCCAATAACCTGTCTCTCCACAACATGGAAGCTCATGTCTGGCATCATTGCAACCAAGACAAATAGGCACATGGATCAATTCATGAGCAACTCACAGAAGGGCATTGGTAGAGACTCCAGAGGAGCCAAACACCAACTCCTGGTCGACAGAAAAGTCACTCAAGACTGCTGGTCACGACACACCAACCTGTGCAGAGCCTGGACTGATTACAAGAAAGCCTATGACTCAATGCCACACACATGGATCACTGAATGCTTGGAGCTGTACAACATCAACAGGACTCTAAGAGCCTTCATAGGAAACTCAATGAATCTGTGGAAAACCACCATTGAAGCCAATGGGAAGCCACTTGCACAAGTGTCCATCAAATGTGGGATATACCAAGGTGATGCTCTGTCCCCACTGCTGTTCTGTATAGGTCTGAACCCCCTCAGCCAAATAATCAACAAGACTGGCTATGGATACCGACTCAGAAATGGGGCCAACATCAGTCACCTCCTCTACATGGATGACATCAAGCTATATGCTAAGAACGAGCGTGACATTGACTCCCTGATCCACACCACCAGGATCTACAGTACTGACATTGGGATGTCATTCGGGCTCGAGAAATGCAGTCGGATGGTGACAAAGAGAGGCAAGTTAGTCCACACAGGAGGGGTCTCACTCCCAGAAGCTGGAACAACTAGAACAGCCAAATACCTCCAACGAGTAAGGCAAGTCTTGATAAGCCAGGTCAATGCCAAGAACAAGACCAGCGCAATAAACAGCTACTTTCTGCCAGCTATCAGATACTCTTCAGGAATAATGAGATGGCCAAAGAAAGAGACACAGACTACAGACATAGAGAAGTCCTACCATTGGCTAGAAAGGGCTGGCCCACAGGACAGCACTGAAGCGCTCATCCTGGCAGGTCAGGAACAAGCCCTAAGCACCAGAGCCATAGAGGCACAGATCTACCACACCAGACAAGACCCAAGGTGTAGATCTACCACACCAGACAAGACCCAAGGTGTAGGCTGTGCAAAGAGGCACCTGAAACAATCCAGCACATAACTGCAGGGTGGAAGATGCTGGCAGGTAAAGCATACATGGAGCGCCACAAATCGTTGGAAAAGCTGACATTAGAGAAAAACAACATTTGTAGACACTTTCTAAAATACATCATTATTTTAGCCTTTTATTGGATGACAGGGAAAAGAAAACGATGTGCAGCAGTTTGGTCTTCGTGACCAGAGACAATTTTCACAGAGGACGATTCACGTCTTGAATGGAAAGCAGATATCAAAAAATGTTGTACACCTAATGGACTCCATGTTTGTTTTTGGACAAGGACGATTTAAAGCGATAAAAGTTTACAGACCTGGTCAATCTTCCTTTGTTCTTTGATCTTTTAGTGGAATTAAATCTTTACAGTCATTGTTTTATTGTTGGAAACAAAACTCCCCCAATCTAACCCAAAAGCTCCAACCCCAGCATGCTAATGCTCACTCACAAACCCCTCAGCATTCTGCTGTCTCTGTTAATGCCAAATGCATTGGGCAGAAAAAACAAAGTGACGACTCCATCTGTTTGGTTTAGCAGATGACAAAGTCCTTGCAGAGAAACAACAGCAGCAGTCTCGTATGTGCATCTTCAGGCCGCTGACGATGTTTGGATGCCCGCTGACATTCTGATCTCATATAGGGAAAGAAATCGAAGCAAACAAAATGAGATGAGAATGATGTACAGTGATCCCTCGCTATAACGCGGTTTACTTTTCATGGTTTTGCTACTTCACAGATTTGCATTGTGCATTGTGTTCTGCATTCTGATTGGCTAAAAAGTGACTCAGCTTCTTCTCTATCTGTGCGTCAATAACGTTGCAGTTTAATATGTACATGTACGTAATCAGCTTGCCAGAGTTACATTACGTACGTGCAAATCTTCTTGCAATTTTGACTTTCTCTAAAACCCATAGAAAAAAGAGCAACAACAACTGCCAATCACTATGTTCTCCTGAACAAACACAGCTGCACCGCGGGCTTCAAAAGAAGAAAACACTGCAGAGCGGAGTCAGGATGCAGCGGCTCAGTCTGAAGAGCAGTGAAATACACCTGAGTCACTATTTGTCCCACTCTACTTTGTATTTTTTCAATTACTCGAGTCGCGGTGGGCGGGGCTAATCTTCGCAATTTGAGGCTTCTGTTCACATTGATGATTAAAATTATATTTGACAGTACAGTACAGAAGATATTTTTTGAAAAGAACATTTCTAAAGTACTGTTATTTGTGGAGCAAATGCTTGAGCCTGTAAAATGGTTTTTTCTTTCTTTTCAATGCATAAAAGAGTATTTAATTGTATAATAATTGTAAAAAAATAATAGAGGTTTCTACTTCACGGATTTTGCCTATCACGGGTTCTTTTTTGAACGTAACCCCCGCGAAAAACAAGGGTTTACTGTATACACCTTTCTGGTAGTAACATGATGTTTTGAGTTAAATGGAAATATCACTGAATCTTCAACAGGTGTATCAGAATATTCCCTCATCCAGGATGTACTCTTAGTGTAAAATGCAGCAGGCATTGGTACGTTTAACTGTTGAAACACAGTCAGATCGGTCAGATTGTTTTCAGAGCCAAACTTTATTCTGTTTAACTGCATTTTAACCCGTGTGTTATCTTAGACGACCCCCCCCCCCCTTCCATTGACGTGTTTTCCCTACCATGACAAAGGTGGATAAAGGTGGAAAGATTTCATGTAATCCATGGACACCAGTGAAGATCACAAATCATTGAAGAAAAAAGGTTCAGAGCTCTGTCTACTGGGTCTAGATGACCCCACTGTCTAGTGGGTCTAGATGACCCAACTCCCAACGTTAAAGTGACTAGGATAGAACAAGGATTACAGCAACATTACATCTGTGGAGCCAACAGTTCAGTCAGCCAATTCTCTCTTGATTCAAGACCTCAGTGTGTTCTGATTGTTTTTCATTTTATTGAATGATCAATCAGTTGAGGATCTTATGGATCACATCTCTCAGCTGACCAGGATAACCTTCTGAAGAGAACGTTTGAGTGTTCTTACCGAGGCTGCATTTCTGCAGCCTGAACCCAGCAAAGCAAAAATAATGGATGGACGTTTTGTTCCCAGGTGTCCCTTTCCAAAAGAAAACTTTAAACGATGCAAAAATACTACAGCGTAATGCTGGCTCCTGAAATGCTTCACTTAGCCAAATGAAAGGCAAATGTTTGCGTAGCTGATGAAGTCATCAGTCATTCTTGCCTTCAGTTTTCTTGCTGTCACTTGAAATAGTTGGAGTAAGTGTGAGTCAGCAGGATCAGACCCCACCTGAGGATGAGAAACTCCATCTGAAGGCAGAAGCTGCACTAAAGAGTTTGACTTTTGCCACCTGTGCGTCGTTTTTGCTCAGCTTTGCATCTTTTGTGTTTCATTAGAGAAAAGTGGGCCAAAGATTTCACCTTTTTTTTAAAGAAGAAGAAAGTGTTCTTTTAATTACCTCTGGAGCTGACCTCCTGCTCCTCACACCTTGACTGTATCCCTGTAGCTCAGTGTTGGTTTTATATAGAAATCCTGTTTGATTAATGAACTGCTAAACCGCTGCTGTGTTTAAGAAAACACCTTCATGGCAGCAACAAATGCGGGTTCGTTTATTAAAGCGAGGTAAAACCATTAGATTGTCGACCAATCAACCTTGAATTTCTTCTCAGGAGTTGTTCTTTTCAAATTTACAACCTGAGCTGGATTTGCAGCGGTAGCCTAATGGATTAAAACCTCCACCATTCAGGGGTTTTTAAAGGCCGCACATGTTTTCGGGTAGCTGATAATTGGTCCAATGTGATTAAAGCTTATGTCAAATAAGCCAGCAGTGGCTGCAGACTCCTGACATCCCTGCTGCCAGCTCCTGGGTTCAGCTGCTCGCTCCCATCGCTGCAGCCAAGTATCTGTTGAGCTGCAGTGTTTGCCCCCGCTTGCAAAGTCAACTGATCCTTCAGCGGGATAAGCAGGTGATGTTTCCCACTGAAGGAAAGCGTGACTCTGACTGAAACCCAATCATTTCCCACCCATCTTTGTAACTAGGTCCATACTTTACTGAACACCAGACAAATGTGAAGTCGACTTTCCGTTCTTTCTGCCTGGAAACATCCAGATGAAAATCAGAACCTGTACAGTTAATTAGGTGACAAAAATGCAATCAGGTTCTCTCCAGGAGACCACAAACTATGCAAAAAGAAAACCCTTTAGCTATGTCTTTGATTTAAACTTCCAATTATGGCAAGAAAAATAGAATCAAGCTGTTGAAGAGTGATTTCCTGAGAGCTTTGGCTCCTTTTTTATCTGTAGAAATCTCAACGACTTGTTAAGGTGATTTTTCCCTCCTACATAAGAAATGATTCGTCTTCTGTTAAAAAACCAATTTGCTAATGTGTGAAAGCGAGGGTCTGTTCATGGAGAGCAGATTTCAGAAGTCTTACATTGGTGAATCACGTCAGAGTCCAGACCAGGGCTAATAAGGAAGGCCACTTGTCCTGCTTGTTAGCCTCGGCCTTGGACGTTGTGGGATCAGAGTGGCCAGAAGAACTGCTGCTTGAAAACCAATAATGGGAGACATCTATTCACTCTGAGCGCCTAATGTATTCAAGTCCCCGACAGAGTTCATAAAAGAAATTCTTTTTTTTCCTCAGATGTACCGTTTGAAAATGGAAGATTTATCCCAATAAATTCAGTTTCCTGAACCTATTAAGCCTAGCGTGTAAAGCTGCTTTCACACACATGAAGCTGCTAAAAAGTTGTGAGGATAAATTCCTTGGTCCTTCTTTTCCAGGGATTAGCACTTCTGGGTAATCTGACATGACTCTGTATGGCGTCATGATTCCTCACAACGCCTGATACGCCGTCCACATTGACACGCCATCTTATCACTTTCCTCGGCATGTCGTAAAGCAGGGGTGCACATTCTTTTTTAGCATGTGAGTTACTCCAGAAACAACCAACTCCAAAAGACCAATATCTACATACATGCATACACGCATGTGTAGTAACACATGTATCAGATGATTGGACACTGGCAATTTTTGACAAATATATTTATGATTGTTCACTTTTGATGACCCGTATCTATCTACAATTTTTTCACAATCGACCGGTTCATTTAAAGCAAACCTGCTATGAACCATCAAGGGGGGGTTTGAATGAATTGTCTGCTGTTTCTTTAGATAAAATTGCTGTTTTTGGTGTTTTTAGCATGTTCTTTTGTCCTTTCCCTGATGATGGAAGACATATATGAAGCACAGTCCCGCCCACATTTAGAGGTGAATTTCTTGATGAACTCCTGCCGCTCTGCAGAAACTATGTCCTAGAAAACGAGACAGGATTTTAGATTTTGGCTGAAAAAACACCATCATCATCAATAAAAAACCACTTTGAAAATAGATCAGAAGAAGATCGGAGTGGGACTTTAGGTTCAGCAACATTGCAATGAGGGTCAAGACAACTAGTGAACATTTTCAGCAGCATCTTAAACATTGAAGGATTTCATTCATGGAAACTTTGTCAATGAATTCTCATGTTTTAAATAGAAAAGTTTTAACTTTGTGAAGGATCACTTTCCGTTTGATCAACAGCTAGTTACAAAGAATGTTGCCCTTTATATGAAGAGTAACACGTCTGTTGCCATGACAACAAGGTCTTATGTTAATCTACACCAACCCTTGTTGCCTTCATCACAAAAATCAGCTTTTTGTTAAAGTTGGAATAACCTATAAAAAGGGTTGCAAATAGAAACGATATTAAAGCTTCAGTTTGATCTTTTCTTGCTTTAATGCTCAGTCTGAGTCCCACTCTCACTTTTCTTCAGCGTTCTGCGTGGCGTCATGACGGCGAGCTCCTGCTGCTGTCACCGCTCTTAGATCAGTCTCTTTCTTGTGCCTGGCAGCTGTCGTTCCGCCCACTGTCGATCCGTCTTGTATTCACTAAGTTATGGTTTTCTTCATTTTCAGCTTTGCAAGTGTCTCCAGGTTCGCCCAAAGATCTTACCTGATCGACACTCTTTTTAACTTTGGTCACAAAGCGATCTTCAGACCTTGGTGATTTCATGTGTCTTTTCAAGCAAAAGAATTTCCCATTTTTCTACTTTGGCAACAGTTTGTTGATAAAAACCCAGAGACTCGGTGCAGCTGCAGGTCTATTTCCAGTTTCAAAAACACATTTCAGAAAAACCAGGAGGGTACATCTGAAAGTCATGGACGCCTCATTTGCCAGGCAGATTTGCAGAGTCCTGACTGTGCAGACAGTCAAGTCCTTCATGTTTTTGTTCCAGAGTTCAGTCGTCAGCATAATCAGCTTGGAGGGGAGGGAAAGAAAAAACAACACAAGCAGACAGAAAGCAGCATGTCCCCGCAGTAAAGCGCCATCCAGGAAAAGCACTGCCGACTCTGCTTTTGACCTGCTCCAGGGAGGGAGGTGTGCTGCTGCCGGGGGGGGGGGGGCACAGTAATTATGTGCATCTTTAACTACATGGAAACATCTGCAGCAGATGAACCTGAGAGGCAGATTGTTCAACGACTTGCAAAATGTCACGGTTCACTCCGGTGGCCTGAGCGCAGGAAAAGTCAATGCCGCCGGGGCGCCGGCGCCGTAGCTGTCACACACGACACGCTGGACAAATGACACCATTTATGAAATGACGGTGGAGATAGAGGGACTCACAACCATTTAAAGGGTAATCTATCAGTGAATTAGCGATCTGGAATGATCGTAATGTTCTTGTCTTTTCCTACTCTCCGAGTTGAGATGACAATAAGATCATGTTAATGAATTCTTCCTATGTGCTGCTATAATGTGGTATCATCTGTTCACTGATATTGCCTTTGTGACAACGGAGCCATCAGTCCGTGGACGGATCTCCCTGACACACCGGCAGGAACTAATGATCTTCCTTTTCCTCGGCAGCTGTCATGTTACATTGTCTTGCTCAACACATGACTGATTTTATCTTTTCTCACAGGTTCAATTGAATATTTAAAGGTCGAATTGTGTTCTCTGGAGAATGGATACGACAGAAATCACTGTTAAACGTCAAAGACTTTCTAATCAGCCAATATGGATTGAGTGACTCCAGTCCGCTTTAGAGCTTCAGAAAACATTTCTGAAGACTTTTCTCTGAAATGGATTATTCTGATGGAAAGTTTTGCAAAAAAAAAAAAAAAATGAAGTTGAAAGCTTTAAAAGGGAACAATGAAAAAACTCCACTGATCGCATTAAACTATTATATCTAAAAAAGAAGGGGAGGATGGGAGGAGTGAAGGGAAAGGTTTTCCTCAAATATTTCTTACTTCTATCAGCATCAACCCATTCTCTCAGCCTTAGAAACACCAAATAGAACAACCGAGAAATAAATGAACCCAATGAATTCCATGGTGGTGACCGACCAATGAAGCAGCAGTCGGGAGGGTGTGTCTGTGGGTGGGGGGGGGGTACTTTTAGTTAGGCACTGAGAAGAAAGAGCAGACGTTTGTGAAAAGAGGAACACTAACGCAATCAGGCGTCACTCTGAGAGCGGATCTGAGGAGGAACAAAGGTTTCGTGTCCACAAACATGAACTCATGAAGAGCTTCGGTTTTGAAATATAAGGAAATTCCTGTTTGATTCCAGATACTTCCTCCCGCAGAGAGCCAAATCTCTGCTCCTGAAGGTTACACTCTCTGCTCTGATAAAAAGCTCCTGTGGCGTTTGAAGTCCAACGTGTCAGAAAAAGAAGTTCTCATTGAAGAAGCAGTGGATCAGAGCAGGCCTGTCAATCTTCAGCTTTAAAGTTTCTTCTTCTTCTTCACCGTGTCAGCGGGATTCAGAACAGTAACACAAACCCTGCTTTAGGTTGGACTTCGCTGCCTCGGAGAGCCAGACTTTGAATGCAGCACAATACTTTTTAAATTCTCAATCCAGTCTAAGCCTCGTCACCATTCTGGCTCAGTAACTTTTAAAGGCAGATGCATTCATGTAGCAGAAGGTGAGTCTCTGCATTATCCCTGTGTCAATCAAATCTGAGCATGTTTAACTGAAAACTAATTCTAAAATATTTTCAAAAACAGCTGGAAATGAAAGAAGCCCAAAAGAATCTGTTGTTCCCGCCTTTCCATCTGCTGCTCCGCCACGGTCAAAACACAAGCTCTGCTGTTTTATGCATTTCTGACAACTTCAAACATTCACTTTGACTTTCAAAGGTTTGAACTTTTCTAAAGCTCCAGCGTTTCCTGAAGCTGCAGGGAGGTCAGAGGGCATCATGAGAAAATCCACTTCCTGACTCGCTGCTGGTCTCATGATATTTTCATCAAACAGTTGAAATGAAGGATGTTCTCCTGGAAAGCTTTAAATTAATGCAAGTTTTGTTTGAGATAACAAGAGAAGCCTTAATGTTTCGCGGTCTTATGGAGGCATCAAGCTGGAGACCAAAAGCAGGTCTGGGAAAACCCAATTAGTAGCTAAATGCAAATGAATACCCATAATGCATAGGAACATAAAAACTCCAATTAGAAAACTTCAACTTTGCTGATTACCAAAAGGAGGAGCTGCAGAGATGTTCAACAAAAAAACAGGAGTTTCTCGCAAGAGAACGGAAGAGAAACTTTCCAAAAAAAACTAGATGGAGCTGCATTTCCAGAAGAAAATGCAGGGTTGAATGCTGTATTGCTGAATGAAAGCTGAATTTGCTAAAGAAATAGCTGAACTGAAAATCTTGGAATATCTTTAAGAGTTAAAGGACCAAAAGTCATAGCAGGAATAAGCTGAAAAAGTTGAACAGTGTAACAGTAGAATGGCTAAAATAGGTTACAATTTAGGGGTTAAACATGAAAGCTGAAATTGTTGAAGAAATGGCTGAACTGATTGAAGAATTTGAAGATTTGAAGGAACGAATGTGTTAGCGGAAAGGAATGAGCTGAAAAGGCTGAACTGTTCAATGGTAGAATGGTTAAATAGGTAAAAAACTTTAAAAGAAGTTAAGCACAATGTATTTTAATGGAGCAAAAATCCTGGAAAATCGTGGAATGTAATGAAAAGTTCAAGGATTTGAAGGACCAAAAGTCATAGCTGAAATAAGCTGAAGGAGTTGAACATTTTTATCGTTGAATTGCTAAAAAATTTGAAGTGTCCGAACCGGGTCTTGAACCGGCGACCTCATGCACCAAAACTTCTACATGTATTTCTATGGGGAAAAAAATCCCGGAAAACAAAAAAAATGAGTTGCTAAAGGCCAGAAGCTTTGTTTGAGGGTGCTGGTTATTTTTGACGTGTTACTTTGAGGCACTGGATTGTTTGGATCCATGTAACATTGATGAGTAAAGAGAGTTTCAAGGTTCTACTGAGATTTGAACTCAGACTACTGGATTCAGTGTCCAGCGTGCTAACCATTACACCATAGAACCCTATGTAAACTCACATTTTACAGGTTAAAAATCCCAACAACGAGTCTTCAGTAGATCTTGTACTAAAGGTGCTTTTTTTTATTCAACATGGTGGCCTCTTCCAGAGGTCAAATAAAACAGATCAGAGCTGAAAGCCTCTCATGCTGGACATATTTGAAAAGTTTAGCCTAGTCTGTGAAGTTTAGTCATTACCTTTTAAATTGATGCCATCTTTTATTTGGTGTCATTACAAAATGGTCTGAATTCAATTCAATTCAATTTTATTTGTATAGCCCAAAATCACACCAACAGTCGTCTCAATGGGCTTTGAAGTAAAACATGAACTCAAAAGGATCACGAATACAAAGAGTTCAATAGGAAAATACTAAAATGAACTAACAGACTGACTAAGCTATACTGGCATCCCTGCCCTTAGACCCCCCTTCGCGGTAAGGAAAAACTCCCAAAAAAACTAAAATAAAACGAAGAAACCTCAGGGGTGCCCACATGAAGGAGGGATCCTCCCCCAGGACGGACAGGCGATTTACCAGAACTCTTAGAGAAGAATTAACTTATCTAAATCTATAACTACATATATAAAGTCCAGCAGACGAGCTTCATCCAGCCGTGGTTGGGGGGACAGTTAGGGGCGCGCCTGAGACAGGATCCACAGCCAGGTGTAGGAGCAGGAACAGAGACGAGGTAAACGGTCAGGAACTGGAGCACGGATGAGCCAACTGGAGTCTGGAAGCACTCCCACTCCCCAGGAGGGGAAAGAGGGAGAATACATGAATCACTGCACCAAACAGAAGCATGGAGAACTAAATGATGAATAATGATCAAAAATAGAGAATAGAGGAAGGGTAGAAGTAGAAGAGAACCACTGAACCGCTCTTAGTCTGGCTCGTCACCTAGGACCTGTCTGGCATGGGAGACCCTACCAGGGCCGTCGGTCCCAGACAGCTTAGGTACTCGGATCACTCGAGCCCTCAAACCCCCCCTCCACGATGAGGTGGTGGTTCACGGAGGGGAAAATTTGGCCCTTTTTTTGTAAAGGGGTTTGATCAGTCACTATAAAATACTCCCTGATGTGACTTTATGTGAATTTAAAGTTCTTTGATTGGTTTATAAATGTTTTTATGGTCACGGGCCTTCATGTTTATCTGATATGATTTTATAGTAGGAGCCCTCGCAGACCCTGATGTCCTCTGATACCGGCCTTTTGGTTATCCCAAAAGTAACGGCGAGGCCTCATTCAGTTTTTCTGGAGCTCGCCAATGGAACAGCCTCCCAGCATGCCTCAGGGCCGCAGAGACTGTTCATGTTTTTTAATGGAAGGCTCAAGACCTTTTTAATCTGCTTTTAGTTGAAATTTAGGAATTTATTTGATATTTTAATCATTTATGTTCTCATTTTACTCATTTCATGTTTAGTTTTTAGTTTAGTTTAGTCTGTATGTATGTACATATATTTATATACAAATTCTTTCCTAAATTCTTATTTACTGTTAAATATCTGTCTATTAAGGTTTATTTATGTAATAATTTGGTTATTGATCTATTTTAATTTATATTTGTAACTCCAGTGTTTTCCTCAGAGGGATCCTCCACATCAGTGACCGACCCTTATCAGTGAACGGGTCACTGCAGTTGGATCTCGCGGGTCTGGCTCTTAATCTTAGATCTGGGGGGGGTCTTGTAGTAGTGTATTGTTTGCCCTGCACCCAGAAGGCGCTGACCCAGGAGCCCCTCCCTCAATGCTAGCCTTGTCCAAATGTCTGCTAATAATCACAAACTGAAGGCAAAAAAAAAAAAAAACAACAACTTTAATCAGTTTTTTGGGTGAATTTAATTTGGAAATCTTGAACTATACAGTCAGTAGTTGGGTGGGGGAAACTGAAGTACTCAGAGAAAAACCCACATGAGCACGCTAATGTGAGGCTGTAGCTGACCGTCACGTTAGCGTGTCGCCCTTTTTTATGTCTGATAAAATGTAGGAGATAATGACGACTGTCCAGCTGCCCTCACTCCGGTTATAATGAAACGTTTGGGAGGATCGTCTTAGAACATATCAAAGACAACATCCCCGCAAACTTTGACAACCATCAGTTTAATTACCGGGCAGATAGATCTACAGAGGAAGCCATTTCCACCACACTTCACACAGCCCTGACCCACCTGGAGAAACCTAATATCCTACGTCAAGATGCTCTTTGTTTTGAACACTGTGATCCCCATAAACTGGTCCACAAACTCTCCAATCTCAGCCTCTCATCCATGCTCTGTTCATGGATGATGGACTCCCTGAACGACAGACCTCAGAATGTCAGGATGGCGGCCCTGACATGTGACACCATATTCCTGAGCACAGACACACCCCAGGCCTGTGTGCTCAGTCCAGCATCTTCCCACTTTTCACACAGGACTGAACCCTTTCTTTCATATCCTGGCCTTCATTTACTTCCTGCTGTAAAGCTCCAGTTTGCTGTCGTAGTGTCTGAACCTGAACTTCCAAATCGTCCATTTCTTCCTCTAAATCAGAACTTCCCTCCTTTTGGGTCCGATTCTCCTCCTTCACAGCACAGACTTTTTCCTGCACGTCGACTAACTGAAGGACTTGGTCTTGCAGCTTTAAGACTTGATCGCTGAGCTCCAAGTTTCTCTTCATTCGACTGGCTGTATTTGCTTTGACCTCCTCATATTGGGAATCTTTTTCTTTTAGACTTTGGATCATGTCTGTCAGTTTTTTCTTTTCTTTTTCCAGGTCTTCAGTCTCCTGTTCCAGTGAATCTAATAGTTCCTGGTTCAATTGGATTCCCAGCTCTTTGTCCCTCTGCTGCTGCCCGTTTTGCTTCTCCTGGAGAGCTTGAACGTGTTTCCTCAAGTTTCTGATCTCTTCCCTCAAAGTCTCCTCTTCCTTCTTCACAGCTTGAAGCTTTTTCTCCACATGGCCTGAATCCTTGCATTTCAGTTTTTCCACTTCCAGGATCAGATCCGTCTTGATTTGGTTCAAGGTCACAGTTTCTGCTTTAATCTCATAGTATTCGGATTCAAACGTTTCTCGCTGTTCAAGAAGATCCATCGGTTTGTTTCTTCCCACTGTGAGATTTTTGGTTTCTCCTCTGAGAGAATCTATTTCGTCCTCCAGACCCTTAATGTCAAGAGGCGGCTGTCCTGCATAGCCTTCCTGCAGTTTAAGTTCTGAAATCTCCTCCTCCAGTGTCGTCTTCTGCCGTTCTAGCAGGCATCTTTGTGCCACCATTTCCAAAATTTTAAGTGTCCGAACGGGGTCTTGAACCGGCAACCTCATGCACCAAAACTTCAGTATCTAATTCTATAGGGGAAAAAAAACCTGGAAAACCTGGAATATCTTAAAAAGTTGAAGGATTTGAAAAACCAAAAGTCACAGCAGGAATAAGCTGAAAGAGCTGAACATTTTAAAAGATGAATGGTTAAAACTGGTTAAAAATTGTAGAAGGAGTTAAGTGCCGAAAAACGGCATACTATAATAATACGGATACTGTAATAAAGAAAGAGAAACAGGAAAACAAAGGGTTTGAATACTTTACAGCATTCAACCAATAAATACACAAACGACAACAAACACAAGAACACAAAGCTGATGGATGAAGAAATAAAGAAGGTGAGCTCCTCCGTGAAAAACCAAAGCGTTCTTTGATTCAGGTTCAGGAACATTTGGTCGTTCTGCTCTTTTTATTGCTGAAAATTGTTTTTGTGCACCTAAAGAAAAACACAAGGTTGCCAAATAATCAGAGAGGCAAAACAACATGAAATGGGCCCCCATCAAAACACCTGTGGCAGCATTTTCAGCAGCTCAAGCTCCGCTTTGTTCTGCACACAGAATGTGAGAAGATAACCAAACACTCATTACACATTCCTTCCAGCAGGATGAACATCAACATTTCACCCATGGAGCTTTTTAAAATTCCAACAAGCTGGGAAACCAATTAAAATGCAGCACATGGCGGCAGACCTGCTGCTTGGAGAAGTCCACACAGGTATGCTTTGTTTAATTAAAAAAAGACAGATGAATAAGAAACAGAGCTGCTTTCACAAATGCAGATGTTGGCTGAAAAGAGAACAGCAGCAAGTGTTGTTGTTAGCCGGTGGAAACCCCGAGAACAAAGGCGGGAGCATCCATCCTGCTGCTATTGAACAGAGCCCCCCCCGGGGAACCCGAGCAAACGGGCCTCTCTGTTTCCACTGCAGCACAGCCACATAATAGGGATCAGTCCCCCAGCCATTCCACCGTGCCGGCAGCCTAAACAATTACATCTCTTTCTCATGCGGGGGACGGAGCTGGATAGCTTCTGTTCGGCTGTCACCTGGAAGTGCTGCCTCCGACCCCGACCTTCTGGAGCCGCTTCGGGTGTCACGACAGGCGGAGCCGCCAGATCTACAGCGCAGAGTCAGAGGCTAATTGTAGATTTGAATCTCCAGCTTGACCAAATGACACCAGGAGCTTGGAATACCAATTAAGGGAAGCGATGAGGACTGGAGGGGAGCTGGTGCAGGAGGTGTTTGAGGAGCTGCCTGTTTGTTTATGCAATGAATAAGTCATGAAGCCAGGGCCCCCGGAGGTTTGGACATCATACTAAGTGAACAAGGAGTCACATTATAAGTTCAACATATTAAGAGCAAATTCAATATATTTAATAAAACACTCAGACACACAATACTCACCAGTCAGATCCTAAAAGATCTGTCACCGAAAACACCTTCTGCTCTGCATTTCTGCTGATTTACCCCCCGAGGACGGACCCGTCTATCACCAGATGGTCTGACGTTTAGATCTACGTGGACTCATAGAGGTCTGTTTCAGTCGCTGTTCAGATCTCTAGCAGACGACTTTCCCACAGATCATCTCGCCGCAGTCCCATCATGCTTTGCAGGTTGCAAACAAACCGCCATTTGTCTCAGCTAAAGACTATTTTCGTAAAGATTCATATACATTTTTTACAAATAAAAACAATCTGATGGTGTCTAAGGAGCACATTTGACGTCAACATTATGTAATTAATGCACGAATCACTAATGCACAGAATATTAGTGATGGGAATTCCAGCTCTTAGAGAGCCGGCTCTCTTGGATCGGCTCACTAAAATGAACTGGAATGACTCTTTGGGTTGTTTTGTTGCTTTGTTTAATTTATTATTAACAACTATTTAAAAGTATGAAGAAATTAAATAACTAATGTAATAAATGTGCATTAATTCAAGTGTATGATATGTTTATATTATTATTCCTTCCAGATAAAATGTTCAAAATAAATGAAAGAAACAAAGAAACTGCTATTTACAATTCAGCTTTTAACTACTATGAAATTTTAGGTTTTGTCTTTTTAAACAAATTTGAGCCAAAAAAACACAAAACACTGAAACCACAACACAAAATAAAAATATAAATGTGCACAATAAAATGGAACAAAACCCAACAAAGACTTTTATTCACAGTAAAGGTTAAGTGTCTGAGGTTAGAGGAGCTGATCTGGTTTCTTCTGTTGACCTGGTCTGTTCTGGAGAAGGTTCTCTTAGGTTCCTCTTCAGGTTGGTTCTGGAACCGGTTCTAAATGAATTGTTTTCCTGCTGAATTCCTTTTTATTATTAATAAAAGTCAAACGGTTCCAGATTTTTGCTTCTTTTTGCAGTCTCTCTCATTTTCTTTACTTTAGTTTCTTGTGCTGATGTGGTTTCTTGTTGTTTCACCTGGCACTCTCGAGAGCGAGTAACGACCTGCCGACCCACATGGACGCAGTGCACCCCCCCCCCCCCCGGTGGCCGCCCCTAGTGGACCCCCTCGGCTGGGGCCCGGCAACTGACTTGGAACTGGTGCGGATCAGGGAAATCCGACCATTTGATCAAAACAAAGGAGGAGCCGAGGTGGGAGCTGTCCATGGTGCTGATGTGATTTCTGCTCACTGCTCTGAATGTCAAAGGGAAGAAATTCAGGTTTACGTGTTCTTTGCGTGGTTTATTCGTGCTACTTCCGTGTTTTTAAGATGTTTCATTCGTGATATGTTCTAAGGCTAAGCCCTTAACATGATAGAATTGATGTCCAGTATGTATGTTGTCTAACAGACATGTTTTAACCGAAATGACTTTCTTAACTTTCATCTTTATATAAATGTATCAGAATTTCAAAGTAATTTTGTTGTTTTTAATTATTTGTATGGATCCTCCAAATAAAAAATAAATAAATGATTTAGTTTATAGGATTTAAATAAATTGAATCATGTGAGACCTCAGAGGTACATGAAATGAGTGTAACTTTTCTTTTTATGAACATTTGATTCCATGAAAAATGACTGACAGAAAAGTTGTTTGCCTGAAATGTGTTGCTAGAATGTTCTGATAAAGTGAACAGTATGGGGACCATCAGTCCCTTGTTTTTTTTAATTTTTCAAACATACTTAATGATAAAACTGCAGTCTGAAAATGTTATGTGCCGCCTGTAGCGCTCAGGATCTCTGTGGGACTCCAGCTATGCAGTATTTTGTCTGTGAGGAACTGCGTTTGCTTTTAGAGGCAGACTTTAACATTTAAAAAATGATCATTTATGTTAATGAGACTGTAGAAATATTTGTTAATTGTCATGTTTGGCCAGCCACCAACACTAAGGATTGCAGCTGACGTCTCTGTTTGTCTTTCAGAAAAACCTGTTGCTCAAGTTTCCTTCTTAAGAACAAAAGGCTCATCCATATTTTTAAAGTTTCTGTCACAAACTAGAGCAGATGGAGGGTTTAAAACCACCTGAGTTCTGTTCAGCTGCATCGGCCCGTCACTCATAAAAACACTAAGACAGCATTCTGATGGAAACATGCTTCCCACGAGCCTCGCTTAGCTAACAAAACGGATAGAGTTGATGACGTTACTGCGTCTGCCTCCACAAGATGTAGAATCATCTGTGGAGACACCATGACGTCAGACTGGATCAGACCTAAACCGCTGTAAAGGCCACTCCCATGATCATCTTCTGATCCATTTTCATTCGGATCAGGAGTTCATTAGAGATTGGCCTCTGAGTTGTGGCTGGGACTGTTGGCATGGAGCAACCCCACCCCCTCTTCCCCTCCCCGCCCAGCATATCTTCTATGTTATAAATACGATATTTTCAAACAGCATTTTCGGTTTGCTCCTGATTTTAACAGTTTGAATAAAGAAATATTCAGAAATGCAGTTTAAATCAAGATTTAAATAAAGATTTGTTTGTTCATTCTGATCCGTGGAGGACGGCGACGTTTGTTTGCAGACTAGGTCAGCTTTAACTGCTTTCGGACGCAGCGATGCCAGAACCGCTTTGTGTGCAGAGCGGCCTCTTGTGTACTTTTTGTGAGGTAAGCGGCACATTGTTGTGGACTTGCTGTCTCATTTCTGCTCTGGCTGTGTGATGGAACTGGAGCTCAGCCAGGAAGATGAAAGAAGGGCGCATTTACACCCAGGACTGATTTGTCCGCCGCAGACAGCAGCGTCTCCTGGCTGCAGCAGGACTCCCATGGGTTTCCCATTATCTTCCACCTAGATGATGATTTCAAACTCAGCCAGTGTTTCAGATCCAACCAGGCAGTTGAAGGGAAGACTACAGATCTTAGTGAAAAAGGAGATTGAGAATATGAAAAGTAATACCTTTTAGACTTTTTCCAATTGGTATTGAAAGCAGTCCCCACTCTGACCTTGCTGCAGATTAGTTATATAAAACAGTCTCTCCATGAGTCCTGAGTGCTCCGGGAATCCATTAGATTTCAGTGGTGAGATGCAGTAGCAGAGAGAAGTTTGCTGCACTTGCCTCCATGAACAGAGAAAAATGACTGGTTGCTGGTTTGGAGCCTCATTTTTCAATCTCACATTAGGCCAGACGGTGCAGTTCTGTCAAAAGAAAAGGCCACAGGTCCCAGGCTTCATGTTAGAAAAGGACAGGTTTTTGTTGGAGCTGAGACTCTTTAACTGAGCTGATGGAGTATTTCTGTGGTGGCGCCTGTGCCCACGAGCCAAGCTGCCATCAGGAAAATGATCCCACAGGTTTGATCCCAGATCAAGTCTAATATCCAGGGTTCATCCTGGAGGAACGAGCACACGGAGGCTCCGGCTCTGTGTGGTCCACCTGATTTGAGGGTAAACAGAGAGTGGGACACTATCTTACGTAAAAGCCACTATGGATTGTTTCAGGGCAGTTTTCAAAGAGAAAAAACCAGAAACTGGTTCTTTTTTTCAGACTGAGTTTAACTCCTGAAGCTTCAGGACAAACAGACGTCAGACATTTAAACAGAAAAAGCCTTTTTGGTTTTCATCCTGTTATGCAGAAAAACACAAACAGTAATTTATGAATATCTTTAACTAAATGCAACATCTTTAATGTATTTAGGTTTGAATGCTTAATCTGAACTCTCTGTAGTTTGAAACTTTTTCTGCAGGAAATACTTGATTAGTTAAAAAAAATGTAGGAACTGTTGTAGGTTTGTGTTTCTTTGCCTCTGACATGATTTGATGCACATCTCCACACATGGTCACAGTCTATTTAGAAAAGAATTCAACCAACTTTGTAGACACACGATGCAGTTCAGTTATTTTACCTAACAGGACACAATCGACATATTTAATATTCATTATGCTTTTAAACTATAAATATTAATACTTTTTTATCAGAAAGAGGGCATTTATTATTTTATGTAACAAAAACAAAATGTCTAAAGAACATAACAGCTTCAAACATAAAGAGTTTTGTTTATGTGGTTAAAAAATAATTAGAATACCGTAGATTAGAATATAATTTTTTTGATCCCAGAAAGATGAAATTACCACAACATTTTTAAAAAGCAGCAGTTAGATAATAAATAACACTAAAAAGACTCGGTCATTTAATGTTTGAAGTGCTGTCAAAATGCAACGGTCTTATGTTTAGTGAACACGACACACATCCCTCACTGTGGTTCACCTTCAGCCAACTGGACTTGACCAGACGTGGTCGGAGCTCGCCTGTGATTGGACGTCTTTTTGTGCAAATATAAAGGCAAAGACACGACAGAAAGAGAAATGGACAAACTTTGACAGAAACTGATTAGATTTGACATCTTTTTTTACCAACATTATCTTGTTCTATCTGTGGTTTTGAACCAGTTCTGCTGCTGCTCCCTGTTCTAGATTGATTTTTTTGGTACGCATTTGTACCCTGTACATCCATACTTTGTTGACCTGAACTTTCATGACCTGAACTTTGGCTTTGTGACTCTTCTACAGATCCTGGACATTCTTCTGAAAAAGTCTGGATGCAGCTACAGAGAAACAGAGCTGTGACTTACAGAGCAGAGCAGATACGAGTGAATTCAGAGATGTGTCTGACACGTCACTGCTTCCTGCTGACAATGAAACAGGTGAAAATATAAACAATTTCAAAATAAAGCGTAAGATTGTGAAGGCAAAGTCAGTCTTTATAATTCAGTCATGTCAGAGGCTGTGTCAGTGAGAACCAAATGTAAAAAAGTTGTTGAACGTTTTGAGTCCTGGTTGTTTAAGGCAGACTCTGATTAATGACAGAATGAAGTCAAATGCTTATTATTTCATTGGAGAGTTCCTCTTTTGTAAACTTTAGGCTTTCTGATGCACCTGATGGGTCCACGTTTGGAGAAAGGACCTGAAGACAGAGGGATTGGAAGCAGCAGTTCTGCTTGTTGGGTTTCTGACTAAGGAGGGTCTAAGGGCATGAACGCCCAGTTTAGTTTAGTTAGTTCAGTTTAGAATTTTCCTAATGAATTCTATGTATTCTAAGCCCATTGAGACGACTGTTGTTGTGATTTTGGACTATATAAATAAAATTGAATTGAATTCTGTCCACCACAGTCAGGAGGTTTAACATTTTAACCGTGCGGAAAATGCTCAGGGACCAGGTTGGAAGTACTGAGACGGCTGCAGCAGAATCCATGCCTCATTCTGACAACAGAACCTCACCAAGCTTTTCAAATGGAAATAGGATGTTTGAAACCGTCATTTCTGGCTCTCTTCAATCGCAAATATTGGAAAGCTCCACCCAAAAAAATCTGTATCATTTCTTTTTTTTGGAAGTTATTCGGTCTGAGCGTAAAATAGGTGAAGCTAATTTAAACTGTTTTCCCCTCTCCTCATTGAAGTAAATATGGAGAATAATTCAACTAAGACAGGATAGTTGATAATGCTCATGGTATTGAGAGGTGAGACTGTTCCAGGTGCCCTCACGGTGTGAGCTCTGCAGAAGTGTAACAGAGCGGCGATCAGCACTGCCTTTGACATTTCTGTTCCGTTTTTGTTCATTTTTGTGTACATTTGTCAAAAGACAGATTAAAGGATCAAACTGTCCGGTCCACAGTTTGTCAGTGCGACCGTCACGCGCCACGCTGCCTGTTGTGTTTGTCTAGGACTGCTCTGACAGATCAGAATGCTTTCTACCTGAATCAGCCTTTAGTTCATGTTGGGTGAAACTGAGGCTGCAGAGCTCAGGACGTGGGTTCATTTATCCTTTCTGGTCTGAGTGCCTTTTTTCCCAATTTCCTCTCAAACTGCACCATCCAAACTGAAATGCAGCTAACAACACGTCTTCATGGGAACTGTCAAAGGTGACAAAAACATTTGAAACCACTTTAAAATCTATTCTGCAAATGTCATCTGCGTGATCACGCTTTTATTTTTCCATTTGATGATCTGCTCGGAGGAGGAGCGGCTTTGGTGATGGACAGAGAAATCAACACTGTACATCTTGTGTGTGGGCTGAAGTGTGGACAGCAGAGGGAAATAACAGCCTAAAAACAAAGCAATTTCAGAGCAGATTACATATCAGCAGCCAATTTCCTTCCTCTAAACTATTCAGAATGAATAGATTGTGTTCACCCAGTTGAAAAGGTTGATTAGGTCGATTTGGCCTCAGTAGAGGCAGGAAATAATGATTTTCCTCGCTTACCTCCGCCTCTTCCTGCACTGAAACAGGACTGACCACTCTTCAAACTGAGCTCAGTTTTTGCACACATTCAAGTGAACATTTGCTTCCCTTTGTCACATCCTTCATCACATCTCATGCACAGCCATGTCTGCTGAGGGAGGGTGGACCGTGTTCCCGTCTTCATAATAGCTGTGCTGTCACAGATAATGTATGTGTCCTTTACCCTTTAACTTTAGTTGAAGATAATATCATGCTTGATGCTCCCACTTTATTGGATCCTGAATTTTGAGCTCTAATTGTGCATGTCACTTTTTAATTAAAACGTTTTTCTAGGGGCTGCGAGTGTGTGTGACGCGCTGTGCTCAGCCACATGGCTAATGTAACAGGCAGAGAGCATGACTCCTCACGCCCTCGCTTTCCACACGTACTTCACTGGAATGGCAATGATCATTCATCTACTGCACAACCACCACAGCGGGTCTGCTGGAGCTCTGACTGGTGCTTTTCAGACCACATGTTGAGCTGATGAGGGAGGTTCCAGCAACCAGCAGACACATGAGGATTTCTGTCTAATCAGCTTTAACTGAGAAGAATGTGCTCAATCCTGTTCCTGTTTTATGTCCCTTTATCCCATCAAATCCAATCTGAGGCCATTTTTTCTGGGGTTAAAATAATGAAATTTGCATTGAAAAATCAAAGCACGTGAGATTTCCTCTCTCCGCCCTTATTTTCGTGGGTCCTGCCCTATATAACATCCAGGTCAGAATTTGACTTCCTGTTTCCTGTCTGTGGCTGCTACCGTTTGCTGTGGCTATGCCGTAAAAATGCCGGCCTGTCATCTAGACGTACTTCTCCCCTAAAACCTTTGCTGTTCCAGATAAAAACCGGTCTAGAATTAACACTCAAAAGCTCTTCAGTCAAGTTCATTAAAAATCCGTTTAGCTCTTTAACTAACCTCTACTGCTATAGTACTACTAGTACTAAACTGTACTGAGGAGTTCTGGATCTAAAATCAACCACAGAACTCTGGAAACATGATCTACCTCACATTTTTCTGGAACCCAGACAACCATTGGACCCATCAACACAGTATCTGTTTCTCTGTTGTGTTTATTATGTTTCAACACCAATGCCTGCATTCTGAGGACGTCTGGCGGCATCCATATCATGAAAAAATGGTGACCACATTGACTTCATTTGGTCAGAGCAGGAGGTAAAACCTTTTCATTACATTAAACTGACTCCAGTTCTCAGACATAGTCAGGTTTAACACCCCCCCACCCCCCCACCCAACCATTGTATTAAGAGGGGGGAAACTACAAATGTCCCTTTTTCCTCTAGAAAAATGACATCTTTTTCAGTCTATAATGTATTTTTTCTGTTTATAATCCAGAATGTTGTCGATCTCAACATAAACTAGTCATTTCAGTCACACAACTCGTGCAGTAAAGGAGATTTATTCCATATTTCTTTTAGTTTGGCATAAGGCTCCGTACAGATCCATAAAACAAAGATCTCCATAAAACTTTGGGTATTAAACTACCCCTAACGGAGCTCACAGGTGAAAGCCGGGGAGGAGGGTGGGGTGGTGAACGCAGAGCTCACGGAAAATGGAAGAGGATTGGACCACACCTGGACTTAAGTAGGACGCTGGGTAATGTCCCACTTATGCCATGGTCACTCTCAAAAGAAATAAATATGAAATCAATTATTAGTACTATGTTGTTGTTATTTTCTTTTAGATTTAAATCGTTTTTCACAAAAAGTGGACTATATGATACGTGGTGTGACGCGTTGTCATGGTAACGGCTACAGAGCCTGCACTGACCAACGCATCAGTTCACCTCTATGATGGAGACGGTTCCTCTGGTGTCTCATCTCCTTCTATTCTCTTCTGGTGCATCCCTTTCAGAACGGTCACATTCACCAAACAGGTTAAACTATCGAATCACTCATCTTTTCTACTGTCTTGCTGTCATGATAAACTGTGAAACTGTTGTTCTGGCGACCAACCAGAGTGTTTAGGCCACATAGTCATAGAGAGCATTCAGGCTGTGACCAGAGCTTCTGTTTTAGATGAAGATCATCACTTTTTGATGGACACCCTGCAGCCAATCAGAATCCAGTGTTCACCAGGACCCAAGTATAAGTGGATGCAAGTCAAAGTTGAATAAGCAGGGGGTGGTGGTGGATGTGGGGGTGTTATTGGGGCCTTGTTGATGGCAGTTCTGCTTTCAGTTTGTTCTTTGTCCAGACTTTGCAGTGTTATAGCTCTGAACTCAAACGCACAGCGCTAAACTGTTGTTTATCAATGCTTTTGTGCTAACACGTCTGTTGCAAACAAATCTAACCCTGGTTGCATTAAAACAGCTTCCCATCATTGAGAACAGACAGTTTGTCTTCTTAGACGAATCACAACACAAATGTTTCTCTCAGAGGAAAATGTGGATCAAAGCAGAGGTAAAAATCTGGATTTGGGGAAAACACCAAACTCCATTTAGCAGGACGCTTCCAGCAGCAACGGCATTGTTGAGATCCGTGTGGGAAGTTTGCAGAAGGGCTGCAGGACACCATGGAAACGTCAGTGTACATGCTGCAGGGGTGTTTGTGATGGAAGGGGGGCCTGTCACACTGAATTTTAGACACTTGTCACAAAAATGAAATAACAGTCTGTCATGTTTGAGAAAGGGTGAAAAATGGAAGTTCTTTCTTCCTTTCATGCACACTTGGTGGCTCATGCAAGAGAAAAAAGACTGGAAACGATCAAAGTTTGTACACGTTTAATCCTTCTCTGTTGGATCCAGTTCAGCCATAAAAGGAAGCCGTTAGATCTGTTGTTTGTATCACTTCCTTGACAAAAGTGGATTCTCAGCACAAAAATGACATCACATTGAGATTAGTGAAGGGCCAATCAACAGTCTTTGTTTTTAAAGTCGGTCATCATCTGTTTCCAGATCAATCGTTTGTATTGTGGTAACTCACATTCATCACAGGCTTACAGTTGTGAACTGTGTGACCCTGTTTACTTCAGCTCCTTGTTCCTTTTCATTCCCCTTTAAATCCCGTCAAATGTGCTGCAAGTCGAGCCATCCATCTGATGGATGAATGAATCCTGACACAGCCGCATGAAAATGACTCTAATGACCAGCTACTGTCTGATGGGATGGACTCTCCTTTACTTTGTGTTTTTCATTGGAAGAAATAATCCAAAGTTAAGAAAAAAGAAACAGATCATTAATTATTCAGACATGGTTAATTGGCCAATTACAGTGTCAAACACCCGGATCTGCCTTAGTACCCTTATATATTGTGCTTGAGAGTGTCTCTAATGAAGGTATTTAGCAAATGACTGGATATAAATCAACTTCACTGCTTTTCTGTTTCTAACTGCGGCTGTCAAATAACCCAATCAGCTCAACTTCCATGTTAAACTGTTTAAATTACACACCTGTTTCCTTTAGAATTAGCCCGTGTGCATCTGTCTGCATCCAGACTGTGGATGGTTCTCCAGAAACACACGGCTCTGCACAGCAATGACACTCTGAAGGTGAAGACGGTTTTCTTATGACTGTTTGCACAAAAAAAAAAACTACCACTCTATTCATTCACACAGTTCTAAAGAGCACTTTCTGCCTTTACTTAATTATCAGAGATAACACCTAATCGTTCCCTTTGATTCACTTATTCAACATTTCAAAGTTGTTGCTCATTTCCTTTCATGGAAAGAATAAAGATGAGGGTTTTAGTGGTTTGAGGGTCTTCTGTTCCAGTTGGAGACATTTTTATAATTCCTCAAGCAGCTTCTGTTCCAATCTTTCATTTCCACAAGCACCACAGCCAGAACATATAATCATACAACCTCTGCCATGTTTCCCAGTTTGACGTTCCTTCCTTATCAGCCGCAAAAGCATTTTTTTTAAATGGTTAACAGTAAAAAGAAAACTTCAGTGACTCTGATGGCAGAATGTCTCAGATGAAAATAAGAATTCTGTTCTGAATCGGTCTTGTCAGGATAAATAATGGTACAGCCCTTGTGGGGGGGCGGGGGGTCTAACTAGTTGTAATTAGAACTAAATAACTTTAAAAGTAAATCTTCTAGGTTATTTTTAAATCATAAAATGTTCAATAATTGCATTAAGTTTTTTCCCCAAATCCAATGTTTGTAGGAATAGTTTTTGTTTTTTTCAAGTCAAAGTCAGTTTTATTGTCAAATATGCTGCATCCATAAGACATACAGCACAGATGAAATTGCTTTCCTCTCACCCCACAGTGCAAGCAGCATATAAAATAATAAATAAACGACTTGAAAAATAGATAAAAAGACAGTAATAGTCAGAGGAATAACAGTAGTCTAAACAGTGATAAAGAAAAGTGGCAGTTTAAAGTGAAAGCAAAGCTTTTTAGGGAAGCTTTGGCACAATTTCAAAAAGGAAGATCTACCTCACTTTCAGGTGGTTCCGTCAGCTATCACGCCATGATAAATGAGTCTTTTGCTCTGAACCAATAGCTTAACAGCTCGCCTTTCTTCTCAGCCAATCACAACCATAGTTTTGGATTCATTCTCCTCCACCTCGTCCTCCACCTGAAGCTATGCTTTGTCCTGGTCTGGCCTCCAACCACATCAAGCTAGACTCTGATGACACATTTCTACTGCCTCTCCTTAATGAAATAGAGTTTAGCTTTATACACAAACCAGGACATTTTGTCCATAAAATAAAAAATAATTTACTGCTGACTTAAGGTTGTAAAAATGAATGTTTTTCTTTGTTTTTTACAGTATGACTACATTCATTTTTAAGTGTTGTGAGTTCAGGAGACATTCTGTCATTATACATATTTGACAGTTTCATTGCTGCAGCAGAGCATTATTTATAATATGCTTTCTAAAAAAATATGCTGGATATAAGAAGAGCTGGAGTCCAGAAGCTCTTCAACGCTATAGTTTAAAAGAACACACAAGAAAAATCTACCCCCCCCCACCACCACCACATGTCTCTATTTTTAAATCAGTAGAAGTGAGTAGAATGGGCCACTGGTGTCCTGGACTCTAGTGACTTACAGTTAGCCTCTCTGCCTCCCGACGTGATGCCGCCACATCTTCATTACCCACCGACAACACGGGCTTTCTTCTCTCTGGTGACTCACCCCCTGTGATCACCAGCAGTCAATGCTTGTGTGTGGGGGGGTTTATTGTCCCCATCGCTCATTAAAGCCCTCCTCTGAGGGGTCCAGTGGCAATAAACACAAAGCATTAGTACACCAAGTCTCCCACTCCAGACCACAGCGAGGGTCGGTGGATCGATGGTCTGCATGGTAGGGGTGACAACCCCAGGGTCAGTCATCACATCAAGCAGCTGATAGCATGGGGGGAATGCAATTGTGGGGGCCTGAATGAGTTTTTCATTCAAGCATTTATTGGAAAAAGCACTATTATCCTGCAAAAACCATCTTTTATTCTAGATTTAACCTTGAAACACTAGAGATGGCATTTTTTCAACTCCAAGTTAAAACGTAGTGGCAAAGAGAGTATTTGTGAGTTTTATGTCATGGTCTAATGAAGTCTAAGAGAAGAAAAAATGCAAGAAATCGAGAGTGATGCTTGAAAATAGACATCAGGTAATCATGCACTACTCTAAACAGAACAAAATGAAACTCATACCAACAAATAAAGGTCAGGAAGGATCGACTAAGACATGACAGAGAAACGGCACCAAGGATGAGACTAGAGATAACAGAGGCGATGGGGAGATATGAAACCCAGGAAATAATTAACAAGATGCAGCTGCAATAACCTCAAAACAGGTGAGAGCAATTACCTGGAGACAGGGAGAAGAGGGAACTGCTGTGAAAGTGTCATCCAGCTATCCAGGCTCAAGTGAGATGACACGGTCTTACTGTAACCCACAGAGTGGATGATGACATGAACCTTTATATTTATGGCCAATAAACGGACAGAAGAGAGGCTGATAAAAGCTTGGGATACAGAGATGTGTCTATGGCAGGGAGAAAATCAGTCTGTCTCACAGCTAAACCTACATTTCTGCCTGTGGCTTGTACAGAGAGCTCAATACAGTTTACAGTTGTGCTCATGTGAGGTGTTGCAGCACAATTATCAAACCAGATCCGTAGCACACATGAATCCATCGAATCCCACTTTGACCCAACACTTTAACCTAGCCACTACATCATGAGCTGCGTTATGTCTACATAATCACATCAGCCTTAACTCAGACCAGACTAATGCGAAGACTTCATAGGTCAAGCTCGTTTTATGAACAGAACCCTCAGGGTGTCTTTACTATCATTTATTCTCCTGTTCAGCTTTTAGCAGGTCCCATCAGGGGTTGCATCACCAAATCAGCTTCCACATGTAGTTTGGCAGAGAATTTATGCCGGATGCCCTTCCTGACACAACCCTGTATTTCATCTGGGCACAAGGGGACCCAGCCTTTGGCCCCTGGCTACAGGCTAGGCAGTAGCGTGAAGGTCTTGCCCAAGACTCACAGTGGATGATGCTCATGGTGCCCTCTAGGAAACAAACCCTGATTTCATATGTGCCAGTCCTGCATGTAGCCAACTGAGCCATCCAGCTGCATTTAGTGTCATCTGTGTACCTGGTTATAAATATTTCAGGATGAAAATGAAAAAAACCCTCATAAGTGCATTTATTGGATCCTAAAACTGAAGCTGGTGACAAACTATTTGGGGTCCCAAAGTGAACTCTTCTTGTTGATGTTTGCCATTGTTTAGACAGCCAATAAGAAGAAACTGAAACCTATTTCCTGTTTCACTTTTAGCATCTGCAAACAAAACATTATGAAAGAGATCAGAGATCCAGAAGAATGTCCACGGGAAAGTAAAGACATAACAGAAGGTCTTCTCTGGAAAACACTTCTAAGGAAACCATGGAAAAGGAGCCGAGCACAGGTTGTCCAAACCAACCGAGAAGCATCTACAGGTGCAGCAATAGTTACCACTTTCAAGCACTTTGGATGTTTTAATGTTTCGCCTTCTATCAGAAAAATGTCTGTGTTTCCAGAGTGTAGTCTTAATTATCCAAGGTGATTAAGCACTGTGAAAGGCTTTCCAAACGCAGTCATTACGGCACATTCAGATTCAATCTACCAGCAGGCAAAGGCTATTACAGCCAGCATAGATTTTGATTACTGATTATATGCCTGGATGACTTCAAACCTCTCCCTTGTATTACTTCACACAACTAGAGAGAGAAGAGCCGGCTTTCTGATCTGCATACATTTGTAACTTGTCCCTTTTTACCTGTTCCATGATAGATCTTCTGTCGACTTCAAACGTTTAGATGGCAGAGATTTTTGTGCATTTACATTGTGACTAGTGGGGCTTCTATAATGTTGGAGCCAACTTTAAATTGCAGCTGATAAAAGAAGATAACTAAGGTGAGACTGAACAACAACCAGCTTCAGTAGTTGACAATATAACAGAGGACGTGTGACAGGAAGCAGAAGAAGAGGCAGATGGCAGCAATTTACAAATAATGACCACCAACTGTCTACAGAATTTGGTACCAATGGTGCTGCCTCTTCAAAAGTCACGGTCAGTAATGGACAGATTAATAACCAATAAAAAAACGTTCTTCATGGACCAGTAGTAAAGAGTCTGAAAACAGAAAAATATGCTATTTAACGCAGAGTAACGTCCGACAGAGATCAAGGGCCATTTTCCTAACAAAAGACAGTTTTCATGCTAAAATTCATAAAGTTATGAGAAAAAACACCAAAGTTGTCTGTTTATCAAAGCTTAGCTTGAAGATGAAAGATGTGCAGCGTTTTGAGGAGCTTTATTTCCAGATAGGTTTAAAAAACAACAAAATGTTGAACCTTTTGGTGACTCAAAACCTATTTATTGATAGTGTAGCCAGCCGGGTTTGGTGTCTGGAATGTGGAGTTTCATCTGTAAAATAGGGAGCTTACTGGACTCTATGCTCACTTTGACATAAATGTACAACTTTAAATCTGGAAGTGCAAATTTTTTTTGGTGGCCCTAATACTCCACTGTAGCAGAGGACTCACTTACCTCCATGTTTTCAACGCTACTCTGCTCAAACACTCCTTATTCAGCTCAGGGTGGGACCTGGGTTAAGAATCAATGGTCTGAAGGCTTCTTTTCTGTATCAGACTGTACTATTTCTAAAAGGGAAATTGTACCAATTTAATTCTTCAATTAAAAGAAGTCAGAGCCCTGATAACCTTGGAGGGATACACCGAAGACACAGCTATTATCAATCCCATCCAGTTCACACCTGCTGTTCTCTAATAAAGGAATTTCATGCCAATTTAGAAACTACTCCTGTCCTCATCTGCAGGATGTAAAGGTTATAAAAGACAACCGTGGCCGAGACGAGACCTATGTTCCTCCATGATCCACTGTTTTCAGCGATGACTGCATTAAAGCAACCATCTGCTCGAGCTGTCCTTGCTGTCACAACTGATACCACACGGCACTTCAGACAGTCAAAGAAGCTTGAGAACACCTGAGAACGCAGTGGTAGGTAATTATTTGTAAAAACGTGGTGCCTGATCCTTTGTAATTCACGCTGCTGTGTTGTGAAGCCGTTCTTTTATCCCTGGCTTCAGCAGGCTCATATCTTGTTGCTGGAATCACATGGAAACAGGGAATTTAGTCTCTGCTAATCCCATTTTTGCATTTTAACTGCTCGACTGCACTCAATACGTCTTGGCTGCAGATATGTTTGGAAAGAATAGGAAGTCGAACAGCACGCTCTGCTCTGCTCGGGGGAAAAGGGCTTGGCTGGAACAATTGTTCATACTCCTCCACAAACGTGTCTCATTAGCATACCTGCCTGCCTGCACAGGCACTAAATGAAGGTGAGGCAGAACCAAGAATATTCACTTTGTTTTCTAACAAAGAGCCACTTTGGGAAGCCTGCTGCTGCATCCGACTCCCTGCTTTGCATTACTGTCCTTTTAATTGCTGGTTATGATGGTAAACTCTGACGGATGCTTTTTGCTGCTTCTAAACGTTTTTCTAAAGTCTTTTTTCTTGGTATTGATCTAGTGATTTCATCCAGCATTCATAGAGCACAAATACAAATATTCAAGGCTGAGTGTAGTGGGAATCTCACAACTGAGCTCACACGTCAACACAAAAGAATATTTTAGGTGTTTCAAAATAACAAATTGAATCCCAAATTGTCACAACATCCTCATCAAAAAGTCAAAAGAAAACGCAGACATATATTCTAACTGGTTTTACATAATAACGCTATTATGCAAATTTTGACATATCACATCAAAAAAGACTGATGGAAATGTCAAAAAATCCTGAAAAACCTCTGATTCCCCACAAAAGAAATGAACTTAGCAGAAAGACTTTGTCTCTCTCTTGAAAGGGTTTAAAAGCCGAAAACAAAATGTCAAACTCAACTCCACTTTGAATGGATTGTGTTAGATTTTCAATCCAGTCCGCTATAGTAACATGAAAACAAAAAGAATAAATAAATAGTTTTAGTTTTGTTTTAACATAGAAAAATCCATAATAAAGTTCTGTGCAGCATTTAGTAATAAAGTCTGTATCCTAAATGCCATCAGCACTAGAACACTGTATAGACCTCAACATCAACAGACTGTGCATGTTTTTATTTCCTGTTCCATCTAGAAGTCACTTGTCTGAGAAGAAGTGCAACATTTTTTAAAACACATTTCAGCTTCATATCCAGCAGAAAAAGACACAACAGAAATACTGACTAATGTCTTCACTGATGCTATAAAGATCAGATTACCAGACAGTAGATAGAAAAACCATGTTAGGCAAGTGTGTTTGTAAAATGCCACCATGTGACCAACAGTTGGTTTATGTTTGACAGAGGAGTTAAGAGTCAACAACAAAGGGAAAAAAAATGAAAAAAAAAAGTCAACAACATCAGCTGAGGTGTCTCCATTAATGACTGTCTGAGCATCTCTGCATGCATGGGGTTGGATGGATGGATGGATGGATGGATGGATGGATGGATGAGTGGATGGATGGGTGGATGGATGGATGGATGATGGATGGATGAATGGGTGGATGGGTGGATGGATGGATGGATGGGTGGATGGATGGAGGACTCACCCCCAGTCTGTACATTAGCCTAAAAATGATTCTCTGCATCATTTTGTTTTGCGTTGTTTTTAGTCAGGTGGGGGCCATAAAACCAAATTAATATTTGGCCAATCATATTTTAATATTTAAAATTTGGGTCATCATGCAAAATGAAACATCTAAATGTCTTCAGCGGTGTGAGTTGTCTTTTATTTTCCCTGAACAAAGTTCAGTTTCATAATGCGTTTGCTGGAAAACCTGACACTAAATAAAGATGGAGAACCTGGAATTATGAGGCAGACTTTGAATAAAACTTGTTTAGTTGATTATTGGAGATTACTAATAACTGGCTGATCACCGTCACATGTACGACCTTAACTAATGTTTAGACCAAAGTAGGAGCAGTTTGTAGACCTTGAAGACGATGAAATTCATTCGCTTTGGTCATAAACTTCAACTGCAGCTCAAGGAAATTTGACATCATTAATATGATGGCAGAAAGGGACCAAATGAAGACGACTGTTCCATTAGGAGAAGCTCCATCCCTGCTGCAGACAGCCACTGAGCTGGAAAATGATAAGCCAGAGTCGACAGAGGAAGCAAATGAGAAGAGAGTCTACTCATTCGGTGTGGGCAGCAGCTACTGCCTCTAATGCGGCGACCCGTCGGATTACCTACTCTATCGACGGCTCATTATGGTGAGGAAGCTGGTGAATAACATGTCTCTGCTTGGAATGAGCTGAATGACTTACTTCTTTGGCCAGAGTTGCTCTTTTCATTATTCATGTCCAAATTACTGTTGCCTCTGTTTCCACTGGATTTTCACAGTTTATACGTTATTTTTACTTTTAAACTCCTGCTGTGTACTAAACCTCCTCTAACCTGTGTCATGACCCCATACAGACATCTAAACATGTGTTGTTATCTTGTTCACCTCGTTTGGGAGTCTGGTTTAGGGACGTCTGGGGCGGCTCCCTGTAAGGGTTAATGTCAGGATCCAGTATTTTTCTCATTTCCATTTCTTTCTTTAGTCTCTGTGTTAAGAATGTCTTAAACTTCAACTATTGCTTAGTTGTTGTGCTTTTAACATTACATTTTACACATTTGCATGAAATATCTATCCCCAGCTAAAGAGTGGAATGAAGGCACTCAGTGTGTACTACTGTACAACACTAAGGTTGACTTTTCTAAAGTACAACGCTGCTAAAAACATGCAAAAAAAAAGAATAAACTCTGAGGATATTTTCTTTAAGGAAACAGACCATTAAATGTAAAGAGGAGATGATGGTTGCATTACTGACAGCCAGCTCAGAAGAACGAAAACCAGAACTCAGTCTGAGGTAATCAGCAGATGGTGGAAAATGATCTCCCTCTTTGTTGTGCAAACACTCGTTTCAAAATGAAAGAACTCCCTTCAACAAACAGATATTACAATTCTTAATGGTGTGATTTGATTATTTACAATCCACAGTGGTAGTGGTTAGAACGTACCAACAACTGAAGTTGCTAACAGCTAATTAGTGATGACACTCCTGAATACACAGGCTCTGAGATAGCATGCTGATTATAACAACACGGATGCTGTGCAGTCAGGCTTCTCTGCTCCTGCTGCGTTTCCTCACGCTGACTCTTAACTGATGATATGACTCATTCAGTCGCTGCTGCATCCAACACTTGCAAACACTGCCAGAGCTCTATCCTTCCTTTCTTTTTTTCAGTTTCATTCAGGTAATCCACCAAAGATTTTTTTTCTGCTGCAAAGCCTCGAGCTTGTAATAGGATCTGTAGAAAAAAAAGCTTGATGTGTAGTAACAGCATGAGCTCTTAACTGGTGAGAAATAAAGCGTACCTCAGCAAATCTTCTTAATGGATAATGCTGGGTACAGGGAGGGATAACACACCGTCGTAGCAGAGAAAAGTTCAATTGATGGTGTTGATGTCAGATTACTTCCAGCTTTGATGTCAAATGGGAGTTTCTGTGGTACCAGGTAGATACTAGGTGGGCGTTATTTTTCTTCCAGGCAAGAAAAAGGCTGAATGAATCTTAAGCACACAACAGGATATTGAAATTTCTACACTAAAATGACTGCAGCGCTCTGGTCTTCTGAGATTCTCCTCTTTCAAACAGGCCGGTCTGTTCTTTCTGCTAGACTGAGCTCCTTCCTCACTGATCATTTTCAAACACAAACTCTTAGAACAAATTCTTCTTTCCTTATTAAATGCATCATTTCAATCAAAAGCATTATGTTCATGGAGTTCTGCACACTCTTCATCAGGATTCCTTTTGCTTTTCTGGAGGCTGTTCAGGCCCATTTGAATGCTTGAATGATCACACACAAGATAAACAAGATAAAAACATTTTACAAGATAAAAATGTTTGTACGGCTGTAGACCCTGACTTTTTACCTTTTCATGTATGTTCTAGTTCACTTCAGTCTGTTTTAATCCAGTTCAAATCAGTTTAATCTAGTTGAATTCAGCCCAAATTGTTAAGAAAGTTGTAACCTTTACTAGATATTTGAGTCCCACCCTGCTGGCATATTACTCTACTGAGCATATTAGTTGAAGTCCGTTCATCTTCTGATCTATTTTCAAAGATTTTCCAGTGGTCTTTTATTTATGAATATGCAGTACTTAGCAAAAATCTGAACAATCTGTTGCATTTTCTAGGACTTAGTTTCTGCAGAGCAGCATAAGTTCATTCAAAATGGATTTCTAAGTTGTGGGCGGGACTGTTAAGTGGAGCAACATATATACGTTTTTAAAAATCCTCCAGTTGTAGCTTTTCTTGTCTAGCACTGAATCCCACGAGTCCTAAATACCTTTTAACATGTCGTTCTTAATGAGCTCTGTCACAAATGTAACACTTCTTAATTGATGGTTTTCCCCAAAGAGCACTTTGCTCTGTGACTGAATTGCTCCTCTTAAAGCCTTCAATGAGTTTTTTTTTTTTTTTTAATCCAGTGGGATCTCCAGATCTCCTGATCTCTGAGGTCGCACTAACATGACCCCCCATGAACACCGTGCTGCTTCAGTGGAACACCTCTGGGGGACTCTACAGTTCTGTGACTGTTTAGTTATCGTCTAAACAAACACAATCATAGATGATAATCATGCAAATTGCCCTAACAAGAATCTGGATGTATTCACCCCCCCCCCCCCCAGCACTCTCCATACATGAATTCATGTTCACTGGTATCAACTTTCTGTATTAAAGCAGTGGATCGGTTAGGATGAAGCTGATCATTCAGACTCAGAGACATGTCCAGAGGCTCTGCAACAAACTGACATTAACATCATAATTATGCTTCAGATGCATAATGACTTATTTACAAAAGCCAACCATTGATGGGGTCACATTTATTCCAGATGAAGCAATTTGCTGTGATGGACCATCAGAAGCTGCTTGTGCTTGCAAATGGCAGCATTCATTAATATGACTGCTGTCTGCATGGCACAGAGAGGCTATTACCAACAGACACTGGCTGCCATTATCAGAGAGAAGAAAGTGAGATGGATAGGCCTTACTCTTCAGACAATCCGTGGTTGATGTTAATTTAAGTCCTTGCCATTGGGACAGCCATGTATTCCTAACAACCTCCTCGGAATAAATAATTCGCGGGGACATGTACTGCAGAAAGGTTCCTCAACTGGACTGCTGTAGTGTGCAGTCAGTGCAGAAAGGGTAATAGCAATCAGGGCGTGATGGAGAACTGGGAGAGCAGTGTTGCTGCCACGAGCCGAGGTGTCCCTCGCCAGACTTAATGACTCATTAATCATGGAGTGTGCTTAAAAGGAGGGGACAAGCCACTAAGAGGGTACGCAGAATCAACAGCATAATGACACGGGAGTCCACCGGAAAGCGTGGCTGCGGTGTGCTCGGCCTGATCATGTTGAAGGCAGAGAGCAGATCAGCGTGTGTCATCCTGATAGCATCAGTGTCAGTCTGAAGCGTGTCAGGACACACCGCTCCTAATAAGGTGGCTGAACTCACACCACCCACGTCATAACAATGACACTTTCCAGTGTGCAAGTGGGAGCAAATGTGAACCCGGAACGTTTGGTTCATAGTGACAACAAGGAATTATCTGGTGCAGCTTTTCATTCCCAGCACATCTGAGATTTAACTGGTTGGCTCTTCGCCCTCACTGAGGACAAAGTTCTTAACAGCAACAGTTGCCTGGTTTTCATCCATCTGTAAGGTTTAAAAAAACCTTAAATCAATCCGACAGAAGACTCATAGAAAGTTTGAGGATTGATCTGCGTTCCAAAAGGTTAACTTTACATAAAAAGGACATAAAAATGGGTATTCGGCTGGTATCTCATTAGCTGCTCACAACTGTTTGGACACAAAGCAAAGAAAAGACGCAAATCAGAAAGTTCTTCACCTGGATTCGTGTTAATTTGATGCTGAATGAAGGACGCACAAACGTCACACAAACATTTCTTCCAGACCAACTGTAAGTAAACTTAGAACAAATAATGGCTCTAAATTCCAGTTACACTCACTACACCACCATAGTCTGTGACTCATGTAGAAAAAAATAAAGCCTCACAATGATTTTAAGACATTGCCTTGTTCTGCGTATGAGCTACCTTCATTTGTTCTCCATCATCTCCATGCTGGACCATCAGCAGCAGAGTTTAGGTCAGGGGTAACTTTAGAAAGCATGGGGGTGGAGACACTGGAGGACTAATACTAAGAACGTTGAGCCTGAAGTGGGACAAGGACCGTAACCAGAGATTACCCAATTCAAGAATGTTCCAACGATGATATCTGGCAGCACAAAGTCAAGTATGAAGCTCTGTTGGGTTCGCCCATCGGACAGCCCACCTGCCAATCTAAAAGGAAGAAAAACAAAACATGCCAGGTAATCGGTAAATAAAGAAATAATTCCCCTTTCCATGAATGAATGGAGAGAAAAACATGAGAAAAGCATCTCAAACTCAAACATATTTATGTTCAAACTTTTTAACAGGGAAGTCAATGGGGAATTTCCTTCTTCTGAAACCAGAATCTTTATGAGTAACGATGACATTTGTCTCTTCCACATTCACATTAACCTCCAGCATTAAGTGGGGCTTTCACAGAAACACGTCCCCAAATCCCACTGTGGTCTTGTTGGAGGAACATGTGCAGATCATATCGTAGATTTCAGGAGGTTGTCTATCCTGTTATCATCACATCCACTCCAGTTTATCTTAATAAACTTACATCCCACAGACCCTTTAGCTTATTTCTGGGCTGCATAAACTGTTGATTTATTACATAGGATTAATTCTTTGCACATGTTGTTTTCCACTTCAGTTCTGATGTTATCTCAAGGCTTATAAACTCTGCAGATTGGGCAGATAGGATGATCTCTGGTTGGTGGTTGCTGTCACGCCCACATGTCATCCATGCAGCAGTCAAGGCATGCTCCATGCAAAGCCAGGCTTCCAACGGCATGACAGAGTAATACAAGCCGCCTGCTGTTTGTTTTGTTGAACGGCGGTAATCTGTCATCTGGCTGGAGGCTCTGCCGGCAGGAGTGTGTCACAACAGATCTGGGTTCAGCTGAACATGATGGAGTGTCTCAGCTCTTTGCTGGGGTTCAGCGTCTCTACTGTTCACACAATTACAGATCAATTAATCAAAGCTGTGCTCCACTGATTTCCCTCTTAAGTTGCTTCTCTATCTATAATACCATCTGTCTCATAACCTTTAAATTGGGATTACATTTTTTACTCAAAGGGAACAGACTCCCTCAAAAAACAAAAAACATCCTCTTTTTTCTTTAAATGGCAGACTTTTTAGCGACTCATTCATCATTAGCTGTTACTAGATGACAGCTGAACTCATGGAGTCTGGTTTATAGTTTCCAAAATGGAGCATATGGCATGTTGAAACCCAAATTAAACTGTGATGAAGCTTGTGAGGCCACATTTTTTTAGTTTTTTTCTGTCATAGTCATCTTTACAATTGGGAAACTTTGTGTTTGCTTCTTTTAAACTTCAGTCTCTGGTTGAGATACAGCCTTCATTGTCCTCCATGAAGACTTTGTGTCCTTCAGGTGAAGGACTATTTATACAGCCCAGCGACAAACCAACGGTAGATCAGACAGTAGCAGGGGGAGCCATTCCCTGCATCTATAGCCTTCCAAAATTCCACAAAGAGGGACAACGTCTCACCAGTTCAACACGTACAACCTAACTAAACACCAGGCTAATACCCTGATCCCCCGGTCCTGGGGGGCAATGCAGAGCACCACATCAGAAACTCAAGACTTTAACAAAGCTAAACATGTTCAGAGAGATTCTGATGAGACGAATGTGTTTTATGAAGTAACCTCTCTATTTACCCGTCTTCCCATCATATAGGCAGAAAGGACAAGACTGACTCCAGACCACATGTGGGAGGTACTGCAAGTGTCTTAACACCCTGTTTTCAATCCAAAAACCACTGGTGAAGACATGGCAGTGCCATGGGCTCGACAGACTTAACCTATCCAGAGACAGAAAAGCTCCCGATTTATTTCCCAGTTCTGACACACGGACTGGATCAAGATTCACGTAACCTTAATTCTGTGGACAAAAACATCAAATTCAGCCCTGAAGAAGCTAAAGAGAATAGTCTAACTGTCCTGGACTGTTCAGTGATCACTGAAGAAGAAGGATGTCTCCATGTGAAAGTGTACAGGAAGCTCACGCACACGGATCAGAACCCATTATTTGATTCTGATCATCCTCTTCTGCACAAACTTGGGGTGGTCAGAACTTTGCAGCTCTGAGGCCAAACAGAACCCACACAGGCAATTAGAACTTATGGATGTATCACTAGAAAACTTATCAAGTATGAAAGTCGTCTCATGTCAGTAGCTGGAGATGAGGACCAAACATGTAGGAGACCAGGTTGGGTGAAACTCAAACACGCCAAAACCTCGGCACAACAAGAGTGACGAACACATGAGCTGATCACGAAGACCTAAAGAACCAGAGACTTATGTGCACCGAGGCTCATTAACACAAGTCAAGACAGCTGTGGATGATTGACAGCCTAAAGAGAAAACTTAACAGAACATGTCAAGAACCAAGAAATGTCCCAAAATCCTAACTAGAGTCAAGCCTCACATCTAGATAATTCAAATCCAGTTTTTATTTAATGCTTTGATGGAAAGAATGAGAATCTCAGCAAAACATTTTCAAGTAAACAGTTTTAGCAACTTTTCAGCATTTTAGGAATAAAAACAGGTATTCAGTATCTGTATCATGACTGGAATCAGGTTAAGGGTCTGAGGTTTATGTGTTTGAACTTCAACTTTAGAAATGAAAGAGGAACCAGATCCCTTCACCTGGTAGAGGCCTGTTTGCTAGCAGGACAGTGTTTTTCATTTTTAAAGACAAGAAATAAAAAATATAATAATTCTGTGTTTGAAGTTAGAAAACTTAAAGAACTGTTATCAATATTTTGCTTTGTATTTGACATAGAGACAAGTAGCAAATAGGGGCGTGGCCTTTGACGGTAGATCAGATCAGTAGTTCTGCTGTAACCCTTGTGCTATCCTAGGCACTTTAACCTTGGGAGGTGGGTCATCTATACCCACCTCCCAAGACTTCACTCATTAGACTGCACTCATTTGTGAAGGTTGGTCCTTTTAAAAAAATGTCTCCCTTTTTATGTAAATAGTTTAACTAAAAAACACAAAAAACATTGCTTTTTGTTAGACATGACAGCATGTGATCAGTTTCACGCGTTTTCTTATCTACTCATACATGGAAAAACTAACTTAGTGACCTGCCCCACTCTGGTGAAAGAGCGTGTCCCATGATGCATTTCAGGCCACATTGTGAGGTAGTTTAAGTTAAAACTCTCAAAGGAGGGAAGCAGACGGGTTTATTTGTGCGGCTCAGCAAGAAGGTAAAGAAGTTAGAGGTGTGTGTGTGTTTGTGCATGTGTGAATGTGTGTGTGTGTTTGTGTGTGCATGTGTGAATGTGTGTGTGTTTGTGCGTGGTCATGAAGGGATAGTTGTACATCCTGACCCAAAGTAAGAAAATGGCTCATGGTAGAGATGCAGAAGCAAAACACAATAGGATCAGAGTAAAGTGGCTACAGGTGAACATAAGGATGTGTTTGCGTCCTCTCAGGTGTGGTAATGTTCTCCTGAAGAAAGGAATGAAGTCTCAGGAAGACGTGGACATGAGGAGAGCCTGACGCTGCTGCAGGTAGACGATGTGCAGATGACGGAAACCACAGAAGGTCTCAGTTGCTCGTGAACAGCTTGACTGTGGCTGCACGGGTTCCCAGTGGACTGGTCAGATGGGCAACAGACAGAGATAACACACTGGACCATTGTGTCATGATGGGACTGTAGGGCAGTGGAGGTCTAATGAGGCCTCATGTTCATATGATCACTCATGCAACATGGCTGCCACATCCAGCTGAAATCAAACAGCTGTTCCAAAAAAACAAAAAAAACCTCTGCCCTGACATATTACTAATAATGCCAAACAAACAGTCTCCATCAATTCTAACTGTCAAGGCAAGGCAAGGCAAGTTTATCTGTATAGCACAATTCGTACACAAAGTAATTCAAGGTGCTTCACAAAACAGAAAAATGCATTAAAATCACAATACATCATAGAAATAATCAACGTAAAATTTACTTTAAAAGAAAAGAAAAAATTTGACAGATAACATCTGTCAGATAACATGAGAATGAAAACACTTTTATTGGAGCTTTCACTCAACAAATCCCTACTTAAAAATGAAGTTGTGTTCGGACAGCAGTGTGTTTAACGGCACAAATCTACCGCCTCCTCCTAATGTTGTCAGACAGAACAAAGCTTCTGTCTTTTAGCGATGCATCTCTCTCTGACACATTCATTCATTCATTGATTTCTTAACCGTTTTTCCCTTTCGGGGTCACGGGGCTGCTGGAGCCTATCCCGCCACTTGTGGGCGAAGGCAGGGGACAACCTAGACAGGTCGCCAGTCTGTCGCAGGGTAGAATGTCCACAAACACACAGCCATTCACTCTCACAGTCACACCTAGGGACAATTTAGAGTTGCCAATTAACCTATGAAGCACCCCGGAGAGAACCCACGCATGTACGGGGAGAACATACAAACGTTGATGTCGTTGTTCACATCCCCCAGCCAGGACTTGAACCGGGGGCCTTCTTGCTGTGAGGCAAGAGCGCTAACCACTGCACCACTGTGCACCGTGTGTTTGACACATTAAGATGTTTTTACTATGCAGACATGTGCCGCTGTGGTTTTTATTCCAGATCTGTTGACAGCATCCTTGCTGCCTGATTGGTTGGTTTTTGTTTCTTCCAGGATTTTTTTTTAACAAACCAAAATGACACTGATAAAGAAGACTCATAACCTGCATGTGTCCAAGTGCCCTTTGGCAAGACACTGAACCCGCACCTTGCCTCTGGAGGAAGGTCGGTGCCAGTGTTCGGCAGCAGAGCCGCCATCATTGTGTGAATGGGACTGTGACTGTAAAGCGCTTTGGGCCTTCTAAGGTAGAAAGGTGCCGTACTAGTATGTGCAGTTCACCGTAATGGACACAAATGAGACTGTGGCCAGTCTACCGTCAGCTGTTGTGGTGTTTGCTGCTCCTTCTTCATCGTGTAAGCAAGTGAAGCCAGAGTTGGTTCATCTGAGCTGAAATGCCTTCAAGAGGGTCCATTCATCACATTAGCATTAGCCTTAGCATCAGCTTGTGCATGCCTTCATAACTTAGCCCGTGCATTTTTAACCGGATGTTCTGGGTATTCTGTAAAATCACACGTTTGTGTTTCAATCTTCACTTTGACGCCAAGCAGGAACAACAGTGAAAAGTTGGTAAAAAGAGACGCAGGCGCTCATTTCACTGACAAACTCCTGACTACGCCTGATGTGAGAACTTTCCCATAATACTGTTCTTCAGACTGTTTGCGCCCTTTCATTAATTAATTTACACTGTTCTGCGTGTAGCTGTCAGTGCTGCACATCCGTGTGGATGTAATTGATGCAGAGCAGATGGTAAGCTGCAGCCCTATCAGCTTTGACTCAGTCCTGATAAGTAATCACTCAAAGATGAGCCTATTGAATGTTTCTGCATGAAAAACAACACATGTGACGGCTGAACAAAGAAATACTGAGAGAAACGGGTAAAACATTGGTGCCATGTAGCTTTCCACAGAATACATACATGTTTACCAGCTCATCAGGAATGGGTGGACGCTGTTGTGTGGCCAGCAGGAGCTACCCCTCTCTGGAATTATTTCCAAAGCAGCTTCCCAGTGATGCTCGAGGAAGCGATAGATCCAAATCCCCCTGTGGAGTTTATCAAAGGTACTAAAGCTGCATCTTCCTCTGGGGGGGGCAGCAGTCTAAGCAGAGATGTCCAGACTTCCCTCTCCCGGTCACTTCCTCCAGCTCCTCTCAGGGGACCGAGGCGTTCCCAGCCCAACCCAGAGACATAGTCTCTCCGGGCGGGTCCTAGGTCTTCCCCGGGGCCTCCGCCCAGTGGGAGCTGGGGTTGCTGGGAGATGTAGTGCAGTTAGACCTCTGGAGACGGCTCCCACCGATGACCAGAGGGGGACACCAGGCTCCTGACACAACCCCAGAGGAGTATTTGGTTCATACAAAAATAAGGTTCATACTTCTAGAGCTGTTCAGTTGGTTGATTCCTTAGTTAAATGGGAATCAGGATGGATGTCTGCCTTTCATGATCTAACTTTTTTCTGCAGATCAGCTTTCAATAATAGAAATGACAGTTTCTGTGGGAGTTTGTCATTATTATAATAATGGTGGTAAATTCATTTCTGAGCCTGTTGGAGGTGATAACCACCAAAATGACAGGAGATCCTTTAGTTGGAGAAACAAACTCATGCAGGACTTGATGCTTCTTGACATCGGTGCAAAGATGCTTTCTGGATTTTACTTCTTTCTCAATATTTTTTCCAGATTTCTAGATGATCAAGCTTCCCTTTTCATCAATAAAAAAAGGGATGAAGTCGCCGTCTTCAGACATGAGCCATCATTTTACTTGTGGAGATCCTGAGCAGCACTGAGGTTTTTCCTTTGATGGAAGCTGCACAGCCAGAGGAGTTTCCCTCTAAGTGCTGCATCAACACAGCACAATCATCCCCTCACACTTTCAGGTAAAATTTCAGTTTTTCCCACATTTAAACCCATTTTGTTGCAATTTGTGTGTCTTTGATCTGAGAATGGAGCTGAATGCACTGCCTGAGTGAATTTGATGATGCTCAGTGCCAGATGATTTTCTCTGACACGAGGAATTGTGAGGGATGCTGAGTGGGAGGCCTTCATACTGCAGTGGAGGTGCCTTATCACGCAACAGCAGGGATGTTTTAGCTTTTTAATAAAGTCATCAGAACAGAAAAATGTGTTTATCATTCCAGAAACCACACAGCTTGAAGAAACAACACGCCGAACATCAGGAGTGCAACCAGCAGCACTTTTGATTCCAGCTTGTATCACCATTTCTTCACATCGTGTTTATGTTTGGAAATCATTCAAATGAAATAGTGTGATACTGTTTTTTATGGGAATTGTGTTGACCGTAATGTGTTCTAAAAAAGTCACCTGGATCTGTTCAAACCAGATTTGGAGGCGGCTGAAGTCCAGCAGAGCTAACAGGAAGGCAGTTCTCCTCAATTCCTCATCAACATTTCAAAACTGCCGTTTCAGAACTTCCCTGTTCACTGAAACCTGTTCCAGACCCTGTTGGACTCAAAAGCAGCAGAAAAGACTTCACACCAAAATCCCGGTCAGAAATAAACTGACTTGGTTTATTCTTCAACCGCTGTGTTGGGTCAACTATGGTCCGACCCGGCACTGGGTTCTTTTAAGCCAACAGGGTTGAATTATAGGTTTGAACCAATTAAATGGGTGATTTTTTTTTTAACTTAAAGTTGGGTTGAAATGACCAGGATGTTGAGTTAGAGACATCAATAACTGGGTTATAAAAACAAGAAATAAGAACCAGAATCTGGGTTGTTCCTATGATTTTATAGACACGTTTTAAAAAACTGTTCAAAAAAACACTATTTTGTTGAAAGCATAAAACATTTCATGGAAAACAGCATAAGAAGAAATGACCCATTAAAAGACAACATGAGTGAGTTTTCCTGTGAGACTGACCTTGGTCATCACCTGGATGTGAAGCGTGGTCGCTCTGAGATCAGAGTTCCAGTGATGAAGGTTGTTGTTTCATCCACAGCATCAGATTCAGTCAACATCCCAAACAGACGAGTTCCGTCAGAGACTTTCCTTTGAGCAGGACCTGTGTGACCTCCACACATGAACCCGAGGAACTGGGACACGTTTAGATGCTGCTGCTGCCGGATTTTAATAAGACTTTCCAAATATTTCCCCAAAGCTTTGTCTTGGAGGCTGGGGACGTGCATGAGCCCCTCAGAGCCATGAAGGCCTGCTCTGGATTCATATTATTGAAAAGCAATGTCTTCCCTTTTCCATTTCAGATGTCTGAAACAAAAGAGGAATCCCTCAGATTCCATTTGCTAATAGCACTTCATGTTTGTTTGATGTGTCTCTTCACTTGAGTGGCGTTTTCTTCCTGAGGTTCATTGGGATTCTGGAGCAGGAAGAAAAACAAGGAACTAAAAGCTCACACAGCACTTTCCTTTTTTCATGACTGATGTGAAGACCAGAGGAAGCTATTCTCCACATTTAAATGAACATGCAAACTCCTGAAAGTGCAAACAGGGAGGAACATGTGACCTTTCCGTTAGCAACAGCGTGCTGTTTAGCTCAGCAGGTTTGCAGAGATCATTCTGCGTTTTTGTCTGCAGCTCCTCAGCTCTACAAATAATATCTCCAGCGTGCAAACATTGCTCAGGGGCACGAACCACCCAGAGGAATTCTTCATGCTCCTCCGCTGTAGCTGCTGCTATGAACACAGTTCCTCTGATAGGTGACTGCAGAACACGGAGTGAGCGGGAATATGTGCGGTAAGTCAGCAGAAAACAAATCCTCTTTAATTATTAATCACAATGAGTCAGGCTGGGATGCTTTGATGGCAGAAAGGAAACACGCAACAGTGGTTTTAATAAAGTCATCACATATATTCATTTATAGAAAAAGCTGTTTGCATTCCTGAATAACTCAAATTGAACACTTGTAGCTTCAGAAACGTCGCAACAATGAGGACAGACTCCACCAACTGGTCTGAACTAACAAAGTGCTGAGAACACGCAGCGTTTCAGGCTTTGGTTTTATATTGTACGTCTGAACTGAAATGGGTTGATTGTATTTAATCACACTGTAACGACTTTATCTGTGGAAATTCATAGGTCATCATCATAAAACCCTAAATGATTTACCCTTTGATGAACAAACATTTATGTGGAAGTAAACTAGAACAGAGCAGAATGCTGGCTCTGCCATGAGCCTTCATGGACTCACTTTTATGTCCAACTCTGGAAAAACTGGATGTTGGTTGTGCAGCTGAGATCTGTGGCTGATCATGACAACGACAGCTCTACTCCAGCAGCTGCTGCAGACACTCAGAAACACCATGCCAAGCCTTCGTCCTGCTGTCCTCACAGGGGGAAACGCCGTCAGCGGGCGGGAAATGGTCAAACCTGGACGGGGCACGCAGGTGACCTGCTGGACACATCAAGGTGGTGGACGCTCAGTGACCCCGCACGACGGGTCGTAGGGAACACTTCTACAACACCTAAGGGTGAGTGGGGGGGGGGAGACACAGGCGTGTCCTACAGATTTTTATCTTTCAATCCCCCAAATCCTGGAGACTGAACAAGGAGCCGTTAGTGCTGTTCACGTGAAACGTGCACGCTCCTCGCTGCAGCCTGACTGTTAGAAAGGAGGAAGTTAGACAATCAGAGTTTGTGTGGACGTCCTACAGGCATCCCACGTGCACGTGTATCACGTGCACACCCCATGCGTGCAGCATTTGTGCGGTCAGTGAGGAACCAGAACGAGCGTGGCGTCAGGATGCCGTACGACAGCATCACCCATACGTCAGTGCCTTTAACAGGACACACGCACCACAATGGTACGTTCCATTTTCATGACGTCCCTTAAGGTGGCCGTACCAGCCTCAAGGAAACCCTCCCCTTAAGATACAGCCGCTCCTCTGTGACCCTCCACGGACCGGACAACCCAAAAACCCACAGAAGCCGTACAGGTCAACACCCCCACCGGCTGCATGAGACTAATGCTCAACTGTACTGCAGAAAGAAACTGTTGTCCCAAAAACATGGATCAACCACACAAAGCTAATCTTCTGACGTCACCGTCTGTGTCAAGCTTCTCGGCTTCAGTCCTCTTGCCTTGAGCGCGGACCAAACAGCTCAAGTTTGTTTCATCAGACTTCCTCCATGTGTAACGTGGTTCTGGACAGTTGCAGTCTGGCTGTGATGAGCTGCAGTGTGAGCAGAAGAATTTCTTCTAGGCCGTGACCTTAAAAACCCCCGTGATGAAGAGCTCTCACCGGGAAAACCTGAAGTACAGCTGAAGCCATTTCTGCAGCAATCATCTCTGGAAAGTGCTGTTGCTGCCATAAAAACACTAAAACTTTGTCATTTCTTGGTTTATTTTCAACAGAATTTCTCTTCTTGTTCTTTGCTGCAAATCAAATGATCAGAAACACCAATTCAGACAGAATTCTCTGCTCTTTCATTGTAAACTTTAAATTGACGTCCACTTGAAGATAGTAAACATCTCTAAAGTTTTAAAGGTTTTAAAGCTTTTTTCAGCAGAAGCGGAGATATTTCCCTGGCAGAGGTTTATTTTTCACATTAGTCTAGCAGTTCATTAATAAAGTAATAACTGGACTTTTACTGTAAGAGGCACCATGTTTGATCATTTTACCCATAGAAAAATGGAAAAACCTTTTAATGACCATTTTCTTTTTAAGGAGGTTATTTGTCACATTTCAGAAACACAGCAGTTAAATAGTTGCTTTCCCGGCTTCTGCAGGGTCCAGCTTGATCTGCATGAACTGTTTGCAGAACATAAAGTCTGCATGCTGAGCGGCTCTGAAGCTAAATTACGGCGAATGACATTCCTGCAGCTGTTTCACCTTCCATCGGTTCCTCGTTTGCTCTGCAAAATCACCGGTCCGTCTCCCCCATGCAGGAAAACTCCCTTCCAAGCTGGAGAGGCTTCCTTCTCCTGGTTTTGCTCCACAATGCTCAACGCTGTTTGTTTTATTGGAAGTGAAAGACTCCGGCGTTTAGGCGGCTCGGCTTTGGAAAGCTTTACCGCGTTTGTCTTCTGAAGGCAAATCAAAGCGGTTTATACATTCTGTCCCTGGTTCGGCTGAATGTCAGAAACACTCATCGGGGTCTCCCTGAGGACCTCATTATCCTGGTAATTTCCAATTATTTCAAAGACAAATGAGTCCACCTGGCTTCCCCAGCAGCCCTGTCAGTGATGAACACGGGAGACCTGGCCATCCTCGCCTCCCTCACAGGAGATAAATGGGCTGATGATCAAAACTTCATTTTCACTCCAACTAGGCCAGAATTCAACCGGGCCTTCTTTAATCGTGTCTTATCTTTTAAGTTCACAGCTGTGCTTAACGGTTCATTTGCTTGGTCCTGCTGTGGGGATGAAGATTATTTGGAGAAAAAATCTCTGCTGCTTTCCAGATTATTGTGACATTTTCTGAATGATGTTAGAAGTGAATGTGCAGCATGTTCAAAGTCCACACATTAAAAAGGCTTCCTTCTGCTAAAACACCAGGTAACACTGAGAAACATTCATGCTGGTAACCCTTGTTCCATCCTAGATGACCCCCCCCCCTTCCATGGACGTGTTCTCCTACCATGACAAAGGTGGATAAAGGTGGAAAGATTTCATGTAATCCATGGACACCAGTGAAGATCACAAATCATTGAAGAAAAAAGGTTCAGAGCTCTGTCTAGTGGGTCTAGATGACCCACCTCCCAACGTTAACGTGTCTAGGATAGAACAAGGGTTAATCTGCTGGCAATAATCACTGCGTCTTTTATGGAGCTGCTCACAGGAGGCAAAGTTTCCAACATTTTTAGGAAAGAACTGTGTAACTTGGAAGCAGCTGCCTTCACCTGACTGTCCGCAGCTTTTCCAGCTAACATGCGGCGCCGGAAAACGGGATCTTCTCAGGTTTAACACGTTTGCCTGGGAAATGTACAAATAACGAGGAAAAGGCCAGAGTTTCACTAGTTAGTTAATTGTGTAATACTGCAACGTTTGCATTGTTGTGCAGTATTGTATTCACAATGTAAACAGCAAAGCAGTCTGAGTCCAGAACAATTCCAACGAGGAAGAGAAAACAGACAAACCCCAGCACCTGCTAACAAACCGTCAGTGTTGGGCTCTAAGGGAGAGAGTCAAACAGGGCGATCAAGAAGAAGCGGCATCTCCACACGTTCACTTCAGAGACTCATTAGTGCACCGAGTCCTAACGATGGAGGTGAGATGCAGGTTTGCTGCTGGTGTAGTGGATACCCAGCATCCCTTTCAGCGCCCCCCCCCCCCCCATCCAAATAGGGAGATCAAGGCTAATATTCACTCTATGAAACATCTTTGGGACAGGAACACGGGTTTGTCCACCGTCGTCCATCGTTCTTTATTAATGCTCCTGTTTTTTATTTTCAGTCTTGATTCATTGGTTAACCCCGAGTGGTCCCTGAACTCATCGGGGAGCCGGCCAATCACATCAGCTGTTTACAATGCCCCCCCCATTAGCACCATTACCATAATTGTGACACTTTAAAAAAATCCTTGAAGCATCTTTGCCTGGTTTTTCACTTGTTGTGTTTTTCTTTTGTGTATTTAGACTTTTTAATTTTGTCTCTACATGTTTGATCTTTTGCTACAAACTGTAAAAACTGTTTTAAACTGTTTAAAAATGACTACATTAACCACTCAGACTCAAGTTCTTCTTTTGACAGTTTAAGGTTCATCGTGGAATTATTGTGTAACATAATCAAAAATGTAGATGTGTTAAAACAAGAAGCTAGGGTCGTACCAAAAAGATGGATATCCAGCAACAAAAAACTGTTTTGTGAACCCTGAGTCATAGCGCTGCATTCCGTCAGACCAGCACCAAATTTCCATGTTTCTGATCTCTGACATACAAAAATAAATTGGTTTTGGAAACACAAAAAACAAACAGAATATTTGTTCCAAAAAATAAAACTAGAATCAAATGGAGGAGATTTCAAAGCCTGCTGACTGCAGTCTGGAGGGGGGGGGGGCAGATGAAGTGGCTCTTAAGTGACATAGAGGTAGAAAGAACGCAAACAGACACTACGAATAATAATAATATTAATTGGAGAAAAAAGGTTTAGGAAGAATAAAGTCACCCATTTAGCAGAGAAATGTAGTCATTTCTGCCAGCATGGGGGCAATAACTCCAACCCCTCTGAAGGTCTGAACTCCATCCAAAGAGCAAACATTTCCTGTTAATTTCATGATCCTCATGACTCCATCTCAGTCATAGAGAGATTTCCGTTTCATGTTGTAGCTGAACGTTAGTCCCACTTTGAAGACCGCCATGCCCACACAGCCCCTGCATACGTTCTTCCAGCTATCTAGGTCAGCTGCCTCAGTGATGGGCTGCTCTGAACCACACTTTTTAACTTATTCATTGTTTATTCCATGGTGTCAGTGGGAATTATGGATCAGTGAGGAGAGGAAGTACAAAAACAACTCTTCAGTCTTGGTCTGTGCTGCAGGTGATGCTGCTGGTGGCCCAGGGCGCCACCTGTTGGAGGGGCAGTGTGCAATGAGTCAGCTTTCAGCTGGCAGGTGCTAATGTGGCTCTCCACCTCCAAGGTGAACTAATTATAGCAGCGAGACACAGACGTTGAAGTCGGATCTCCATGTCGGTGCTCAAAACGTTTTCTATGGCTGTGGGCTCGACTCTGAGTTGATGCTGGTTTAGGGTTCAGAGACATTTGGGATAAATCCATTTAGTCTGCATGTTCAGGCATGTTACATCATTTTCAGAAGAGAAATACGTCACGCTGGGCCGCAGAGGAGAAGTGCTTTTCTTCACGTGCTCTGACACACAGAAGTTTACATGTAAGTAAAGACTTTTTTAAAGTCATAAAACTGATGTTATGTATTTTCTGGCAGTTTCGCGCCAAAGCAGAAGACTGGCCACTATTGATGATGTCATCGAGACACTATTGTCCATGATTCTCCGTTTGGATTGCTAAATGTAGGGAGAAGACGTGGGGGAGAGGAGGGAAGAAGAGCTGAGAGCAAAGCATTAAACGTTCAACTTCTACGAGTTCTGACCCAGGTTCTGTTGGACATCTGTGGAAGGAGGTGAACCCTGCAGAGGACATCCTTCAGACCGGAGACACTTTCATGACACAAACAGAAGCTCAACATGCTGCTGAGAACATCCATGATCAGAACACACAAAGCTCTCCTTCATTAATTCATACTCCACATGAGCTTCAGAAACTTCTGACCACCAACGTTAAGACAGCAGCTGGACCAGATGACCCAAAGGTCCCACCAAGAACACGGACCTTCAGGAACATGTTTAACTAAGATGAGAAAAAAAGGAGTAGTCATGTGATCTCTATCAGTGTGAGATGAAAAGAGAAGTGCACATCTATCCTTCACCTGAAGAGTTCAACTATGACTGTTGTGGTAGACAAACGGACTCTGGTGATGCAACGCTCTCTTTCCAGAAGATTAGAAGGATGGAGGAGGCAGCAGAACGTCACAGGAACCATCACCACTTCAACAGGATCTGTGTTTTGGTGAATAGATTGTTCTAGTATGGAAAGATCAAACCAAAGGAGCATCTGAGGTATCACCTCAGCCTTATCTCACAAACACGGTCGGGTCTTGATGTATTGTTGCAGAAAAAAATGAATCTTTATTCAGCAGGCGACAATTTAATCCGTTTAAACTGTGTCACATATCCCTTTATCACATTTTAAAACATTCTTTTAGAAAATCAACTAATTTCTGATCATTTAATGCTCAATTCCCCGCAATCACTCCTCATTCAAAGCTTTCTTCATCATAAGATCTACCTTTGACACAAGTCCGAGCTGTGGAAGATCACTGATAAATGCAGCATTTATTCACAAAATGCTCTCCAACCTTCTTCAAAGCAGCACACAGGACCTTCCTTCATTCACACTATGGAGGCAGAGCAGCTGGGAACGGCTCCATCCGGGCCGCCGGGACCAAGGCTTTCTCCGAGGACACTTCAACACACAAGGGAGGGATCGAACCTACGGTCAGAGGTCGACCGCTCTGCCTCTGACATGGAAACTAGTCTGACATGAATGTCAAAACTGAGTTTTCAAACTGAAAAACATCCAGCAATACTGGCTAATTCAAGTGGAAGATGATGGACTTCATTACAGCCCTAAGAACTGCAGGACGTGTTCCAGAGAGTCTTTACTCAGTTCGAGGGTCACGCTTAGGGGTCATGACCTGGTCTACATCCACTCCAGATCCATCCTGGTCACTCCCACAGAGAACCTCAGCATCTTCATCTCTGCTGCCTCCAGCTCTGCTTCCTGTCTGCATCAGAGTCTCTAAACCAGCAACATGGCTGCTCTCACCTCAGTCAGTTACCCCGTTTAGTCACACATCACACCTGAACCACCAATAAAATGCCTCAATAGGGTAAACAAACCATAGAAAACCATGTAGAACCAGCCAATGACAACATTTGATCACATTCAAAGCAGTAGAAAATGGAGGATTTAATGTCCAGGTTTGGTCCAGACGTGCATTTGACGTCCATTTGAACTGTGTGTAAAAAGCACACAGAAAGGCCAGAACCAGAACCAGAACCAGCACCAGAACCAGTACCAGAACCAGCACCAGAACCAGCAATACCCTGATACAGTCTGAATGGACGTGTATCTGAGATGAACATGCTTCAGGAGCGCAGCAGCTTCTGACAGCGGCAGGAAAGGTGGTTCAGAAGGACCGCAGTCGTGGTCAGAACCGGGCTGCAGACACCCCCCCCCCCATGCTTTAATTTTCACTCACAAATGCAGATAATGTTGTTTGATTCCACAGCAGCTCATCAATGGAGAATGCAGAATGTCCTCTTTCGCTTGTCCGGTGACCACACGACCCCCTCCAGGTCTTTGTCCAAACACGTCTTCACTCGGCGCCGAGGAGCATTCAGACGAGGACGTTTACTTTTATTTTTCTTTACTTATCAAAACACTGAGAGAAACCCATGTTGCTTAATAAATGTGTGAAGATTTTTCTATAGAAATCAAATGTATAAATCTGCACTTTCATGTATTTCCATATCGAACAGTTACATATATATTAAAAAAACATGTTATAAAAGTGTTCTTTAGACTAAACTACTATAAATCAAACTCTTTTTTTAAATGATTATTTCTGGCAACACTTAGAATCAGGTCTGCCCCATCTTCCACATCTCCCACTCTTGACTCAGGTGTGTTCTCACTCTGACTGACTCAACACACCTGATCCAGGTGATCAGCAGCAAGAAGTGCCAAGAAAACAGGCGGTGGGGGGGGGGGGGCATTCAGTACATTTTCAAATCCAATTAAAGCAATATTTGAAAATAAATCCCTTTAGAAAACAACTTTCCACAATGAATTAAAGTTTGGAAAGAATGAATCATCTTTACACATTTGACAAAAGTGTCCTTTCAAAGTATTACATCAGGTTTAGTGTCATCCGTTTGTCTCTGTGATTGAGATGAAGTTAGGATCGTTTGGATTCACTGCATTGAACTGAAATATTACAAACGTTTATCACTGCAGTTTTTGGCTGATTTAGAGTTTTTCCTCGTTTTTCTTTAGGTGACCTTGGTTTTGAATTGGTCTCATAAAAAAAGCAAGTGAACTGAAATGAATTTCCAGGGAAAAAAAGAAAACATATATGAAAAGATAAATGTTCTTTTCTTCCACAAAGGCAGTCCTCCAGAAAAAGAGGAAGAGTCTGTTTCCCTGTAAAAGAAAAAGTATTCTTGTTCTTTAACTGGGAAATGCTGGAGTATTTTAAACTGTTTCCAATGGCAACCAGAAAAAAAGATAGTAGGAATAAAGAAAAACTGGACAAATTGTAGGTTACAGTTTAAGGACTTTCTGTAATCACTTATTAATCAAACCATTTTGGCTAAATAAAATGCAGAAAATGCCCTTTCAATGTGCAACCACACAGTTGTAAATCTAAGCAGAAAAAGAGACACTAATTGTCAGTTTGGAAAACTTCAGCGTGTGCCTTTAGCTCATTTGTATGACCTTTGCCATGGGCCAGCCTCGGGCATCTCTCAAAAGCTGAGGAAGTTTCTGGACCTGTCTCCTTGTTTAAATCCACCCATCATTCTGTGAGCAGAGGGAAATAATGAGCAAGAAACGGGGAGGAAGAATGAGACAGTGGACTGGAACACTCATGATGTCAAACCGAATCAGTGGAAGGCCTAAAATATTTATGAGCCTCCTTTCGTCTTATTATAGACTATCCTCAGCATTTCAAAAAAAAGAGAGAAAGCAGAACTGAACAAGAGCATGACAAGAAAGTGAAGTCAGGGTGGGTGGAGATAACACGAGTTTCCTTTAAGCCATCCAGGCGCTATAATCGGGACGCACCAAAAAGCTTTAGCGTTCGGATACACAATGAGACACTTGTCATTTGCGGCAGCTATTTAAACGCTTTTTTTATTCAAACGGGCTACTTAAAGCCCTGTTGTCACCACCAACCCTCTTTAAAATGGAGATTTCTTCACTGCTTAGTGTGGAAGCCACCCCTTAAAGGATCTTTACGTCCAGAATGGAACTCCTCATAAAGATCCAACTGTTTTTCTTCTTCTTCCTACAAAAGTCAGTTTTTCTGCATCTGATTAAAACAACAATCAAGTCTTTTAGTGATCCGTGTTCCACTGGAATGCTCTGACAGCAACATGTAGGCAGATCTCAGACCAAAAGGAACATTAATAACAGAATTATAACACTAACACTATAACCGCCCTTTACTATAACACTGTAAGACATTTTTGTGGAGCGAGGCCAGTTTTGCTTTAGTTTGACCAGATTGTGTCTAATAATTTGTCAGGTAGGATTTAAACCGTTTGACAGTTGGAGGACTTTGTGTTACAAAAACCGAATGATTTGATTGGAAAAGATACAAACCGTATTACCTTCCAACAGCACTGAAGACACTGACAGCTTGTAGGCTAATTGCTAGAAGGTCATCACATCCTAAGGAAATGTTGTTCTGGTTCATCTGAGCCCAGATACTCGAGTACTTTCTGATCTGTTTGTGATGACTGAGTTCTACAGGACTACCCGTCTTTTAGAACTGTATGTTTTCTCTTTAACACACATCATCTTTATAGCAAGTTATATTATGTTATTATCATATAATTATAAATAGCCGTGTTTCCAACATACACATGCGCAAAACTTTATCGAAATTCTAAAATCCCAATTTCACAATGACACTGTTTTCATTAAATCCTAATTAAGCGAATAAACACAAACCACCGATTAGAAACATGGAGACACACGTGACCGGTACTTTGGTTGACAGCAGATACATTCAGAATTCTGCCACCGCACTAGCGCTCATCATCATCTGTCAAATCATACACCGGCGTCGTCTTCATGGAGTGGCGAGCTCCTTACACGTGGGAGTGGCCACACATGAAGCCATTTTTCGAAATGGTGGTTGGTGATTTTATAGAGGAGCTGTGGATCCAAGAATTCCACATGACATGCTAGACTTCTGATGATCTGTGTGACGTTGGACCTTTGGTGGCGCCCACTGTGCAGCGCCCATGGCCGCCAGTTCCTACTAAGAAGTGCATCGCCATCCGGATGTTGGTCATGAGAAAAAGGGTTTCCATTGCAGTTTGCCAAAAGTGTTAACACTAAGACTTGTTATATGCCTCAGTCAGATGTGTAAATTTGGCAAAAGTAAAGAAGGAGAACTGAGTCTATTACTACCAGGTATACTGTTTTCACATGGGGTTATATTGTGAAAATGATCATGGTCCTCTGCAGGCTCCTGACTGTGTGTCTAACTTTATCTGCCAACTTGACCAACTTCAGGAGAAGTGTGAGGTCTCAGCAAAATCCCTGACGCGTCCTGATCAGTGTTTACCTGAACCGTTTATGCCACGCCCCCAAATCCACATCCAAAAAGACAAAAGTACAAATGTTTCACATTTCCACTCCAATGGATTTCAGGACTTTATTGAGCATTAAAAAATATACACCAAGGAGAGGGTTTTCCTCTGCCCCAAATTTATATTTTCCCATCTTAAAATCTTTGACACTTTAGACGAGTGATCCACGATCTGACGCAACAAAATGGAAAAACAAAAACCAAACAGTCGTCAGAGTTCAACAGCAAAAGTTGAAAGGCTCTCGAACTGTTTGAAGGTCTCTGTTGATGTCATTCACAGAAAAGCTGAAAAAACGGGTTTCAAACGGTCGGGTTTGAACTGGAGTCCGATCACACACTAGGTTGTCACATCCGACTCTGCTTCTCCGTAGAGTTCTGCTAGTTTCTGGAACTCGGGGCCCCAGTCATCCAGGTAGTTGTATTCCTGCTCCGATTGTACACCAAGAGAGTCTAACGGACTGATGGTCCCTGCAGGAGAGCCCTGACCTTCGTAAGCGTAGGTCTGTAGGGAATCGTAGGGTGGCACGCTGGCGTCCATGTCAGCCTCCACCAGTCTCTGTTTGATGAACTTGTGCACGTCCACCTCGTCCAGCTCCACAGACGGGCTCCGCTGGCCGTGCGCAAAGCCACACTGACTCCTGGCTTCTGGGCGGATGTCCCGCCTGAACTTCAGCTCCTCTGCTGCGGCCGGATTACGCAGAGCAACGATGTCGAAAGCTTCCGTGTCCTCTTCGCCGCCTCCCTCGTCGTCGTAGGTCACCACATTCTCCCTAATGTCTTCTTCAGAGATGATGAGGGGCTCCTTCTTGCTGCGCCTCAGTGTGATGAAGAGAACCACGATTGCTGCAAGACAGTAGAACATTTGGTCACCTTTGGCATGCGGACATTATTCTTAACATTCTTAAAGCTGACTATTTATCTGGATACTGTTGTGCCGTGATACTACTTAAGGCAAACAGTGGAGATGATAGCAGCAAATACTCTCAAAAAAACACGGAAAGACCAGAGCGAAGTAGTTCTGGTCTGTGACACGAACAGAACTACTGACATTTTTAACAAATCTTCAATTACTTCTCATGTTATATAATCAATTATACATCAATTCAAATGTATACAACCGAGCGTTGGTAAGGTAGAAGGCTACCATGTAGGAATTCAGGGTTCGATTCCCGGAGGGGAATAAACAATGGGACTGGGGGCAATTACCATAGCAATTAACATTACTCAGTGGGGGCCCAAAGGCTACTGCATACCAGCATGAATGTACATGAATGATCCTGGTGATGGTCAGAGGGACTGCAGGCGCCAACTGGCCACGCCTCTACCATCACCAAGTATGAATGAAGAGCGAATGAATAATGGACACGATGCAAGCGCTTTGAGCGTCTGGCAAAGCAGATAAATCCATTATTGTTATTATTATTAATAATAATAAAATATATTGTATGCAATCATAGAGTTTCTTGAGTCTCTGAAGGCCTTTGATGATGGTTTTAAGGGTATTCACATCCTAGTTCACTATAAAAAATGATCCTGACCTAAATGTCAGTTATACTTAACTAAACAAAGAGAAACTCAAAGATGTAATCCAGCATTACTTTGTAATTACTAACTTCAAAAATTTATAATTTGTTTGGCACTTTTCATTATAGCTGAGGCAAAAAGTGCTTTAAATATAAGAAAATACTCATAAAAAATGGAAAATATGTTTAAAAATAGAAACAGGGAAAAAAAAGAAAGCCCACAGAGGAACTTCACACATTATTAGCCCCCCCCCCGTACCCCAACGCAACCCCTACGTTGAAACTGAACTAAAACGTTAGAACAGCAGCTCTAAGGAAACCGTCTGCCGCGGTTCTGCTGTGCAGAAACGGTGTAACGGGGCTCCAAGCCCGACCCAGAGGTCTTCGCTGTGGGGCCCGTCCAACACAGGGCCCACTCCACAGCTATCACACCACAGGACCCCAGCCGTCCCAATGAGAACGGGCACTGCAGCAACAGCCCCCCCCCCACACACACACGGGGGGGGGGGGGGGCCCAAAACAACGGATCCCAAAGAAGAAGCTAAAACGGCAGTAAAAAGGATTCAAACATAATAAAATTAGTAGAAAATTCCAAGTCTCATGTATATAAACTTCTTATCAAATGTTTTGAATAGGAACAATAAATTACCTTACTATATAAGTATTTAATCTTCTTTTGCCACTGTAATGCTCCTAAATGTCAGGAGTACATTTAACCCAAAGGTGGATAACTTAAAGGACAACAAGGTACCAACAGAACGTCTTTTAACTGAGGGGTAATTATATCCTAATTATGGAGTATATATATGAAACGAGGTGGTCAAAGTACCAACAGTATTTGTAAAAAGGAATATCATAATTACATAAACATACAGCCATATCTGAGCAGCAATCACAGTGGTTGAAGTCAGGCTGCATTAAATGAGTTTCCAACCATTCTGTGATATTTTCTCATAAAATCTGCCTGCTCTGGGTTGAGCTGGTTAACTCTGTGCTTGGGAGGTGAGCTGAGTTAATTATTGAGCAGAAACGAGAAATAAAAGACAAAATTGGACTTTTAATGCAGCCTCCTTCTCATTCCGCAGCTGATGTATTTTTCATTGGTTCCTTCTTTGCTTTACTGCACTTCATTTCTCTCAGCAGTTTGAAGGAAAACAACTAGAATATAATCAAAACTCTAACAGATAATGGGCCTTCATCACCACCTATCACCCACAAACTCTGCCTTTCACCGCTGTGGAGGTTTCATGGCATTCCTGTTGATTCTGCTGTTTCCTCAGTGGTCCGTTCTGACTTTCAAACTCCTGACAAACCCCACATCAGGCCTGAGTGCTGCTTTCTGCACCGCAGGTGTCACTGGGCAAAGCCACATCCATCTAATACAGACACATTAGTGCTGCATCTGGTTAGAAAGACTGCAGAGCACAAGCTTAGCTGCAAAAATACTTTCTTACAAATGTAAATGACATTTGAATCGGTTAGTTCAAAAGGGGCCCAAGTCAACAATTTTTCAAGCTAGAGATATTATTTGTTTTATGGTCTTTAAGGGAAAAGCTATTTGATTGTGTGCAAAAAAAGTCCCAAGTCTGTTGTAATGTATTGACTATGCTTGACATTTAAAATGCATTAAGTGCATAATTCCTGGACTTGGGCCTCTCTTGCATGAGTTTAGCTTTATCCCATAGATGGCAGCACTAGTTATCCAATATGGCAGCACCTCTGTTTAATTCAAGAAGGGCCCAAGTCCAGAGACTTTAGTTTGTTAGTCCTCTGAAATGATAACAGTGAGGTGCTTCATATTATAGCATTTATAAGCTATGAACTGTTGCTAAATCTGGGTAAAGTTTTAATCATCTGGTGTAGCCTCCCTTCAAGCTATGCAATTAAAATCATTTCCTAGAAAAACAAACCTCTTGGACTTGGGCCCCTTTTGAACTAACAGGGGTCGGCAACCTTTTTTACTCAAAGAGCCATTTGGGACCGCCCCCAATGAAAAAAAAAGCATCCGGAGCCACAACCCGTTTTGACATCATTATATATATTATGCATGTATATATTATATCAGGGGTGCTCATTACGTCGATCGCGATCGATCTTCAAGGACATAAGTGTAGAGTCCAGAAAAGATTCAATAAAAATGTACTTCTTTCTTTCCATCGTCATGTTTATTAGTTACATGTTTATTTCAACATTATTGTTTATGTACTGATGATTAAAAACTACACAGTGAGATTACATAAAGATACTTTTGTATTAACAGATGAAGCGTTTTATTACAAAGACAGAAAGCAGCGACCATCGTATTCATGCGCTGCTGTAAACGATGCAATGGGGGGAGCGTGGCATAAACTGAGGCATTCGGCGCCGCCGGCTCCACACAAAGCGCGTGCCTCGCAGCTTTCCTAATGAGCTCGCATCTACCGGCCGAGAACTGCAGAGCTGACAGGAGGAGAAACGCGGACCGACCCCAACAAACTCCGGTTGTTAGGAGTGGTCCTCTGCCGGGGACACGACGTGCAGCGGGGCAGAGAGCAACTCGACAGAGTCTGCGCTCAGTGAAGTTAAACCCGCGTCTGCAGTCACGTATGTCCGATTGGCCATTCTGCATGTCAATCAAGACCCGTACTTTTCGGTCAGGATTTTGATTGGCTGGTGGATTTTCAAGAACCACTCTCTTCCCCTTCAATCTCCCCCACGTCCCCGAAGATGACCGGTCAATCGCGACCGACGCAACGAGCTCCCCTGCTCTGAAACACACATCACCGCACACGGGAGTCCAAAACACCGGCGCAAACTCTCCGTCACCAGAAAGCCGCTCCCCGTTCCGCGCCACGCCAAGCCCCCGGCAGAAAATCACTCCGGACCCGGAGTGTTTATTGAAGCCGCCCCGCGTGTCTCCTCCTGTTATCAGCTCCGCAGCCCTCGCCGACAAACACGAGCCCACCAAGGAAGCTGTTTTTTACGTGGCACGTGCCTCGCACGGAGCCAGCAGCACCTTTGAAATGCCATGAAAAATGAACGAACTAAAATAAATTTGAATTTTTATAAAAAACTCATTATTTTCCAAAGTCACAGGGAGCCACAACAGAAGGATGAAAGAGCCACATGTGGCTCTGAAACCATGGGTTGCCGACCCCTGAACTAACCCATTCAATTACATCGACATATCAATCTGAGGTGACATGAGACGTGGATCCTGCCGTGCTGGACCACACCTTCAAAATAACACAAACACTGACCAGAAAAGGAGCTTCAGAAAACTGTAGGACCTTTGCTCTTTATGATGTACACATCATCTTTGTACCAGAGATGGAAATAGCTTCAAAATACTTCTATTTTGCTCACATGTTGTCAGCATGCAGATATGTTAAGACCAAACCAACTTTTACTGTTTCTTTTATGGTTCTTCGTTGATTTATCTGCGGCACAAAGAAATGTGAGCTTCTTCAATATTCAGAGGAAATAGAATTAAGGTTGATTACAATTTCTTTGGTGTTATACATTTGAATTAGCTCTGTAATGAACACTTCTTTCTTTCAAACAAAATTAGCATTAGTAATTGAAACTGCTTATTAATATTATCCGAGTCATGTGTAAAAGCCATTATCCTCGGAGCCAGAGCCGACAGTTTGCCCCCCCTCCCGGTCGGCGGCAGACTTAATTAAGGTGGCTTATTGGGAGGCATGGAGGTAAAACACGAACACTAATCAGACAAACGGAACACAATCAGGCATAAACAAATCAGAGGGAGAACCCGCAGCATCAAACATGCCTGTCCAAGCGATGCCCCGATGTCGTGACACTTTGGGATATGAATCCATAATGAGCTTCTCTGACAGAAAGGTGGATTCCTAATTAATATCTAACAGCAGACATTGAAAACATGTTTGTTATATTCAATTGAAGAGACTTCCTTTCATACGTTTGTGTTTCTGCTTTCTCTGGTTGTTGTTGACTCGTGTTTGCTCTGCAGATACACGGGTCGACGTTTTCTCAATGATTTTAGAAAAAAACTGTTCTGGCTCCTTCCACGTTGCCCTATTATCAGTCATAAATTGAAACTGTAGCCGCCTAATAATGTGAAGAAAGTTAGAAATGCAAGAAAGACGAGTTCCATCACCAGATTCCCACAGAGACAAACTTCTCTGCTTCACTAAAGTGTGAAGCAGCTGCCAGTTATCCGGCCTGCGGACATCTCAATGGTTACCAAGGTCACACAAACAGCCAGAGCCAGGAGTTCCATCTCCATCTTTGGCCTTCGCCTGCAGGCCTCTAGTTCAAGAACTAAAACATTCAAATGGATGCTGGAGAAATGCAGCCAGTTTGGAAAACATTTCTGTCCTACCATCAATTCATGTTTGATCAAAATGCTTCTCAATACTCCCCCTTCATTTGTAACCGTCTTATTTACTGGGAAACATGTTGGGATGAAGTTGTGATTTACTATCACTGTAGTATTTTTGCTGTATTTTGATGCACTTCTGCATTCTCTATAACCTTCATGCAAATGTTTAGGATGAGGCTTTAAATACGCCCTGTGGGTGTTCGACTCTCGGAACAGATTTCATTTTCTTTTCTTGAATGTCTTTCGTTTGTTTTGTAATTGTGAAAAATAATCAAATCAATCCATCAGGAAAGAATCTGAAGACTCCTGCAAAGCATCTAGATGTTCAAATATTCCAAATAGATCTGGATCGCATGTCCCACGACCTTTGGAATCAGAATGCTGACATCCATTGACACAAAGATACGGACACACCTCAAAAACATGCCTTTTATGAAACAGAATCATAGAAAGAATGAATAGTTAATGTCTCTGATCTATTTACTAGTTTCTCCAATGCTTTACATGTATTTATGAAACACAAAGTAAGCAGAATGCAGCTCATTCTGAATCTGGTTCAGATGCAGGACATTCCTGAAAAATGGACCCAAGATGGACCAACTGTGTCACTGTTCATTATCGCAGGCAAAGCTACACTTTGTAGAACTTGCTGCCAAGTCATTCTGCGAAAAGAGGCATTAAAAATGAAACAATGGCCGTCCGTGATGTGTCTTAAGAGGAAGAAGTAAAGCCTCTTTGGGATCCGTATCTGTCTCTCCAGGCGCTCACATTCACTACTAAGTTGGCACCTCTTGGAGTTTTGAAGCGATGCAAAAGGCCGTCGTTCTTTCCTCGCTGTCTGATGGTCTGATCGTTGAACATAAAGGCAGCAAACAGTGTTTGCCACCTTGTGATCTGGTTGCGTCATTTCACCTCCAAAGTCAAACATGAAACGGACAAAATAATGAATAACTTTCAAAGGCTTTAATGACCATTTCAGCAGCCAATGTTCCAGAGAGTCTTTACATGCAATGAGCCTTCCCTCCAGGAATCTCAAGGTTGCATTGAAACCTGCAGCTTTTTGCCAATAGTTTAACATAATTTAATGCTTAGATGCCAATGAGTTGTTGTAAAAGTGGAAGGTGCAGGGTAGATTAGGCAAATGAGTGTGAGCAGCGCCTCGCTCCTCTCTGGCAGCGTCGGGGCGGCAGCATTGGTCATAGCAGCCTACGTAGATGTAGGAATGGAGTCTTGGCTGTTTTTGCTTCACGTCTGTTAATGTTACACACTTCTGAGAGTTCTGGAGGTTTAGGATCCTTTTTTAGAGAGTAATTTCTGTGAAAGCATAGCAGTGAATGTTATTCTGTCTCTTTAGGAACTTCTCCAGAGCAGATTCACAGAGGACTTTCTAAAAGTCTGGGCTTGTTTGCTCTTTTTTTCTGCTTGTAGTCTTTTCTTTTCTTTGTTTTTCTTCTGCTTACGGTCCACAGGAGCTCAGCAGATGAAATATAAAAACACCTACAGTCTAATTTATGGATTTCACAGCCTTTGCAGCGGCTCTGAAAGAAACTCTGTTTGTTGGTTCGCTCTTCATCCTTCAGGCTAATTGAGGCTCTAAGAGCTCCAATGTTGACTTTTCAAGCAGTATTTCTGAACTCTCACCTGAAGTTTAAGAAAAGACAATAGAATAATGATCTGCATATCCTTGATTTGCTCTGCATGGACAGAAATTATGAAACACAGTTTTGGAAAAAGGTCCTAACATCGTCTGTATCAGAGAACTGGACTGAGCGAGTGTGACGTCATCCATCAAACATGCTTTAATTCCAGCTTCAACAAAAAAAAAGTCAACTCAGCCGCACTTTTTTTGCAATACGGATGTCACCACGTTGGAGTCTGACGTCATCAATAAGCAGCGATTAGGGTCCGAGTGATCGTTTCTATGGCAACCACTCTCACCAATCAGGAGAGAGCTTGTTAAGACAAACCCCTACCACTTGAAGGCTGGCTGTCAAACACTTTGAAGGTTGGCCATGGGGCCCAGCAGGCTCCACCTACTATTATTGAGGCATCTGATTGGTCAGTTAATAACTAGAATAAGTTGAACTACAGAAAAAAGTAGCATAAAAAATGAGGATTATCAAGAAAATGTTAAGTAAAAGGTACCAGATCCAGAACGGTTCTTCTGACCAATAGAACGACTGAATACCAGCTGATTATTTCTCTGTAGACGTCTGTAGGATTTTGTCTTCTTGGAACCAGCGGGTACTTCCTACGAGGAAGTGAAAAGCTTTGCTTTTCTGAAACAGTTTCGTTCATTTAATGATGTTTGGACAGAGAGAAGATGGGAAAGAACGTGTGCAAGAGGATGTCCAACCTCCCAAAACAACAGGACATAGCTGAGGAAGCATCAAAGACTTTCAAAGCTGGAAAAATGTTGCATTGATCGGCTTTTTTGGAGAAGAGGCAAAACAAAACAGCTGAGTCATCATGAATTTGATAAAACAGACCCAATCAGTCTGCGTTCTCCATCGTCTGAAAACACCTTAGAACTCCAAAGTCATTTATTTCTGCATGAAATGATCTGAATGAAGACATGAACTATGAAGGAGAATCGGCTTCATGAAGGAAACGACCTGACTTGAGGCTTTGAAGTTCTGAAAAATGTACCGGCTGTCTTTAGTGCTGCCGTTGTCTTTCAGCTGAAGCCTCTTTGTCTTTATTGTGATCACACACACAACCTTTCCTTGTTCTTCCTCCTTCACCTTTGGCAACATCTTCATTCCAAATTCTGCCGGCGTCCTCTCCATCGTTGTCCTAACCTTTCTGCCTCTTCTAGTCCCACTCCTCCACGGTCCATCTCCTCTGTCTGCCCCCCCCACCGCAGCCCTGCCCCAACTCACCCAGCAGGATGATGATGCACAGCAGGATGGCGATCAGGGCCCCCGTGCTGAGCCCCGCAGAGGAGAGGAAGGCCTCGCCCTGGCACATCCGGATCCTGCCGTGGCGCTGGCACGGACACACCCGCAGCGTCAAGGTGCTGGTGCCGGTCAGCGAAGGCTCCCCCCCGTCCCACACCACGATGGGCAGCTCGTACAGTTCCTGCGTCAGGTGGCTGAAACGGCGTCTTCTGGCGATGATGCTGGCCGTGCTGTCTGTAATGAAGAAAGTTACTGTTACGGAAAAGTACATCCTCTTTGGCTAAAAGGACTAATTGATAGCGTCCTCTTTCTTTTCGGTGATGCGCCTCTCCAGTGAAGCGTGTAATTACCTGCAGAAGCATAACAATAGTCTGCTAAACACAATAGAATCCAGAACATTTGCTGTTGATTTCATTATATTTGCTCTGTCTGTCTGCCTCCTCCCTGTGTGGCCAGCCAGGCTAACGCCTTTCTAAAGCCTTCATTATCCTTGGCAATCTGCGGTTCACCTAAGCCTCTGCAGAAGCTCCACGGATGGAAAATGTGGTGAAATAAAAACAAAAAAAGGCAGACTTGGCAGTGAAGATAGCAAAGAGAGAAGGTGACACGAGTCTTTATAAGCGCCTGAACAGAGACTCGACCCTTCTGCCCTGAAGTTAAAACACTGAGATGGAAGTTCATCCAGAATCCTCCAGGTTTTCCAACACAGATGCTCGAACTGACAAAGTTATTGGCCAGATTCTGTAAGTAAGTTATTTAAGTAAATTATTGATGAACAATTATTGACAAACATTTTTCCAGCAAAGTTTTAGATTCAAACTCCATGAGGCATGACTGAAACAAAGAGCTGACCCCTTCTTAAGGAGGAAGTATTCGGGGGGGGGGGGGGGGGGGTTCAGCTCCTCCTCCATGCTGTAGAATCCAAACAACTTTTGGAAATTAAAATAAGGTTTCTGTCAAATCTCACGTCAATACCCAGACAGAAGCAGGAGAACTGGACCCTTAGTGGGAGGATGAAGGGTAAAAGTCAATGTGTCAAAGGTCAAGGCCGCGTTTTAAACCTAATACAGGAATCTGGACAGCAGCTCTGTGGTCGTCTTGTTTGTGGTCTTCAGACCCTCCAGTTCTGTATGTTTACTTGTTCACGCCGACTTCTGCGGTGCTCAGTGGTGAATGAGGAGCGGGAAAACATGAGGCAAACATGGAACACTGGGGTAAAAATGATAGAGGGGGTGGGGGTGCTAGAGCCAGGAGCAGAGCTGCAACCAAACAGGTCGTTACACAACAGCATCAGTGTTTGTCTGCTTCCTCCTTAAGCCCACATGGTGTTTGTCCAGGCTGGAGATACTGATGTGAACAGAACGTCATGACAACATGTTTCTGAAGTGTTGCTGTTCTGGTAAATAAAAACCTGGATTCATTTGTCTCAGGTTGAACGGATGAAGTTTTGACAGGAACGGGGTGAGCAGTCTCTCTCGGGGGGGGGTTAGACTGTGTCACATGCTCAAGAAGAACTACAATATTATGGTCTGGCATTTTGTCTTACATTTATACAGATGTATAGAGTCCATGTGCATCACAAGATTCCCTCCCTTTACTATGTTCCATCTTGTTTTTAACGTCTATTGAATCATAAAACAATGTTTTGTGGTTCATTTGGAAAGAGAACCAAGAACTGAGTGATGTGGGATTTCCTTTGGGAAAGCAAAGTGACACTAAAATGTTCTGTGAGTTTAGAACTAGTTTAAGGAAAAGCAAAGGGCTGCTCATGGCCACTAGAAAAGATGCAATGAAATAGAATAAATATGTTTTCTTGTTTGTGTTTGGTATGCTTGCAGCATCTGTGTTTTGTCTGTTCTGAAAATGCTGAATCGTGCTCAGAAACTGGCTTTTCTCTCCACCTCCAGCCTGCTGCTCCATGGAGCTGCTGCTCAGAGACCCAGCCTCCCACTCCAATCTCAGCTCCATCTCTGAATAATTAGAGTGATGGACAGTTGGAATGACGTTCTTCAAGCTTTATTAAGTCTGACTTGCTGTATTACCATATCAGCAAGCAGATGGGTGGGGGCTTTGAGAGAGTGGAGATGCAAATGGCAGAGAAGAGATGGGGGGGGCACATCTGAGCAAAGCACAGAGTTTAAAGGAGGCTGAGCCAACGAGGAACAATCATGGTCTGTTGATGCGACTCGCTTCATATGCAGAAACGCAGCAGCGAGCAGCAAGCACGGCGGTTTCAGGTGGAAGATGGACAGCGGGGGGGGGGTACATAACGCCATGTTGGGAACCGAGGTTCAGATCAGAAAACTGCCGAGTCCTGCAGAACGAGGCGGGAAAACATGCGTTATTCTCTGAACTCATTCCTGACGGATGTACGTCCTTCTGCAGATGCACGCTCTGCCCGCATGCATCCACGCTGTGGATCTGTGCTGCATGGAAGGAACTGGACCTGGCAACGTGGCAACGTCGTACGGATTCATCACAGCCTGCAGCTGAGCTCACTGAACTCCTCACATGTGTCAATGCAGACAAACAGGAACACTTCACCATTGAAATGCACACATTTCCCTCTGAAACAGTTTGTAAACAAATAAGGTCTATGGCCTGTAACTCTAACCTCCCTCCTACCATCTGGTGAGTCGGCCCCTCCCACATCCCGCAGCAGCTCCCTTCCAGCTGCATCCAACACTTGGTGGTTGCAGCTCTCCAGTTCCTCAGGAAGTTCCCCATAAACACACCTGAGCAGCAGATCTCCATCCAACTCTGATTCAGTGAGAATGAGGATCATCTGCAGCCTCGCGCCCCTCTGACCTCAGCCACATCATCCCCACGCCCGCTCCCTCCCTCTGTCCGTCACCTCAGTGGGGGGAGGAGCTTTCAGCCTCTTTGTCCTTCACTTCCTCCAGACCTCCCCAACAGAAACTCCCATTTCCACTTGGCAGGTAAACTCCAACCGGATCTGTAATGAACGGTTCATCACATCCATCCGTTTCATGGTCTGTTTGTTCAGAGAGCTCAGGTGTCAGAAAAGACACATTTAAAGGCGTTATTGTTTTAGACTAAAAATAAAGGTAAAGTCAGACACGCGCCTCAGTTCCCTGCAGACTTCACACTGGCCCCCACACACTCAGCTGTGTTCCTGCAGAACTTCAGTGGGTGTGCGAAGGAGCTGCTGCTGCCAAGGAGCTTCTCTCCTGCAGAGAAATACTACATTTCAGTTCATCTGATGCATGCATGTATGTTGTTTAAAGTGATGTTTTAATCAATGCTTTGTTTTTTTGTAGAACCCAGCAGCTGGAGGTTTGTGTCATTTCTATGTGATGGACGTCTTGTTCCTGTGCTTCAGACTGAAGTGGCTCATTTCTGTTACAGACACACCGTTTTATAACTTCATTAGCTCCATTCTTAATGACGTTACCATTTGGGGGGGATGCCACACTTTCCCTTTAGACCGAATGCTAGACCATAGAACAGAATCATGCAGACAGTGAATCGCTGCATCTCTACTGCATATCTGTATGTTTATGCTAAAGACATCAAACTGGATTTTAGGCTTTAAATTCAAGAAAATATTGTTTTATTCATTCACAGCAGGCTTAGTATAAGATGACTAAGAAGTTTTCTTTAGTGTTAATTGATTATCATGAATGTAAAATGTTTTGTTTTTTGTTCATTTATCATTTATCAAACCGAAACAAAACAGTGACCGAAAAATCAACCAAATCATGGAGGAAATGAGGTGCTAAGAAATCGGTTTGTTGTCTTTTAATTTGATGTTTAAGGTTTGAAAAGTGTCAGAAGAGCAAATGGAAGCAGAAACATGTCTGTCAGGGTAAAGGCTCCCTCCTTCTACGGCGGCCAAACCCACCAAAGGAATCTGAAGCTACTTTTACATCACAACACATTTGGGCTTAAACAGAATTCTGATGACCTTAGAATCCAGCCTTCAAGTAGCAGCAATGCGGCGCTAAACTTCCAGGATGACTTCCTGTCTGCAGCGCCTCCATCTGGTTTTACGGTGGGTCTCAATTCAACATCGGGGAACATGGAGGCAGCGAGTCGGTTAGTCAGGAAAGCGGGGAAATGATGAGAGCTAGACTGGAGCCACGAGGCTTGAAAAACAAAACATGAATCAGAGCACAGAGGAGGCTTCTGGGTAATCGCCTTGTGTCTGCGGGAATTGGGAATCAAACCAACCCAACATGCAATAGGGTTGCCCTATAGATCTAAATGTTACTGCAGCCACCGTTGGAGTGAACGTCCTGCGTTTTCACGTCTCCATCTGGTTTAGCGTTTCAACCCCTTTGGGGGTTTTGATGATGGGTGTCATTTCACACGTCAGGTTTCTCTGTAGATGATAATTCCCGAATCAGCCATAATGTGATGATAATCTGAGCGGCGTCTCTTCTCCAGAGGAAGGTGTTTGGCGGTCACATGACTCTGACGCTGTCAGACTTTCCAGCTTCAGGTTTGGGATGAGTCCAGCTGACAGGAAGCTTTGTCCTCTGCAAACTCTGACAAGATAACAACTGTTGGAAATCTATAAATAAAAGCAGTGGGAGCAGGAGCAGAGACGTTAATGAACCGGCACACATATGGCGTGACAGCGATACTGTCAACACCACTGCTTAACGGTAATATTACACCGAAAAGTGAATGCACCGGGGAAGCATCCGCCTTCACAAATCAGCTGAGGGGCTATTTACAGATCGGCTGTATTTACATTTTTAGAGGAGGATGTCATTAAAAATGAAAGATAAAGGTCTTCACTCTTTGGGTGATTGTAAAACGAGTGTGGTGAAGGTAAATACACAGAATTAGGGACTTTAATAATCTCTCTATTTTCCATGAAGAGCAGAGAACATCTCCTCTTTGTTCCTGCGACTTTTGGCGTCTTGATGAAGAGTTCATTTTCATTTTTACTCATCTCCACCCGACTTTCTTTCTATTTTAAAGGAGACTGCATTTGATCTGAGCTTAATGCTGATGCTCATCTGCCCTGATTCAAGTGAAAGATCTGCTGCTGCTGCTGCTGCTGCACCAATAATCACAGGATAATAGCTCTGAGCAGGTCTGATACAACGCAGTGGTAAAAATACCATCAAGGTAAAGTGCAGCGTTTACCTTCCTGAAAATGGGCCAACACTTTAGATAACTGCCTCTCTCAAAAACTGGGGTTGTCAAACCAGAAAAGGTGTGGGCAATTTGCAGATATAATAGCCGTTTTAACAGCAGACGTACTTATTAAACAAGATGTTCCAAAGTAAATGACATCTTTCAGGTGGGAAAGCTGCAGCAGAAATGAACATTTGGGGAGGGAAGTGTAACTGAGAAGGAAAGGAGGTCATGAGAGAGTTAGTGGTGTGAGTGACTGAGGGATTTTCATCAGTCGCACAACAACAGAGGGAGGTATTAGGCCTTGGCACAGAACAGCCACCAACTGTTAGAGAGCAACAAGAGAAATGAAAGAAGCTGCTCTGAGTGTGAGGAGCTTACTTTAATTATCACACACACGAGTCAACAGTATGGCGCTCCGAGGATCTATCTTCTCTCTCCCAGATACTGTGAATGAAGCAATTCATAACACGCTGTGGAAGTAATATCCAGAATATTCGGACCCCCCCTCCTTTTCTGCAGATGCAGCCTCCACGCTTCTGCACATCACATTGCTGCAGCTTTACTTTTCAGAGGCAGCTTTACGCACAGAAGGAAATATCACCGGTACCTTCGGACCACTCCCAGAATGAACCAGAGGGACGCAGAAACCAAAAGTTTCATTCAACAGCTTCAGCTAGAAAACAGTATGTTCAACATTCAGGCCGTGTGTTTGTGAACAAAGCTAAGGCGCCCCAATCCAGACATTAACCTGCTGAGGAGGCGTTTGGCATTCAGTCCAAAGAATTTAATTAGCCATGCTTTGGTTATTATAAATGTGGGTTCATATGAACCAAAACGTTTCACAAAGATAGTTTTAACACTTTTGATTTTAACCCCTTTTTTTTTTTTAGAGATTCAAGATATTTAAGCAGGTTGGAAGTTTTCTCTAAACCAGCAGAGTTGGGAGTTTTGAGTCTCATTTAGAGCTGGGATGTAGACATAATGAAATTATTATTAAAATGAGCTCAAATCCTTTTGCTCTAAACTCTTAATAGAAACAAACCTGATTTAAAACAAAAGAAAAACCTCACATTTCACTGTAAAGGGTGTCATTTTAAAGTTCAGTGCATGTTAGACTGCCATTCATGGTTATTTCGGAAACAAAAATTCATATTTAACTTCTAAAAATAATCATTTTGTGTTCTAAAATGAGTCATTTCCACATGTTACACTAGTCTAATCAAAATGAACTTAGATTAATAAAAACAAGCCATCTGCCCAGAGCTAAAAGAATACTTGTTATTGGGTTGTATAACATTCACTGTGAAGTATTTCTATCTAACAGTTCATTTCTCAGCTTTTTTTTTCCCTTTTTGAATGCTGGTGTGAAACCTGGGGTTTCTAGATTTTGCCTTCCTGCACTGACAAATCCTTTTCCTACTTTCTAGGGATTTTCCAGTTAAATGTAGGGTTATTGTTATCTCCTAATCAGGAAATCTGGAGCCATTCTAAAAAGTCTCAGTGTGTCTAAACATCTGGACTGGATTGGAATAAAAATGCGGAGAAGTTTATTACAGAATTTGGAACGTCTTCCCTCGGAAGATGTGCAGCGACTTTCCTGCCAAAGTCTGGATCTATAATCCCAGTTTTTGCCTCTTCAGCTTTTGCTTTTAATGGAAACGTCTTGATGTTGGCGGGAAAAATGAATCCTAACACCAGGTGACAATTTAAGATAGAATGGAAAATAACAGTTAAGTCTTCAGCCGAGCTCCACTGTTCTCAATTTATTATCCTGTCAACTTTTTCATTGAATGTTATCTCTGCTGAGTCAACACTCACACAGCCATGATTCACTCCGGGTCTCTTCCAGCCTCTTTTTTTTTTTTTTGGGGGGGGGGGGTACACATCCGAGTCTTCAACAAGAAAATCCTTTCCCAAAATTCTCAATCTGGACTGCAGATTTAAGATGTTTCACATTTCAGTCACGCCTGATATTTAGCAAACATGCAGATCACCACGGTGCCATTTTTTCCAAACAAACACAAACAAAAGAAACAGTTTTTCCATTTAAAACGATAGAACTTTTAGTATTGTTAAAGTGAGCCAAAAATGTCCAAATCAGCCAAAATAACAGTCAGTCATAAGCCCGACCCCGCCCTAAGTCATCCGATTACGTGTAGCTCCATCAGCATTTTCATTGATTAGAAACAGAGTGTCGATATAATCTTTAGGTAGCCATTTATTCACATTTCTATTAAAAAAAACAACAACAATTATGCAAAAATAGAGCGAAGCTCTAGCTGAAGCACAAAAGCCAAAACTCCAACGGCACAAACTCAAAACTAAAGGATCTTTTTCCGTTTGCTCTGCAGATGTTTACAGTTCAACTCTTTCTAGTCTAAATCTCTTTAGACAATCATGAAGTCGACATTGGAAATCCTTTTTTTTTCTGACAGTCTTTGAGCTGAAACTGTGTCTAAAAGGCTGAATTTTGCGGAGGCTTTTTCTGGACGGCTGCTGACCCTGAAAGGATGCCCCAGTTCCAGTGGCACCATTCATTTCCTGAGACGCTGCTCCAATGAGAGCTTTGACTTTGTCTCTTTATCCACCAAACATTTACTTATCAGTAATAACCGCTGTGCCCAAGGCAAGTTCCAGACCAGACAACATCAGAAAAACACATAAAATGAAATGAAGCGCAAGAGGACCAGAGAGGCGGGAAGCAGCACAGAAACACCCACCGCCAGTACTGCAGGTGGAGATAATGCCGTGAAGTTAACAAGGCAAACATGAACATTTAGTTCTTCACAGCTCCATCACAATGGGAGAAATGTCAAATACTAACATCCATTTCAAAAGAAAACATATGTTCCTGTTTTTAAAGAAGCTGAAGCCTGAGCAATAACTCACTTTTGACTTTGAAAGTCACATTTTAACTGTTTCTCTTCCTGATTTTCTCCTTCAGTGCTGAGGATCTCACCACTTCCTGCAGGACCATTTTGACCTCCTCAGGACCCGTAATGAAGGGGTCATTCTTCAGGTGTTTGGTGGATCACAGAGGCCGTTGCTGCTTTGGTGGAACAGGACAAACAGTCAGAGGTGTCTGTTGGTTTACACCTGAGTGCAGGAAAACTTCTCTCCTAGAGGCAGGCGGAGAATGGTTACTGTGGGAAATAATTGGGAAGAAGGGATAAAAGAGCTTCCTATTATCCCAGATTCTTTTTTATCTCTCTGGTGTGACCTTGCTGTCTGTTTTTATGTGGCTCTTGTGCTCACGGATGCATCCGGAGTGCTGTGAACCCTTCTTCTCAGCGGGCAGCTGTGAGATCTTCTGGCTGAGAGCCTATAAAAGCCCCGTGATTGCAGACCACCCTGGGGCTAGGTATTCACCTGACACTGAAATTGTTGCCATGGCAACACACACACGGCTGGCCATCGGCAGGCAGAGCATAATACACGGGAGGGGGCGCCTGAGTGGGTAATCCATTTGACAGCACAATGCGTAAACAAGCCAAAGCTCTGCGACTCTTGTGTTTGATGCAGACCAGAATCAAGGCAGATCCCTGTGGCATTTGAGTCCTCGCATGCTCACAATGCCCACTCCATGGAGAGAACGTGGCCGCTGCTTTTTTAAGATACGAGGAAATAGGAGCATTTTATAGCCACGCGTAGTCAGAGAGAACAGCAAACAAAGATGGATCTATGTAATTACCTTCGTTGTCCTTCAGGGTGAAGTTGGGATTAACGGGGAGCTGGCTTGGCAGAGCAAAAGAAAACCGCTGTCCATTGGCGAAGTCGTCCTTATCCACCGCTCTGACCGTCTGGATCACCTGCAGAGACGAAGCCGTGGTTTAGACCTTTCCAAAGACGACATTTACTGCAGCCCCACGGTTGACCGCAGACTCTACAGTTAGGATTTTATTTTTACAAATATTCTACTTTGAGTCAACACCTGGTATTAAGTTTACCTTATTGTTCCAATTCTGTTATTAAGTAAATTAGTTCCACACTGAGATGGTATTAGTGTGACATCCCCCCCCCCCCCCCTCCACCAAGCAGAGTCTGAATTCCCCCCAGGATTTTAAAAGCACTTCGGACAGCATGCTCACATTTCCGTTTTAAACGGTACATAAGACATCACCCATTTCCCAAAGTGAAAATGTAATCAATGCAACCATTTACGACTATTCATGACATTTTAATACATTTTTTTCAAACATTGTTCAAACACAATGCATTGTGGTCTATATTCACCAATCTAGTGAGGCACACTGGCTTTTCACAGAGACTTCTGGGAAACAGTCGGGATGATCATCGTGTGCTGATCGTTTTCTGCTAGCAGTTGTAGAAGTGACGCTAGCTCCTTACACAGCTAGAATTCAAGGACATTGACAAAACAATTGCTTGTCTTCATTTGTTTTTATTGATTTTGTTATGTAAGTATTAGCGATAGCATTGATGGTTTTTTTCTTTGATCCCGTAGGGAACCGGACCCGTTCGGCCTCATGATTCCACAGAAAAAGTCTGGAGCAGGTTCAGCTGATTTTTTCCGCTTTGACGTTTCACACCAGGCCTGTACTGGTATCGGGTGGTGACAATCCAGGGTTGGAGTTGTAGAGTTAGATAAGTTAATTTTTCTCTATGAGTTCTGGTACATCGCCTGTCTGTCCTGGGGGAGGACACCCCTGAGGTCTCTTCTTTTTTTCCAGAATCTGTTTCTCCAGGAGTTTTTCCTTACAGAGAAGGAGGGTCTAAGGGCAGGGATGTCCAGTTCAGTTTAGAATTTCCCTTTTGAATTCATCATCCTTATGATTTTATGTTTACTTTACAATTACCGGTATAAAGCCCGTTGAGACCACTGTTGTTGTAATGCTGGACTATAGAAATCAAATTGAATTGAATGGACACCGCATGCAATGAGCACAATAACCAGCGTTCAGCGTGTTCTTGAATGAGCATCAGTGTGTACGCAGCTTTCCACGGGCTCGGAGACGGTCTAGAGAACTGTGCTGAGCCGTCAGGTGCGTCTAACTCTGGATCTGGAGTCGTTCTCCGGTGTATTTATTATCTGTTTGACGTGAACACATACGAGCCAAACTATGGTGGATCATATTCCATCCACTTTAGGCTCTCAGAACCAAAACAACGTGGATTCTGTGAACAATGACCAGAGAGACGTGAGAAGAGACAGATCTGGAGGAACTGACCTCAATAGACTGAGTACCCTGACATAATACAGAGTAAAAAAAAGAAAAGACGTGTGAAGAACTTTCTTCAGAGCCGTCGGCTTGTGCCAAAGGGGAGCCGCTTTCAAATAACGACGGCGGCGCTCTCAGAGCAAACTAACACGCCGTTTTTCTGCGAACACAACACTTCACAGAAAGTGACAAAAGAGCTGAGAGCAGATTCACATTAACTGGGGGGGGGGGTTATGGCGTCTTCTGCTGCACTGCTTTGGTCTAAAGGGGTAAATACTTTATTACAGCTTCATGAAAAAGGAAAGAATTCATTTTAGATCTGGAACGGATCTATAGACGGTCTAAAAACGGAGCAATTATTTATCATTTCTATAGAACATCCACAGCATTCTTGAAAGTTGGAGACATCAAATGTCTTTGCTCCAGTTCCATAGCTGTGGTTTAAATAGGAACCTGAATGGCTAATGAGTCTGTGATACTTAAACTGTTGATGGGTGGCGTCTCTTTTCATGCCTTCAACTCTTTCAGTCCTCTGATCCCAAAAGCCAAAGGCTACAATAGAACTTTAATTCCCATTTAAAACAAACTTCAATGCAAACTTTTCCTGCTTCCAAGTATTAAAAATGTATTCCGTTGTCTTTCCAGTCATTGCTTCATACTTTGCAGAATGAACCTTTCAGCCGTTTCCAGGCTGCTGATTGCTCTGCATCTGGGAAACGTTCTGCGTTTGAAGGAATCAGAGAGCAGACGGCACTGTTCCTGGATGTGGAGCTGCTGCTGAGAGCCTGGTTCTGAATAAGGGATGATCAGCAGCTTTCTGAGCCTTCAGCGTGGTCACAGACGCGCTCTGCTGAACAACCCAAAACGCTGAGGGGAACACAAGTTCAGCTCAGCGAGTGTGGAGTCAGAGCTGGGCTGATGGACGCCTTCCTGCTCCCTCATCCTCACACTTCTTCAGGTTCTCAGAAGTTTGGAACTTGTGGAGACAAGAAAGTAGTGTGGTAAACACTCCACCTGGCCAGGTCTTGAACTCTCACAAACAATGACTTCCTCATCAGCTGCTACTTCCGGTGGATTGTCGTTGGTGTCCAGGACCTGGACGGTGACAGGAACGTGGCTGAAGAGGACCGGATTACCTGAAGAAAAGCAAAAACCGGAGACATTAGGAAAGCAAAACCATGATGGAGAGAAACTGAGAACAGAAGAATGATTAACTACAGCATATAACAGTCCTGTACAGATATTTATGTATTACTAACTGTGGGAAAGAAGCCAAAGGGTCAGACTTTGGCTGAGCCTCTCAGACTTGGCCTCATTTGGAGTCCTCCTGTTGTTTCAGTCGAGTTTCTCTTCTTTGAAACGTCAACATTTTCTTTTTTTTAGATTTGTTCAGTAAAGATGCAGCAGAGCGACAAAAACACTTTGTTTTATGGAAAAAAGGCTGATTTTGCTTAGTTAACAGCTTTTTATGTTCAGGAACAAGAAGAAAGACCACAAAGACCCAGAAGGAAGAGTGGATCTGTCGTCTGGGTAGAGATAGTATCTCACTGAGCTGCTAGGAGTCATGAAGACTCACGAACCAGAATAAACTTGAACCTGGAGACTGATTGTCCATAAACATCTGACTGAAGCAGCGTTCACAATGCCAGTGTTTTTGTCCTGGACTTCCATCCATTTCCTTAACCGGCATGGCCCACGGGGTTACCGGAGCGTCCTGGCTACTGTTTGGTCGACCTGTACATGCCGGAAAGGTCGCCAGCCTGTTGATCCACGGTGACTCTCTGTTCGCCGGCCAGCCAGCAGCTAAAAAAGGTTCCCTGTTGAGATTTTTGTTTGTATTTTCCCGTCTCGGGTTCAAGCGGGACAGTGAGCCTTCAAACTGGATCACAGACCCACAGAAACACCAGAAGCGGCTGTCACAGACGAAGCTCTCGGAGCTCGAAGCTGCCGCCACCGGGAGATTTTTGAATGATGTCGTGAGCCCAGACACGGAGACGGGAACCACAAACGGCATAAACACAGGCACTGCCCTACATGACCATCAGGCTAAAAACATTAGCTGGAAGCTCCTCCCACACGTGGTCACGGCGTCAGGAACACATTTTTAGACAGGCGGCGAGCGGAAAATTGCCAGCGCTGCAAATGACAGGCGGCTGACGTTTGGTGTGAACGCAGTGTGACTCCGCATGTTGCATCAACTTGATGCAAATATTCCTACTCGTGATGAAAAGAGACAAACCTTACAGCTTCAATGATGCAATAAACAACACAAAAAATGAAAACTAATTTTGTTTTGTTATAAAACATTCCTATGATAATTATTCGGAGGATTTCTTAAAACCTTCTATAATGAATCCCATTGATAAAATCTATACTATTTAAAACATTGACATGTTTTATGAAGCCCATGTATTTTTAAGTGGAAATAAACAGATTTTTGGCTCCATTCCTGACTGTCTGAGGGTAAAGGCCTTCATTAACTTAGCGATGTTCCTGCATTAAAGCATCCAGCTGTGAGATTCAGTCTTCATGTGCCAAAAACAGAAGAAACCGCCTCATGAAAGCTCCGCTTCCCAGTTTTTCTCCCCGACTGCAAGAGTTTATGTATGTGAGGCTGTAAGCTGTCATTTGCACAAAGTGCACTTAAATCACTAAGATCCCAATTAAAACTGAAAAAATTGGCTATGCATGCGGATAAATTGCTCTTGATTAGAATCTGTGGTTGATTTAAAAAGACAGGTTGTGGAAAGAATAAAAGAAGAGGATGTGTACGATGAGTCTATGTCATAGGGGGAGCTCTGCTTGAACTGATGAACCTGCAGCTCTAAAGATGACCTCACAGGTGTTTTTCTGTGATGCGGGCCAAAAGCAGGACATTGGTACCCGCTCTGCAGCTGATCAGCCTGCACTAATGCCAGCCTATGAGGGGATCGAGGTTCAGGTCCAGGCGGGGGGCAGCGCTCCCCTCAGCTGCCCAAGAACACATCAGAACATCAACCATCTCCTGGAGGGAGAAAGGAGGGGCGGAGTTTGCACCAAAGGTAAAACTGTGACTGGAGAAGAAGAGGGAGACAGAGAAACCAACTTTCTGTCGGCTTCCGTCGTCATGACCATCTTTGCTCTTCATTTATTCACAAACCTTCCAAGAAGCCTCCTGTCATCTTTTATCACCTCCTCCTGGAAACAACAACATGGCTGCAATTTGTGCAGAAAGTTGTGCCAGTTTGCACTTTTCAACGTGCAAAGTAGGATCTGCGCCTGCAGCCCAGCTCCATGCATGAATATGCCACATTTAATTAAAACCATCTGCTCCTCACAGTTTTTGCCAGAATCATAAATATTGAAATGCATTCATGATCAATGCAGGAAAACCACCCTAATCCCTGTTGTCGCAAATATGCAACAAACCATGTCAGCGCTAAAATTCCTTAAATGTCATTTACTTAAAATATAGCATCATATGTGATTTATTTGATGGCTGGAATTAAATTCACGCATTAAGACATTAAACTCAGAGAAAACCGAGACATTAAAGGAGATTTCAGGCGTTGAGTTAAACGTTGGTTCCTTGTAAATAAATCAAAGCCTCTAAAAGCCACTTCAGTTTTTATCAACGGGCTTGCATCTGTTATAAAACTGAAATGGTTTTAACCTTAAAATCAGGGAAAACATCCTAGATCTGTCCCTGACATAAGGCAACCGAAACCACAAAGATATGTAATCTAGTAAAAAAACTAAAATGTCTCCGGCCAAAGACGCGTCTCAGAAGCACCAGGCTTTTGTTTCCAGACGTGGACGTGCAGGAAAACAGAAAAGACCGGATCCTCCAGGAACATCCAGACCAGTCAGCTCCCCAAGAAGCTTCCAGAGCAAATACGGCAACACAAACTGAAATCTCTGGCTGCTCTGCGCCGAGGCCACAGTCAATATGAGAGTTTTAAAAAACTCCTGCAGAAAGGTGGAGGATGCCGTTTTTTTTCACCAGCTCGGGAACAAAGCGCTTGACCTTCAAAGCCCGAGGCACCGCCGTCCTTGACAACAGAAAGGCTTGGCTGGGTTGTTTCCGGAAATGAGCGTGTTTTGCAGTTTGAGCGTGCAGCAAATCAATGCAGAGAAATGGCATGCTGGCTCAGCAAAACCTTGAGTATATAGAAGGAAAAAGTCATGCATGTGCACGCCGTCTGTGCAATTTATGGCCAAGGATTTTTCATATCACTGATTTTATCTGGCATTATACTGAATTCTTCATGCCCCCCCTGCTGTTTGACAGTCTACAGTTCTATAGGACAGATCTTTATGCTTTTTCCCGCCAGGGGCCAAGGTGATCCAATAAAAAAGCAGTAAAATTCAATCATGCATTCATTAATTCACTTGCTCCCTTTGGATATTCTATCTACTCCGTTTGGAAGCTCTTCACAAAGGTTGGCGGTGGGCCGTGTTAGTCCTTTGTCTCTTTCTTAAACAATGCGACTCCTGGCCCATTCACAGCCGTAAAGAAGAGCGTGCTTGGCTTTTGGCGCCGTCTTGAAATCTAACTGTACCCTTGAATTCTAAAAAGGTTAGAAGTTTAAAAAAAACAAAACAAAAAACCAAATCAGCATGCAGAAAGCATGTTGGCTGGCAGAAGAAATGCTCTAATTGTGATCAGAAACATCCAGGTTACCTGATGGCAGCTTTCATTTTCAGTTTGGGGCGCTCCAACAGTCAAACGGCGAGGACTGGGATGCTTTTACAGTTAATTATGAGGACATGCAGTCCAAACCTATTTTGAATAGATTCTAATTAAAATTCAATTCAGAAACTAAGTGCAGTGTTTTTTAATGTGGGGGGGACTTGAGCCGAACAGTTTTTTGGCTGGTCCGGGTCCGTGGACCCTCACAGAGGAGCGGCTGCATTTAAGGAGAGCACGGGTGTATTTAGTAGTTCTCTTAATGCTCGGCGGCCACCTCAAGAGTGGTGATGAAAATGGAACGTACCATTGTCGTGTGTGCGGGGTAAAGGTGTGTCGTGAGGCATTTGGAAGGATAATGGAAATTGGAATTATGACGTAGGGTTGATGCTGTCGTACGGCGTCCTTACGCCACACTCCAGTCGTCAGAAAGGTGTGAGTTCTGGCTCCTCATTGACCCCCCACATGCCACATGCACGGGGTGTGCACGTCATCCAAAAGTGTCTGTAGGAAGTTCACACAAACGACACTGATTGTCTAATTGTCTCATTTCTAACAGGCAGGCTTCAGGAGCGTGCACGTGTCACGAGAACGGAACTGACGGGCTCCTTGTTTGGTCTGGGGGGGTTAAAGAAAAAACGACACGCCTGCCTCTCACCTACCCCCCCCCCCCCTTAGGTGTTGTACACCTAAGGGGGGGGGGGTGTCACTTCGACCTGTCGCCCTTCTTTTTATTTTTAACACATTTATGAATGAATCCATCAAATCATATATTTGTGTGTCTTTATTGTCTTGTTTCTTGTTTTTTTCCCTTTGCTGGAAACAAACCAATCATTGCTCATTGATTGTGCCTGCTGATTGGTCAATAACTCCTCTGATGCGTTGGAGGTTATGTTTGCTCTAGATTCCTGCATCTGTCTTTTGGTGAGCGGGTGGTGGTCTTCATGCGGACCACAAAGACCTGCTGCTGTCCGTTAATCTGCTACCGATGAGACTCTGTAAGTAAGGAGCAGATTCTTGTCCTCCTTCTCTCTCATGTAATCTGACTTTTGTTGATATTGATTTTTGTCTGCAATTTTCCCCTTTATGAACCTGAACCTGAGTGGCCTCTGATTAAAGGATTTCCTCAGGCGTCTTTCCATGAGGACAGTGGAACTGAAGCATTTCATTTCTTTACAAATCAATTCAAATGCTGCTGTCTGGGACAAAGATTACCCATGATTCAACTGATTGATTGACAGATGTAAGAAACAAACACTGACCTCTTCTTTTAGAACTTATTTTTGAGTGTATTTAGCAGGAACAAAAGACATTTGTTTAACAGTTTGTAAACCCCAAAAGACCCAATTTTTATGGTTTTTAATCAGTAAATACCAAAAGATGGACGTTTTTCTGTTTGTGAGGTTTCTTTGGGAATTTCTGTTAAATGAAACATCAAATGTGTAAATCTGTTTTGACTGAATATTTAATATTTGGTGTGACATGACTTTGTGCAATGACAACTATAACATTGCTCAAAGTATGGGTTCCTTAAAAGAAAACAGTATTATTTTAGAAAGTTTGAGGTGAATAAATATTTGATTTAGTTTGAAGAATCCATGAAGCCCCTTCCTGATGGCGCTTCACCTTCATTCTTGTGTTTTCCATCAGTTTGACCCTCAGACCAGAATAATAAAGATCAATCAGAGCAGAAAGAGTCTGAAACTGTCCTCCCAACAATGGAGGATGTGGTAGAACCTCTAATGCGGTCTTAAATGCACGCAGCAGCGTTCTGCCATAAGTTACATAGAATCACAAACATCTAATATTTAGGTATTAATATAGAAAAATCAAACATTTTCAAAATAAGGGGACGGATGAAAGATTTTTTGATCTTCTAGAGGCAGCTGTCACCACCCGTCATTTGTCGATAGTTTGGTCGACTTGTGTGAATTCATTCTTTTTTTGGTGAAGCAATCATTTCAATCTTTAGGATTAACCCAGCGTATGTTACGTGTCCCTTCATTCACTCCAACGCCTCATAAGTGAGCAGAAAGCCGGGTACCTACCAACCTCCGAGGCCACCACAGTGATGTTGTGCCACGGCGTGTCTTCCCGGTCCAGAGGCTGCGTGGTTCTGATGACTCCGCTCTTCGCATCGATTCGGAAGTAGCTCTCCTCCTCCTCTTTGCCGTCCAGCTCGTATCTGTCACAGAAGAGATTGCTGTTCTCAGTTTCCCCCTGATGAAGCGCATCCAGGCTTTTAAACTGTGCTGCTGCTCAGGACTCTAGTATAATGATCAAAACCACATGGAAACGTGAATATCTGACAGTATTTTTGTTAGTTTAATTACAGTGTCTACTCCATCGGTGACCTGAAACACTTTCAGGAAAAAGACGCCAGAGTTCAGAAGGTTTCTGCCTCACAGCTGGAGGACTGCGGCGAAAAAATTCTCAGAATTTGGAGAATGGCTGAGTTCCAAATGTCCCTCTTTGGTGGAGCAAATGTATAATTACAACAGGGGAGGAAATCCCTGAAGGTCAGAGACTAGACAGGATCTCAATTAAAATTGAAGAACACTGAAAAAATACTTTATTCAATATATAGATGTTGTCTAAGAATGTTAATGTAAACTATAATTACACTAACATGAGGTTTCACTTGATGAATGACATTTTCATTGAAATTGCAATTTGCTTAAAGACTTAGAGAAGCCAAAGCATTTTTTAAAATCCACATGAAATGATCAGAATAATATTTTCTAAAGTCTTTAAATCTTAAATCGTCCTAAAAATTTTTTTAAATTCTCTCAAACATCGTCTGTATTTAGTCACAAATAAAGACATTGGTCAAGAAATTAACAGCAGTTTGAAATAAATTTAAGCAGAAATGTTTTAAAAGTAAGTTGGTATTTTAGAAACTTTTTTACTGTTTGCCAGTCGCAGAGATGGTTCCACCATGCGGGGCCTTCAGAACCCTTTTAGAGACGTGGGACGTTCCATTCTGCACGCCTGATGAAGGCTGCAGAGGAACAGGCAGTACGGGGGGGGGGGGGGGGGATACTCCCTGCAGTCATGACCGGCCTTCCAAACACACATGTTCAGGACTTCTGACATGTGACCCTGAACTGGAAGACAGGGGTCTCTCATGTTCGGATGAATTCGAGGATGGCCCGATTGCAAATGTAAAACCACAGCAAAGATCCTCAGGTGAGGTTTGGCAGCAACAGCTGGAATATTCCAGGTTTCTGCAGGTTTTCTGCTCTTCAGTACTTACTGGCAGCTTTGGAAAAGCTTTCTCATCTCTTTGCAGGTCAATCCTCCAGAAACAGAGTCGACTTGTTCATTAAACAACATGAGTCATGTTCCTCCAAAGTGACTAAAGTTGCACGGCATTATCATAAAAGTACACTCCAGTCATAAACTAGTCTCTTGTTATTTGTAGCAAATATACATTTCAAATGAAGTTCCTGCATGAAAGCAGCTGAGCATTTGTCTGCTGCAGCACCAAACAGGCCTCTGTACTCTCCTCCTTTACCAAGTAGACTCGGAGGATTGTCAGGCTCTGCCCGGAAAAAACATCAGCGCTTTCAAAAGGAGCCAATTTTCTCTGTAAAGCAAACCTGCAGAGATGGTCTGAGATGCTGCCGGAGGTCCTGGGTGACCTTTTTAAAAACTATTCTTATAACCAAGCACTATGTTTACATTCAGAAATGTTTCTTTTAATTGGATGCTATTGAGATTAAGTGAATGAAACAATTGATTCAGTTTTATTTATATAGCCCAACATTACAACCATAGTGGTCTGAATGGGCTTCATCTGAAACAAATGTAAAAAGAACATGAAGTCCCTAGAATATAATAGCTGAGCTAAACTAAACTATACTGACTAAACTGGACATCCCTGCCTTTAAAACCCTAAAAACTCCTACAAAGTAGAAGAAACCTCAGAGTTGTCCACATGAAGGAGGATCCTCCCCCAGGACGGACTAGAACCAGAACAAACTAAACAAGACCATACAAAAGTCTCCAAAATGTTTCATGAACTCTCCAAGATGAAAGCCACAGCAGCAGCACTTCAAAAGCATGGAAGTCTATAAGAAATTTAATCTGTTTTAATGTTTGACTTCCAAGATCCAGAAAATTCAAATCAGTTTATTTCTGCGTGAAGGTGTGAGCTTAGCGTAGACGGCGTTCGTTAGACGGCGTTCGTTAGACGGCGTTCGTTAGACGGCGTTCGTTAGCAGCTTTACTGACTTTTAATGCTTTTCCAGAACTTCTGCCACCAAAGACGAAGTGGAGCAGCTGCTCCTCACGAGCACAGGCTGATTACTTCCCAATTTATCTCCTAATCACCCGGTTACACCTTTAATCCAGGATTATTCCCAACTGTAACACAACCGGGGGAAGGCTTGCTGTTGAAAAGCAGGAAAATACTGGAAAGGAATGTGAAGCCTGGACAGGATTTCATGGATATTAGGAGCGTTTGTGTTGTTGATGTGTGTCGATGATGATTGTCGTCCAAATCCTGAGCAGCATCTGGTTTCTGAAGGAGTTACTGAATGGTTGGACTGCATAGAGAGGGGGGGCTTTTCAGAGCATATTAAATATCACAGAGATCCTCCTAAATCCAAGGTTGAGGCTCTCTGCAGCGCCGTGCATCTCGTTTCTCCGTCAAACAGAAACCAGAGCTGCTCTGAACCAGAGAGACTTTTCTGGAGTCGACAGCTGCACTCAGTGATTGATCAGATAAATAGTCTTTTGTTTTACAGCCATGACAAACCCTGGAATCTGATAAAAAAAACGTGACAGCAAAGAGGTTCTTAGTTTTAATTTTAAGTCTGATCAAATTTGTCTTTTTTGGTGTTAACATTTTTTTTTCTGATGGAGGACATATATAAAGAAATTAAGGTTTACATTTGCATCTCTCTCAGTATTTCAGTATTATCAAGATAATTGCGTTGAAAAAGATTCTATTTGTGACATAGAAAATAGGATGGGCGGGGCCAAAAGCTCCATGCTCCGCCCAGTCCTCCCCCTGAGGAACTGCAGTCCAGGATGAGCCCATTTAAAAAGACGTTTCCTCAGTTTGACAGAAGAAAATTCTGCTGCCATCAGTGCTAAAAAACACCTTTGACTTAACAGAAAAGGGGAGTGGCTTAAAAATGAAGACAAGTTGTGGCTTCAATACATCCATGTATTTTTATTGTATTTCTTATTTTGAAATCGCTTGAAATAAATCATGAAATCGCATTTTAGCGTGTGTGAATTAAAGCTGTTCTGATGTGTGTTGATCATGAGGGGAACAGCTTAGCATGATTTCCTGGCATTTTCCTCACAGGTCGACTCACAAAAGGTGTTTCCACAGGTTGCTGTGAGTGTGACCGCTTGTTCTGAAAAGGCCAGGTGTCACACAGGTGAAGGCATCACTAATGCTAACCTACAGCCAGTGGCAGCAGAAAACCTGGAAAGGACTCAAACGAACATGGCGTGATCAGCCGTGACGCGTAGAAATGCAGGTAAACAGACGATGACATCATTCTGGCTCCCATCAAAAACCGTGTGGTGGTTTTTGCTCTTCGGACATCTGGAGCATGAAGCCTCTGCGTCTGCTCGTGTCTATAAACCTTAGAGTTAGGAATTCTATTTAATGATGAAAATATCTATGTGTACAAATACACATTAATCAGCGCCTGTCAGGAGCTGCTGTTCAGCTTCCCACTCAGACACTAATTAGACATGAGAGCAGCTTGATCCACTTTAACATTTTGACAATATGACCTGCTGAAGCTGAAACGCACAAAAAGACAAGAAAAAACAGATTCAACTGCGGTTCAAACTCAGCCTTCAGATCTGCTACTATAATGGTCTGCTGGCTGAGCAGCGGCAGGAGCGGCGGCGGCGGCAGGATTGGCAGCGGCGTGAGCGGCAGCTCTCCAGAAGAACGTGTCTTAATCACAGCAGAGGCTAATAGGCAGCATGGAGCAGAGCTGCTTCATTGATCACCACAGACCATAAAAGGTGTCTGAACCTGCAGGCCGCCTATCCACAGCATGGCAGAAGAGGTCTGCTCAGACCACAGCCTATACTGGGCTGGGCTGTGCCACTTCATTCCATCTAACTGCTACCATGACACTACCGCCACCAACCTGAACCATTGGTTCACGGCAGGAATCTTTTTGCCCCGGTCTCCTACTTCCAGAGTCTCAGCTGACAGGACTGGGATCCAGAGTGAGAACCAGCCTCTGCTTCGAGGTTCAGCCAGTTCCCAGTTCAGCGGAGAACATCTGTGTCCGTTCTGGTTGTCGGTCTGACCTCACAGCTGCTTTCTCTGAAATCCTCAGAGATACTTGGGAGTAAAAATCCCAGCAGCCCCTGCTGCAGACTGAACTCTGGTACCCACTACTACGTGACGGGTCGTCTTTCTGACGCTCGGGCCGATTCAGCATGTTTTCTTTCTCCTGTCAGAATGACTAATTGCACAGAGCTGCTGTAATGTGATCGTCTTTTTCTGATCAGGAGCAATTAAGCGGGCGTACTTAATCAATTGTCTGGTAACTGTAGAGCCTGATAGTAACTGGATCACTTTCCATAACTGCCCCTGATAGTTGTCAACAACAAAACTAGTGGTAAGTGGAGATAATGACTGAAAGCGCTGGTTTGGGGCTCAGCGTGTGAAAAGCTGCATCAGGCAGACGTTGGCCTCATGCTCTGAATCTGGTGGCTTCAGATCAAAGACAGCCAAATGGTGATCCCTGCCGCACTTTGCATTCAGACAGGATGCACAGACATGATCAGCAGAGGCGCAGCGGTCTATCCCTCAGGATGTCAGCGGCCGTGGTGCATCGGTAGGGCGGTCGACCCATGATCGTAAGGTTACAGGTTTGATTCCCGCCTAGCACGCCAATGAGTCAAAGTGTCCTTGGGCAAGACACTGAACCCCACCTTGCCTCTGGCAGCGGAGCGGCAGTCAGTGACTGTAAAAGTGCTTTGTCCTTGTAGGTAGAAAAGCGCTATTCAAGTAAACGTACGCCATTCACCATGCTGACATTAATATACTTCCTGCTGTTGTCTTGTTTTTAAACCGCTGGAAAAAGTGAACAGGTTCTTCAAAAGGACAGGTTCTTTCAAATGCAAATCTACTGAATGTTTACGGTTTTGTCTTTACCGCAGTTGGAATTTTAAAGCCTTCATTAAGAGCCGCCCTCACACTGAAGTGTTAGCACGATAAATAACTGTTTTTGGTTTTACTTGTTGTTTCTTCAGTTTTGTTGGGGCTGTTTTCAATGTTTGAACTTCAATCCAGAACAAAGATCCTCTATGATTTCTGAGTTGAGAGGATCCCTCTGTTCCAGAAATGATCAGTGAAGCTAAATATTAATGACAAGGCTGTCATTTCTGCAGAGCAGCAGAAATTCACCTCTGAGTTGTGGGCGGGACTGTTGGCGAGGAGTAAGTCTACCCTCACTTCCCATCATCCTTCTAGTGACACACTGTCCCGTTAGCTTACAGCTCCTCACACCACCAACCTAACATTAGAGGTCCAACAAAAATGGCAGCAGTATCAGATCTATCCAGTCTCACACTTTAGATCCAGATTCCAGCTCAGACCAGGAAAACAGAGACGTTCATGGATCTGTTGGTCTGACAGTGGATGCATCAGAATGGAGCAGAGCAGGGAGTTTGAGACCCCGCCCAGCGTATTTTCCTGTCACAAATATGATCTTTTTCTCACAGCAATTTTCCATCTGCTCCTGAATCACAACGATTTGAAAAAAAGAAATCCATAGAAAATATGTTAAAAACACCAAAACACATTTTGTGTGTCTTTATGATCATTTATACCTCGTTGTTACACATTGTTCTGAACACTTTTAGTCTTCCAACAGGAGAACATTTGCCACTGTGCTAAACTGCTGTCAGAATAAAATGTTTTATTCAATTTATTTTCAACTTTTTAGATTAATGATGACTGTGTTGATCACTCCATAGTACTTAAAAAAAAAATCTTCTTAACCCAAAGATATTATTTAAAAGAATTTATTTCCAAAGATGAAGGTCCGTAAAATCAAAACAGTTCTGGTCATTTACCCGTTTGTTTCACAAACCTATAAGGCTGAGGGAGGAGCAAACATGACGGTAAATCTTTCCACCTGAACCCGTTTGACCTCATGCATGCTGGCATGTTAGAGATACTGAGCATGAAAAACAAATCCTGATGAAGACGATGAGGTTGTGCAGAAGTGACTTTTAATTGAAATAGGTCAATGTCCTTTTTAAACAGAAGTGAATTTAAGAGGTTTATGCCATTTAGAGTCTAAATGTTTGTGAACTGACGTCACATAAGTGAAAGCTTCACTGACATATTACAAATTACTACAGTACATGTACAGAACAGCGCTGTAACCTGCCTAAAACACGTCTATGGTGGGATCTGCGTGCTGCAGCAGCCTCGGGGGGGGGGGGGGCGGCGCGCTCGCACCATTTTCCCAAACAAGAACCAAACCTGCAGTGAGGGTGGAACACGGCTTCGGCTGGTGGTTTTGGATCTAGGTGGTGAGGAACGTATCTTTAGTTTTGTTTAAATCCAAACAGAAAAGGACCAAAGTGGGACTCAAATGTGTGTTCCTCTTGAAGTCTGAGAAGTTTGGATGCAGATGGTTTTTCGTGCAGCGCGGCTGAATTCAGGGGAGTTCCAGCGTTCTGGTGACGCCACTGGGAGGAAACGCTTTTGCCAAACAAACTCCTTCTTCCATGCTTTCCTCCCTCTCCTACTGATGTGGCTTAGTACCCCAAACCAGGACAAACATGCAGAACCCTGACTTGGCCGGGGGAGGGATGAAATATTTTACCCTTTTTTTGGAGGGGTGGGAGGTGGTTTGTGTTCCGTTTTAAACTTCTTTTTGTTTTTTGAGAGGATTTAAAGTCGTCCATCGGCACTTTCTCAGTATTTTTTTACGAAAGAACACTGCTCACATGCGGAAACAGAGGAAGAGCATCAGCGTCTTCCTCCCAGCTGTGGCTTTTTTAGATGCAGATATCAGCCTTTTAACAAATCATTGAAGCTCCATGCCAACAGGTTAAAGAGACATTATTTACCAAAGCAATAAACGTCCCTGCGCACAAGTGCCAGTGTTCACAGATGTCTGGGACCCTCCTAGCCTCAACCGCCCATGGCCAAACTCTCAAACATGATCCAATTATATGCAGCATGAGAGGCCTGCTTCTCACTGATGTATTAACAATACTTCATCTCCAGAGGTGTGTAATGTTCACCAACGCTGCATCGTTTTCGTCAAAAAAAAAGACGAGAATTCAAATGAACACAGGCAGCGCGGCTGCTGGAGTGGAACCGCTGAACAAGGCACCTGTTCCGTACACAGCCCCGGGCTGTTGTGAATCTTCATTTTCCTCTCTCCCCGTAAGCACACAGTTGTCTCTTTAAGTGCATACAAATGTGCAGAGCAATTGTGTTGCCTCAGGTAGCTTCTCAAGCCCGCAGACAAAACAAGCAGCTCTCTGGGGAAAGCCTAAAAATATTACACATTCACTCTGAAGTTTGCTGATTTATAGATGATCTAAACCTGATTGTTTGAATTGATCTGTTTTATTAGGAAGTAGAAGACTTTATACTGAGAAATAATTGTTCCTCGTTGCTTCTTCTTAAAGTTTCCCAGAAAACAAAGAAACAAAAGCAGCGGTTAACCATTAGTCTGATGGAATAAATCTGTGTGAAAACTGTCTGAATGTTTGAGGTGTGGATCAATATGTAACTGTGGAATTAGCCAAAGACCTGACGAGGCGCCTTTATTGCTTTGGTTGGAGTTAAAAACTGTGGCGGTTCAAAGCAAAGTTCCCATTTTCAGGTTCCTCAAACACCAAACCAGAGAAAGGAGCCATGGCTGCCTTCCCGACCAATGAAAAGCTTTTCAGACTCAGCAGCTACAGAGTCTCACCTGACGGGTTTGTTGTCTCCATCCGGATCCCGAGCTGTGACTGTTCCCACCTCCGTGCCGCTGGGGGAGTTTTCATAAACATCCAGAATATAATAATCCATGGAAAAGACGGGGGCCTCGTCCACGTCCCCCACGGAGATTTTAAGGGTGGCCGTGTCCTTGAAGGGCCCGAGATAGGTAAAACGAGGATCGGCATGTGTATTCAGTCCCTCGATGTGAAGCGTGTAGGTCTTCTTCCTCTCGTAGTTGAGGGGCTGTTGGGAGAAGGCGCCACAGGGCCGGACCATTAGCATGCTATTGGTTCCACTCACATTCAGCCTTTGCTTTGAAACTGCAGCAGCTGTGAGGAATCCTGAAGCTCTGCACAAGAGGTACATTCACCGACCGGTTTGAGTCAAAGCACACAGCATCTCATCGTGAAAAACAAATCCTCTGCGGTTTCACATTTTATAAGCATTGATGTCCCTCTGATCTCAGCAAAGATTTCTAGTGGAAACAGGCTGATAAGCAGTCTGTGGTTTGCCATTGAACACCCGGGGGGTGAGGCTTGCTTCTTTATTTATTGTTTTTCTAAATTCATTTTAATATCCTGTATCTGGCTTACCTTAGCTTAGTGAATTCTTTGTGCCCATGAGTCAGATCTGAGTTCTCCAAATGTTCTATGCCAGACTGTCATTTTACTGCCGTCAAACATTTCATTTTTCAGGGTCGTACTCGTTTTTTTTCTGTTCCTTTTTCTGCCTTTGTCACCATGTCTTCAAGTTGCTTTTTACAACTTTACGGCCCTCTAGCTCCCACTGGTCTTCTCTTTTTACTTCTAATCTATGCTGATGGTAGAAGACCCTTTCTGATGATTATAAATCCAGTTTAAGTCAAAATGTTTCTGACAATCATATAAACTAACAAAAACTATAATTTAAATTCTCACTCCGATCATCTTCTGATTTGTTTCCAGACGTCTTTTAATTCTGAAGAAGCTGTTTCTAGCTAAATTCTTAAAACCTTTTGTTTTTCAGAACATAGTTTCTGCAGAGCGGTAGGAGTTCAGCAGAAATTCACCTCTGTGTTGTGGGCGGGACTGTTGGAGCGGAAGTAAGTCTACCCCTATTTCCCATCATCCATCTAATTACTCACTCTTCTACTGGCTTACAGCCCCTCACTGCCTGACATTAGTGGCATAACAACAATGGCAGCATAGCTGTTCAGCTACAGTTTAGATCCAGATTCCAGCTCAGACCAGGAAAACAAAGACGTTCATGGATCTAGTTGTCTGCAGGTGGATGATCAGAAACGAGCAGAAAGGGGAGTTTGTGGCCCCGCCCTGCATTTTTTTCTACGAAACAAATTCAATCTTTTCCAAACAGCATTTTTTTGTCTGATGATGTCTTCCATCATCAGAAAAATGCCACAAAACATGTTAAAACACCATTTTCATCAGAGTGGGAGTTTACAGCTAAACATAAAAATGTGAGTAAAGACATTCAAATTGGATCTACAAAATCCCACCAAAAAGATCCTAAAAGTTACCTTACTAAAGTAACTTTACTGTTTTCTTCTCCAAAGACTCAACATTTCTGTGTTTACCTTTTTGAGGCTGACAATTCCCTCCTTTGTGTCTCTGTTGGTGGCTATGGAGAACATGTTGGCCCCCTCTGAGTTGATGATAGTATACTTGATGTCTGCATTGGTGCCAAGGTCATCATCGTTGGCTTTGAGCTTCCCGACAGGTGTTCCAACCTCCGCTGATTCCAGCACCAACACCTGGTAATTTTCTTTGGGAGAACATTGATGCAAACACCTTCAGACACAGCAAAAACTGGCCCGAACACACAATCGTCTGAATGCTCCCCTGAAAGGCTTAGCTAAGCGATTCGACTCCGTCACCATTTGTTCCTGAGGGAATGTCATTAAAAGAGCTCTGCAGTGCTCCAATCCACATTAAATGCTAAACTGAGGCTGATAATGCTGCAACCAGGCAAATACGACGCAGACAATAATTCAGAAATCGTTGATGTCTCTGAAACTCGTTAGTTTTTTTTGTTAAACTGCAGACTAAATGGAAATCTTAGAGCCTGGGGGGTATTATGCCTCATGAAGCATTTTTACAGGCAAAAAAATACAATTTTTATCTTAACTTGTGTTTACAATTAAAACAGAGAATTCCAGACAGCAAAACACATTAAAGAAACAAACTTTATTTAGCTAATTGTGGGAAATATGATCATAAGAGCTGTTACTAAACACACAAAAACATCTGCCGCACAAACTGAGGCTTCAATCCCCTCCAAACATGCAAACAGCTCTGCAACATATTAGTGTTTGTGCAAAATGATTCATAGTTTAGGGATGGAAACTACCCATCTGCTAACTGCTGTTTTTACATTTCCCTCACAGGTCTGATGGGTAAGAACAGCAGTAAGGCTTAGGACACATAACTGCTTAAAGAGGTGGCGTATGTCAGAACCTCTGCAGCTAAAAGTAGCCATGTCCCATTCAGGTGGTACCAATCTGGTTCAGAGTCCCTCGATTCCCCATCCGATACTTTTGCAACACATTTAAAAATGAACACATTTAATATACTTTTTCCGATTTAAGTCGAGTCAGCAACTATTGGAAATCACGTGATGGGATTGGGACATCCCGATCCCTAGTTCACACTAGTTAAAGGTGCTGACAAAGGATCAACCAACACCTGTTAGAATATGTCTGCATAGCAACACAAAGTCACGACAGTGCAATCACAGTGTTTTGTCCGACATTTACTGAGACGTGTTCACACTCACAGGAAGAGCTCAGTTTACCAGCTGACAATAAAGCTTAACAATAAAACTCTACAGCATTGAAGTGAGAACCTTGTTTCCTAACATACTTTGGGGAAATTTGGGCGGGTTGTCGTTGACGTCGGTCAGGGTGATGTTGATGGTGGTGGAACCAGAGAGGCCTCCAACCTGGCCTGCCATGTCTTTGGCTTGGATCACCACTGTGTAGTGTTCTCTGGCTTCCCGGTCCATGTTTGGTAAGGCCGTCCTGATGATTCCTGAGAGGATGGAAGAAGAAGAAGAAGCGGCTTGAAATGACAATGGCTGTAAGGTGGGCTTTCATAAATACTCTGCTTTAAACTGAATAAAACATGCTCTGACTAAATGACCCAAAGAAAAAAGGATGGTATTGAAAGAGAACCAAAGTCGGTTAATAGAGAAATGATAAGATTCAGCCATTTTCCTGACATGTGAAGGACCACTACGGACTATTAACAATAGCTCTGTATCAGACACACCAAGACTAATATCCTCTTTCATCTCTGATTGTCTGAGCCTTTTTTCTTCTTCTATTATATTTCAAATGACTGTGCAACCTGAGATCAAAGCAGAATGCAGCAGCTTCTCTGTCACTTTTATTCCTACAGTAACAGAAAACTCAGCCATGAACTTTCTGAGAGCTGACTCTGTGATATATGACTGCACCTCTGCCCACTACTGAGAAACTGTATCTGCAGCATAGTAACCAGCAGAAGACAGGAGGAGTATTAGCTGCTGTGGAGGGAAGAAGCGGGTGATTTATCAGCACCGTCTCATGAAAAAACATGCAGTGGGTAACTCTGTTCTCATGATCAAAGAGTGTTAGCATCAGAGTTGAGGAGCAGGACCTGGTAGATGGTGGTGTTTTACTCCACCAGATTAATGAGCCAGGACTGGCGCGTGGCTCACAATGGGCCGCTGCAAGTTTCCAATATGCTGATAACAGACATTTTGATTTGTGGCCATATTTAGACAACTGCCTTGTGAACACAACATAAAGCAGTTTATATTCCATGCTACTGCTGTGTGTTGTGAATCTTAATGATGGCCATACTGCGGGGCTCCAGAAGGTATCGCTCTCAACATCATCTGCTGTTGCCAATATTTCAAAGTCTGCACACGTGCACTGCATCGTTGTGGTTGCAGCAAAATCAAACATCTGCTTTAGAAAGAAAATGAAAGCTGAACCTGAACCAAGCACACGGATGACCCCTCAGTGGCCAAGGCCACGCCCAGATTTAGTCTTATTGAGACGATTTAATGGTGCAGCACAGACCGCGATGATCAACCAAAGACCATGACTGACGGTGACCTGAGACTAAATGTATCAGGTATAATTATTGGATTCACATGAGGGTTGCAGTAGGCCCATTTAAGCCAGTGTTTAAGCCACGCCATCTTTGCCAAAACGACTGCATGATCAGTAGGCACCTGTCAATCAACAGGCAACGCCCACTTCAATAAAAAAATGAGCCACATTTTTAGTGGAAAGAAACCCAAAACATTTTCTAGCCAACTTTAAAGAGGGAGTGTGGTTTAAACCAACATTGATCACATTCTATGCTTTACAGTTACTTTGTAGCCATAAATGTTGATTCATCAGGTTCATGTAGGTTCATCAACAGTTTTTCATCATGTCTACGGTTTACAGCAACAAACTAGAGGTGCAACCGATCACAAAACTCACAATCTGGATTGGTAGGACAGTTTTAAAGTGATGGTTCAGTTCGGATCGATTTTCAGATCAGAAAAAAAAAAAAACCCAAAAAGAAATCAGGATAAAATAACAATTATAAAGGCCTATTATTTACTTATGAAATAGAAAAAAAGTATGATTATATATATATATATATATATATATATATATATATATATATATATATATATATATATATATATATATATATATATATATATATATATATATATATATATATATACACACATACATAAATAAATTTAAAACATTTGTTCCTAATATCTCTGAACTCAAGATAATCCTACATTTGAAAAATCATTGGGGTCCGTATGGTCCAACACTGGCTGAGCCAGGATCTGTTGCGCCCCAACAAGAAACTACATCTTAGATTTATATATAAATAATTATTTATGACAACTCCGATGATCACAATATTCACAGAGAGCGTATCATAAGGACAGTTTTTAACAGAAAATCCATTTTGTTCTTCGTCCAAAAAACGTTCAGACACTCCTGACTTTGGTCTGTTTATTAGGAGAGGGAAGAATTTACATTTATATGAAAAAGACTTGATGCTGAATGGAGAATTTCACTGCCAGCTGCTGCACTCAGAACAACTGCTTTACTGAGTTGTGTACGAATATTTCTGTAGGTTTTTATCGCCTTGTGTTCAAATTAATGTGACACCTCCGCTCCTGCAGCCACATGAAGACAATCGATGTGATTTGGATGTTCAACCTGTAACGCTAGCCTTGGTAATGCACTTTACCCCAGAAGTTCAGGGAAAGCTGTGGCTCTGCTTGTGTACCAAACACACAGCAGCAGGAAAGGAGCTCTGAGACCTGGGGCCGGATCAAGACGCTGACTATTGGGTGAAATGGACTTTTAGCCGTGGTGACTCATGCTGTCATTGAAGATGACAGAAACAAACAGACTTCTGGCAAGGTTTCCCCAAAGCCCAGAGAAAGTGTGCTGCCTTCTGATGTGGAGCAGAAATCACCTTTGACCTGCATCCCAGTTTTTCTGGCCTTCAAGCGGTTCTACACGAGAAACTCTGGAGTTCTAGTTTTAAATGATTGTTTCTGCGGCACATATTGATTTTCAGCAAACCACAGAAAATGTATGGAGTTGTAATGCTATTTTAAATAATTGTCCATTCACAAACAGAAATGTGGAAAGAAAAAAGTGAATAAAAGTGCTTCACCAAGACAGAAAACCCTCATTAAGTAACATGAATGTCATTTTTTTGTCACATCTTGTCAAAACACATCAACTTCTGCTCATGGGAGTCACTGCACAAAAACAGAAGAGGCTGATGATATTTGATCATGATGGCTGTAAAAGAATGACAACATCTTCACCTAAAAGAAAAAAGAAAAGGGTTTTTAATCAAGAAACAAGCTAAATGTCACAAGTTAACAATTCATTGGTTCTAGCCACCAGAATCTGTCAGCTGTGTCAGAAGCATGTCAGACCTGGACCGACTGAGTGACGTCATCCATAGAAAATGGTTCACTTCTGCCTCCAAGGAAACCAAGTCAATTCAGTCGCCATTTTTATGTATACGAATGCCGCCATGATGGAGCCAGACGTAGTCAGTAAGCAGTCCGTCTGAGTCATCGTTTCCATAGCAACCGCTGATGGACAATCAGGAGTGAGCTTGTTGGAAGGCCACACCCCTACACCCTCAAAGTGGGCTACACCAAATCTGTCAAACGGGGGCCAGCAGGCTCCACCTACTTTTCTTGAGGCATCTGATTGGTCAGTTTCTAACTTGAATAACTTGAACTACAGAACAAAAATGAGGATTATTGAGATCCTGCTAAGAAGAAGGTACCAGAGCAGGAATGGTTGTTCTGACTAACAGCTGTTTATTTTTCTATAGAAGTCTATGGGAGTTTGGCTTCCTGGAACCACTTCCTGTTTGAAACGCCAGAGGGAGGGGTCAGTGAGTCCAGTTTGCACAGTCAATGGTCTGTACAGACAGGATTTGCAGAGGTTTAGTTTGTTTTTAATGGTAGTTTGTATTAAATGTTATTTCATTAAAAAACCCTCCATGCTTGTTTTTTTTGTCCTCTGGTCAGAAGGTTCATCCTGAGGAAAAGGTTGAATGTTTAGTTTAGAAAAAAAACACTAGAAAAACTACAAAGCTAATATAATGATTTAAAAAAACAAAATAAAAATAACAACCTTTTCAGGTAAATTATGTAAGAATAATCTATATAACCAGTAAACCCCCCCCCCAAAAAAAAACACTACAGGAAGTTCAGTAACAGAAGCCACAAATGCTGTTTTTAAATTCCACATCGTTTTCTTTTGCGTGTAGAAATGAATCCTTCCTGCATGCATGTCTTCCACTGATGTGTCTGAAGGATGTTGGGATTCAGTTTCATATGAAACAGATTCCATCACCCTCCACTTAATGTAAACTCCTTCACTGTTGATTCTAAGAACTGAAAAAACCGAAGGCGCTGTGTTGCACAAAAAGGTAATTTTCCTCTTTTCTTTGGAGCTCTATAGACTACAGTAGCTCTGTGCTGCGGCTGGATAATGACTTAAACTGGGTCAAGGAGCCCGGCAGCCAACAGCATTACGATCCAGGGGATGTCGGGTCGCACATCGTCTGTCACACGGAGCAGTGACCGAGGTCACGGCCTCTGCGAGCGAACCCGGATTACACAGGAGTTAAAGGAAAACGACGAGCCTAAATTTATCTAATGAGCAACACAGTCCAGGGGGGTGGAGTGTGTGCAGGTCAAGGCGAGGAAAACGAGGCTCAGTCAGAACGGTATTTATGTTTGCTGTGTTGTTGGAGCATTTAGGAACCTCTGTTCAACTTTGTCCAGTTTCTGATATGAAGACGTTTGACGAATGAGATGTGAGCAGAGTTTTCACAGCTGCAGTGCTATGAATAAATGAACTCAGCTCTCTGGAGGCTCGTGCTTTAATGCCTTTCAAAAACAAGAATGCTTACTTAGTTAAAAGTTGAGCTGCAGTTTACGGTGTGTGCTACCGTTCTGTCCCAAGGACCCCCCCCCCCACACACAGATTCAGAACAGTGAATGTGTGATGAATAGCAATCTAGGAGAATAATGCTGCTGTATTGTGAATCTCATCACTGCTGGAGAAAGAATTGGCGGTAAGTAGGGCAGCGAGGTTTCAAAGATCATCATTTACTTTGGCTTCCAGGTTCATTTGACTCAAAATAAATCAGGTTTCAATGATTTGCTGTGCATCTTTTTTTGGTTTTGTTTATTGTTCGACATCAGAGCTCATTTTCCTCGTGATTTAAAAGTAATGAGGTCGTATTTATGTGAACGTGTTCCCAAATTAAATGTGAGTCAGCAGACTTGAGGCAGAGAAAGTTCATTTATTGACTGTTAAAACCGAGTTTACAGGAGTCATAAACTTTACAAACTTTGTTTGCCAACTAAAGACACACAAGTAAATGACAAATTATGACCTTTTTTCTTTTTCTAATTTAAATTCTAAGAGATAAAAGTACAAACTATGTATCCAAGCACCAAAGTCTGTCAGAATTGTGGTTTTATGATCAAATAGATATTTTGGAGGTTTAAAGAAACACCTCAGTCCCTCCAGATACTAAGCTGTGCTTTTATTTTATTATAACTTTATGCCAAGAAACACAACTGAACTTCAACACAAATCCATAAAGTGTGAAGCACAACATTGATTTTTTAAATAAACAGATAAGGACTTGGCTCCATTCCCTAATGTTTGTCCCAAACACTTTTCCTTGAGGATGTCATGGTTTAACCATAAATGTAACATTGGGTTATTCAGTAGACCAGATTTACAACAAAAGTTACTACAAACTGAAAGATTAACAGCACAAACAGTGATTCATGACTGCTGAGGAAGCTATTGTCCGTGTCAGAAACATGTCATGATGGCAGAGCCAAAGTCAAGCCAAAGAGCTTTATAGTGAGCAGCTCATTAACCGGCTTCAGTCCAGCTGATGCAATGAAAGGAAACAGGTGAGAACAATTACCAACTGAAAACTGCAGAGCAGGTTGGATGTGAATGAAACAGAAACTGAGTTAAAGGCAGACGTCTCCATGGAGGAGCGTGCTGCTCTATTCTGCTGCATGTGTCTGTCAGGGTCATCATCCCACAATCTAAGGATGAACTGCGTCTAACCCACGGAATAGACTTGTTTAAAAAATACACAAAATAATATTTGAGCTGTAAAGAATGGTGTAGGTCCTTTAAAGACTTTCTTCAGCTCCTCTGTCTCCCTTTGTGCACATCAGCAGGTCACTATATATGACCTTAACCTGCAGCCTGTCTGCAGTAAAGAACACTTCTAAAGCCCTGTGGGGTGTCATAATGACAGATAACCCCCTGCTCTGCCATGATGATCACTTTAAGTAAGTTAAAGTTTGTTTTTCTACTCAGAAGGCCAACATCTTTACAAAAGAACTCCAGATAAAAAGTTCTGGCACAAAAGAAATCTGTTAACTTTCACCACCGTCCACCAAACCAGCAGCCGAACTGCAGCGTTTCACTCACTGTGCAGTTTAAACGCATCTTTGTCATTTCTATAAGCAACTGCTCTTTGATAAACTACAGTATGTCACCACTGGAATAACAATGTCTTAAAGAAATAATAAAGTAGGTCTTTCAGCCCCCCACTGAGAGCACAAGCACTCGGCATTTTCAGTAAAATATTTCAAGACTTCCAACCCAATTTTGTCGTCAAAAATGTTCTTTCCAAATGCCAGAGAACAGCAGGGATCAGCAGATTTTCTGTGTTCCATAGCTAATCAAAGTGCTGCTAAACACTCAGCTGTAATGATGCGAGCGCTGTAATCCATTGTAAATCTTTTTTTTATTAGCGCCAGTCCCAGAATAACTAAACCTGTGGTGCTTAAGACACACAACGCTTTGGAAGTGGCCCAACTTTCCACTAAAACCACAGGAGACAGACGATCTGACCTTTCAGCGCTCTTATTAACTCCTGGCTCATAAAGGCATAGCGGGCTGTGCAATATTTCCCAGCTGCAGGTTCAAAAACAGAAAACACACACTGACTAGGTGGGGGGGGGGTGCAATCTACTCACTGTCACACCAATCAGAGAGCAGATGCTGCAGCCACCATCATTCTAAAAGAAATGATTTGCAAGACCACAGTGTTTTTCCTTTTCGAGTGTCTGACACAAAGATCTAACCCCTGAACTCACGGTTCTGACCGTCTCTAAGCCGCAATCCCTCCGCTAAACCTCTGCGGAGCTCGCCCGCTAATTCAGAAAATAATTGAGAAAGAGCCCAGTTCCCTAAACCTGGGCCAATTTGACACAGTGTGGTGGTTAGCCTTTTTCTCAACCTCCCAAGTCTATTAGATTTGATACCATCACACTATCCAGCCCTTTGTCTGGCTGGAAACTTCTAAAGGAGAACAATCTCCAGGGTGAACAAAAAGGATTAAAGGAGATTACTAAGGCGCTCTTCCATCTCCAGCATTGGAAATCGTGGTTTGCTGCCCATCCAGTACAGCCTGATATCCTGAGTGCTGTTGAAGAATGTGTGCAAAAAAAGAGGAAGCAGCAACAACAATAACATTTCACTTTCATGGACCTGTTTTGTAATCAATCAGGAGCAGACTCACAGACTGTTCTGAGCCCCTCATCACAGATGACTGGCGAGGTTACAAACCCTTCCTGATTCAACCCGAGTTAAGACTTACTCCATTAACTGCAAAAACACTGAAAAAAGGGTCTTGATCTGTGTCAGCTCCTTCAATAAACTCAAGCACTCACAAATCCCACATCAACAGAGAAATTAGCCTATTTAGGATTCAAAGAGGTTCAGCCGTGTGGTTTGTCTGTTGCAGGAGTGAAAAAGTGCAAAAGCCCTGCACGGTTACGGGCCATTGGACTGTGAGACCGGGGACGAGCAGCCTTGGTGTCTCTGTGAGTTAAGTGACGGATGTGGGTGAAGAAAGCCGGGACAGGCGTTAGGATGCAGCCGTAAATGAGATAAATGTAGCTCACTTCTCAGATCTGCTTTTCCTGGGATATAGACAGCGTCTGCTAAATTTGCTGCCTTTGCATGTTTAAGATTTGCAAACCATGTAATCGAGTAAATCCTCTGCAATGTTCCTGACAGAGCTAGCATGTCACTGAGCCTTCCACATCATTGTACTTGTATCGGCTGACACGGCAGTGGCATGGTAGTTTTTTTCTCCAGGCTCATTTGTATTCATTAGGGAGATCAAAGTTAGCATCTTCTATCTTAGAGTTGGACGCTTCTATCTCACTAGACGTGCATCATGTGAGATGCACTTAAAAGAAAATATGCAAAATAGTGACAATTCTTACCAATTAACAGTGATATTGCTCAAATGCAAAGGTTCCTGATATCTGATCCATGCACCCAAAATTTCCCATTTTTTTCTTTTTGCCTCCAGTGTGTCGCAATTTAGCATCACGTGACACGTCTCACCAGGTTTTCTACCACCTTCCCCATCCATCCATCCATCTTCAGTCTGCCACCTTCTCACTTGTGAAAAAGTAATCAGAAAACTTTAAGAGAAGTTCCAACTTGGTTTAGAACAATTTTGAGATTCTTCAGAGGAAAGATTTGTCTGGAAAATTTGTGAATCTCTTTTAAGTTCTAGTAGCACAAGAGACACGAGAGCTGACAACAGAAATGTTCCCAAAACCCTTCCAGACATTTGACTTTTCCACCAACAAAGATAAATCTATAACTTAGGCATCTAACAAGACTTTTAAAAGCCTTTGAAACCCATGTTTAAAGTTTACTGAGACGCTCAAGTTGAGACTTTAGCTCCTCAAAGGTTTATGACACTTTAAAGTTAATTATAGACAATAAATTCCAAACAATGCAATTGTGTGGAATGCATGAAGCTGGTGTGGCTTCAAATTCACTCAGTTCTTTCTTTAGTGGGCTGTGGAAGTTTATTTTGACACTAGGAGCTTGTTTTCTGCGATTCTCTGGCCGTAGTTCACCAGATCAGAGACTCACGCTTCAATAGGACTTCAACTTAACGCAAAGCCCCCCACAAAAAAACATCTAGGAGTGGAGGAGCTTCTGAAAAAATGAATACAGAGACATTCACTGGTGCCTGAGCCACTGCTGCAGTCCTGCGACGCTTCAGTCATGCAACGCCTCCATTAGGCCACACTGCGGTTACACGATGCAGCAGTTATGTGCCATTGTACTTACCTGTTGCTACACAACACTGTAGTGACACGACATCGCAGTCACGCCACAATGCAATTACGCCAAGTTAGAGTTACGGCACTTTGGAGTTAAGCAAAGCAAAGTTTACTCAACGCTGCAGTACTACCACGTAGCGGTTACACAATACTGCAGCTATGGAACACTACATTGCACAATGCTTCTAAGATGTAACCCTTTTTAACGTTAACACTGTAAATCTCAACATAAGCAGCAAGGTAGAACTTTATTACCTTTTTAAAGGTCAAACAGTCACAGTTCTTAGAATACATACAGAAACCCATTATATTGGCCTCCTGTTATCTGCCAATACGACAAAACCTTCACCAACCATAGGTCAGTGTTAAGAAGTCTGCACTGTATTAGCGCATTTTAACCTTTATTCATGCGTGGGTCCTTAACGCTCTTCACATTTACTAATCACACGCACAATGTAGTCTTCCACGGAAAGATGCCAAAGCAAACCTTTGACTTCCACTTAGACGTATTCCTCACAAAGACATTGAATGAAATGAGGATATGATTGACGACCCTGCAAAGGTCAGAGGTCTCCAACCTGTTGTGTGTCGTCGACCCACCCGTACAGGGCAGAACATGCTCTACATTGGTTAAGCTTCTGGATTCACTTCACTTTTGAGAGTAAAGTTAAAGGAAAATTGATTTATGGTGCTACGTAAATCTAGTGTAAAATAAAGTCAAAATACTTTTTTGTTTTAATAGAATGCCATCTTAGTCCAGGTTCTGGGATAAAACCGATGCACTAAAACAACTAAATTCAGGTCTCAGGACAAAAGATTAATCTTCTCTTTTTTTCTCTTGATAAATCTTGACCCACAGTGTTTTTATCTTTAACACAGAGAAGTCTTTTTTTCACGTACTTCACTGTAGGAAAGTGATTCTATGGAAAAAAACTTCCACGACCTTCGACGAGTTCCACAAATCCATCACTAAGTTTCCTGGACTGTCTGTAAATATCTGCAGGGGTTTAAACGTTCTTTCTACACTAGATTTTGTGTAGGAACCATCCAAATGAGACAATAGATTTAAAAGGTTAAAGAAGACCCTAAAAACGGACGCCCACTTCAGCCTCGTCCGACTTTTAAGATGTACTGGAAAAACACAATAAAACCATCACAAAAACTAGAATAATAAAGATGAATCCTGTGTTCTTTTAACACAAGAGAGCCGGTCAATGCGGTCATAACAGAGCTGGCTTAGAGCGTAGGAACAACTGTCACAATAAATCCATCCTTTGATTAAAGAGTCCTGGGATTAAGGTGCTTTTATTTTGAAGGGGAAGGCTGGCTGACTCTTTTCTGCCAAAAGAAACTTTATAAACATGTTTGTTATTTGTTAACTTTGCTATTTAAATGATCCACAGACTACATTCTGGTCAGCAGCGGATTTAATGGACCACTTTATGAAAACAAAACATCTGTAAATGTTTCTTAATTTTATCAAAAGTCAAGACAAAACCACCTTTAGCCTGCCACTGGTGCAATGGAAAGGCTTGTTAGCAACATTGTTTCATTTCCATAATCAACATGTTACATATCCTCATCGGGAACAGACTTTCTCAATCTAAGTTTTATCACTGCGTTGTTAAGAAACACGGAAAGATGACATTAGAGCCACAGCGGCCTGAAGCACAAATGTATGAATGTTACTAAATAAAGTAGAGGGTTTTAATGAGGCTGCTGACGATCTATTTCCAGCTCCTGTTTGGTCGTATTTTTTGGAAACAGGGGTTAATAGAGCATGTGTAAACCCACATCCAGAGATGGTGGCTGAGCTTCTAAAGCATCGGCCGTCAAATCCAGTCCTGAGCGCTAATCAGACTTCTACAATCAACTCTCCTAGCTGCTTACGGCACAGCTGAATGCTGATCTGGTAATGGGGGGGCGTTTCTTGTCAGCAGTATGTTATTGTGATATAGCCTCTGTCTATGTTTATTAAGTACTGTTAATAAGGTAGGGATTTAAACTTGGTGGTATTAGTAGCCTAATAATATTTTATAACTGGAAGTTAATTTTGAACAAAATGAGCAGCTGTTGTAAAAATGACCAATTTATAGAACAACATGTTTGTGTTCCACGTGTTGCTATGATTGTTGTAAGAGCACCACAACAGTTAAATCCATCAGCAACAACAGTTTGACTTTTGTTACACTTCTGTGTTTTCCGCCTACAAAATGACCTCAGGAGTCCTTCAGCGTTGATCTTCACTTGATGAAACTCTGATGAAACTCTCTTTGCTGTCGAACGTCATCGTTAGTCAATGTCTGTCTTGTGTCTGATGTGAAAATGTGATATCCGTTTTAGTCGTAAGCCAGCGTTTACTGTCATCTCAGCTTTGAGCTTCGAATTCTCAGTTTAGTCTCATTAAACATTAAACAAGCTTTGCATGATTTAAAGACCATAGATAGGGGGCAAAATGGACGCAAACAGGAAATAAAAATGGAGTTTGGAGATTTTAGGAGGCAAGAAGAGTCTCTCCGTCACTAATGTCACCCACATAAAGGGAGTTCTGCTTTAATTATCCACTGGATTGTTTGGTTTGGAGATACTCTTCATAGTTAAGAATGACGCACACATGCTAGGATGAAATGGTATTAAGTTGGATAACCCTAAAGCCCAAGAGGTTTTCTTTGAATGTGTTTCAAATGTTTGTCTAAAAACTCACGATGAGACAAACCATCAGATCAATAAACCAAATCCATCACACTTTAAGCTCATTTGTTTGTTTGCTGTCATTTTAGCTCTATATCTAAAATAAGAACTTTTAGAGGCACCTTCCTGAAGGCAGAATGATCCATATCATACTTTTATTTCTTTGCTATTTTATAAAGAAGAAGTTCAGGAAAACCACTCATTTGCTGTCCAGAAGTGGAATAACAAGAATCAAATTCAAATATGGACAGTCAGCCATCTTTGAGTTGATTCAGTTCAACATGTCATGTTAATGTGTTCACACTAGAGTCTGTGTCCTCTACCTTCATTTAGGCGGGCAAAAAGGATTTCTATTGAAACACAAAAGCAATAGTTGAAGATCAGCCATTTGTGGTTCTTCCTGACAGCTTTCAGCAGTAAAGGAAGCTCCTCCCAAAGCAACAGGAACTTGAGACAGGTCGACACCACAGCCAAGTCATTGACTAACAGTGGGAGCGCTGCAGTTGACCTCTTTCTATACGCTGTCATATAGGATGTTCATTTTCCGGTGAATTCCCAAACAAATTGCGGACGGATGAATTCCAGACTGATAAAGGGAAAGTGTGAAGTGAAACTGACAGCATAAGGACAGAGAACTATCTAGAGGTTTGTGTTTGTCGCTCAGAAACTTAATTAAACTTAATAATTAAACAGTTGATCATTTCAGAACTCAACCATTTTCTGAATGTAGATGAACAGTAAACATTCAAAGTGACCATCATTCATAATTTATGGATTAAATAATGCAAGCAGCAAAAAACACAGAATGCAGTTCAATTTTAAAGCATACATCTAAATGATATACAGCAATACAGACTGAAGGATCACATCATTATGTCAGAAAACTGGTGGTGGAGGACCCAAAATACAGGAGACAGCATGGTGACATTCAGGAAATCAACAGAACCATGACAAAATCATGGGGGCACAAACGGACATGGAAGATGACCGGACCATGAAAAACTCAACACCAGACCCTTAGATAGATGGAGGGAGACGGGCCAGTTCATCAGATGTTTAGGTTTAAAACCATCCATGTTCCCTAAAGTCACCTGAGTTAGAAACCAGAGCTCCTGAATTATGATCACAAAACAACCAGAACTTCAGTGTTCTCAGAGAACAGGCTACAAAGCATTGAGATGATTTAAAAAACATAAACTGATGCTCTTCATACTGTGATTTTAGACTGAAACAACTATTTCTTTATACAAATGTACTTATTCAGGGCTTGTTAAACTCTGATTTCCGTGTTTATGTGGCTGCAATGTTTGTTCTTTCTTTAGCTCTCTGTAAAAATGAATAGCGGCGGTGTGGGCAGCTCTTCCTTATGCAATCAAAGGTCCTGTGTTGAAAAGATTGGAAAAACTGACTGAAAATGGGGGATTCTAGTATTAAACACTCTGCATTTAAAGTAATAGATTATCATAGTTTGTGCTTTAAAATAATTGGCTGTACATCTGACAGAAAGATGAAAAAAGTGATGAATATCATTACAGCATAAAAAAAAACATTGACTTTAACTGCAAATGTATCATTTAGAGTGAAGTACACTTTCTTATAGTTGAAGAAGATTTTCTCTTAAAGAAATCATTCATGTACGACCAAAGGGTTTCAAACTGAATAAACTAAATTACTCCACAATTATAATTAGATGAAGAGTTTTTAAAAACTTCAACAAACCTGGGAATCATTAGCTCTTCAAATGTATGCAAACAGCTTCAAATGTGAAACCACAGTCAATGTAGGTTTATTTCTTCCAAGGCTAATCAAAGGCTCAGGAGCAGCCGGGTGTAGTAGAAAAACGGTTTTAGATAGAAATGTTAATGTAGATGTAAATAAAGTAATGTTGCAGCCATGTGACTGACACAATGAAAGGAGGCTCTGATGCTTTCACACTGGATTTCCTTTCCTTTTCCTTTCCTTTTCCTTTCCTGCACTTAAACAGAGCATGTACTGTTCTATCACTTCACGATGCACAACTTTTCTTCAACAGTTGCTGATGAAATAATAAAAACATATGAATGAGCAGAAATATATGCAATGTTTGGGTGAAAAGCAAAAAGTATTGCAAACTCTGCTGACATTTGTAGCTGGTTAAGGTGTTGCAGTTTCATCCTGATGAGGTATTTGGTCGACATTGGAACTGAAACTACAGCTCATTGTTGCTTTTTGACAATTCCTCAGTGAACAAGTCAAAAAACATCAACGCCAGACACCTAACAAATCCTTAGCAGAGTTTTTTTATTTCAAGCACAGATCTGAAAGAATAGTAAAACACTCGAGTATTCATAAAGCAGAGACAGGTAAAAGTGTTAGCCCCGTCTCCAGCTGAGGATTTGGGTCAAGTCTGAGACAATCCTTTCCATTCGCCATATGTTGCCGCCAAATGCCATTATTAGACTGCAACCTGTCCTTGAATGATCTGTCCCTGCCTTGAATGGTCTTCCACTGCAGCACAAAGCTGCCAAACCAAGGTCAACAGGGATGAGGCTGAATGGGCATGTGTCTTCTTCTAATCTTACTACTGATGTGTGAATTTTCCATGACAGGTGAAACATAATGGGTTCAGGTACATGTGAATATGAGGAGGTGTAAGCGAGCTAATGCACTGAAAGACTGCTGCAGGAGCTGTTTCGTCTCTCCAGTGGGCGCTCAAATGTGGCGGCATGCCAGGGAAACTGCTTTAAGACCTGCGCTTAGCATGTAAGAGATCACAAGCGGCTCCCTTTATGCACAGGTTTTCCTCTGACCACTGGGGGTCCTTGTCCTAATTTCAGGGATGAGAGCGGTTTGCCAATAGCAAAACAACAACACTAGTGGACTGGTACAAATGAATACGTGTGGGTGGAATTGTGCTGTGCAGAGACCTTAGATCCCTATCCTCTGCACTCCCCACGCCCAATTACAATGCAGACAAGATGCAGCGTCAGCTGAAGCACGGCGAGCCTCTGATCTATCCGAAAGCACACTGCTGATCAACAAATGTAAGAAAGTGACTCCAGCAGGATCAAGCTTTCCTGCTGAAGCATGCTTTCAAACACAAAGACCCACACGAGTGGCACTGCATCAGGAGGGCCAGCTTCCAGTCAGGAGTCTGCAGTGCTTCCTCCCCACCATGCTGCTGTGCAGCTGTTCCATCAATCCTGCCCTGCCTGCATTCTCCCGTGAGGTGAGTCAAAAAGATGCAGCAATTCATTTGCAGCTTCTCCACAAAAAATGTGCGTTTTACATGGGGGGGGGCACAGTCTCAAAGGGACTGAGACCTGTTCCAAGCAGATGAATCACGTCATACATCAGTTGTTCACGTCAACCAACCTCAAAACCATGAAGAGGGCGGAGGACAATCACGCCGTAGACGGACAGAGAACTCGCTGTGCTCCGTTTAAAGGTTTGACGTCCTCCACTTTAGAGGGATTATTAACATTTAATAGATTCAACCAGAAAACCCCCAAAATGGACTGTGGAATACTAAACAGTGCGTGCTCTCCCCCTTTCAGAAGCACAGAAGCAGCGTCTGGTTGAAGACATCTCCACTAATGTCTCTTTCAGCCCCCTTGGACTTCCTTTTGGCACACAACACGTGCTCGACAATGTGGCCGTTGTTTGAGTGGACCACAGCTAAACACAGAACTTCAGCTGCTGCAATAATGGAACAGAGTGTTCCCTGCATGCAGGTCCGTCCTGCAAAGATGCCACAGCTGGATGCACACAATATTTAAGATGACTACTCCTACTTGTGGTTTTTGTTTCACAGCATGCAGCCACACATGATGTTGGTCTGAATCGCGCCGTAACAACACACCTGTTTTAGGGTCGACAGAGAAATATGGCTGTCCTTGCAGAATACTGTAGACGATTTTGGCGCTGTTTCCATAGGTGGGGTCGTCAGAGTCGGTCGCTGTGACTTGCAGTACAGAGGTGCCTAAAACAAAGATCACAGTGAAAGTTATTTCCTGATTTCTCTTGAAAAGGCACACTAAAGGTAAAGCAAAACCACTGATGTGTATTTGTGCGGTGGAATTCTATTGGGCATCTCTTAGCAACCATCTGTGGAACATCCAGACCCAAGGAGAAACATGTGCAAAGAATCTCAATAGAAGGTCATAGAGCTGGGCAGAAAGGGCTCCTTGAAATGCTGGACACAGACTTGCAGCTTCTTATTTAATGTAAGGAAAAAAAAAGGTTACCATACATATGTGATCATAGTATTTGAAACCTTCCCCTTGTTCTTTGCCTTCCCTTCAGGTGTTGCCTTAAGGGTTATTGGCCTTTGAAGTGTCCAATTTCAGAAATGAACGCACGCCGTGGAAGCCTGAACCATCCAACCCAAAGCAGAGGATAGCTGCTTCCACAAAGTGCGTTAATTCTGATAAGGTAAACTTCGAAGGCCATTTTCCCGCTTATACCATGGTCACTTCCAAAAAGAATAAATATTCAATCTGTTTTTAGCACTTTATTCTAGTTATTTTTTCAGTTTGGATCTTTTTTTCTGCAAAAAGCAGACTATTTGTGACGTGGTGCGGCGCGTTGTCACGGTAACAGGACTGCTCCGATTTCCGATCTCCAGTGTAGCGGCAAAGAAAAGCGATATCTGTGCTGGTCATCACGATGTGCTGAATAAAGCATCAGTTCAGAGAGAAAGTTCTCCTCTAACCGCTTGTTTTTGTCAAGATGATGAAGATAAAGTTGGTTTCAAAGAAGCCGGCACAGTGATACAGAAGAGTTAAGGTAGGTGACCGGAACTACTGTTAGTTAGTTATCACTGTGGTTCATCACTTTTTAATGCCAGCAGCCAATCAGAATGGAGTATTCACCCGGACCATGGTATAAGTTATATGATGGTAATAAAGGTTTGCATTAAACTTCAACAGATCTCACCAGAGGCAGAGAAATGCAGATGTGCAGGCATGTTCTGACAATGATAGTGTACCAAAGTACAGAGGTATGTGCAATGCTGGCAAACTGGACACTGCAAACATTAGGCACTTTTGTTAGATCATTTACAGTTCTTGCATTTATTGTAATGCACTTCAACTCAAATGTTTAATTACTGCGTCTGGATTTTCTACTAAAAGCTCCACAAATGATGACTGATACATTAGAAAGAGTGAACTGAATGAATTTACTTTAAACATCTCTGTTTGGTAAATGTGCTCATCATCTCAACATTCGATATAAAAGGTCGGTAATGGTTCTGAATTTCCCACTAAATAGTTTCCTAATGAATTTAGAAATAATGAAAAATACGTAACAAATTCAAATGAGCTAAAATGTTTACCTTGTTTTATAGACGGAATATAATTCTATTAGGCAGATTTAGCCTTGAAAGCAGCAAAGTCACATGGTTCTATGAGAGAATCTATTAAACTACTAAAAATGAAATCATTATAGTAATGAGTTAGATGTTTATCCACTGCCTCTCTGTTTTGATTTAGGAAAACACATAATTAGAAACTTTTAGGGCATTTTTCACTTTCACCTTAGCCCAACAGATTTCTAGCACATTTTCTTAGCTAATAAAAACATTATCTGGTCTTAAGTACATATTAACTGCTATTCTCAAAATTCAAACAGCATTTTGTGTTGGTAAAAGCCTCCAAACCCAGCCATCATCGAGCTTTAAAGGAAACATTACTTTTTTGGAGCCTGAATCCTTTAACATTTTATGAATAACACTTCATAAAAAATACATTTGCTTTTAATATTCAAGCCTGGAGTGGTGCACTTGTCACATCATTGCTCTCCAAGAGACACAAACCAATAATTTCTGAATAAAAAAAAAATCCCCAAATCAAAGATAAAACTAACATTAATCATTTATAATAAAACTAAATGTTTTACTATCTTGATGTTATTTGCCAAAAGAAGGATTTGTTTTTAAAATGAAACTTTATGAATTATTTGTAGACTTTCAAAAAGAAGTCTTTTCTTAAGCACAATTTGAATTTTGTAGATGCTTCGTTCAGAGCTCTACTATTCCACCAATAATTCCCACTAAGACACAGGCTGGAACTCTAAGAGTTTATGGATTTCATAAAGACCTGTGTAAAAATGTAAAGAGCGATGCATAGCTGATGTTCTAGGCTATGCCATGTTAAAATGTTGAAGACTGAACCGTCTTCTCCAAGCGGCCAGAGGATGATCATTCTGGCTTTAACACAAGTGTCCTTTTGCTTCCATCAAAAAATCTATAAAGGCGTCGACTCCCACTGACCTTATGGAATTGTCTGCCAATAAGTGTTTCACTCTTAAAAGAAAATGTTAATTTTGAGACACATTGTCCTAAAAGTCAATGCTTTTTTTCCTCTACTTGTCTAATATGGTTTAAAACGATTTATATAATAAATGTAGTTTGATCAACCATTTAGGTCAAACAAGGGCTTGTGGGTAGAAAGCATCGCAAAAAAATAAAAAGACAGGGAGGCAATGTCAAAGCGGTACAAATCTCGCAGATCAGTCTTTTTTTCATAGTTCTATTCTGATATATAAAAGACTTGGTTTCATAGAAGACGGCTGGGAACAAATCGCAATTATTATTTTCCACCATGATCAATTTCCAAATTGACAATTGTTTTTAATAAAGAACTTGACAATAACAATATGATTTTAAAATAATAGAAGCTCAATCTGATCCGTTTCAGTTTAAACTGATTGGATTAATCGTGGAATATTTATATAAAAGTGTAAAGGTTCATTATTCCTATGGGACAGAGAACTCAGGGTTGACGGTCTTTTCATGTCACATGTTTAAACTCTGCAGAGATGAGTAGGAGGGAGGAAGCAGCTGAATTACCTGGCTGGTGCCCAGCTAATCAATTAGGACAGGAAAAAGAACATCACAACCAATTAGCTGCTTCACTCCAAGACAGCCCCTTTCCACACTTGGGAGCCCCAGTATTGACAAATGTTGGGGGGGATTAGTGCTCTGGTGTGTGAGGACAGTTGATTGTTACGGCCGATTTGACGCCACAGATGCCCAGCCAACGAACAAAAGAGGGGGCGGGGCAAAAAAAGGGCTAATTAATTTCCCCTTCACAGTTCTTGGTTTTTTTCTTGGGTCATTGATGTTGGCTGAGTACTTTTTGCTGCCAATGATGTAGTTTGGAGGAAACTTCAATATGTAGTCTTATTTTCTGAAGGAGAAATGACTAATACTACATTATTTTTTAACAATATTTTCTTTGGCCTTTTATGCTTTTTAGTAGATTAAAAATGTTGGCTAAAAGTAAGAAATTCAACATTTGTTATTTTATTCAAAGGGAAACTTGAAATGAGAAAAAAAGGCATTTAAGCAAAGAAAGACTGCTGAACTACAGTCAGATCATGACAATGCAAGACTGTAACTACGGAGTGGGGAGTTTACTCAGGTCTATTGGGGCCTGCCTGTTTATCTTGTTTTTAAATATTAGATTTTAAACTGATATGGTCAGAAACATTCATTCAAAATCTGACGTTGGCATTTTTAGAGACCATCAATGCAGATTGAGATGATTTGGAGACGTTGAGAGGAGAGAAAGTGAATATAGGATGGTAACATTGAAGCTAGCAGGAAAGAGGCCTATAGGAAGCCTGAAGAGGAGGTTCATGGATGTGGAGAAGGAGGACATGGGGGTGGAAGACGTGAGTGAGGAGAGGAACACATGGAGGCGGCACATCTGCTGTTTCGACCCCTAAAGGGACTATCCATAAGACAAAGAAGAAGGTTTGGGCGAAGAAATTAGCTAAGGTTCATCAAATTCACTTTAGGTGCAGAATCTATAAACACAAAAAGAATAATTGAATGATCAAAAAAAAAAAGAATTGTGTTTTACAAAAAACAATTTCAGTAGGGTTTATTCACAGAAACTGCCTCCCGGCAGCAGTTTGGCTACTGTTTGGACATTCTATATATCCTCTTGAAATATTACAGCCTCACATTTTTGAGCTATCGTGCTGTGAGGCAGAATCCACTGGACTGAGAAAATGTAGCTTTTGTTCATCTGAGCTAAAAACAGAACCAGCGAACAAAGAAATAAAACATAGATGTTGGCCACATGATGCTGGGCATCTGAGGAGTGGCCGTCTCAGTGGAGCTAAATGGAAGCTTTATTTTCCTCCGTGATGCAGAGAACTCCACAGTCCAGATGGCAGGAATCGCTGCAGAGGCACAATTGAGTGCTCTAAAAGACCTGTTCACCTGGGAGGCAAAAGAGGACTTGGCTGGCTCACAGAAGACCAAACACTGAAGGACGTTATTACTGAGGAGTCAAATCAGAATGCTGCAGGAGGTAACACATGTTTACAGGAGGGTTTCACACCAATACTGTTATATTAGCAGCAGCATTTACATTCCTACGCTTGTGTGTATCCAGATGATACACACAAGCGTCAAGTTGAAAGTCTTCCCAAGATCATTTTCTTATTTACTCAAGGCAAGACGAGGATTATAGACGTCAATTTCATAAAAGCAGCATTTGAAGCTTTCAAGTTCAGAACATTTTCCTCTTTCAAACTATTCAAATAAAAGCTTAGAGCTATTAACAGTTGAGAGGTGTTTTATTTGAAGTCGATTCTGTGGCACTACTCACCCACTTCAGACATTTCAGGTACTGTAGCTTCAAAGGGTCCATCTGGAAATTTCGGTGCATTGTCATTGATGTCTTGCACTTTGATGATGAATTCGGACTTTGGTTCCAGGGCTTCCTCTGTGTTCCGGTCCAAAGCTTGAGCATGCAGGACATAATGTGCTTTCCTTTCCCGATCAAGGCTTTTGGTGGCATGAATATCTCCTGTCACCTCGTCGATGATAAATATAGTCCCAGCTCCTTCTCCACTCAGAATGTACCTGACAGATCCATCTCCTTTATCTGAGTTTGAGTGAAGCTGCAAGGAAGACCAGACAGAGGGTGTGAGAAGAAAGCAAAACGAGCGTCAGCAAAACCTCTTCTTACACTTGATTTGCTGCAGACTATAAATCCCTCAGCGAAACTTAAAAACACACAGTGCACTGATGTGGAAGATCTTCAAATCAAATGTATAAAGAGGGAATTTGAGTTGCATGTCAATTATTAGGCTCTAACGACTGCAATGATTTCTCAAAAGGCGAGTAATTATTATTAGAAAACTGATGAACAGAGTGTCGAAAAGCAATGTGTTCAACTTCATATCTCTCTGCAGTGGTCTCTAGCCGCCCTAAACAGTTTCAACATCTAACTCAGCGATCACATGATTCAATAATACTATAGTAATAATATAGAATACAGATTTTCATGTTTAAACATAATTTACTATAAAGATTTTCCTTTTTTAGTCAAAAGCAAACCACTGGGTTTACATTATTATTTAAATAATTTCATTTCTACTCATAAAAAAACAAACAAAAAACTAGGAAACACTTTTCCTATGGGACTGACAGCTGAACACATTCATTCATCTTCTTTACCGTTTTTCCCTTTCGGGGTCACAGGGCTGCTGGAGCCTATCCCGGCCACTTATGGGCGAAGGCAGGGGACACCCTGGACAGGTCGCCAGTCTGTCGCAGGGTAGAATGTCCACAATCACACATCCATTCACTTTCACAGTCATACTAATGGTCAATTTAGAGTTGCCAATCAACCTATGAAGCATGGATAAACACAGAATAATGTAATTGCAAGTTGCTAAAATCTCACATGGTTGTAAAACCTAAGCTTGTTAGACAAAACAGAGTAGCACGGTGGTTTAATGCTGAAACACGTTCCCTTAAACAAGTAACCTGTAAGTTGGAAGGAGAATGAGCAGTCTCTGAATACCTGGAAGCATAGACTATTAAATAGACTATTAAATGATAAAAAAGCTCTGCGTAGAGCTAGAACCCAGTACTATTCAACCTTTTGTTTTTATTAAACTTCTCCTGTCCAACAGCTGAGCAGGCAGATCAGAGCCGAGTGCCTCTTGTATTGGAGAGATTTTATTGTTACAATTGGGGTTTATGGATCTTCAGACAGACTGAGTGTATATTTGTATAAACCCCTTTTGTATTTGAGGCTAAGCCTTATTTATGAAAATTATATTTGTATGCATTCCTTGTTGGACCGGACGAAAAAAAGAAACAAAAGAAGAGAGAAAGAAACAGAGTAGGATGTCATAGACGGGGGATAAGGTGTTAGAGTGGGGGGGTAGTCAGTATTCCAAAGTTAAAACATAAAAGTGTCGTAAGTAAATTACATAACCTAGTTCACACAGTGAGTGAGTGAGTGAGTGAGTGAGTGAGTGAGTGAGTGAGTGAGTGAGTAAGTGAGTAAATAAATAAATAAATAAATAAATAAATAAATAAATAAATAAATAAATAAATAAATAAAATCTGCACACAACTATTTAGGGGTTAGAAGTATAAGTACTATTCAACCTTAATATCAGAGAAGGGAAAGACTCCAAGGTTTCTTTTTAGTACTATTGCTAGATTAACTCACAGTTAGAGCTCAGTAGAACCACATGTTCAGTAGAACCACACTTTCTATTCTCCTGTTGGACCTCAGTGCAGCCTTTGACACTATCGACCACAGTATTTTACTCCATAGACTAGAGCAGGACATAGGGATCAGAGGATCTGCTCTCCAGTGGTTTAAATCCTATCTGTCCCATAGGTATCAGTTAGTTAATGTAAAAGGGATATTCCTCTCATTGCACTCGAGTTAACTATGGAGTCCCACCGGGCTCATTTTTAGGACCCATCCTGTTTACACTTTACACGCTATCCCTAAGAAACATAATCAGGAAACACAGCATTAATTTTCATTGTCTGCTCAGATAGTCTCCCTGGATGGCATAAGTATAGCCCCCAATTCCACAGTTAGAAACCCAGGGGTTCTATTTGACCAGGATTTATCATTTAAGGCTCACATATCTCAAAAATGCATTTTTTCCCCTGCGGAATATTGCTAAGATTAGATATATACTCTTTAAAAGCGATGCTGAAAAACTCAAATTCAAACTCACACACCTAGGTGTGCGAAATTTGTTCTCCACATTTGACCCATCCCTTGGGGGAGTGGTGAGCTGCAGACACAGCTGTGCTCGGGAACCATTTGGTGGCTTAACCCCCCCAATCCAACCCCTTAATGCATAGTGTCAAGCAGGGAGGCACTGGGTCCCATTTTTAAAGTCTTTGGTAGGACTTGGGCAGGGTTTGAACCCATGACCTTCCAGTTACAGGTCGGACACTCTAACCAGAATGTCCGCCTTTTAAAACTCATCCATGCATTTGTTACGTCGAGGCTGGATTACTGTAACTCCTTGTTAGCAGCGTGTCCTAAGAGTTCCTTAAGAAGTCTCCAGATTGTTCAGAACGCAGCAGCTAGATTGTTAGCTGGAACTAGCAGAAGACATCACTCCTGTGTTAGTTTCACTTCACTGGATCCCAGTTGATTCTAGAATCAAGTTAAATCCTCCTGTTAACCTATAAGGCCTTACATGGAATGGCCCCATCCTACTGTATATTAAGGACTAGGGATGTGCCAAAATATCGATGTGGCGAAATGTCGCGATATTTAGTCCTGTGATTGATTCTCAATGCGTCTTCATCAAGCATCGACCTTTTATTTACGTTTGAAGACTCTGTAAAACGTTATGTTAATCATCCTTTGGTAAGACAATTCTTCTGAGGGTCGATAGGGGGCGCTCATTGCAAGATAGGCTGTCCTGGGTGGACAAAGAAGAAAACAGTCAGACAAAAATGGCGGAGGAGAAAATCATGGAAAAAACCAAGAGCAGCAAGTCAAAATACGCGCCAGCAACATTTAAATACAAAGTATGGACTCACTTTGGATTTTACAACAGTGCAGACAGGACTAAGCTGGAGAAGGACTATGCAATTTGCAAGAATTGTTTTGTAAAAGCTCGGTACACTGGAAATACAACCAACATGCATGTGTGAGAAAGCCGGGGTTGTTGCTGGCCAGAAGCAGACACAGCCCGGCGTGGAAGCCTTTTTCCAGGCAAAGCTATCACCGTCTTCCGCAAGAGCAAAGGCAATAATGAGCGGGATTGCCGTTTACGTGTACAAGCGTTCCGTCCCTACAGCGAGGTGAAGAATGAGTGGTTTCGGTGTTAGAGCCATGCTTTGACATTCCCTCTCGGAAAGACTTTGCAGAAAAAATTATCCCTGCGCCGTACGCCCAGACCAGAGCTAAGGTTGAGACGGCGCTGGAGACAGCAGATAGAGTGGGGCTCACGTGTGACGGCTGGACATCCAGGGCCACGGAGTCCTACATGACGCCCACGGTCCATTTCATCAACAAAGACTGCAAAATGATCTCATATGTTCTACAAACCCGAGCAATGCATGTATCTCACACGGGTGCACACATTTCTGATGTACTGAAAGCAGCAGTAGACGAGTGGCGTCTTAATACTAAAAAGCCAGTGGTCGTCACTGACAACGTATCTAACATGTGTGTTGCCATGGCGCTAACAGGCCACCAACATGCTAGATGTTTTTCCCATGTTGTAAATCTTGCATTCCAACGTGCTCTGAAAGTAACTTCTGTTGCCAAGGTTCTTGCAAAAGTGAGGCGGGTCTCAACATTCTTCCACAGAAGCACATGTGGAGTAGAAGCCCTGAAAAGAAATCAGAAACTCATGACCTCCCTGATCAAAACTGATCACAGACATGCCTGTTCATTGGAACAGTGCCAATGAGATGGTGTCGAGGTTTCTAGAACAACAGCCAGCTGTCTGTGCTGCCCTCTTATCACCAGAGGTAAGAAATGTGTTATGCAGTAGTTTAAATTTGTGTAATTATTGTGGAAAAAATTTCATGTAAATAAATAAATACTGATCCACCATTTATCTGGCATAAAGAATAAATGCTTTTCATGTGTAATGTAAATTACATTCCACATACAAAATTAACTTGGCATGTAAATATATATATATATATTACTAATACAAATTAAGATTATAGTTGGAAATCATAATTGGTTCAAAATAAATTATAAAGTATACATTTATTGAGAGCACTAACATTTTTTTTTCTTAATGTTAGAAGGAACGTGAAAGACTGTGCATTGACAGAGGATGAAATATCAAGTACTGAAGAGATGGTTAAAGCACTAAAACCAACACTTGTGGCAACAAACATCCCGTGTGAGGAAAAGTATCCCACCATTTCAATGATTGCCCCTCTTCATGCCCAACTGCTGTGCAACACAAATAGCACTGAAGACGAGTCTCCTCTGGTTCGAGAGATCAAGAGAGCCATCAATCAAGACCTTTCAAAGAGATATCAGTCTGAGGTGGAAAAAGATCTCCTACGCATGCCCTCAGCCGTAGACCCTAGATTTAAATCTCTTTTGTTTCTGTCACCTGAAGAAGTCCAAGACACTTATGCAAAACTGAAGTCAAAAGCAGCAGCTTTAAAGGAAGGGGATCCAGTGTCTTGTAGTGACCTACAGGATGATTTGGAGGATGGGGGCAGCCACATTCCAGCAGTGACACCAGCACCACCAAGAAAAGAAAGTCAGTTGATCTTCTGGGTCAAACCTTCAAGAAGACCTCTTTGCCTCTACATCAGCAGCCTCCATTGCAGAGACAGAGGTCAAACAATATCAAGACGCCCTTTCTCTGCCTCTCACTGAAGATCCACTGTTGTGGTGGAAATCTCAGCAGCGCGTGTTCCCTCTCCACTCCAAACTGACCCATATGCATTTGTGTATTCCAGGGACTAGTGTGGCAGCTGAGAGAGTTTTTTCAAGTGCTGGAGATATCATTAGTGCCCAGAGAAGTTCACTCACTCCTGAATGTGCTGACCAACTGCCTTTCCTCAAGAAAAACATGAACATATACAACATGCATCACATGCACCTGTTCCCCAGTCTTTAGTGTTCTCAAAGATATTTACATTTAAGTGCACTTTAAGTTCTTATTATTCCTGGTAATTTAATTTTCAAAGCAGTTTATGTCTTATATAACTTTAAGTTCCTAGCTGCAACTATTTTTTTCTGGGAGGTTTTTATTAGAAAGACACTTGAAAAGTTTCACAGTATTAAACATCTGATTTACAGCTACACTCTTTAAATAATGCAATAGCTATGGTTTTGTTTTTTAGAGGTTAATACCAATGTGCCTGGCAGCTTTTTTGACTTCTATAATTTGTATCCTGTTTACAGCAATTTTGCACTAAATAATAACATTGCTGTCTATGTTTACACAGAATTTTAGAGATATACCTTCTAATTAATAATATTATCGTTTGTCAAAGTCAGAATATTACTGATTTCAGCATTGTTCCAAAAAAATGTGTTATTTGTTGCACCAAATAGGTCTCAAGTTGTTTGTGATCATTGTGTTGAAATGAGGAAATATTATCCAAAAGACATATGTTCTTCTTTCTTAAAACTTTATATATCGTGAGTTGTTAGAGATGATATATATCGATTATCACAATATCGCCATATCGTGATAGTATCATTATTGTGAGAAATGTATTGCATATCGTATCGTAAGGTACCCAGTGATTCCCAGCCCTATTAAGGGCTTACCACCCAATCAGAACACTTCACTTGCAAAATGCAGGACTGCTTGTGGTTCCTAGAATTAGTAAAAGTACGGTTGGAGGTAGAGCGTTTAGCCACCAAGCCCCTGTTTTATGGAATAAACTCCCAGCTCATGGAAGAGAGGCAACAATAAAGATATAGTTGTCACTAGGCTGCTAGAAGTTTGAAGCTGTCCTCTATTCTCATCCACTTCTACTCTATCCCTTGTGCTATCCTATGACCCCCCTTCCATTGAGGTGTTCCCCCTACCATGACAAAGGTGGATAAAGTTGGAAAGATTTCATGTAATCCATGGACACCAGTGAAGATCACAAATCATTGTAGAAAAAAGTTCAGGGCACTGTCTAGTGGGTCTAGATGACCCAACTCTCAATGTTAAACTGCCTAGGATAGCACAAGGGTTACTTATCCTTTAGTTCTCCATGCCTCTGTTTGGTGCAGTGCTATTCATGTACTGTCCTTCTCTCCCACCCCCCTCCTGTACCTGACCGTGTACCTCGTTTCTGGCTTGCCTCTACTACTGCTTCTACACCTGGCTGTGGATCCTGTCTACGGCTCGTCTCGCGCCCCCAGCCGTCCCCCAACTTCATCTGGATGAAGATCATTTGCTGGACTTTAAATATATGTGGTTGTAGTGTTATATAAGCGAATTCTTCTCTAAGAGTTCTGGTACATCACCCGTCCATCCTGGGGGAGGATCCCTCCTTTATGTGGGCACCCCTGAGGTTTCTTCATTTTTTCCGGAATCTGTTTTTTTTAGGAGTTATTCCTTACCGCGAAGGAGAGTCTAAGGGCAGGGATGTCCAGTTTAGTTTAGTCTGTTTAGTTAAAGTTTTAGTATTATCCTATTTAATTCTGTGCATTTATGATCCTTTTTGATTGTGCGTTTACCTTACAAGACTTACGAAGCCCACTGAGACGACTGTTGTTGTGAATTTGGGCTATATAAAAAAATGGAATTGAAATGAATTGTAATTGTGTATTCTTTAATGCACCATTCAGTCAAAGACTATTCACAATTTGATCTGTTATCAGTTCTTTAGACAAACTCAACATCCCATAATTACATTGTTTATGGATAAATTAAGGATCTTAAATAATGATGTTTTATTTTCCTCCAAATAAAGAAAAAAACACACTTTCCTGTGGACACATGTCTCTACTGGCGTACCAAGAAACAAAAATGTTGGGTACATATGAGAGCACGTATGTGATAATCACATTTTTCAGGTTTATCTTTGATTAACACAAATAGGGAATTTCTCTCATGTTTTCTACTAAATTGATTATTACTAAATTTATTATAGTTATACTAAATTGAGATATATATATAAAAAAAAAAAAAACGCCCCTCTCCCCCTCCGTGGTGGTTTCTCCTCCAAGCTGGGGTCCTCTACCAGAGGCCTGGGAGCTTGAGGGTCCTGCAGTATCTTAGCTGTTCCTGTTCTTTTCTGGACTGAGAGGTCTGAGGTCTTTCCAGGTATCTTTTGTAGCCACTCCTCCAGCTGGGGGGTTACTGCCCCCAGTGCTCCAATTACCACAGGCACCACTGTCACCTTCATTTTCCAGGCTTTCTCCAGTTCTTCTCTGAGTCCCTGGTATTTCTCCAGTTTCTCATGTTCCTTCTTCCTGATGTTCCCATCGCTTGGCACTGCCACATCCACCACAACGGCTTTCCTCTGTTCATATATATATGTGTGTGTGTGTGTGTGTTTGTGTGTGTGTGTGTGTGTGTGTGTGTGAGTGAGTGTGTTACCCATATATACTGTCTAAGCATGAGTCTCTACTGGATGGATCATATCAATTCAGTTTTTTTTATTGTAAGATGCCGTAAAAACACTAAAATAACATAGTAGGACCACCCATTTGACGTTTTTTGTCTTGCTTTTGGTTTTTAAAATTGAAAATGTTTTTTTATGTTAAGCACTTTAGTTACATCAACAGGAAAAGTGTTCTACAAATATAATTTAATTTGACTTGATTTAATCTAACTTTTGCTGCACTTTGCTCTCAGTAGTTATCCAAAGGTAAAGTATTGTTTTCCCTTCACCCAGGTGTTTCAAATGAGTCACCAGCTTATATCAACTGAAAACCAACATTTACCACAGTTATATGCATAACTAATATACATACATATACACAACATTCTCAAATCCATCAACAGTAAAGACTTAGATAATTCATATAAATGAGGTTTTCTGGAGCAAATCTACGAATTCCAAGCTGAAGATAAAGAAGACTTCACAACTAAAACAATCCTTGTAACAGTCTCCTTTACTTACAGGCATGTACTTCATTGCTTAATGGAGCATTAAGGCTTACAAAAGGAACACTGCAGAAACAAACGGTTCAGTTTTAGGGGATGCTTTCTTTGTAAATAAAAAAATAATTATGAATTTAGCTTTAAAAACCTAAAACAATGTTCAGATTTACAAAGACCATTGATCTATAAACATGAGTTTATTTGAGCTTTGGTCACAGGGAAAGACATCTAAGCAGTGACAATCAGACCTCACTGTTAGCGGCTGGAACTCTGGAACAAGAGAATGAGTTCCCACCTCTTCTTTAGTGTTTTTAGGAGGACACCAATGTGTCAGAGTTCTGCCACAAGGCCTCCTTGTTAGCAAAAGGCCTCACCAGGGAGCCAGCCGGGTGGAAATCCCACAAGTCCAAACTACTCTTTCTATGCAGAACAGGCTCTTCTCTGAGCTCCTCCCACATGGTTGGATTTCAACCCAATCCCTTAGAGATAACTAAACCAACACTGAAGGTAATAAAAACAATTCCATATTTTTATTTCTGAACATTAAATAGAGATCTTTGTCATGTAAACTAGACTGGACACACTAAAGAAGCAGTTTTGTTCAATCAAAACTGGGACAAACGTGCTGAAGACAGAATAGCCGCCTGCTAACCTAAATATAGAGGCAATCTATCATTACAAACTGCTATCAAATGTACTGAGAACATTAAAGGCTGTGCTAAGAACTGAACTTTACAGAACATTACAGCAGTAAATGAACTCACCAAAGGCAGTCTCAAACAGTCCCATTTCATATGCACAGAATGTATTTGTCAGTTTCAACAGAGGATGTCCTTCGGGCACATATAATCAAAACGGGAACTTGAACATTCATTTCTAAATTGCAAACTGCTAGTAATTCCAAGCTTGACTCCTGATGACAGCTGACTGTCCTTTTCATTGTAAATATCAGGACTGTAATTAAAGAGATCCAAAGATTCTGTTTAATCAGAAAGCTGCTCAAATATTGATCACTAATATCGCAAAATGCGAGTTTTCTCATATCGTCCAGCCCTAATAACGGCTCATTTAACCATGAACTTTCATTAAAAAAAAGCCTATATCCACGGATTATGACACATGGAAAGAAAAAAGAATCGTAACCACAATGTTTTTTGAAGGTTTTGTCAATTGTCTCATCTTGTTGAATGAACAGTTTTCCTACCACACCTGCCAGGAGCTTATGTACGTGATGTGGATTTAAACCGTTCTGGAATAGTGAAATTCATCAGAAACGCTTCATAAATGTTTCATATCGTCTATGATGATGGATAATAGGTTTCCGTACATTTAGAAGTGTCAAGTTATTTTGGCAAAGCAAATACGCTGCATGCGACTTCTCATCTTAGAAGTGTTGATCTGCTGCTAACCAAAATAAACATTGCAGTTAAAACATGTTCTTTATCTTTGAAGCCCTGAATTATTGTATTAATTAAAACATATATATAAATAAAAGTTTGGAACACATGAAACAAAGGCCATAGCATAAAAGATATGGCATTCCTGTAATTTGATTGCCATGAATATTTTCTCTTTTGTGACACAACATGTGGTCAACATCATCATGACCCCATAAGAGTTTGGCCAAAGACGCAAACAGAGACATTTTATGTGATATTTAGCAAGCATTACGAAAAGAAATGGTAGCTGGACTGATAGTGGCGAGCCAGAAAACTCTAAAAGCTTCACTTGATACCAATCTATTGAAGGAATTAGGCTTAAAGGCGAGGACTTTGCAGACTTTTTTTGTCTCAGGTCGTATTGGCAGCTGGCCGACTGAATTAAACAAAAAAAACTTTAAATGATTTTACTTTCATCCTTAAATGATTTTCAACTTGGATTTACAGTTAAATGCAGCAATTTGAATTTGATTATAGTTTTCTTTAACTCAGCATTCTTGGAAAATGGTTGGTAACCAATTTATTCATGGCGTGAAGCTCACTAGATTGAATCTAGGATTAGGGATTTCTCTCGTCTCCATTGCCCCCTTTCTGTCTCCTTCAGCCCCGTTGAAGAGGGGTGTTTATAATTCTCAAGACGCCCTTTATGAGTCTAATATAAATAAAATCGAAAGGGCCAGAAACAGTCTCCCGTTGAATAATCCACTTCTACAAAAAACAGAATTTTTAAAGATTATTGAATCTCCGGGGCCAGTCTCGTTTTTTTTAGTGTTTAATACGTTTTATTACACGGAACACTTTTAAATTCCATCCAGTAGCAGCAAGTATATAGTTATGCTATATGACCTTTACGTCTATAAAGAGATCAAGTTATCCATCTACATGAGAGTGTGCATGTGTGCTTTTGTGTAAGTGTGTGCATGTGTGTGTCTGCATATGCTTAAGTGTGCATGTACGTGTGTTTATGTTTGTATGTGCATGTATGTGTGCACATGCATGTGTGCACGTGTGTCGACTAAAGGACTGACTGTTGGCTACAGACAGACAATAAATAACAGAAAAAGTATCAGAAGTGCCACCCAGGCTGATGGGAGAATGCCAGAGTTCCTTGACGTAGGTGATATATGACCTCTAAGCATGTTGTTTTGTCATCTCCCCACAAAGACTCTGAGAAATCCATTTCATCCACAGGGCATCAAAACAGGGGATTGTGTTTATCCTTCTGTCTGTATGGCTGACTTTATTAAAGACTAGTGGCCCAGATGAATGGCATGTGGCTGGCAGCTGGCAGCTAGAAATGCATTTGTGAGGCGTTAGCAATAATCAGCAGAGTCTGAGGCTGGAAAACCACACAGCAAATGGCACTCAGAGCTCAAAGAGAGTGGCCCTAGAATTGTCATCATGTACCAGCCCAGATGAAAGAGCATCTTCACTTTTCTTGTCTCAACAAGCTGTGTTTGTGCTGCCAGGCATCTGGGTGTTCATCTTTGAGGGTACCTCTGTGTTCACAGGCTAATTGCTACGCAGAACAAACTAGTTTGACTCTTAATGCCTGTCAGATGTCAAAATCAATAATTTCAGAGGGAGATTCTGGGGGGAAATATGAAATAAACCACCAGATCAGTGTTTCTGCAACATTAAACAGCAATTTGACTCATTGTGATGGTGCTGGCAATCGCTTGGCCTGAAACTAAAGCTGCCATTTACAATCACATTTCAAAAGCCATTCATTTAACGTGTCAGAACCTCCAAAAACTGACGACCCATAAAATGCATTTATAGACCATAAGACGTATAGAGATCAGTCCACTTAAATAAATGACTTAATGTTGTTTTTTTCTTCTTTCCAAATTGGCTTTATTTGCATGTAATACAAGTTAATTGTGCAAATTTTTTTATCATTTCACAAACAAACGTCTTAGCTAACCTCATCTCGTTCTCTGTAAACTGTAACATTAGAAATGTTCAGCTGGTAACCTGATAAAGGAATGTTTTTTATGATAAACACGGCTACAAACACAGGTGTCCACATCACGTCTCTGATGCTGAATGAGGTGTAAAAAGTGGACTCTGCTTCACAAATCCACTACTGACACCTTTTATGGAAAATTCAGGGGTTTGTTTCTGTGAAGCTAAACATATTTTAGTTCATAACTAACTATCATGAACTGACTCTGCCACATAGACTGTAGGACATCTGAGCTGTTTGATTATCAAAATGAATCCAAATTTAAATAGGATTACATTGGCATACTCAAGTGCCTAAAACTGCTGCGTTTCATTCTCAGAACAGTTCCTCTGAAGTTTTCAGAGGTTAACTTTTGCCAAAGAAACATCCCATATTGAACAGTTACAACAGTTTCAGCTGTAACAAAAAAAAGAAGAATCACAAGAAGTGAGGATGCCAAACATTAGACAGAGTTGACTGTTAATCCCACAGAGAATAAAGCAAGAGTTTAAGAGATCTATCATCCGACGTTGGGAACAGAGATAAAAATAGTGCTGTCTGATAATGCAGCTGTGATCTGGGTCAGCGATGTAATCATCTGCAGCAAATATGAACTGCTCAATGGATGCTAAACGTGTTAAATGAAGTCTGAAATCCAGAATTACCTTTTTTTTTAAACATACCAGGTTTGGGTCTACTGTTAATGCCAACGCCTTTGGAGCGAGCACAGAACATATTTGGTCCACCTGGCTGCAGATACGTTATGTTTTCCTCTGATGTGGCCGTCTGCTGGGAGATTGCTTCTGAATTGAGCGGTTTCACCTTTGAGAGAAATGTGCCAGTAAATCAGAGGAGTGGGGGGGAAAGGTATTGGACCTCCAACCATTCCAAACTTAATACTTTTAGTGTTCAAGAAAAACACACAATATTGGACATTCTTGCAAACCGAAAGGAATCTGTTGCAACAGAATTCAGGAAAAAAAGGGCTTTAGTTTGAATGAATAACGTCCAACTACACTTCCTGACATCAATGAAACCTTGGATCTCCCACAGCAGAAAGCAGATCAGAATGGTAGAAGAAGATGTAGCATTTCTGCATTTATTATTAGTTTAGACATAAATGTGATGCCAATCTTACATTTCCTGCCAATTTGTTTGCTGAGCAAATATAGAACTGAGTAGCCACCTGCTTCTACTCCAATCAGCCAAAAGATGTAGAAGTGGCTGCAAGATAAGCAGACATACCCCCCCCCCCACACACACACACACACGCACAAAATAAAAAAATAAAAGTCTGGCTGAGAACTTTAAAGGAGCAAAGAAAGTGTCAGCTTTCAGGAAACAAGGTGCATGACATGTAACACCGTCTTCCCAATTCCATGGCACTTGAGAGGATATACTTGACTGAGTGCAACCCTGGTGTATTATTAGTTGCTAAGCAGCCTGACCTTCATCTCTTTTACCTGGCTTTGTCTTCACTGCCTTTGTCCTTTTCTCTGTGCAGATCCTGACAACATGTGTATGTGTGTAGCTGGGTTGCATGACTTGTGCGTGTCTTTCGTAGTGATGTGGCTAAATTCACTGGCAGATCCACATAATGCATGTACTGCTGAGTCTGTCTGCTCTGTGTTTGAACGGCCGCTGCTCTCTCATGGATACGTCCACTTATTAGAGATGAGGTGGAAGCAGGAAAACTCACTGCAAATGTGTGTGTGTGTGTGTGTGTGGGGGGGGGGTGATCCTGGGCTCACGTCAGAGTTTCCAGGAGTTAAACCTGCAGAATGCTTCCTCATGAACTCCTTCTTGCTGTCTGCACTCACATGCTCGCCTGTCACTGTGTGCTCGGGTTTGATGGGATTTTCCTCCTCCAGCAATTCTGAAAAGTGCTAGATGAACACTGTGGCATTTTCTTTGTGTGCTTTCTGGAAGATTCATTAAAATTGCAAAGCTTTGATATTGAGAGAAAACCTTGCTAATGGCTAATTGGGAGTTGAAGGTGAGAGTCGGGGCGTGAAGCCTGTCTTCCATCAGCTCCAGCATGCCGGAGGAACCATGGAGAAGGACGGCAGTCTCATTCTGAGCTGACATTCGGCATCCTGACTTCATATTTTACGAGGGGGCGGGTTTGTTTTTGATTAAATGTCGACTCTTATACTTCACTCAAGAGGACTTAATCACTTTTTGTGTGGGTGTGCTTGATTGTCTGATTACCACATTTTGGCCATGCTCCCTCCCAATCAACTCCTCTGAGCACCCCATTCTCCTTGATTGATTTGTAACAGTCACAGCCAACCCTGATGATGGAACGCCTGCCTAATGACCATACATCAAGAGGAGGCGATGAGCGGCGTGCTGAAGGCACACGGCTGATGCGCAGAAGGCAGCGCCGCCCTAATGGTTGTCCTCTATTTTGACATCTGCTGGGAGAAAAAGAATGATGTTGTCTTCTTCAAAGCGGGGTTTCCATCTTGATGCGGGGTATTGAGATTATTAAGAGTCCTGGAAAACAATTCTGACACCAATGTAGTGGCTCCGCCCCCTTTATTCCTGCCTAAATGCGTAATGAGACAGAAAAGAAGAAGTCGGCTTTACGGTTTCACACGTCATGTGACGAGAAAATGGACAGTGAAGCGTCAGCAGTTCTTCAGAGAAAAGGCATTTAACTCTTACGCCTAATAGATTTTTCTTAAGCTTTGAAGCCAACAACACAAACAAGAAGAAATGAGGCTAATATGACATGATGACACTTGTTCACCTTTCAGCACATCCCTTCATGGGTCACCACAGCCAATCAGCTTTCACTGATTCTCACAGACAATTGGCAGAGATTGTTTACGTTGGGGGTCCTTCCTGACACCACCCTGTATTTTATCCTGGCCCTGGCACAGGAAGACCCAGACTTGGCCCCTTGTGGATAAATAGGGTGAAGGGTCTTGCATAAGGACCCAGGATGGAGTAAGCTCAATGCGCGCCCTGGGAGGCTAACCTTTGCTCATACGACACGGGCTAAAGACGGCATATAAAGTCCCGTTAGCTGGTGTGTGAAAATTGTTCTGTGTCTGGCCCCTCCCCTGGGGTAGGGGTAAACTGCAGAGCCCCCCCAATCCAACCCCTTAATGCTGAGTGTCAAACAGGAGGCATTAGGTCCCATTTTCAGAAATAACGGGACTGGATTTGAACCTACGACCTGACAGTGCAAGGGGGGACACTCTACCCTCAAGTCAACTAAATTAGTCAATTGAGTAAAATAAATTGGATTCATAAAATTATGATAAGATATAGGATTTGATCTGATGTTCCCAGAATTCTGGAGTAAAAATGTTTTTCTTGAGTTTTGAAGTTGAGAGTTTCTCTGAATATTCCAGAGTAAGTATTTATATTTGAACTTTCTGCCTCATTTCTTTGTAGTTTCTGGTGTTCAGCAGCACAATGAGCCAGAAAGTTTTTACATTTGATTAAATGTTATTTTTATTTTTTTCATGTTAGGATTAATGTATTAATACCTTCTATGGCTTTAAGGAAAACCTGTTCTGGACTGCATAGATTAGCAGAGACAGTGCATTAAAGAGAAAATAGGAGTAAACTAGATAAACAAAAAAAAAAGGTCAGAAAGGCTGAAGGCCTCACAAGCAGTCCGTCGGTTGAGGATGGATGAGACGATACTCTTCAGCTTTTTACCATTTAGCATATTCCTGACACTGTTTTAAATCCTGTCTATTTTTAGGATTTTGTGTGTTTTATTGTTACTTCATTTATTGACAAAACCAAAGTAGAAATACCTCACTAATTACAGACCACAGAGTTAAGTGCAGGGAAAAAGTATTTTACGTTGCAGAATATTTTTACTTTACAGGAACTTGTTGCACGTTTTCCTGAGTCTGAGCAAAAAGAAAGTAGAAAGTTTCTTTTTATTTATTTATTTTCTCACTTCCCACAGCTGAGCTTTTACTGTACACACAAAGGACTGCTGCCTGATTCTGTCACCGCAGAATCCATTTTTAGATGCATGAATAAAACATTTAAGCACCTTTCTTCATAGATGCCACTTTGCTCTACAAATGAACACAGGATAAGCAGCGGGCTATTCCTCCTAGTGGAGGCTGAAGCACCCATTCTGTCAAATCATCCGATTATGAACTGCATATATTAGCCGCGGCATGACACCCACTGATACCCCAAGGCTTTCTGACCAGGGGTCGACTTCCCTTGTTTAATAGATGCGCCCCATTCCTCAGCTAAGTCACAGAGGGTGGTTCACTGCGGCACATTCAGGGTTTGGGGATTTGAATGGCTTTCTAAAAATTGCCATCCAATCTCTAACCTGTCTGATGACTTCAAAGCACCGCGATGAGCTGAGTGACATGAAGACATTCACACCTCCCAGCGGGAGAATGGGTTGTCTCCTGTCTCGTATCTGGACGAGCCCTGTCCCCAACCAAGCATTTGCTTCTCACTCATGCATGATGCTGTCATTTCCCAAATGCGTCAGCCCCCCAGAAAGGTGTCACTGAGGATTATTGGATACCTCAAAGGGATTAACATCCTTCCTGACAAACTGGCCGCTTCACTCGTTCCAAGAAGTTCCTCTGTGTTTTTTCTGTATGTTTGAGTAAAAGGTATACGTTATGTTAAACCACCCAGAACTTCTGTAGAATACGACGTCTCTTCTTCCTCATGTCTCATCATGAAGTGTCTGTCTTATGCTGCAGATCTTTTGATGAACCAATTATCTGGAAATACTTGGCAGCGGAGCCGCTCATTTCCCGCTCACTAATGTCCTGAGTTTTTAATCAGGCAACAAGAAGAGGAAAACGGGAAAAAAACACAATAAGCAGAAGTACATGCAGAGTGCATTAATCCTCCTCCTCAGCTGCTTCCGTCTAATTAAGGGTCATTCTGTCTCCTGGACACACAACCCACTAGTCCCAACCCGCATAATTAAATGTTGCTTTGTGCTAGCCATCTGGAGACCTCATCACTTTAAACATGCATGTCAAATTAATTCCTCAGTAATGTTTAGATTGCTTCTTAGTGCTTTATTATCTTCCAGGATTAGCTGTTTATGTTTCTTTTTCTCTCATTGGCTGCAAACACTTCCATGCATGCATGCATCCACGTATGCATGCATGCAACAAAACTCCCCACCGGACCTGGCTGCACAAAACGACCACTAACGCCGACAAACGCCCACTTCAAAGCCGCAGAACACTTTAGTACAAAAGAAAACACATGTGTGTGCAGACAGCTTTTAATGAGCATTTAGGGCGTCGCTCTCACTCAGGACGCAGCGGCACATCAGTGCAGCAGATTGTTTTTTTGGAAGAGTGGGCTTTCAAGCCTCTTTATTGCAGCAAAAATCCAGGGAAAACATGTTCCAGCTGTAAACAAAGCCTCACGATTGAAACTTCAGTTCAATAAGCAAAAACCTGGAGTGAGAAGTCACGTTTGCATTCTTCCTCGCCCTTTGTCCGGGCATATTATGCTCCTATTTTTATTCCCCCATCAAATGACGCTTGAAATACAGACGTGTGTATCCAGAGAGGCATTCTGTCTTGTCATTCTCTCGCCAAGTGCGGTTGAGGATTAGTCTGCGGGTGAGTGCTGAGAATAAAGATCACTGCAGTGGAGAAACACATTGTCACATTTCAGGAGATAAGGGGGGGCAATCTGCTGGCAGAGGACTTAACCAGCTCCCTCTGGCTGGTTGTGGAGCTAACGGAAAGTCACCAGCAAGTCCCAGGAAGTGGTTCACAACTAACCCCGCCAAAACAAAAACAACACCAGACACACTCTTTGTGGACTTGAAGTGGTATTAGCCTTTCTGATGCCCCCTCACTGATAAAGAGTGCTCTTCTTTTCATGGTCCCAACTGTACCTCTGTCCAATTTCCTACCACAGTGCTTCAACTCTCAATGCAAAATGAAATACAGATTCTCTCTTAACGCAAGAGAGAATCGAATATTTGAGTTGAAAGATGGCTTAATGCACAGGGCTATTCTTACTTTCAAACTTAATACTCCTGCATGGCTGCTTTCCCAGAGTGGCAGATGTGCTCAGAGGCACTACTTAATTACTGAGAATAAAACATTTTTGGGCGGTTCAGGGAAGAACAGCCAGATATTGGAAATGCTAGAACGGCATCTCATACTGTTATGGATAAGACCTGAATCCTAATATCAGAGTATCTACTTACTTATCTGCAGAAGACGGGATTCTGCGTTTCATTTAACAATACAAAACAAAATGTCCTACGATGTCAAAAAGGACATTCTTTTAAAGAAACAAAAAGGGAATTTAATGAAAAGCTTACCTTTCCCACATACTGTGCATCTGGACCCATGTGTTCTTCTAAAACAAAGAACTGGTTCCAGATCCAGCCACGCTTAGGCCTGTGGTGCACCTCCGTTTCCCCATTGGCCAGTTTGGTCTGGTTCTTGGAGGGCACTTTGGTGGGGACATGGTGGCTGGCCCCATAGCATCTCTGGATGAAGCAGAGGCAGACCAAAAATGGGCAAAGACAGCAGGTCATGGGTATCCTCATGGCGGTGCTTGCTTTTGTAAACGGATCCCTGTGTTCCAAGGGGGCGAGGTCCACCGCAGCAGCAGCTGCCACCAACAGCCACTGCTGCAGACCTGAGCAGTGGTCTGAGCCAAAAGGGGAATCAAATCCCAACTATGGAAGGAGAAGTCCAGGAAGGTCCTTTCAGGGTCATGGCCAAAAGCCGGGAGTTGAAAAATAGGGTCACGTTTACATTCTGGGATTTCCTGAGCCGTGAGATGTTGTTCAAACAGATGTGAACTCGTGGGCCGTTCTACCAAGAGCAGAGGTTAATCCTGGAAGCCATTCTCATGTCCTAGAAGAGAGAGGAGGGAAAGAGATTAATGTGATGGATATTAGAGGATAAATATCCTTTAATTCCCTCCAATTAAATTGCCAGTCATAAATCCATCCAGACGAAGGCGCACACTGCACACTGGCAGACTTTGATAAAGAAAAAAGGCAGCACACATTCTTGGTTCATTTTTCTAGCAATTTTGTCATTACACAGATCCAACAAAAGTCATTGGACAAACATTGCTTTCAAGCGCTTTTCTAAACCTTGAAGGTCACGGTGCTGTTCGGTGAGTGAGTCCACCAAATGAGGTCAGATGAATCACAGGGCAACCTTGGTCCTTTGAATCCCACAAAACAGATTTAAATCCTTTGAAATGACGGAAAAGCTTTGATTTGGTTGTTTTGCAACAGAAACAGCCTAAAGAGCTGCAGAGCTGCATGCCAGCTGGAAAACATTTACTCTGATTACAGTAAACAGGAATCTGGTAGGATGGAGGGATTATGAATGAACAAATACAAACATTAAAAACTTGGAATGGTCACATCAGTGTGGGATGGCGAACATCTTTTACAGAAATCGGAGCTATTGATCCGCTTTGAGACTTTTTCAAAATGTAAACCGCATTTCTGTCTAAATAAAACGTATTATTATAAATCATTCTGAAAATGTTTGGGAACTTCGAGTATGAAACAGAATGGGGCTTGCAGGACTTTTGCAATAGATGCTTAAGGGAAAGCTCAAAATTCACCAGAGTTGTGGGCGGGACTGTTGGCGAGGAGTAAGCCTCCACGGACTTCCCATCATCCACCTGTTGACACTATCTCGTATTAGCTTACAGCCCCCACCCCCACCCCCACCCCTACCTAACATTAGTGGTGCACAAATATGGCAGCAACATCAGAGCTATCCAGCCGTTTAGATCAAGAGAACTTGTGGCCCCGCCCACTGTAGCACCTACATCACAGCTACAAACATTATCCAACTGCAGTTTTCCATCTGCTCCTGATTCAGAACAATTTGAATAAACAAATTCTCAGAAACTTTAAGCTTACATTTCTTTATCTGTGTCCTCCATCATCATTGTAAACAGCTATAGACGGGTCTTGAACCATTTCATTACAGTTAAATCTGTGATTTATCAGGAAACGGAGCATTTTAAAGCATAAAAAATACAAGAATTCGACGTTTTCCAAACCTGCTTTTTTAACTTTTATCCACACCAAGTGTTTTTTAAACAAAATGCCATTTTCCCCAATACATTGTTATAGATTAACTACAACAGACATCCAGGATAATCTCAAAGTCAACGCTTGAAGGCGGAGCCTGACACGCCGGTGTGTGGATAAGCTGCTGGTTTCAGGCTGGAAATAAAAATGTCTCCTTACTTGGAAAAAGAACCTCTGAGAGAAATCTGAGAAAAAAAGCAACAGAAGAGAGAAAACTTTGGCTTTGACAGTAAGAGAGGATGCAGAAACACTTCCTTCAGTCAATCGAACATTCAAGTGCTTCAGCAGAACAGCAGCTTTGTGCGATTATTCAGAATAAATACATGGATATGACATTTAATCGTATATAGGAGCCGACTGACTTCAAAACCGGCTTTGGTCTTTGCTTTGGAAAGCAAAATAAAAGATGAATTCTACTTATAGAATGCAGATTTATTGAGATTTCCTGAAAAGCGTCAATTTTCCATGTGGAAGAAAGCCAGCTGATGTGAGGAGGACCTGACGGATCTTCCTGCTTCAATTCCCTCCATGCAAAATTCTGCAGCTCAGCTGGAAAAACTGGCAGTTTGTAGTTCGGCTGACTTGGAGGCAGTTCTTGTGAAAGCCGAGGGAGGTGGAGTCCGCTCCATATCGACCAGGGTTAAAGCAGTGGAAGGTAAATAATCAGCTGCACTCTGATCATGTGTAATCTGGGAGGCGGTTCTCATCCGCACGGCTACGCCCAAATCCAGCTTTGGCTGCTCTATTCCTCTGGCAGAGAAAAGGACATTGACGCCTCACTGAATGCTAATGGAGCTGCTTTTCTGCAAAACCTATTTAAAGGTATTTCAGTTTTCTTTTTTAGTACCGAATCCGTTTTGTTCTTATTTATTGTCACACAGCAACAGAACACTGACATAAAAAACCTAAAGGGGGCTGAACCACCTGAGTCAGAATGAAAAGATCGTTTCCAGTGGTTTCACTTCGGTCTCCTAGGGTTTTCTTCAATCAGTTCCCTAATTGCCTGATTATCATGCTGATTCCAAATAAAATACATTTCAGGGAGCCATAAAATCAACGGCATCTGGCTCTGTCAAAGAAAATCATTTTTCACCTTTTCTGATGATGCTGTTGATGTGAGCAGAGCTCTGCACACGGCTGCTACATTAACATACATGTTTAGCAGAAGGGGGTGTGCAGTGACAGCTAGAGGATGGTTTTTGAGCATCTCTTAAAATGGTTCTGTTGGTTTTACAGGCCTAATACTGCAGAATTTATGGAGATCCTATTATAACAGAAAAAGTCATGTCAATGTTCTTCATACATATGATTGCAACACAAATGATACTAAATGATCAAAAATCTATTTATGCAAAGATACAAGACATACAAGACACAAGAATTTAGGGAATAAACCTAGTAAAACACATTTATGACAGTTGAAAAGCTTAACTTAAAAAGAAGCAAAAGGAACGCGTTTGATCTTTTTGAGTGTGAGCCTCCAAACTATTAGTGGTGTCGTCCCTATGTGCAGAAAAGAGGTCATTTTATCATCAAAGTCCACTCTGAGCAGCGCTACCAAGCCAGGAGTTTAAACGGATGCTCACTGCACAACTTAAAGCCTCTGCAGTTACTCGTCCAAACAGGGAGGGCTGCAGAGACAAGCCCCACCCCTTGTTCGCCACCCGCCACGTCCCTGTCGGTGGATGTCACAAAGACACGGAGAGCTCGCTCTAAAAGGCTGCCAGGCGCCTGCTTCATGCTTCTTGGTCCCAAGTGTCCTACACCTCGAGTGCGAAAATAACTCATCTCAATCTCCCGGGAGCCTCGGCCAGCAGCCGCATTTGACAGAAAAACGGACTCACTGTTACACGTTGCTACTTTTCAGTTTGTAACCTATTTTTCCTTTTTCAGCTGCTTTTTGCTGTTTTTCTCTGCAAACATGAGTTCTAGTGTTGTGGATTTATGTGATTATGCACGTTCATATGATGATTTAATGGACGTTGCTCCTGCTTTTAATTCTGTCCTAAAGGATGCGTGTCCAAAGACGGAGCTGCAGCCGCTTCTTCACACCAGCAATGTTCAGTAAGCAGGCTGGAACTCGTTAGGTTTACGGAGGAACAAATGCAGTAACTAACTTATTTCAAAAGTGCAAACTCAAATTTACTCCAAACTGTCTTGTAAGCCTACATCAAAAAGCAAACAACTGAACAGAAACAGAATCCCCAGATAGTTCTGGTAATTATTTTTTCATCACTCGTGTGTCTGTCAGTCTGTCAAACCGCCAAGTTCACATGCTACATTGATATGACCAACAGACGAGGCCACATTCCAGCGCCGTGGGCCACGCCCGTGGAACGCCTGCCTGAGGATGTGACGGCTTCATCCACTGTGGAGGTTTCTAAAAAAAAAGACTTTGCTCTCTTTGCTTTTAAATAGTTTTTACATTTCCTCACATTTTAATTGGCTTTTAGGGACTTTTTCTCTGTTTTGACTATTATTATATATTTATTTTCAGTAAAGCACTTTGAGCTGTTTTGTCACAGGAAAGGGCTTTATAAATAAAGTTGTATTTGAATTTGAACAATCCAGATAACCAAAGATTTGTCTGTATTTTTCCTCTCCCTATGAAGGACGTTCCACCACAGTTGATGAAAGATTCAAAAGAAAAGTTTCATGTGAAATCACCACAAACCAGCAACGTTGCTGCCACTCTGGGACGCTCCCATGGAGGGAAATGCTGACAAAGCTCCTCCCACCCCGCAGACGTCTGTATGCATGCTCGTCGTCATACGTGTAGCATGTCAACTTGGCAGTTTGAGTACCATGTGACAGACTGACAGACACAAAAGTGTTGAAAAAAGAATTACTAGAACAAAACATTAATAAGGGTGACTAACTGTCCATGCGGGTCCAGCGTTTGAAGTGATAACTTTAATTCACATCCTGCCGTTTTCTGTAACATTGTTTCTTTATTGTATTTAGCTTTTTAGTCCTAAAAGGGTGAATCTGGGACATATGCCAACAATTATCATTGATGCATTATTGTTTGGCAGCTGAATAGTGAAATTCCTGTTGCACACAGAGAGGACATCAACATTTGCATAAAGAGCTTTAGTCCGTCTGTCCATGCGGCGTCATTCAGGAAAACGATGCAGAATTTCACACCAAAGTTTTATCTGACATCCAGCTCATCTCTTCTTGTCATTCTGCTCCCAGCATCCCAGTTCAACCTTTGGTCAACTTCTGTTTATCGCCAGAGACGCCATATATCTGCCTGCTGTTTTATTCATACAGCAGAAAAACTCAATTACAGGGGCTCAACTGGTCATGTAAACAAGCACAATTTAATAGGACCTTAGCTGGAGCAGAGCCAGCATTTATGCACACAATCACAGCTGCTGATGACGCAGCAGGAGCTGAATCCCTCCATGATACATCAAGGAAAATGGGAGCAATAGAGGACAAGATGCAGCAGAAAACAACAGAGGCTGGGAGAGAGGACAACAAACTCTGGTCGTCTGCTGCGGATAGTCAATGTTTAGCCCCCCCGCTGAGCGCTCGTCCACTGCATTCCACTTCACAGCTTTGGCTTCCCGTCCATGTCAAACAGAAGACAGTGGAGGGGCGGGTCACAACACAAATCACTGTCAGATGACCACGGCCAAGAGCCTCTCGACTTTTCACCTCCTTGCAGAAGAAACCACAGCAAACATTTTCCACGGGTTTATGGAGCCGTGAGCAGCCTGCAGACGGAGGTTTCACTCAGCTAGAGGTAAACCTCAAACAGAGGGAGAAAGGTACACACAGCACTGAGATAAAACTCTCAAGACACAAGTGTGGATTTACTTAATGATCCTGTTGTTCCTGTGGAAAGCCTCTCACCACAAGCGTGTCGTGATATATACGTCAAACTGGAAAATCGTTGGACATAAGTCCTTCATATAAAGATCAGGAATTCTCTTTTCAACTCGTCTGCAACCAAAACCCGAAACAAAAGATGAAACAGAGTCTAGACAGAAGAAATATTTTTTTCCTCCTGTGGGTAAAGGAGGATTTGCTGGAACAACATATATATTCAGCTGATCTTGTGGATATATTTCTATCAAAGTCCAAACACTAGACATGCCATAAAAAGATTGTATCCTGTGCTTTGAGGCAGGTTCCTTTAGGTTCCCTGTTTAAGCATTTGATCATTTGACAAGACAAAAGGGGCTTTTTTTCATGAGAGGCAGACATTTTCTGTGGCTGGATCACAGTAATAGTCCTGATCAAAGCTTATCGTAATGCAGAAGCAAAACATTGTTTTTCTTTATTGGTTTTTCTTTTTTGTGTAGGAAATTGGTTTGGTCTTTCTGCAGGATAAGAGAAATCTGTTTAGGATATAATCCATTTAATGTTCCTCTACAAAAGCTAACCTTGATCTGGTCACAGAACCAACAGTGACTTTATTAAAAAAAACATTTGTATCTGTTCCTTTAGCTTTTTTAAAGGAGAGTCTGCAGCTGCAGCTCAGTGTTGGTGATCAAAATCAGCTTCAGTAGTGAAGCAATCCTCCAAATATTCTGCATACCAGGAGTCTGAACAGAAGGAGAGGATAAATTAGCTGTCAGAAGACGGCAGTTATGCCGATGTTTAGCCACCAGACCGCAGTGACTCGTGTTACTTTAACACATAGGAATTAAAGCTGAACTGCCTTAATGGCTGGATTGCATCTCCTCCACCTTCACTTATATACACAACTCTTTTTTTAGCTCATCAGCTGGTTAATGAAGGCTCCTTTCACACCTAGAATTAGCACTCATCAAGCGTGAACCAATCAGCAAGCGGACGGCTTCCAGTGTGTCAGGTCGTACTTGGAATTAGACACGTCTCGGGTGACCAGCAACCGGATCTGATTTTCCCTGAATGCAAGCAAATCAACAAACTGGAAAAAGAAATTTCTGAAAACTCAAAATCACATCCATGACACCAGAGTGTCATGACCAAAGGACCAGACATGCAAATATGACACTGTCATGTGCACCTGCTGAACTCATCAGCTATAATCAAGCTCATTCATCTCACCTGTGTTCCCCTGTACCCCCCCCCCCCCCCACTGTTGTCAGTTCCTCCTTTCAGCAATCTTCAAGTTCTGTCAAGTTTGTGTTTCTGACCCAGCGGCATCCCGACCACGAATCTGACCACGTCTCTCCCTTGGTCTCAGTTCCTTACGCCTTCGACCAATTAGTCTGAGTTCCTCCGTTACCGACTGAATTTCCGACCTCTATTTTCTGTGAACGCCCCTGTTTACTGATGCAGTTCAAGTCTTTGATCCGGTCCACCCCAGATCTTAATGTTCAACGGCTCTCTGTGCACCGCTCATACCTGTCTGGACCACAACCTTAGCCGTGTAGAACTACAAGTTAAACAGTCTTCCGACTTCCTGCTTGGACAACAGTCTTTTCCTGGACTCCGTACCTGCAAGTCTTCCTCCACTGCCCCCTTCAGGAGAACAAGGATTCTACTCCCATCATCATATTTCACTAATATCTTTAGAAGTGACCTGCCTTGTCCTTAGTTGTTTGTCCAGACACAATTATCTTAGGCTGACTAGTCCAATGATGTGTTCAAGAGACAACCATGTCCACCAGAAAGGTGAGGAACCCTGTGAAGGCCTACAGGACTGCTTTGAAATGTTCTCTGCCAACCCCATGAAAACAATACAGCCTGTTTATTTTACTTTCTGTGTGGATTCAGTAGTCCCAGCAAAGACTCCTTTTGAAGAACAAATCTGAGGTGAGCAGCCGGCGGAAAGATCTACTAAACCAGAGGAAGTTCATATTGAGTGAGACAGAGGAAGGAAAAAAGATAATCTCCAGCAAAACAACATCTGGAGGGTCTGGAAGGTCATGAACATAATCATTGGTTTCAACAAAAAAGCACTGGGGCAGCATGACAAGAACATATGAGCTGTTATATAAATGTTCATTTGCTTTAGCTCCCAACTTCATGCTGACTATTTTAACACCGCTTCCGGCTTTGCACCTTAGCAGTCTGTCAGTTCACACCTCACTATCAACCAGTATATCTGAGACCCTCTACCACCCCCCAACACCCATCCCCACGGAGGAAATGAGGCTCCAACCTGTAACTCTGGCATTTAGCCAGGTGAGAAAAAGCCGGAGAAAGTCATCCAGATAAAAGTAGCCGGGTGGGATGGCATAAGCCCAAGACTTCACAGACAGCACCTTTGCTAAGCAGATGTCCGAGCCGGACAGGAGACCGGCGCTTAGTGTTGGCGTCCAAAACAACCACGCCACCTTAACAGCTTTCCACTGGTTGAACTGACAAATAGACTCAACCTATTGAGAAAATTCATCATGTAACCCTTGTGCTATCCAAGGCACTTTATCATTGGGAGTTGGGTCATCTAGACCCACTAGACAGTGCTCTGAACCTTTTTTCTTCAATGATTTGTGATCTTCACTGGTGTCCATGGATTACATGAAATCTTTCCACCTTCATCCACCTTTGTCATGGTAGGGGGAACACGTCAATGGTCATCTTGACCCCAAAGGATAGCACAAGGGATAGAGAACACGTGAATGTAAGGGTGGGGTCATCTAAGATAGCACAAGGGTTAATGAATGCTGCAGAATGATGGAAACCCTCAAGCAGTCTGTGGTTCCTCATTGGTCATCTGGTGATCAATGAAGATGGTGACCTGTGTGCTTAAAGAACTTGAAAGAAATGTGATTGCCGGAGAAATCAATCTATGGCTTTATATGCACCAAAGCAACCAGGTTTCCACATTGAAGCTTCTCAAGAGAGGGATCCATCGCCCCCACCAATGTTTTCAGTAGAGAGTTGAGGTGGCGATAAATGATGTCCCTGCAGAAATAGTTAACCCCACCTTTAAGGAGTCTATTCCATTCTATTCTCTTCTGACCAATAGAATGACCGAAGAACAGCTGTTTATTTCTCTTTAGAAGTTTATGAGGTTTCGGCTTCTTGGAGCCGGCAGGCACTTCCCCATTTGAAACGCCAGGGGGAGGGGTCACTCAGTCCAGTTCTCAACAGTCATTGGTTCAAGTCAAAGCAGTCTAGAGTTTTGAAGGTTTTCACAATAAGTCAACTTCTGGGTGCAGTAATTTTCCCTTCCACATGTCAGTATTGTCACAAAGAATTATTCTCATTTAGCATAATTTAAGTATTTAACTTTAGACTTCTTCTTCTCAAATTATGGGATGCATTTTCGATCTGCAGCAGCTTGATTTACAGCAATGTGATTTATTTTCATTTTGAAGTGGGATTTTATTTTTTCACTGAAATGCTCCAAAGATGAAATAAATTATACAACCTCTTGCAGTTCTAACCAGGCTTTTCATTTTTTGTACACATTTCAGTGGACACAGAAGGAACAGATTATCTGCTTCACAGATTAGAAGTAAATGTAGTTTTTGCCACAAAACTTTTTTTATTTATATTGTATTTTAGACACATATGAAGCTGAACTTCATTTCAATATGGTTTAAAGGACATGATTAAACTCTTGCATTAACCTAAATATAGTAGTTGGATGGGGTATATTTAAACAAATATTCATTGCCATAAATCTATTTTATTCAGTTCAAATTCCTTTAAACTCATTTACTACAGTTAATACCACCTTTATGTCCCATATTTACATTTGTAAATTCTGTTACGAATCCGGCAAATTTACCAAATCTTGGTTTGGAGGCTCGAAATGTCCCCTTCTAGACTGAATAACATTATACTCGTATGTATGGATTCAACCAGAGAACTCAAATATTAAATTTAATAAAGCTAAATCCACCTACACTTCAATTTATTAAAGGTAATTTACAACCAACAACATCGGAACCACAGAAACCTCCAGTGAAACAAAAAAGGGCTAATTTCCTACAAATATAAGAGAATTGATTCTGTAAGCATCGCAACACATTTTAATCATAGTTTTTCAGAAGGAAAATATATTTTCCCATAGCTAAAGTCTGAGTCGTACACTTATTATAACTTAAATTCCATTATATAACCGAGCACAGTCGGCAAACAACAACAACACGGAGATCATCTAATAATCTCGAGTTTCCTCGATGATATGAATTCCCTGGACCCATCTGCTACCTGAGCAGGATCTGAAGATTGAAAATCAGTGCCTTCTACTTTCTTAGCTAATTTAATGAGTCTGGGAGAGATTTTACATTTAATGACCATCCAACTGAAATCGGTCTAGTAAACATGAGGAAGAAACTAACGAGAACCACATTCTGATTGGTCCGCTGCAGCTAAGGCTACACTGGTAAATAAAGACACAGTGTGAGGCTATGATCACCTCCATATTTGATCACTTCTGCCTTTCTTGCTTTGCTTATGCACATCCAACACATCCTTGAACCGGTTTGCAGTCCTTTCCTGACAGTTGTGCGCAATTAAAAACAAAAAAAAGCAGCAGGTTTTTAAACACAGATTAGGCTTCAAGGTAATTAGGCCCATTGCAGTAATGACTCCCAGTGAGTCATGAGGGGGAGATGGTGTGTCAGTCACTGCCTCCCTCCATCTCTCCCAAAGTCAACAGTAACTTGTCCTTCCGGTACACTAGACTCCAAATACCATCTGTCCTAACCCTGCAGCTTTCATTACTTTGACTCACCACAACTCAACAACGCAAAGGCCAGCAATATGACAGCAGGAAGTCTCTCATGCTTATGTGCCAACTTACACAATCCGGATCTTTCAGTGTTTCTCTTTTACTAGGTGTCAATGTAGAAAACATGCCTGCACTCCTCCACCCCACTATATGTTGTTGAGCTGCTTAATGAGAGCTGGAGAGAAGAGGAAAAATGCTCCATCTGTTGTGTGTTTAATGGCTGGATTCTCCAGCTTTCATCGTACAGCAGGAGCGCCAGGATGAAGCAGACAGCATCCATCTGCTGGCCACTGCAGAGAAAAAGAAACGATCCCCCTTTTTCCAAGTCGCACCGTCTCCATCCAAACAGTGCAGTTCTGCTGCACAGCATTCAGATGACGTTCCATTAGAAAAGCCCTGATCCCTGCTGAAGGCAGAACTGCTGCACAACTGAGATATTCAGAGAAATTCAACTCAAACCTGTAGTGACAGGAAACAGAAAGACGAAACAAATAATGTCAATCAGTATATGACCATCTGTGGAGCTGCGTTTACACCCATGGCGATTGGAGGCAGAGGCGTCTAGTTTCAACGTTAGTCAATGTACAGTCATCAAACTGGGTCACAGGAAGCGTCCATCATTCAGACGCAGTTCCTACAGTAGACGGTGAAGCTCACTGTACTAGGAGAGACCCTGAATGATGTCATGAACCTAGACATGGACACAGGATTACCCATGTTTTTGTAGAACTCTCTTTACAATAAATCCACCTGATCTCTAAACATCGTCTGTGTCCTCCATACTTTGTAATGAGATGTAGAAAGACGCTGCTCCATGTAAAAATCAGGTGGAAAACATTGGTCGCATTGGCCACACCCATCAGGAGCTTCGAGTTAATGAACATGTTTGTGGACAGCTGTCAAGCAGTGAATTCACACGCGGCAAGATGGCAAACGCAAATCACATTCGGTGTGAAAGCAGCATTAAGATCTGAACGTCCAACCGATTATCAGTACCTTTTAGTCCCACTTTGATCATCTTCAGATCTGTTTTCAAAGCATTTTAGCCAAAAACCTGGTGTTTTCTAAGACATAGCTTCTGCAGAGCAACTGGAGTTCATCAGAAATCTACCTCTGAGCTGTAGGCGGGACTTCTGATGTGGCTTAAGGCCAAACTCTCTCCTGCTAGCTTACAGCCCCTCACACCCTCAACCTAACATTACTGCAGCAACACAAATGGCAGCAACATCAGATCTATCCAGCCGTCCAGTTCTGATCCAGATTCCAGCTCAGGTGAGGAAAACAAAGACGTTCATGGATCTATTTGTCTGACAGTGGATGATCAGAAAGCTTGTGGCCCCGCCCAGCGTATTTTCTACGTCATAAATGAAATCTTTTTTTTTTCTGTTCCTGATTCACAATTTGAATAACGAAGTATTAGAAATGCAGTTTTAGTGTTGAAAACATTTTCCTCAGTGGTTCTTTAGATTTTAACCTAAATGTCCATCTTGTACCAAATGAACAACCGCTACTTAAAGTCAAGTTTGAGTTCTTCAGATTGTCTGTTGCTAAATCATTTTCCCGAGCTCATCCAAAGGAATGTTGAGGTGTTCCCAGAACATAAAACAAGTCCTGGATTTTTCTCTTCTCGTGGAGACATTCCTAAATCAGAAGACATGTCGACCAGTTGTCCAAACCATACTTTCAATGATTCAATCACTTCCAGGTCATGGAGCTTCCCTCCAAACTCATTAGGAGCACCTCATTCTGTCCTGAAGAACCCAGGGACCAAAACTCACCTTTACAGTCCTCATTATCCATCCTTCCACTTTCAAATTCTGTTTTGTGGCTTTCTGGGTCACAGGGCTGCCCATGAGTGGCTGGCTTGGGGAGGGCCACACCCATTCACACCTAGGGACAATTTAGAGTAACCAATGAACCTATGAAGCATGTTTTTTGGACGGTGGGAGGAAGCCGGAGAAAAACCCACACATGTATGGGGAGAACATGCTAACTCCACACAGAAAGGTCCCCCATTGTGGTTCTGGTTCAGGTCCCCCAGCCGGGACTTGAACCAGGGACCTTTTTGCTGCGTCACCGTGCAGCCCACCCTTTATCAATACCATTTCAATTGTTTCAAAAACAGTTCATTTATAAAAGTACCTGATTAAGACTTGGATGCTGGGGAAAAACAGTTCAGCTGTTTATTAATGAGGTCAGTGACAGATGATCCTGGAATGGATTTTCTTTTATTGCTCAAGTTATAGATCAATACTTTGTTACGGTGTGTTTCAATTATCCTTGCTGCTTGTGCAAACACAGTCTCTGCAGGCCCAGTTGTTCTTTTAGTGCCTGGAATGGAATGAAAAGATGTTCTTGTGAGACGCACTTATTTATAGAAATATGTGTTACAGCTCGACACTGTCACAGCAAACGGCGGTATTTAGGCTTCCAGTGAGTCTCCAAAGCCCAGACAGCATCACACACTGACATTTCTCCAGTAATCGCCGACTCACCTGGCCACCACCTGAGCTAATCCATGGGGTGAAACTCCTGTGAGCCCCCTTCATTCTGCTACACCACTGCCTTTAGTAGTGAGATATTAGAACATGTGCTGCATGGAGCCACTCAGTTAAGGTGGTCGGCAGAGTCGCCATGAAAACACGGAGAAGCAGTTATAAATAAAATCACGTTAATTTAATTTTTATCTATGAAACCTTTTCATACAGTGAAGCGTTCTACGATGCGAGACAAATTAACAGAGTCCTTAGACTTCCAGGCCCATGTAACCAGGAGGTAAACATTGAGGGATGGGCTGAACGCAGAAAAGTAAATGAAGTAGGTGGGTAGAAATGCTAAAACCGAATCGTCTTAACGTTGATTTTTTCTACAAAAATCACACGACAGACATCCTGTAACGGGAAAAAAAGAACTGTTGACATTCGCAGCATAAGGAAAAGGAAAAGAGGACACCGCCCACCTCTGCCTTCAGTGATCCTCAGCAACGTGCGTGCACTGTCAAAAAAAGTAGATGAACTAAGGATCAACAGTCGGCATCTACATGAATACAGGGAGTCATGTATGATCGTGCTGACGGAAACCTGGCTCCGCGAGGAGACACCTGACAGCGGCATCAAACTGGACGGATTCACCTGCGTGAGAGCGGACCGAGATCTTTCTTCTGGCAAATCCAAAGGTGGGGGAATTTGCATATATGTCCGAGATGAATGGTGCAGCCAAATTACAGTTAGAGAAAAAATGTGCAGTCCGGACTTGGAAATGCTGTGCATCTCGTTACGCCCGTTTTATTTACCAAGGGAGTTTGGCAATATTATAGTGTGTGCAGTCTACATCCCCCCGAGTGCAAACACATCAGTGGCCACCAGTCAGTTGGCAGACTGTGTGTATAGACGTCTTCAGCACACTCCAGGGGCCCCGGTGTTCTTAATGGGGGACTTTAACCAAGCGCGGCTTGAGCATGCTTTACCGGGGTTTCATCAGTATGTGAAATGTGCCACACGTAACGAAAAGGTCCTTGACAAATGTTATGGGAACATTAAAAATGCCTTCAAAGCTAAATCCCTCCCTCCCCTGGCGAACTCTGACCACTCAACCATTCATCTTCTACCCACCTACAAAACTGTTCTAAAAACTTCAAAACCTGTCAAGAAATCTGTGACCAACTGGACAGAAGATAGTGTACTGACTCTGAGAGGTTGTTTTTCCTGCACTGACTGGAGTGTTTTTCATGACCTGGAATTGAATGAATCAACTGAAACTGTCACTGATTATATTCATTTCTGCATTGATGGTATTGTTCCTAAGAAAGTTGTCAAACATTTCCCTAACAACAAACCTTATGTAACAAAGGAAGTAAAAAGTTGCATAAATCTAAAAAAGCTTGCTTTTAATAACAATGATAAAATTGGATCAAAGACAGCTCAAAAGGATTTGGACATTGCTATAAAAAAAGCTAGAAACAAACATCGCCTTGACATTGAGAACAGCTTCAATGCCAAAAACACTAAACACCTATGGGACACAATGAAAAAAGTGACAAACATGAATTCTGTCAAAACACAACCAACTACTATGAATAGTGCAGACAAAGCAAATGAATTAAACAAATTCTTTTTGCGGTTTGATTCACATAACGCGGGCCACATGGCTGACTTTGATATTCTTAATCCGGGTGAATGCAGTCCATGTACTGAGCTTTTAAATCGTGACTTGGTAATCAATACTTTTAGAAAAGTGCCAAATAAAAAATCAGCAGGTCCAGATGGTTTAACATCATTCCTATATAGGAACTGTTCTGAAGAGTTGTCAGAAGCTTGGGCTCCAGTGTTCCAAAAGTCAATTCAGAGCTGTGAGGTTCCTGCTCTGTGGAAAAACTCTGTCATAATTCCCATTCCAAAAATCAGCAGTCCACAGTCTGGAAATGATTTTAGACCCATCGCAATGACATGTATAGCAATGAAGTGTTTTGAAAAAATCATGATTGACCGTCTCAAGGAAGAGGTGTCACCATTCTTGGATAACTTGCAATTTGCATACAAACATGGCAGCAGCACTGCTGATGCTGTGATCAGTGCATCTCACCTCATCCTAAAGCACTTAGAGGCACCTAACACTTATGCTAGAGTCTTATTTGCAGACTTTAGTTCTGCCTTTGACACTGTACAACCAGCGATCCTGGTCAAAAAGATGTTGGAAATGAACGCAAATCCAGACATGGTTAAATGGTTTTTTTCACTCCTGACCGACAGAACACAACAAGTAAAGCTCAAGGGCACATTTTCAAAAAGGTTAAGTTGTAATACTGGGATACCACAGGGGGCAGTGAGTTCACCTTTGCTCTTTACTCTTTACACTAACAGCTGCCAAAGTAGCCACACCCAAAATAAAATTATAAAGTTCTCTGACGACACAATTATTATCAGTCTCCTTTCCATTGCAGATAACCCTTCAATTTACTTTGATGAGGTCAAACACTTTAATAAATGGTGCGAGGATCATAGTTTGCTCTTGAACACAACAAAAACCAAAGAAATCATATTTGACCCAAAAGGTGTCACCTCACATAGACCTTTGGCCATTGGAAGCAGTCAGATTGAAGCAGTTAACTCTATAAAATATTTGGGTGTCTGGATTGATAACCGAATGAAATGGACTGTTCATGTAGATTATCTTTGTGGAAAACTCGCCCAAAGACTCTACTTTTTGAGAAGGCTGAGGCTTTTTGGTGTCAGCTCTAAGATACTGATCACCTTTTACAATGCAGTTCTGGAAAGCCTGGTTAGGTACGCAATGGCAGCATGGTTTGGGGCACTTAGTGTCAAAGATAAAAATAAACTTTGCAAGCAACTATACGTTGCCCTCAAGGTCTGTGGCTGTAGGGATCATCGAACATTGCAAGTCACATATGAGGAAACAACACTTAGGCTTGCTAGGAAAATAACAAATGACCCTGGTCACTTTCTGTTCCCAGAATTTGAGCTTTTACCTTCAGGCAGACGTTTTAGAGCAGTCAAATACAAAACAGTTCGATTCAAATCTTCATTTATTCCAGCAGCGGTTACCCTGCTGAACAAGAACTGATTAGCTGTATTTGCAGAGGGAAATCTTTGTAGAGCAGTCGCCTTAGAAATAACCAAATTGCTCTTCCCACTTGTAATGAGCGTATTTATTATGTTGGACTCCAGTCTTTGTTTTAATAGTTGTTGTCTTTTATAGAGAGTTTTGTGTTTTGAACAATTACTGGATTTCAAAAAATAACTTTTAGCAATGTGGTTTTAAGGGATCGTACTAAACATTTTACATATTTTTTACTTTTTTCGATTTTGTGTTCTCGACTATGTGGGTCAGGCTGGGGGGGGTAAATCTGAATACTCTGTTTTTATCTATTTACTATGTAATTGCTTCATGTTCTTTTATCATGTGATGTGCGAATGCTGAAGTATGTTGTAACAGTTTGCAGCTCTGTGGCCTAAAACAAATTTCCTCCCTGAGGACAATAAAGTTTACCTTTACCTTTACCTTTACCTTTATAAACATCGCAAAAAACACACAAAAGAATTAAGTCTGACATTCAATTTCAACACCGGATATGATTTATAATACAAGTAGTAAAACATGTCATAAACCAACTACCACCTGTATATTGTCTGACATTTTCTTGGCAAATACCAAAAAAACAAAAACCAATTAGGAGAAAAGTACGTCCTGATAATTCATTAAAGGGTTTATATCATACAAATTCCACTTTTTAAGCTTTTAAGTGCATTATAATGTCCATTCCTCACTATAAACAATCTCAAAGTGCTATTTTGATGTATTCACAGATTGCTGAGTATTGCTCTAAAAACCTGCGCTCTGAGCAGCAGCCCCTTCCAATCCACGAGTGGGTCCTCACTTTGTGATGTCACAGAGTGAGGGACCGCCCCTTCCAGGAAGAGTCTGATCTGCCAGCCCCGCCCCCAGGCTAACACACACGCCCACTTTCTCTGTGGAGCTAGCAGGGATCGGTTAACACTTTTTACATCCACAATACTAGGACTGCCCAATAAATCGCAAATTTATCGTTTTCGCAATATCAAGCTGTGCAAAAAGCATATCGCAAAAGACGGAGTAAACAACGATAAATGGTATCTTTCAATTTGCTAAAATGAAGTACTTAACAAATCAAATGAATCCCTTTATGCGTTTGACCAATCAGATGGAGCCCTTTATGTCAGATGTAGACAAGGGTTATTTGGAGTATAATTTAAGTTATGTTGACTCATATTTAAGTTGTTGGAGTGAATTAGTGTTCTTGGTTGTTTTGCTATTTGTTTATATATTGCAAGTTATATAATCATCGCAATATTGATCAGAAATATCACAAATTGTGGGTTTTCCTCATATCGTCCTCATTCCCCTGGGCAAAAGTTCGGATGTTGTTCGTTTTTGTGGGAAAAACACAGACACGCTTTCTTTTAAAGGTAATTTATTATAACACATATGGATATAGTTTACTCTGATAGGCTTAGGACAGCATGATATAGACCCTTTAAACTTAAGCTGAAGCATCTGGTGAACTTGGGCCTCAACCTTTAGTTACATTTAGCCATTTTTCAGCTAAGCTCCTGCTTTTCTCTCCTTTACATTGTTTGTGTTCTGTTCTTTCTAATTTGGCATTATTAGGTTGAGCTGTCACAAAGCCTGAAGATGCATATGTGAGGTTTAGTGAAGGTGACATAAAGACCTTTTGTCCACCTCATACAGCTGTTGGTAAAAAGCCACCAACCACCCACTTCACCTGGTCTTGCTGTGTCCTTAGATAGTCTTCTATTTACTGTCGACTCTGGAGGGAGTCTTCTGTTCCTCTTCTGGGGCTTGACAGAGTTTGCTCCTCATGTGTGCTAAAAACAGCAGCAGAAAACTCCTCTGGATCATTCAGAGGACAGTAAGTCCTTCCATGTGGGGCCGTGATTCCACTCAGAGAAGATCGCTGAACGGTGTTGATGTGGATGAGTCTGCTTTAGCACTCTGCTTCTGAATTAGGACCAAACCACCTGAACAAGCTTTTTTTATGTTGGGAGCACTGACCTGTAATAATAATATAATAAAGAAGACGATAGCCAGCCCAGTGGTCTTTTCACTGCGCTGTGCTAATATACAGTAGTGTCTTCTTCCCCACATCCCAATGAGAAGTCAGTGTCCTACAACAAGATGTTTTCCCAGTTTTTCTTGACTCACACATCCTTGAACTCAGCTGTGGACTGTTTTTCTTTAGATCCATGCCGCTTGTGTTCCTTCCTTTTGGTGTAGCTTTACTGTCCCTCTGTGGTTTCCCTAATAGTCACTGCAGTGAGTCCCACCAGACTTTACTTTCAGGTCATTTGAGATTCACATTTTCAGACAGTCCACCGTTAAGACAAGCTTTAGAGTTTACCCAAATCCTTTTCTGACAAACACAAACTGCGGTTGAGACAGGAAAGGTGTGAATGAACCGTCAGAGAGCCGCTGTTAGCGCTAAATTACACGTTATAGGAGGATTCAATTTACAATTTCAGAAAGCTGAAAATAACTTTTATAAGCCCAGAGCTGCTAGAAAATAAAACAAAAACACAGGCGAGGACCGCTGTGCTCTGGGGCCAACTGATATTCCATGAAAAACCATAATCAAGCCCCGTAAAAGCTGACATTTTTCAGTCACCTCTCCTCTGTGAAACTGAAGGCTGGTTTTTTTATTCATATTGTTTAAAGAAGTCTAGGTGAAGCTTTGAATTCAGCTGTAAAAGCAGAAGAAGACGTAGAAGAGATGATCTGAAAGACACGGCCTTGTGTACTCCACTGATCAATGAAAACACGCGTGGCCCATGTCACACAGGAAGTTAGTTTTTCAGGTCAGCATCAGCCAAACAAAGAGGATAAAAGACACGCTGGACTGAGCATTCTGTCACCTGCAGCACTTCTCATGTTTGCCGGTCTAAATTCAGACGGAACCTTCTGGGGTTTGACAGAGTTTGCTCCTCGTGTGCTAAAACAAGAGCAGAAGGTGGATTTTACAAGGCGCCAGCCTTTGTGTTCTCACCCACAGAGGGAGGCGGAGCTTATTCCCGTCAGCGTTCATACTCAGAAAAGCTTGCTTTTTGGCTGCCAGGTGGATTCCCATGAGTGGATGGAGTGTGAGAGATTCGGGGATTTCACAGATGTTCACTGTACCGCTTTTCAAGAGCCTGCAGAGATCCATGGAATGGGGGGGGGGGGTAAATATGCAAAGTCATCATCCAAATAAAGGACAAGCTGCTGACACCAACAGCAAAGACAACAGCAGAAAGATTAGTCTGTGAAGTGGAACAGTCGACTGTTTATTCCTGAGAGCTGCTCCAAAAAAATGCACTAAATGGTTGGTTTCCACGGTAATCTATATGATCTAGCATTTATTGACCAAAGGTATCTTCTTCCCAGATTTCAAGTATTTTGACAAATTCTAGCATCTTTCTTTGCTTTTTAATACAGCAGTCAAGTCTGTTGTACTAAATAAGGATCTGTTACTAGAGCTTTAATGAATATAGTAGAGACATTCTTTGTAAACTCACAAAAGACGAAAATATTTCAGATTATTTACAAGACATAGAATTATGAGTATAGATGTGGAATCAGAACTTGTTGGGTTTTCTACCGACAATTTACAGGTTCTTTAAACATAAGAAAGTCTGTAATGTTAATGAGTTTGACTCTTCAGAAGACCAAAAACCAGGAGATCAGGTTTGGTGGCAGAAACTTAAACATTCAAGAAATAAACTTAAACATGGCAGAAACTAGGAGGCAACAACAGAGAACAGTTAACCTGAAAACTCAGAACAGAAAAGAAGAGACTCTAATGCACTGGGGGTCATTACCACAAATCAAGACAGCTGTGGATGATTGACAAACTAAACCTGGTGGGATACGGAAACCAGAGACACAATCACCAAAATCCATGTGCACAATCCTCACGTTTTGAATTTTCATTATTTGTTCCCTGCAGCTCAAAATAAAGATCTTTTTAGACTAGAAGCAGACTAGACCACATATGTAGAATCAGACGACGCCCGATTGACTGAAGACGTAGAAATCATTGAAATTCTGCAGATGGTTACAGGAGCTTTAGAACCGGTTCTTGGCTCAGAGTTCAGGTTTGTATTTTTGTTCTAATTGCTCTCTCAGATTCATTTTTGTAAATGAGAAGCGGTTTGACACTTTGGAGCGGGATCTGACGGTTTGGCAGCAGCTCAGTGAGGGAGGAGGGGGGGTGAGTTTGGAAGTGAATGGTTCAGTCCCGATTCAGGAAACCATTTGAAGAGAATCTGATTACACACCACACAATGAAATGGAGCATGAACCACAATGGAGCCACTGGAGTGCCGTCACTGCCGCTGAATGCAGGAGGCCAACAGCATTCCTACGGTCGGCATAAATGCATCTCAATTCAAGTCAGAAATGCAAAGACTTCTGCATCTGCTGCCTGATATGGATGAGTTCAGTTCCTCACAAAAATCCTAGTCATGTAGGAGAGAACAAAAAGAAGAAGCTTCAGCATATTTGGGTCATCCATCGCTTGTTTATCAAACTCTCTGCCGGTTTTCTTCCCTCTCTCTGTGTTGTGGCATTAAAATTCCATTTGTCGTCCTAACTTTAGCAGACAACCCCCAGCGGCCCCCCCTCATCCACCACAAATCTGCAAATCAGTATGGATGCCTTGTCCATCACCCCTCCCCTGCCTCTCATTCTCCCTATCATGTATCGTTGGCACGGTCCAATTAACGTCCCGGCGATGTGCGGGCCGGCTGAGCGGCTCTGGCAGCCGTGGAGCACACTAATGTTCTATCAGCGCCACACATCAGGGTTTCTCTTTGCACTGTGACACTGACAACTACCTGACGTGACTCGCCTTTCCGCCCCGTCAGGGAACGGCGTGGCTTTTGAGTTCGACTCCATATTCCACTGAAGTTCATATCTCAGGGCTTTGAAGTGCCGGGGCAGTTCTGCACAGAAATGGAGGACATGGAAACCTTTTCCTCTGCAGAAACACGATCTCTTCAGTCATTCCTGAGACAGTTTTTAAAAAGCATCCAGGTCCATCTATGGATCTAAATGACCTGCAGAGTAAAGATGTGTAAAATGAAGCCTGGTGAAGAAAAGTGATTGTAGTAAAAATTGAATGTTACACATTTTCCTATAGAAACACAGGATGTGCACCAGCCAGTGACTATGAGGAAGAAACCAGCCCCCAGAAAGGCAGGCAGGAATGCAGAGTAGTTACATAATGACAGTTCATCTTTTAGAGCTATTTAAAAAAGGGAAGTCTCTGAGCAAACACTCCAACTATAGGATGAACACCCTCTAATAGTGCATTAAGTATTCATGCACTCCGACGCCTGTGTTGTTACGCTCTGCAAAGTCTGTCCGTCAACTACGAACATACGTTCAGACAGAATATTCTCATCGACTCAAATGAAGAGCAAATGTATTATTCTTCCTCATAAAGTGTTATTTATTAACCAGTGCTTTTAAAGTCACACGATGAAGACTGTCCATCTTCCTTCACGCTCTGCATTTTAAATAGAGCACTTTGTTTTAGTTGTAATATTTAATACAAATTTGAATCTGCTTCATAAAAGTGCTTTAACACAGTTGAACATGGAAACATCAGAGCTACACTTAGCCACCAGGCTTTTTTTGGTGGGAAACACTCAGGAGAAGCTTTAAATTATCAGACTTTCTTAGCCCTAAAACATTCATTTCACTGTGGATGATTACGCTAAGATTGAGTTTATAGTAGATCTGTAACATTTAGTGGTGTTTGTATGTTTGGGGGGGTCAGCGGCACAACGGCGTGACACAACAGAGTACTGTAGACTCCTGCCCACATTCCAACTTCCTTTTATAGTGCTGAGAGCTCTTAAAGGAAATGCTTTGTTGGCCATTCGTCACTGACAGAGAGTAGGAGATGAATCATTCTAATGCTGCTCTCACCCATAGTGAAGAAACCCAGAGTGCAATAATGTCAGCGTGATGCATACTGTTCTGTGTCCCAAAGTAAGTAATGGAACTCAAAAAAAACAAAAGAAGAAGAAGAGGAGGTGGTGGTGGATGGGGAGGGGCCAGGAAAAGTAAGACGTGGAGCTTTCTCCTCCTGATTGGGATCTGTTTCCAAATGTCTTTCCATTGTTGCAGCTGATGATGACGGTCTGTGACCAAAGCTTTGGCTTTATCCTCATGACGGCCTTTTCTTCTCAAAGAACAGGTCACATCATGCCCACCCCCCCCCCAACTGGTTTACATGATTTTCTGCTCTAAACTTGATGGTTTTTCAAAATAATACTTCTTTTAATTTCAAGAGAGCTTGGGTCTTAATTGGCTTTAAATAATCCAAACACAAACATCACAGGGATTTATTCTCATGAGTAAACACTGAGATGAAGATCCGTCACTTTTGGGGGTTTTCTTTCAGCGTCTCCCTTTACGAGTCGCCTCGGCGAGTCAGTTCCCGGGTCACATGGATTTGGCATCTGCACAGTGTTTGTTTGCTTGTTGAACATTTTTTCCAACGTTTTCATTGACAACAAACAAAAGGTAATTGAATAGAAACCGCCACTCCTGAATGAAAACGTCAGCAAAAGCTAATTACATTTTTGTTAACGAATGACAACAAAGCGGTGATGGCATCCAATCAGAGCAGCTGTTAGTAATAGAACCTGGGAGGAAATACAAAGAGAACCAATCAGGACAGAGAATCTGGCATGGTCCACCTGCTCGTGGTTATCAGAGAACAAACCGTTCTCACATGTTGCTTCTCTGTGATGAAACTGAAAAATGTCAACGAATTTGGCCTCTGGATACACTTTATAAAGAATGATTAATATTTTATGCTGTTTAAGCTTCATTGTGACATTGGCAACCTGTCCAGGGTGACCCCGCCCCCTTTGCCCAACAGTAGCTGGAATAGGCTCCAACAATGACCCCAAAAGGGATTCAGCGGGTTCAGAAATGGATGGATGGATGAAGGATGGATGGATGATGGATGGATGGATGGATGGATGGATGGATGGATGGACGGATGGATGGATGGATGGATGGATGGATGGATGGACGGATGGATGGATGGATGGATGAGTGGATGGATGGATGGATGGATGGATGGATGGATGGATGGATGGATGGATGGGTGGATGGATGGATGGGTGGATGAATGGATGGTTGGATGAGTGGATGGATGGATGGATGGATGGATGGGTGGATGAATGGACGGATGGATGGATGGGTGGATGGACGAGTGGATGGATGGATGGATGGATGGATGGATGGATGGATGGATGGATGATGGATGGATGGATGGAAGGAAGGACAGATCACACCTTCATAAGCTTTATGTAAATTTCCTTTTTTTTAATTTCTGATCTTTTCCAAAGTTTTTTGTGAGTGAAACTCTACTGTAGTTTAGTTAACTTGAACGTTACGACTAAAATTAAACATTTCATTCAAGCGGCTTTGATTCAAACTAATGTAAAATTCTGTCAAGAGAAAACTGCTTTGGATGGGAGTGGAACTAACGTGGCACATCTGTACAAACGGTCACTCCTGGATATTAGTTAGGAGATAAACTCAGCAGGTATATGAGATTCATAAACTATTCTGGAGATGACTTCACATTGAAAAAAACAACAGTGGGATCCAGTCTGGATTAGCAGAACAGATGAATAAATAAATCTCCTTTCAAATAACATCTCTTCACCAGTGAAACTCCACATCTGAAGAAGCATGTTTGATGATCAACATGCTCAGACTTCCATTAGGAAAGCAAAGCAAGATTCCACTGTGAGCCCCACGGATCGTGGGTGCTGCCTCTGAAGCAGCAGAGGATTCCACATTGTCATTTCCTGGATTCAGGGGGAGATCATTGACAGGCCTCTTTTCAGAGCAGTCATTTCTCACAGCTATCTCTGCATTGTGTGGCTGCCTGGCACACTGAGTCAGTCAATGGCCACTTGTTGTTTGGCTGCCATGAAAAAAACGCGTATGTTTGGAAGGGAAGCGTGATTCATCTTTGAAAACCTTTTGACTGAGCTGCTGGAATGGTAATCCACTATTCTTATCCCTGTCTAGTCTGCCGTGATACGACGGAAACTATTGGATTCAGTGCAGGCATTTGGGGAGGGGGGTCTTCATGCACCAGGAATCCTGGATGCTCCCTGTTTTCTTCTGCGACTGGTTTGACATAAATGTAAAGCAGAGAAGCTTATTAGCAGAGGTCAAAATGATTGTTTCTCTGTGCAGCAGAGGCTTCTGGGTAGTGAATCAGACAGCAGGAGGCTAAAATCATGCCAATTCAGACCGGATATGTGTTCTCATAAGAAAAAAACCATCCACCTTTTCCAACATGATGAGGACAACCTTCACTTTGTGCAGCAGAGCTTGAACCTCATTTCCTCCCCAGAGTGGCTGCTCTTTCAAAAACAGACACTCCAGTATTTTGTAAAGGTTTGCTCAGATGTGAAGCTAATGAGAATTATTTGAAGCTTTGGGAACAAGGGGGGGGGGTGTTTGATGACAGGTGCCAATCAAAAAGAGGATTTCTAATGTCAGAGCAGTCCTGTACCTGAATGCAGCCTCCTCTAAAGCAGGTAAACCAAACGCCTGCGATGATGAAACATTAAGAAGCACTTTGATTGTGTCTCTGCAGGCCGCTGTTGCTTCAAACCGAGAAGGCTCTGCTGCCAGCAGAGAGCTCACACCTCAGCTGACACCACACTGCAGAGCCGTCTCTTCCTCTGCTGTCAGAGATCCGGGTAATTAACACGTTTAAGGTTACCATTATCACCCAGCAAGCAGCGTTCTTTCAAACGCAAATTTGGTTTTTCTGCAGCTGGGCAAGATGGAAACGGTGGACCAGACAACACGCTTTGGAAAATGAGCAGCTAACTGGGATCAGACTGAATGTTTATGATCGGAGGCTCTTTGATCTCTTTATGATGCAAATATTATATTTAAGGATTAAAACGGTCAATAATGAGGCGATTATCAGCTTATGTAATTACCACCAGTTCTGTATCTATGTACAATCAGGTGGATTTTGGCCTTTTCGGTCAAATTGAGACCTTTTTTTCCATCAGATGATCTTTTGGATTGAATTTAACCTGCTAACTAGTTGCCTTTATAACCACCCCCACCCCCACCCCCATCAGAGAACAACCTGCATGTGTTCCAGATTGTTCTGCTTGCCAGAACAGACTGGGCAGAACACCAGTACATCTCAAGATGAAGGTCCAACTCTTCAGGCTTCCTTGGAGCGGAGGCAGCCGGCTCATTTAGCTCGGACAGATTCGGTGGCGGTAACCATCCATCTGATGGTTTCTGAAGGTAACGAAGCATCAACTTCAGCTTACTGAGAACTTCTCGTGTGTGGAGCTGGCAGAATATCTTTGGAGAACTGTACTAATCTTGTAGGGTCAAAATGAAATGGATTTAGAGAGGATTTATCCCCCTGTGAGAGCTGCAGGTCAGATCTGAAATCATCGACGTGGTTTGGTGCTGAAATCTAATCAGAAAAATGAAAACGGGCTGGGTCTTTGAGTCCTCCCCAAACAGAAAGGTCAAACATTCCTGTTTGAACATGGAAGGATTCTAGGGGCCACACTTTACATCAACCATCGAGTGTTTTTTAAACAAATATCAATAATCTGTTGGGGATGGAGATGATTTGGTGACCCTCAGGGTCTGAGTGTCCATCCAGAGGCCCTGATGAAGGAGAAGCATCCAACTTGTGTCCCATCTGCAATGTTCTGACATTCCCACATTCCCATCATCCATGCAGCTTCTTCCTCCTCAGAGCTGCTCCTTCACTCCCTCTGAGAAGTGAAAACCTTTAAATACTGGCAGCCGCGCCGACCTGTCTGCCTGCGCGCAATGCGTCCTAACCTGACACCTGCACCTCCACACGAGCTGGAAGCGTTTTCAGAGCCAGCAGATGACAGGACCAAGCACGGAGCTCCTCGGCGTTGGTTCTCCTCCCGCCAGAAGAGAGGCTGCAGTCAGAAAATTCCAGTCTGGCTCCACTGGTGCGGCACGCGCACGACATCGCAAAGCCTCCAACTCCCGCTGTGACACGCGCTCCGTCTGTCACCAAACTATGCAGCATACAGCTCCAGCCAAAACAGCCCCCCCGTCCTCTTCCCCGCCTTTCTTCGCCCCCTCGTGCCTGTTTAGAGCCCAATTTAACGGGGCACAGTGAGATGCGCGCGCGCAATCAGAAAGCCCACAACTCAGTGCAGCAGCGCGTTTGCGGAGGCGCACGTCCGCCTCTTTCAGCCGCGCGCACAGACGCAAAGAGCAACTTGGTGCACGCAGCCAAAAAGACGCAGAAACTTCTGCTCTCTCACCTGTCCTCGTGCGCCTCACGCGCGTGACGGCTGGCTGCCTGGCGGCGGCTCAGAGTTCCAGCGCGTGCCTGCTCCTCGGTGCTCCGCTCAGGTTCCTCCCTTCGCCGCTTCCATCCTCTTCGGGGCAAAGCTCCACTGCGCGGCTCTCGGAGAGCCCGCACCGTCCTTTCCTCCGAGCGTGTGCGCGCGCGCACGTGCATGAGCAACCGGAGCCGAGCTGGTGCGTGTGTGCGCATCTCTCCTCCAATCCTGCCCAGCTGCTGCGCGGAGCAGACCCACGAAGAGGCCTGATTGGTCGGATTTCAGATCAATCTACGGCTGAGCACGCCCCCCCACCCCCACCACCCCCCACACACAGCAAACCACCACCTATTATCTCCTCCTCATCCTCTGCTCCTGTCTCCCTCTGTTAACACGTGATTATATGAGATAGTGATCAGGAAGTGATACGTTATCCCCTCCTCATTTTCAGACTCACGCGCGCGCTCTCACGCACGTGCAGACACCGCTCACCCTGCCAGAGTCCCGCTGAATACAAAAAGCATCACCACAGCCTGCAAGAGGAGAGAGAGAGAGGCGCGGGCAACTTTGTCACCTCAACGTTTTGTTTTGGCTTTTCATCATTAAAACGTGAATTTAATGAATCATTCGGTCCATAAAAAAACAAACTTCCTCTAAATCCACCAGAGACAATCTGATCAAAGAAATCTGACTGTAACCCTTGTTCTATCCTAGGCACTTTAACACTGGGAGGTGGGTCATCTAGACCCACTAGACAGAGCTCTGAACCTTTTTTCTTCAATGATTTGTGATCTTCACTGGTGTCCATGGATTACATGAAATCTTTCCACCTTTAACCACCTTTGTCATGATAGGGAGAACACGTCAATGGAAGGGGGGGTCATCTAAGATAGCACAAGGGTTAAAGGTCTTCCAAACGTTTTAACTGAAAGAAAGAGAGAAAAAAAGATTGGAAGAAAACTTGATCTTTTGTCCTTACTAACAGATTATCATTTTGGTCAATCTTTCTACAGAATGAGCCTCACTTTAGTCTCCGTATTTGTTTGTTTTTCTTCCTCAAAAAAAGTCATCTTTTCATTTATTAATTTTTGCTCCATTTTGTACATAAAAAAACAATAACGATGTAGTCTGAGAGGATCCAGAGCAGCCTGTGAGGTTCTGAGCTTCATCTCTGCTAAACAAAGAGGAAGATCCTGTTTCATTGGAAGCAGAATCAGAAAACCCAGACCTGCTGCCCTAAAAACTCATTTAAGAGGCTTCTGCTTGAGATTTTTAAGTCAATCAGAGTTCAGCTGTGTTTTGTATCACCAAGAATCTCATCATCATTAATTAGACTGGTGAGTAAAGGCGGGTGAAGGATAAGAATTAAGACACATTTACTTATTTGGCCTTTCTCAGCACAACAATTCGGCATTTTTATTTAAATCTGAAACTTTTTCATCTAAGTTCTGACTAGAAACATACAGAATTGCAGCTTAGACTTTCATTTTAAAAACAAAAAGCACATTTTTACAATCCATTCAGAGACTTGCATCTCTTTGTGATGAATTACTCCTTCATCATGAAAAGTGACGCCTTAAGCCTTTTCATAAGAGACATGTTTTGTTTTGAACCTCTTTTTATTGAGTGTTTGATGAAATTCCGAGCTGCATCTGCATCCATAAAAAAACACTTTTCCTGAGGGCGTCCCTCGACAGTGAGGGCGTCTCCCCTGAGATCCTCTTGTCAGGTCATAAACTGACCATGGATGGTGGGATGTGACGTTTACAGCGTTTCTGCAGCCGCTGGAAGCGCAAACAAAATGCAATATATTCAAACTTTGGTAGGATTAAAAGCAATTATTTGCTGAAAAACAAGTTGACCTCATTGAAATGATGAAGCAGACGCAGGTGGGAGAAAACTTACAAAACAAACTGGAACATGACTAGAAACACCAAATGAAAAAACTGCACTTCCTGTTAGAAGAACATGGACACGTGGAGTTTTGCATCTTTTCTCAGATTAACTTCAGAAATGGGCCTAAATGCCAAAGCTTTGGGGTGAAAACAATCTCAGGGAAAACTGCCAAGCAGAAGAACTAATCCAGAAAATGGTTTAGACTCTCAATCTGACGATTGTATTCCTCTGAATCCAATCAGATGGTTTCCACCATCCTGAAGGAGGATTTGAATAGTGTTGGTGGGTTGGAGTCCTGGTTCATAAGCCCCTTAGAAGCAAAGACTCAAGACCAAAAAACAACAGTCATAACATCTGCTCTTTTGGGGGCTATTTTCCTAAACCTGCTCTAACCAGGACAGAAGAAACGCTGTTGGTCCTGCCAGTCCTCCAATTATCAGAGAAGGCTGAAGCTGTGAATCAGAATCCTCTGGGGGGTGGCAGATTATCCATTTGGTGTATCTCCTACATGTCTGTGGTTGGAACACCAGAATCCCAAGTTATCCCCAGAATAATCTCCCAAAATCACAACAAGTGGGAAAAAATGTTAGAGAACTCAAGGCTGTCACGGAGCAGCAGACATGCCGAGAACACGGCAGAGATATCAGGAACTTCATGTGTGCAACACTACGGCATGGCTGCAGGAAGGAATTTTGGCTGTCTAACCGCTCTGAGGCGATGAGAAGAAACAGACAGCAGACCTCCTCTGCATCCCGGATGCTAAGCTGCTGACTGCCGGTTTCATCAGCTCCCTTGTTTCCTGTCTACAAACAAAATGCTGCCATGCTTTCAGGGTCACCTCTGGAGACTGCCTCACTTGGGACTTTCAAACTATTTATCCACTGATTGTAATTTGCTTTCTGTTCCTCAGTATTTTGTTCTATTTCTCCACGTTTCCTGAGGTTCCTGCTTTGTTCTTCAGATCTGATTAAAGCTCAGCTTTTCATTCATTGGTCTTTTTTTAATTATGATTATTTAGAGCTCTCGTCTTCTCCTCTGGTTTTGTCCGTCAGTCACTCTGTTCCCGCCGCTGGCCTCTCAGAACTCACGCTCGCGTCGCTCAGGTACCCCTGGGCCAGCTGTTGCCTTTGCTTATGAATCCAGCCATGCTTTGGCTCTCTGCAGGTCCGCAGGGAAAATAAATGAATAATGAACACAGTGGTGAAATGGGCAAGTGGAGGACGAGAGCGAGGGATGGAGGACACTCGGGACCCGGACATGATGGAGAGATTCAGAGAGTGCAACTTGTTAGCATTCGTCCATCAATTAATCCATGAGGGAGGAGCAAAGAGAATGGAGGCGAGGGGTCGGGGAAAGGGTGGAAACGAAAGAGTGTGCCTGCGCAGGAGACGGATTAGGCGTCAGAGACGAGGAGGCGAGGGGGCGAGATGAGTCAGTAGGAAGTGAACACGGAGAGACAGGGGTCTTGAAGGCATCAGCAGCTCCTCAGCACGTTGCCTCCAGCCTCAATCTCATCCAAGCCTCGCTCCCCCTGCCAAAACAAGTGTGCCTCTGGTCCTCTTCCAGAGCTGGCATGCCGGCTAAAACCCTCCAAAGTAAATGTGCTCAGTATGCTAAACAAAGTAATAAGTCTCTTTTAAACTGCAGACAGGTTTCCAGACTCTGCTCCACCGAACAAGACAAAAGTCAAAGTTCTTGAACTTCAAATGTTCAAAATACTGACATTGACTTAGAGGTGAATCATAGCTGAAGAGAAGCTGGAGGCCGATGTGTCATTTAGGTTCGTCTGCAATCGGTTTTAAATAAATAGATGTTTCTGGAACAAGAAAGAAGTAAAGATAATATTAAAGAAAACGTTTGCAGGTTTCCATCAGTAGTGATTTGAAACTCTAGCACTTTTAAAGCAGGTGACTGCTCATCTAGAAGAAGTAAGGGAGCTGCTTGAATGAGCAGTGAAACTTCATGTCGTTTATCTGAAAGCCAGAAATCCAGGAGTAACTCTGCCCTGTTCCTGTGTTTGAAAAGGAAAAGCTTTTCCATGACAGACTCTCCCCAAACTTTACTCAATCCTTAATCCTTCATTCTGGATGTCCAGGCTAATTTTAATTAGATCAGTTGGAGAAAAAACTTAAAAAATGTTTGTGGTGAATTTTACTTTGTGGACACATTTTAATTAACAACAAAGATTTGTCTTGGTGTCCAAAACTTTGCCACTAACCAGAAACGGGGATTGGACAAAGGCTTCGGTCTGTGGGACAGATCAGTTCATGAATGATAGAATTGTCCTCCTTTTTCAGATGAAGCCATGTCTCTACCAGCTTACAGCTGAGTTTTTTCCCTTCATTTGGTGTACTGCATGCGTATATTTGGTAAGTGGTGTATGATATACTACATAGTATACCCATACTATAGTGCTTTACTACCTTCTTAAAGGCCAAAGCACTATACAGTCCCATTCATTCATGAACACAGTAACTCACTGATGTGTGCTGAACTCTGCTGCCAGCCCACAACCACCAGGAGCAATGTGAGGTCCAGTGTCTTGCTCAAGGACACTGACACATGGACATGCAGGGCGGGAACCAAACCTACAATTTTCCATTCAGAGGTTGACCGCTCCACCTCTGTGCTAAGTATTTTTCCATGTTTAGATTTGGGACGTTTTATTGGGGACGTTCAGACATCCTGATGTCAAACACGGAGTCTGGAGTGAATGGACAGAGGTTGACTAGATGGACAGACGTCACTGTCGGCTCTTCCTTGAACAGCAAAAGCTCCTGATCAAACAGCTGCGGCCATTTTTACAGCAGTAATAGTCAACCGTGGATGAGAAGATGCATAAAGAGTATAAAACAAACCTTTCTGTGTCTACACATCCAGACGTGTTCCTGTCCACAGACATGACAGTGACCAGTTACCAAACCCCCCCGATATTCAACCAATCACAGCAGAGCCGGTGGCCATCGGGGCGGAGCGTCACTAAATAAAGAGGTGGGAGACGGTGCGAGGACTCAGAAAGATTCATCAGCACGAGTAACCCCGCCCCCCACTTCCATTCATGTTGCAGGCAGCAGGGAGCCTGTAGCCCCCCCCGTCCACGTCACAAATACGATCTTTTTTTTAAAATGGCAGTTTTCTTCTGCTGCTGATTCTCAACGATTTGAGTAAAGAGAAACTCAGAAATGAACATTTTAAACCCAATTTTCTTTATCTATGTCCTCCATCATCAGAAAAATGCTGCAAGAACGTGCAGCATTTATGCGTCTTCAACATGATTTAGACAAATGAATGATTTAACAAATGAAAAAAACAACAACTTTCTCATCATAAGACGAAGCTGTTTATGTGTGAGGGTTGAATTTCCATGTGAACTATTTATTAAAAAAACAAAACAAAAAACAACTGCCTTTAAGGAAATTGCCTCTCTGGAGGGTTGATGGGGCACAACAATCTGGGTAGGGTGTGTTGATAGCTCCGCCCCTTATTTGTTCCATTTCAGGGATCAATAAAAAACTGCAGATGAAAGAAAAACTTAATCACAGTTAGTTTCAATGCAGCTAAGTTATCTAGGAGGGATATAAAATGATCCAATCAGTTCCTCCCAACACATTTGTCCAACAAAACGAGAGTGGACTTGAAAATTTGATGAGCCAGAACATCCTCTGCAGACTGCAGTCATTGTGAAGGAAGAGAGTCTGTCTTTCAGTGACCAGCAAGTGTTGCTAATGGCAAACAAACAGTTTAATGTCCAAAACTGCACATTAAGCTGTCGGCTTCTTCATATTTACACTCCGGGGCATCAAAAAGCTGCAGATCCACTGAATGTCATTTGCAGGAAGTGCAGCAGAGATGGAGTCCCAGAGGGAGCAGATGACCACACCTTTGGCCCTTTATAAGAACTGGACTGAGTGGCCCCTCCCCCCTGGCGCTCCAAACAGGAAATACCCCCTGGCTACATTGGTCAACACCTGCAGTCTGAATGCATAAGCATGCCTGTGTGAGCTGTAGTTGTATTGTGTCCATGTTTACCTGTTTTTATGTGAACATTTTTGGAGCCAACAGGCATGTTTGTAACATTTGTGTGTGTGTGGACAGGCCCCGCCCCTTCTACATTGTTATACATTTACACCTGACAGTAGTGAGTATAAACTTCCAGCAACGTTTGCTCAGCGTTTCTCTTCTTCCTTGCAACAAAGATTGTTAGACATATGATTAAGATTAATATAGTTTAGTCTAAATTACCAAAGGGGTTTATTCAAATATACCTGTAGTGTGTCAGCAGATTCCTGACCCCTGTTGTAACAGTAGACTCTGTCCAACACAAGAGGCTTTCAGCTGTCACCTGTCTGCTCAGCTGTTGGACAAGTAAAAAAAAACACACCGTAAAATGAAAACATGAACACTTTTCAGCCCCATGACTCTGATAAGGAGAACATCATTTCTATGATGAGAGAACGTCTTCATGTGTGAAACTCAACACAGAGTGGGGGGGCACAGCGCTCCAGAGCTGCCTGGGATATCGATCCTAAGGCCGTTTCTCTGCATGATGTCCATTTCCCTGACGGCTTTTTAATGACATGTCAGTAAATCATTTTGCCAGGGGGGCTAATTGGTGAAGATCCTCTAACGATACTTAGAGATAACAACGCGCTGCTCTCAGACACGTTTGCCAGCGATGAACCTGCGAGGACATCATTGCGGTGCACCATTTCTCCCCTCCCTTTTTAATTATGAAAGCTGCTACTGTGGACCATCCATATATGGGAGATATTTGGTCAATTAATCACAACGAAGCAGAACTGAGGGATTATGCACTCGAGTGAATCTCATTTCAAGCTGCTGGTGTGGGTGGGTGGGTGGGGGGCTGCTGTGGACACAGACAAATGGCGGAGGCAGCAGGCTGTGCTGAAGCTGGAAGACACACATCACCAGGGCAGAGCTGGGAATGCGTTTGCTTCTCACGTCGACGTTAAAATGTGGCCGACGAGCATCAAGGTCTTGGGCTTTCAAAGGCCCGGCCCCCCTCCTGTCACCTGGAGCATCCGGAGCTGTCCGGACCACGAACCGATCCGGGAACTGATCCAAATCTTTGTTTTTTTGCTACCGACAGTAAATACATTTCTCATTGGAATGCATCAAACACCTGGCTGTTATTTTTCTCTTCTACAGTCTTCGGTGAGCCCATCTCTGCAAACAGTCATCATTAAAGGAGGAGATGTTTTCTTTGCTCACATTCCCAGCTCAGATTAGATATCTTCTCATTAATGATCCAAACTAGAAGAGGTTTACAAAAAGCTGTTTACTTAAAGGCCAAGGTAACCTAAACCTGGTCTGACATCAGCAAATGAATGAGCTGAGAGGGAACCAAACTGATTAAAGATAAGGTAATTCAGCTATAAGGAGGAAATGGTTAATGAGACTGTAAATCTCTAGAGCAAAGGTCTTGTAGAAAGACCTTGGAATCATTTCTGGAGATGGAAGCTCTTCCATGTGTCCCTCATCTCGCCGTGGCTGATTCTGCCGGGCCTGCAGCCCGGATTTCCTGATCTCGGCGGACAACAGAGACTTGCAGTGTTCCCCATCTGCTTTAGGAAACAACGCCGCTTGCATTCAAAGATGGTCTTTTGCATAAATTGGTTTTAACAAATCGTTACTTGAGTTACTCTTGCTCGTTTGTCATCCTGGAGCAGCGTGACCACTTTCCTCTGACCTCCAGCAAAGAACTTTAACCCAGAAAACTGAGGCTGGCAGCAAATTCTGCAGTTTGAAATTGTTGGGAGGGAAAAATCCCAGTTTAAGGTTCCTAAATAAAGCCTTTTCCCAACACTTTAACAACCTTTTTCTCCTTTCCTGATGCACACTCTAAAAGTTGAGGAGGCTTTTCTTTCCACCTCAACAGCATTATTATTATTGCATCCAGGAAAAGTTAGGTTTATATGACAGCCTCTGTAGCCCTGAATGTAAAAAACAAGAAAAAATCTTATAAAAAAAAAAAATTGAACACAAGGTTCTATCCATTTATTATCCATCCATCATCCATCCATCTATCATCCATCTATCATCCATCAATCATCCATCCATCCATCCATAAAAATGGCATGAAATACGGAGTTTCACTTAAACAATCATTTTAACAGTGAAATAAAACAATATAAAATCATCAGGTAACACATATGCAATACTACAGAAACTGACAAAAGATGAAAAAGGTAGTAATATTGATTAAAATTGCTGCTGCATTTAAGGAGCTTCTGAAGGGAAAGCTCCGCCCCTCTAGGCTTTGGTCAGACTCTGGAAAGAACCAGAGGTGTAAATAATGAAAAAAGGAGTTTCAATCTTCAAATGTTTTAAAGGTATAAATAAAATCTTAAAATGGAATCCAACGTAACCCCGCCTCCTTTGGTGACCCTGCACAGGGCTGACCGGGTTCAGGAGATGGATTGATGGAGTCGGAACTACAACCAAACTCCTGGGTGGATTCTCTTAACTCTGTGATTTCCCATCATTTCTCCAGAATAACTGTCCCGGTCTGGAAGGCCAAATGTACCACATGGTCATTGGGGGCTTTGAGTTTGTGCTCTCGGGTTCCTCTTTATCCTTTTCCCAATTATGAGCACTCCACCCTGACAAGGCAGAGCTCTTTACACTTCCACTATTTTTGACAATATTTGTTGATCTAACAAAGTTTGGCTAAGTGGTTAGAAAGATGCGCTCAGCCTTGGGTGAAGCTGCTTTTAGCCTCTCTTAAGCTGCGCTCAGCTGTCACCAGCAAAGATTCAACCTTCAGAAATACCTCAGGTTAGAAAGCTTTGTCTGTTTGTATCCAGACCTTTTAATGCTTCACGGTCCAGATTAAAGAAGATTGAAATAATGTTGCAGTTATAAAAAATAATTGACCATTTCGGAGTGAATTACAGTCTAAAAGTCCACTTTGTGTTATTATGTGTTGTTACATAAAACCTTTCTATTAGAAATGGAAAAAGAACAAAACATGTCATTTTACGTCTGTACGTTTTTTTTTTTAACTTAGATGCATCTCCTGATTATTTCTATTGTTCCCTGAACATGAATTAAAATAAAAAAAAATAAAATAATAATTTCCACAAAACATGCAGAGGCTGTTGTCAGATAATATCTGGATGGAGCCAAATGTGAACAAAACTGTCTTTAGTTTACTAATTTAACAGTAATTAATCCTGTACTGTTATATTGATTCAGCAGAAAACATGTTCAGGAGAAGAGATTTCCTGTTTTCTTTTTGTTTTCTCTTTGATTTATTTTTCTTTTCACTTCCAGATTCTCTTTGGCGTAAGCCATCAATCAGAGTTGACCAAATGTTTAGAAGAAGTACTGAGCAGCCAATCACACGCTGCCTTCTTCTTCTTCCTGTATTTTGTGCTCAACCTTCTGTTTCCTGTTTGTTTTCGAGGTTTTTCCTTGTTTTGTTTTTTAAAATCCTCGTCTGCCGCCTCAGAGCTTCACTGAACTCGTTGTCATGAGTCTAAATCAACGTCTGTCTGCTTCCAATTTGCATCAGCATTTAGCCCCGTCTTTGAAACACGCAGTGAAAATGAAGAATTGGAACGATCTGCTGCTCTGAAACATTCTGCAGGTGATGCATGGGCCTCACCGCCCTAATTGCATTGATTTTCCACATCTGTGAAGGTGCACAGATTAAATTAATGTACACTGAGAGGTGGAAGGAACAGTTTTACCGCTCTACATGTTCAGTTTTGGATTGAAGTGCATGTAGGGCACGACTCTAACAACGGAAATACTTTACAATAACATTCTGCAGTAAAAATGCTTCATACATTTATTTGATCACATGGAACAAACACGGCTTCCCCAGCTGTCATTTTCTAAGTTCTCTTGATTATCCAGTAGCTTAAAAATATGTTTTTTCCTTTGTAATGCAGCTGTGCACACAAAAGCGGAGGAAAGTAGCAGACTGTGTTGACACAAACACAGGAATCTGATTGTGTCTCTTTTCGCCTAAATTCCTGCTGTTTCTTCTCATCTCGCCTCGGGTCTTCATGTTTCCACTTCCGCTCACGAGTCAGAAAACACAAAGAAAGAAATGCGTGTAAACAAGGTGAAGGTGGATGCGCCTCCTGCATCGTCCCAAACGCATCTTCACAATTCAGAGTATTTAAAGAAATCCTTATAAAACATGATCAAGTGGGGGTTTATCCATGCCTCTCTCTCCAGAAAGTAACAGCCTCCTCGTTTTGAAGCATATGTGGGCACAAAGTCTGCAGCGAAGCGTGCTGCATAAAGCATGCTGCAGCAGGCGGCGGCGAGCGTTGATTATGCCGTTTCATGCATGCTGAGATGGAGAGCGTCCATCAGGTCCAAGCAGGTGATTTTGAACACTCGTGTCAGAAATGTGGAGAAAATCTGTGTCTGGTCTCATTCTATTTTAGAAGGGGGTCAAAGCATTTCTGAAAGATCAACACGTTGCTTTTTTATCTGTGAAATTCTCTCAGAACAGAAACGAAAATATTTGAGGTCCGCTTAGTGATTATGCAATGTCAGTACAAAAATTCCCAGAATGCTTCTGTTTGACTCATCTTACCTTTTTAAAGTCTTTGAACAAAAAACATGATGTGAACACTCATAAAAATCAATGCTAAAAAGTTTCTGCTTTGCTTCAGCTACTGCTGCATCCCCATTCTCACTATTGTTTTTATAGATCTCCCATTGAAGAGGCAATCTGAAAAGACAAACAGGACATATCCAAGCGCACAATAGATAATATTTGACTCCTTTCTGTCTGAAGTCTAAATGAAATCCAGGCTCTTTCACTGCATTATTGTCCGATGACGTGATCACAGCGCCACAAACTAAACATGCTCTGCAGGTTCCTGCTGGAAGCGCTCCAGCAGTGCACGCTCCCTCCCGCTCCTGGCACTGCCCCAAGGAGCTGTGTCCACTCATGCACACACATCTCATTTGCAGGCCAGCCTAACCAATCAGAGTTCACTTCATGAACCTAGTTATCTGCTTAGCCCCACGTACCACATGACTCACACGGCACTAGAAGTGGCAAAAAGACATGCCAGTCAACAAATATGTGGAGTCTGGTTACTCTACAAAAACACAAGAAACATATTCAGAAACAGTAACCGGTGACCTTTAATACACCACAAATGGATTCAATGAGAGAAAAAGCAGGTCAGGAAATAAAAAAAAATGAACGATATTTGCAATATTTCGATCAACCAGAAGGTAAACAACCAGTGTTCTCTGAATTCATGAGAGCAAGACTCCAAAGTCCCGTCCTGCCGATCTGGGAAAAGAGTCCTGGTCTTTTAATGAGGTCATATATTTTCTGTCTGCGGTTGACCTGCACAACATGACTTTACTAAATGACATCACCAGGGGTCCTGGACGACCCAGTTTTACAGAGAAATCCCTCGATGGCTCTGGAGTCTCAGTTATAATTATCGTCAAAAGAAACGCATCCGTTTAAATTCTCCCATTCTTAAGAACCGCTCCCAAGAAAAAACTTTTTTTTTTTAGAAGGAAATTGCATTTCTGTGTATTTCTTTGTTCATGTCATTGTGATTCACTATGAGAGCAGACAAAAAAAAGGCAGTTTGAAAAAGCTTGAATAGCTGTGACGTAGTGACCATTGCTACATTCTGTGGATGCATCTTCTATTTAATGCCTATTCATTCTGTTGTAGGTTTCTTTTCAGCAGTAGAGTTTATTCTAACAGATTAGTCAGACATTATTTCAATTCACACCATAGTTTTTTATTTATTTTTTATTCCTACCCATTTTTCAATCTCACCTTCACCTCACAGAAGCAGAGATAAGCTGAAAAGATTCAGCGAGTTAAGATGATGGATGGATGGATGATGGATGGATTGATGATAGATGGATAGATGATGGATGGATAGATGGATGGATGATGGATAGATGGATGGATGGATGGATGGATGGATGAATGGATGGATGGATGGATGAATGGATGGATGGGAGGATGATGGATGGATGATAGATGGATGATGGATGATAGATGGGTGGATGGATGGATGATGGATGGATGGATGATGGATGGATGGATGGATGATAGATGGATGGATGGATGGATGGATGATAGATGGATGGATGGATGATGGATGGATGGATGGATGGATGGATGGATGGGAGGATGGATGGATGATAGATGGGTGGATGGATGGATGATAGATGGGTGGATGGATGGATGGATGGATGATAGATGGATGGATGGATGATGGATGGATGGATGGATGGATGGATGATGGATGGATGGATGGATGGATGGATGGATGATAGATGGATGGATGGATGGATGATGGATGGATGGATGGATGGATGGATGGATGGTAGATGGATGGATGATAGATGGATGGGTGGGTGGGTGGGTGGATGGATGGATGATAGATGGGTGGATGATGGATGGATGGATGATAGATGGATGGGTGGATGGAAACTGTCTTGCCTTTGTCTTAAATGAGGTTAGTCTGACAAAATCAAAGGTGTGGTATCAAATGGGTGGGGCAAAGAAAGGTGACGTTGGATCTTGAATGTGACATAATTTCCTATTGTCTTCAAAGAAACCAGGCGCGGATTCAAGTCACTGCTATCTTCAAATCAGGGTTTTTCAACTTTTCTACTGACCTATGACCTCAGGAGGTCGAGGCCGATGTTTGCTGGGCCTGGTTCTGCTGGAAGCTTCTTCCAATTGTTTTGGGAACTGACTTCCTGTTCACAGCCGGGTTTTAAACGTTTTTACGAAATATTGTTGGTCCCTTTTTTCAGCACACAAAAAACTTTTTTTTGTGGGAAAATCAAATTGAATACTTCTGCATTTTTAATTCAAATAAAATGCAAAAAGATTTTGTGGTTTGTTTTTTCTCACTAATGCTTCAATATAATAAAGATATGCAGTAGCTTTGATTTCATGTTTCAAAGCCTTTGTGTTGTGTTGTGCTATTGTTGTGTTCTTGTCAGGTGTTTAAGAGCCAATCTGCTTTTTGAATCATTGATCTGATCAATAATTTGTCAGAAAACTTCAGACCCAAGTCAGAACTCTATTAGCTCACAAAGCATGCTGGGAATAAAATTTACCTGCTGTGATGAGGAGGAAGCTGTGGAAACAGAGGAACAGAAAACTGAGATTCATCTTTGGGGTCAACGGCCCCATGAGACAGCCCATAATGTGTACGTCCATGACCATACAGCCAGAGCCCATGGGAGCTGAGAGGTGACTCCTCATGTACAATGCATTATTGTACGTCCAGCAGGCCAGGGGCGAGCTACTGAGCAAGATAGAAGAGGACATTTGTGAGCAAATAGGCCATGAACACTAACCTGACTCGCCACATGCTTTATCAAAGTTTCTGATTCACATGAAGGTCAGTCAGTTGGAAAAACTGCTGCTGGCAGCTGAAAACACGGAGCGCTGCTCTTTCATGGTCCATCATGGAGCCACTTCCACTGCATGTTGGTCTGAAACCATCTGGGGAAAGGAAAACCATGGTTCCTGCAAAGACCGGCTCACTTCTTGTCCCTTTAAAGGGTCTATGTCCTGCAAAACCAACGGTTGGAGTTTATCTTGGGGAGCAGGCGACACAGCGGCCATACAGAAAGAAACCGCTCTTCGCCTTTCATTTCCCCGTCAGAAACGCCTTTAAGGTCGTAAGGCTACAATCTGCACAGCCATCTTTGCAAAAGTCTGGATGTGGTTTGCTTTCATGGACACACTGCCGACGCCGAGTCTAGGTTGACCTCATAAAATGGGCGGCACCCACAAGTGAAAGGCGGAGCCTCAGAGATTGAGTCCTCTTATTTTCTGGTAAGAAAATGAGTTTTGTAAATAACTCATATTTCATAGAAAATTCTTTAGTGTGTCAAAAAATGGTCATATGGATATATTTTACTCTGAAAGGCTTAAGAAAAGCCTGAAATAGACCCTTTAACATTAAGAAGGATTCATTTGTCGTTCTTAAATCATTCAGACGAGCCTTTTTCTCATCTGGCTATCTGCCATTCTGCCACTCTCACATAACATCCATCAGAGAAACAAACCCCTCCCAGACTCAGATGTGTTGGTATTCCACTCAGTTTTTACCAGGAATGACATATTTATAGTTTGCGGTTTGTCAAACTCAGGTGAATCCTGCTGGAGAGGGAAAATTCCCTCTGAAGGTCTGACTCTGAACACGCTGCTCCTCCAACTGATGTCATGGAATCATTTTGTGGCACAGCAACATCTATTTACCAGACTTTCCTTAAGATCGGCTCCATTTTTTCACCTCTTTATGACGGTCCCACAAATCATGGTTAAGCAAATGACACAATCAAAGCTCTCGCGTGCATAACGATTGTTCTTGTAGAAAATGTTTTCCATCTGCGGTTGCGTCAGCACCAATACACATCTGGCTCTTCTGGGCTTTTTTTCTCTTTGTGAAGTCACTAAACCGTTGACATGTTTCTTTTTTTTAACTGTTAAACTGATGCTGGTGGATATCCAGTAAAATTGATTTGTGTGCCTCAGTGAGGATTGAAATTGCAATTATTCTTCTGTCCCCATTCATTTAGAAAACAGAAGGTCTTGCTCAGCAACACAGCAGCCTGAGGGACATTTGTGGAGCTGCAGAGCAGAAACAAGCATGAAGGAGACTCCACTTTGAGCATGGCATGTTCTGGAACAACCAGTAAACGTGGTAGACCAGTTGAGGAATCTCCTGGTGATAATGATGATGATGGAGTGGTAAACCCTCCGCTTCATTAACAGAGTATTCTTAGGGTTTAATCTGAGTAAATTGTAGTACATAGCAGTTATTAATGTAAATTGATGCTCCTATTTTCAATGTTTAAATGTTTTCAACTGTAAACTTCTTTCTTTAAATAAAAAATCACATCAAAATCAATCACCAACATGTTTTCACTTCTTAAAATATATGTTTTTTTGGTTCTTTACATTTTTATTGACTGTGAGTTTGTAGCAACAAAAACAGAAAGGAAAAAGAGGAAAATCCAATCGACATGCATTGGTGGTTCCACTGTTGCAGGGATGCTGAAAGCACATATTTCATAAATAGCTAATTGACTTATTAATAGTCAGGTCTGCTCACGGATTAATGTCTTTTTACTGTGTCCTCCTGCTAATAAAACCAAGAGATCTCCATCCAGGAGGAAATGAATCCCAGAACCATAGAAGGTTTTGCTCCTCCTGACCCCGATCCAGATCAGGGATAAATGGAAAACACGGATCACTGTCTGACTCTGCAGCCTGCAAGTGGTGAAAGTTTATCCAGACGGGTTTTTTGTAGTTTGGCTTGTTGGCTGTTGAAACCCAATTTTATTTGAGGAAAGGTTCCATCCAGCTCTGGTGGCCTCACCTCTTTGTTCTTCTTTACCTCAATAAACGAGTGAAGCACCATTCAGAGAATTTAGAAAGAATTATTGCTTCAAGTCTCCAACAGATCAGTGCGTGGATGCAGAACAACTTTCTCCAGCTAAACTCAGACAAGACTGAAGTTATTATTTTTGGCCCACAGAAACAAAGAGAAAGTGTCAGCAGCTACCTTCATCCTCTGTCTCTTAAACCCTCAAATCAAGTCAGAAATCTAGGGGTAATCATGGACTCTGACCTGAACTTTAACAGCCATATCAAGTCAGTAACATCAGCGGCATTTTACCATCTGAAAAACATTGCCAAAATCAAAAACATAGTGTCAAAACCAGACCTGGAGATACTTATTCATGCATTTGTCTCCAGTAGGTTAGACTACTGTAACGGCCTGCTCACCGGCCTCTCCAAACCAGCTGTAAAACAGCTTCAGTACATCCAGAATGCTGCTGCTGGAGTCCTGACCAGAACCAGGAAGTATGATCACATTAGTCCTGTGCTCAGGTCTCTGCACTGGCTCCCTGTACCTCAAAGAATAGACTTCAAAGCAGCTCTGCTTGTGTCCAAGTCTCTCCATGGCCGAGCACCAAAGTCCATCTCTGACATGTTAGTGCCATATGAACCATCTCGTACTCTGAGGACCTCAGGGGCCGGCCTCCTGTTGATTCCCAGAGTCAGAACTAAACAAGGGGAATCAGCGTTTCAATATTCTGCAGCTAAAATCTGGAACAGCCTCCCTGAAGGCGTAAGACAGGCCTCTTCTGTGTTCATGTTCAAATCTAGACTGAAAACATTTCTGTTTAGCCGTGTATATGACTGGAAGGTCCTATCTGCTCTTTTCTTTCCTTTCCTTCCTTTATTTTTAAATTTTTTTCTTTTCTTTTAAAGTAAATTTTACGTTGATTATTTCTATGATGTATTGTGATTTTAATGCATTTTTCTGTTTTGTGAAGCACCTTGAATTACTTTGTGTAGAATTGTGCTCTACACATAAACTTGCCTTGCCTTCAATAAGAAGAAACAAGCACGTCGTTCTCAGAACTGTACCCCTGATTAGAGGTCTGGAAAATGTCATCCAAATGAAGCTGTTCCACAAACATGGAAAGGCTTTTAGAAGTGTCATGGCTGCACTGCCTGAGAAAGGGAAAAAATGAAATATTTGACATTATATTCAGCAGCACTGTCTAATGTGGTGAGACTGACCTCACTTCACATCTTTATTAACAGAAAATTTGAAAGGAATTTATGCAAAAAAGAAACCTGCAAACCTGGAACCTGTTCTAAAATAACCCTCCTTCCTGAATAAACAGCTTCCAGTGGATACAGAGGAGGGAAACCTTTCCTGGCAGGTAAACTGCAGTTCTTTTATTTCTGTAGTAGATTGGAAGAGTGTGAGATTTAAAGAACTAATTACAATAATTCTCTCTCAGGCCTAAACCCGCCGCCAGCCTCAGTCTCCACTTGCATCTCATCCTGAGCCCAAAATCTATAGGAACTCAATGGGTCTGAGGAAATCTTCCCATCGTCTGCCATGCCCCCCCCCCCCCCCCCCACTTAGACCCAGTTAGTTCAGTTTCCATCCACGGGACTCATTTAGCTGCTGGCTTTAGGAGCTTATCTGTAATTATGCCGAGTCAGGAGCATTTGATAAGACATAAAGTGACAAGCGTGTTTGCTGCAGCAACACTATCAAAGTGTCTACAAGGCATCTGTGGCAGCTGAGACGGACGGATGCTGGAAGCCTGAACCCCGACTGCTCAGTGGGAATCAACGCTGTCGGACGCCGTTTGCATGGAGAGCCAGGCGTGTGGAAACACCTGCGCCTCTCAAACTGTCTTACAGCCAAAGACTATCAGGCTGCTGGGGGGGCAGCAGAATCAGAGGACAAAAACATAAACAGGAATGAGAAAAACAGAATCCCAGAAAACCCCATTTTAGCAGCCAAAGGCAGGTGTCTCTGGAGAAGTCACTGTTTCTTTAATGTTTGCTGTGTTTCAGGAATGAAAAGAAACAAAAGTCATACTTATGAGATTTTCACTGGTCTTCAGGCTCCTTTTAAAAAATCAGTGCTACCCCCCCCCCCAGCACCTTCAACTGTGGACACTTTCTCAATTATGATTGGCTGAATGTCATCATTAGTAAACCTTCTGTGACACTTTAGCTCATTTTTAAAATGTGGACTATAGAGAAAATGAACTCATTTTTTTCTCACATCAAAACCACAGTGGGTTGTATTTCTGAATAAGATAACTGTCTGTCTTACTTTCCTGTTTACATGATCAACGGAAGTTTAAAGTGAGCCTTTAATAATATCTAACATCAAATATGGACCCAGATTTCCTTTTTTTTCTTCTTCCAAACAGACATTTGCTCTTGTGGCCAAAATAAAACAGACAGTCATGTGTTTCACGTTATCATAAGGGTTGAAAGAATGCTGACTGTGGTTGCTCCTCATAGATTTTCAGCAAAGCTGACCCTCTGTGCAAAAGTTTGAGAAAATATGACATGAGGACAAGGAATCCAAAGCAGCTTCATGGTCAGGTGTTGGCCGTTACGCCTCTGCAGTACAACCCCCCCCCCCTTTAAGCTGAGGTCCGGTCAGCAGCAAGCGGACAGTAAAGATTAATCATCTTTAAACATCTCTTTGTAAATGATGCTCAATGTTTTCCTGTAGTTTAATGTGAATGTTCCTCCAACCCGCCACTGAAACGCAACAGTGACTCTGACCATAGTCTGATGATAGTCTGGATAAGGTCACGATAAACAAACAAAAAAAAGTCATGTAAGAACACAACACTAATGCAAACATTATTCTGTGGAAGAAAACTGATCATGAGCTTGACCTATATCCTGCATTCCTGCTGGAATCTTCTCCATCTGTGTCCCTGCAGTGTTGGATTTTCTTGTCTTCATACTTTTACGCTGATTTTGACTGATTGTCTAAAGCGGATTAGTCACTTTAGTGAGTAAAGTGTGAATTTGACCACAAAGTGTAGAACTGTGTAACTTTGAGTTCAATGTTAAAATGGTGGCATTTATACAGAAGGAATAGAAAGAAGTGTCTGACAGAAGCCTATCTGTTGGTGAACAGAACATTAGACACGGATCAGAACAATGTTTGGCCGTGGATTAGCTGAAGCAAAAATCCAAAGCTGACATATTGGCTGTGGTTTTGTCCTGACTGAGCCCACCCCCCCCGCCCCCCCCCCCCCCCCCCCCGTTTGTGCTGTAAATCATTTTCTAATGAGTGTTCTGTTTGGAAAAACTACAAATAACTCAATGAATGTTTTAAAGCCCTCAAAGCAGCAGCAGATATTTACCAGGAGTCAGTTTCATGAAGGTTTGAGAAGACAGCCAACAAACAGTGGGGCTGGTGCAGGTGGGGGGGCTGTGTGGGCAGTTGAGGCGTGTCACTTGTCAGCCTCGCATGGGGTTGATTTCTTCTGCGCTAATCTTTGCGAGACAGATCTGGGATTAGAGAATCAGGATGGTATCACCAGGTAATCCAGCTTGTGTCAGACGGGCTCAGGTCAAGCATGTCGGTGTTTGCTGCTAAATTTGGCCTCCAGCTGGCGGCTGCAGCGCAGCAGAAAGCATGCGGCGGGATTAGCCTCTCACCTTTCCAGACAGGTAGTGTTTGTAAGTCCAGTAGCTGACATTGGTCCTCATGGTGGTTTTGAACAGCTTCACTTCTTTACACTTTCTGCTGTCTGCTTTGGTAAATCCACGTTCCTTATCATAAAGTGATTCAATCTCAAAGATACTAAATATCTCATGAAGGGTGACTGATGCTGAGGTCAGCGACCCCACTCTGCATAAGTCCTTTCATCCATACGCTTTGATGTCTCACTTCAGACTGGCAGTCCGATGGAGAGTACACATCTTATCTGAAGGTCAGGAGGAAGTGTCGCCACATTGCCAATAAACTCAGACGCCGGGATAGCAGACGGACAAACCAACAGAGTCCAGATAAACATCTGAGGAGCGCAGTTTCTACACTGTAAACGTTCATGACTGTTAGCTTTATGTCCGGCCAGATCAATACCTTCCTCACATAATAGTCCTACAATTGACTCTGGGTCACACACGGACCCAGGGAGACGAGGCTGCTAACCCTCCAGGCTAACACGAAGGCTGAGACGTTTCTCCAGAGACAGTTCTGGGCTTTTCTTTTGGTTTAGCTCCTCAGCTTCCAGGACAGACTTCAGAGAAGATGAGCTTCTGCCACGCTGAGGGGTGACCTGTGTCTCTGCCACCAAGATCCAAGTGAATTCAAGATTTAAAGAGCAAATAAAGCCAAAAAACAACAACAATGTTTTATATATTTTGCTTTTATTTCATGTTTTGTCACCTAAAAGTGAATCTTCTTAAACATCCCCCTGCTAAACCCTCATCTTTCACCACACACCATGAAACCCCAGCATGAGTACAACAGTTCATCGTCTTTTTAGTCATGCAAATGTTTGATAACTCCTTTACTGCTTTTAAAATGACAACAAAATAATGACTTTCTTGGTGTGGAAGCCATTTTATATAAACAGTCAGTTTAATTAATGCATATAGCAGTGGAGTTACTATGTTGGTTAGAAACTCAAGTCTTAGCAAATATAAAAAGAAAGGAAAGTTTTTGAGTGAGACAAGAGAAAAAGAGAAAAGCTTCAGCTATTTTAATTTGACAGGACCCCCACCCTCCTGCCCGCTATGACACAGTTACCACTTAATACCTAAGGAGCTCGTCCCAACTCCACACATCTCTGTAAATTCAAATTAAAGAGCGGTAGAGTCATCATTCAGCACTGCATCTCTCTCAGCCCAAACAACAGCCAATGAGGAGGCTTAGTGGAGTCATTTTCAGTCCAATGCACTCGTGCAGCCTTCTGCACTGGGAGAGGCAACATCTCAATCTCTAACCTCATTATGCCGGATAATGTGCGATGAAATTGTCATTTCCGGCACAAAGGCAGAGTTTGGTCTGGCCGTGATGGCAGAGCCACGCTCTCCCAGCAGCAGGTGGGAAACGACAATTCATGTCCAGGACTTTCAGGAAAAGAGTTCATGAGAGTCAAAGTTCTGAGGAAAAGTTTGACACAATTTAGAGTGTGCCCATCCCGTTGGTCACACATTTCTAGGCTGTTCTTCAACATATCTCTGAAATGTGAAAACTGGAGTGTGTCATGGCAAATGAATGCTGTTTTAAAAGGTTATCCTTCTCAGCCAGACACCCATAAACTAACAAGCAGCATTTTCCTCAAGGTAATTTCATGATCATCAAAACAAAAAACAGCTTTTGAAAGAGAATCTGCCATTTTATTGTAACAATGCTTTAAAATTGGTCCTGTGCTGATCAGACGGCTTCAAACCTAATTAATGCTGCGCTTTCGTTGACCAATAGTGACCCATTATCTGTTCTGAAAGGGTTTAGTTGATTGATGCTGAAAGACACAAAAAGGCCTCCTTCACAAAGACCCAAGTGTGCTTTGCACTCCTCCATTGCATCTCTCCATAATTTCTCATAGGACTGGTCCATTTGAAGCTCCTCATCACTGAGGCATCTTTAAGAATTCCCAAGGATGTTAATTAGCTACATTTGGAATCTCAAAAGGATCCTTGAAAATACTCAGGACAATATTTAGACCAAGCTCTTCTGATGTTCCCTCCTGCATTGCCAAAGCCCTCCTCAGGGCTTTCCCTGCAGGAATGACCATGCATCCGCTCAGTCAGTCCTCGCCGTCAGGAGGAATGGCCCTGAAGAGATAAGACAGCTGGACAATGAGCTTGTCCGGCCTGTGAGGGGGAGCTGCTCCATCAGCGGGTCTGGGGGTCACTCAGGTGTCATTCGCTCTCCCTGCGTGCTCCTGTGAAAAAGGCCACATCCTCAGTGGTCCTTGGCAGACACGGTCAGTGTCTCATGGCCTAGCCTGCTACTTCTGGTGTTGTACTTTCAATCTGCGGCCTCTAGACCGGATGTGGAAACAACAGGAGTGTGAAGAATCCCTGATTGCTCCATGTGTAGCATTTCCTTGCAGAACTGCTGAGCTCACTCAGCAAAGTTCTTGAAATAGGTCAGCCGTGTGTTTGAGGTTATTTTCAGTTGTTTGTTTACATGATCCACAAAAACCCCCAGCTAATTTACACTTATGCTAATATAGATTGTAATAGTTACGACGTTGGAGGAAAAATCAGCAGAAACTTGTTTAGATGTTTTCTGAAGACTCCTACAAGAATTTACGTACAATAGCCCAGTAATCACATTAAAAGTAAACATAGATTTGGGAGAATTTGACAGAATTAAAAACAACTTTTGCATCAAAAAGTTTGGATTTCACACATTTGATTCTGCATCCGATCTGCCAATCAGTCAATATCAAATAACCATCCTACAAAGAACCTGTAAAAGAAAAGAACCTTTGAGTCTTTGGAGAACCTAGAAGTAATGACTCCTGACAGACTTATGGGCTCAGTTGTTGTCATTGAGGCTCACAGCTCAGACTGGGTTTCTATTGACTAAGAACTGGACTGAGTGACGACATGCATAGAAAACGGTTCCAATCGAACAAAGTGAATACAGTCGCCACTTTTTTGTGATAAGAACGCCACCATGTTGGCGCCAGACGTCAGTAACAGTGATTGGTTCCATGGCAATCACTTTCACCAATCAGCCTGACGGCTGATGTCTCCAGAAATCTAAGTTTTTGTCTTTATTTTACATTTTTCATAAGAAGAGAATAAAGTTTGCAAAAAAATGACATCCAGACCCTTCCACTGTTTCTACGCATTTCCAAATAAAACCTGGAAAGCAAAGCTGTAAATCTGACACAATCTCTTTTATTTAAAAATGTACCAACATGAAAATAATGATTTCTTTTGTAAAAAGTCAGGAAAACAAACTGAACTAACAAAACAAAACTTGTGTTCCACTGCTGAACTGCATCTGGGAGAGTCATTGGCAAGTAAGTACTGGTAAAAAGGTGAAGGTTACAAAGGTTTCTAGAACACCAAAAGTAAGCAAAGTTTTGAGTAAAACTGATGTTTAACATAATCTTAAAATATTTTTGGAAAACGTTTGATCATAAAAAGTTAGGAGAAAGAAAAGAAAAGAGCTGAAGACTCATCTTCCAACAGATGGACTCAAAAGAACCCACCAGCTGTAGGAATAACTTTTAACAACATGTTTACATGTGCAGTTGATAGAATTTCAACTTAAAAAAGAAGACAAGCATCTTTTCTCCAGATAGAAACTGGTGATTTATTCTCAGTCCTGCAGGCACAAATGGCTCCTAACGGACAGATGGAAGACTGTTTACGGATGCCGCCGACTCACCTTTGGTGAACTCAGATCTGCCTTCATTTCCTCATTATATTCTGAAGAACATCAGAAATACTCCTTCACATTCCTGTGGATCAGCAGGTAAAAAGAATGCAAACGGAAAAACAATCCCAGGAAAATATCGAACCCTAACAGTGATTAAGTCTAGCTTTAATTGAGTGAAGTGGGAGCCAAGTCACTCCTGAGCAGGTGCCCCCGTCTGTTGGCTGAGGGAGGGGGCTGGTGTTGAAAGAAGTGCAGCCCGGTGCTTAAATCACTCCAGATGGCGCAAGAAGCGACACAAGAAGTAGGTAATCTGGATTTATAACCTTGGACATATGCTCGGAGAAGGGGCATCTGGTGGGGGGAGCATGGTGGCCGTTTTAATGCATGCAGGAACTTTGTGCAAAGATGTGATGACATGCACGGGGGGGCGGGTGGTGGTGGCTGTGGATTTGCAATATGTTACGTCAAGGTTACCCTGAAGCGGCTCGGTGTTTGGCCTTGCTGTCCAGAAGAGACGCTCAGAATCAAACCTACGGCAAGCGGGGGTCCAACCGTCCGGACGCTGCTGTTCTCCACGGATGAATAATGCAAGAAATAAAACTCACAGTAATATTCCACAATCATTATTTCCATTTAGGTCTCAGTTAAGGCGGACTCTCCTGCAGTGAACAGCTGTCAGGTGCTGTTATTCACAAAGAGGAGGATGATAGAGGGATGAACGGCAGACTTCAGAGGAGTTTGTCTGTAAAAAACAGTGGTTCCTTGCATTAAAAACAGGAGTTTTACCATCATTTTATCTCACGCTGAGCTGTAAATATTCATTTTCCCGCCACACTCTGCAGCTCCTCATTCTTGGAAGAGCTGTCAGAAAAGGCAGAATAATTAATTTAGACATCCAGACAGTTTTTCCTGCAGGTTCTTTGTTTCAGGTCATGACAAACAGCAGAGAAAAACAGCAGCAGCTGCTTCAGCAGCATTTTCCTGATCAACGCAGCCAAACAGCTTCTGCCAGAGGAGCAGCTCAACTGATATATTTCTCCACGTCAACAAATGTTCCCTTTTACTCCACCGAGGTGCATTTGGGTCTGACAGCCACAACACTTCATCCCGGCCCCCATGTGATGGAGGAAAATGATGCCACGCTAGTTCTGAAGCATGGGCTGAGGATTCCTTAATGGGGGGGTTCCAAGCAGAATCCGAAGCTGCTCTAAAGAGACCAGCAGCTGCTGAACAAACATTTTACTGAACAACAGGGTCTCCTCTCTGGATGCACAGGGGTTATGTTTGCCATGGAGGAACGCCTTGGAAGTGGGACAAGCTGCATAAAGCTTGTTAACGGCAGTTTCAGCCACATGTTAAGCTAAAAGACCGCTTCCTCCAAATGCAGATATGATGTTGCAGAGCATCATGGGTCCAAAATTAACCCCTCCCCCTCACAAGCATTTTTCCTTCTTTAGCGAGTAAAAAGTAGAAGGTTAGTCGCCACATGGCGAGTAAATGTTTGCGTCAAATTTGTTATTAGTCTCCTTTGAGTGAATGTTTTTTTTTCTTTGATGCTCCTCCTCTACCGTCCGTACTTGATGGTCATTTCCATTTATTCACATCCGTATAGCGTTTGACTGATGAAGCAGCACGCCACAATTTTAAACAGGATCTGGTCAGAACTGGAGGACAAACCTGCTGGACTCACAGCAGAAACAGAAAGTTTCTTAAAAAGAGTTGATTTGGAGAGAAAGGCGGTGTCATTAGACACTGAATGCACCACAACACTGATGCTTTGCTCATGAGCTGCTCCGTCTGACCGCATTTTAAAGACGTGGTACATAAAAACAGCACAAATAATTCATAGGAGATTGAGAAAAAAAACTTCTAGGCCAAATCCGAATTCTTCCCCTACCCTATGGCTTCTCCCTACCCCTGCAAATGTAGGGGCATTTGAAGGGGTAGGATTGTCCCAAATAGTTTTGAGGGCTAACCTCAAAAAGTTAATCTGCGTCGCAGAAAAGAAAAACTTTTTTTCACCTTGGTGTGCTCTGATGCCCAGAAGTTTACATTTAAATGTAAGTAATGACTTTTTGATTTAGCCTGACCTTTTTAAATTTATAAAACCGATTTTTCTAATGCATTTACAAGCACTAGCAGCTCTGAGCTAAGGTACCTGACCTGTGACTGTTGATGACGTCATCGAGTGGAAGTGACGTCCGAGTGGGAAGACACTATTTTCCATAACTCTCTGTTTGGAGGGAGAACGAGCAGCAGTAGTTGACGAATTCGGATTTGGCCTTGTTCTAAATATAATGACAGAATTGAATCCACTGTGTATTAGTAGTGTCTTTAGAATGTTACACAAAATGAAGTTTGAGCTTTTTTTATTATACATGTCCTCCATTATCAGAAAAAGGCAACAAGAACATGTTGAAAATACCAAAAACACATTCAATGTTCAGAATATTCAATGTTCAGAATATTCTGGTGAAAAACGGGCAATAAACAGGGAAACGCCACTTTTGCAATCCTACCCTGCTAACGCTGTTGAAAATCTACAAACTTTATTTACAAAATGGTTTCCTAAGTAGCTTCCCGATGATTCTCGAGGAGTTAGGAGGTGATCGGTCAACATCCCTGGGAAGAATTTAAATTTCTACATGGTACAAAAGGTTTCTTTCCCTTTTCTTTATTCAAGATGGCGGTTTCTTTCTGAGGTCAAAGATAAAAAAACTCTGACAAAGCAACAGTTTTCTTTTTTCCATATTGTGAGAAAATGCGCTAAATAAAAAGGCAGTCAAGCCAACGGTCCTGTGGCCATCCCATAATAATTTTGAAAAGTTCCTTTGGATTTCCCCTGACACATGACCTTTGATTTTGAAACACGTTTTTCGAGTCCCATTAGAGATTTTGACCCCATTTATAACGGTCTCTCCTGTTGTGATGTCATCATAATTACTATTATTTTTCATATTTTCACTGGTTACTTGTGCAAACGTTAGTGAGTTTGTGGCTGGTCAATTTTCCCTCTAAGAACAAATATGCAAAACAATCTGGTCCTTCAGTCCAGGACGACTGCCGCTGCTGCAGGTCAGAATCGTGATCGGTAGAGAGCTTCAACTTTGAACCCTGTTGGACTTTCTGGGCCCCAGAAGCCCTGCTGATTTACAACCCCTGAGTATTATGGGTAACATGTCTCTCCTGAGTCGTTGTAAATTCAAAAAAGCTGAGTTCACACCAAGCAGGAAGACTTTCACCCAGATAAGTGATCCAAAGATGGCAGGTGATGAATCCCGGCCGATAAAAGCCGGGCCTCCATGAATTCTGCTCTGCAGTTATGAGTAGTTTATGTTAAGCAGCTATGGGAGCAGCAAACTCGGACGGGAATAAATTGCATTCCTGACATGGAAAAAGGATGTCTCTTTAAAACTGAAAAACGGACTCGTAAAGCTCCTGCGTAGCTCTGTCTAGCCTCGTTTTTGCAGAAGTTTTAGTGTAATTGAGATTTTCTGGCTTGCTGTGTGTTTTAAGGCCTGTCCAAAGGCTGGTTTGGGAAGACAGTTTGAAGCTCTTGCAGCCTGTCAGACGTGCACTTTTCCTCCCGCGATGATGGAGACAAGCGAGTGTGAAACCACATTTCTGTCTCATCCGTGGATTTTCAATGTAAGCCACAACCCGTGTCCTAGAACTCTTTGAAGTGTAATTAAAGAGGATCCAGTGCCGGCTGAGCACCATCATTTTTATCTAAATGCATAAAAGTATGTGAGGAGAAATGAGGGAGAGTTTAACGCTTTTATTTGTTCCTCTACAGTGTCACATGCACCAATCAGGATCCCCCTTCACGCCCTGGAGGGGTTAAACTGCTGAATGCGGTTTTGCTTGAAATCGCTGTTCATAATAGAAAAAGCTGGCATCTGACCCATGACTGCACTGCAGGAGCTGCAGCCTTTACCAGATGAATGATTAGGTGTTTTTGTGCGGTTTCATCCAGTTTCCCTGTACAGCCTTACTGTATTGACAATTTCATAATCATATTAGGAGCTGGATTATGAGCTGAACATCTGGTCTTTGTGGTATCACTCATTATTAAGCTCTGCTGTGCAGCTTCACTGTTAAAGCTTATGCCTCTGTTCCAATACGGGCTTCTGCAGGTGACTGTGAGGAAGAAGGAAATTAGCCAATCAGAGTGTAGTTTGTGTGGACGTCCTATGGGCACTTACGATTCACGTGCACACCCCGTGTGCACGGTCAGAGGAGTCTGTACTCACACCCAGTAGAGCTTGGCTTAAGGACGCCGTGCGACAGCATCCTCCGTACGTCATAAATGCGATAAACTTCCATTATCCTTACGAACACTTAACGATACATGCAGAACACGCATGACAATGGTACGTTCCATTTGCATAGTTGGTGACCGTAACTGAAAGACACGTCTGAACTCCCCTTAAGATGCAGCCGCTGCTCTCTACAACCCTCCACGGACCGCACAACCCAGAAACCTGCAGCACCCAGATCGACTGTCTTATAGGTGCATGTGAGCTAAGGCCATGTCACACAGCCGCTACATTTTCCACGTCTGAAATTTGGGCCTTCAGTGATCCAGGCCTGACATTTGTTATTCATAAGTGTTTCTTGGGTTCGTCATTTGTTGATGTGCACAGATTTTGGCCGAGGGTTTCGGCCGAGGGTCTTTCCGTGGATTTGGTTTTGAGCAGATCAAAATGTGTGAGAATTATGCAGTTTATGAATATTTTACATAATTTATATGTAATGTTACATAAATCATGGTTTTAGTGCATGAATTTATGAAAGATGCACATGCATAGTTGTGGCGTTCCTCATTTTTCTATCATTCGTCTCACAGACTTGATGGATGTACCACCGATGTATAACTTTTATATCACGTTTACAGAGCACATATCACATTAAAATGACATATTTGACGCACAAATCACTGTTGAATTGCATATAAACAGATCAATAATCACACACGGTTCATGTTCTACGTTGATTTACGTCTTCTTTGTGTGGTTTTCCTACTTCTTCCGTTGTTCATTCGTGATACATCCGTAAAAAATTTCACCTAAAGACCACGACTTTTCTGACTTTTTACATCTGTTCTCATGTATGACCAATTTTCACCCATACAATATGTGCAATGTGTGCAAAAGTACGTAGTGGCTGTGTGACTCGGCCTTTAGGCTTTATAGGTAAAATGTTTAGCATCAGTAATCTGGGCCTTTCTAGTCTTTTTTCGACATCTTTTTACCCAGAATTCTTAAACATAAGGTGTGCATTTGCAGAAAAATGACTGCAATATTTAATTTTGTTGCCCATAGTGTGGGAGATGGTTCACTTCTATATTATGGTTGGCCCCTCTGAGAGCTTGTCATCGCTGATGTATAAAATTCAGTGTAATTTAATGAAAGTCATTTTTTTTCCTAGCTTCTCAGTGTGCAGCACACAGCTGAGGTACATTATGCTCAACCCAGTCTCTGAATCACACTTTCCTACATGCAAGTCTCAATGTTCCTTCCAGAGGACAGGCAGCAGCTCCTAATAGGATACAAAATGTTCCTTCCTTCAAACAGTCATTAACCTCCTTCCGTCTCTGTGCTGTTTCAGAGCAGAAGATTGGTATTTGCCATACTATGGCCCAGACGCATTGGCCAAATAACCTTATCTATTAAAGAATACAAGAAAACATCATAACGAAACACATGCTAGGGTTGCATTCGCTTGCCCTGTAGGGGTAACAATGGCAGTTTGGGAGCACATCAGGTATAATTGGGGGTGTTAGCTGGGGCTACTGAGCTCTAAAAGCACCACAAACACTGCTCCACTCCAGATAATTGACAGACAAACCTCTTCCTGAGGTTGGTGCAACACTGCTAATTACCTCCAAAACAAAATAAAGATTTATAATTACATTTTTACCACTCTATCCTCTCTTTTTCGCCTCCTCATCAGTGCACACTGACAGTCATGGGGCTTACAGCTGAGATTACCAAAGTAAATCAGGAAAGCTTAGCCCCAGGACTTCTGTGACAGAGCTCTGAAATTGTGTGTTGTGTGGGAGGTGTTTGTGCGAGAGCGAGGCGGCATGAACTCAGCAGGATAGCCCAAATGAGTGCAGTCGCTCTGTGAATCCTATTCATTCATCTCCAACTGATAGATGTCATTCTAGCCAAAACACAGAAGCCAAGCTGCTGTGTTTACACTTTGTTAAACTGGCAGGCCTCTCTGGTTTGTTTCACTCAATTATGGTGGAGGCTCTAAAGCTCCAAATGACTTTATTCATGCCAGCGCTCTAATATTGTTGTGCTTCTCTCCTTAGTCATTCTTAGACTGGGCTGCAGGTTTGGAGGAAAAAGGGACAAAAAGCAGCATTGATGGTTCTAATGGGACTTTGTTTGTAACTAGTGATTAAGATTTTGAAATGTAATGTTGGCTCTGACTGTGTGCAACAAGTCATGTAATCACTGTAAAAAGCTGAAATCACACCAAACTAATAGAACACATAATAAACAGATTGCTTTAATTCTTTTATAACGATTGGGTTTCTTCTGAACCTTTTCTGGTTCTTTACCCTCTGCTAGCATGCCCCCCACCCCCACCTTCCCCTCAAACAAGAGACAGAAAGGTTACTTAAGAGTAGAAAAAACATAATCTGAACTCCGATACACTCACTGGCTACTTAATTAGGGGCACCTGTCCATCTGCTTGTTAATGCAAATGTCCAATCAGCCAATCACATGGCAGCAGCTCAATGCATTTATGTAGACATGGTCCAGACCATCTGCTGCAGTTCAAAGCTAGTGTGTCATGTGAGCCTTAAATGATAAATCCTGGTCAAATAAAACCCCAAGGTTTCTAACTGTGGAATTGGAGGCCATCCAGGGAGAGCACCTCTCAGGTTTTTAGGACCTAGTATGATGACCTCAGTTTTTTCTGAGTTTAGGAGGAGGTCATTAATTGTCATCCAGGTATCGATGCGTTCAGTTTCTCTCTATGGTCATTCTGGTCTGATGGCTTCTTCCAGCAGGATAAGGCGCCATGTCATATAGCTGGATTCATCTCAGACTGGTTTAGAACTTGACAATGAGTTCTCTGGACTCAAACGGCCTCTACAGTCACCAGATCTCCACCCAGTAAACCACCTTTGGGATAAGGTGAAACAGGAGATCGGTGTCATGGATGTGCAGCCGACAAATCTGTGTGATGCTATCATGTAGAGTATAAAGTATGTATCTTCCTCTTTTCACATGAGAGTCTGAGTCAAGTCGAGTGAAAGCGCTTTGCAGGTCAGTGTCCTGAGTTCATGTCCTGATTCATCATATGTGGAAGAAAATCAAGAAGCCTTAACTGAAGCAAAAGATCCACAACAAAGACGCACAAATTGTCTCTTTGGGATCACAGCAGTGATCCCAAAGAGTAAGACAACATAGTAAGACAATAGTAAGACAACAAATCAACCCACTGATGCTCCACCATCCAGCAGCATGAAACCCGGATCATCATCAAACATGGGTATGTTTTTTTAAGAAGAAAAAAATTATCAGCAAAGACCTAAACTAGCTAACGATTTGGACTTTTTGACATTTTTTATTTATTCAGGGTCGGCATTGACAAAAGGACAACCTTTGGAACAGAAGTGACCCACAAACATTCACAAGAGACAACTCCTAGACAACACAAAGGACATGTTAAGATTCACATTTTGAGCAGAACTCACTGCAGACATACTGAACTGTCCTGGAAAGTCTTGGGATTTTGTATGTGCAGCCTTCGCAGAGGCTTTATTGTCTTTGGAACTCCCTGAACCCCAGCTCAGTATTTAAAGGTCTGGATCTATATCTTCTTGTGCTGCTGGTTAGAAGATGTGATCTCTCAGAATATTGAACAGTTCCCATCCATCTCTTGTGGCAGCTGGTATATTTAGGTGTTATCTCTGTTTAGGGAGACGGCTCAACAAAGAAGAAAAGAAACGTGGCTTTCTGCACATGAGCGGCACCAGCAGGATCCCTCCACTTCCTGCTGGTCCCTCCACCCTCATGGAGGGATGTTCATCCAGAGGTGCAGTAAATGGGAACTCCAGCATGACCTGGATTGTATGGAGTTGTGCTGGACGACACATTACTGACGGGACTCTGACTGATTCAGAATATAGTTCATATAAACGCTGATTTCACCAAGTTCTCCCAGTACAATTTACTATTTAATTTTTCTGTATGAAATACTGATAAGCAGTACTATAACTACTACTAACAGTAGAAATGACTACTATAAAATGTCTTAAATGTCTTAAAAGCAGGTTAACCACATATAGACACGTTACCCTAAATGGAAAAGGATTGTGTGGTCATGATTGGAATATTTGAAGACAACAGGTCTGCTTTAAGACTCTGCTTTGTGGCTTCATCCACATTTCATGAGATGAAACACTGAATTCTCTATTCTTAATTATTTATGTTGGTTAAAGCTAGAATAAATTCTTCTCTTCATGATTGGTTGGGAATAAAACAGAAGAAAATGAGACTCTGTGTCACAAGAACAGGCAGACGGCTGGATCCAAAGGCAGCAGGTTTATTAGCTCAACTAAAAGTCCACAAAGCTAAACCAGAGTCAGGCTGGCATAAGTTCATAAGAGGGACAGTTTGGTCACAATCTGATTCTTGATGGTTTTCAGCTTTAATCTTGTCCTGCAGCCAATAATCCACAGAGTTTATCAATGTTTTATTATTATTCCATGTTAGTCAGAAGATTAAAACAAACATTTTTGACACAAAAAGTTAGTAAAGCAGTGAAGACTTCATCTCACAGAAACGACACAGTGGAACAGAAACATTCCTGAATGCCATAATGGCGTCTGACTTGTTTGATTTCTCAAAGGATGAGAACTTGAGGAAGAACTGTGAGTCTTCTATAATCAGGAACACATTCCAAGGCTTAGACATTCCAACAGCCAACTTTATTTATCCAAACAAGAGTCTTGAACAGTTTGACTTGGTTGTTTTCTTTAGATTGTAATATTTTTCTGAAACTGTTTTGGAGCGTTTTGCTCATCCACCAACTTTCACACAGACACAAAACATAGAATATTTTCTAATCTAATAAATATCAAAAATGCAGTTGTTGTCCATCTTGTTCTTTCTTTGTGATTAGGTCCCTTCAGAAGACAATTTAGTGTTGAGACGGATTTTAAACATTACTCTTATAATCAGTTTTTAATATAAAATTGATACATTTATCTTTGAATAATTTTTCCTTTCATGAAAAAAGGTGGTGCCCCTTTATGAGACAAAGTTAAGTTTTTCATTGAATTTGCCCCCTTAGATCAGGGGTGTCAAACTCATTTTAACCGAAGGTCACATCAACATGGCAGCTGTCCTCAAATAACTTAGACATGTAACTAAATGTAATGAAAACTAAAAGTAACTACTCCTTAATGTTAAATAACTCATTATTTATTTATTGAAACACTTTAAAGGGACAATTATAGTTGCATAGAAAACATATGTTTGCTTGTTACTTTAGCATAAATCCTTTTACATTTGATTATGTCAGGTTAGGTTATTTAGACAGTGTTTAAGTCCTAATGTTTAGTTACCCAAAAGTCTGATTCCCCCTAGATATGAATAAATACACACCAATTTTTATTTTTTATTCTAAGAAATGAAAAAGTTTTATGCTTTCGCGGGCCACATAAAATGACATGGCGGGCCACATTTGTCAAGTGCCTTAGACGCTTCATTCCTGCTTCACTTCAGAAAACTGAAATCGTTTTGTCTCCTCAGTGTCTTCACATTGTGGTTTTTGTATCAAGGTTGTAACTCCCTAAAGTGACGGCTTTAGTAGAGTCACGGGTTTAGTTTATTTGTTTTTGTCTTGGTTTGAGTTACATCCTGTTTTATTTTGTAGATATCCTGTTTTGTTGGTTTCGAGTTTTACCTTTCCCCATCAGTCCTGATTGTGTCTCGTCAGTCCTTTATGTATTTAAGTCCTGTCTTTCCCTTCCTCCTGTGCTGGTCTATATTATGCTGATCTCCCGTCTCTGTGTGAGTTTGTAGCTTCATGTCTCCAGTTTGCAGTCTGCATAAGTATTTTTGAGTATTTCGAGTTTGCCTTCTTTCTGCAGTGGTTTTGAAGTTTTGGTTTATGTTATTAAAGCCCCTTTTCCCCTACAACCTCCTGCCTCCTCATTCCCTCTGCGCTTGGGTACGTCCTCAATCCTCTCACGTAACAAGTAGACCCTTTTTCTCCCAGGACATCCCTCTGGTTGGGCATTTTTAGAAAAAGTAGGAGCTCCCATGAAGGTGTAGGAGGTTTCTCCACACCACCGTCCCACAGCTGGGTGTGTGACGAGTGATGAGCCCTTCCCCTTTCAGAGTAAAACCATGACAGGGTCCGAATCATCGGCCTCCTGTTAGGGAAACTGGACTCTGAGTGGAGGCATTGAGCTGGAAGGTAAACATGCTTTCTCTCTCCCTACCTCGTATTACCAACCTCCCAGCACTTCAATCATCCCTGCAAACATCAGTTTACCATCTTTTCTTTCAGAAAACGTTCGTTTTTGTCCTCACAGTGCTGTGAAAATCTGCTGTAATTGTTTGTGTGGATAAACCCTGCTGCTGCTGTGTTTTTTGTTTCCACCGTTGTCAGGCTGAGACGGACTCCCAAAAAGCCAGGTGTCTTAAATCTGAGTCCAGGTCTTATTGACTTGGAGCACGCAGTCTTGTTGGGACCATCAGTGTAGCCTCGTGGTCAGCGGCGCCACAGAGACGGACATCAAGTTTCAACAACAGGGAGCAGAACTTTTTTATGCCTCTACACAGAACTTGATTAAAAAAAAGAACATCAGAAAAGGTTTAAAAAAAGTGAAGAAAGAAGAAAGTCTTTTCCTCTGGGAAAGATGGGATCTGACTTTTACTGCTCAGACTGGAGTCACAATTAATGGAGTCGGCATAGACATGGAAAACACTTGATCTCAAGCATAAACAAACAAAAATCCTGGACAAGGCTTCAGGTGTCAGCCTCATGTGAGGACCCTGAGCTATAAATGTTCTGGATAATAACTGAGCAGGAAGACAGCAATGACAGCATTAAAGGATGGAACCCCTCTGATGAGGAGCCTGCGGCGTTAACGTTAACGCATCGTCTGCTGTTGGCATGTGCTGCGTGAACATGTTTTAACTTATCAGCTTTTACATCACACATGTGTAAACATTAGTCTTTGGTGGATTATGAAAAAGTATTTTTTCCATTTCTAATTGTGTGAATATTTCAATCTTTGAACTAAAAAAGTAAGACAATTCCAATAAAAAAGACATTTCATGTATTTTTTTGTGGTTCAGATGTTCAACACAATCCTCACCAGCCTCTCAGTTAAATTGGATGATTTGTTTTGCTTGAAAATAATTATCTGACTTGATTTATTACTTAATTAATGTTATTGAATAAAACTGGCACAGCTGCTGCTTATTATTTCACCCGAAAAAACAAAACGCATTTGTCCTGACGAATGTGGAAGAAGAGTCAACATAAAAGTCAACTAATTGTGTTAGAACTGAGTTTTGTTCGCATTTCTATCTCATGTCAGGAGAGCTGTCACACTTTCTGAATGAGGGCAATTATGTCTTTTGTTGTCAAGCAATAGAAAAAAAACTTGAAAACAGCCGCGGGTGATTTTCATGACAAAGAGCGATCACGTCTTTGTAGTCACTACTCTACAGAAATTGCTCTGAACAGCAAGACACAAAGACAGAAGCTGGTTAAAAGAGGCAGAGGTGACGGGCCAAGAATCAGGGAGACTCTGAAGGCGTGCTGCGTCACCGCTGAGGGGAGGACGGAGGGATGCAGTCCAACAGGCGCCATGACAGAGGACGATGTCTGTCCAAGGAAAACCTCAACAATGGACAAAACCAGAAGACATTCTACCACACGATGCTAACCATACACAATACGATTTAGTTGCTGAGTGACGGCTAATAGCAGGACTCTTGTTTACTTCCTTTCTTGACTCTCATTCAGAGGACCTGATTGTGTTCTGAAGTTTTCCTGAGGCTGATATTCCTAAAAGAACAGCCAGTTACTCCTGTTACCTACTGGTCATGTCAAAGAAGGAAGTCAGCCAAAGGTCCAGCTGGACGAGGCCATTGTTTTCTGCTTCCATTTCTGCACAGCAGTCAGGCTGACAAAAATCATTTGCTAGTCAAACTGCTGAAGTCTCTTTTGAGCAACGGACTGAACAAAGGGGCTGTACTGGGAGCAAGCAGGTGTGCCCGGATCAGCTGAGTGACAGCTGCCATGCTGTGAACAGCACTTTAGCATCTGGACAGAAGCTTCAACCCAACCCGCACTCAGAGTTACCACCTTTGACTCTTGCTCTTTTACATCTTCATGTCATTTTTCTTGCCTTGGTTGGGAAATTATTTCCTATTGTTTTTTTATGTACATGTCTGTGACCAAGATCATTTCCAGATCATTTCCGGCTTGTGGAACAGCAGACACATTTTCCAGGTGGGACAGCTGGAGACAACACATATTAACGGATTTGGCGTATTAAAGAGAACGCCCCACCCTGAGGCCGAAGAACGTCCATCACCGATCATTACTCATCAAAAACCCTTCAGAAACATTTCTGATGCTTTGTGAAACATTTATAAAAGTACATTGGAATATTGCTCAACATAAAAAGTATTTTTTATTCAGTGTGATAGACTGTACCGTAGCGTACTTTATGACACACCAGGAGTGTCACTCTGTGACGTACATACATACATACATACATACATACATACATACATACATACATACATACATACATACATACATACATACATACATACATACATACATACATACATACATACATAAGTACGTACATACGAGAGAAGAAAACTCTAAACACCTACAAGTATGGGATGTATTTTTATCTAATCAAAAAAGTGGTCAGAAAAGAAAATCAGTTTACAAAATACAAACTAAATTTGAACCCTTGTAGCACAAAATGAAGGCATCTGCTCATACCATACCTGGAAAATATATATATAAATACACCTTGGAGTCTGAGTGTCTTTCTGCTTGTAAAGCCTCACACAGATCTCCTGCTCCTTTCAATATAAGAGAGAAGAGAGGCCAGCAGAGTGAAGCCGGATCCCAGTGGGCCCTTAAAGTCTAAATGTTTTTTTTACACAACGCCAACTGAACCAGCGAAGTGCAGCAAAACCGTGACATGCATTCGCTGCACTGCATTGTACCACAATCAATGATACGTGGTGGTCAGGTGAACAGGTCCTTAACCTTCACACCAGAGGAAGATGAATGGTGTCCTGAGGAAATCTTCTGCCTCCAGCAGCTGAGGAAGGAGATTTCAGCACAGAAAGAAAAGACTCACGTGGTCGTTTAGTCTGATTAAACAACCCAAATGTCACCAATAATCCTTGAATCTGTCCACAAGTGAGCCTGAACAGTTTAAATTCAGTCAGCCAACTGTCCCAGGATTTTCTTTCCTATTTGCTCATATATTGATGAAAGAAACAGGATTTAAGACTAATGCTGCCACCTGCTAATATGACTAATATGCTAATATGCAGGTGAAAATGTGTGAGGACATAAGTGGACCTAAATCCCCCCTTTGGGGGACAAACTGTGAACATAGCTGTATACATTGAGATTGTAAGGAGTGGGACGACTGACAGAAATACTAACGCAGGAACAATAGGTCTGGTACAACAGATCTGGAACAACAGGCTGTTCAAAGCACAAACATACAACACAATCACTGTAGAAAACAACACAAAACACAACAAAAAGATAACAGCTTCATTGAGAGCGGTCGGATGCTGGTTCGTTTTCTTTTATGTACTTTGATCAAAAAGGCTAAATTCTGTGAGTTTAACTTTGGTTTTTGTAGCAGTTCCTGCAGCAACTCAAATATCCATAAACACATTTCAAACCTCAGTTGATGTTGCCCTCATAAATCTGTCTAAACGTCTTTGTTCTCTTTAGAAAGATCCCATCTGAAGTGAGGCTGAAGAGCCTTAAACACATCAACATAGCATGGATACATATGTGTTATCATCGGCTAACAGCTTTTGGTAAAACACAGCAAACAATAAAGCCTGAAGTTCTGTTACACCTGATGACAGCGGCATCATTAGTTCACAGCTGACAGTGAAGATTTCAGAAAATCACTTTCTATTTTATTTTTCTCATCACTAATTACGAACAAAATTATAGATTTGCTCCTGAGATATAATATAATATAATAATATTTTCCGTGCGACACACATTAGAGCCTTCAAATTCCCCAAACAAACTCAAGAGCAGAAGTAAAGGCAGCTCACATGACCTTCAAATTCAGTTTAGCTAAAGAACACTTCCTGTGTGTGTCTATGGAATCAAATAGGATTCCTTCATCTATTCATATATGTGAAGAATTTACAATAAGATCATTTTATGTGTCTTAAACAAGTCTCAGTAGTGACTTGCGTGTCTTCAAATCTTCCTAGCCTGTTCTGTTTGTGATGACTAGCCACGCCCACCTAAACAGGAACCCAGTCAAAAGGTGTGAACTAAAACTTGAAGTTGACCAATAAGGACAGAGCTTTACCCAGAGAGTGGAGAAGTGTCCTCACACTGAAGAAGACCAGAAGGTGGACTCTAATTCCAACAGTTCTCAGGTTTGCTTCAGGTTTGACCATCACACTCTTTATACTGGTTTATAAATGGTTTATGTGCAGCTAATTCTGAGGTGTAGAACAGCAGCTTTGTGCTGATATGCAAAGTTTTACAGTCAAGTTTTGCTTTTTCACTTCAGAATTAGTGTGAATTTAGACTTTTTGTGTCAACGGTCAACATGATTTATGTCCTGTTGGGACCTTTCTGGTGTTAAAAGGTTAAAGGTTTTAGTGGGAGGTGTGTAGGGACTGTAGGGACTTTGTTTTAACATGTATCTAAAGTGATTTAACAAAATCCATTAATTTGGAGGATTAAATACAAACATAGACTCAACGTATCTTCTTAAAAATATCTTCCTAAATGTACTGATTTATTTATTCTTGTATTTTGACCTAAAAAAAACACCCAAACCAGCTGGACATGGTCACAAACCTAGAAGAGCCTGGAAGATTACCCACGTATTGAAAGGATAAACACTCGTGGTAGGTCTTCCTCTGAAAGGGTCATTTTTTTTAAAGCCTCACTTTCTTTGTTAATTCATGAAATCAATTCTGCTTCTTTAATAATTAAGGGCTTTGCTTCTTTCAGAGGGAATATTTGTGGATATGCTTGCATGAATGGTCGCATCAGATGTAACATGATCTTCTCAAACATGTCAGCTGAGGTCACGCTAACACACACATAACATCCCTCACAACAGGCCAAAACAAGCTCCTCGCTTCAGCAAGTAGAACGGATTGACAGGAATATTCTGGAGAATAAAGTGCAAGTGGGCAGAAGAAACACATCTTTGGAAAGACTATTAGATTCTAGTCTCAAAGCAATATGGATCCCTGCACAGATCCTCAGACAAACATTGTGCACATTTACTATACGATTGTTTGGGAACACAGGCATTCACCCCTGTGGAGATATAAACCTCAGTTCGTCTTGGTTTCCAGAGAGCCCTCGCTTCCATCCATAAAACTGTCAGCTGCTGGCTTTGCAGCGGTTTGTAATGCACACCCATGGTGAAATAAAGACTCCTCCACCCCCACTCTGCCGTACAGTATCAACAGGCAGAGGGAAATGATCAGATCTTCTTCAGCCACCGTTTCCATGATCTCTCTGAGGGGAAGGACAGTTACATTTGTAAATGTAAAGTTCACCAGAACCAAGAACTTGTCCTTTTAATCAACCTGTAATGTCACTGAAAAGTTCTACTTCTGCTTTAGGATGTTTACTGTGGGAAACTAAGTATTTTTAAACCTTTTAAACATAATCTATGAGCAGCTGCTGCATTTCATGTCCCCACCAAAGCCCTGATGCTGGCTCAGACTCTGGGTCTCAGTTTTGGGCTTTCAGATGTCTTGGTTCTGGTTGGATTTATTTCAACTTTCTCCAAGTGGATGCTATGTTCACACCAGACTCAGAAATGTGTGTTCAAATGACCACTTTCCATGAAAAGTCTATGTAAACGTGCAAAAGCACATTTGGGGCTCCTGGTTCAAAACTTGTGCTTTCATGTGACGCTACAGACATTTTTAGGTCACTTTTCAGGCTCTACAAATGAAACATGCAGCCATTGAGCACAATTCAAAAGTTAAACCAGTTGAAATTTGACCAATCAGGGACCTATTCGATAATGATGTAGGGAAGGCATCCTTTTTTTTTTAAACACGATGGTTCCAACTCTTTGAATTGATCATAGAGGAGAAATTAATACCTTTCTATGACACCAAGTCTTTCATTCATCCGAATAGAGCTGTGAAAGAAAATGTCTGGAGCGAGATTCACCAGATTGACACCACTTTGACATTTCACACCAAGACTCTTCCAACTGTAGGTACATGTGTTGGTATCAGGTAGCGGCAGGTCAGTGTGAACGCCATTCTGTAGCATGAAAAAACAGTTGAACCGGTTTCCAAGAAAACATCTTCATTTTGGTCCCAAATTAAAACATTTGCCCCTCTGTGAATAAATTCTGAGGACTTAATTTACAAATGTTGGAAAAAGAATGGAGCAATAATCAGGGGAAGAGAAAGAAACAACATCCAGAGCAGCATTGCTCATTCCGCCCTCATCACAAATGCTAGCTTGGATAATGTCTGCATGGAGTTAATGATTTATTAGGTAAACAGTGGCTGGCAGGTGAAACTCATTTTGCTAGTGACTACATTACCTACAGTTCATTACAGTTCACCTACAGTTTTGGTTGGAAATCTGTTTCCAGTTCACTTCAAACCAAAAACAACTTCAAGCCAGAAAAACTGATTTTCTCCTCCTCTTGTTTTAGGCCTTTTCCACTGGTAAGATAGCAGCTCAGCTTATGCTGAGGTGTGACAGACCCGATGCTGATGGAAACATGATTAGATTTGATAACCAAAAAGACAACGATTTTCTCGACTGTAACAAACTAAACCATGAAAAGGTGAACCATGACTGGAGAGGACACCGAGCAGCAAGAAGATCTGACATGAAGGAAAAGAAACAATGAAAGAAAAAATGCTGTGAGACAAATCCGTTAATGGAAAGCAGCTGTGGAGATAGAAAGCAGGTGTGAAAAGAGATGATAACCAGCACGAGGAAGCAGGAAGGCTGGAAGTTCTCTTAGTTTGGAACAACAGAGTAAAGTGTGGAAAGAGGTGAAGAGGTGTCTACAAGGAGACTGTGACCAAAAAGTGTCATCAAGAACGATGGATGGATCAGGAATGAATTCATCAGAGGAACAGATCATGGTGAAAATTTCCTTTTCAGTTTACTGTATATAATATTTTATACAATGCTGGTCTTTGTGGAATGCTCAATGTCTAAATAAATCATTTCTTAAAGGCTACCTGCCTGTTGTCAAATCAAACTAACTGAACCTCTCAGGTTTCATGACTCAACTAAGCTTTATTTAAAATGAACTGAAAAAACAGGATGATATAAAAGTGCTGCAAGAAAGAAAAAAGACACTACAAATGTCTAAAATGACAAAAATGCAAACAATAATTGATTACAATAACAAAATTGAATGAAGCAAAACAACAAAGAAATCTCAAAACACTGGCTAATTAACTGTAAAGGAGCTAGTCTGACCTGTAAAGGTGCATCATTCCAAACTTTGGGGAAACTCAGCTTTACACCAGTGGATAAACGTTTGTGACAGACATTAGTAGATTAACTGCAGTTTATTTAGACCTTGGGGGCATTTGGTTTGGGGACCATATCCATCCCCAGCGGAGTGCCCGTCTGTGCCTGGGGGTGGGCTCCTTCCCCCCTTTGGGGACCCCCTTCACATACTTAGCCACTGTTTATTTGTCTTCATCCCCTGGTCCGTCCGTGTTCTTTAGTTCATGTGTTGATGTGCATTTATGTCTAGAGACACTAAAGCAATAATCTGATTTAAGTAAAACCCTGGAAACACTGCATTTCCGTGGAACCGTGTCAATGTGGATCTTTGTTTTTCAGTTTGGTGTGTTGGTTCAATAATGCTCAGAAGCAACGTGAACTTCTTCAGGAGTGTCATTAAACCTGAAAACTCATTTGGTCTTTTTTGGACAGTGTTTTTCTTCAAACCCTACTGATCTCATCACGAACCCACCTTCATCATCATCATCATCATCATTCAGATTACACATGCACAGAGCAGGCAGGGACCTGCATGAGTCAAATGGATGTTGGTGATTTGGATTTCCTTCAATGTTTGACTTGTACTGGGAACGTGAACACGTCCAAATGAGGATGCTTTGAAAGGCTGGCACCCCCCCGCCTCATGAAATATGCTGTGCTTGGCACTGACAGCCCAAACATAGATGTGCAGAGATCTGGTTAGCATTCACTGATGCCTCTGCTTTTCCTGGTTTCCTGACAGTTTGGGTAAAAATCAAAGCTAGTTTTTAAACTTGGACTTGGGTCGCTGTACTGACAGATGGTAAACTCCTGATTTATTTTCATGCCTGAGTTGTGTGTGACTGAGAATTTAAAGAAGCAGCATAAATCTGCCTCAAAGTCAAGGTGGAACAGATGTACGACAAAAGTTCCAGAAGTGGATGAACTGCTGAAGGGTGTTTGTCATTTAACAGATGAAAGTCATGAGGCTCAGGGTGCAGGGATCACAAAATGCGCTCTATCAGTAATTCAAACGTAAGTTGGCTTTTATTTTCCTAACTGGACCAGCTTCTTCCTGTTTTGGACTCTATCATCCCCGACATTGGACGAAGGCTTCCCGCGTTTTTCATTTCTGAAGAGAAATGACTAATATTTGTCACAGAGTTCTGATACGCAGACAATGGTATTCATATATCAAAGAACTTTAAAAAATCCTACGTATTTATAAGCTGCAATAACATTTTTACCTTGTGTGTAAATCAGCAAATAAACGGATAAGTGACTCTCAAAATGTGTAGTCAGAAAAACAAAAAGAAAATGAGTCATTAAACTTCCATAAGGATCACCCTGAAGAAGAAGAGCAGCAACCAGAAGCTGCATGGAAAAATAAAAACCATAAATACTGTACAACAATCTGCAAAATGGATAGAAGTGGAGCATCAGCAGAGGGACTGCTGTAATGAGCTTTAATTGACTGGTTCATAAAACTGCCAGCCCCCACATGATGAAAAGCAGATAAGGAAACCTTTGAAGTCCGAGGCAGACGTAGAAGTCACAAACATCAGTGAGGAGCCAAAAATCTCTTCTGAAAGCCTCCATCCGATTCTAATGAGTAACGCTAATGAAATATGATAAAATAGCCTCCCCCTGAATCGTGGACCGTTACCCGGCTTAAATGTCAACAGCAATCAAAGCGCCAGCACAACTTCTACCCCCAGCCTGTTCGATGATGCTCCATCCTACCTTATGGACTCCAACCGGGGCTTTAGCCCCCGAAGCTGAAAGCTTTTCACTGCACCAGAAGAACCAGAACTCTGAGGTCTGTTGTTTCCCAGCAGCCTGTGTGTCTCATGGCCGTCCTCTGGTTGCTGAGAAGCCGGCCGTGGTGTTCCTGCCACTTTCCCTCAGACGTGTCTTTTCCTACACAGAATGACTTGGGACACCTGAGTGAGACATTCACCATTCATGCATCCTTTGGCAGAACCTTGGGGCCTGCACTGATGCAGCCTTTGCTGACAATGATGGATGCAGCCATCGACTGGACTGACGTGGTCGGCTAAATTACATTACATTCAAACTATTTTTCAGTCGTTTTCAAGGCTGATGCAGCAATGACGTGAGGCACATGTCTGGGGAAAAGTCACACCTCAGACGGGAGAATAACAAAAGCAGCAGCATATTTTCCCTCATTACAGCTTCTAACTGATTTACTCAGTAAATGACTAGCAGAAATCTTTGCTTCTGCTCATAATAAAGTCTGACTGTGAATCTGCTAATCGCTGATATTTTGTTCTCAGTTCCACTGTGGTTTCATGCAAAAAAAAAGAGAAAATTCAAATAAATTCTGGTTTTCAGCTCTGCCTCTTTTTGTATGCTCAATTTACAAGCATTGTGAAAAACTAAATTGGGTGCTTATCTACTTGAAAAGCCCAAATCTCATAAATAATTAAATTCTTAAAGCTTGGCCTCGAGTTATGGCAGCGTAACTCTCATACATGTGGTGACGGATTACTCTGACATGGGGGGTCATGGGAATCAGGCGTGGACAAGATCAGACAGGAAGGGGAAGGTTCCTTTGGGTCAGAAGGTCCTTGCCTTGACATAAGAAGAATGATAGAAATGTGACTTTTTAATTTGACTTGATTGGGGATTAAAATGTAAGTAAGTGAATAAATGCAGACAGTTTTAGCATCATGTCGCTGTCCAAGTCTCAGCAGACCTGAAACTGAACATAAATATACCAATTTAGGTGCATGTGTTATCATCTATCATAGTCTCTTATAAAGAAGTGGGGACATTCTTTGATGCAGGCTGACTGATGTAACATGGATGTATCATTAATAATAATAAGAATTGTATTTGTGTTTGGGTAGAAATGAGGATTTTCTGATGACTGGACTCCATCCACTTTCCTTTACTGACACCACTGGTCTCTATTTTTATCCATCCATCCATCCAAGCATCCATCGTCCTTCCATTCCTTCATCATCCATCTGTTACGGTTTCAGTTCCTTTGTGTTTTGTTCTTGGATTTCCTGTTTTATTTTGAAGTATTTCCTGTTTGGTTGTTGTTTCGAGTTTTACCTTGCCCCATCAGTCCTGAGTGTTTCCACCTGTGTCTTGTTGCCTTGTATGCATTTAAGTCCTGTCTTTCCCTTCCTCCTGTGCTGGTCCATATTGTATTCTTCCCCGGTTTTGAGTGTTTCGAGTGTTTCGAGTTTTGCCTGCCGTATGCAGTGGTTTTGGTTTGTCTTTAGTTTATGTTATTAAATCCCGTTCCCCTGCATCCTCCTGCCTCCTCTCCTCTCTGCGCCTGGGTACTCCCTCCCTTTCCCCACCGTGACACCATCCATCCATCCATCCATCCATCCATCCATCCATCCATCCATCCATTCTTTTTCAGCGTCACAGGGCTACAAGGCAGGGTACACTGGACAGGCGCCAGTCTGTCGCAGTCTGCTACATACGTGTAATGTAATGTCCCACCACTGCAATCATGTTTGCCATGAACATCCTGCAAACGTCATTTGTCAGCAGCAGATGTGTCATGAAAATGAGGCGTGTCCAGGTTAATATTTGGGTCAACGGTTAGAGCATCACTGCTGGTTAATGGGCACATTGACCGTGTTAGGATGCTGTCCGGGATAATAGCATGATCTAATGCTTGCAGTGAAACATGTCTGGAGGATGTGCATACTCTGAATTCATACAAAGGATGGTGTTCATTGGTTCTCACGCACATCAAAGAAATGCAAACATATGTCACCAAACTTGAAAACGTGTTCAGATGGATGTACTGTTGCCTAAAAACGTTTCTATAGAAATGATCTTTTTCATGTCAACGTATGCAAACTTGTCACTAAACCACCAATCCTCTATCGGCTCAAAAATGTGATGCTTGAAGGGGAAATGTGGTTCTACCCTTAAGGTTGGAGAGTCGCGTGATGCACCCAAAGACCACCTCTGCTTCAATTAGAAGATGACAGACATTGTCCTGCTTGCAATGAGCACATAAACCTTATTTACTAGAGGTGACGCTTCATTTAAAGCTCCAAACAAACCCAAAGAGGACGGGTTTGAGCCAAAAATCAGCAGCAGCATTTGAGCATTCATCCAATTCACAAAACAGCAACAATCCAACTTGGTTTCTTTATGGAGTGAGGATTCCAGTTCATGAGGGTCATTTTTTCTATCCCTTAAAACAAACGATCACCATTTATCCATCTATTTGGTTAGCAGTCACTTCTGCTGATAATCTCCTAGCTGATTCTGCATTGAGCTGACACTTGACTGTTGTATTCATGCTCAGGGGTGAAGAAAGCCCAAGCTTAGCTGTCTGTTGATGGAAAAAGGGTGAGTATCAGTAGAGGCGCATACATCTCTGAAGTACCAGCGAATCCCTTTTTAATTGGTCGCTGGCTGCTACACTTCCTCCTTCCATCAGAGTCTTTTTTTAAATGAAGCAACATTTCCCCGTGCTGTGCCAATCCCAGCATCATCAGAACAGCCTCGTGCAGCCATTGCTCATGCGCTCATACTCCTGTGATTCAGGTTCTGCCTCACAGAGCGGTGGGCAGGTGTCACAGCCATTTTACTTCATCTGCAGGTGAGTCTACAGGATGTTTAACGCGCTGCAAAGCTGCACACAGACACAAGGTTTCATTAAACAAGACAAGGTCAGCAGCCCGGGCAGAAGGATGTGTTTTACTGGCATTGAGGTAACGCCGCGCTGCTATACACCCGTTGACCTTGTTGGATGTATCTTGACAGGCTCCCACTCCCACCATCATGCTCCAGAGAGGGAGACGACATGCAGCTCAGCCATGGAAACTCTTGTTCCTCAACTTTTATTCTCAATCATATCAGTGTAGTCCATTATCATCAGTGGCATTGCCTTTTCCTAGGTTGTGGTGCGTTCTAAGCCAATGTCCCTTTATTTACTCTACCACCTTGAATCCATCACTCCGCCCTGCTCGCCACTCGCCGCCTTTCCTCCCGTGACGCCTCTGCTTTGCTCGAAGCCCGAGACTCAAGGTTCAATGCATGATTCTCCGTTCTGCTGAACGCAGAGCCACCGAACATTCATTACATCTAGGTCACGTGGGGGGATTAATAACCTTATTACTCATTTTGAACATGCATAAAATAGATGCCGGACCTTCTTTTAACCTGCCCTCAGCAAAAGACAGAGGGGTGGGTGTCTATTAATTAAATTTCATGGATCTTGAATTCCCTTGCCTTTGCTGTGGCATCTTGTAAATGTGACTGTACATACTTAGCTGCTCAGCATTGGAATATGTTGCCTTTTAATTTCTATCGTGGTATTTTTGCGTCTTCAGTATGGAAGTGGGCCGATTGTAAAGAGTTTTGAAGGGATTTTGCAGATGAAAGGCACTCGCCTCTCAGCCTGGAGTGTCAGTCTAATATTAAACGTCCATGGCTTCCATCCATAACAACAAATCCTCCTTAAAGTAAGAAATAAATCTCAAATTCACCAAATAATTGCTGGCATGACTGGAGGACCTCTCCTGTCAAATCCTGTACACTGATTTCCATCCAGGATCGCTTTCCTTTCAATCATCAGCTAAGCATTTCAATAAAACACTGACAGTTTGAATTATCTATAAAAATGCTGACAGGAAATGTCAGCAGGAGCAGCTCAGCAGAAAGCGCTCTGTGCTCCTCTTGGCTTTCACCCAACAACAGAATAAAATGTTGATTTAGGGTTACCTTACTTTCTCAACACCATGTGCTCTTTTTCTTCAGTCTGCCCTTAAAATGTTATGGTTGCTTCCCTCCGCTGCCTTCCCCTCTTTCAGCAGAGGTTATATTTTATCCACAAGAGAGACATTATTTAGCATCTCCATCCCCGCCGTCCTCCCTGCAGCTCCACCGACTCACTGCCATTCTCCTTTGTCATTCTAATCTTTTCTTCTGGCATCACTACTTTGCTTTGACCCACGGCCTGCGGAGCGTCTGTGGGATGACACATTCAAAGACTGTGGGATTTTTTTCATCATAGAACAACATTAGAAAATTAAAAAAAAAAAAAAAAACGCTGAAAGACTTTCCTTTTTAATGATGCTTTTTAGTAGTTTTGTTGTTTTTTTCTTACTTTGTTCCTATTTTTAAACCATTTTTATTCCTGCCTTCGTCTTAGCGCTTTGAGATTTTTACCCAAAATGTAAAGCGCATTCATAATAAAATGTATTATTATTGTAGTAATTATACATTTAGATTTGTTCACCTTATTATGTGTTGATGATTGTGTTTGGGGCGACAGTAGAAAACAGTAGCTTAACATCCCCAAGTATGAATGAGGAGTGAATGAATAATGGCCACAATGTCAGCGCTTTGAGCGTCTGAATAGCGCAGATAAATCGAATCCATTATTATTATTATTATTATTATTATTATTATTATTGTATGAAATCATTTCTCAACAGTTTTCTGTTTTCACTATTTCACGTCTTTGTAACTCAATGATAATCTAATGTGATTTCATTGTAATCATTTTGGAATATTAGCAAAATAAAACATATTTTATGATTTTTCTCTCATCAGGAAGAGATGTCTGTTGGTGTGAAATATTGATTCTTCATAATTTTGGGATCAGAACCTCCAGCTGTCGAGACTCATAACAGGTTTTCCAAACTCTAACAAAGTCCCACTGTTGATCCGTCCTGATTCTGCTTGAGTAACAAAGTCCCCGTAACCATGGAAACAAACTTTCTCTTTATAGAAGTAAAATCAGCCTGATCAGATCAGACTAAACGTGACTTTCCATCCATTTTTACTGGTGAAAAAGCTTTAAAGTGAATTTAAGTTAAGTGAAGCACTGTTGTTCAGATGACCTCCATCAATGTATCAACAATCAGATTTGTATTAATAACTAAGTATTCAAACATGTACAATACATTTATATACGAAAAATAATACATCATAGTTAAAAAGAAATACACTATTTTCCAGATCTAAAAATACAAAAAGAGTATAATACTGTTTTTAAGATGGTCCTTTGGCTTCATTCTGAGGGAAGACCAAGGTGGAGGCTAAAACTTGGTGGTTCTCTGAAAGGATGACACAGCGTGAGCAGAGCATCATCACAGCCGACTCTCTCAGATTCTCACTTCAAAAGCCGTAATAAATGGTACATAATGTCGGCAGACCGTTGCTGTCTGAGGTAATTACCATCACATTTTCAGAGTCGTGACTAAATGTGGCTCAATAGATTAAAAACAACCTCATTTCTAAGCAGTAACTGAACGGCTGGAACCCGGAGGACACAGATGGAAGATTTAGGATCCATCAGTCCAAACTGCAGAAGTCAGCTAACACGCTGGTTCTGCAGACTATTGACAGGTAGAAAGCGGACCTCTCTGAGATGCAGATCCAACAGCGTTCATTCTGTCTGTTTAATGAAACAATCTGACTCCACTGAAGCAGAGACACGGCTATCCAGGAGTAACTCAATCACAGCTTGTAGGATGTTTGTTAGAGCTGCAAAGCCTTCCTACTTATTGTTTAGTTTCCTTGAATTCCCTGTGAAAAATGTAAAGATAAAAGCAGAGTTCCCTAAAATGCCTAGAACGTGTGCTTTGTCCTTATAGTAGCACATCAAGTAGAAATGGATGTTTATCAGTCAAATGAATCCTCAAACATCACATTTTCTTTGTGGAAATGAAGACAGTTTTTTCTCTCTCACCATTTCTTCAGATATCCGCTGTGTGCATAATGTGCATTATTGATTTTTGTCCTGGGGCATATTTAATATTTAAAGCTCAACTGGGTGGGTCTATATGGATAAATGCCTGCAGAGACAACGTAAATGAGGAATGAAGGCTTAGCTAGAGTTGGAACCACCTTGTGCAGGACCAGCCTTAAAGACACAGAACCAGTTTCTGTAAATCTGGACCAAACGGTGGGGAATTCTTATTATCCAATCCAAACCTGATGTTGAGAGGACAATTTGTTGTCAGGGAAGATATTTAAATGAAATGTAAAGATCATCTACTCTGGTTTGAAAAGTTAAGAAGAACCACATATTTAGAATTTCTTTTATTAACATCAAGTTTTGTTTTAATCACCAAGACTACCTGTAGAAACAGTTTTTTTTTTAAGCGTGACCAACGTCACTGTGACCCAAACAGCAGCTCCTTTTTGAAAGAGAAACTCAGCAGCCTCACAAAACCAGGATGAAGAGAAAGATCAGAAGGTTTAACCTGAACATGGCCGTTGTGCACGCAGATCTAACGCAACACTGAAACCAAATCCCGATTTACAAACACTTTCTTTTTTTTTTCAATTTGTTTTTATTGCAAACAAAGAGAGAATTGTTACATACATGAAACGCAATGAAACAAAGATACAGTTTCATATTTGTAATACAACATGGCCAGTTTTTTATTTTTATTTTTTCAAACACCTCAAACCCCCCCCCCCCTCCATGGTTTGCAAGACAAGGATAAGATATATATTGTCCAATATAACAAAAGCATATTTCTATGTGATCAACTCGATGACCAAATCGATCAGCCAAGTGGCAACATAAAATAGAGAAATATAGTAACATATATAGCTGATGTGATATTTATATGTAAGAAAAAGAAAAATAATAATAATAATACTAACAGTGCTAATAATATTATATGTATGTATATATATAATATATATAACAGTTGGATTATTATAATTTATTTTTTTATTATTATATATTATAAACTACTGAGATGTGATGGTAGAATGTGAAGAGGCCTCAGGTAGAATTCTGAGTTTGTCAAAGTGATCTTTCTAACACATTTTAGGCAACATTCACCAAACAGTAAAACAAAAAAAAAGGATTGAATGACTTTTTAGGGGATTTTTTCTGGGCTGTTAAAAACTGGTTCCTTTAGGAGGCGCCACAGCCAATCATTTTCCTCCATTTAACCCTCATGTCCTCCACTACATCCATGAATCTATCACCATTTAAAACACAGAAAAAACAGACTGCTGCTCCCACAAACTGGTCCTGGATAACTGTAAAGATATGGATGGAAAAAAGGGTCAAAAAAGTCCTTGTGATTTTTTTATGACATTTATAAATGTTTTTTTGTAAACATCTCTGAGTACAAAAAACCTTCAGATAAAGTTTTGATCCCAAGGTTGACAGAACAGTTTTTGTTAAGAAAACATAAAATAGATCTTTGTAGAACATGAAAGTTATATTTTGACAGAAAAAATGACATTATTTTGTGAAATTCTGCTGTAGTTTGTACTTTTTTCTAACAACACAAATCTCTCAAACTTAGGAAGTGGCATGTCCTCTTTGTGAAAAACAATAGTTTATTTGCCTTTTCTATAGGAGCCAGTAGAGAGGTGTTGACGTGGAGACCATTCTTCTCTGAACCCCATGAAGCCACCAAACGTAAATGAAGATTTCTTCTATTTTTGAACTGAAACAGTAAAACTGCTTAAGCTTTGAAAAACAAGACATTCTAAACTGTTGCTCTCCTCTCTGCTGGTAAAGTGATGCATGAATCACTGAAACAGGAGAGCTAAAGGTTCTGCATTATGTGCATGATGATTATGTTGTAAGAAACAACATTAAAAAAAAAAAACCTTATCGGCTTCTATGCAGCCGTTTATTAATGACAGCAGAGAAGATTTCATTACAGCCTGAACCGGGTTTCTAAACAGATCACTCAGCTGTAAACGTACATTTTGATTATCGTAAGGTTGAGGTTTTATTTTGAAATGATACCAATCACAAGTTTAATAACTTTCCTCTAAACGACACACATTGGCATGATTTGAAAATCTCCCTCTAAAGCTGAGTGTGTAATATCTAACTTTAATTTACGATAACAGCAGCCAGCCTCACTGCACTTTACATGGCATCAAGCTCAAAGATCCTATGCATACGTCACAATTAACTATGAAACCATCCATTTCCCAAAGAATATCAGAATCAGAATCCATTTATGTTCATATGCCCAGCTTTTACACTGACATACGAGATTGTTCCAGTACAACCAGAACAATCAGTTCAAGTTGACTGAGGCTGCAGCAATAAATGCTCATCTTGAATGAGAACCTTTCAATTTTTATATTTTAAGATATTTTGCACCAGCAGATATGAAGAAGAATCTTTATAGATTGATTCTTAAGTCCATACGTTTTAGGTGCATGTTGTTCTACAGTGTTGGTTGTTCTTGCAGTTTATAGAGCGTGGGTCAAACTGTCCTGAACGTTGCTTTAAAGAGGCTCTCAGTGGAACCATCCAAAAACTAATCTGCTTTAGCTCAGCTCACGTTGGCGTTTGTGGAACTGGGGTTCAGATAAACTGCTATCTTTAGTTTTAAATCCAAAGGTTAAGATGTGCTCTACAGAGTTAAACAAAGATCAGCCTAACATTAGAAACCCACTCCCATCATCTTCTGACCTGCCACTGCCCATCACCCACTAGCTTACAGCCCCTCACACCCCCAACATAACATTACCGATGCAACAGAAATGGTGATCAATATCAGATCTATACAGCTATAAAGTTTAGATCTAAATTCCAGCTCAGACCAGGAAAACAAAGACGTACTCAGAAATAAAATGATAAACTTTTAAACGTATTTTTCTTTACAAACATGTCCTCAGTCAACAGAAGGAACATGTTAAAAACACCAAAACCAGATTTTCATCAGAGTGGGTCTTTAAATAGATTAGCATTCAAACACGCCATCTTCAAGATGTGGAAACATGCTCTACGTGTCTTTTATACGGAAATTCTGACTTTAGGTTTCTTCATTACTGAAACTCATCTGCTCAAAAACTAACTTTGACTTTAAAGGAAACTAAACTTTTTTATATGGCTCTTTAAAAAGAGAGACTTTCTGAAACAGCTCAGACGTCACTTAAGAGCAGACGGATGTTTCCAAACATTTGTCGTTTAGTCTTTGTGGAAAAGAGCGTTAATATAAGTGTCAGGGTGTAGATAATGCAAATTTATCACTTGTATTAGTTGTAATGAGAGTAAATGGGGCTGTAAAATTGAGCTATTATGCTAATTTAAAGTTATTACATATTTATCAAGTCACAGCTGGGGAGAATCCACACTTCTGTGCACTAAAAAAAAACATGATTAAAATGAAACATTTAGCAAACAAAAGCCGTTTGGTTTCTGCCGTAATGACACATGAAGTGAAAACAGTCAAGTCTGTGAGCTACTTTCAAATCTGATGTCTAGAAACATAAACTACTTATTGACATTTGCTGAACATGTTTAAAAGGAAACTGAAGTGTTTCCACCTGGGGTTCATTAACTTGCTATCGTTTCAAGGCCAGTTAGACTATTTTAATCTTGCAACAGACAACAATGCGCATAATCCCCTTGATAATCCCCCTTTGATTTATTATTATGCTTGTAAGATCTCTAATGCTTTTTTGGCTTTGAGGTGCTGTTGGAGGCATACAGGCCTGTGTGTGATTACAAAGACTGCAATACCCCCCCCCACTTCAGATTTATCAGGGTTTTATTTGCTGTTCTGACCATCAACTGTCTCCTGCATTGAAAAATATCATTATTATGAATACCAGTAATTCCAGCATTTATCTTGGCTCAGCAAAGCTTCTGTTGCGGCAAACACAGAGGTCTGAGAAAGGCGGTTAAGGAAACCCTGAAAGTATTAGGAGCACAAAGAGGTCAAACCGGGGCTTTTGTTGGACCACCTTAAACCCTACAGACAGAAGACTTTCACCGCAGCAATCTATTTAAAAGCTCTTTGACTTTTATTCATTCCTGGAGTTGGATTAATGAGTGCATTTAAATGCACTTCAGTTACTGCAGAAAAAGACCGTATTCAAGATCATGTAAATACTTTAATCCCGATGAATGCAGTTATTCAAGAAAAGGGGAAAATAGAAACGCTCCTCCCAGCTTAAAAAGAGCTAAATTGCCTTTATATAAGAAGAAAGTCACTGTTTTTAATGATGCAAAGAAACGTTTGTATTCAGATGTGATGAGTACAAAAGCAACTAAACTCAGCTTGCAGCTTTTTATACAAGCCAAAAAGTCAAATGTGTTTCAGTCAACAAGAAAGCAAAAACCATTGACTACTGTTCTCACCAGTTAATAATTATGGATAAAACTGTAAAACCGAGGAGCACAATACATTGACATTTAAATAATGATAAAAGTGTGTCTGGGTCAGCCACAAATGAATACATGGATTGGTTCCTGATCTAAGGTAACATAAAAAAGGCTTTCAGCAGCTGTAAAAGACATTTCTGTCTACTTCAGTTCTGGAAAAAGAAACACGAGTGTAGATTGTCAGATCTCATCGAGCAGCTAAACGAAAGCACGGACAGGAAATCCGTTAAGCTCTACAAATTACAGCAGAATCGTTTTGCTCATCTTTGCTGCTTTTAAGATACAACCGAGACACGATGAGGAGCAAAGTCTGCTGGGACTGGATGATCAGGAATCAATTCTTTGTTCAGTTAATCAACAGCATACCAAACAGGTGACTGAATCGTTCACGAGAGAAGACAAAAGTGTTCAGACTGGAGAATACTACCACAGCGCAAATGAGAATTCTACATCATTTTTTAAGCTGTTACCCAAACAGTAGAAACCAACCAGGAACAAGGATTGATCCCTGTCTGAGCAGCAGAGACACTGACCCATCGTTGACGTCTTCTTTGAGCTATTGTCCGCACTAGAGCCGTGTGTTGCTCCTGCACAAAGTTCCATAAGTGTTTGTTTCATCTCAGAGTTGGGACAACAGTCGGCCTAGCTCTGCTGAGGCTGTCCAAATATGTGACTGTGTATGTGATGCCAGGATGCCGCGCGAGCAAATGGGGCCTACTGACAACATTTAAAATGCCAAATATCTGCCTGGCAGTGGAAGCAAGTTTGTATCCTCTGGGACATTTTGCATGGCAGACGTTCAGCCATCTGTGAATGGGGGATCCACTTATTTATATTTATTTGATAATTAGGGATTTTCTCCGTGTTTCCAGCCAGCAATTCTGTAACAGTTCTGGTGAAACTGCTACACAGTGTGGGACTGTCTCTTTTGCACATTTGTCGTAGTATGGGTTTACATCAAGCAGGTGTGGCTGCGTTAGCACGAGTTCTATACGGTGGGATGTTTGAATTTGTGAAAAACCAATGAACTCAGAGGTTTTGTGCTCCCTCCAGAGTTAACCCAACAGTATCCAGGAGAAACATATGCCTGGAAAACCCAAGGTGACGCTAACATCCCTCAGGCTGAAGACGTGTCCTTAAAGAATTACTCTTCCTATAGCACCGCTCCTTACTTTTTATTATGACACTAGAATATGTTTGGCTGCGTTTTAAATGTGGGGTTCCCTGATCACCCCCTCATGTCTTCCTTCTCTGCTCTTCAACACTTCTGTGTGACGGCTTCAGTTGACCCTCATACTCCTGTAATTGGCTATTGAGATTTCTGAAGGTCTTTCCTTCAGCAGAACAAATGTTCAAACAAAGGAAAATCTTCAGTAAGACAAGGAGATGGCTTAGCAAAAGAGGAACAAAAAGAATGGAGGAACAAACAAAAAGAACTTTGGAAAATCTATTATTGATTACATTGATCAACTCAGTTTATACATTACAACGGATTATGCAGCAGATGAGCAAAAAGTCACTGAACATCTTTTGTTGGGCAAAAGAGATAAGCTTAAGCGGGGATCCACTTATTTGATTCAAGGTCCCGGTTAAGGGGAGCACTGGTGGGTCTTGCAGTTCCCTTAAGATTCGCACGGGTACCTGAAGCGACGTAAAGAAAACGGAACGGATAACAATCCTCCCAGTTCATCCCAAACAGAACAGACAGGCAGCTAGAACACTTGACATGTAAATAAATGTGGTCCTGTGAGAAAAATCCATTCCACTCCACCAATGACTTTCAGGTGTGTCACTTACTTGTTCAACTGGGAATGCCTAGTCTCCAAGAAGGAGGGTCAAAAAGTCATTACTATGGTAATGCAATGCAAATGCCAGAGGCAAGGAGCCAACAATTGATCTTGAAATTGACATACTGTCGTCATGATGGTTTCCACTCCATTGAGATAAACAAATGCTTTTCTTAAAAAAAGAACAATCAATTTTCCATTCTGGGCCTAAAAAGTTGATCAAATTATGACTTTCCATGAACGCGTTGGGACCACTTATTCACAAACATCAATCAGATGGTATCGATTTTTAAGTCATGTGCAAAGCTCCAGTTATATTTTGCTGTGAAACTGGAAACTGCCATTTTATTTGAAAAAACATGTTTTGTGTACGAAAACAGATGCTGCATCCTCTGAAAGGTTTCTTTCAAGTAACACTACAACCAGAATGTCACAAGGGGGCCAAAGTCTGGGTCGCCCTGTGCCGGTCCCCAGCCTGGGTAAAATACAGCGATGTGTCAGGAAGGACATCCGGCGTAAAAATCTCCGCCAAACCACGGAATTGTCGAAAGCTGATTGGCTGTGGCGACCCCTGAAGGGATATGCTGAAAGCTGAACAACAACAGCATATTCTCCTGACTACAAAGCAAAAAAAAACATTCTTTCTTTTTAAATCCACCAAAACTACAATTCCCAGAGCCCCACCCCTTTACATTTGGCACCACTGAAAAGTGCCAAAGGTTCCCTACTGTTACTGTGAAGTTTATGAATTATTAGTTAATAAACATAAACAAATATCATTTCTGACTGAAGATAGTAGAAGTTGTTAACATTAAAGTTTAATAAAGGGACTTTGTTTCATAATTCCAAGCCATGACTAGTTTGTCCTGTAACGTTATCTGCAAACTACTTATTTTCTCTTTCTTTCCTTAATTTATACTAATCAACACTTTACTTTTTTGCAGGCATTAGAACCTTTGTAAAGACCTTTACGTTTCAACAATCTGCCTGTTCCAGACATTTGCTGTATTAACAGCCACAAGCTATTCCTTTTGTTCTGCAATTAAATCCTTTTTACCTGAAGACATTTGTCTTCTGAGCCATGCTCTCAGGGACTCACCATAAAATCTGGCAGACATGCTTCAACACAGAGGGGCTGAACACAAGCACAGCTTTCATCAAAATGTGCCATTTCATGCATATTGTGCCGCATTCATAGACATTTCTCTGCAGCGTGTCTGCGTTTACGCTGCTCCAAGGTCAAATCGCTGAAGCTGGCATCCTTCAAAGTGGTAATAAATTAAAAAAATGTGAATTAAATATGAACAGTTTGAGTTGCACCAGAATGGAAAATGTCTTTTTTGTTCTTATTTTTCAGAGGGAAACAACCCTCCACCAAGCTGTCTTTCTCCATGTGAAAACTCTTTGAATGTAAACAGAGAACTCTCAGTCACAACAGTCACTCAGCTTTGACAGAGCTGACTCAGCGAAGCTTTTTGTAGAACTCCGGCTATGAAATCCTCTCTAAGACATAAAGACTGGCCAATGCTGAACGTAAAGACGTCAAGAACAATTTCACTTGTCTATGGTTTGGAGATTTCTTTAATAGTGACGCTGGTTGGAGCTTATCCAAGACTTACAGCTTATTGTAACAATCAGAGGAGAAAAGGATTCCGGAGGTTGACAGACCACCGACTTCATCTGCGCCTTAGATGTGCTGAATTTGAAATCTCATTGCACTGAGTTGCATCATGCAACTAAAAGACAACCACAGCTGTTTATACAGGCCTGCTTCTGGAAAACATTTTAGACACAAAAATACTCCAAACTGGGTTAACAGAGCTTGAATGTCCACATCAGAGACAAAATAATGGCAACTAACAGAAGCATTTGCTGTTTTCTTGGATTTTTTTGCCTCGTCATAATGATGCTTTCATGCTGTGACGAAGCGTCGGCCTACGGAGGAGGGGGGCACTTTACTTGGATGAAAAGCTCAAACTGCATTAATTTGAATGCATTGTTTTTGTGCCACATGAAGCTATACATTGTTTTGGGGTGAGCATGAAGATCACCTTCGCTTACACAGAAGCTTAGACAAAAACAGGAAGTTAGAGTGATGAAGAACAGGTGAAGAGTTTCTTCACAGACCTGCAATGAATGCTGCAGAGGAGGAGGTAAAGAGCCATGATTGGACAGAGAGCAGTTAGTGATGACGAAGAGGTGAAAAAGAACATTCATCCAGATTTGGTAGAAACTTGGTGTTTTGTTGGTTTGTAGCTTGTAGGACTTTTTAACATTTTACATTTTAAACCCACAAATGCTATTTTTCTAAAGACTTAATTGAGTGTATATGAGAACTGGAAACAGGAAGTACCCGCTGCTCCGAGCAGCCAAAGTCCTACGGACTTCTATAGAGAAACAAACAGTTACTCAGTCCTTCTATTGGTCAGAATAACCATTCTGGATCTGATAACTTTTTAACATCTTCTTAATAATCCTCTTTTCTGAGGATGTTTTTTCTGTAGTTCATGTTTTCTAAGTTATAAACAGACCAATCAGATGCCTCAGTGAAGGTAGGTGGAGCCTGCTGGCCCCCATGTCCAAAACATTGAGGCACAAATAAAACACAAAAGTTTCAAACATGAAGATTGGATTTATGCTTAGAAATACAGATATAAGACTCTATTTCAAAGGTCCAAGTTAACTTTATATATTCGTTTACTGATAGAAGATGTTTGTCCATGTTCTTATTTAAATTACATATTTCATGTTATCTGTTAGATATTACATTTTATTAGTCAGTATTATCAACAAATTGGATTAAATGAGAAAATTGTTTTCATTTTATGAGAATCCTCTTTGGCGCACATTTCTTTAATAATTGCATTTATTAAATCAAAGTTCATTCTAACCCCACCTGAATGCCGACCAACAGGGACTTTTTTCCTGAAAAAATTAATAAATAATGGAGAAAACGTGAAAAAACTCGAAGGAGTGATAATGAATCAGCTATTATAATTTTCACCCTGTGCTTGATATCCAAAAATTCTAATAACTTTCATATTTTTTTATTTAAATTTAGGATGGGAGTCAGGGAGGCAGCTGCTTTCATTGCTCTTTTTTAATTCATATCAATTCACAAGTTTTGCAGGCAGACTTCATTCCAGTTGATTGGAGTTGAGTTGCATAGTTTTCTTTGGTCTGGAGTTTTTCAAAAGACCTTTTTTGGATACTCATATTTTACCTTGTTTGTACAATTCAACTATTTAGTCTAAATAGAATATTTCTTCTTTTGTCAGCCAGGTACTGATCCAGTCGTTGGATGTCTGATAGGGTTAAGAACCAATCATTTGGATAGATGGGTGAGCTCCACCTGAGACGTAAAGGTGTGCAATTTACCTATTACTTACATTAGTTATTAACCCATAAAAACCCTGATCTATTTTTTCTTAAAAATAAACGTATTGTATTTAACCATAAAGCAAGTGCACCACAGAATCCATGGCTGATATTTTTCAGTTACACTGTGTTCACCGTGGTTTCTCATGGGTTTAAAAGACTCTCGTCTCAGTGGTTTAAATAGGAACACATACATTCATCTTCATCTTAACGATTCCCATTTCTTTAAATTGCTTTTTGGGTCCCAGCGTTTTTAGACAAACGCCACTGTTACGTTTTAGACTGCAAAGAAATTTGCCATAAATGTTATGGGTTTGTATTTCAGGTGGACAGAAATGTAAACATTTTTAGCTTTAAGATGAATTTCCTGTAAAAAAAAAAAAGATGTTGAATGAAGACATTTGTTGAATGATGTCTTTGCTAATCAGTGAATTTGACCAAAAATGAAGGGAAATGAGAAAACTAGAAGGTAACTGCTGCATTTAGTCATTCGATGTGTCTCATTTGACTCGTTTAATTCCAGAGGCGTGTCAGTTTAAGGAATAGCACTGCAAGCCTTCAGGTAAGAATGGAGATTCATTAAAGTTCATTCTTGTGCCTCCAGGGAAATCAAAAGCAATAGAGTCAAAGGGCTTTACTATAATCCAGTCTTCCCAGATATGAGTAATGCAATCAGCTGAGCTTTATGAGTAATATAGTGGGAAATATTTAGGCTCCACCAAGACATCGGGGGGCAATCAGTGAACAGGAGGATGATTAAAACAGACCAAGACTGTCCATCTTTTAGTCATCGCACCCATTCTGAAGACCAATGCACTTCGGTGGACGAGTAATGACGGGGAAAGTGGTTGATTCTTCCGCATTCAGGTATCACTAATTGCTCACCAATTGTTTTATTTTCATTGTTAAATCCTATTAGATAGAGATGATAACTGCAACATTCTTAACATGGAGAATGAAGTCTGCCTGAAACCAACAGAGCTAATCAGACTTTGACATTCACATTGGTCAGATCGTCAGAGACTTAGATGATTTATAATGACTTAATCCATGGCCTGGGGGTCTCCCCCCCTCCCCTGGTCTGGCTGGGGAGGATCTGGTTCACCTTATGAACACACAGTTCACTTCAGCAGCGTGCATGTGGCTCCACCCCCACGTGCACACTCCCACACTGCTCCGTCTGCTTCATCCCTCCTCCTAACCCAAAGTATATTGATGGACAGATGTGTTCCACTCATTTCACCTTTCATGTAATATTTGTCTTTCCAGCAGATCTGGTATAATTGTATAATTGTTACACTTTAAAATATTAACTCATTCGTATCGTATCTTGTATCCCCCACTCTCTTTTCCTCTCTCCTTTTTTTCCCTTCACACTTTTCCCCTCTCTCTCCCCACACACACTAAATGTAACAAATAAATAAAAAAATAATAAAAACAAAAAGGGGTTTATACAAATCTACACTCTGGTTTCTGAAGTTTTATAACCTCTTCTTGGGATAGTAAAACCTGTCAAACACTAAAGGGCTTCAGCTCTAATCTGTTTGCTAAGCTGTTGGACAGAACAAGTAAAAAAATAATGACTCCACTTTATGTCCAAATAATTTAAGTTTTGCTCTTCAGATTCACTTTCCAGCCCAGCCTGTGAAGCTCAGAGGGACTGTTATCAGCGTTTTAGTAGCAGAAGCCATTATTTATGTGTGTTGTCAGGGTTTTAGTTGGACAGTAGCCATAGGTTTGCCCTTCATCCTTCCTGGGCTGCTAGTTCTTATGAATGTAGTTGATTTAGCAAAACATGATACATTTATGTATTTAATCTTTCATTGCTTTACAGTTGTTAGTGCATTCAGAATGGGATTCTTAAATATTATATAATGAAACCAATAACATAGAATGGTTGTGGTATAAAAGAGATTATGGCTTCATTAAAGCAGAATTGTAAATATGTGCTTAAGTGGACTCTGCAGTCTTTAATGTCTCCTTATGTTACTCAGTAATGGATAAAACTAGAAGATATGTTTAAAACATACTCCCCATATTACATTTGAATTACTTTCTTTAGGCTGCACGGTGACTCTGCAACTGGTTACTCTACATTGTCCCTAGGTGTGAATGTGAGTGTGATTTGTGATTTGACTGGCGACCTGTCCAGGATGTAACCCCCCCCATTCGACCACAAGTGGCCGGGATTGTTATGGTTAGTAACTAGAAGGTACCCTGGAGCAGGAAGGACCCAAATCCAAGGGTTTGGAATGCCAAAAGGTTTCATAACCAAGATCCCCCATATATGTGGGACAAAATCATAACACCATTGACAAAACAGGACACTGCGACAACAAAAATCCAAACGACAACTCCATAAATACCTCAAATAATAATGAACAACAAACTGCTGTGAAGGGTACATGAAGGGGAGGGGCGATGCTGCCACACAGCTCTAATTGTGACAGGGATAGGCTCCAGCAGCCCTGTGACCCCGAGAGGGACAAAGGGGGTTTAGAAGATGAATGAATGATTTCAATTCTAAGTGGGTTACTGGTTACTTCACTCCATACAGTATGTCACTTATAAATATGTCTTTACTTTGAACCAACAGCTAAAGAGCCCGCTTTCTTCACAATCAAATTCCTGCCTTAAGATTCATGGATGTTCAACATTCCCGATGTTTTCGCTGGGCCACATCCCTATTCCCCTTATGGCTCTCTGCTTTGGCACCATCAGCATCTAGATCAGGCAATTACGTTGATGATAATTGATTCAATTTTTTTCTGTGCTTCTCCAGATGCTCACAGTTCTTCCAATGTTGATCCATTATTCACTCACTCCTCCTTCATTCTTGGTGATGGTAGCCACAGCTGCCCTGGGGCAGACTGACACAGCCGTGGCTGCCAGTATACCCACCTACAGCCTCTCTGACCATCACCGGGACATTCAGACACATCCACACACCAGCAGAGCCACACTGGAGACAGGGAGGGTGAAGTGTCTTGCCCAAGGACACAACGAAAGTTGACTGGGGGAGTGGTGATCGGACCGCCGATCATTGGCTGACCTGCTCAACCACCTGATCCACTAATCATCAGCAGATAAGGCAGGGATTCTGGAAAACCAGAAGGAGGCCTAGATTTGGGCACCCCTGCTTTAGACTCTACGATTCATACATTTGTGGTCCGAGGTCATTCCTCGCATTCAAGACGTCTCCGACCCAGAGCCTAACCGCCCAAAGGCTGTGGACGACGTTCATGCACTTTTTCTGTTTCTCTAATAAGTTTTTCATTCGTATTGCGAAGATCACTCAGTATTAAAATATAAGGTAGTTTATCGTCATCATTTTTAGATTAAATCCACTATCTGTCCCTGTTGACTGATGTTCTTCACCAACACTCTCAGTGACTCATTTCTAAACACATGTGCACTTTAACCCAGTTTTCCACAAAGCGGAGGACAGGCTGGCGGCAGAAGAGCTTCTGTCTTGTATTTCTGATTAGATGGAGGTTATTGAAACTGAAATACGTTTTCTAATCCAATCAGATGGCCGGCGACTCCCAGCAGGTTTCCACTGCAGAACAAATGATTTGATGTGTTTGGATGTAAAAAAATACCAGAGAGCTGTTTGTTTTAAGTGGATGCTCAAAAGTGGCTCAGGTTGCTCGTGGTTTCTGTTCATATGAGGAGCATCAGCACATATTTATCGCATTTCCCTCTTTTTTGGCCTTTATTTCTGTGCAAATTTCTCAAAGTTATTTATGACTCTGTGAAATCTGTTAGTGAGAGTGTGTGTAATCAAAAGTGTCCCAGAAGAAAAGCTAATCCCTCACGTGTGATCACACCGTGCGAAGGCTTTCGCAGACACTGGAGCTGTTACGACAGGCTTTGACTTCACGCTCCATGTAATGCGGTTAAAACAAACAAACCCAGGGACAGATGGGCTAGGAGTTCTGGAGCATTTAAGAAACCGTGCACCTTTTTCCACATGACAGTCCTCACAATCATATGCTCGACACCACACAGAATAAACTATACATGGAAACCAACGAGGTGTACTACCAATCAGAGTGTGAGTGCGGCCATAAACGCGGTGATGAAAGTTGTATAATCCATGGATAATTACACATAACTGCAAAGGAGTGACAGTGTATGCATGTGTGAGTCGCTAAACTGACATTTGGATTCATTGTGTGGTTATTACAAAGTATTGGTGTGTTAAATGTCATAAAGTGAACTGTTGTACATTAATTTGATGCAATTTCTCATTTTTACACAAGCAACTTAATTTTAAATGCTTTATAAAATATGGAAAAAACTCTTTTTCATTTAAGATAAGATGTTTTAACCAAAGCAAAATCTTTGCATTAATGCAAAACAATGAAAACTAATTTTTAGGGCTTTTTCCTCCTTTAGTGGTTTATGTGGGCTTTTACTCACCTATGAAAGAAAACAAATACCTGAAAGATAGATTTAAATTCACACTCCGTTCTTCTTCTAATGTATTTTCAGTTTCTTCTGATTATGATTATGCCGTTTTTAGCCGAAATCCAAAAATCTGTCTTGCATTTAAAATTCCCCTAAGAGTTAGGGGCAGACTATTGACTTGCAGTAAGTCCACCCCCTTTTCCCATCATCTCTTTGTTTACACTCTCTCCTACTAGCTAACAGCCCATCACACCCTAAACTAACATTAGCTACCCATCCGTCCAGTTCTGATCCAGATTCCAGCTAAGACAAGGAAAACAAAGACGTTCATGGATCTGTTTGTCTGCAGGTGGACGATCAGAAAGGGGCGGAGCCTGGAGACTCTGGTCCACTGTAGTGCCTACATCACAGCTACAAGTTTTTTCCAGCAGCATTTTTTGTCTGCTTCTGATTCACAATGACTTGAATAAAATGCAACTTTGAGCTTAATTTTCTTTATCTATGTCCTCAATCATCAGCAAAATGCCCCAAGAACATGCTAAAAGAAGCAAAGACACCCTTTTCATTTTTAAATGTGGTGAAGAGTTAAAGTAACAGGCAACAGTTTCTAATAATGAAAAGAGAGTTTCTCCTGCAAGCATTCATAAAGCATTTCTGCTGCAGAGTCGTGCACAAACCAACGCCATCTGTGCTCTGTCATCGACAGAAGTGAGTTTCCACTCCTAAGAGTAAAGAGCATTCCCACCACACAAGCATGTGTCTCACTGCACACATGTGGCAGGACCTCCTCTTTTTCTTCATGTGAACGCCACACATCTCTGCAGTATTCTGCTCACCAGCACAGGAACAGTTTTGATCTGTACGTAAATGAGATCCGGGTCTAAATTTGGCACAGAAAGGTGTGATAGTAGTGCGACAACACAGATGGTGCTCAGTGGTGAGGCTTTCCTTTGCCCCAGTGACTGAGCAGCACTCAAAGCTGCAGCTGAGCTGCTGCAGTGGGACTCCTGGCAACAACACAGAAGCTGCCGTTCATTAAGGAAACGGCTGAGTCAGCACAGAAATGATGAGAGGCTCTGGACACATGACGGATTTTATTCCTCTGGGAATCGACTGCAACAGCCTCCGGCTGGCTCTGTACTCATCTTTTAATGACTAATCAAAAATGATTTTAAACATCACTAACGTATGATGATTTTTATTAAATAGTAAGCCTGTGTCATCATCCAAACCTCCACTAATCTTTAGTCATTTTTCTTAATCCTGTGACTGGACTTCAGCTTTGACTCCAAAGATTGTCTGGATCTATTTGTAGCTTTTATGTCCATGATCTTTAGGTAAAACATGGAATGGGAGTCTGCTGACATATTTAAAGGTGTTTAAGGTGCCATAACTGAGATCTTACGGTCTCTTGGGACAAACGTGACTGTGATGTATCTGCAGAGTTTGAAGTGGCTGTAGATCATTCAGATAGAAACTCAGCTATTCTCACTTTGGAGACCTCTGCCTGTTCTTCTGGAACAAGTCCAGCTGCCAGCTGATGGATGATGCTGTTAGTGCTTCAAGAACTTCTGTTCACCAGTCGATGGAGCCAATGGAAGATTTTTGGCGTACCTGCGATTTGATCTTTTTCTTCCCTACTTGATGATTATTTGATTTGCTCTGATTACACTGACTTTATTTATGTCAGTTGCAGATAAACATGTCCGTAACTTGCTGCTCCCCCAGCCATCACTTCTTGTCTGACAGGATCCGGCCAAAAGCCAAGGACGTTTGCAGCGCGGTCGGGAAGCAGCTCATTTACATCCTTAATTAATCACAGGTCTGCTTCCCTCGTTATCAGTTGACTTTAATCCAGAACAAACCCTCTTGTTATGTCTTAATGAGAAAGTAAATCCAAGTGGCAACAACAGCCTAGTTGATATTTATCAAAACAGAGGGCCAAGTAAGTCATCAAAGAAAATGTCAGAGAGCTGCAACCTTTTAGAAGGACTAACCTTTGAGGCTTGGTGGCTAGATGGAGAGTCATTTGTCTGAGGTGAAGTAGTGCTGAGTTATAATGAGGAGTACTGTCATGTTTGTTGCAGGAATTAGCTGTAGGCTAAAGATTGAAGTGTCCTCTGAGAACCTTAAAAAGCACGTGTGCGGCAGAACCAGAAAGAACTTTTTACATGTGCACCAAGATGAAGGGTTGTATGAAGACTCCGGGTGTTTTGAGGCCTGGATTTCATTCACAGAGACCCAAAGGGTTTGGTTTAAGTTGCAAACATGTCGTGAGTAATGTCAGTTATCAGGGAACAACATCTATAGTGGTTTGGTTCACAGGACGGTTTGGGAATCCCCTCATGTACTGGACTATAGATTGTCTAGTATCATAGTGGAGGTTGGGTGCAGACGGATGGATAAGTGGAAACTAATACCAAACTTTCAAGACGGGATAGCTACAAAAAAAACTACCGACAGGATCCAACAAACACTAAAAAGGATATAAATATAAAGAAACTTTCAAATTATCTGCATTAGATGCATGACTGCAAGTTCACTTCCTTATTAAAATACACATTATCCCAGAGTTTGCTTTTATACTAAAGATCAGATGTTAGGAACTACTGGTGGCAGAAACTTAAACATTTAATAACCTAAACATGCCAAAACCCACAATGAGGGAGAAATAAAAGAGTGACAAACAGATGATCTGACAATGAAGAGCTGGACAGCAGACACTTACATCCACTGAATGTCATTGACTGAAATGAAGACAACTCAGAACAGAACATGACCAAAACCAAGAAATACCACTGACAGCAACCTTCACTTAATCCTCACAGCAGGATTCATTAGCAGCCAAAAGCTAATTTAGGTTGTTTGACAGATTTAAAATAAAACATTCAAAATAAACATAAAAAAGGAAACTGAAGCCTGATTAAAACATATAGAGCCTAGCTCGGCATTAATGCATCTTTCTCTCTGTCACAGAAAACTCAGATGAAGCCCCTTCCTATTTTCCTTTTTTTGTTATTTAGATGGGACATAAAAAGCAGCAGCCTCTAAAGCTGGAGTTAGATATAAAACATAAAAACACTTGGACCGGTAAGTGCTGCCTACAGTCCACTTCTGACAAACATCGACTTTTAGAAATCATATAAATACAAACATGGTTTGTTTATCAGCTCATTGCTCTCATTGTTCTTAGAAGAAGAAGAAGCAGCAGTCTTTATTGTCATTGTACATAATGCAACAACATTGTAGCAGCCTTGGAGTGGTGATACTATGATTTCAAAAGAAAATATTTACAAGTAACCAATAAAAATACAAGTATAAAAATAGAATAGTGTTGTTCCTATGAAAACTCAGCTAAAAGCAGATAAACACTGGAGGTAGAATAGAAACCATGAGCTGCACAGGTCTGCACTGAGGCTAATAGAATCACCTCGTCCCACATGTGTGTTCTGAGAGAATTTGAAGAGTTTGATACAATCTCTACAGTCTCCAAGGTTAAAAGAATAGAAATACATTTTGACCAACTGAAGCAGATCTTCAGAATTTTCCAGTGCCACACATTAAATTTAAATGAACAGCAAAGTTGTGTCTCCGTCCTGCTACATCCTCTTCACTGCAGTATCCAATGACAAAGACACAAACCAGACAAACAATGATACTCAAACTGCTGTAACGTGTCGGATGTCATTTTGCCCAGAATTATTGTGTCAGTGCGTAAAATAAAGGATATTGTTTTTGGATGTGTGCACTGCGTTACACCTACACCGCTGATGTAAAGGTTCCCCTTTGCCATCCGTGCCGGGCCGTGCTGCTGTCTGCAGACGTGTGCTGGTAAACACTTCATCCGGGATACGTTGGTCATCCCCACACGTCTGTGCGTGGCTTTGCCTGCATGATGAAACCTCCCGCCCCGGGTTTAAGTCATAAAAGAGAAGCTGCTGGGCCAGAAAACCACATTTTCTGAAGAGGTAATCATGACCATTAATCATGTTGGCACACTTCTCTTTTCCATTGGCCAAAAAGAATAGGTCATGGCTAAAGACTGTACCTTCACATTGGCGGTTAATATGCACCCCCTCCAGCACACAGAGCCCACCCCTCCCCTCCACTAAAGGCCATTTCTGCTGATATGCAGGTGCAGATGTGTGAAATGATCTCACTCATGGTTGTCTAAATTAGAAAATAATGACAAATTGGCAATGTGTGAGTGAAAGCTATCCAAGCAGTCGACTCATTATGACGCCGACGATCATTCTTAGGCTCTCCCTTTGAATTAAAAAACCACTGATTACTATTGACAACAAGAAAAGATCCGCTAAAAATCTTTAGGAGAGGCCCTTTAAATGAACAAACATAGTTTACCCAGGCGTCCTACATGTTTCACAGAAGCCCAGGAGGGACACACCCAAAACTACGGCCAATCTCTGCATTTTACTCAGCTTCCATACTGGGCAGTCCTACTGCAATGCAGTGAGTCACTATTTTCACAAAGTGGTCCGAATGGGGCTAAAGTATGCAGTTTAGTTTTTTTCAAGCGTAGAGGCTAAAGTTTCTGAAAAATCTACTTTTCAAATTAAAATTCTGCTTCATGCAATATAATTAAAAAGATCATTTGAAAATGACTAAAGACGTTTTACAGATGATGAAGATGAAGCAAAGTAGCTGATTTGCAGAACTTGTTTCTGATTTGTAAAAATTCAATAAAGGCAACTTTATTTCTATTATTAAGTTTTTTTTCATAGGGACCCATTTTAACCCTGAAAACTCAATTCCAGCTCTGATTATCTTTCAGGGTAAAAAAATAATGATAATCATGTTTTACTTTGTTTTAAGGAAATCTTGAATCATAGACTTCTCAGTAGTATTTTCGTGCTAAAGTTTCTGAACAGCTACCTCCTAATTTGCTGTTAGGATTCTCATGTGTCCCTTTTCACACATTTATACAAATCAACTTTGTTATTGAATTGTCATTTTCTGTTAAATATTTACAGCCTGATTCAACTTAGACTCAGATCACATTAAAATTGATTTTCTTTTAACAACTGGACAATAACTTTATCTGCGTCCGACTTTTAAAGTGAGACGGATAAACAAACCAAAAAAAATGTAATGGTGTTTTCTGAATATTGTATCAAACGTGAATCCGTCGTGACTGTAAGCTTCTCAGAGTACATGTATTCTCCCCGAAGAAACTTTCCGAAGATATATATATATATATATATATGTGTATATATATATATATATATATATATATATATATATATATATATATATCTCTTGCTCTTCTTTATAAAAAAAAACTAACGCCCCTCTCACCCTCCGCGGGTGGTTTCTCCTCCAAGCTCGGGTCCTCTACCAGAGGCCTGGGAGCAGGTCCTGCGCCAATATCTTAGCTGTTCCTAACTTTTCTGCTTTTCTGGACTGAGAGGTCTGGTCTTTCCAGAGTATCTGTTGTAGCCACTCCTCCAGCTTGGGGGTTACTGCCCGAGTGCTCCAATTACCACAGGCACCACTGTCACCTTCACTTTCCAGGCTTTCTCCAGTTCTTCTCTGAGCCCCTGGTATTTCTCCAGTTTCTCATGTTCCTTCTTCCTGATGTTCCCATCGCTTGGCACTGCCACATCCACCACACAACAGCTTTCCTCTGTTCTTTATCCACCACTACAATGTCTGGTTGGTTCGCCATTACCATCCTATCAGTCTGGATCACAAGTCACAGGATCTTTGCCCTCTCATTCTCTACCACCTTTAGTGTTTCCATTTTGACCTTGGGGTTTTCAGTCCATATTCTGCACACATGTTACTGTATATTATTCCAGCCCTTGAGTTGTGGCTGGAATAATACTACATATATATATATATATATATACATATATACATATATATATATATATACTATATACATATATATATATATATATACATATATATATATATATATATACATATATATATATATATATACATATATATATATATATATACATATATATATATATATATATACATATATATATACATATATATATATATATATATATATATATATATATATATACATATATATATATATATATATATATATATATATATACATATATATATATATATATATATATATATATACATATATATATATATATATATATATATATATATATATATATGTATGTATATATATATATATATATATATATATATATATGTAATAATATATATATATATATATATATATATGTATATATATGTATATATATGTGTATATATATATATTTAATTAACTTTAGCTGTCAGAGCAGCTGCTTCACAAAGGTAGCGGGATGTTTTTAAGACATGAAGTACACAAGTTGTGGCAGACAGAATCCAGTAGTTTTCCCAGATAAAGCTTCCCTCACAAAGTGAAAATAAACAGAATTGATCCAATTTACCATGTGTATTTATTCTTTTTTATCATCTGGAACAGGTAACCCATGGACTGGTACCGGTCTGTGGCCCTGAGGTTGGGGACGGCTGCTGTAGTTGATACCCTTCAGCACAAAAAGTAAGATAACATGCGTTTGGCAGATCCTTACTGTTGTAGAAATGCTTTTCCAGCATTAAATAAGTTACAAATGGAAAGGCTTTCTTCCCCTTCTATTGCTGCGGCAGCAGCAGGGCTCATGCTTTTAGGTGCTGCCAATCAACCGTCTGATTGGGAGACCAGAAGCTACAAAACAACGTCGATATCAACAGAAACACAAGCTGTTTGGCTGAGAACACTTGGCTGATTTTTTCCTGGTTCCACCCACATCCACAGCTCTGCTGCTCATCACACAAATATATGTTCCTCACAAGTTTGGCACTAATTTCACTGGAAATAAACAGACTTTAACAGTTTGAGATTGTAAGAAGTTGTGTTACCAAACACACATTTCCTTACTTTTGTGTGGGGTTAATTAGAAGAGCACAGAATATGAGAGCAGCTGCTTCTGAAGCAAAGAAACAGAAAAAACATGGAGCACAATTAATATAAAAGTATTTCTTGTCAAATTTCTAGTTCACATGTTGCTTTTTAACTCCAAAAAATATGGAAAAGATTCCAGTTTAACGAACATTGACAGCTTATAGAATCCATAGCATAAAGGGCCTAGCTGTTCTTAGAAAACAACATGTTTGCTCCATTTTCCGCATGAATGTCAACACCTGGTGATGCAGGTGGTATATTTTATCCATGTGTTACTGTTTCAGGCTGGGGAACGTGTCAGCATGGCTCGACAGGCAGGGCTGGAGAAGTGATCATCTCCCCGAGTGTCGCTTTCGTGGTTGTCTGGGTGCAGCTTGTCCCAATCTGCTGTCTGTTTGATTTTTAATAAATACATAAAAAAGATCTTAAAACTCCTGAGTGTGGAAATTCTTTGGGTCTTAGATGAAGGAACAAAAGCAAACATGTGCGGTCAGAAGATAGTAATAATTTAGGTATAAATAAAGTGTTTGCAGCTTGGGATTTAAAGTTACTGTGATGGTAACTGTAGACTGTGATGCCACAGGGGCCCCCCTTACTGCAGGAACCTGCAAATTCTGCTTTCACCTTTGATAGGACGATGCATGAAATTACCCAGAAGTCTTGAAGAGACTGACACTATAAGCAGGAACTGATTGGATCAATGTGATCAATATGATCAGGGATCTCTTCAAATTGGAATGCGCTCGACTAAAAAGTCATTTTTTTCCCCAAGGTTCTGTGAGACACCATATTTATACTCAAACGGCGTAACCTATGGACGTTGTTCTGAGTCAGAAATCAAAGTAAAACACATTTTTCACCTGACAGTTCAATGTGCAATTTATACTTGGAATATGAAAATACACTTTGCTATTTAGAATTCAATAGGAACATTTACACAAAATATTAAAGAAAAGATAAAACCAATTTTAAATTGTTATGGTTTTTTAATGTCTTAACTTAAATAATGCATTTTGCATTATGCATTAAGGTTGCTCTACAAAAAAAAAAAAAAAAAAAAAAAAAAAAAAACATCTATGAGGGATTTCTTCAAACTGCATTTATCACTCACCTAAGAAAACGACACAGCTGTCCTCAAATGCAGACAGTTCACTCAGACGATGCAGCTAAACGGAAGGCAGACGCTGTAGTCTCCTTTTCCAGACAAAAAACACATTTTCTGCTTTGTGATTACATGCAGAGGTTACATTTAGCACAAATCCATCAAAACAAAACTGTGACTTTAAACTCTCCAAACCACAGACTCACTGAAGATGCCTCTTCCTCCACAAAGTAAAATGAGGATTCCTCCGAGCAGGAAATGAGCTTTCACTACAGCATTGTCCTGATTTGTTTTCCAAGTCGATACGTTGAAGGAAGGCAAACCACTTTAGCAGTTTCAAGTCTCCAATCGATCCACAAGAACTCTTCATACAAGCCAAATTGCCTTGGAAACAAGTGACATTCATCACTTTCATTCAGAGGAGCAATGTTTTCAGACAAATCAGAGCTCACAACCAAAGATGAGCACTTTTGCTTTGCAGCAGGCCGCCTTTCAATTACAGCAATGTTTGCAAATGTATTTATTCCATGGCGCCTTTTGGGGACGGGCAGATTACCTTCAAATTAGGTCACACGTGGCACAACTGCATCTTGGAGTCTGAAATATTGCTGATGATGACTGTGATGTCACTTTTGGCACCAGATAAATAACCTTCCTTATTTCTAACTCAAGTATTGTATTTTTTCATAACTTCATAACTTCATAACTCAAAGGGTTCTGCTGCTGTCAGGACCTGCATCTTCATCGTCTTCAGCTTCATGAGGAAAGGTGAAGACTGTCCAGCTCACTTTAGCTTTTCAACGTATTGCAATTCAGGTCTTCCTGAAGTAACACGGTCTCTTTTCAGGTTAAGGAATCTCAAGAAGACAGATTGGAAGGAGGCTCATTTCACATGTTTATCTTGATCCGCTGTGCTGGATTCAGCCCAGGCCGGGTTTCCTGCCCTGCACTTGTCACACCTGCTCCTTGTTTTCAGACTGCAGCACACCTGTTTCCACTTATGCAATCACCTGCTGCAGCTCAGAACCCTACAGCTTCGCTTTCTCTGTGCAGCAGAGCATCCTGGGCCGTGATAAATCGACGTGTTGACGGTTTTGAATTTGGTTGATGTGACACTTAACTACTTTGTCTTTTGGGGAGTTTTTAATGTCAAAGCTGCTCTCATTAATATGTCTCCATAACAAGCGCTCACCGTTCCCTCATGTGACGGAGTTTCAGCTCCTCGGAGCGGAGCTTTGTTTAGTTTCGGGTGGATCCACAAATTGGACGGCAGCGCTCGCTTTCATGTTGTGAAGGCAAAACTTAGGCGCTCGTGTTTATGGATGAGCCCAATCTGTCAATGTGTGAATGGGGTTTTTGTGAAGTGATAATGAAATAAACAAACTCAGATCAAAACTCTCTGCATGCTGTTATGGTGACACACTTTTCTCTTCGTCTTCTCTTTCTTTCTTTTGTGCTCAATGTTTTCCCAAAAAACACTGTTGAAAGGAAGTTTCCATCACTACTAAAAATAAAAACTGTTAACAATCCTTTAGGATGTTTAACATATTTCTATTGCATGTTGTGTTTTTTATGTGCTAGAATCGACCTAAATCCCAATTTTAGAGTTTGTCCCTGCAGGATTTCTCTTAAATGAACAAATGGAAAAAAGATGGAATGAAAAGAACATACGCTTAAGAAGAAATTTAACCAACCACCAAGGTAGAGGGAGAAAGCACAGAAAATCTATAGATGTCAGAACTGGAAAATTACCCCGCGCAGCCTGAGCAAACAGTAACTCAACAATATATTATCATTTTCAGACCATACAGAAAGATTAGTATGGAGTGGATGAAGCAAGAGAAAGATGGCAGACTTTTAAATTTACCCCTTGGACCCATTGATCAAAGTAAATGCGTTCTGAGAAACGTCTCATGTGGAATGGATCAATGAGGATCAATGAAATCACAGCAAGCGGCTTCAAAAGGCCTGTAAATATCAAAGGTCCATTTGCCTCACCTCAAATATTTCACAGATGAATAATAATCAATGTGAGATTCATCAAAAAGAAAATAAGTTGCTCAGAGAAATCATGAACGTCAAAAAATGGTTTTATCTTAATGTTTACAAATGAAAATATAACAATTTTCATTTATCTATTCTACATTTTTGACTGAAACTTTGAATTAAAGCCGAGAGAGGCGGAGCTAGTGACCGTGTTTATAGCAGCATGTTAGCTTTAATTCAATTCAATTTTATTTGTATAGCCCAAAATCCCAACAACAGTCGTCTCGATGGGCTTCGAAGTAAACATGAACTCAAAAGGATCATGAATACAAAGAGTTCAACAGGAAAATACCAAAATGAACTAACAAACTGACTAAGCTATACTGGCATTCCTGCCCTCAGACCCCCTTTCACGGTAAGGAAAAACTCCTAAAAAAACGGATTCCGGAAAAAACGAAGAAACCTTTAGCACTTCACTCTTCTCTGTTCATGTAATCAGATTAAAGATTATTACTGTCCACAAAGCTAAATCAGGGTCAGGCAGGCAGGAGTCAATAACAGGCACACGATCATCAGAGGAGAGACGGGGTAGTCAGGATCCAGACGAGATTCGGGGCCAGCAGGCAAACGGAGTCAGACAAAACAGGATCAGGAAATCAGAGGATCATGTCTGAATATAACGCTGAGTAATTCAGGCACAAAGTGGCACAAACATCCTTCACACTGAGTGAGGCTCAGTGCAGAGTCTAAGACTGTGAGTGAATGCAAATGAGAGTCAGGTGTGTGGCATCCAAGAACTGTATGCTGGGGTTGCTGGGAGATGTAGTACATGCAGTACTCTGGAGACGGTTCCCACTGGTGACCAGAGCGGTCATGAGTCATGACTTCTGACACAAAAATGGAATTCTGGGAACAAAACAATTAAAGCTGCAAGTGGCTTTGTATGCCCCGCCCTCAGTGGCTAACGGCTGGTACACACCCTTCACTCTCCCCTTCTTCCCCTGCCATCCTGGTCACACGAATAATTCAGGAAGGAAAAACAAAATTCAAAAGGGCAGCCTTTCTGTTGGTTTTATCTCCAGAGAAGTTATTCTGTTCTTGGGTCACCTGAGGGTGACAAACAAATCTATGTAATTTCATAGAAGAACCTGCAAAAGTTGGTTTTCAGACTGACTAGTTTTTGGATTTTCTGGATCAAGTTTGCTCCACAGTCGCGTCTTCTGATCACTCAAAAAAGGGTTCCAGTTAAATGGCACCTTAAGCAAGCAATTGGCGTGATATTCCAACCGTGGATGATGGAAGGAGCTTGAGTCACACTTTTCAGTGATTGGGGCGTTTCCCGTCCAATGGCCTTGCGACAAATGTGACCTGGGCACTGACAAATTATTATGGGGCCTAAAGCTCGATCCATGCTGCAGAACAAAGATCCAAAGCAAAGCCGACATACACATGTTAGAAATGCTGTAACAGAAAATAGAATTGAGGAGTCACATGACCTCATTTTAAGCATTTTACCAGAGCTTTAAAAGTCTGTGTAGAAAGACGACGATGAACAACTTCAATGACCTACAACAATTTGGTCAGAAGAAAAATGGCTGAAATTACTGCAACAAGAACAAGTGACTGACAATCATTTAGGGTTTTTATTTCAAAAATTGATCTGAAAGCTCCTTTTTCTGTTCCACTGAAAGTGAAGAAGATGTCAGACAGGGTTTCAATAAAAGGTTGAGTTTACAGTGAATGTAATTTGACAAGAGAAAGGCTTTTGGCTTTAATTTAAGTGATGGACACAGACTTTACACTGAGGGAAGCACTTGTTAGAAAACTATGGGCTTTACATAAAGCAAAACAACTAATATCAATGTGGTTTGGCATTATGACACAATATAAGCATTGTGTCAAAGCACAAATTTGGTTTCCTGAATAAATGTGAGCAGAAAAAAGGAGTTGACAGGAATATCTAACAATCTTGACATTTCAAACATTTTCTACTTTGTATCCCAAGCCATTTGAGTTTGGTGAATGTCTCAATTTAAAGCTGAGTGTCAAACAGAATTCAGTCACTGACATGAAAGTAATTTGGTGTCGCTGCCATTATGCTTATTGTGTCCCAGTCGCAGGTGGCAGCTGGGTAATCGCACCTATCTGCTGGAGGCATTTTAAATCAGCAGTTCAACAGTAAAATGTTAACTCTGGAAGCCAGATGTAGACCATCCACTGCTAATGGCGCCATTCCTCCACGAACAGCGTCATGCTCATTAGCCGCAGTCTTTTCTTCATGCACTTTGTTCATTTTCATGCTCTTTTACAAGAGTATTTATGTTACAAAAGCATGAAGTACAGAATATGTTCATTCCAGAATGCAGAAACAGGACAGACTCTGTTTTATACCCCATAAATGTATTAGTCCACCTATTTCCACATGAAAAATACAAATCTGCATAGATGATAACATGAAGGAACTGTTCTCACTGTGTTTACACTTATAATTTAATGTGTTATCTAACAAGCAATAATGCTAAATGTTTAAATGAAATTAAATTCACTGAGAAACTCATTAAAGTAAAATTTATAGAAGACGGTAAATTGTTTCCTTTACAAAGGATAGACTAATAAACAGCTACTTTTGCTCATAAAACTGCTCTAATTTACACACTAACAACTATAACTATGTGAACTACAGGCTACTTCCTCCTGCTAAGTGTGTCGTATGAAAAAGAAGACCAGCATGGCAGACCTGACTGATGACAATAGTTCTGTTTCCATTGAATATGAGCACAAACTGGATTTGTGCTCAAAAATGAAATTGCCCAATGGAAACACCACCAAAAAAAAAAAAAAGAAATATCAAAAAAGGTTTTCCCGCTAGGAGGAAGGTTTTTTTTTTAGGCATTTCAACATGTTAACATATTACGCAAAACTGGAACGGAAACACTTTTTCAAATTAAATGAGTCACATGACCAACAACCGGATGGCGATGCGCTTCTTGGTTGGATCCACAGCTCCTCTGTAAAATCCCCAACCACCATTTCCCAAAATGACTTCATCCGTAGCCACTCCCACGTGTAAGGAGCTCGCCGCTCCATGAAGAAGACGCAGACGTCTCCTTTGATAGATGATGATGGCCGCTAGAGCCGTGGCAGAAATTTGAATAGATCTGCCGTCAAAGTATTGTTCACATCCGTGATCATGTTGTTGAAAGATTTGTCGCCTGAGTTCGTTTGTGTTTATTTACATGATTAGGATTTAATGGAAACAGTGTCATTGTGACATTTCTAGAATTTTGATAACACTTTGCTCATGTGTGTGATTGAAACAGAGTGAGTGAAGTGCAATGGTCATCTCTCTCCAAGCCGAAGAGTTAAAAAAAAAAAAGAAGTTGAACCCATACCAGTACTCGTACCGTCCTCAAACCCGTACTCATACTCATACGGATAGCGGTACAACCACCTCACAAACCAAGAAGTTGTTCAGACAAAGGCAGCAATAAAGTCAAACCTAAATGTTACACTACAAACCAGAAAACTTTTAGATCAGACGTCCTGATAAACTGGGCTTTTCTCAATAATCTGCCACATATTACACACATCTGTGCAGATTTTCATTCATTCAGGTTGATCCCATCAAAGTGGGAGAAATAAAAAAACTGTCAGTGACTGACTCCGTTTATCCTTTATTATTGAAGACAATCCACATATTCCCCAAAAGGCTTTTTACTTATAAAACAAAGGGTTTTTTTCTCCTGACTTTCTACTTTAATTACTTTGTCAGACTTGTAACATCAGGGATTAGCTAACATTATAGTCCCACATTCACCTCAAACAGCTGCAGGTTTCTGGTAAAATGATGAACATTTATGTTAATTCTCCTTTCAGAGATCATTTAGCTCAGTCAGGGACAATACAGAAGAACATATTTATATGTTGGAACAGTAAAATATGTCCACCACCAGAGGCTTCAGCTCCTATGTGTCTGCTCAGCTGCTGACAAGACAAGTAAAAACAAAAAGAGATTTTGTTATTTATTAAGATAGACTTGTGATTTATTCATGATGTTAGAGCCATAAATGACATTTAAAGTTGTACTCTAGAATGTAAACAGGTATCTGGAGTAGTTTATGTATGAATTCTGCAATCTTTTAAAATATCTTGGATATTTTCTAACGGAGAGAAGCTTCCTTGTTTATCTATGAATGACAGGACTTAAATTTAAGATATTACATATAATAACGCAAATATAGACACACTTAAAGTACTTTTTCATTCAAGCTACCTGAACTATTTGGCCAACTGTGTCACAAGAGTTAGAAACAACCTGTAGATGTCTCACAAAAATAAAAAAAAAACAAACATGTAAAAGTATTTCTGGTTGGATTCAGAGATGTTGTGTCTAGAGTGGTGGAGAATTTGATCATGAGCGAGGGTGTCACTGTCAGCGCTTCCTCATTGTTTTGGGAATCCTTCAGAGAAGCCTTTTCTTTGAAATCCATCTGTAGCCATCTTGCATCAGAGCTCAGCCTCTTGGCCTTTAATGGTTTCTTATGTAAGAACACATCAGCAGCCACTCTGGGTGAGATCGTACACACTCTTTGTGTCTCTGTTTTCACACATCGCCTCCCTCTCACCACACCTACTGCATTATGAAACAGACAGTCAGCTGGAATCAACCTAAAGCCACACCACAGTGAATCACACCGGCTCTCTGCCCCCGTGCGGGGCTGCAGCCTCCACCTGTAGCCACATGCTGCTGTTAGAGTTATGGGAGAAGCTGGTAGCTTGATCTAAGCCTGGCTTGTCTCAGTTTAACACGTCCTGCAAGCATTTTAGAAAAATGACCCTGAAACATGATTATTTCACCACACAACTGTGTGCACCAAGGAAAAGCAGAACACTGCAAAGCCAAAAGCTATCAGCCTTTTAACGAGGCTTCTTAAAACACAGCCAAGTTCTCGCTGAGTGCCACCAAGAGTGACGGAGGTCTTCTGCTAAGCTTCAGCGATTTCCTTTATGAGCAGATAAAAGTCAAGCAGCCTGTGGGATGGCTGTGCATGTGTGTGTTGGGGATGGAGGGGGGTTTGTAACTCACACAGGGACATTAAACTTTATTGCAAACCAGCATCTAATGCTTCAACTCTTTCTAATGTACCCCCTGATGTCTTAAGACCAGGAAATATTTTCTCAGCAGGCTCACTGCACGGCCACCCCAGCAGAATTTTCACCAACAAAAGTCAGAAAAAAGGGTCAATTATGCGGTAAGATGGGAGGCGAGTCACCCACAAGGCTTCAGAGGAGACGCCACGCGCTCCTCGCATCTCAAACCCTCAATCACATCAAGCCAAAGTGGCGACTTAGTTTCTGCTCCTACCTTCTCTTGGCATCAAGTTCCAGATGAGTGATTTCCAAGCGACTGATGCTTCAGGTTGTGGATGCTGTGCGGCAGTGTGCACGTCGGTGAGTAGAGACAGCAGAGGCAGGGAGGAGATGGGAGGGGGCGAAAAAAGGCAGGAGGAGGAAGAAGAAGGAGCAGATGCTGAATTATGGATGTAGGGGGGCGAGAGAGCGTCTCCTCTGCTGCTTCTGCTCCCCAGATCGCAGCGCGTGAATCATCCTTGGTACAGATCAAATGCTTCAGTCCACTGAAGGCTGGGTGGGTCTGCTTGGGCTGGGGGGTAATGAGAGGAGGTGGGGGAAGAATGATGCCATTTGGGAAGGAGAGGAGGGTCACAGATAAGGAACTACTTTTGGAAGTTTTTGTCTTAAAATGTCAAGAAAAGTGCATTTAGCTGCTGTTCTTAGCCACAGTCTAACGATCAACAGAAATGTTGGGTTAAATGTACTGAGGTGCCAATCATGCCAACAAATCATTTAGTGCAAAAACATTTTAGAGATAAAAATTAAAATAAACAAATAGTCCAATAATTTTTAGAAATGAAAACAAAGTTTAAAAAACATGATACATTTCAGAAAACCAAATAAAATGTAAAAATAGAAAGACATAGGAAGCTGGAAATGGTAGAAACTATGGAATCTGACTAATTGGATGATGACGTCTAATTTTAGCAAAGGTTTCATGACTGGTAAGGAGTAATTCCAGGATCGCTTCATGCCAAACAACATTCAGATGAACGTCCTCAACCAATCAGTGATGTCCCTCAGTGCCTACCTTCCTGATAACCTTAAAACTAAATAAAATAAAATAATAATTGGAAAACAAAAGTGATTTACAGAAATCAAAATGATTTTTTTTTTAAATTGTTACAAAATAAGAAATCGTTAGAAATGTTTAAATGCTAATTACACCGTTAACACCTGCATTAATATGCAAATGAGCAGCAACAAGCTACATGAAGTAGGTCTGTTTCCTGACAGCTAACTGAACAAAAAGCGAGCCTAAACTGACTTTAAGTAACGTATTAAATGAACGATTTCTTACTCTGTTAGCTATAAAACACATAACAAACCTACAGCTATTGGTTTTGAAGGTTTGGAGAACATGTAGACACAGCAGAAGCAGGTTTGGAGTGGCTAAAAACACTGAGCTTCCTGCTACCCAGAGTAAATTGCAATTACAGAGCATCCTACCAAAATAAAATACAGGTAAACCAATAGTGACAGAATATTCACTTCAGCTGCTAACAAGGAGTTATGAAATATGTATTAATAACATCAAGGACACCTCTTACCCTCTCCATACCTCCCTCTCTCTGCCACCATTATTGCCCAGGAAAAACATTTATCCCAATGCAGTCACCCTGCTGAGCCTCAGCAGCACTTATTTATTTTGTATGTGGATGGTGCACTCTGTCATTTCTTATTCATTTTTATGTATTCATTAATGAATTGCAAGTGATCTGCACTTCAGGGCCACCATATAAAAGCCTCGCCCAAAGACTCGCAGACGCATGGGATTTGAACCCCTATGAATTGCTGGCACCTTCACAGTTTTATCATTTTTTATCTAGTAATGCTCAGAACTACTGAAGTAGTCCAGTTAATTTAAGTTTTTTTGTTCCTTAAGTCTGCAAAATGGTTTTACCTTTTTCCCCTGAACGTTTGACATTTTGTTTGGCTTCCCTTTGCAGAAGACAAGGCTGGGAGACGGGCTCTTTTAAGGATCTGGCTCTGATTCAGTGGCTTTAGGAAAAGCAGGGACAGCTGTCATTGTAGAGGCCATGTTTACTGTCAACTGCACAGGCTGTGGGCCAAATTCAGATAACCCTGCATCTTTGCTGCTTTTAGCACACAGGAACGAGTGTTTGAGAGCAGACGACTTTGAGGCATCTGTGACTATCCAGAAGGATTCATGGCTGAATCATTGGATGCATGCCTGCTGAAATGATAAGGATACAGTCAAAGGCAGATGGATAAATGTGCAATTCTTTTAGAGTTTAACACACAGGTTATGGACCTACAGTTTCTAAAGTCAAATAATCTCCTCGGTGTTTGGGATCTGGTTACACGGACCATCAAAGAAAACTGGCTAGCTGTAAATATAAAGATGATACTTTTTAAGATTTGAATGAAAGTGAATCTCTAATTTCAAGTATACAAACGGTGAAGATCTTTAAATCTTAAATCTACGAAAAGAAATCCATCCCTCTTCAGAAATCCCTTTTAGGCTCACAGGGCTGCTGGAGCCTATCCCAACTACTGTTGGGCAAAGGTGGGGAAGGCCTAGGTTGTCAGTCTGTTACAGGACCCAATAAATAAATGTGAACTTAAAAGTAAAATGTCCATCCCCCCTTTTGTGCTCATGGGGACGCTGGAGTCCATCCCAGCCAGTGTTGGGTGAAGGAAGGTTACACCCGGGATGGTCTGCCGGTCCATCGCTGGGCAACACAAATTCACACCGAGGTGGAATTTAGAACCATCCATTGACCAATGATAGCGATTTTGGGACTGGTGGAGGACGCTGAAGAAAACCCACACATGCTCGAGGAGAAGGCCCAGTCGGGATTCGAACCAGGATCTTCCCACTGTGAGGTTAAGGTGCCAGACTAATTCAATTGAAGGCATTTAAACATGTTTATTTTCATCAAACCGATGTTGGACTATAAATCCACATGACTGAAGAAGCTGGGTTTGTGCTCGCTCTGGATCTCAGCAGATGATGGTCTTCATACCAAACTTGTTAGAAACTATCTTCACTGGCTGCTTCCTTTCCTAATGTCACCCGTTTTATCAAGGTCTTTCGTTTGATCTCCACCTCTTTGGTGTCCTGCTTTTAACTCATCTTTCATTAACACACCATCTGTAAGTGGGTTTTACCAAAATGTCATCACCTGTCTGCTCTGAAATTCTGCTCTTATCATTCTTTTAATTGGAGTCGAGCAATAAAAAGAGTTCAAACCAGAATGAGAGAAAATATTTATAGTCTGATGAACATAAAAGGTTATTTTCTTTATTTTTATTAATACTTAATAAATTATTTTAAATTGTGGTTTTGTTTGGAAAAAATTGCATCTACTACCTGGAGCAGAGTTTTAGTTTTAAATTAAAAAATCATTCCTTCATCTTCTAATCTGTTCTTCCATTTTGGGGTCATGGGGCTGCTGGAGCCTATCCCGGCCACATGCATGACAGGTCGCCAGTCTGTTGCAGTGCAGCTTCAAATATCATGTTAAATAGAAAAACTGAAAGAGCGACAGATGAACCGCCAGGAGAACAGAGTTGGAACAGAAGAGAGCTGCCATGAAAGACAAAACTCTTAGTTGATTGAAGTTCTAAATGAGTTTTTAGTATTTTGCAGGATTACAGTAACAAGCAGTGAATTGACATTTCTATGAGGCCAAGTCTCTTGGAGACCAGATTCCAAGTGGGACCAACAAAGAGGAAGGTAAAGAAATGCTGACAGCTCTTCCCAAAAACCAGCTGAGCTGATTTGGACATCTTGGTAAGGTCTTTAGGTCATGTCCAATCGGGAGGAGACCCTGTTGCAGTCCCAGGACATTCTAGAAGAAGTATATCACTCTTTTTGCCTGGACATGCATCGTGATGTTCTACCACTGGTGCATACTGGATGGATTTAACGTCTCTATTATTAACTCTGAAAAAATCACTGGAAACATAACATTTAATTTACACTCTAAGTCGCTTGGTTCAAACTTTTTAATGGAATATTTAAAGCTGAAATGAGTCTGACATAGTACCACCTGTCCAAGGCTTATGCGGGCGGTATAAAAGGGCAGCGTCTCCTGCAGACAGTCAGGGTCCGGCTTTATCTGCATGGCGGTTTCCACCACTCCCCTCCCCATCATGGCAGTTCGTTGGAGCCATTTCCTCATAACCATATCAACTCCAATGTGGATTAATCTGCATCATCATCTATGTTTTCTCCTAGCCCCAGATGAGTCCATGGGATGCATGTTTCTTTTCAAACCTCTTAAGATTTCATACCGCTGTTTTGTATTTTCATGTCTGATGCTTGCTGTTCAGCATCAACAACCTTTAGGTAGTAACTGTGTCTGTGGCTCAACATCTGATTGGCTTTGGAGACAAATTCAGACTTGTGTTGTCCTCTGTGTCCCAGCACCTGTGTCAGCATGGAGATTCTCAGAGGTTGCTTGGAAACATCATTGACCGGACTGTGAGGTTGATCAGGAGATGAATGACAGGTGCTGATGTCAAGCACTGCTTCATTGCAGTTTGTGTGTTTTGTGCTGTTGATGCAAGGTTTGATTCCCTTCAGTGAGAAGATTTGCAGCAGAGAATAAATCCCTGCTTTGGGTCTTGATTGTGTGTGTGTTATTGGGCACACTGTGGCCATTAGTGTGGTTTGAAGTAGCCACTCTGGTGACTGTGCACGCCTCATCCTCTTACATATTATGCTTCTTCTTTGTTTTTGAGTCATAGAATGTCTTTTACCTCTTTCGATTGCATCAGTAAATGCAGGACTTTTCCAGATAGTCTACAAGTCTCACATCCAAAGCTGGACGTCTCTCCTCTAACTCCTGACTGAAACATCTAAATTCACTGCTGTGAAATGCTTCAGTACCCTTTCCAGCAAACCTTATCTGTTTATACTGTTTGATGCTGGGAAGCGGTTGGGTTTGCAGGAGCTTTGTCCTCGCTAAACGCCCGACTGCTGCTGCTGCTGCTGCTAGAAAGGCTGTTAAGGAGAGTGGTGAAAAGTGAAGCTGAACGGAAAGATGTTGAAGCAAACAATCCGCTGCAATCTTCAGCAGATCTACAGAAAGCTCTTCAGTTCATCGTTAGTCATGACACAAAAGCATAATGCAGCTTTTAGCTGACAGTGTGTTTAATGTGAGAGCCTCTTGTGCTGCATTCATGTCCAAAGCTTTAGCTGTGTGTGTAACTGCTGTTCAGGAAGCCTGGCAGTTTCATCTGATAAAGCACAGACTGAGTAGATTTCCAATAAAAACCCAGAAAAACATGGAAGTGTTTTATCTGAAAGTGCAATCATAAAGCCTGTAAATGAAGCCTCACTTAAAAGCCGATTTGGACAGAGAGACCCTTGAGCTGAATTGCACGCCCCTCCCTCATTCTCTATCAAAAAAGAAAAACGTCCGTCAGACTGAACCCAGACCGGCAGTCATGTGATCTGGAACTTGAAGCCCATCGTCTCTGCCACTTCTGTTAGTTACATTATGTTGCATTACCACTCAGCTTTACTGCCTCCACTGTGTGTGAAAGCTATAATTTAGAATAAACTGCTTGAATCATTTCCTGCATTGATTGAATGGATGCTCGAATGGGCTCTAGTCTGTCAGCTCTCAGTCTCGTCTCACGAGAAGCTGATGTGAGTGATGGACGTGCTCTGCAGGGGAGCAGCAGGAATACAGCTGTTGATATGCCCAGCATCTGTAATGCTTAAATCTGTGTTTTCATTGCTGACTTTTAAGCTTTTGCTAAGACTTGAAGCAGTGTTGATGCATGAGTTCTATCATCTAAAAACCTTTTATAGCTTCTGTGGGAATTTGAGGTTGTCATAAGTGCCTTAGTGGGCTCTGGGGACATTAAAACAGCTTTCAGATGTTATGTGTGGGAACAGAAAGGAGTTTCAGCACTAAATCTGTTTACTTTTATTTACAATAATGGCAGGTAACTGATATTTAGTGGCAGCTTTGACACGAATGCCACCTTAAAACCCTTTTTTTCTCTCCTGTGATCAGACGGTGTGCTCTTTCCACCTTTGCCTAAATGTCTGCACTCAGTGACTGATGGTCAGTCTCAAGGGTAGACAATGTTACCGAGAGCAGCAGCCTTTTTCCAGCTCCTCCATTAAGCCCAGCGCCTGCGTTTGCATGCTTGTTAGCTTTCCGCCATGTTGTACCAATCTCCAGCCTCTTCAGCTCTGCAGCTCCTTGTCCTGATAATGTCAGCCTGTCAGGGGCGGTGGGTGTCGGCCCCTCTGCTGCTCGGCCCAGCCGTGCGTCGGTAATCATTCTGACCGCTGCAGTGCTGATTGGTGCTCCTGTGTCGAGCCTCGCTGTAGGTGAGTGATCAGCTGTTCTCTTGGATACACAAGCCTGCTGTTGATCAATTGCCCCATTAATCCAGCAGCAGAATGGATAATGCACGGCTGGAGGGGATACACTCAGCAGCACAGTGGCACATGTTCCCACTTTGCACCTCTTGTAAAACAATCCCCGAGGTTGTTTTGAAGGGAAAAAAGTAGTCTTACATGGTTGAGGTCCTCCTCGTCCATTTGCATAATGTGGTACCTATTTTAGAGATTAATATTGCCCTGCAACAGAAGAAGCAATGCCTCCATTCTGCTGATGCACCGGGGTATAACGCAGTGAAGTTAATGAAACAATCATTCAATCCACGCAGGGGGATGATCAACGTGCAACCAAATTGATTTCCACCGAGTTTTGAAATGTCAAAAGAATGTTCGCAATCACTTCCAGCCACTTCAGCTGTTTGCTTCACAAAAACAATGCAAATGGGCGGGGGGGGGGGGGGGGGGTGTCCTGGCCAGTTGGACTGTTTTATCATTTATCAGATGTCATAATTCGTATTATTGCTTGTGGATGGTTCACATACTTTAGACGATAAGCCAACCAGACGAGTGTTTTCATGAACTGATGTTAACTGGACATTAATTTATTTCCAATGTCTTGAAATGACAGTGCAAAGTGGAGTTTTCCATGTTTTCCAGAGATTTTTCCTTACCACGAAGGGGGGTCTAAGGGCAGGTATGCCAGTATAGTTTAGTCGGTTTGTTAGTTCATTTTAGTATTGTGGCGTTTCAAAGAATGCAGACGCTGGTTTCACCATAAACTCCTCATTTATTTCGGTTACTGGCGACCGTAACCACGCCGTACAAAACAGGGTCAGCTTTCCCAACTAAAAAAACGAGCTTCACTCCTAATCTCGCGGCTTTTCCTCCTGTCTCCCGCCACGCCCACTCTTCTCCGTAATCAACAGAGCAATTTAGCATCTAATAGAACATCAATGAATGAACAGAACACGGGGATGCTACAGTATTTTCCTATTGAACTCTTTGTATTCATGATCCTTTTGAGTTCAAGTATACTTCGAAGCCCACCGAGACGACTGTTGTTGAGCTATACAAATTGAATTGAATTGAATTGAATTATTCGCTAAAATTCATCCCAAATTAGCTCTAAGGTTCTGGAGCAAATACAATGGATCAGTGTGTTTCACAAAAGTCACACTTGAGACGCCAGCTTCTGCTCTGTTTTTCATTCAGCAACGTTTTTTTTTTTATGTGCAGAAAACAAAACAACAGTCATTTTCTAAAAGGCTGACTAAACTTTATTGTTCTGGCCTCCAAAAAAAAAAAAATCATCTCACATTGGTAGAAACAGTCACTTCCTTTGAAATATTATTAGCTTTTATTACCACATAAACATGTGGGAACCACCTTTTTCAAATGTTAAAACAGTTGCAATTCTAAAAATGTTGTCACGGTGCCTCTGTCAGCCCCGCCCCCTCTGCTCTGCTCCTGACTCCACCAGCTGTGACCACTTCACCCTCATCAACCCCGCTGCTCTTAAGGAGACCCAGCTCCATCATCCGACGCCAGTTCGTTACCCCTAATGGTGACTACGCCTGGTCTGCCTGCTCATGCCTAGTTTACTCTTGCCTTGCTCTAACCTTGTGCCTCATTATCTCAGGATTCATCAAGAATAAGGTCACCTGTGTGGAAGTAATCCATTGCTAACCTGTTGCTTCGAAGAACCTCGGAGTCGTTTTGCCGCAGTATAACTCCAGCCACGCCACGAGCCACGTTCTAGTCTGGATCACCAACCTGCGGAAAACAAGCTAGTCATTAAAACTACTTACCAAGTCACTCACCTGTGTGATCATTCTGGGTTTCAGCGTCTGGGTCTGTCTCACCTGAAAACTATGACATATGTACGACATAAACAAGACATAAAAATATATATAAATATATATATATATATTTTAGTTTTGTTTCACTATAATTTAAGATAAAAAACCTGCATTCATTTTTCAGAAACCTCTCCTTTCTTTTTTTCTTTTTATCTCTACAATTTATCCCATTTCTTTTTTAACAGATATTGTACGGTTTAAATAAAAAAATATTGTGCAGATGAATTATTTTAGTGGTCCACGTTTTCTTTCTTTCAACTTTCTTTAATTATTGATCCAACACAGTGCAGTAATCTGTTGTTCCATTTCTCTGATGACTTGTTCGGTTTTCTCTCTGAAATTCCATCGCCCTCATAAAAGAGTGTTTTTCTCGGCCAGAGGGTTTAAATGCTGAACGAGAAATGAAAGGTTGAGAAGTGGGGTCAACATTCCTGAAGCAGCTGAAAGTTTCAGAAACTTAAACAAGTACAGAAATGCCAACTTTACATGTTTATAAAGCCAGAAATTGTGACAGTGGGCAAGAATAGTTTCACTTTTTAGACCACTTATCCAAAAGCAAAACTGCAAAAGTCCTGAGAGAACGGAAACTCAGTTTGGAATTTGTTATGAAAAGCTGCTGCCCAGTGTAACTCCACTCTCCAGTGTTTGTGACTTGAACAGAGAATAAAAACTAAATCTTTGACTCTGCACAGATCGCAGGTTTCAGCAGTGACGGTGTGCATAAGCATTTAACATTTCCCCCTAAGTGGATGCATCATTTTAGTGACATCATGTTACATCACGCTTTAGTCCCACCTGCCCTTACAGGTACACACGGGCAGTCTGCAAGTGTGAAACGCAGGCGTGTTGTACAGTTTTTTAAATTTTTTTTTCAATCCCCCCAAATCCTGCAGACTGTACAAGGAGCCCGTTAGAGCTGTTCACGTGATTCTAGAAATTAGGAATTTAGAGTGTAGTTTGTGTGGATGTCCCACGGGCACTTACGGATCACGTGCACACCTCGTGCGTGCAGCATTTGTTAGTAAGGAGCCAGAACTTCCATCTTACTAATGGCTAGAGTGTGGCGTCAGGACGCCGTACGACAGCATCACCCATATGTCATAAGTGTCTGTAACCTCCATCAGCCTTAAAAATACTTCACAATAGGACCACACACACAACACCAACACACTGGTACACAACACTGGTACATTCCATTTTCACAGGAACTGCAAGACACACCTGTGCTCCACTTAAAATGCAGCACAGACCCAGACAACCCCCCCCCCCCCCCACAGACCCCGTATGGTACATGATACTAAGGCTTTAGAAAACAGGGTGCAGGCACAGGGTGCCCTCCACAGTCCTGTCGTAAATTAAGGTCCAAGAAACCAAATCTATTCATGCTTTCATGTCACTTTCTGCTGATCAGTCAGTTCTCCAAAAGAGAGGTGCTTGGAAAGAATATGCTAATGGACAGTAGACCTTTTGTAAAACTAGTAGTAGTAGAACTTTTGTGTTAATATTTATTATTGCACCTCCAAAAGACGGGTTCATTTGCAGAACTCATTCGTATCCGGTACATGCATGCCTCAGGTGGTTTTTATCATCCAAAGCATCAAAGTTTATGGTTTTCCTTACCCGAGCATGGCAGCTTTATAGAACAATATGAAACATGTTTTGGTTCTTTTTTGGAAAGTGGTATTAACCTAAAACAGCAAAAGCTCTGTAAATATACACTTGGAGTGATGCTAGTGTGTTTTTTAAGTGAGACTAAAGCAGTTGGCAGCTGATTAGTTACTGGTAGAATGTTTTGGTTTTGTTAAAAAACTACTCAACATAGACAGACTTGTATCCTGCAATGTCTGTTTTTCCAATGAAATGATGGGAGGTAAACGGCTGTGTTTTTCTGGTGTTGGTGTAGGTGTTACAGCATCAGCGAATGGCGTATCTGAAGATCGAACTGGCACGCTGTGTTTGGAGCAATTCCTCATTTGATTTAGACTCTCACAAAAAAATGGGGGAGGGTGCAGCTGGAAGAGGTTACATAACCTGACGCAGAAGTGACAGCTGACAGCAGCAGGGAGGCACACTTTCAATTTGTGACAGCATCAAAATCAGCATTCTACTGACAGCTACATGTGTGAGAAAAACACCACTGCCTATCACATCAGACAAACTTTACACCTTCATTGTGTTTGGCTACATACCCAGCATGCTCGGGGTGCGTTTGGTTTTTGTCTCGTCCTGCTCATCCTCTGACTTTACTAGTGACTGTCCCTCCCCTCTTATCCGCATTCTAACACGGTAATGTCAAACTTTTTTGTGACTCTTCAGATTTTTACAGTAAACTAAAGTAAACTAAAGTAGCGCCTAAAGTCATAGTCACACCCCCACAGTGGTAGTTGACCCGTACAAGTGCCGTGGGTTTTCTGGAACCGTAGAGGGTCGTAAAAAGGAGCGGCTGCATCTGAAGGTGAGTGCAGGTGAGGCTTGCAGGCTCCTCAAGGGGCGTAATGAAAATGGAATACCATTGTTGTGCATGTGGGAAGTGTATCATGTAGTATTCATGAGGAGAATTGAAGTTACATGCATTTATGACTTATGGGTGTTGCTGTAGTACAGCGTCCGTACACCACACTCTAGTCGTTAGTGAGGTGTGAGTGCTGGGTCCTTACTGACCGGACGTAAACCCATGTGATACCTAAGCAGCCATAGGAGGCCTGAAAGACAGAGAAATTGTGAATAAACTTTTTCTCTCTACGGAATCAATGAGGAGTGGGTAACCCGTACAGGTTACTACCCACAGGACAGTAGGCTGTAGGCCCTGTTAGTTCCTGTGGGCACACAGGTGTTCATTGTCACCTGCAGACATCCAATATCCACCCGTAAAGACACTTGGGACTTGTAACACACAGCAGCTTTCCATGTATTCCCTTTAGACTTCTGGATGGTTCGTGGAGCTTCCACTCCAAAGTGAATGGAAAGCCTCGTTTTCACCTGTTTGGTCCTCAGAGTTCAGGTGAGCCTTTCACACCAAAGCAAGCGGTGCCGATTAAACCTGGGGGTGTGAATGTCACCTGACCTCCATGTTACTCCTCAGCACTGGAGGACAGAGCGCTGGAGACGAGAACAAGTCATCCAGATCTCCATCGGAGCAGAGATCATGACAGGGGTGCATTGATCTGAACTAAAATTGGCTGATTTGATTTTGCACTCTAACCAGTAAGGATTTTTTAAGCCTTTGATCTCAAAGTCAAACTCAACTTTAATCCGGAACAGCAGATATGTCTGTGAGGAGAAGGGGTTATCTGTCAGTGTGGTTGAAGTGTTTGCCTGAGAAAATTGACAGTCAGAAGAATTTTTCACCCTCAGAAAAAAATCTAGAAACATGTTCAGATTGTTCTTTTTCCATCATGTTATCGTATTTGTGGTTGTATTTTGTTTTCAAAGAGGTTGTAGTCTGGGTTTTTAGAGAATAAATCCACTCATTCATGAAGAATAAATACAAAAACGTCATTCTTCCAATCCCCAGCACTGAGGGTGTCTGATAAATTGGCAGAATGTGGAGTCAGTGAAGTGAGAATGGGCAAATATCTGAGGCAAAAATCTAACACCTCTGCTGTCAGACGCATGGACTCAGGGCAGGAACATTGATTTATCAGAAGTCACCGCTGTTCCAATTCTTTTTTCCTAAATTCACTCATGTCTCCTTCAGGAGCTTAAGCTGCATTTCCCGCCTGTAAATTCTGGCATCTCACCCAACAGGAATGGAGCTTTTACAGCATCAGCTCAGCCCGGATGAATTCAACCAAAACAAACCTTTCATTAGCTTCTGAAATATGATCCCCCCCCCCCCCACCCCCCCATTTTTGATTGCTTTGAAGGCCGCCGAGAATGTGAGGAGTTTCAAGATGAGAAATCTGCATGAACTGGATTTGTTCTGTTAATGAATAAAATGTTCTGTTGATTAATTAAATCCTTGTGCGGACCATGTGACTTTTGTTTACACGCACAGCCTTTCTAGTAATTAGGATATGTGAATATTAATGAGCTAAGCACGTACACAAACAAAAATAATCAAGTCACAAATTTGCACTTCAGTGGAAAGTATTTTTAAACATCTTTAATATTTCACCAGGTAATTGTTTTCACGCGGAAGTTCTCTCTGCCGCGGCGGCGTCTGCAGAAAGCCGCCGTCACGTCCCCGTCATTAATTAGGGAGATAAAGCTGAGCGGCACCGTGGCTCGTTAGCTGCAGAGAGCAGGGCGTGTTGTGGGTTCAGCTCGTCTTTCCTGGACACCATCAAGGTCACCGTCTGCAGCAGATCTGCTCCGGAGCACTGATTGTACTGCGGGAGGGAAGTGGCTCCCTCCCTCCATAAAATTAGCCAATCATTGCACAACAGTTCAAATATAATGGCTAAAGTGTGGGGCAGTTCTACGCAGCTATACTGTGGCTGCAATGCTCAATAAAGTGTCCTTCAGAGCTCCTCTTGATATTGACAGGACACTTAAGCACACATCTGCTACATTAGAAAACGCAGCTCCAGTTGCTGTTCGTCCACTTGCATCTATCTTTACATTAAAGCTAATCGACACGCTGAATGTCCCTGACACAGGTACTTGAGTCTATAAAAAGCAGAGAGGCACAGCAGAAGAAGCTGGTGCGTCTCCTGCACTGCATGCTCTCCATTATCCTGCCTCCCAGTCACTCCTGATGATTGAGGCCAATCAGAGGCTTCAGGCTGACCTTTCCGGTCTCCTCTCCTCAATTTGTGACCCATTGTAAAAAGCATTAGCCTTCCAATCTGACTGCAATTTTCCCTGTGGAATCATCCCACGCTACGCCTGTGCCTAATTGTCGTTTTCTGAATCCTGCGCTCCTTACCTGCGGCTCAATCATGCCAAGATTGCATCGTCTCTAAACACTGGGGCTTTTATGTCTGGGGGAGTCGGTGTTTGCTGGAATGTGACCCTTTTCCAGCTGGAAATATTTTCTTCAGCTTTGAGGAAAACTCAGGCGTTCAGAACCTGGACTTAGAGCTTCATTTAATTACATTTTTAACATTTCATTCAAATACATTTCTATTTTCAATTCGCCTGAGCTTATCAGAAAATTTAAAAGATACAATCAGGAGACAATCTCGTTGTGAAAAGCCTCAGCATTTTCTTCAGCTGGGTGTTTTTCATTGTTTGACCCAGAAAGATGTTAATGCATTTCAGTGGACTGTGTGTGGAAGTGGGAACCAAAGGTGGACGTCCCAAGATGCCTCAATCCAAACGTTTGACGGGATTTTAAGCTCATCTAAAAATGGGAAAGAGCTTTGGAAAAAGGGACACTTGATTAATGAAAGGGAAAGAAAGCATGGAATTATTTCCAAAATGCACCTTTTTCGGTGATTTTGAGGTTTGCTTGGTTCTTCATTCAATCCTAGATTGAGGAGCTGACTGCCAACATCTGATGATCCAAACCCTACATTTCAAAGCTAAAGCTTGGAATCAAAGTTCAGAATTTCTGCTGAGGATTATGAGGAAGACTATTAAAAAATAAACAAAAAAAACAACCAATCATTTAACACAGTGATGAGGATGTTTTATGGAGCGTTTATTCCAAAGGTATGATGACCTCCAATGTGAAATCTGCTTTCTGTTTGTATTTGGCTGCAGACTCATTCAGGCTTCTTCCTGCAGGAGTGTCTAAACATACCGGTGCCTTTGTCATCAAAATGACTCTACTCCCCCCCCCCCCCCCCCCACACACACACACACTCAATTCATATAGATTTTATTCATCATACCACAAGAAGGTTAAAAAAACTATTTAGCTTTGAAATTGTTAATTTTAAATGAACATAACACAAATATAAATTAAAAAAGGTTGCTAATTCAGAATTGATACAGATGAGGTGGAAGATCCTTCTAAGGTAAGACAGATGTTATTTTGAGGTTGTTTTGACCTGAAATCTATTGCATTTATAGATTTTTATTTTATTCACACACTTTATATTTTGGTTGTAAAATATAAACACTGTTTATGAATTTAGCACAAAACAAAGTTAATGCACTACAATGGAGTTATTTTGTACAGTTCAGGTCTACTGTAAATTATTGTGTAATAATATGAAATAATATGAAGAAAACAAAGTCGGGTTTGTGCTAAGAAAACGGATGTTCAGCATTCCACAAAAAACTGTCTCAAAGGTAAGTTGTTCCAGATAATTGTAAAGTACTACAAAGTACTCCAAAAGGACCAGGATACATGAAAACAAGGACAAACTGGAGGTTAGAAATGTTTTTGTCTCAGAAAGTCCAGGCTGGCTTTGGTTATGCAATCTCCAGCTTGCACACGGTTGGGTTTGTCTTGGGTGACGTGCTTTGCCCACAAGATATAGTGAGCAACATGGGGGCCATTAGTCACTGCACACAGGGGTCAGGGCTCTGTCTCTCCCGTCTGCCTCCTCTTATCAACCCGCGGGGACTCATCACGCTCCGATGAGAGCGAGGTGTGAACTCTGGAAGAGTCCTTCTTCATCTGGAAATCTTGTTCCTTTCAACATCCTTATTATTCCATGTTTTGAGAATTTCAGTTTTCGTTTAAGCTGTTGGTCTTTTAACCTTCTGCAACTGTTGACAGCTCATCCAAGCTGAACTGAGGTTGAATGTGTTTCTTTTGGTGTTGTCCCGCCCCACCCAAAAAAATAAATAAAGAGTCCTTGCATTATTATCTATACCATCATGGAGTATGACTGTCAAAAAAAGGCCGACATTCAACAGTGGCTGCTAAACTACTTTGCCATTTCTCTTTATTTTTTTCCGTCAAACAGCCAAAGGTTGTATTGTCTCATTAGCACAGAGTCATTTGCTGTCGCCACACAGAACACACACCCACTCGTGCACACACAACCTTCGGTTTGACAGCGCCCACAAAATGATAAATTGATGTGATCAAACTACCAACCATGCAATTACTGGCCTTTGCAAAGTGCTTACCCACAGTTCTGTGCATTTAAAGAAGCCCTCACTGTCAAAGTTTACTTTTGTGATTCAATCATTGATGACCAAAAGATGGAACCAGTCATTTTCTCCACTTTCCTATTCTTCCGCAAGTTTTTTTCCCCAAAAAAAGTTTAGTGAATCAGAGATAAAAAACTATTTCTTTTAATTTTATTCTTTGACTCAGAAAACCTGTCAGTTTGATTTTTTAAAAGAATCTGCTGGTTGGACAGAAAATAAGCTGTTTGGATGACTTTTACTTTTAGAGTTTTTAGATGTTTTTTTCTGCTGGAACTGAAGAATTTTATGAAATAGAAAAAAAGGAAATAAGTACCAAAGGTTCTATTGGGAGCCTTTTGAATTTTTCTTTAACGTTTTGTCTTTTTGACCATCTTTCCATCCAGCCAGAGACCTGCTGAGGTTAACCTATTAACATGGTGTATAATGCAGTACTTAAAGGGGGGGGGGGGGGAGGCCTAACAACCACAGTGTTTGACACAAAGTTCTTGAGGACGGAAAGAAACCGCATCTTTGTTGGTTTACTTGTAAAGCGTATGAACAAAAAAAATGAGTCCAGTTTTCCAAAGAAATGTAATGACAGTTTTGAGTTATGGAACGCCTCACCTGCACCCTCTACACCAGAGGTGGGCTTACGTTTTGAATCGTGGGTCACCACTGTTACCTTTGGTCTTGTCTAGGGGCCAATTGCCCAAAAGGGTTGACGTTCCTCAGGGATGATCGTTCACCTAATCTAGAAGAATACAACACCCCAAATTACACACAGCCATGTGTTGTGTTTGCCGTTTTCACCAGACGTTGCTCCTCTGCTTCCCTCTGCCTCCTGTAGATCAGCATACATGAGTCCTGATACCCACTGGGAACACCAAGATCTTGCTTCTGCACATCAACAGAAAAAAACAATCACATTTTCTGGATTTATTCCAATCAAAGACAAGAAGACATTCAATGAAGCAAACGGGCAGCAAAGATGTTAGCGATGACGTAGATGAGGATTCCTACTGGTAGACTTACCAGTCAGTGGTTGGCTGACAAAATTTGTTGTTTCAAATTTGTTTTGAGAGTTCTTCTAAAAACTTTTGCTGCCTTTTATTTAGTTTATCCAGGTTATCGTCGAGGGCACCCAAGTCGATTTTTTTTCTTGTGCTTTATAAACTTAATGACGGTAAAACTCCACAAAAAAGAGGTTTTCTGCTTTTGGGTTCAATCCATAGGAAGTGAAAACACACAGAGGCCTATATCCTCTAAACTTCACAGCATCATGGGTGGCCTGCATTTCATATGAAGGAGCCTCTGGCCAACACGGTATTGAGCAAGGAGAATCTGACAGACGGGATTTGACGTCGATGAATGCTGTAATTGGAATTGGCGTGGCAGATGAAGCACTGAGCTTGCTGATGTTTCCCCAGACAAATGCTGCCCCTGTTTCCACCACAAACATCTAAGTCTGCTTTCAGCTGCTGAAGAAGACGTTTGATGAAGAAAATGCAGCCAGACCGGGTTAAATGCAGCCTAGTGACGCCTGACGGTTACCGTGGAAACCTTAAATTCCACATTTTAAACAAAACTAAAGTACAAAACTTGAACATAAACTATGGTTTGTCACAAACAAGTGTCATTCACTGCAAACATCACAGCAACACAATATGCAGCAGGCCAACAGGGTTAACACCAGCCACTACAGGTAAACTTAAGCTGCTTTTCAGGGAACCTGGAGGTTAGTCTCTCCATGAGTCTTGGAAAAGCTGCCACTGATCTGTGGATTTGTACTTGATATCATGAGTGTCTCCATTTTGCTAATTGTTTAGGCTCCATGAAAGTCATCTAATCAGTTTAAAGACCTCCAAATTATTGTACAACTCATCAATCATAATTATTAACCAGTAATATTGGACTGAAACAGTTGTTTTGAGTTCTTCTTTAATTCTCTTTAGAATAATCTAAATGTTATATCTTACCTGCTTTTCCGGTTCATTTTATGAAGAGCCTAAATGTAGACTGTCCAGCTCAGGTCATCAGCTGTCAGCATTTGGCTTTCATCACCAGATGTCCTTTAATTCCATTCAATTAATTCTTATAATGCATTTAGCTTCCAGTTCCAGCATGCTGACGAAAGGCCCTTCTCATGTTCTGTACCACCAATGTTCACCAGTATTTGTTTGCAGGTGAACAAATATTTACATATGTGGAATGGTTTTAGAGAGACACAAATTTGTATCTTGAAAAAATCTCGCTCAATTCATGTAATAAACACGTATGAACTAAGTAAAATATGCAAGTGCGTAACTCTCAACCAACCCCAAAATTCTGAACAGCTCAAAACCAAATTCACAGAAAGACCCGTCTGTCGAAAACCCACGATGCACATCTGCGCACGTCGATGAATGACAAACGCAAGAAACACTTATGAGTTCCGTATATCATGCATGTATCATGACTGACCGAAATTTCCTACGTGCAAAATGCACAAAATGTATGTAGTGGCTGTGTGACACGACCTTGAATTCATGGAACAATTTGACAATTGATTATGGAGAAGAAATAAATAATTGCCCTTTGTGTCAGGTTACAATTTTATGAAACCAAGTCTTTCAAATATCGGAATAGAGCTGTGACAGAAAAAGCCTTGAGCGAGATTCACCAGATTTGCACCGCTTTGACATTTTCTACCTGTGAGCACCTGCTAGTAAACAGTAGAAACAGAAAAAGAAGCTCCTCCCTTGCCTGTCCAGGTTTAACACTTTAACACATGCCTTCCTGAACTTGCGTCAAGCGCCCCTGTGTCCGTAGCTCAAAGCTTACTGTTGTAATTAGGAGCGTACCAAAATTCACGAGTACAACAAAAATAAATTACAAAAAAGAATATGAGATGAAAACATTTGCTGTTGGTGTTTAAACAGACAAATTAAATGTAATAAACCTGGACATAATGGAGCCTGTAGACATTTAGGTCTGATATTTTTATATGAGGACATTCATGGTTATTCTGTTTTACAAGAACAACAAAAAAAAAACTTCTATTTTACTAATTGTGCATTATTATAAGCTGGTCATACCAGACTTACTTAGAAATCTATTATTTCTAGAACCATGACTTCTTGGAAGTTTTTGATGAAATCAGAGTTTTGAATTCCAAGCAGTCGTCTCAGGAATTCCCATGAGTCTTTGCAGAAGGAACCTTGAGATATGCAAATGTGCTTTCAGCAGTCCAGACACAAGTGTTCGCTTGTTGGTTGAATACTTGAATGCAGCACCTTGTAAAATGTCACAGGTAGTGTTGCTATAACAACAGCCGAGTATCACTCCTTGGTATTCTTCTATTAGCAGTGCAAAAGCAGAAAGGCCTTGAAGATATAGGAGGCTGCATCGAGTTCCTCAGGGGGTAATTAACCTAGAAGAGTCCTCAGAAATGTGTTTGTCCCTCCGAAATGCCCTGGTCTGCAACAACAGCATGGCTGAGAGGGATTATCCAGGAAACTGCTGCAATATTAGTAGTTTTATTGCATCATGTCTGCGGCATGTCTACTACTATCTTTTTAGGAGGCATCTGGGATTTTTATTGAACATTTTGATCTAAAAAATATATAAATGAGACTTCAAAGTCCATGAATTATATACTGACCATAATGAGTTTTCATGGCTGCCTGCATTGTTGGGTTTCTTGGTGCAGATGTTACAGCAAGAAACACAAATGAAACGAGAAAACATTTAGTTTGAAATGAATTTCTCAAAAGAAATAACATTTACAAGTAATAAGACAAAAAGGTACGAGATACAACTCTGATGGGGACAAATGATGCCAAATTAGGGGCAGAAACAGGGTTAACGTTTTGTTTTCCTGGGAAAAAAAGAATAAAGAATAAATTGAAAGCTATATTTGATAAAGATTTGGTTGTCTGGGTTGCATATGTATTTACAAAAGCTTCCTAGTGAATCATTGGGTAGAGTTTTACAGCACTAGTGAGAGACTGGACACATTTAGTTCTTTTAAAGTGAACCAGAGTTTGTTTCCTCGATAATCCACACCAAATTTTCCGTCTGATTACATCCAAGCGGTTCCTGGTTTTGGATCTGGAACCGCTCTCGGACCCATCTTTAGAGGTGGTCTTGGTTTGTTTCCAATTGGACTGAGCTTTGGCTCGGTCTGAGATTCCTGTCTGAATACAATCCGTCCTCGGAGCGGAACAACTGGTGGCTGGTGGTCATGTGATGTAAACAGATAAGTCAAGTCAAGATTATTTATAAAGCGCTTCTAAAACAGCAGAAGCTGACCAAAGTGCTTAACAACGCAGGATAAAAACAAAACAACAAACTAAAACAAACAGCATAAAGTCATTAGTTAAAAGCCAGGGAGAAAAAGTGAGTTTTTAACTTGGATTTCAAATCATTCAGTGAACGGGTCTGCCTAACCTGCATAGGCAGAGCATTCCACAAAATGGGGCCAGCAACGGCAAATGCTCCATCCCCTCTGAGTTTTTGCCGTGTCCTTCATCCAGGAGTGAGCGGGAAGGGGAATGCAGGTGTAGCAGCTGAGAAGAAGGGCGGAGCCAGACCATTTAAAGACTTAAAAACAAATAAAAGAATTTTAAAACCAACTCTAAAATGGACAGGCAGCCAGAACTGGTGTAATATGCTCTCTCTTCCATGTTCCAGATAGCAAGCGTGCAGCAGCCTTCTGCAACAGCTGGAGACGGGATAAGGATGAGTGAGAGACACCAAAGCAAAGAGAGTTACAGTAATCTATAGCAGAGTTGTAACTAAGGCGTGGATTACTGTCTCAAAGTGCTTTCTTGATAAAAATGATTTGACTTTGGCCAGCTGCCTTAACTGACAGAAGCTGGATCTCACCACTGGACTGATCTGCTGGTCCAAATTAAAACCCTTGTCCATCTTCACTCCTAAGTTTGTGACGGTAGATTTCAACTATTGAATGAGAGAACCCAGAGCTATAGGGTGTGACTCACTGTTGACACTGGAACCGAAGACAATCCCCTCTGTCTTTTCCTCATTGAGGTGGAGAAAATTAAGGCTTGACTTAATTTAGGCTTTAGGCTTGACATAAAATATCAAAACACCACTCTCACTAATCTTAGACCACTGACTGGGATTTATAACAGCTTGTGTAGGTTAATTCTCTGTTGTCTGTTTAGAACTCACCACTGTCTAATGTATCAGCAACTGTCCTGGCTTCCTTCATCCTCCCGACGTCAACTTCACTGGCTATTGTACATCTTTAAATGTATCAACCTACCCAGAATATCTCAAACAATATCTAATTGCTTGAATTTCTAATTCCCTTTCAGTTTCAGCTAATTCTTCTCTAAGAGTTCTGATACATCACCTCATCCCTCCTCATGTGGACACTCCTGAGGTTTCTTCGTTTTGTCTGCAATCCGGTTTTTTAAGGAGTTTTTCCTTACAGAGAAGGGGGGTCTAAGGCAGGGGTGTCAAACTCATTTTACCGAAGGCTCCATCAGCATAATGGTTGTCCTCAAAGGGACAGATATAACTAATACATGTAACTGAATGTAATGTAAAATAAACATAACTCCTCAATGCTAAATGACTCATTTATTTATTTATTATAACTTTTTAATGTGATAATTACAGTTGCATAGAAAACCTATGTTTGCTTGTTACTTTAGCATAAATCCTTTTACATTTGATTCTGTCAGGTTAGGTTATATGGACAGAGTTTAGGTCTTAATGTATAGTTGCCCCTCTTAATATTTCAAGTCCAATTCCCCCTAGATATGAATAAGTACACACCAATTTTTATTTTAAGAAATTAATAACTTATGCTCCTCGCGGGCCACATCAAATGACATGGAGGGCCACATTTGGCCCGTGGGCCTTGAATTTGAGACATGTGGTCTAAGGGCAGGGATGCCAGTTTAGTTAAAGTTTTAGTATTATCCTATTGAATTCTATGTATTCATGATCCTTTTGATTGTGTGTTTACCTCACAATTACCAGTACAAAACCAACTGAGACGACTGTTGTTGTGAATTTGGGCTATAAAAATAAAACTGAATTGAATTGAATTTTTATAACTTGCGCCATGCAGATCACATTTTTGTTGTTGTTCCAAGAGTTAAAAAATGAATCAGAAAATAGTCATTTTATTAAAAAGCACCATCCGACTGGAACAATCTTCCTCCATCCATTCGCTCTTTAACCTCAATAGCATTTAGAAACTCCTGTTTAAAACATCTTCAACACTCATGTAACTGTTTTGATTGAATTCAATATCGCTCTCTGCCTTTTTACTCCCTTTCCCTTGAACTAACTGTTAAGAGGTGTGTATGAATGTCTGTGTGTGTGTGTGTTTGTTGTCTTGTATACTTTAAGTTCTTTCTTAGGTTTTTGATGTAAAGTTTGCTCAACTGTACCTGTCGGTATTTGTTTGATTTGTTGTCTTTTGAGGACCGCCTTTAAAACGAGATGGTACATCTCAAGGGGCTTATCCTCCAAACAAATAAATGTGAAATGTTATTCCTTAACAGAATTCTCTTAAAACAATGCCATAACACAATGAGACAACAAATCATTGAAATGTGGTCGGATGAATGGAGGCTCATCAGAAAAACTTTAACGACACACATTGCTTCTCACTGTTTTCCAGACAATCTGTACGGCGTAAACACTTAACAGCTTCCTAGCTTTCTTCTTGTCAGTAATCGCCCTGCAGCGGGTCTAAACTGGACCAAAGCAGTAAATTAAAAGAGTTGCACCTGATGTTCATACACATGTTCTAAATTGGTTAGCGAAAAAAAGTACAGGACTTCCATAATTTCTGCCTTTAGTTACTCTACCCCGCCTAATAATAATTCCTGTCCAATACTGAAGAGAGTCACATGGTTTTGTTTACGAGCCTTGGTTTGAAACTGGACATGCTGCTTGACAGCAGAATGACTTCAGACCAAACACAAGTGTCAGGACTTGGTCTGGACCAAGGAATTTTTCCAGTGTGAATACACCAAGTTTTATTGGTTCTTTTTTCTCTCACTCAAAAATGAAGCAGTTATTTTCCCCTTAAGTTATTTTACTTATTGTTTTTTTTTTTTTATCAAATAGGTAAAATCATAAAAGAAATATGAAAAAATATTTTTAGAAACAGCTTCTTAATTTTCTGGATTTGTTATTTTAGTCAAAAGCACATTTGAATATTTTCAGTGAAAATTAACAATCCATCTGTTCTCTGTACTTTTAAAATTTTAGTCTGTAATTTTTTAATTAGGAGTGGATTAATATTAGTTAACACTTTTCAAACCAACTGGGAGATACTTCTGGAAATTTTGAGTGATCAGCCAGGGCTTAACGGGTGAAGTTTTTCTTTTTTTTGTTATTAATTTGGCACCATGCTCGCTTTTCAGCCTTTACGCTCAGCCTTTAGGCAAAAGAAACCCGCTTTAACTGTGCTTATTTAAAAGTAAATGTGTAAGTAAACCTGGTCACTTTTCTAGCTAAAACTGTGCACAGGTATCATCACAAAGTGTGGGCTACACAAAAAAGGTCTTTTGATAAACTCTGTTGCTGTTTGTGATGATTTGGAGTTTGTGATGCTGGAAATGAATCTGTCTATGTACAAAAGGTGCTTGACGTGATAAATGCTGTGATTCAGTCATAAATAAGCATGTTTTGATCGTCATGGTGTGAGTGAGGAGACTGATGAGTTTTTCCTTAAATTTGCGTATGCATCTCGCAAAAACCACACAGTTGCGTACGATGCACAATATAAGTGCATATCAAGTACGTAAAAAACCCATGAACTGCAGAATTCTCAACTGACAGAATTTTGAACAGCTCAAAACCGATTTCACGTAAAGACACGTCCACAGAGACCCTTGACAGACGCACATTGATGAATGACTAACGTAAGAAACACTTATGTATTACGCAAATCACGCATGTATCACAAAAGAACGACATTTCTTTGGTAGACAATGTGCAGATTGTATGTAACGGCAATGTGACACAGACTTAACTTATAACTGCTGGGAATCTGACTGTAATTGAAACAAAGCATGGGGAGGGCCCGCTGTGGGCCCTGTCCATGGTGCTGATGCCATGTGATTTCTGCTCAGTGCTCTGAATGTCAAAATAAAGAAATTCAATGAAGTGCAGGTTTATGTGTTCTTTGCACAGTTTATTTGCTTTTCTTCTGTGGTTTTAACACGGTTCCTTTATGAAAGAACCTTAACTATTCTCACTTTGTTCCACATAGATTCACCTATGACCAGTTTCCATCCATAGATAATGCGCAAATTGTACGACACAACCTTAAGTCAGCAGGTACAGCTCCCCGACAAGAGTCTTTGTTTTAACTCAATTCCCAGTGAGCCACACTGATATCCTCCCCAACTTAGGGTCACTGAATGTGGAACCACCAGTCCAATCCTATCAAGAATATTAGGTTCCAAATAGCTATCAAAGTCTGGAGTTGACAGAACCAGAGCTGCTGTCAGTGGAGGAATGGTCACAATATTGGCCAGAGGCGCATTGCAACACACATGAACCATCTCATTACCCCCACAACAAGGGCACAGTCACATCCCAGAGCTGAAACAACCTTAACACATGAAATTCATACTTATAGGGAGCTCATCACCAGATTCACCTCCTGGAGCTGGGACAATAGTCTTGTGCTGAACACCTCAAAGACCAAGGAGATGATCATTGACTTTGGTAGGAAGTCCTCCTACCAACCAGTTATCATTGATGGGGATAGAATCGAGGTGGTTGACTCCTACAAGTACTGGGGTGTGTACCTTGACCACCAACTGGACTGTACAGTTCAGGCCCAGGCTCTGTATAAGAAAGGACAGAGTAGACTGTTCTTCCTGAGAAAGCTGAGGTCCTTTGATGTGTTTACCGACATGTTATTCCTCTTTTATCAGTCGGTTGTGGACAGCGCTGTCCTCTATGGGGTTGTATGCTGGGGTGGCATTATGACCACAAGGTATTGCAATCGACTGGACAAACTGATAAAGAGGTGTGCATTTGTGATCGGGAGGAGGGGGGACTCTGTGGTGCAGAAGAGGATGAGGGCCTTGACTCAAAGCATCCTGGACAATCGCAGACACCCCCTGCACAACACGATGTCTGGACTGAGGAGCACACAGAGCAATAGGCTCCTTTCACTGCGCTGCAGGACAGAACGCTTTTAAGGACTCATATGTCCCTTCAGCTTTCGGTTTGTTTAATGAACCTGCCTGATATGAACTGTTATTTTACTGTTGTTTATGTTTATTGCGTATGGTTGTGTGCGTTTTGCTGCCGAACACCTGAATTTCTCCTTTGGGAGATTAATAAAGTTTATATCTATCTATGTAGCCTGCGTAGATTCCTTTAAGAAGTGGAATATGTGGTCCCAGGATCTGGGGACGTGTTTGGGCAACATTTAGGTGATATAGTGCCCAAAAATGTCGAGCTAACCAGTAACCCCACGGGGTTGTACAAAATTCAGGGATTGGCTTTTAATGCGGGCACAGACCTGGAAATCCGCATTTAATGGAAACCCTTAACCCCCCAGGAGTTCTAGATGACAACTATAGTGCCTTCAAACAGCTCTCTAAAGGACAGGACAGTCTGTACAAGGGGGGTAATAAAAGACTAATCGTTCAAAATATAGCAATATTTAATTTGGCAATAATGGCATCAATTTCTAATGCAGCCAAAACTCTTTAGATGCATTATTTATAAGCAAACATTTAGTTCAGCCTTTTACTTTTGTGTTACCCTAAAAAACCACAACCGCTAGTTATCAACACATAGCACTGAGCCTCTTTTTTAGCAGCTCTGTACCATAACCACAAGATCTTCCGAGAACCATCTCACCATAGATGTTCGGTTGTCAGTCTTGTGGTTGTTCTTACAAAACTCATGACTTCTATCCAACTCAGTTCAACTGAAATAGTCAGATTCTTCCCCCGAAACATGTAAGGTACGCTTGACAAAAACAAACCGTGTCTGAGAAAAAATAATTTAAGAACAGTCAGATTTTTGTTTTAGAGACTGTTTATTGTCACTTTGGTCATTTAATCCAGTTGCCATTTGCTACCTCATTGGGTATTTAGGCAGTGTTGGAAATAGCACTTTCTTTGCTTACTCTATATCTTTCATTTGTGGTTGGTTTCTAATATGCCGGTCTCCAATAAGCACTGGTGTTTGTTACTAATGGTGGCCAGGTTCCTTTAAGACACCCCCCTGTAAACCGGGGCTACTGTTAGAAGAAATGCGGTAATCATACTAACTCTAGTGAGTGCTTCCAAATAAAAGTCTATGTAAACGAGCATATGTACATTTCGGCCTTGTGTGTTTATAGCTCTTGCGTTCATGTGTCTCTACACAAGTCAATTTTCAAACTCCACATATAAAGTAAACACCCGTTGAATGCACATCAAAAGTTAAACCAGTTGAATTTTGTCTATGAAGACTCATTTATTCAGGTTGGTTCCATTGTAGTAGGTTTAGGGGATGTCATCTGGACTTGGTTTCTTAAAGTTAGAAGACGTTTCACTTCTTACCCAAGAGGCTTTGTCAATTCTGAATTAGCTGGTCGAAGAGCTGGTATATATGGATGGTTTGAGCTAAGAGTGAAAGAAGCCATCTTTGTCAAGAAAGATAAACCTTCTCTTAATAAGAATGGTGGTCTCAGGTTTATTCTTCCATCCATCTGTGGCAGTGTTTTGAAACCTAAACTAACCAAACCAGTTCCACCTGGGTCGGTAGCTGAAAAAGATGACCAGTTTGGGGAGGGATCACTGGCTCCCCAACCCCCAGCTGAGGACAAAGGACTCTTAACGACCAGAAACCATGTAGGCTAAGTTGACAATACCATTCAGTTTCAGGTCTGACTCCTCCCCCATGAGCACATGTATACCAGCTCTTCGACCAGCTAATTCAGAATTGACAAAGCCTCTTGGGTAAGAGGTGAAGCGTCTTCTAACTTTAAAACCGAGTCCAGATGACATCCCCTTAAACTACTGCAACAGTTGAATTTTGACCAATCAGGGACGCAGATTGGTAGCGACGTATGGTTAGCGCCCTTTTCAACAGACGTTCCAACCGTGAGTAAATTGATCACGGAGGAGAAATTAAATGCAGTTTTTTTTCCGGCTGGGATTCTATGACACCAAGTCTTTCATTTATTGGAATAGAGCTGAGAAAGAAAACGTCTGGAGAAATATTTGAACCGCTTTGACATACAACGCCAAGTCTCTTCCAAATGTGAGTACATGTGCTAGTATTGGGTAGTGACGGTCTACAGTGAACACCTTATGCTAAAAGGGCTTCTTATAAATTTATTTTTGCACTGAATAATTTCAGACCAGATAATGTTGTCGATACGTAATATATCAAAAGAAAAACATTTAGAATTTGGATAAAAGAAACTTGTGAGAAACAGATGCAATGCTCAATGTTTTGATAATAAATAAAATAAATGTTATACAATTGTGTTAATGTGAAATATGTATTAGAATTTCAGCTACAGCTCATTTACAGTCTCACAAAGGAAGAGTTGAAGTTTGGTGCCAACTCCAGACAGAAACATTTTCAAAAATGTCCGGTTTCTCAATAACAAATTAAATTGTGTTTTTATATTAAAAATCTGGAAGTTTGAGGGTCCGTTCAGATGTTTATGGTGGCAGACTGACCTGATGGCTCCCATCCTGGTCAGATCATAAGAAGCTTTTCTGAAGGAGGACATCATCTACCCTAAGCCAGTCATTTCATTAAGGCTGAATAAGTGGTGAAAGGCAGATGAGGAAACGACAGAATCAGGGCAGAACACTCTGACATGTCTATCAGAGTCAACAAGGCAAGCTAAACAACGTTTTTAGTATTGACTTAATGTCATTCTATTTTTGCAAATTTAGAAGCAGATGTGACAAGGGGGTTACAAAAAAATAAAGGGAAACTAGGCTTACAACTGAAAGAAAGTAATTCCTAACTCAGGTGGGAAATGTTTCTTTTTTTTTTACTTAAAAACCTGAATGATTACCAACAACAATCATATGAAGGGATTGTCTGCAGCATTTCAACAGCATGTAAACTGCAGATATGACTGATCAGCCGAGCCTCAGATTCCATCAACATCTTCTTCCAAAGATGAAGTTGATGGCAGAGCAGCTGGAAAGGCTTCAGCGCTCATAGAGCTGCAGTGTGGAGGACACAGAGGTTTGCTCATCAGGGGTTTCATGTGTGACAAGAAATCCTCCTTCTCTGATTTTAACGGGGAACTGATGGACAGAAGGTGTCCAGAAATTCCAGACCCAAAAACAGTTCAAATGAATCTCGTTTTCGTCAGGAATGAGGTAAACGACTGTAAAAAAGCCTGTGTCCATGTGAAGTTGTTTCTTCTTTTCATTTGGATGGTTCTTTAAATACGTTCTCTAATCTTTGTTTACGGACAAACAGGAGAACACATCAGGAATATTACGTTTTTTCTTTTTCTCAACAAATATAATACATGGCAAAGGTTTGGTGGTTTAATTGCATAAAAAAACAAAATTCATGTGGTCAAACAGAACAATTCCCCCCAACTGAGACTTTTATAGTGACTGAGAGGAATGGAGCAGCAGCTGTGCTCATTATTGCTAACTAAAATCAGCTGTGAATGGAGGTGGGGGGGCTGGAACACAGCAGTTCAATATGCAAAACATTCAGAAATTACTTCATTGTTTGAATAAAAGGATTTCTGTTTCTGTGTTTTGACACTTTCTGTTTGTTTGTTGGCAGATGTGTTAGGTTGTTTTTACTGTTTGAGAGACTTGGAGAGAAATGTTTACTCCAAAATGCAGCACTTGTTTTGTTTTTTGGTGAAAATTTCAGTTTATTGCTGAGCCAGTCCGATGGTGACTCTTACTGTGATTTGAAAGGAAAAACCGGGTTACTCTGTTTTAGAAAATAAATCCGTCTCTTTAGGTCATATATCTGACAGATTAGTGACAAAAGTTCTACGTTTCTGTGCAGCAGAAACAATTTTACCCATTTTTATGAAGTCATGACTGCTGAGAATGAAGGGAATACAGGTTCAACGGAGCAGCGGCTTCTTGTCAAACTGTTTCAGACGTGGAATGGAGCCTTCACCTGTTTCCTTTTCTACTCTACAAATCATGAAGGCTCCACCTTTTCCTTTCAGGCAGACTTTTTGGCTTTTTAACAGCTCTGACTTAAAGCCCAGAATCTGACTCCTGCTGACCCGATGTGAACAAAGGAACTGGATTCCACTTGAGCTAAAACAACAGTCAGACGCAGGAAAGAGCCGTGACAAATGTCAAGTCTGAGGCTGATTGGTTAAGATGATTTAAAAATTGTTGGCGCTCCTCTTCATCATCAGCCTGAGCTTGGAGTGAGTTGGAAATGTCACAGTAAATGATGAGCAGCAAACTAATTCATGCTCATCCGTCCTGCTGCAGCCGCGTTTGTGCAAGAGGAGAGAAATCACTGCTTATCAATCAGCATTCATCAATGAAAAAACAGACAGATTCATGAATAATCTTCTACAGTAGGAGATGCGTGAACCTGTGAACTGTTTGTGTGAAGGTGGGCTTCAGCCTCGCAGTCATGATTAACTCCTAACATGAATGACACCAGATGAAATCCTCTCATTTCCATGTCAGTTTGTTTCTGTTAAACCTTCATCTGTTTGTGTTTCTACCTGTGAGCAGGTGAAAGCTGGGGAGGCTCCAGCTTTAAGAAATGTGAATAAATCTATGAAGAAGCTTTCATGTCATTGAAATGAATATTTTGACCTGATATGCTCAAGAAAAAAAAAGTAATTTAAATTTTCCAAAGTTTTATATGAAAAAGATAAAGTTTGAAATGTGTCACTGAATGTCCAAAGTGATTTAATGTGATTTCAAAGCTTTTTTTCTCTCTCAAATGAATTCTAAAAAGGGCACGACCCCAGACGTCTTTTCCCTCCTAATTCATGGATGATTGCGTCATATTTTGTGCTGCCACGCTGTGCAGGCCGTGCTCTGCAGGCAGACGCCGTTAAGCCGGGAGCTGAGACCGTCAGAGCTCATGAGAGTCTGAGCAGCTGACCCCGGGAGTTTCTGATCAAACCTCGCTAATGTGGATGAGACGTTTAAATGATATTCTCTTTTAATAAAGAGGTGTTTGTTTTCTGTGAATTCATGCTGCTGCTTGTCGAGGCTCTTTAATGCCAATATCAGAATTACAATCTTTAAATCTCTTCTTTTTTATTTATCCATCAAAGAAAAGAGTTTCAGTTTTCCTTTAACAGCTGTCAAAAGTCTGGGAAAAAGAAGACATCAGCTGTTTCCCTGTTAAACCCTTTTGTGAACCACTGTGAAAAATGAACTATGTTGTCAGTTAATATTTTCTTTTCTTATTTCAGCACGAGTGATTTTCACCGCAGCGAGACGAAAGAGAAAGGATGGAAGTAGCAGCTGAGCTGTGGGGGAGAGAAGAGTGATGGCTTTAAACTCTGCAGGGAGAGGTCCAAATAAAAGGGAAACGCCGTGTGACACCCTAATCCTGCTCTATGAAACAAAACATCCTGCTTTCATCAAGGCTGCATTCATCACGTTTTTGTTACGATGTCATGAAAAAGACTGGAAAACAGAGGAAAGAGATCCTGCAGACAGAAACAATCGTTGATGTCTCCTGGAGAGTCCTGCAGAAGGTCTTTGTGCTGAAGGACCTTCCAGCTTTAAGTGTTTTCTCACTTCTCAGCAGAGTGAATCTGTTTTTAGGAGGAACTGACATGGATCCTCAAAAGAAAACATACCACATTGATTCTCTGTTGTTTTTTTAGGTGAGCAGTTGTATTTAAGGTGTTTACACAGCAGAAGTGTGTGATTCTTTTTTTTCTTTTAAGATTTGATGTAATTTTGTTCAGTCTTTGAGATTACGTTTCATTTCCTCCCTGAAGTCACACAGCAGGTGTGAGTTTGTAATCTTCACAGCTGATTTGTGTTTCCTAATTTCCCCTCTGTCATTTAAACCCTCGGTGGCTGTTGTTCGGATCGGTCCTCTTTAGGTTTCCCCAGTTTTGTTATTTTCCACAAAAGTTCAGTTTTTTTATTTTATTTTAGTGTTTTAGTTTTGTATTAAATGTACAGTGCCGTAAGAAAAGATGCATCAAAATGTCTAATAAAACTCAAATAGAAATCCCTACATCAGGGATGGGAGTTGAAGCCCCATGAATCTTCTACGGGGTTCATGTAACTGCAGGAAAACTGAAGCAACCATTCAGGCTTTGAAACCACACAGAACATCTGGTGGCGGACTGGATGTATATCTTCTCCTTCAACTCTGCTGTTGTATCACATCCATGTGGAAATGATAGTAAAAACAAATAAAAAGATACAATGTTGTTTATGATACTAAAAAAACACACAAAATAAATAAATAAATAAAAATAAACGCAAGGCAAAATTGTTAAATGCTGATGTTGATCCCATGACCTTCGGAGACAAATGCCACTAATTTTGTCATTTTGCTATCTGTGATGTGACTATCTCCTCACCGTCATAGATTTATAAAAACACCTCTTTATAAATAACGTTCATAGTGTATCACCTTTTAGGAGAAACCAAGTCAAAGTGATCCCAAACCGCAGAAAGTTATATACCAGGAGCCTTGGTAAAGTGAACTGACGTTGATTCAGAGACATGGAAACAACAGAAGTGGTTGGGAAACGTTGTTTGGGATTTATTTGTATTTATAAAGAATAGCGCCCACCGGTTCAAACACAAGTGACGTCTGAACTCTGGTTCGACCAAACGACCATACGTCATCATCCACGTGATCTGCGCTAGTCGACATATGCCCCTCTGATTCATGAAGGTGAATCAAGTGCCGGAGCGTCCGTGGGAAACCGGCCATCCCTAGATTTAAGTCAAAATTAAATGAGTGAATTAAATGTACAATGCTGTTAGAAAAGACGCATGAAAATGTCCAAAGAGAATTTAAACAGAAATCCCTACATGTTTAAGCTCAACAGAAAGCAAAATATAGAGAAGTTTCTCTTTTGCATAGCCTTATCAGGAGCATGTAACTGCATATTGATCAACTGTAAATCAGTCCTCTGGAGGATAAATGAAGAGTATGTCTGCCTTTTAACGGTCATAAAAACCTTTTCTCTTTGAGGGTTCAGGATTTATCTTAACATGGATTCATATGCATTTCAGAGATTATTTCCTGGCTTCAAACATGATCCTGCTGAAAAAGTGGGATCCTTCAGAATGCATCCACTATGGTCCTCTTTCCTTTGAGATCATGATCTGAAGCTGCTGTCAGGAATGTCTGGAAACCAGACGTGTAAGCCGCTTAGAGCCATCCATGCTGCGTTCGTTCATGAAGATTGTGATGAACTTATTCTGTTTGTTCTATTTTAGTTGGGAATCCACATAAATCTCTGAAAGCATCTCAGAAGACGTCCTGATTCTTTGGATCTGTTGGTTAAATTATGGGGTTAAACTGAAACCTCAACATTTCAGAAGTTTCAGGAAAGAAAGGCCGTCAAACGTCCCGCTGCCTCACTGAAAGGAATATCAATTATTTAATGGCACCTGAACCTCACTACCTAGACTGCATGAAAGACAACACTGTCAAAGTGAAGTAAGATGTATGAGGCAGGACTGGGTACGTTCAGAAAGGCCGTTGTAGCTGCGTATTTATTTCCGTTGTCAGCTTAAGCTGGCATGCATCTTTATCTCCTTTATCGCTGCATAACAGGCAGCGCTTCCCTTCCTTTAGCAGTTCGTCTGCGCCTAGGAGCTGCGTGTCGTGACGCAACGCTCATTTACTGCATTCATCGCGTGTGACAGGTCGATGATTTGAGTTGGCGAACCCCCATCAGCTTCAGGAACAGCATGAAAGAGATTCGACTTCCTGTTTCAGGTGGCGTGGGGAAGCTGTCATGACTTCAGGCTTGAATACGGTCTAATGTGATCTGGGTTCTTTGCATTTAAAAGTTTTAGTTCTGCAGCTTCAAACCAGCCTCAGACAGATGGACCTGGTTGAATCGTAGAAACAGAAAGCGATTCATCGATAAAGTCTGGTTTAGAAAATCTCCTGTTTGACTTTGTTTTTTCTCTTAGATTCATTTGTCCTTTTTCTGTTTTGTTCCTTCATATCTTTTCAGGCTTCAAGCTTAAAGTATTTTGAATCTGATTCTCTGTGTTTTTCACAGAAAAAAAAGATGCTTAAACATCTAAAACAAAGAAAACAAGAATGCAAATTAAACAATTTAAAATCAGATATTTTCTTTTCTTTTGGTCAAAACCGGCTCAAAAAGGAAAAGTTTCCCTCTCACTGTTTTTAGAAATAAATATTCTTTACAGGTTTTTTTTTTTAAAGACATTTTGCATGAAACTAGTAACCATGGAAATGTCTGCATTTGATGGAAATAAAATGATTCCCTTTAGACTCACTGAGTCACTGAGGTGCCGCCTGCAGCTTGGTATCTGAACATGAAGACCCTCAACAGGCGATGCGGGAACCCCCCCATAAAGAAATGAGTGACTGATCCTGCAGGTCAGACAGACATCCATCTGCACCTCCAGCCATGGATGACCTACAACCAGACCAGGCTGGCTTCATGCTGGGGATTCTGCTGTACACCTGGCCGTGCGTTTTCATTTATCTCTGCAGCCCAGATCACAGACAGGCGTCTCCAGAGTGGCTGGAGAACGTGGCAGCTGGTCATCTCCTGATGACTGATTATTAATGAAAGTGGAGCAGGGTTTTGGAATAACCTCTGGGCACGTTCAGCACACTAGATGGTGGTGAAAATACAAAGGATCTGTGTGAGCCAGCATCTGCCTCTCATTAACCCAGGTTCTGAAAAATGTGAGTTGCTCATTTTCAAGACAGTGACACATAAAAAATGTTCTCTCTTCCAGAATCCAGTGAAGAATGTTTCCTGTTTAACGAGGAAAAATACTTGGTTTTAAAATGATAAAAAGGACACCAAAGAGGTTCGGACGTTTATAATAACTGTTATAACAAAAAGTTTCAACACAAAGTCATTGTTATACTTCAAGAGGAGGGATTAACTCCTAACTATCACTGTGAAGTACGGAGGCGGTAGCATCATAATATGGGGGGTTGTGGACTTTACAAAAGGCCATCTTAAACCCTTCAACACTGAAGGTGCCGCTGACTTCTCCAAAAATGACAAACTCTTTTTTTGTGATCAACGTGAATCAACGAATTTTACTAAAACATAGAAGCGACGAGACAAAGCTGTGGTCATTTATCCGGCGTACTTAAAAAAAAAGCAGTTGAGTTCAAACGACACTACGGGAGCGTCCTGCTGAAAAGACCAAAACCTTCTCAGAGGAGGAGGCCTGATCCATCAGTGTTCTGTGTCCTACATTCACTCTGCAGGTCTACTTCCACGCTGAACGTCTGCACCTCACTAAGCTGTTATTAACATTTGAACTGGATTGGTTTGTTTTGTGTTGGTGAAGTGGTTTACCAGAATCCAGTTTCTGTCCAAACAGGAGCCTGACTGTGACTCGGGTCTGAACAGGTCCAGCCTCTGGAACGGCTTCAAAGTCACCAGAAACATGCGACCGCGCGCCCCCACCGGGGGTCCATCTTTGATGACATCAGCCAGCTAAGACCTTTAGAAGCTTACATCAGACAATCTGAACGAGTGCGTCGCTCTTTTGGCAGAAGCAGGTCAAGACTTTCATGACTTACTCCTGTGGTGTAAACACAACAATGATTGGGATTCAAAGGAACTGGATTTATTGATTTTACAAATCTGTGAGATAATGAGGATGACTTGTGACTTTTGTCATGAAAGCAGAGAACAAATCTCTCATAATGAACATGTTATATGACGTTTGCTCACAGTAAAACTGTAAAACACCCCTGCAGACCTGCTTTAACAACACAGTATATTGCTATTAATGAGAAAATGATAAAACTGTAATCATTTTGTTCTCACATTTTAACGTCTATCTTCCTAAATGATCTGTTGGAGGCACATCACTTTATTAACGGCTACTTGCTGGGATGATGTCACGGCAGGACTAACAAGTTTCCTGATGCAATGTTGGACCTCTGACTTGAAATCGAGTCCGGCGGCTCTGTTTGGCCACCTCCTCGTCCGTGACGCGGGCAGAGACGGCGTCCGAGCGGAGGACCGAGCTGCTGCCAGCGTTGCTGCAGGGTCGGCTCCAGCATCCCTGCAGGCTGTGAATGGAAAATGTTGGCCTTCAGCAAAATATGGGATTTATCACAAAGATTGTTATTACTGACACTATTTAATTTATGAAGGGAGCACGGCGGTAAACGCAGAAGGGCTGAAGCCAGAAAGAAATGACGTGGAAAAGTTAATAAAAAGTTCTGGGAGGAACCGGCTCAGCAGCATCTTGATCATTTATTTTTAAAGTTATATAAGGATTTTCATAATAAGGTAAAACTTCAACATAAATGAATCTTTGTGATACATTAAACCCAAAACAAAAGTGCAGTGCAACTTATCTTCTAAGGCCAAATAAAATGTGAATAAACAAAAATCTTATCAAGAACACAAAACCGAGTTTAAAAACAATTTGAGAGAAAACGTTGAAATCGTCTGTATTTCCCGCTCAGCAGCATCGTGTTCTCCAACCAAATTGCAGAGACCTCGCTAAACATGCACACACTCGATGATGGGGGTGGCTCGTTTGTGTTGTGTTGGCGCTGAGCAGAGGAGGGAGGGGCCAAAGTGATACTCGCCGTTTTCTTTTCTCAGCACAGAGAGAACGAGCATTCATTTTTTAAATGTGCGTCTGACGGCGTTAAAAGACAGTAGTGTCAACGCCGTCCATGTTGGTTGTATGGCCCCGTGACAGATTGAGGGGCTGTCCAGGATGAACCCCGCCTTCCCTTGACCGTAGCTGGGATAGGCTCCAGCAACCTTGTGAACTCAGAAGGGATTCAGAAAATGGATGGCTGGAGTTGTGGGTGCAGCTGGAGAGCTGATGAGGCATCTCTAGCTTTTAAAAACCCGTTTTCCACAGCCCGTCTGCAGGACGAGCCCTCGGCGGGAAGATGATCCTATGGAAAGCTGGTTGATCACAACAAACTCCAGTTTTAGGTATAAAGTTCCAGGTTATTGAATTCACAACTACGTTTTATACAGACGTGGGAGCATGATGTGAGGAACAAGTGGTTACCATTTTGAAGGGTTAAAAGGTCAAATGCTGGTGTTTCCCGTTTCCCCAAATCTTTAACCTACTTCCTCCTTATTTATTTTCCTTTTCATGTCAAAGGAAATCGACAGAAACCAAATGGAGCCTTTTGTTTTTCATTTCCAGTGCAGAAACACAGAGAAACCCACTCAACCTACAGCTGCTGATGAATATTTCATCCAGGGGGATAATTCCTTATTGAAACACAAAAATTACTCCAAGTAAAAATTGTTTTGATCTCTGGCATGTGGGCAACTCTCAAGCATCTTAATGTAAAATTCATGTTAAAGCGACACAAATTATATAATTTAAATCCGGTTTAATCTTTGCGAATAACATTTCTCCATAATGCTTGTGGTTAAGATTAGAAGCAACCCTTTGAGTCATCACTCTCACCTGTTCTTTTAATAATTTCAAGGTCTGAGCATGGGAATTAATATTGTAATTAGATTCTTTCTCTTTAAATATATTAAAAACTTTTGGCTCTTAAAAGTGCAAAGTTCGATGTGAAGTGTTTATCTTTTGGCTTTTCTTCTGTTAGGATTATTAAGGTAAAATGACAGCTAGTGGAAGGGTTTTGCTTTCACAAATGAACTGCATCCTATTTCTATGATGGACTACTGTATTTATACTTAATTAGTGTATGTGAGTTATGGCTCAGAATATGCAAACCAAAGCAATCCTCCTCTAAAGCGCAGAAAGCCCACACCTGACTCATTCATGTGGGAAATGCAGCTGTCAAATGAATCTCTAGCTGTCACTGAGGAGCTCTGCAGTGCCGCTCTGTGTTTAAATGCTGCTAAATAAGAACAACACTTTAGATTTGTTTAGCTTGATGTTTTATCTGCAGCTCTGCTCACTGACAGGGGAAGTCTGTGCTGTCAGCTTTCTGTCTGTCTGTCTGTCTCTTGATGTTCCCTAAATTCCAGCCTTTAATTCTGGCTGTTGGGATAATGAAGGGATAACTGGTTGGCTAACGTGAGCCCTAATTTAGGGGCAGGAGGGAAGTGAAGGCAGGGAGACGGATCATCAGCATACTGTCCACACACAGCACTTCCAAAAACCCCTGATTACTGGTGGGCCTCACAGCTGCTGTGCCGGGGCTGAAGTGGGCATGTGAGTGGGAGACGGTGAGGAAAAGGTCACGGTTTGGGTTTGACGCTTCAGACGGCAGAGTTAGTGGCTGGTAGACAACCGGATGACCAAAACAAAAAGCCTCATCCAACTGCTTAAAGCTTCAACGACCACGGTTCCACATTGGAGGGGAAGAAATGGAAAGATGAAAGAATCACATCAGAAATGATGTTGTCAAACATTTCACCTGTAGTCATGGCAACAGCCTGCTTTTTATTTATTTATTTTTTGCTGAAGATGACATTTTTCTTGCAAAAAAAATGACTATTCCTGGTCAAAAGTTTCTGAGTGTGTTGTGACAATAAACATGTTGCAAAGTTCATTGCTGATACTTAAACCTTTCATTGTTTGCATTAGGAGACCCTCATGTATAAAAAGAAAAGTAAGAAGCACCTCTTAACCTAAGATGTTGGTTTTCTAGAAGTCTCTCCTCCAAGAATGTGAGTTTATGCATCGCTGATGTTCACAGGTAAGACTGGAGAGGGACGCTAATCCACATGGTTGGAATGTTTTGGTGCTGTGGACTTCAAACTGAAAGACTCCTATGTAACCATGAGATCACTGAGAAGCTAAGCTTCAGGAAAGAGTTAGGAAACTTCTGGAAGTTTAACCAATAATAGAAGCTGTTTTCTGGAGAGAAAAAAAAAAACATTTGGGGGAAGGTCACATGATGCAGAGACATCCTTTAATCAGTCACTGTGCAGGTATGTTACAAATGTCACAAACTGATTTGGTTTACACTATAAGCATTTTTTATGTTTCATGTGGTCCTGGTTGGTCTGGTTTCACTTTTGTCTGTCGTACAGGATGACCTTGGTCCAAACTATGCAATGCAGCTGATCCAGACTGCAAATAAAGCTGGTTTTATTGTTGCAGTACAATCAGGGGATAGTGCATCAGAATTGCTGGGCACCACTTTTTCAATAAATAGCTCTTTAATGGTCTTTGAAGCTTCTCTACAGTCCTCTACGAGAGATGGAAACAGTGAGCATGAGAGGAAGGATGAAGTATCAGTATTTGACAAGTACTCAAGTACCTTGATTTGGGCAAGATGGCACCTGTGTTTGGCTTGGCCGCTGCCGACAGGTCACTCTCACAGAAATTTACAGTTCTGTTCCTTTCTGTGCTTATTATTTTATTTTTTTGCAAACGACGTTTTAGCTGCTTTTGTTTACGACCGCCTTACACTGCTGTCTATTGGACTTTCGCTGATCGGCAAAGATACCTCTTCTTCCTGCGCCGGCGTTCTTCGTTCCCTGCATCTGGCGCCTCCAGCCGGTGTCCTGACTGAAGGCCTACCGTTGCCACGCGGATCTCGGTGGAGAGGGAAAAGAGCTGTCGTCCAGGTAAAGATCAGGCTGCGATGGAAGCGAGGAGTCTCTTGTAGATGTAGCCTCGCAGAATTCTTAGATTTGGATTTGTGTGGAGACAGGACACCCAGGACCACAGTTCAACAGGGAGCACATAAAAAGTTTATTTGAGGGGGGCAATATTGGAGGAGTCTGTTGCTCTGTCCATCCGTTGGAGCCAGGAGCCTCTGTCTATAAATTAAAACAGAAAAACCCAAGAGATCCATAAAAAAGCCAAAACACCAGGCTCAATAAAAAACCCACTAAAACACACACAATTAGTAAAAACAATAAATAGCATGCAATTTGTTAAAATGTGGCTCTGGCGGCTATACAAAGTCTTTCTAGGGTTAAAAAAACAGATAAAACAGCAGAGGGGTACTTAGCTCGAAGAGGGGCGGGTCACAACCACACCCCTCTGCGTTCCAACGTCGCTTCCCCCTCTGAACACTGTCTGGCCCCTGGCTCAACTGCTCCTCCGATGCCGGTCAGCACTCGTCCATCCACAGGGCGTCTCCTTCTGGACGTCTTCCAGCGCCACTCCACCCGGAGATGCCTCACTCCAAACGCGGTATTGTGCTGTTGGCCCGGCGCTGCTCCGGTGGCTCCGCTCGTCCACGTAACCAACAGGTGGAAGCCGCACCCCCTGCCGTCTCCTCACTGTAGGGAGCTGCTGCTCTTGTGTTGTGTTGCTGCTGTCCAGAGCCTGCTCCTTTGGAGCGGCTCTTTGCGAGCCTCTCTCCAGAGTTGCTCCTTCAGAGCCTCCTTGCTCAGTTTCCTCTGCCTCATGTCCTATTGTTTTTAAATGCAGTCTCATGGGCACGCCCCCAGTGCACACCTGTGTCCAATAATTAGGTGGCCCCTTCAGGGGCCTCAGGATAAAAAAAAACAAGCAACAAAAATAAAATTTCACCCCGTTACATAGACGGCGTCGAGCGTTCCTGGTCAGCTGTCATCTGTCGACTTCCACCGACCCAGATGTTTTTCCCGAGTCCCTGCTTGGACACGCAGGGTCTGGATTCCTGAGGCCGTGCTACCTGAGGGCCGTTCATCCAAGCTCTTCTTCGACATGGTCGCCTCTCCCTGTGGTTTCTGGACTCTCGGACTGCCTGGGTTCTAACCCTCAGCTCCTGCGGCCCCTGATGCGGGTTGCTGCCACCTTGCACCGGGCTCCCTCCCCTCTGAGCATGGCGCTCCTCAACGTCCGATCCGTGGCTAACAAATCGTTTCTGCTATACGAACTTATCGACTCCAGGAACGTGGATCTTATGTTTCTTATGTATTCTTATTTTTCTGACTGAAACTTGGCAGCGGAATTCCAACCATTCGTCTCTCATTGAACTCTGCCCGGCCGGTTACTCCTTCATCGGACGGCCTCGGCCATCGGGTCGTGGAGGGGGAGTCGCCGCGGTCTTTCGGAATCACCTCCTTTGCCGCTCGGTGAGCGCTGTTCAGTTTTCTTCATTCGAACTCCAGGTGATCAAAGTCGGGAATAAGTTCCCTCTTTACTGTGCCGTTGTCTACCGTCCACCTGGATCAAATGGTGTGTTTTTACAGGAGTTCAGCGACTTTCTTTCTTCCACTATGAAGCTGTCTAACCTGATCATAGTTGGTGATTTTAACATGCACATTAATGATGACTCTGACCATATGCCAGTGGTTTTATCAGCCTAATAGACTCTTTTAACTTTATTCAGCATGTGTCTGGGTCCACACATCTTAAAGGTGGCACACTCGATCTTGTTTTTACCTTGGGTGTGCATATTGATTTTATCTTTTCTTAGGACATTTTTATTTCTGACCATTGCATTTTTTTTAACTTATCTTTTTCTGTGTCACTTTCGCCTGTACAAAGAGAAATCAGCTGTCGCATCCTTAACCCCTCCACAGCTGAGGTCTTTTCTAATGCTTTTAACCTGGTCCTTTCTCCGTGTACCGATGTTAATACTTTATTATGTAACTTAAACCGTTGTCTTTCCATCTTGGATGAAGTTTGTCCTGTTAAAACTAGACTGGCTCCTGTCACTAAGGTTTCCCCTTGGATTAACGATAGTATTCGCCGTCTGAAACAATTATGCAGAAAAGTTGAACGTTTATGGAAAAGAACTCACCTCGATGTTCATCTCCTTCATCTTAAGGATCTTTTAGTTTCTTTTTACAATGCTGTTAGAGATGTGAGGGCTGCATTTTTCACTAATCTCATTTCCAAAAGCAGAGGTAATCCTAAAGTGCTGTTCAACACTATTAGTGATATTGTTATGCCCAGTCCACCTCCCTTTCCCATCCATTCAAATGATGACTGTGAAAAGTTTTTATCATTTTTTATTGAAAAGGTCAGATCTGTGAGAAGTTCTCTGTGTCACACAGCTGGTCCTGGCTCTGGTTCTAATCCTAGTCCGCCTCGTCCTGTGATTCTAGACACATTCTCACCTGTTTCCCTCCCTGAGCTATTCAGATTAGTTGGCACAATGAAGTCATCCTCTTGCTCCCTCGACACGCTGCCAACTTCTCTGCTCAAAGATGTCTTCCAGTCCATTGGTCCCTGTGTCCTGTCAATGATGAACTCGTCTCTGCTGTCTGGTCAACCCTGAGCACTTTAAGGAAGCTGTTGTACTTCCTCTCCTTAAAAAACCTGGGCTTGACCCCTCCCTCTTGAGCAGTTTTAGACCTATTTCTAACCTTCTTTTCATGTCTAAAATTCTAGAAAAGGTTGTTGCCAAACAACTTACAGCTGCTCTCGACAGTCATGGGATATTTGATCAATTTCAGTCAGGTTTTGGCAGAGCTCACTCCACTGAAACAGCCCTTCTCAGAGTCACTAATGACATCCTGATGCAGAGTGATGCAGGAAAATCCTCTGTGTTACTGTTATTGGACCTGACCGCAGCCTTTGACACTGTGGACCATTACACCCTCTTGGACAGGCTGAAAAACTGGGTTGGGGTCTCCGGATCCGCCTTAAACTGGTTCTCCTCATATTTGACTGGCAGATCTTTCTCTGTTGTTTTCTCTAAGTTTAAGTCCTCCTCTGCTCCCCTCACTTCTGGTGTGCCCCAAGGCTCAGTTTTGGGACGTTTATTGTTTATTTTATATCTGCTGCCTTTACAGCATATTTTAAGTTCTTTTAATGACATTTCTTATCACTTTTATGCTGACGATATTCAGCTTTATGGGTCTTTTAAACCCCAGGATGTTTTTAAAATGCAGACTTTACAAAGGTGTCTGGATTCAGTTAAGAGCTGGATGAATAACAACTTTCTCCAACTCAATGAAGCCAAAACTGAGGTCCTAGTTTGTGCTCCTGACAGTTGTCTCCCCCAGATAATCCATGAGCTCGGCCCACTTGCTTCTTTTATCAAGCCCTCTGTCAGGAACCTAGGTGTAACTTTAGACCCGGTTTTATCCCTGGACTCTCATGTCGGGTCACTTGTTCGCTCTTGTTTTTATCATCTTAAAAACATTCCATAACTGAGTCCAGTTGTGTCCCGTTCTGAGATGGAGATGCTCATTCACAGTTTTATATCCTCCCGTCTCGATTATTGCAACTCCATCTTCACATGTTTAAGTAAAAAATCTCTAGAACGGCTCCAGATTGTCCAGAACGCTGCTGCAAGGCTTTTAACCAAGTCATCCAAGTTTTCACACATCACCCCGTTGTTAATGCAGCTGCACCGGCTCCCCATCCACTACAGAGTGCATTTTAAAATCCTGGTCTTAACATACAGAGCTCTTAATGACCCAGCACCAGTCTGCATAAAAGACCTGGTGCAGCCATACACTCCCAGCAGGTCACTGAGGTCATGTGACCAGGGTCTGCTGGCTGTTAAGAGAACCCGGTTAAAGACTAAAGGAGACAGAGCCTTTGCCAGAGTGGCCCCATCCCTCTGGAACTCTCTTCCTCTCAGCCTCAGATCTGTGGACTCAGTGTTTTCTTTAGAAAGCAGCTAAAAACATATCTTTTTAAAATAGCTTTTTCTTAATTTCTTTTTAACATGTATTTTTACTGTGTTTTACTGTGTTTTATCGTGTTGTGCTGTGAAGCACTTTGTGATTTTTATCTGGAAAGGTGCTATACAAATAAAGTTTATTAGTATCACGTTTACATGATAAAAACATACAATTGAGCAGGGAAGAACAGTTTTCAAATGTCTGAAAAATTACCCAAACAGCATCACAGAGGCCATAGATATACATCTATGAGAGATAAAGTGAGAAAAAAAATCGAGAAAACTACATAGATTGATTTTTAAAGGATTTATTTGTAAATTATAGTGGAACTAAGTACAGAGAGAGAACAAAAGTTGAATTCAATACTTTGTTTTATACCATGTGTTGAAAATGACAGCAGTCAAACGTTTTCTGTAAGTTTTCACACAATTTTCACAAACTGTTGCTGGTATTTTGGCCCATTCCTCCATGCAGATCTCCTCTACAGCAGTGATGTTTTGGGGCTGTTGCTGGGTCACACAGACTTTCAACTCCCTCCAAAGATTTTCTATGGGGTTGAGACCTGGAGACTGGCTAGGCCACTCCAGGACCTTGAAATGCTTCCTATGAAGCCTGTGATGAGGATGGGTGTTTCACAGATCCAGGCAGTCGTGTTCCAATTGCAACTGGTTTATTTTTCTCCACAAGTCCCCAAGTGCAATAATCCTCAGTGAAATTTTACCTACATTCAACAGCATTACACAGGAGAGGAGCACATTCATGTCTTCCCTCATCGCCCGACCGCGGCAACTAACCTCTCCCTCTTATATAGTCTAAGCCCCTCCCATTAGGCTGAATTCTCAATAGACCTCTGATTAGGCATTTTCCTGTCATTATGGCCATTTCTGCCAACCATTTCAAAGAAAAATAAATAAATAAAGAAAAACATAATAATTCCACACCATTTAGGGATAAATCCCTTCATCTCAAAATGCTACAAACAAAAATACAGAATATTTACATGAAAAAGTTGTTTTTCCCACACATTTATCTGACGTCATTTCCGCTCACTGCTCCCGGTCGCGTCTTAAAAGCTGACTAGGCTTCCTCTGTTTGACACTCGCGGTTCTAAATGGCTCCCGGTAAAGCGTATTGAGTGTGCACCCTCAACACAACCCACCCAAGGAGCGCCCGCCTCGTGACACAGCGTCTGAAAATGAAGTGAGAGGTTAATATGACTGGAAAAACTACGTGGGTATGCTTGTGTGTGTGCGTGTGCGCAGGTGGCTGTATCTACAGGCGCTCCGTCACAAAGCCACTCCTTCATTACAAGGGGAACATGTGTTTGGGATCAGAATTAGAAATACTTTATTGATCCCACACATGGGAAATTTGTCGTGGGATGGTTGTCATGCTGAAAGACTCAGCCATGTTTTCATCTACAATGCTGATGATGGAAGGAGGTTTTCACTCCAAATCTGACCAAACATAGTCCCATTCATTCTTTCCTTTACACGGATCAGTCGTCCTGGTCCCTTTGCTAAAAAAAAAGCCCCATAGCATGATGCTTCCACCTCCATGCTTTAGATAGATAGATATAGATAGATAGACAACTTTATTTATCCATTTGGGAGGTTCCCGCATGGAAATTGACATCTCCATCGCATACAGCACTGGTTGGCATACATATAGGAAAAAGGGAAAAGCAGCACAGTGACTAGAAAAAATTAGGAAGATTAGAACAGTAAGAAACAATTTAAATATCTTCAAACAGCATATACAAAAAAAAAAAGGTCATTCAGGCCCTTTCCCTTTCCTTTTCCGTCTTCCTCCCCCCTCCTAAGTGGAGGTTAAAGAGTTTGATGGCACGGGGGACAAAGGAGTTCCTCAGTCTATCAGTCCTGCACCTTGGGAGGAGCAGCTTCTTGCTGAAGGTGCTCCTCTGGCTACTGATGGTCGTGTGCGGAGGGTGGGTGGTACGGTGTTCATTGGATACAACTCACCATTCTGTCTCCTCCAAACATGATGAGTAGAGTTCTTACTAAAAAGTTCTATTGTGGTTTCATCTGACCATAGGACATTCTCCCAATCCTCTTCTGGATCCTCCAAATGCTCTCTAGCAGTCTGTAGACGGGCCTGCACCTGTACCAGCTTTAGCAGGGGGACACGTCTGGCCCTGCAGGGTTTGAGTCCCTGGTGGTGTAGTGTATTACTGATGGTAGCCTTTGTTGCTTTGGTCCCAGCTCTCTGCAGGTCATTCAATAGGTCCCCTGTGGGATTCTGGGATCTTTGCTCACCATTCTTGTGATCATTCTGACCCCACGAGGTGAGATCTAGCGAGGAGCCCCAGATGGAATGGAGGACAGAGTGGAGGACAGATGATCCTCTTCCAGAAAAAGTTAGAGGTCTGTGAGAGCCAGAAATCTTGCTAGTTTGTAGGGGAGAAAAATACTTATTTTCCAGCATAGTTTACAAATACATGTTTTTAAAATCCAGCTATGATTTTCTAGATTTTTATTTTCTTTGTGTCTCTCATAGTTGAGGTTTACCTGTGATGAAAATCACAGGCCTCTCATCTTTTTATGTGAGAATTTGCTCAAGTGGTGGCTGACTAAATACTTTTTTGCCCCACCCTAACCAGATGGATGATCCCTCATGTCACTCACTGGATTCTGCTAAAGTACAGCCATTGTCCAATGACAGCAACCTCAACATGTTTAGGTTCATTCATGCATCTAAACACCAAGCCATACAAAAAAACACTTTTAAAAATCAATTTAAATAATACTAAAATCAAAATATCTTTTTAAAGAAAACCAAAAAAGTAACGGTCACCTTCCTCATAGATGTAAAAATAAGGAAATGAGCGATTTACATCAAAAAGATCTTTGAAACCAGCATGTGCCTATATTTATCTTTAGAATAAAATATAAAGATGTTTACATGAGAGTGGATTGGGAAATGTTTCTTCTGGTGGAACACACCTGATCCAGGAGAAGACGCTGGCTCAGAAAGACAGGAGTTTGAAGGCCCTGCATTAAAACACAATCTGTGTGACACAGTACAAAACAATGAATTACATGAATCTTTAAAGAACGTGAATAAGGAGGCAGCGCTCGTAAGGACGCCATACGCATCATCCGTACGTCGTAAGTGCGTCTAACTTCCTGTATGAATATTTCATGATACACTTCCAACACGCACAACAATGGTACGTTCCATTTTCATGACTCCCCTAGAGACACAGCCTCTCCACGCTATGACCCTCCATGGACCGGACAATCCGTTCGGGTTCACGTTACCACGGCTTCGATGAGACCACGTTTCTGTCCAATTTGAATTCTTTTCAAAGTTAACTGATGTGAGTAAACCTGCCTTTACTCTGGAGTCTATAAATCCAAGAGGCCAGCTTTATCTTCCTCAGTCCTTGAAAAAAACTGAAAACAAACTGTACCGGCGACCTCCACCTCCACTAGTGAACTTTCCACTCCAGGGGTGCGACGAGGTGTGTTTCAAAGCCTCATATCACAGACTAATTGGAGGTTTTTGATGAATGCCCTTTTAAATCTTTTTTTTCCCAGCTTTTGTTCAATTGAGGAAGGAAATCAGCTCTGATTTTTACAAACTGAGATATGTGTGTGTGTGTCCTCTAAAGGAGAGTGTAATTTGTTTTATTCAGACACCACGCTGCTGCAGGAGAAAATGAATCATATGAAAAATGTATGGACCTTAGGTCTGTTAGAATTACCTGCCACAATGTTTCATGACTCATAATATGCAAACAGCTGAAGGGAAAGAAAGTACAGTTAGTTCTGAGGTGCCGCTTCCACTGGAGCTCTCAAAACGCCAGCGTTGATCAATAAGCTCATCACCTGCCAATGAAAACACTCTGCATCCCCTTCAATCTTCTGCCCTGTCCATCACTCATCAGCATATTGTTATGCTTTCCGTTCCGCCGTGATTCATCTCAGGCAAAGGTGCACATGCCGATGCATCTTCATATGAGGACTGTCCATAAAGTGCTCAAGCTGCGTGACTCACCATCTTCTGTGGTTATTACTCCTTTCACCAGAGTGAGCCCGTCTTTACTACACTGGAGAAATGAGATTTCAAGTGCAGACAGCTCCAGGGTCAGACAATGTGGAAGCTTAAGTAACTGCGAAGCTGGAAAAATGGCGGGAGAGAGCGCTTTTTTGTTGCAGCCATTGTGATAATTCAAAGGAGCTGAAGGCTTTCGTGATGCATGGACACATCCAGAGCAGACAAACCAAAGAAATACTTTAGGATACATCATAACTCAGAGAATTGTAACTGAACCAAAAACCAGAAAAACCTGCAGGATTACATCCTGGTCATTCAGAAAAACTAATGACATCATTTGGTCTAATTTCAACATTTGTTTTAACCATCTTGAGCTCCTTTTACAGCAAGGGTAACGTTGTGTGGTCTTTTTAGATGAAAACACAAAAAACCATGGGAGCTGGAGTTCTGACTTTAATGTCACGTCGCTAACATTCCTCCTTTCTTCTGTGGTTATGCAGCGTGACAGACTCAGCTGATCTCCTTGCATTCCGTTTTTTTTTTTTCTGCTGCAGGATAAAAACCCTCCAGAGTTCTCCGATATCTCACAGCAGCACCTTGCTGGTGCCGTTCAACACCTTGGATGTGGTTGTTCATGAAACAGGTTTTCTGGTTCTACTGCCAGGTCAACAATAATGAGTCGGACGAAGATGGAGAAAGTCGAGAAGGTTGGAGAGCAAACCGATCGCTTTTGGCTGTTAAACAGTTACTACAAAATAAAAGTATGTTCCAAAAATGGATGATTTAGTTAAACGATCAGTTTATGAAAAAATTAATAAACAAATAGGAGGATTTTTATCGACATTAGGAGGAAAAGTTAACGGAAGTCATTTTTTAGGAATTGACCTAAGGTGCAGACCTCATCTTAAGGAGCTTATTGTTGGTTAAATATCATATCAGCAGGGGGTCAGAGTGCATTTCCAAACCACAAAGATGCACAAAAAACATCAGATAAAACACAACCTGGACACGTTATTCACATCATTAAATCAACAGGAAATGACATGTTTTAGAGGAAAATGCTATTCGTTTCATGAATGCCTGTTTGAGCTCTTAAACATTTATTTCTTGAAGTTTCAAAGTTTCTGCTGCCAGGCCAGGTCTCAGACTGCATCCTGAGTTCTACACCAACGGTACATCAGACTTCAATGGAAAATGTTGCTTCCATCTAGAATTTCTCCCAAAACAAACATGAAACACTGGAGAGAAAAGTCTCAGAAGTGGTTGCTATGGTGACATTACCTGTGATTAAAAAAACGGCATGTGTGCATCTGTGCTAGCTAATAATTACTTGTATCTTTCTAACAAAGAATCATTCTCAAAGTAACTAAACCTAATCAAAATATTATACAATTCAGAATTATCATCAAAAATGTTTTTGGTAATGTTAGAACAATTTAAAAACAATACCTACATGTATTGAGAGATGGAAAGATGAGAACTGTACTGAACTCTTTTTACTGCATATAGAGCTAGCAAATGCACTTGGGTCTTTTGTGACCCATCTGTGAAACGTTGAGGTAGAAATGCAAAAGCTATGCTTGTACCTTAAGAAAGAAAAAGGAAAATGATTATTTGCTGCAAACAAAAACAAATATTTACGACATATATGGAGGAATAATAATAATAATAATAATAATTTAAATACTGAACCATATAAGAAATAACAGAAAAGGAATATGGGTCATTTTTGTACACATGTTGCACATTAGAGGGGTAGTGATACAAAAACATTTTTTATTCAAAAAGTAAGAAATGAAAACATAAAATAATAATATTAATGTATTGCAAAGATATAAAAAATAAAAACTCAGCCGGGTCACTTTTGACCCATGTTGTGCATCAAAGGGTTTCTAATTAAAGACAAGTAAAGCAAATGTATTTGCTTCCTGTCTGCTGCTATTAGAAACAAGGTGATTCCTTGAATCAGGTTAAACATGATCAGAGTTTTGTAATATTTATACATTAAATGTCATTATTGGCTTATAGAATGAGCTGTTTAACGTTTGCCCGCTCATGCCGGCTGCTCTGGACTTGGCAGTGAGGAGGATTTTCTCAGGAAACAATGCTGGTTAATGTTGTTAACATCTATGCATCTAACGGGATCCGTTCTAACACTTTAGTGAACGTACTTCTACACGCAGCAGCTCCAGTGGAACACAGATTATGCTCAGATCAGCTGCATTAATAACTTACATTTTGTTCAAAGAGAAAAAACGTTCTTCAGCCAAATGCTTAATGACTCTCCACATTCACTTTCTGTAATAAAAGGATGCAACAAAGCATCTTCTACACACCCCGATCATAACACCACCCCCACAGCAGCACCGTTTGGTCCCAACTTCAGCTTTTCCCTACAGTTAGTAAAGCATGGAAGCCCCCGTTTCCATACTTCAGTTTGGGTTGAAACGTCTGATGATCCAGTTTGAGGCCGGTGCGTGTTTGTTTAGTGAAGTCTCAGGAAGTGCTATTGAACTGCTCGTAACAAAGCAGGCAGGACCACCAGAGCAGAAGTCTGACATTTATTTCAGGGAAGGAATCCGATCCTTTCAGGTGTCACCTTTCTCAAATCTGCAGAAGCAGGCGTGTGAATATCCCTCTAAGCTGCTCTGTGGGAGATTACAAAAGTAAACTGGAGCTTTGCAGGGTCACAAGAGGTCATTTTAGCTCCTCTTTTTCATTAGTTCATCACTCTTCTCCTCAAACCCTTCATCCCTCCATTCTTTCACTTCATCTCTCTGTAAAACATTTCTTCATATTGATGGTTAAACGCTGGATTTGTGTTTGACCTCCACCTTCTTGTTTCAGTGTGGAGGATTCTAGTGGATAGAGAGCAGGCAGCAGCAGAAACCCAGTCATTTCAGTCCTGGATAAACATGTCTGTGCGTGTGGTCATGCCGGTCAAAAGCGCGTCGCCTTTCACAGACAAGTGTTGAGCGGGGTCACACTTGACATGAGGAGATTTAATTACCTTTTTCCTGGAAGCGGGCCTGGTAAAGATATTTTTCAGCATCATCCAACCGTTAGCATGCATGGCAAAGAAGAGGACGTCACCTCTGTCAGCAACAACAACAAACACTAAATAAACTAAAACCTTTCTGCTCACTGCTCACAATGTACTAGTTTTTTTTTTAATGTTTTTTACAAATGGCTGCTTTTCCGCATCAATCATATTTTTGGACCTTGACGTCAAATCCAAATTATCCGCCCTGTCCTGAAGTCGTCAGGGACGCGTGCGTCTCCAGGTGGATGGTTCTGCTTCAAGGTAAAGGTTCATCCTGAGTCCGCCGTCCCTCCATTGTCTCCGCCTCGTTCTCCTAAAGCAATTTTCTGTCAATAATTGAGCCTTGAATTGAAATGCTGCTTTTGAGCTAAAGAGCCACATTTGAACTTTATTGTTCAAAAATAAGAGAAAAAACCAAAACAAAGCGAAAAGCATAGACCGGCTTTAGCTGTCAGGGAGAATGTCTTCCACCGCGGCAGTAAAAGGCTGTGAAAGGCTTTGGTGCTGGCTCCTCCCTCACGCATCAGGCAGAACTCAGCATTAGAGCCGATTGGCTGTTTCGCTTCACGTCACAAACATTTTAGGGTTTTCCTATGAAATGACAAAGTTATTAAAAACAGAAAAAACAAAGATGTCTCTGTTTCTAATGGGGATCTGATGCTAACATGTCTCATATTTTTATTGAGTTTCACTGTAATTACCCTTTACATCAGTGGAAGACACAAACATTTAGTTTCTCTAATGTCAGCATTTCTGTTGTAAAGAAGCAGTTTAAATGTCATAACTACAGAACTACGAAGGCGGTGATGATGAAGTGAGTGGTTGCAGCTGGGCTGAATCAGGAGCCAAGCGGAGAGGAGAGGGGGAGGAGTCTGACAGAGGCACCATGACGTTAAAGATGAAATTGACTGAAGCTGAACTACTTTGGAAATACTTTGTCTGTTTCAGGTTTTGCTTGAATAATACTTTCTTTACAGTCTAAACTAAAAACCAAACACTTCATGACTTTTTGTTGAGGTAGGTTTTAATTTCATAAATCTTCTGTCAGTTTCTTCCATTGGTGTCTCGTTGCTTCTTTAGTTCAGTGTCAGCTTGACTCCGTTTAAGTCATTAGATGCATCCTGTCTGTCCAGTTTGGACTCTCGTCTCATATTTCGTGTCATCTGTGCCGTCTAATTGATCATTAAAGGCATAAATAACCGGCTGCTTGTTACCGTGCTCGTGTAAGAGCGGACACCCCCGCTCAACCATGCACGCCGTCTAGGTGTGATGAAGGTTAGGAGCTGAGCTCAGACGGCGAATTAGAGCGAAGAATCCTCTGCACCTTCCCCGGCAGCACAGCAGCGTTTGCTTCAGCCGGCGGCCTGAAGAGCGGGGTGTTGGCTTTTGACTGACTGCGGTGGATTCTCCGTGCAGCTTGTGTCACTCTGATGCTGGGAAGCAGCAGTTTGCTGAGTAATTAAGTGTGTCTCACTTCCCCACCTCGCCTTTGCCTCATTAAGCTGCACTGAAAGCTGTTGGGTCAGACGTCAAGATGTTTTGTTAGTTTGTGAATGAAACAAAATCATACAAAGTGTAATTTCTAAATGTAGGGAAACTTTGCCCTAATCATGGTACGTTTGTACAATTTGAATCCTGTTTGGTAGTGTTGATGTAAAGAAAGACACACAGGATGACAAAAAAATTAGGCAATGTCTGTGAAAAGAAAAAAAAAATCAGAAAATGAATCAAAAAGTGAGGATAATGATCCAGCAAATGTGCACAAGAACTAAAAACTACATTAAAAACGAAACTAGCAATAAAATGCATTTAGTCTTTTGGAAAGGTTGTAAAAAACACTAAAGGTTGTGAAGGCAAAGGTTCAGATGTCAGACGGACATTTGTTGACAGATTGGGGGGGTCAAACCACCAAATGGTTCCCGATAGCTGCTGAGGCGGCTCCCCGCTCCCCCAGTGGATGGATAAGATGGAGAGCATGAAACCTTACTGCTCCTCATGAATGCTCACTGACCTCAGCTGAGTTTGCACTACTTTTTGAGGGGCGTCGAGTCCCCCCCTCCCTATTAAGGGGAGTTTAACTGGTACCGCTCAACCTCCCGGACAAGCCCCTGCTTGTCCTCACTTTTTGAGACGACATTCCAAGTCCCCATGGATGGGATCCATTTCTGTGGATTGGACTGTCTGGACCGTACCAAATCAGACAACACAGGATCCTTGTGGTTCTTTTTGAGGCTGATGGGGCTTCAGGATCTTAGTGATCCCACATTCAGTCTGAGCCGCCGGGCACTGGGGGGGGTTACGGCCTGGCAATGTCATTTTGGGTGACCATTGTAATAAGCTGTTGGTTTAGTTATGTCTCAGCTCTAAATAATAGCTGAATTTTCTTCTGGTTGTTCTGTTTTAATATTTGAGAACACATATAAGACCACGAATAAGATTTTTTTTTAAAAAGGATTATAAAAACTGTGTTTTTGTAATTCTTATTTGGTAAAAAACTGCATTCCAAATGATACTGTCAAAGTGAAAACTGTTTTTTCCCTGTAAATTATTGTTTCAATCTTTTTTTTTAAATATAAACTAAAGGTCTAAAAGAAAACGGTGAAGAATAAAATAAAATTTTGAATCCCTTCCATCAGCCATCTTTCACAAAAGTTCTAAATGGATGCAGCCACAACACTTGTTCCCTTCAAGAGGTCTGAAGAAAATCAATGCAGACACTGAAAAACTAGGCAGCTGTGTGAAAAACCGTTACAAACGAGGTGCAGGGGGTTTTAAGGGAGACGGTCCTGCCCCCCCCCCCCCAGGATGTTTATCACAGGACAGACTTTAATTACTGCAATTCAGTCGCTGCTACTCTAGAAACTCCATCAGTTCAACTCAGATGGAGTTTTGCACGTTTGTTGCTGCTTAAAGAAAAACATTTGCTGTGATCTTTATTCCATTTATCCGTTCTTATTATTTCATTTTTACATTTCCCCAAAACAACGAACCAGAATATAAAATAAAAGCCTTTGAGGGGGAGTCACAAAAGAACTGATCTTTATTTGTCCTGGTCTTCTTCACAATAAAAGCATGCATCATGCCAGAGCAAGGATTGTTGTTTCTTTTCTATACGTATTTATCAATTGCAATTGGTTTGAAACCGTTTTATTTCATCAGTTCCCTAATTCCACACATTTACCCATGAGGCCTCTCTAACAGCTCCATCTGTTACGGTGGAACCACAGTCTCCTGAAATATACATGCCACTTGTATATATTTATTCTGTAAAGTATAAGTACACTATAGAAATTCATGTCCTTAAAGGCATTATCCTTGATTTGTTCTGTCTTTTTCTTTGATGTCATTAGGATTTATTTTCACCGTCTTTATTTTAAGCTTGTACAAGAAATTGAGAGTTTTAATACTCAAACACAAAAAACAGCAATAAGATCAACATTTACTAATGTAGCATAATTGTTTGGCTGTTTTGTGACAAGAGGACATAAATCCCTATGAATCATTGGCCATTTCACCCACAAATTAAGACAAATGTATGAATTTTCTAGACTGGTACTACCAGGGTGTCAACTCAAATCACACAGGGGGCCAATTCCAAAAAAGGCCAAACAGGATAAACATTTATTGAACACACTAAAGCTAAACTTTTAGTCTAAAAAAGGAAACTTTTTGAAACCAATTATGAATAAAAGGAAAAATGTTATGGAAAAAGCATCTTGAACCTTAACTATGTATATCCTGTCAAAATTATACAAATGTAAACATGCTGCACCCCAAAACATAAAAAACGTGAAAATAAAAAAGTGTGTATTTCATCAATAAAAAAAATCAAATGATTGTGTTTTCTTTGCTCTTGAGTCCTTTTTCCGGAGCTGGACGGCTGTGTCTGTGAATCGTATCAGAGTGATTTGATTTTTGAAACCTGTTTTTGTCAATATGTGTTTCAGGTGCTAAACATTCAAAACTCAAATAACTTAACTTGTGATTTCTCAAACAATATTTGCTATTTTCCTAATTTTGTTCAAATACTTTTCTCAGAATCAGTGGATTTAGGCCGATTGTGTAAACAGAGTTACGATCAGTCAAAGGGATTTGTTATCCATGTTACCATGTCAGGGGGGGGGGGCTACACTTAAAGTTGTTGATGCTGGGAGGAACCAGTGAGTCGCACTGTGTGTTTTTTTGTTTTGTTTTTGAGACTCGCCAGCCAGCACGTCACAGGTGGGAATAAGCTCGACTTTTGGAGAGTAAGAGCTGGAATAGGCTGGAGTACCGGGGTACGAAGGTGCGTGGCGGCCTGTGACACCGGAACAAGCGGCGCGTTTGATTGAAAGAGCTAACAGGCGAGGCTAGCGAGGTGTTCTGTGAGGCTGCGTGGCTTTTTTTAATTCCAAACACATTTGTTTGGGGGTTATTTGGTGAGGGTTGCTCGTGGGTTTGGCAGCGCCGGTCAGAGACGGTCATTTGCCATCATTTTTCTGTGAGTTTAAATTTCTCAATGATGTGACAAACGTGTTAGTGTAAATGGTGAACATGTATTGCTGTGGTCTTGTTGGGGATTTTTCTATTTGCTTCACGACCAAATCAAACCAAGAATTAATGCGGTTTCTTTTCTTTGTGTGGCAACACGAGCGGTTCAGGCACACCAAACAAGATTGAGGACTACACCAGGTGGAGACGTGGTTCTGGCTTAAAAAAAACAGTTATAATAGCAATAATTAAAAACAGGGTAAAGCCAGATAAAAAAACAGTAAGACCCTCATATAAATAATTAAAACAGTAAAACAAATACCATTGAGGGCCTCAAGCTCACCTGGTGATAGCACGGGCACAAACAATACCCCGTAACATGCAGGGGATGAGGTGCAAACAAGCAAAACACAGCAAACCAGTGAAGTCCCAGAGTTTGTCCGAGTCCTTTTGTTACAGGTGGTCAGGAAGCGGCATGTGCACACACGTCACTACCGGCCTCCAACTCCCAGGAGCACCTGCACAGTCACCTGGTTGGCCGTAGATGAAGTGGGAGGGGGGAGCAGACGCCGCCGTCAGTGACTCCCTCGTTGGACCACCAAAGTGGATGGGGGGGGGGGGGGGGTATAGAGAACACCTACGGACACAAAAAGGACTAAAACTCTGTACAGCAGCAGTGGGTTCCACCAAACACCCGATCAGTGCTGATCGCACCTAAAGGGAGGGGCAGGGAGCGATGCGCTCCGTCCACTTGGCCCCTTCCTGTCCCCCACCGATTCGCTGTGTGACGAGGGGTTACGATACTCACTGCACTGACAGGGGAGCAGGAACCCAGAGAACAGGAGGCAGTCTCCGCAGGAACTCGGGGAGAGCCAGCCCAGTCCTCTTTTGTGGCGGGCCAGGTGCTCATCAGAAGAACCAAGATAAGTGACCTCACCTGTGGCCCAATTAGCTCATCCAACCACATTTGGAATAGTCGGGAAATAAAACCCTCCAGTATTTTGGAGCTGCTTGTGTCGGAGCTGTTATTCTATACCTGGTTACCTGTAGGTGTGGCCCGCCACATCTCTGTGGTTAAAGGGTTCACATGTTTTACTGGTCAAGGGAATCTTCTAGAGAAATCAGTTTTTGTTGTTTTTGTTCTGCAGATGGATGATCTGGTTCAAAGAGAAAAGCAAGTGGACAGATGCTTCCTTCACCTGATGACCTGCTGTTTTATTTAATCCGATGGATGACAAACGGAGGTCTTTGACAGGTCGGCTTTCACAAGACCTCCACGACCAAAGTTACATTTTAGAAGCTTGAATGACAGATACTTGATTGGTCCATTTATGTCCCAGCCCTAAATAATAGCTGAATTGTCTTCTGGTTGTTCTGTTTTAATATTTGAGAACGCGTTTATAAATAGGACTGAATGTCCAGATGCTTTAAAACGTTTGTCCTGTTTATTCCTCAGTGTGCCGAGGCGTCTTTGAAACATTCATGTCGTGTTCAGGAATTCTTTGTCATCATCTCATGTGTCCTGAGAGACACGTATCACAGCATTTCTGCCCTAGTTTGTCCCATATCCTCTCTTTAGTCATTCAAAAGAAGAAATAAAACCCGATTTGCTAAATTTCCCACTCCCCCTCACATGATTGACACATTCTCCTCTTCAATGTTTCAAACATCTCAAAGTGTTCTCTCATGGATAACTTTTGCTGGGCAGGCCAAAACTGGAAGAACTCTTTTCCAAAAGCGTCTTGTACTTCTTAAATATTTACATTCTGTGCCGCTTTCTCCACTAACCTGCATTCATGTGCCCAATTTGAGTGACTTGTTCTTTTTAAAACAGACGTTTTACAGAGCCGGTTATAAATCATTCCTCATGTGCTGAGAGAAATGAAACTGGCTGTGTTACCACGATGTTCATTTTTCTGTCATTGTCACCAGGATACAAGTCTCTTTAAATTATAGACACACACACACACACACACACACACACTTTTAATGTTCTGTCTAAACTACTTTCCTAGAGTTATCCAATGAAAGGCCTTTTCACTCAAGTGATTTTGAATATTCTCTAAAAGCCAGCAGAAGTAAAATAAAGCAGGTAAAGTTTCTGCATTACAGTAAATCTGACTTTCTTTTTATTATTATTCTTTTTTTATGTGTGTGTGACAACAGTTGATGAGTATTCAAACGCAGGAGCTTAATCACAGGGTGAACTTAAATCCAAAAGCTCAGACTTTAACATGACTTTACTCATGTCCACATCTGTTAGCAGCTGCTTTGAAGGCCTCTGTTGGCCTAGCCGTGTGAAACCACAGCGTCGTGCTCTAGTATGTTGGAGTTGTTCAGAGCTCAACAGCACTAGTTTGTCTCCTCTTTAGGTGCTCTGATTATTTATTCTGAATCAATTTTCTTGGGTTTCCGTGCCACAAAAAGAGAGAAGCGTTCAAAAACTGTCCACATTTCCCTTTTTCCCTCTCACATTAATCACAACATGACACCTCCAAGCGGCGATGTCCTTGCGCACAGCTTAATCCAACCCCAACAGCCACAACATCAACACGCTGCATCCAGAAACGGCGTCAGTAGAAACGCTGTGATGGCAGCTCGTGTCTCAGTGGGATCAAATGAAGCCTTTCAGCTAAAATGTGTTTCCATCTCGTCGTTTAGGAGACATGAAGACGAACGTTCAGGCTTGATCACAGAAAGAGGCTCTGGAGGTGACAGAACAGCCCATTTCAAAAGATTTAGCCCCCCATGATGAAGAACAGCTGTTTTATTCCACTTTATTTATTTCAGGCTGTGTCATTTTAACTGACAGCCTCTTCTTTTTTTTGGTACAAGTCAGTTTGTCAATTAATTAATGAATTCATTCATTCATTCATCTTCTTCCATTTGTTCCCTTTCGGGGTCACGGGGCTGCTGGAGCCTATCCCGGCCACTTATGGGTGAAGGTAGGGGACATTCTGAACAGGTCACCGGTCTGTCGCAGGGTCACAATCACACACATAAACTTAGAGTTGCCAACGAACTATGAAGCATGTTTTTGGACGGTGGGAGGAAGCCGGAGACAACCCACGCATGCAGGGGGAGAACATGCTAACTCCTCACAGAAAGGCCCCCCATTGATGATCTGGTTCAGGTCCCCCAGCTGGGACTTGAACTGGGGGCCTTCTCGCTGTGAGGCAAGAGCGCTAACCACTGCACCACCGTGCAGCAAGCAAGCAATTAGGAAAAAATCCCTTCGATGACATCACATCCTGCCAAGATGAAGGTCAAATGACAGATTTCATGTTTACAAATACTTAGACATAAAAAATAGATGTGTTCTTTTAGTTTTACAGAAAACGGTTCCATTTGAAGGTACAGGAGCTAAACTGTGCGTTTTCTTGCAGACTCTGCATTTTTTCAGCTGTGCGTTACATGAAACAGGAGCAGTTTGTTTTTATTTTTTCAAACAGATGAACATGTTTTGCGTCTATCTAACAGCTTCACTAAGTAATGAACACTCGACATGCATTTGAGAGGAAAGGAAGATTTATGAAGTTAATTAGTTTCTGCTGCTGGACCTCATAGAATTCTGCAGCAACATACTGGCAATCCAATTAAAACTTATAATTATAACGACCAACATATGGGCTCGCTAAAATACATATTCACACGAGGTGATACAGTGTAGACTGGAAAGCACATAATTCCTTGACTCCCAGAGACTTTTATGGAGCTGCAGACCCTAAGGCAATCTGAGCAATATCTCATTAGATGTGTGCACAATGGTCCAGTATCAATTTGTGTGAAGTATCTATGGCAACTCACATTCATCAACCAATATTGCTTGCTTCCTGTGTACAGTAATAATGTCAATTTGTATGCAAATAATTGCATATAATTCTAGAAATCAGACTTTTTTAATTTTCAAAAAGCAATAAATCTTATTACAGAATGTTTGTTTTTTTCCTTCTGAAAGTCGTCTGAAATGTTAGAATTGTGTGACCTTCTGGACATGTTACTGTGCAGGTGCTTCCTGGTTTGCCTCGTGTCACCTTCTAACAGCGAAAAACACCAAAGGACGTGTACAAACCTGCTACCACCATTGTTGTCTAAAGTCTAAGGATTGTCTTTTTGCCTCAGAAAAAGTAAAGAACACTCTTCACAAAGTGGTCTACCAAGTTGAAGACTCAGAGAACCAGACTCTGGGAGTTCTTGCTTTTCAAGAAAAACATGAACCAAAAAGCCAATGACAATAATCCCAAATGACTGATTTCTTAAGTCACCTCTGCAGCTGCAGACGCCGGTCCAATTTCCTTCTTTGAGCTAGAGGGAGATTAACGGATTGTGTGTTTTTGTTGTGCTTACTCAGCAGCTCCGTCCGTTCAGCCGGACACGTTTATCCAAATGCATTGTTGAGTCTGAGTGTTTTGCTTGAAAACATCAGAGGACGTCTCCATTTTAGGAGGGGTTTGTAACGAGATGTTGTTGAAATCCAACAGAAAACTTGCACTAAAGTCCTCAGATGATGGTGGATTGTGTTGTAGTGGTAGGGCTCAATTCCTGCCTTACCCGCCATTATGTTGAAGTGTCCTTGGGCAAGACGCTGAACCCCACGTTGCCTCTGAGAGGTTGGAACCAGTGATGGCAGTGGAGCCGCCATGAGTGGGCGAATGTGACTGTGGAGCACTTGGGCCTTTGAGGACTGTAGAACAGCACTATACAAGTACAGTATATGCCATTCACCACTTTAAACCATGATTTATTTTTTTCTTTTCTGGGAAATATTTAATACTTTAAACTGTATAGATTCAGTTAAAGTCACTATGAAAAAAATCTTTCCGAGATTCTGTTTAAACATGCAGGTTTCCTCTCACATTGGGCCTCAAATGGAGCAGCTTTTATGAGCAAACGGGCTTCTTGTCATTAAATGAAGCCCTTTAGAGATTATGAAGACACAGGTCAGCTCCTCTGTTGGTTCGTTCAGTTTTATCCTTGCTGCTTCATTACAGGAAGACCTTCATTAGCTTTCACAAGTCTCTGTCTGTTTTATTAGAGTATCGTCTGTGGCTGCTGGCTACGGTTTGAACTGCAAAATTTAGCATTTGGAAAAACGGGACTTTCTTTTTTTTTCTAATTTCGTCTTTTTCAAAAGTGTTTGAGGTATCTTCTTTAAATTTAAGAAGCTGCTGAATTCCACAATCAGACAGGTGGGCGGGGGCTCCATGATCTAAACAGCTTTCTCAATGTTGCGTCATTCAAAGCGTTTTCATAAAAAACATTTTTTTATGACTTACATCAAGCTCAACTTAATGCATCAGGGTGAAAACCTCCACGGCCACAAAATAAAGCTTATTTTAGATTTACATTATACGCCTTAGAAATAGGAACAAATGGGACTTTAAGGGTTTATTTGAGTGAGGAGCTGATATTAAACCTTTCATTTTGCATCGGTTGCTTCTTTCATGTTTTTGGTATCATTAGTATCATGAATGAATGTAATGTTTTGATGAATGTGAGCTGATAATTGAGCAGTGACCCTGTTCTCATGGCTCATGCAGAGGCAGCACAGACCTGTCAGCGTCTGCTTTGAACACCGTGTTTACTCTTATTTTGCATTTCTCTTCATTCTATTCAGAAACAAATCAAATCTAATTTCAGTCTTTCTATAAGCTGCCACGGTGATTTTAGATGTGGTCCAACATTCGGTCTTTTTTCATTGGTGGCACTTCAAAATCATGTTGGGCTGTGAGAATTACAAAACGTGTTTTACACCACAGGTTATTACAGCAGCTTCAGGGGAATTAGACCAATTATATCCATTTGATTTGATACAATACTCTCACTGCATGTTCCACTGAACTGATTGGAAACCAGAGAGGTTTGTTTTCTAATATTTTATTGGATTTGTTCACGTTAATCTATGGATTTGCACAACTCTGTGGAGGTAATATGGTAAACAATGAACGTGATCAGCATCACTCTGATTTGATCCGGTAAATGTTTTAGCTTTGTTCAGTATTTATTAACCTTTTTGTCACATTTTTATACAAACTAGATGTTTTTTGTTTTTTTCTGGAAACCTGATGGAGCAGTTTTTTCATTGAACCAAGGATTGAGCATTTATGTCAACTTTTTGTTCCTTCTCTCATAGAAAATGAAAAAAAGTCTTTCAAATGCCGTGTGTCAATAGAACCAACAATGCTTTGTTTCTTTTTGTATGTTTGTCTTTTAATCTTTCTTCAAATATGTTTGTGGCGCATTCTGAAGGCAGCATGGACGACATCAACTGCTTCAACTTACAATCATTTCTTCAAGGCCTTGAAGTTTGGACAAAGTCTTGAAGTCAAAGTCTGATCTTGTTTGGCCTCATGATGAACAAACTGAACTCTTCTCAGAAGCATCACAATGAAGCTTTGTTGTGCTTCGGGCAGCCAAAGAACTCAGAAATACAACTTTATGTTCAGACCAGTGAACTGGACAGTTGTACATCAGTGTTGGGTTCACATCACATGTTGACTGTACAAACGGTTTCATTATTGTAGATAATTGATCAATTTACAGTTTTTTTTATCAAATAAAATAAAATAAAGAAAATGAAAGTTAAGTAAAGTAAAGCAGGGTGGTTTATATGTTTGTTTCCTTCCATAAACTAAATATTTAACAGTTTTATTGTGTCATAAACTACATCCAAAATAACTTATATGTTTATTTATGATGAATGATAGTAAATGAATTATTTAATGGTGTATGTGGACATGTGTGTGTCTAGTGTCTTGTATTTGTATTATTTCTGCTTTGATTACTTGAAATAAACCATTTCCAATCCAATGAAATGTGTAGACTACCCTTTCAAACTCCAAGTGCTTTTTTATTGTCATCTTTATTCTTCATTTGATGGTGGGGGGGTTGGCCTTCCAGCCAGCTCACTCCTGATTTGTGGGTGGGGTTGCCGTAGAAACTCAGACCAGTCACTGCGTGCTGACGATGTCTGGCTCCAACAGGGCGGCGTCTGCATCAAAAGTTTGCCAATGATTTGACTTCATTTGGTTGAAGCTGGAATCGAACCCTTTACTGTGGGTGACGTCAGCCAGTCCAGTTTCCACATACAGTCAAGGGTTCAGACAGAACCTGACACATAATTTCTGCTGTAACACAAAGTTCTTAAATGGTTTAAACTGTTAACAGGATCAGCTGAAAACCATCACTGAGTGTTTTTGGAGACCTAGCATGTTCACTTATACGGCATTTTTCCATAACACCACTGTTTTTAACATTAAAGAAGGACAACAAAGCAAAAAATACATTCAATGTATATAAATAGTGTGCATTATTACTTCAGAGCTTTAGGTAAATCAACCCCGTATGACTCTTCCATACTGCTGTTCTTTACCTGTTCCATTGAACCTGCAGCTTCAAGGTGCATGAGAGGACAGGTGCTGTCTGACCTCACCTCCACTGATGGACATGGCTGTAACACAGTAAAGTCTTTGCTCAAAAGAAAAGCAAACCAGCCAGAGAAACTTTTTCTGCAAAGCCCCGGCAGAGGTTTGAGGATTCTGAAGGCTGCAACGATGTTTCAGAACCGGGCTCTACGGCAGCTTTTTTGTTTTCAAAAAGCTTCAACATTTTGGAAGCTCATTTCTGTCACAGACTGATGGCGCTTGGCAGGTCGACTCAAGTGATATCAGAGTTTTAGTGGCCCAACAGCAAAGGATGAGAGCCTCCCTCTCAGAGATCAGTGCTTTAGTCAGGGCCTCCCTTCTTGACGTCTACACTTTAATGATAAGCTTCAGAGCAGTGTGAACCAATCCAGTCCTACCCGCTTTAGAGCCCAGGACAGAAGTGAAAGTATCTCCACAGTACATCACTGTTCTGGAGAAAAAACACACTCCCTCTTGCCTGTCTTGTCACTGAAATAGGGCAGCATCAGTCTGAGTCTCTTTGAACACTCTGACATGATTTCAGGAGGCATCTTAAGGGAACCGAAACATCAGAAATTATGTCTCAAAGGTGTCGGAACAAAGGAGAAAAGTTGAGGACTGTTGAAAGTTTGCTGCTCTGAAGCCAACAAGCAGCTACATTCGGCCTTCCAGCTGATGGGTATCTGTGTGAAGCCCCGCCCACAGGTACAGACAACTGGGCGTCCGTCACCGGCGGACGTTACATCCAACCTCCACAGCTGACGGCTGAACGTGGAGGAGCTTTAATAATTCCAGAATATTTTTTGATGCAGCGGTTCTTTTTGAAGTAATTTCATGAGGTCAGATTTGTTTTGTCAGCAAACTAATCTCACTTGGAGGATTACATTTAAGTCACAACCTTTGAATCTTTAAATAGATTTTGGTCCAAACTGACCCATCACTCAACTTTTGGCTCTGATGGATGTAAAAAGTACAAGGCTTCTTTGCTATCTTAGATTAAGGGGAAACTTGTAATAGAGTAAAACGATGAAAAATTCTGAAAGTCCAGTGAGAGAAGTCCTAAAAAGTCAAAGTTCCACATGAAGTTTAGCTAAACCAAAGCTAATGGAAGGAAATGTAAACCTGACAATGTTTAAAGTTAGAATTTCACCTTGAAATGAGTATTTTCAGGTGAAGTCGGTGAACTTTACAGTCCCTGTCAGCAAAGTCTTGATTACTAAAAGCTGTCATTTCATTTGAAAAGTACGGATTTTAAAAATCTAACAGTGTTTCTTCAACAGAACTTGTGTCTATTGACAGAAAACAGCTTTGAGCTCTGAGTGAGAACACGAGTGACGGAGAGATAAAAAAAAACTGGTTATTAGTTTAGAATTATAACAAATATTTTTAGCAGTTCATGTTTTCTCAGAGCATACCTCCACAGTAAAGATGTAGTAAATACAGACTTGATCACTTTTATTCACCCAGCGAGTTCTTCCTGATTGAAAATGACAGCCAAGCCTTCCACAGAAATATGAGATGCAAAAGACATCATTGTGTAAAAGACATGAAAACTGCTTTAATTCATGAATTCATGAAAACTTTCTGGGGGTTCAAACAATTTTGAGCTTGACTGGAGATTGATTGGTTGTGACATGGAAGTGATGCTGTAGGACAAAAATACTTGTTTATTAATGTTTATTTACCACATGGAAAAAAGCCTGTTATTGTGGTTTGAACATTTGGTAGAGTGTCTCCCAAATGTCCAGCTCTTAACAGGCTTTTCCGGTGGAAGACAATAAATAAAAGTTGGAATTCTGACCACAAAACTAAAAGGACACGGTGAGTTTTTGATGCCGTCACAGCTCAAGGATACATTCTAAATGCTCCAGCCTCTAGTGTTTCAGCATTTGTAGAACAGCACTTTCCCTCCAACTTTCTGGACGGTCTGCTTGGAAGTGCTGTGCTGGGAGTTGAGCGGCCTCCTGTGACTGATTGCCTGCATTTTCAGAGGGACAACAGTGTCAAGTGTTTGTTCTGAGGCTGTAATTCTGTCAACAGGATAATCAACTTGTGCTGCAGTGGGGGAGCTGCCCTCAGTCACATGGCTACATTTGGAAAAGGTGAAACAACAGTTGTTTCTAAATGTTAAGATGGAAACTGGGGTCTCGTAATGATGATGATGAAAAAAGCCGGTGTTGTTTTCTAGGACAGTCTAGGACTGTTTCTTAGTGAAATTATTGAACTTAAATGAAGATGTGAATATTTGACTTCATCCAGAGGCAGCGGCTGACGGGAAGATTAGAAGCGTTAGATAGTAAAATGGTGAAAGAGCAGAACGGATGTTTGTGGTGCTCACCATTTTCATGACCCCAACCGCTAATGTTCGGTTGGGGTCATGAGTGGCTGTAAGCTATCGGGAGACAGCATGTAAACAGATGGATGATGGGAAGTGGAGACAGATTTGCTCTGTGCCAAATGTCCCGCCCACAACTGAGATGAACTCCTGGCGCTCTGCAGAAACTATGTCCTAGAAAACGACACCGTTTTTTGGGATTTTGGCTGAAAACGGCCTCATCATCATTAAGAGACCACTGACTCTAATTAAACCACAGTTTGCATCTTAATGTTTAAAAAAACCTTTATTTCAGCCTTTTTCTACATTTTTTGGTGTATTTTCTAAAATCAATTTATTCGTCTTTCAGTGAAGTTAAATAAAATCGGAATGGGGTTTTACATTTCGTAAATGTCCTAAACTACAACAGTGGAAACTTTGGACAGACTGTGAAAGCAGCTCAGCTTTGGCTGAATGTCGCTGATAGACAGGAACCCAAAGAATGTCTGTATTTATTTTATTTTACAGTCATGGATGACCAAACTGATCTCCATATCTTCCAAACACAGCCTTGTTCTCTGGGGTCACCTTGTCTGACTGCTCTGTTGTGAGGGACCTGCTGCTTAATCCGCCTTTTCCTCCTCTGCTCTGAAAGCACAGGGCTTACAGACACACTAGCTGCAAAGCTGCAGTCCTGCCAGCCAAGCCGGCTCTCCCGGGGTCACCCACACCTGAATCACCCCACAGGCAAGTGGGGGATGCAAAGAGATAAAGCTGGAAACACCACTTTTCTCATATTCAATTAATTTTTGTATGAATCTATGATCCAGAGAGACCCTTCCAGTGTGGAGCCGCGTTTACCTGCAGCTTTAGCGTTAAGCAAAAGCTCTGCCTGAATGAGATTTGATGCTTCAACCTTTTTAGCACACAAAGTAAATACATTTAGGAGCCTGGGGCTTGCTGGTGAGGGTTGCAGCTGATGTGCAGCACACAGCAAAACTTCATTAAAACCGCATTATCAACATGAAACACACTCAGGAGATGAGGGACATTTATCGGCCTCATCATCCGTTCTGCTCTTTAACCGTTTTATTACTGTCTAATATGGAACGCTTCTAATCTTCCCGTCAGCCGCTGCCTCCGAACGAAGTTAAATATTCACGTCTTCATTTAAGTTCAATAATTTCAATAAGAAACTGTCAATGATTAAAAGCAGGAAGCTGCAGTTTCTCTCCCCTACCAGCACTGCCTTCCGTCCATTTTTTCTCTGGGAAATATTTGTGTGTGAAACTGTGGCGGACAGCAGAGGTCCACACTGAATTGTCTGTGTTTGTGTCTGTGTTGACTGTGGTATAAATACAACCGCTGAAGCGCAGCGTTGGCATTTTTACAGCTGCCTTTAAAAACTTCTCTTGGAATTGGTTGAGGGGGAAAAGCTGCACTTTAACAACACCAAGCAGACATTTTTGCACCTCAGCGAATGTTTTTGTGGGAGAATCTGGAAATTCTTAGCCTGAACAGGTCGATGCAGGAGCTCTGATGGATGTTGACTTTGCTTTAGCCTCCCCATCATCTTCCTTTTCTTCTCCCTGAGCCATTTCTTGGTGGATTTGCCATTGCGCCTGGGACTCTAATCCTGTTGGAAGGTCTGATTCACCTCCATCCCTCAGCTTTACAGAGTCTTCTAGCAGTTTCATGTGATGCAGAATCAGTGTTTGGATGTTGGGCATCTTTGTTCTTCACTCACCAGAGAAATTCAAGTCTGTGTCTCAGTTTTCCTCACAGAATATGAGAATGATCTTAACGGCATCACTCACAGATGCTGCAGGACGATAGTTATGTTCTTGTGTCTGAATGTCTGTGATCATTTATTATAAAACACTTCAACTCAAGGATTTAATGAAAACGAAATGGCTCCAAAGGTTTATTTTATGGATTATTCCTCAACATTCCTTCCGGTTGCTCTGCTCTTGGCACGTGTTAAACTAAGCGTTAAGAAACATTTCCACAACATTAATCAAGCATTCAATGAGTTTAACTGCAACCAAGTGCTCCTTCAACATAACAGGAAAGGCAAGCAGCTTTTTCTTCTAATTAAAGATACATTTTTTTCTTTACTATTTTTTATTTTTCTGATGTTCACATTTTTCCTGAGGGTTTTAAAAAAATCTTGTTTGTTGTATTGACTCCTAATTCTAACATTTATGCAGTTTAAACTTAAAAAGTAACAGTTCTACTGAAAAATGATTCCAATGAAGCCCTCTGAAGTGCAACGCTTCAACTCAGAGGGAAGAAAACCTTAGACGTGTGACAGGAACATGGGAAAAAACATGTATTTTCACTGCATTCATGAGGTTAATACTCAAGCTCTAGTTTTAAAAGGGCGGCATAGTGGTGCAGTGGTTAGCACTTCCACTCACAGTGAAAAGGCTCCAGTTGAAATCCCGGCTGGGACTTTTCTGTGTGGATTTTGCATCTTCTTCCCTCATGTGTGGGGTTTCTCCCACAGTCCAAAATCATGCTGCATAAGTTACTCTTAAAAAAACAGTAGCCAGGTTAGGCGCTGCCAGCCCAATGGGGATACACCAGGCTAAGAAAATGGAAGGAAATAACCACGGTAAGAATGTAACATAGCGTACATGTAGGGGTGAAGATGTTTCTACCACTGGTCTTTTTCAGAGTTGCCACTATCAGCTGTTTATGAAAAACCTCTTGCAGTTTCTCCAGGTTCTGTCAAAGTTGAGTGATTTATCTCCTTTCATCCCACTTTTCCAGAGCTGAAAAATGGAAAGGAAAGACCAAACTCGTCCTCTGTCAGCTGTTTATTTTTTATTTTTGTCTGCAAAACAACATTCTGTTGTTCCAAATGCACTTAAAATTCTAAAAATATGATGGCAAAAAGCAGTGCTTTGCTTAAAAAAAGGGATGAGAATCAGTCCAGATGGTGAAAGTATCATCAAGAGATGATCTGCAGTAAATACTCCCGACAGAGCATGTGGAACTTGTCACCATAAAGGAACAGTGTGATGAACATTGTTTGGAATTTAATGCAAATCTGTGCAGATCCACTGCCGTGAAAATGGTTTGATTATAAGGAAAAAGACATAGCATGGAGTCTTGGAGAAAACTTTAGTTTTTTGTTGTTTGATAGAGAAGAAGATGACACTGATGGATCCATTTCTGCAAAGAAAAAAAAACATCACAGAATGTCTTCATGTCCCTCAAAAATGTCATGCAAACCAGAGAGATGTCACACATTATAGTGTTGGGCTGGCATATTCCTCTGAAATTCAGTACAAAACTGCTCTCATGTTTACCGCAGAGTTATTACTGTGGAGCCAGACTCATTAAGGATGTGTCCAAGCCACAGTCCTGCCTGATTATAACCTAATATTTTTATCAGAAAGCTTGTCTCAAATGTAATCATTTTGAGTAACAAGCACTAAAGTTTGTTTTTAAAAGGAAGAAGATGGACATTCAGCTTAATGTACGGCATGGATCCTAATTTAGGTTTCAACTAAAACTCAGACAAAGATGCTGCATAAATCCATACAAGTATGGGGGGGGGGGGGGGGGGGCTGTCCTTTTTGGATTTCTCTGCAGTTTTTGTTTTCTCAGTCGAGACGACGCCTCCATCTCAGCTTGTGATGCTCATGGCTTAGTCAGCACTGAATGTGAATAATTAAAGAAGAATCCTCAATGGACTTCATTATTATTCCTAAAAACATAAAAAAGGAGAGAGCACAAAAATGACAATGTGACACGTTGAATTTGTCCTAATGGTGTTTGTGCATGCATCACAACGAAATCATCCTTCAGGCATCAAGGCTCTTTTTTCACGTGTGGACTCAGAAACGCAGGTTGATGGTCTGAGGATTTCAGGATCCATAAAAGCGCCTTCAGTCCAGGTTTTCCTAAAGTGAAAATAGGGATTTAAAAAACTCCTTTTGTCAAATAAAGCAAGAGACAAAAATGATCAAAACTTTATTTTTTTTTGTCATGGATTGAGTTTGAAAAAAAAAACCTTCTGATAGATAAGACTTCTTTATCTTTCGGCTCTTTCCCATAAGGGGTCGCCACAGCGAACAAGTCGCACGGCAAACTTGGCAATGTTTTACGCCGGATGCCCTTCCTGACGCAACCTTCTCAAAGCAACCGGGCTTGGGACCGGCACAGAGGTAGAGAAGGGAACAGGGAGCAGACCAGGGTCGAACCCTGGTTTCACGGACAGAAGGCGCCGCAAACCAGCACGAGCTAAACCGGCTCCCTTCTGATAGATAAGACTAAAAGAACAAAATGAAAAAATCCAACAAGATACAAACTCTTTATTATTTTTTCAATTGACAAGAACCACTGTTAAAAAAGGGACAGCAGACCAGACCCAACATGAAAGGACTAAATAAAAAGCAGATGCTGCAGACAGAAGCTGGAGCTTTGGAAACACTGAAACCCTGTGCTGATTCCAAATTCCAATCAGCTGTGAGTGACTGACAGAAGCAGAGGAACCTCCCCCCAACCGACCGACCGACAACAGGAGCATAGCACTAGTGGAAACAGAAGAACCTTGAGGACATTCGCTCAGAACATGGACCTTTTCTATTACAGCCATGAAATGTACTTTTTTTTCAGCACCACACTGCTTTCTCAATTCATGCTTTACTTTTTCATTTTCTCAGAAACAGTCGTCCTTCTCTCATGCAGTTTATCCACACAGGAAACCTCCTGAACTTGCATTGAGTGGAACATTGTTCTTTTGCTTCCATGTTTTTCAGCCAGTCTTAACATTTTTACACATGTACATAATTCAATTATAATGACTATCAGACATATAGGCTCTGATGCATATGGAACATACGTTTGTCAAAAGGAGTTTATTTAAGTACCTGAAAGGGAGAAAGTGAATTTATATAATCCCACCTCTATTTTATTGTGCTGAAGTTTTTATTTTTATATTCCTTACATAAATTCTCATCATCTGGTTCTTAACTTCTCCAAATGCAAACATAAATAATCTATAAGTATTAAAACAAATCAAATGACAAAGACGATGTTCATATTAGATACGTAAGAAGACAACATTACTTCAGAAATCATTATGCCAAGAATCAAATATAAAAAACAAATGCATAATGTTTGTCATTGAAATAAATGATCGTAATATTTGAGAAATATCATTACAAATGAAATGATAGTTAATCATCAGGAATCACAAATGAAAGTCAGAGATCAGGAAACAAAGCAGAGTTCTTATTGAATATGAATTATTTAGTTAATATTGTTGTTAGTTAAAGTTGTGTCCTTGTTACGGTTATGAAGTTAAATAGAAGCTCCATCTTCTGTAAATTGTCCAAGGTTGGTTTTCCTTCTGCTGCAGATTGACAGCCTTCCTTCTGGTTCTAACAGTCTGTAATCTTCTCTATGATGTCATTTGTGCAGACAGTGTTTATCAGGGACCTTTAGTGAACTCTTCTTTTTTTTTTCCATGCTTATCGACCAAAATGATCTAAACCATTGGGCTGTGTCTTTTTTATCCATTTATTCAAATACATTTTCAGGTTTTGTGATGATTAAATCCATTCCTGTTCTTCACATTAACAGTTTAACATGGTGGCAGGATCCATGAGAACATTTACTCTGACATATTTCAGCTTTCGGCTCTTTTTTCTGAATTTACCTGAGAATGAAAAAGTGCATAAAAACAAAGAGCGGATTTGATCAGAGTAACCCATCCGGATGTTTTTGCAGCCTTCCTGTCCTCCCCTGAGGTTTTCAGCGACAGCTCTGCACCTCTGACAAGTAAATAAAACTGACCTGGCTAATGAGCTTCCTCATTTCAACACCACCGTACTTCCTCAGGAAAGAAGGAGCTTTATATAAACTACTTTCAATCTTTTTTTTTTTGTCAGCATGTTCTAAAATTGAATCAACTAATTTCCTTCATCTGCCTCGAACACAAAAGCCAAACATTTGTAGAATAATGAGTTGTCAGGCTACTCACCACTTCTCAGATTATTTCATCATTTCTATTTGGAGAATCAGGATGTTTCCTGTTTTTCTGATCTGATTGGTTCTATTTTTGCTGCACAGAAGTGATTTTAAACATATATGGTTTGTATGAGACACCAAGAGCACTAGCATAAACTGAGGAGAAAGGTTCACGTCATGAGTTTGATCTTGTTTGGATGGTGGACGGCGTGGACAGACTAAAGGGTTAAAGTGAAACGGGCCCTTCAGGGTCACAGAGCAACAAGCTAATTTGATCAATTATGCATTTCATATGTAAAAACAAACCCAATAAGTTATTTGATTACAACAAAAGAAAGAAAAACTTTTGTCTTTGGATCAGAGGAACAGATGGTGGTGGATGTTCTGCAGATCAGTGACGTTTGGAGGCGTTGAGAGGAGGAGCAGTGATGGCGGCTACCTCCAGCTCCGCCTCCTGTCTGGATCAGAGTCTCTGAACCACCGACATGGCTGCTCTCATCACTTTCCTTTGGCCACACCTGAAACCTTCCTCCACCTGCTCCAACCTGCCTCCCCACCTCTGTCCGACACTCTGTTGAACTTAAGAACTTAAACCATGAAGCAAACATTGAGCGCGTTTCTTAAAGAGTTACTATTACTACATGTTGCATTTCTGACTTGTTTTATTCTTTTACATTTTCTGAGGGTTTTTGACGAAACCACATGTGCCCAAATCATTTACAATATGTTCTGCTGAATCACACAATGATAGGACTCAGCAGATTATGGAAAAATGTCATAAAGACTTAAACGTTTTCCTGTAAAAATGAAGAGTATCGAGAATGTTGGCATATTTGAATAACAAAACAAACACAAACATGATCTAATGTCTGAATGCAAAGATCTTTTTAGAAAGGGTCATTTTTGTTCTGTCCTGCATGATCAGTAAAAGATCATCTACGATTACCAAAGACAATAGGATGACATGCTCATTACAGCTGGAGAAGTTCTGCACAGACATGCAGCTGAATCACTTCTGCAACACAGCATGTTGGGAGAAAAGTAAAATGTTCAAAGCACATTCACACCAAAATCATGAAAACATAATTACTGTTATCAAGCCACAACAGCATCCGCCATTCCTCTGTGAAATAAAGCAGCTTATGCAGAAAGGCAGAACTGTCTGTCATTGCATGATAGCTGCTGAAAGCCGTCATCTTCACTCATGTTCTCCTCGTTTTAAAAGATGTTTGAATGCTGCTTGTTCCACTTTTGGCCTTTTAGAGAAGAAGCACTGAAAGGCTTACAAGTGCTTTAACAGCACAATGTTCCGGTAAAGAAAAGAAACGCTTCATTAGAGGAGAAGTACTTGAATATGGAGAAAATCATCAGACGCTTGGTAATTGCACCTTTAACTTGAGATTTGCAGAAACTCATCAGACGGTGACTGCTGTCGAAGCTCAGATGGAAATGCATCTGTTTACCAGGCGCTGAGCAGGTTGAATATGCATCAGGAATAGTTATTTCTTAGTTTTTGTCTCCAGGTAATTAGTTTACTTTTGCCGCCCCTCACAAAATAATCTCCTATTTTGCACCTGCAGACCCACAGAAACTGAACTGACTGACATTTTTGGAGAGAAATGTGTTCTGGAAACATTTTTTGAATGTCTTCGTCTTTTTATGATTTAAAGTTACCAGATGGTTTAAAATGCACATTTGATTTTGAGCCATTTTTGTGTTTCATAACCTTTTTTTTGCCTCCACATTTACTCACTTATAAGAAATAGCACATTATATTTGAATTTGCAGGAGCTGACCTTGAATTGAGTTTTTCTTTAGAAAATTGTGTTGCACTTTTTAGATTTTGTTCACAAAGTAAAGAAAAAAGTATATTATTTATACTATTTTCCTTTCAAATGTATTCAGGTATGACTTTGAATATGTAGAAGCCAGAAATTCTTACATAAATAAAAAATAAAGGTCTGCAAACAGATTAGTGAATTAAAATACTTTAAACACTTTGTAATGCAGTTTCACAGATTCATAAACAGGTGGTTTGACATTTGGGTTTGAAGCCATTCAACAAATAAATAATGAACACATGACATTTGAAGACTCTTTGAGCGTCACGCTGCTCAGATTCATTGTCATCCAGATAGATGAAAAGGTGGTTCTTGAAAACTGAAGTCCCAGTATTGAGGTCTGCCAGCTGAGTCACAAAGCTGCAGGTGCATGAAGGAGCCCCAAAGTGCTGAGCAGATAGCAGCCCCTTTTGGGTAAAGGCAGCAGAGAAAATGGGTGTATAGCCGGTGAAGGTGCTCTGATGGGTAAGTACTAAAGTGAGTCCTCGAGTTCTTCTGAACACAGAGATTCAGCTGACGGCTCTGAGCTGTTTCTCCTGTTTCTTCATCTAACAAACCTGAAGTGACGGAATTCTTTTCTTTCCTTAACAATTTAGGTTCCAACTTTTGTACTTTTCATAAACAAGAGCTGCACTAACAGGTATTGCTGGGTTTTACTTTCTGTTTCATTTCTAAGGACTTTTAGGGCTTATTTTAATCACTTCTAGTTTATGTGAAACTTTGGCGCCGTTTCATTTATCACTTATGCTAGGTTGCTCCGTCACTTTAACCCTTGTGCTATCTTAGATGACACCCCCCCCCCCCTTCCATTGAGGTGTTCCTCCTACCATGACAAAGGTGGATAAAGGTGGAAAGATTTCATGTAATCCATGGACACCAGTGAAGATCACAAATCATTGAAGAAAAAAGGTTCAGAGCTCTGTCTAGTGGGTCTAGATGACCCAACTCCCAATGTAAAAGTGCCTAGGATAGCACAAGGGTTACACGCCACCTTCCAGCCAATCATATTCCCATTTGTTGCCTTTATATTGCTGGATGTTTGCCTCTTTGAATACTGTTCTTCTCTTCATCTGTGGTTCCAGTTTATCCCAAGCATGCAAGATGTCACTGGACCAGAGCCTAACCCATGACATCTTTTTTATTTTTAAAACAAATAAATCTTTGCTCACATTCTTGAGATCCTTATGGAAATAACATTTTAGTCTGCAAATTGCATGCTGAGGTGACAGAATTGTTTAGTAAAATGTTAATACTGAATCATGAATGTTATTGTTATCAAATATTGTTAAAACAGAGTTCAGCTAATTTAAAAAACAATCTGGACTAAGCTGGCCTCAAAATTGGACAAAAGACAAACTTATGTCTTTTTTTAGACATCTTAATATTCAATAGTCTCACTGTGTTCTGTATGAATAAGAGTTGATGTTTCAATCTATGATTAAGAGTTATAACTGAATTGTTGACAACTATATGTGGATGTATGCGTATGTAAATATATTTTTCAATTTCCTGACTTATAAATAATTCTGAGTTTGATATGTCTTTGTATATATATATTTGTTGTTAGTCTTCTTTAGTTTTATTTTAGCTTTGATTGCTTGACTTTTTCCATTGCCTCTGATTCTTCTAAATCAATCATGTCAGCACGTCTTCTCTCTTTTGGCTCTTCAGTCAAAAAGATTTTACACTTGGATCCTGAAGACTGGCGCCCCCCAGGGGTGTGTTCTCTCCCCACTGCTCTTCTCCCTCTACACCAATGACTGCACATCAGGAGCCCCTTCTGTGAAAATCCAGAAGATTGTAGACGACACCACAGTCTTCTAGCTCAACCAGACCCGACAGGAACAGACTGAAGAGGATCATCAGATCTGCTGAGAGGATTTTTGGTTCCAGCCTTCCCTCCATTCAGGACCTGGACCGGTCCAGGGTGAGGAAGCGGCTGGTAGACTCAAAAAAGACCCCTCTCATCCTGGAAGCTACCTTTTCAGTCTTCTCCCGTCAGGACAATGTGCACTAAATCCACTCGCCATAAAGTTAGCTTCTTCCCCGAGCCGTCACTCTGAACTCTTGACCAATCACAGAGCACGGAACGCAAACATGAGAACTGTCACACTGGAACTACTGTTGCATTTTATATTATTATTATAATTATATATTTATTTTTATTTATCCTTATTTTTATCTTCATTTTCTTCACACCTATTCTATACCTTGCTTGGTTTGCGCCAGAGCAGAAGACACCAAAGCCAAATTCTTTGTATATCCACTGTACTTGGCCAATAAAGCTGATTCTGATTCTATGTTTTGGATTTATTTTGATGTTACATGTAAAGGTTTTTTTTTTTGTTTTGTTTTGTTACTTTTGTTCTTGATAAAAAGCCAAAGTCTGTTCCTACCTTATACTCTAGGTTTTCATTTGTCCCTTGTCGTTTTCTGGAAAGTGAAGGTCTCCGCAGACGTGGATGTGGAAACTTTCACAAAGTCCAACCTTGATCTCATCGGGCATCTTGTGACTGATTTGGAAAAGCCATTCAGCCAAAGCTTGTTGTCTAAAACTGCTGCTGCAAATCACAAATACTTTCAATAAACAGAATTAAATTCCTCCAAAGTGGACAGTTTTCCACAAAGTGGACTCTTTCAGAAAGTCATTTAGTCATTTCCTACTACATTTAGCACATTGATAGTAAAGATTATGAGCAGAACTAAACGTTTAAATAATTAAAAATAATTTAAAAAATGATATTTTTATTTTAAACAATTAATTAAAAATATCCTCATACTCATCTGTCTGGAGCTTCTCTCAAAGTGTGATAAACTGTCTTTGTCAATCTGGAATCGGTTTAATTTCACAGATCTGTAGACAAATCTCTGCAGGAAGTCTGGGTCCTCCACGCATTAACTTTATCTGCAGTGATAAGAAGCAAAGCTTCAGGCAAGGATGCTCAGCCAAAATCAGCGCGTCTCAGGATCTCACAGCAGATCTGGATGCAAATTGAATGTTATGGGAAAAAAGGTGGAAGGAAAGAAAGTCTTCCTAAACATCACTGGAGTTGAACAAGTACCTGGATATTTGAACCATCTTGGCCCAGTTTTTGGAAGCTCGGCGATGTGTGACAGCTCTGAAAACTTCGAAGAAAGCTGCTTAACGCAAACAAAAATGAGAAGCATTCGTTGCAGCATTACTTGATGCATTTGGAGGATTTGCACTTCAAACAGACGACAGAAACCTGCACAAGCAAGACAAAGAGGAAACTGTCTATTTTTACAAATAAGAGGAGGGAGACTTTGGAAGGAGTTCCCAGACATGTAATCCTCAACCAATGTGCTCAGACTTAACACAACAAAAGGCTGTTCTAACTGGGCCATGCTCACTTATGTATCTCTGGACCAGTATGGCGTTAGCTCTAAGAAAAGGAAACACATCCCAGAGGAGAAATACAGCTAAAGAATTATTCTGTGTCCGTTTTTAAGGGACAAAATGCAATGAAGGAAACAAATGGTTTGAATCCACATATGTGGACCGGTTTACACTTCGAGCAGTGCGGTTCTGACTTAGCCAGGATAAAAACAAACGCTGGTACAAAACAGTGAGTCAAAAGTCTGTTGTATGTCTATTTTCACAGTTAAAACATCAATACTCAGAGTCAAGGTTGTGTCACACAGACACTACCTACATTTTGGACATTTTCCACGTATGAAACTTTGGTCTTCCACGTGTGATAAACAGTACAGACCAAACAAACTGTTACTCCGAGTCAACAACATCCTCACTGTTCATATCAGATAGCTGCTCTGCTGAATCATTATTTGCATCAATATTTCATACTTCTGCACGCGCTCCCAGGTCACTATGATGACGTTCAGGCAGACTCCACACAGCAGAGCCTCCAACAGCTTTTACTGTTGACATTTACTGTATGTTTTTGTTTGCAATGTTCTGCAAAAATGCCACCAAACACACGACGGCAGCGCTGGTTGTTTACCTACAGCTCACAGCGCATGCTAATAATACTATTACTATTGCTGCTGTGGTGTCAGGGGTCCCACAGAGAACCCGACTGCTGCAGGAACCAAGACATTATGCAGCCGGGGATGTTTTCATGTGGCAAACCTGCTGGACTTTGGCTTTACAGACATGGATGATGTGGAAAGAAAAGAGAAGAGCCAACCAAAGACAGTTATGGAGGAAAAAGAAAACATTTTATTCCTGAATAGAAATGACAAAACAAAGATACAATATTTGATGGGATCACCCTATTCAGTGGAACATAAAGAACAATGCAATATTCTAAAAAAAGTACCCTCTGACTTCAGAAAGGTTCTTTTTGGATTATTTTAGCATCCTAATATTAACATTTTTACTGCTGACTCCATCACTTTTAAATCGAGTCTTTTAACATACATCAAAGGTTTGTGAAATTTTAAATTAAGAACTTCTCTCTTTAATTTGATTCTATTTACGGTTTGATATAATTATTTGGTCTAATTTATATGAAACTTCTGTGACTTGCCTATCAATAGGTTTTGGCCTGTTGGCAAAATTATTAATCGGTTAGTTCAAAAGGGGCCCAAGTCCACATTTTTTTAAAATAGAGATTATATGTTCTATTTGATTATGTCCAAAAAGTCGGTTGTAATGTATTGACTATGGTAGACATTTAAAATGCATGAAGTGCTAAATTCCTGGACTTGGGCCTCTCTTGCATGGGTTTAGCTTTATCCCATAGATGGCAGCACTAGTTATCCAATATGGCAGCTCCCCTGTTTAATTCAAGAAGGGCCCAAGTCCAGAGACCTTAGTTTGCTAGTCCTCTGAAATGATAAATGTGAGGTGCTTCATATTATAGCATTTGTAAGCTATGAACTGTTGCCAAATCTGGGTAAAGTATGAATCATCTGGTGTAGCCTCCCTTCAAGCTATGCAATTAAAATCAATTCCTGGAAAAACACACCTCTTGGACTTGGGCCCCTTTTGAACTAACCCATTCAGATATGAATGAATGAATAAATGGATTTACAGGAGTTTTTGTATTTCATTTATTGCTGACCTTCATATTCAGATTTTTCTAGCCTTGTTAGATAAATCTACAAATATGCATTTAAATAATACAAAACAGTAGTTATGTCAGATAAAGGTCTGTTTTCTTTACATTTATTGAGACAAATATCAGCGAAGAACATCTGTGGACTCCTTAATGTAACATCAGCTGATTGGACTTTTCAGTAAATTGATGACTCATTTGGTTTAAATATTGTTTTTTTAACACAAAACAATTTTACAATCGTTAGCATTACAAGGAAACTATATTTGAACGATTTGTCCTAATCTGGATTTTTGTTGTCTTTGTATGACAGTTTTCCATCATAATAGCTGCATATGTGTGTCAGATACGGTCCCACAGCTGTGTGCCAATGCCCTTAGAGAACATGATGCTGAATTTGTTCAGATGTCTCTTGCTGTACAATAAAGGCTTTCACAATAATGTGAAATGGCAAAATAAAAGCAGTGCAGAAGATCAACACTTCCCTGCAAAGCGAACAGGCTAGAGAGCACTTAGTGGCAGAGGAGACATCTGCATTTCCAGAAGCAACAGACCCTCAGAAAACAAAGTGCATGCAGAGTGGTACAAAGTGGCTGCCATTATTTAAAGCATACATATGTATTAGTGCGTTAATCCTTAGCCTGCAGGTGTGGTACAGTGAAGGGCTTCATTACAGACTGAGGCTCATTTGCTCAGCAAACTGCTTAGCATTAAGAGAGAAGCTGTATTGATGCTGAATGTTCATTTATTTCTGCATAAACAAAAGTGCCTGTAGAAATGGAAAATTATTCAGCAGGTGACACGGCAACACCTCACTGTTGAATCATGACAGCTTTGCTTCAACAACTCTGTAATTGAATGTTCTCAACACGTTGGTTCACGACCAAACAGTGTTGGCAGCGTCTGGAGCTCCTAATGCTTTTCCTTACGTTTGAAAGTCAAATTGTCGCAGTGATTCAATTATTGATATGCGGCTTACGAGGAGGGCGTCATTCTGATTTTATGGATTTACTGGAGGAGCACTGCCAGTGAAAAGACGAGCAATGAGGCTGCTGAGTTGTTCAGGGAATAGACGGCTGGAAACCTTCCAAAGAACATATCATTTTAATCGCTGTCTTGTTAAAAGAGAACACATTAATGCTTTTGCATGTTTAGAACATCTGCTGCACCTGTTATAGTCCCTGTTTGGTTTGTTCACACAGAAATGACGGATCACCAAACTCCCATTTTCTGAACTGTCAAAACAGAATTTTTTTGTCATCTCTGATATTTCTTTAAAGTCTTGTATGCTTGGATGTACCTGTTGGGTTTGAAAGAGGTCTACACCGGGGAAGGGAGGGTCTCTTTACATCCACTGATTAAAGATCTGGATTGTCTGTCACTGTTTTGGCTTCTTCCCAGACCTTCTATTAGGTCTCCACCGGACCGTGTCGGGATCGGACACGGCCACTCGGCTCAGCAGCCGGACAAATAGTCCACTTTGATGTCTGACTGAGACCGGTGAGGCTCAGAAACGTTCCCTCTCTTTTCAGGAGTTTGTCTTACACGCACATCTTGTTTTTCTTTTAATAAAACACAGAATATGTTACTGTTAAAGTATTGTAATTTGCTTCCAAGTTCTGTTTTTCTCTTTTGAGATTCTAAAATGAAAAACTCATGGATGTCTGCATCAGACTATTTGTTACAATTGTCTGCAGATTTTGGGCATAAAACCTGCAAATGTCACAGCAGGTAGTCTCTGTAATGTTGAGGATCCATCAAGATGATTTACTGCAGTCATGAATTATTTCCTGAACAAAAATCACTTCCAAAAATGTCTGAGATTTACCATCAGTAGAGAGATCTGAACGTCAGCCTCATTTTGATCATAGAAAGAGCTTTTGTGTGGATTTGGATGAATTCTGGCTAACTGTTTTCCTGTGTTACCATGGTTACTGAGGACTGAAAGCATTGTTTACAAAGCTCTCCTCAGTGTTTGTCACTGGAACATGGCGCTGCCTCCATCGTTTTCCCATTTGTTGGCCGGTTCGGTTTCCTCCTGTGTGTCTCCGTCCCATCACATGACCCCAGCTTCAGCTGTCCAACAGATGTCCTCACATTTCACTCCAGAGTATCTCAGTATGCACTAGAGTTTGGGGGCTTTATGTTCCTCCTGTAGCTGCAGAACCAGGTCGGGGGTCAAACCTTTCTACAGTCAGTCATTGGCATGACGTTGAAGATTAACCTTTTTTTTTTTGGCTTCTACAGGAGCAGATTTATGAAAAGTGCCCTCAAAAAGAGAGCTTACCTGATTAAACACGATTTCAGCAGAGTGTGTGTGTGTGTGTGTGTGTGTGTGTGTGTGTGTGTGTGTGTGCGTGCGCGTGCGTGCGTGCGTGCGTGCGTGCGTGCGTGCGTGCGTGCGTGCGTGCGTGCATTAGGAATGTGTAAATGTCTGTCATGCAGCTAGCAAAAAAGACAAAAAAATGCTTGATTGATTAAAAAAATAAATAAGCTAAAACTAAAAATCAGTGTCTGTAAACAGTGTGACCCTTGTGTTATCTTAGGCACTTTAACATTGGGAGTGGGGTCATCTAGACCCACTAGACAGAGCTCTGAACCTTTTTTCTTCAATTATTTGTGATCTTCACTGGTGTCCATGGATTACATGAAATCTTTCCACCTTTGTCATGGTAGGGAGAACACGTCAATGGTCATCTTGGCACAAAGGTCAAGGGTTACTGTCTGATGAGACGTCCATCATCAGAACTTCATGGACGACACCAACAGTGTGTTCCAAGCTCCTGTTGTTTCGGTTCATGGTGTTAAGGCCAGCATAGTAATATAGAACATTCAGGTTATTTGACCGGAACTACTTTTTTAAATTAACATTATCACTTTTTAATGGCCACCCTGCAGCCAATCAGAATTGAGTATTCACCCCGACCATTGTATAAATATATAATATCTCCATTCTAACCCTCCATGAGTGGTTTCTTGGGTAGAATTGAACTTTATTAATCTCACTGAGGAGAAAGTCACCCGTTATGGAAGCTCAGGAGAAAAAACAAATGACCAAAAACCACCAAATAAGGAAATAAATAAATGCATAACTGTGATGACTGGTCACACAGATGAGTTGTGCCATGGGAATGGATGACCTGAGGTGATGCTTGTTCCTACATTCCTCCAAGCTGGGGTCCTCTACCAGAGGCCTGGGAGCTTGAGGGTCCTGCAGTATCTTAGCTGTTCCTGTGCTTTTCTGGACTGAGAGGTCAGAGGTCTTTCCAGGTATCTGTTGTAGCCACTCCTCCAGCTTGGGGGTTACTGCCCCGAGTGCTCCAATTACTACAGGCACCACTGTCACCTTCACTTTCCAGGCTTTCTCCAGTTCTTCTCTGAGTCCCTGGTATTTCTCCAGTTTCTCATGTTCCTTCTTCCTGGTGTTTCCGTCACAACAGCTTTCCTCTTTCTTTCTTTCTTTCTTTATCAACCACCACAATTCCAATCATTGATTTTTGTTTGCATGTGTTTTTGATGTCTGCACAACTTCAGGTGATCAATAATCTTTTTTTGTTGTTGGTGTTTTTGTCATGAAGTGAATATCAGCGAGGTTTCTGTCCAAGTGTTGTTTATTTAAGAAACAGTGCTTTATTACACGACTGAACTTCATTATTTAGCCCTAAGTCTTCTTTTTACAACTCTAGTACAAGTCTATTCACAAGACCCACCTATAACAGAAACATACATTTTCATGTGGGCCTTCAGTAATTACAAAATCCTCAAGTCTCTTCAAAAATAAAAATACAGTTTGATGACAGAGAGATAAATAGATAAATACACAAACCTCCAAATAAACTCAGCCAGTCTACAAATAAATAGAACAATAAATAACATTCAAAACATCTTTGGCCAAACTTAGGCCACCTCATTCTCCCCACAGAGCCGGAGGGGGGGCGATTCCCTGGCCAATCAGAGCACAGTACAGCACGCTGACGACGTCAGCTTCAACTATGGGGTTGTAAGAAATAATTCTGGATATATGCTATGAAGAAGCAAATGAAAAACAGTGGAACTAATGACAAAAAAAAAAAGCTAAAAACAATTATATTGAGGCACTTTAAAGGATGTTCCAGGGAACATTTCCTTCCGCTTGTATTCCCCAAATGGAAACAAAAATGTGATGAACAAGCGAGACACTCCTGAATGGCTGCTCACGCTTTTTTTTTTCTTTTACAATTTTGGGACTGAGCATGACAAAGTACATAATAAAAAAAGAAGAATGAAAATGCTCAAATGAAATAATAACAAAACTTTGTGGGACACAAGTACGAGATCTCTCTTTCTTCTGGAGTCTGTGAATTTCATCAGTGAGCATTTTCTGTGTTTGTGGAGTCTGACTGGGTTTCTGACTGTTCCCCAAAAATCCCTGCCAGCGTCTTAAAGCGGGGCCCCCAGTCCCTAAGGTAATCGTAGTCCTCCTCCAGGTCTACAGTGATAGACTCGATTGAGCTCAGTGACTCTGCCACAGAGCCCTCCCCCTCATAAGCATACGTAGCCAAGGAGTCGTAGGGTGGGGCCGAGTTGTCCAAGTCGTGCTCTACCAGCCGCTGATGGATGAAGTCTCGGATGTCTGCGCTGTCCTGAGAGACAGGCGGCTTCGGGCTCCGTTTCATCTCCGGTTTGACATCCCGGCGGTACAAGTTCTCTTTGACAACTTTGGGGTTTCGGAGCGTTCCCATGTCAAAGGCGTGTGTGTCCTCTTCTCCTCCTCCTTCATCATCATAGTGGATCACATTGTCTCGGATGTCCTCTTTGGATGACATGAGGGTTTCCTTTTTCTTCTGTCGCCTCAAGCTCACATACAGAACCACAATACCTGAGAAAAAAGTAAAAGAAGAAACCTTCAGGTTTTAAGGCTAAACATCATTTCAATTTGGTTAGTGTACCAAGTATTTGCTGACGTCTCATCTGAACACAAAGCTCATTTTTTCTACCTGAATGACAGTTGTTAGACTCCTACTTCACATTTGACTGTACGGTAAATGGAATAGTTTGTTGTTTTGCATATTAAACCAAAGAAAGTGCCATAAAGGCTGTTAGTTTGCCAATTATTAATGCCAATATGAAAGGATCCTCTAAAAAACGGGCAATTTTGAACTAATCTGGCCTAAAATAATCTTGCCAGTCCTTCAGCCAGCGTTCAGTGACTACCAGCTGTCCCACTTCCTTTTTGTATGGTTGTTTTAAAGGCACCGCTCAGAAACAAGTACCGTTGTTATAATCGAATTCATCTTTAAGATGAGCTCTGAGAGGGAAAAAACTCCCCTCAAAGGGCCCCTCTTTGGACCTGCCATGTGGTCACAGATGGACCCGTGGTTCCGGTGGGCGGCTCCAGGTATGAAACCGTTCCTGTGTGAGTGTTAACAATATTTAAACTCACAATTTTAATCCATGTTAAAAAAGGAAGGTAAAGAAAGGTTTAAATGTTCTGCGTCATCAAAGACAACAATAATAATAAAATATGTTTTTTGTTTATAAATAAAAACATGTCTTATTTATTAGCTAATTATCTGTAATCACAGAAGAAACAATGAAGAGAGTCACTCTATCATAAGGACAAAAGTAATTGAATCGCTTTTTCTCTCATTTGCATTTTTAAACAAATACCTGCTCATGTTTAACTAAGCAATTAGTGTGAGGGTGCAGAGTTCCATTCTAATGTATTAGCTTATTAGCCTGCTAACTCACAGAACAAGGATGATGAACACCACATCCTACATACTAATGAACATGTTAACATGCTGACATGTGTAATTAAGTCAGAGCCCTCCTGTGCCTGAGCTCAGCCTTACAGGGCTGATGGAACTACAGTGAAGGACTCTAATGTCCAGGCATCTCTGCCCCCATGCAAAGCTGCTTTTACTAAATACAATCTATCTAATATTACCCGATCCTTGCTCTTGTTCCCACTCAGATGTGGGATTCAAGCCTCTTCCTGCCTCGACTCTGTTGATGCAGTGAGGGATAAATCCTCAAACAAAACCAGAACTGTGCAGAGGTTTGGAGGTCACCAATGTTAGCATAAGTAAAGCAACCGTTAATCGTACACACAACCCACCACAGGCTGTTGTAGATTTGAATATTTTAGACGCTGCTATTGAAAAATACAACGCAGGAGCACATTTTCTGCCCCCCCCCGCCATCGCTTGTCTGTGCAATCTGTCTTTTTTGTCCATCATCCCCGGTGTCCCCTTCTCTGTCTACTCATTGAATAATGCAGTAAAATATGTGTTTGTCCTCTGGGTTTGTGATAAATGACTGCACCTCCGACCAGGGGCAATGGGCAGAATAACTCTGAAATCAGTCAGCGAGATGAAAAAGTCCAATAAATTCACTCAGATAAAAAAAGGCATTCAGCTCTCCTCCTTCAAACCGTTCCTTATATAAGATCCTCTCCTTCTCCTTCATTGGCAGAGAAACTTGGGAAGCCTTTTGTTGTACGCCAGCTCCCCCTGGTGGTTTCATTGCAGACTTCTGCAGTGGTTCTATGCACACTCTGGATGTACACAGGTTGTCAGAAGCTATACCTCGTCCACATCACTGTGTAATAAATAGCGACACAAAATGAAGTTCCAGCGCCGGCTTCTTTCATTTGCATCGTCTTTTCAGCTGACAGCATAACTGGGTCATTCTGCCAAATGCTGCACAGAGGCTGAGCGGTCCAGTGGAAATGTTCCCGCTGTGAGTTCAGACTCTGCCTTCTCAGGGACAGCGTGACGGTTCGGCGTCAGTCTCAGCCTTGAGGGCGTGAGTCATCATGCAGCTTTGAAGAGAGTTTCTAGAAGAAAAGCCACCGTTCTACCATCCACTGCATGCTTTGATCACACATGGACTGCAGTTTCACAAAGGTATTGTGTCAGATGTGATGAGCCACCCACACCACTAATTAGAAAGTGAGTCAGATACATTTACATGTACTTCCAGATCATTCTGGAGATTAGTGACAGAGGATTAAGTGAGGCTTTTAGAACCATGACCTTGTAAGAAATGCTCAAGCGTTAGATTAGGCAGCAGCTGCAATATTAGACTGACTTTATAGAGCTAAGAAACCCTCCCTGTAATCATAAAAGTCTTATTGAAAAATCAAATTCATGTTGCCTCCTTTATTAGAATGCAGGAATGCTTGAGGAGATTCCAGTAAACTATGATCTTCACCTTTTACGACATCATCATCCACTGCAGTAGAGACCCTCACCTGAGCACAGGTGCCTGTTTACCTTTCCTCACAATATCTGTTTGGAATGATATATGCTGGACATTAGGGGAGTGTATCGGCAAGAGTCTGGCCATACGATACATATCGCGATTTTGTACCGGAACACATTTTCTTTTCTTTTTAACAAAAGATATGATTCATAAAAAAATAATTGGATATTAATATGCCTTTCCTTGTAATACAATTGTAAAATTCTGATTATTTAATGACCACAATGTTAAGCACTGCAGCTGTAAATCATATATAAGTTGCTTTTACCAGAGCAAATTCATAGTGTTTTTATTTTGGTAACTTTAAATAAAGGGAACAGTCAATGTTGTCTGATTTCCACAACAAAATATTTTTCAGTGTAAGAAAAAGAATGAATGACCAATACTATTCTAAAAGTATGATTGAGGAAATAAAGTGCTTTTTATTTTCAGTATTGCTACATGTAGATTCCCCAGAACTTTTAAACGGTTCAGGAGTCTGAGCGGTGCTTCTAAAATAAAATAAAAAAAACAAAACAAATTCTTTCCAGAAACATTAAAGTGATGATGATGAGGCAGCATGACAGGAGGAAGGAGACGCTTTTAAGGGGCTAAGATGCTTTGTCTCCATGACCGTCTGCAGCTCCACTTTCTCACATGTGGAAATAAACACGGAGTTCACCGCTCATCGCCACGACGTTGGCCTTTTTCAGAGCGTTGGACACATCACTCTGATCCATCAGAACTACAATCTATTGCTGGGAGGTTCTGCAGAACTTTGGTCCGCTTTGCCGACAGCATTTTGTCTCCGTGCATCAGCCGCTGTGCAGCTGCAGAGCTTCACTCGTCCTTATCGGAGCTACAAAGAACCACAATCCGTGTTTTTAGGATACTGACAGCAACATGGAACAGAGTTTGGGTTCCCTACCCATCCTTGTAAAATCTAATCATGTCTCGTAACAACAGAACAAGCTGCTCTTCGCTGAGATCTTCCAGTTATTTGTGTGCGTGTAGAACTTCTCATAGAGGCTCCTGGATGTAGAACTACTCCTTTTAGCATCATATCATAATTTAGAACTCGAGATGTTTAGAAAATCATAGAAGTGATAAAAGGATCCAATGGAATTTATGTACCAAGTTGAAAAATTTGACTGACCAAAAGTAAAAATGAAAGATCACAGAATTAAAAAAATGAGATAAATCCTTTTTTTCATACTCTGCAAAATTGAAAATTGGAGTTTTGTTTCTAAAAACTTTAAAAAAGTGTGAATGTGGAGGAATGATTATAGAATGAGCCAAACAACTTGACCTAAGATGCCCCTGTTTACCAGTTTTTGTAGAGATATTTTTCCCTTTTGCTGAGAAGATAGATAAATCACAGATTTATTCTAAAAAATAAAATGTGTTTTGAACTTTGGAGGCAGCTGAAATCCCTAACAGAACACGGATAGTTGTGGATAGAAATGTCAGTTGTTTGACATTTCATAAAATGTCACCTCTCTTTCTCTTTTTGACAAGACTTAGACCAGAAGATCAATACCACTCTCCTGAACTCTTATTGTTGCTAAAAGATTGCCATGGCAACCAGAGGAGACTCAAGGATTTCACTGCACTCTTCTATCCATCACTCCCTCATCCCAATTTTGTTCTGTCCACTTCTGGCACTAAAAGTAGGTTCCCTCCCAGACAGCGACCCATTTGGACCAAACCAGGTCTATTTGTAGCCTTCATGTCTCATTCAGGTCTCTGGCTGCATGGCTCACATGAAAACTAACGTTTATCAATAAAACCCAGGTTAAGGTACGTGTTGTTCAAGTTCCAGTAATTTCATTTGTCACAGACCCGCCAACGCTGTTGGAGCCCGAGGCAGAACAAAGTTCCTCTGATTCAATGGGTCACACAGATCAGGTGAAACTGTTTGTAGTTCTTCTACAACTGCCTAAAATATGTCTCCATATGTTTTAAGCCGCTGTGAACCCAGACTTACAATAACATCTATTTTTTTTTACCCTTTACGCACTACTGCCCCCCCTTATTCACCCCAGCAACGTCATCATAAAGGGTGCAGACGATCCCGCCATGGTGGGGTTCCTGTTCAGAGAGGATGAGTCTGCTTATTGAGGTGTGGAAGTGGTGTGCAGAGAAAAACCTAATCCTGAAGACAAAGACGGCATTATGAACTCCAGGAAGACAAAAGCAAACATCCAGCAACTGCTCAGCAGTATAAAATGTGTGAAGACCATTTTAAACTGTAAGTTTCTGTGCATGCATGGCCAGGATCTCCTGTCCTGGAGCATCAGTATCAGAACCAAGAACAAAAGGGCTCAGCAGAGACGTTATTCCTAGAGGGTGTTGAGGAACAAACACCTCACACACAGACTGCTGGTGTCCTTTTATCAGAGCTCTATGGAGAGCTTTCCTCCATCCTCCATATGTGTGAGGTTCCCAAACCAGCTGCACAGCAGCAGACAGGATAACCCTCCAGAGAATTGTCCCCCAGGCACAGAAGATCGTTGGACACCCCTTTCCTTCTGGACGAATTCCACTGCTTCTTTTGTATCAGCAGAGCCTGGAGGATTCTCAAGGATCAAGAATGTTGATGTGAGCCGTTAACTTCTGGAAGATGCTTCATGTCGCTGAGGGACAGAACTAACAGACTGAAAGAATCGACATGGATGAGCTAGAACTAGACTCTGGTTAAACAAGAACCAAACTTACCCTGAGCTATATATTTAATCACCCACTCTGATGAAAAGGGTTTTTTTTAACGGATAAACATAAAGAAAGAATGTATAGACAGAAAATTAAGCTTAAATTGTAATTCTGAGGATGTCTTTCATCAAATCGAAGCATCAATAAAAATATACTGTTGGAAAAAAATTGTAGGTGTGGCGTAGGACGTCTAACGACAAGCCACACTGATGGTAGCTTGGAAGCAGCTGTAAGCAAGCAGGACAGATTATAAACAAAGGGATGATGGGAAAAAACGCCGGCCTACTGTGCACCAACAGTCCCGCCCACCACTCAGGTGAATTTTTAATCAACTGCTGCTGCTCTGCAGAAAGTATGTCCTAGAAAACGACACAGGTTTTTAGATTTTGGCTTAAAACAGCATATTCATAATTAAAATACCACTGGGAATACTTTGAATATAAATCAGAAGATGATACCACAACATGGTCTGTGATTTACACATTTCCTGTTCACATCCTGCTAAATGTGCTTTGAACCTTTCAGTTTTGTCTCAATGACAGGTTTTGGGGGGTTTAATGTTACGGAGTCATGCAGGAAGAGAGATGATCTTTATGGGAATGCATCCATCCCACTACTGTCTGAGAGCAGAGCTGCTTCTTTCACATTCATCCTTAAAAACAATTAAAAAAATGTTACCTTGTTGAGCTTAGAGGCAGCTGTCTGAATAAACTGTTGATGTTTGTGTCATTTTTTTGGTCGTTCGTTTCCTTTTTTGAAGTAATATCTCACCTAACAAGATGACAATACACAGCAGGATGGCAATCAGCGCTCCGGTGCTCAGACCCACAGGAAGAAAAATGGCTTCTGCACTACATGAGAGCACAGAGCCGTCCGACTGACAGCCGCACACCCGGATGGTCAGCGTGCCTGTGCTGCTCTTCGGGGGGTAGCCATTGTCTTCAATCACGACAGGAAGGAAGTAGATCTCCTGCAAACGTCGTCGGAAGCCAACCCGTTTGGTCACGATTCCAGCTGTGTTATCTGAAAGAAGGGGAACTGTTAAGCATCTAAAAACACAAAGAAAGAGTTCAAAACAGGCCCAGATTCTGTGAGAGTTAGACCAGAAGGATCTGGAGTTTTTGTGAGGAAAGGCCTGAAGTTTGGGTTTCCTTGATCTCAACAGGTTAGAAAGTATCCAGACAAAGTGAAAGAAAATATCCCTCCGAGTGTAACCTGAAATCAAAGAGACTATCCTCTGAAATCCATCACGAGTCTGAAGGTCCATGAGTGGGAGAGATGAAACTTTTATGTCTGATAACTCTGTTTGATATCAAACACTCTCCAAATGCCCCTAAGATTGAGATGAGTAGCTTTTACATATCAAAGGCTGGATTTATCAAAGTTTTCACTGTTTTACGGCACTTACTTTAAAAGCTGTAGGTGTCTAACCACACCCTAAACACCCCATCTGTCTTTGAAGGTCTTTGCGACTTGTTGTTTTGGAATCTGCCCTAAAACCACACAGAGGAACCAACTTGTGAATACAGCTGGAGGTGTAAGGACTGGGAGTTGAATACAGGGCGACAACGTGTACAAGGGACGGGGAGCTTGTCAGGTTGAACCTGCCTGCTCTTGTCTGCTGCAGGCGCACTGTCTGACCCCTGTCAAACCAACTTTGTGGATCTGACAAGGCCAAGCACTTTTTCCTGACAGGAGGTCAGGCGTTTTAACACACCTTGCATGTTGTGCACAACTGCGATTTTTGTTTGTGCGTTCCCCCTGCATCTCGAGCTGAACCTGTCTCCAGCGCCTGTGGTGTTTGCATTTCCTGTCTCTGCCAATCAGGCCACCTTTTCTACCCAGAGAGTGTGTTTCCAAGGCTACTGGCAGTCGGGAAACTGTAAGAAAGTGTGTCTGAGAGGTAAAAGTGGATCTGAGGTTCGGACCTGGGCTTGTCAAGGACGGTGAATGCATTCGTTCCCCTGGCCTCATCCTGTCACGTCCCACTTTTCATGCCAAGTCTCTGTGGTTAGACTTCAAAGGACTGGGCTGCAGAGTCCTGAAGCGTCGAGTTTTATATGACTGCGTGGACTCAGCCCTGTGCTTGTTATCACTCCAACCAATTACTGATCTCTCCTCTAGTTCTTGGATCTTCTGGACTAACTAAATAGTCACTAATTGATGCTTTTGCTTTGACAGTTACTCAAATATTAATTGTTATTTGCAAACTCCTAATGTTTGGGTTTTTTATCAAGATTTGTGTTCTCTCATTTTCACAGAATTAATATCCAGCATTGTTTACATTTATATACTGTGTATAAATTGTATTTTTTTTGTAAAAGGATGTGCCTCATCAGGTGTGGTGCACATCCTCTTTGCCCCACCTGTGGACATCATCATCATTTATCAGCTGAAGAGATCAATGGTGTCACAGCGTTTCAAAGGACAGAGCTGCACAGATGTGCATCCATAGGAAGAAAAAGAGAAACCTACTTCCAAAGTCTCGGATTGTGAAGTTCTTATTCTTCATGTCTTCTTTGGGGGTTCTGAAGGAGAACTGCTGTCCAGCGCTCGGTACGTCTTTGTCTTTTGCACCAAAGGTTTGAATCACCTGAGAAGATGAAGAAGTTGTCTTCAAATGGTTTCAGTACTTTCTGGATGTTTTTCCTAAAAACCATCAGAATGTTCTTTTACCTGAATGAGTGTTTGACTGGAGAGCTAGTTAGAGTTTCTGCATTCTGTCAACACTCAGTAAGATGGATTCCCTTCATTTAAAACCACTGGAGCAACTCAGAAATGGTTTACCATCAATTTATAATACATTGAGTCATTCCCAACAGGCGTCAAGCAGAGAACTAACCCGGAATCCTGGGTAACTGAGCAGATACAAAGAGTCTGGAGCTGAAGTGGCTGCTCTTCTCACACCACCCTGATGCCCCCTCACTCAGCGGACTTGACCTGCTGGACTCTTCATGCCCCCAGCCCCAGACGCCGGACATGCAGAAACCACTAATCAACCTCCCCGTCTCGTTTCTGGCTGTGCTGCTCCCTCTGTTTGGCGTCTCAGAATTAGAACAACATTCCCTGCAGAGGGCTAAGTTGCTGTGATGAGTGCTCCCCACAGCAGATGTACAGCTCACACCATTGATTTCCTGCAAGCTGTTAGCTGAGCGGAGGATGTGTTTGACTGCAGCTAACAGTTACCTTAACTAAAAGCCGCCCTATTGATCTTTCATGTAAATCAGTAACATTAACCATGACAGCATGGGTCCACCAAGCATCATCGGAGCAATAGATCATGTTAACCAAACATGATGCCTCATTAAAGGACAGAAATGTACTTTTCTTAAATTCCCTGATCAAAGAGGGATGGATAATCGAGCAAAACTTAAATATCAGATCATTTCTCCAAGAACAAAAAGAAGCAGAGTTTAAAAATAGGTGGATTGCATTTGGTAAAATATAGACGGTTGATCTGCTTTTAGAGGAGACCCTGCTGACTGAAGCCCCCTCACCCATAGAAAGCCTGCAGCTGTGGTTCTTCCCTCTGCTTAGAATAATGTAAAATTTCTGATGATTAAATGCAGACTAAGATAATCAAGACTTCAACAGTCTTCTAGTCTAGTCTATTCTAGTCTGGTGCTTCAGTTATTGACAGAAACACTAAACTACCTTTTTACACTCACACACAATTCTATGTTTATATACTTTTTCTTGAAAAATCGAAATAGACTTGATGCTTTGACAAATATTGGTTTACTTCCAATACTTTAAAGTTTTTCCAAACTCTAAAAGTTTAGTCTTTTCTTCAACCAAGAAAAGTATTGTTGCTGTTATGAAGGGAATTAATACATAAAAAAATTAAATGTTAAAAATCATTTGTTTTATGTTTATTTTGACCTCATAATTACTGTAAAATAAACTATTTATTGTGATCAATTGAAAGGCAACGTTGGAGTTTTAGTTTAACATCAGTGTGTAAAATTACTGGAAGAGGTCAAACAGATATTGGACCAAAAATTCCCAGGCTTGCACAACATAAACAACAAATAACAGGAAGAAGTAGATAACATTTTTGACTAAAACAGTAAACAGAAATAACAAAATGTACCATCAGGTTTCTTTGTCTGATAACAAAAGAACCCAGAAGTCGGTGCACTCTGATCGTCTCATTTCCTCATTTCTAACAACTGCAGTCTCTCTTTTTTACTTTCTTTAAATCAGAAACGCTTTAATCCTCTTTGTGATTACAAAGCTCCTCCTGTAATATCATCGTCTCTTTCTGCACAAGTTTAAAGGGATTTTGATTTCCAACTCGTGTAAAGACAGACGACTGCAGAAATGCATGGAAAGAACTGCAGTCACTGCAACTAAATGAGCTCAGTCATGAGAGGAAGTGTTGGTTTAGTCAGTACAGACCAATGCAGTTTGCAGCAATGGATGCTCCTCCTTTATAGACCATAGATAATCATTTTCTTTCATTTGAAGTCACTTTTTCTCGTTAACGTGAGTCTCATCAAGATTTCTTTTTTCCTTTTTCATTCCTGAAATCATCTTTCTTCTAAGATGTGGATTTGCACACCTTCTTCCTCCTTCCTGCTCTGCACACACATTTACATGAAGTTAATCACACTCTCCCCTCGCCGGGATTCATCCTGCCGCAGATTATTTCCCGTCAGAGGGGCCGCAGCGTGCCAGCACTCCAAAACAAGCACTTTGCATGTATCTCAGCTGTGTGAGTGCAGATGATCATCCAGGGAGTCGTGTGATGGATTCTACAAGAGAGGGATCTGAAATTCTTTATCGCGCCTCAGCTGTGTGCAACACCTGCTGGAGTCCCGCTGAGAAAACAGCGTGGGGGGGTGAGGAATGGAGGGTGGAAGGGAGAAAGCGCCAGAGGAGGGGAGGCAAAAAGATTAGGGAGGATAAGAAAACTGTAAAGGAGGGAAGAGGAATTTCATATCATTTAGGCTCATATCTTTGGAAGAGTTAAAGATTAGGGAGCATTTTTATCTTAGTTGTAAATCAACAACTGATGTGTTTTTGATAAGATGCTGATGGAAAACGGTCCAAATAAACAGTAGATCTGCTTTAGCTTCACTGAAATGTGATCCACCGTTTGACTAAAAACATTTAACAAAAAACACAACAATTTAGATGTTTATTGGTATTTTTCTGAGAACATCTTTTTTTCTCTTTTTTTTATAGCTTTCTATAACATGACACATGTGCTTTAAGATCGAACATTCCAAATTCTAATCTGCTGTATTTCTTTGTAAAATCTAAAGCTATTTTTATCATTTAACCTCATTATGTTACCATCTTATTCTCCAGGAAGACTTCCAGTCCTACAGTAGTGGTGTAGTAAATGCTGAGGCTGTGAGAAACCAAGCAGTGCATCTACTTATTCAAAGGGTTATTAGATGTAATGTTAATTTTTAAAAAAAAAATACAACCAGATTAATTTTACATAAACATTATTGTGAGAATAGCCTTTTATTTGCTCTGTCTAATGTTTTCTTTTTGGTTTTAATATTCTTGTTGTCAGGTTTTCCACTCTGTCAGTCACACCAGCTTCCGGTTATCAATCATCCACAGCTGCTTCCATTGCAGTTAATCATCCTCACTATGTTTGAGTGTCATGTTTTTCAGTCTGTTGTTGTTTGGTCATCTGCTCTGTCAAACTTTTATTTTGTTTCAATTCAATTTTTCTGGGAACATTTAATATAACTGTAATTCTTTACAATTAATCTGCTTTAAAAACTAAGAACTCCTCATTAACAGGTTTTTCAGTGGGGAGAGCTGAGAATAAACTTCCAAGACTGCAAAGAAATCCTAAGAAAATAAAGAAAATAATTCTTATTTTTTATTTAATTTTTTGTTTTGCATGAAAAATCATCTTTTCAAGAAAGTTTTTCAAAAGCAAAACAATCAGTTTGAGAAAACATAATATGGACTAAAGGTTTTCTGTTAAATGAAAATTCTTGGTTGGACTATTTTTCCAACCCTGTTAGCAGATAGTTTTCCTTCTTGAGATGATTGAAATTTGAGGAATTTTTGACTAATTTCTATAAGGGCCTGCAACAATACATGTTAAATGTGACAAAAAAAAAAGAAATATGGAGCATCATAAAAAGTAACGTGTGAAACATTTATTGTTTTAATCATTTATCTGTCAGCCTGAATACATTTGTGCGTCTGAAAAGCACAAAGTGGCTGGGATAGGCTCCAGCATCCGCATGACCCCAAAAGGGACAAAACTGGTTTAGAAAAAACATAAAAACTCTGATTTTTTTTTTCCTTTTCAAGGGCTTGGATGGGATGCATTTGTACTATTATATCATGATTGCTTAAGCATTTTTTTTCAAGTTTAATGAAAATATTACATCTTCACTACTTAAGGAAAATTAGTGCTGAAGAAAATGTGATGAGCCCAGACAATCAATATTCTCGTGTTCACACAATAGAGGCTATAAAAAAGGCGTTTTTAGCTCCTGTCCACTAATAAGACCGTCTTATTCTAGTGTTTAGGTGTCTGTAGTCTGGTACGTGGAGAAAAGGGGAATTCAGATGAAGAGGAGGACGGCGATGAAGAGCCCGGCTTGTGTTTTGATTGCAGCAGGCCTGAGGACCAGTCAAACATCCACAATGCAATGAGGCGTCCACCGTGATTTGACAGACTGCCAGGGAAGCTGTTTCCTCACAACGCTAACTGCATATGGATTCCAGTTAATGGGCTAATTTACAGGCGCAGGTGGTTTACGATGCACACAAGCACATTCTCCACTGCATCTCAAATACATCATCTGAAATGTCCTCGCAGCTGCAGATATGCAAACCGCTGCTGCGCCTCATGATTGCTTCTCCTCCTCAACTGAACTCTGTGACAAAATCACTTCATGCTCAATTTGATATGTTTTTTTGTTTTGCAGAGGTTATATCTGAAACAATTCATTTTGAATAATATTATTCAAAATCTTTCATTAAATGAATTAAATAGATGGTTGTCTGTGCACGCACGTGCACACAACAAATTAGAAAAATATCGTATCATCAGATCCCTTCAAGAGTAAAAGTTGATGATTATTTTGAAGTGTTTTTATAAATTCACACCTTTCACTTTTAATTAAAGTTTCCTCTCCTGTCTGAGGCCACATTGGAGCCCAAACTCTCCCATCAGCTGCTGTCAAACTGGAAAATCAACGCCTTCTGACAAACGTTTCAAGAAGGACAACTTTAAGACAAATGTCAGGACTCCCCCGTAAGACAGCGTCATTCCAACATCAGCGGGGCCTCTGACGTACCTGTCCCAGTCTGGCATTTTCACACACCAAGGTCTCGTACGGACTGGCCAGTTCAGGGGGGAACTCGTTGATGTCCAGCACGTGGACGGTGACGGCCACCCGGCTGGTCAGAACCGGGCTGTCTGCAGAGACAAGGACGGCAGGATTACAGCACTGACACCGTGTGGGTGAGAGCAGAACTGCACTTTCAGAACCAAAGTTTCCAGGTTACTTCAGCAGCAGAGAGACGGAGGAGCAGCCAACCAGGAGGCCTCTGTGGACGAACACAGACTTTCAACAGAAGCCCAAAAAACAGCATCAAAACCTCTTAGATGGTAAATGAGAATGACAGAAAGGTAAAATGTCGATGATGACCCCATCCATACATTCTTGGAATGTATGGATGGGGCGCAGTGTGAACACCTCCTGAGTGGGACTACTTTGGATTCAGCGTGGCGTGTTGCAATGCAGGGAAGCCTTTTCTTTGTGTGAAGGTAAACTGTATGGATCTGATGTGAGAAGGGTTTTGGCTGTGCAGCAGGGAGGCTTAGCATGAGCTTGTTTGTGTGAGCGCCAGTGCATCCTGGGGTGCATGTGCTGGTGTGTCTGTGGGTGGGTGTGGAGGGAGGGGAGTCAAATCAAAGGGATTGGAGAAGCAGCCACGGCTCAGTTGGTAACCTGTCTCTGACCTTGATGGAAAAAGCAATCTTTCCAGCAGAGGTATGACAGAGAGCAGGGATTTGATGCTCTGCACTGACCCAAGCCCTAACATTTATGCTCACCCAGCGAAGGGACTCGGCTGTTCTGTCATCCAAAAACTTTCATACTCTTTAAACGCCCCCCTCATCAATTTAAATACGCTTCCTCCTCCTTTTTGGAATAGATTGCCTCTCCATTACGCTTCCTTTTGTGAGCGATTGATCCTTCATTCCACTAGATGGCGCTATAACAACACTTATATCTGAAATCTGACTTGCATCAGCATTTCAGACCAATGACATGCCTAATTATTTATATGGCTTTCATTGCTGTGAATGCCTCATAGGTTAGCAATAAATGTGCCTGCATACTCATCTTGACCAATCTCCTTTTTAATTAAAGCCACTATAAAGAAATGATCCCACTTTCTGCAAGCAATTAAGCCCAGATGAAAAGATTACTTGTGGATATGAATAATAAAAAAGTGCAAATGCAGACAAAATAAGTAAGCAAACTGTCCAGACACTAAACTCTGTGGTAAGTGTGAAGCTAAGTCTATAGATGGTGGGGGGGTGCTCTCTAATTGCTTCCTGCCAACGTTATTATTGCCTTTTATAGACCCCCCCCCCCACCCTGGACTTAATACAAATTGCTGTTGGATTTTGAAAGCAGAAGAAGGAAATGATCATCCCGTTCAGGCGCTCGTGTTTCTCCACGACTGAGATATTCTGGTGATTTTTGCAAAGTTAGACCTAAAACAAGCAACATTTGTGGATTTAGAGTGAAATTTTGCCTTAGTGGCAAAAAAAGACTGTAGGAACATCTGTAATTAAGAAGCATGACCCCCCCCCCCCCAATGCATCATGAAGGTAACTTCCCTTCAGTATTTACTGAAGCTCTTCATGTTTAAACTAGAATAATAAACATGCGCCGTGTCAGCGATGACAATAGGGTGCAGTGCAGGAGAGCCCCAACGGGCAGATAATACCCAAAAGCAAAGCTCAGCCACAGTCAAGGTCACGGGCAGATTTCTGGAGCAGAAACTTTGAGCTGCTGCTTTTGTTTCTGCTCCTCCTGCAGACGCCTGGCAATTAGTTTGGAAGACTTCTTCTTGGTTTTGCTTATTTTTCCTTCTATTCTTTATTTGTGAGGAAAATTGTCAAAAGTTTGAGGAGTTGCACCCAAGAGAGCAGCAGAGAGGTGATAAGAGAGGAATGAGAGGCAGGTGCATGCAGGCAAGAATGAGCAGAGCCCCCCCTCCGCGCATCAAGTATGACGGACTGAACGTGCGTCGCCTTTTCAAAGCCGCTCCTTCTTCATCCACGCATCCCTTTAGTCCACCTGCTCCTCCAATTTCGCGGCACTTAATACTCAAAAAAATGCCCAAAGAAACACACACACAATGAAAAACACAATTAGAATGTGACTGAAATGACCTTGAGGGGAAGTGAGTAATTTCAGTTTCCAAGGCAACAACGACTCAAGCTTTAGCGGCCCATATTTCACAGTCTATCCTAATGAATATACAGAGTGTGTAATTTTGATTGAGCACCAGGCTGCCTCTGGGATAATGACTTTGACGGTTCTCAGCAGATTTGATGGCTTGATGACGATGGATTTGCTTATTTATCGGGAAATGTGCTCTAGTTCCTTCATAAAAACATAATTAGCTTGATGACATGTCTTAAAGCCTCGGCTACACATTAGTTCCATCTTGCTCGGGTTTGCCTCACAGAGCGCCGCATCTGCTCACCATAAAAAAACCTATAAGGTTCATATTTTACTGTGGTGTAAGTAAAAGTTGACTTTGCCGGCAAATAGCTCCCTGCCAGCACCGTCGAAAGTTGAAATGAAAACGGCGACGAGGGAAGAGGGGGAGAGGAGACAATCTCCTGAGGAAACATCCCTCTGGGACAGACTTCACGCTTTACAGTCACCTATAAACCTTTCCAGAAAAATGGGGCTGAGTATTGACTAGAGTGGTGGAGTGAGATTGAGTGAGAGAGATAAATTCATCTTTCCAGTGGAGGTGGGCGGGGCTTGTATTAATGGCATAAAACACGGGCTGTAACTTTACCAGCAGACGGGCTTAAGGATGCAGATTATTTTCAAATATTTGAATGTGAGAAAACACCAGATGAGGATAAAGACAGAGAACGCCTCTTCATCCGCTGACACATTCCTATGAGAACGACGTAAAGTCGTTTTTATCACCTGTTCTTAGGAAGCTGAACTGATCAAACCTTTTTGTTTTTGTCAGATGCATAAATCAGGAGCTTTCTAAAAAAAATAGATGTGCGTTGTTCTTAATTAGCACCACATTAGCATAAAAACACGCCCCACTGTTGCCTATTTAATGGAGCTTCAAGGAAGAGAGGGGGGGGGGGGGGGTTAACCCATCCAGTGTAAGCTCGTCTGATCAGGCTGGGGAGGCCCTTGTTTGCTGTTATGGTTAGGAATGCACTGTGCTGGGAGCAGATAAGCACATCTATATTTATTTTGATGTTAATAAATAGATTTTTACCCTCTAGAATAACTGATCTCATTAGTTGTGTAAATATATGAAACAGATGTATGGAATGAATTTTTTGTTTTCACAAATATCTGCTTCACTCAACCAAATTTAGGATGTGACCTTTTGAAACCACCAGCTAAAATGCATTATTTATTGAATATCATCATGTATTTTAAAAACCATAATCTGAAATGTTAACATTTAGGTTATGAAATACACAGACATAGATATTAGTCACTGAAATGGAAAAATGCAGATGAATGTGTCAGATTACCACATGTGAAAAGGTTCTGTCGTTTTTTTTTTTTCCCACTGCTTGTTGAATCGGACCCGTGTGTTTGCAGAAAAGTTCTCCCTGTTTTCTGTTTGAGGGTTTTTTAAGGCGCTGACCTCGGGCCAGTTGAGAAACTGTAAAACGTATTAGCAGCTGCATCCACGGCTGACGGAGGAGGAAACACTGGAGGAGAGCGGCGCTGTGGCGCGTTTGCATCAGAGGATGTTTGATTGACTGAAGTTCAATTCAGCGAGGAAGATAACTGGCTGATGGCAATTTTTCTAAAACAATATCTTTTTTGGGGGGGTTGATGACTTGTGATGACCTCGATTTACCCACACTACCTTTGATCCTGATCGACGAATTGGACACCCCTGCCTGACTTAATTCATATAACTCACATAATTCATAAATCTGTAATACTAAAAGGATGATTTTGGCCTGAATATGATTGCAATAAAGATCTTCAGCTAAGAAAATATTCAAAAACAATTTAAAATGAACCATGAACACAAAAATAAATAAATAATAATAATAAACCTTCAAATATACAGTATATATTTTTCTTTTTATATTATAGTGCTGACTTCGAAGTACCGGTAGTTTCAGACAAATTTTATGGAAATTCACAATATTGGGGAAAAATGTGTAGATATTCAGGTTTTAATTTCAAAACAAGAAAGGGATCTGGATTGTGTGCTTGTTTTTTTTTTTTTTTTTTTTGCTAATTTATAAAAGAAAATATTTTTTTTTATAATATTCTGAAACATACAATTCTGCAACACAACTAAACATGGTGTTATTCAGAAAGTCACCCTTCCTTTTTTAATGTTGTGTTCATGAAGCCTGTGTCCAACTTACTCAGTTTGGTGGCTACGACGGAGATGTTGTGCTGCGCGATGGTTTCTCTGTCCAGCAGGTCGTTGGTGGAAATCGTGCCTTCCACTGGATCGATGTCAAAGTAGCTGTCCAAGTCGCTCCTCCAGTCGATGGAATACCTGGAACCAAATGTTTGTTCAACACCATCCATTTTGGGCATAAAGCAGAGAAATAAACCCCTGTGACTCCCCCTCTGGGCTCATGTATATGAGTTAGGTGTAATGTGATGTTGTGGCCGCCATCATTACTCATTCTGAATGGTCATTTCCAGAAAATGTGCTGAGAAATGCGCATACATTCCAATCTAGTAATGGAGCACACGTTTGACCATGCTGAGCTAATGGTTTTCTTGGGAGCATAAATGAATTTTAGGCACTTTTGAAAGCATATCAATCTCTCACGGCTGATGAACAACAAAGGCATAAAAATCTCCGTCTGCTGTCTGAGAGAAGCAGATCCGCTCCTCCCTGTGAAATTCATCTTTAGTCTTATCCAGTTGCTGCTAATGCATAGCATGAAGGAAAGAAAAAAGTCAGAAACCGGACTGCAGGCCAGTGACAGCACCATTCATCACTTCATGCTGTTTGATCTAAAAAGCCCATTTTTCATTAATAATTTTACGGTTGTCATCGAACTCCATCAGGAGCAGAAAAAAACGGTTTCACACAGAGGTCAGAGGTTGAGGATCTGACACCTTGCCCAAGGGCACTCCCTCAGACCAGATGGTTAATTTCTCATGGGGTTGAGCCCCGACTGGAAGGATAAACTCCCACTCTGGAACTCCTTTCTCCTGGCAAGTTATTTGATGTGAGAGATATGGACATGAATATTAATGGTGCTTGTTTTCCACACCAGAGAACCTGAAACTGAACTTGACTAAATCATTAGGAGAAATTGGCCCATTTTGCATATTGCACCCCCTTGAGTCTTTACAGTAATATGAATAATAGGAGATGAAACAAAGCTTTGTTTCAGTTTTGGTTTGTCCATGTCCTCTCTGACTCTTTGCTGCATGAAGCCTTGAAGTGAACATGGTTGTGTCGAAATAGTTTAGTCAGAGTCTTTTTGATAAATATTGCAACCAAACTCCCATCAAGAGTTCAAAAGATCAATGGTTTGTGAGTTTTCCTTTGGGCAAAACCACTTTTTCATTTCTTCTTTTCTTTTTTGTAGCTGCTGCTGGTGCACACGTTTCCCTCCTGATGTGCTTCAGCCGCTGAGAGGACGTCACAGAAGACGGGTTGGATGGTACGCAGTGTTAAAAAAACTCTGTCAGTGAGACAATAAACCATCATCATGGCACATATTGTAACAGACTGAATAGCAAAGACAGAAATGTACAGTGGAATTCATGCGGAACAAAGGGTATTTGAATTTTCTTTTGTTGTAATTGGTCCACGTTATCTTTGGAAATGAAAACAGCTCATCAACAGCTGTGAGTGAGAAGTCGCAGATCTAAAGAGTGTAGTTAACTCAATACTGACAGCTGTATGATATGGAAATTAATTAGTGATATCTTCAGCTTTGAAGTACAGCAATATTAATTCCCTTCTGTGTGAGCAGCACACTCACTCAATGCACAAAGGTACTTTCTCGAAAGAGAAAGGGGCTTACAGTCTGAGTCTGAGTACCCTTTGCTGTGGGGTTTTAAACTTCGGAGTCATCGTGGAACTGAAGGGAGCCTCAGCTGAACCCAAAACAGGTCATCAGAGGGGACCGATCCTCTGCTTTGAAAGAATCATAGCAAGCCTCGACCACATCTGCCCTTACGGGTGGATCCAGGGGTAAAGAGCACCCGGGAGCCCGCAGAACGAACGTGTCACCACAGTCGACAGGACATGGCACAGATTTATACAACACGTCAGGGGAAGTAAGGAGGAAGTAAGTCGGACGTAGGCGTGTCTTGCAGAGTTTTCCTTTTTTCAACCCCTCCCAAAATCCTGTGGACTGAGCAAGGAGCCCATTAGTGCTGTTCACGTGACAGGTGTACGCCCCTCGCTGCAGCCTGACAGAATTGAGGAAATTAGACAATCATAGTGTAGTTTGTGTGGTCTACCTACGGGCGTCCTACAAGCACTTACAGAACACGTGCACGCCCCGTACGTGCAGTGCAGTCAGTAAGGAGCCAGAACTCACACCTCACCAACGACTAGAGTGTGGCGTAAGGACGCCCACCGTACAACAGCATGATCCATACAACATACATTTGTGTAGCTTCCGAATACTTCACGATACACATACTGCATGTACATTCCATTTTCACGACAATCCTTGAGGTGGCCATACAAGCCTCAAGGGAACTGCAAGACACAGCTGCACTCCCCTAAAGATGCAGCCGCTCTTCTCTACGACCCTTCACGGACCCGGACAACAAGAAACCCACAGAGCAAATATGGGTCAATCCCCGTGTACAGGGTCTAGGTTTTGGGGCAACTAAACTGAATCTTTACGGACTCGAGAATAGAGACTGCAACAGACCTCGGACCAGGTACCTCGGAGAAATCCTTTGATGCCAAAGTTGGATGTGGAGAAGCATAGACATGGATCCCTGTTGTCTTTATAGACTGACAGTAGAAAATGGATGGAGCACAATTTGCTTGATTGCAAAGGACTTTAAAACTGATTCAGACTCGAAGAAGCAACAGTGCCGTATTCATGATGGCCTTCCTTTCTTTCAGCTCTAAACAGCTAAAAGGCTGAATCAGTTGAGTCTGGAATCTAAAAGCATGATTCCATATGCATGATGGGCCATCCGGTCCCTTTGTTTTTCTGTGAGGAAGGTAAGGTGCAGCTGAAAGCACACAAATGAGCACTGTCATCTGCTCAAGTCATGAATTTTTAAACTTCTGGAGACAAAGTGGAGATCCGCGGAGCATAGGGCATTAGCTTCTTGTTGAACAAATCTCCACTTCTCCTATTGTTTTGTTTTCTGTGGAATAAAATATTCATCATAAAACAGCTACAGTCCAAGTAACAGGTGTCTTTCCTTACCATTTTTGCACAGCAACACCAATTCATCTTGGCAGAAGCATCTCGATGAAGTATTCTGTCTTTCCAAAAGACACTAAAGAATTTTAAAAATGGCTCTCATACATTTTTTAAAGTGCACTTTCTTTTGTCTTTGCAAGAGGACAGGCTATTGTTATCTGCAATTCAAGTTTCCTGCTTGAAAAAGAGGAGGAAGAGGGTGTGTGTGAAGGCAAGTGAAGAATTCACAAATGGAACAACCCGCTAACAATATCAACCAGGTGTTTAGTGAAGCTTGTCAGATCTACAAACTCAGAAGTGATGATATCAGTCCTGCCTTGGTAATTACCAAATGAAAAGACGTGTCCTAATAAGATTCTGAGACATATTTGCCATGCAGTAATTTATTTGATTGTTCTATACTGAATAATCCAAAACCAACAGTGAGTCTGCAGGGATTAACCACTAAAGGCAGAGGAATCTAATGGGATAAACTTCATCTCTTTTCTATTGAATTGTATTAATTCAATTTCAGTTTTATTTGTATAGCCCAAAATCACAACAACAGTGGTCTCAATGGCTTCGCACCAGTAATTATAAAGTGAACATACAATCAAAAGGATCGTAAATGCATAGAATTCAATAGGATAATACTAAACTATAATTAAACTAACCAAACTGGTCATCTCTGCCCTTAGACCCTCCTTCACAGTAAGGAAAAAACTCCTAAACAAAAATAAAAAACAGATTCTGGAAAAAAGGAAGAAACCTCAGGGGTGTCCACATGAAGGAGGGATATTAATAAACTGCACACCTGCTTATGTCTTTTCAGAACATGCACAGATTAGCAGAATTCATGCTACGGTCCAGGTGAATACTCAATTTTGATTGGCTGCTGGGTGTGCATTAAAAAGTGATAATCCACAGTGATAATGTACAGCTAAAAAAGAAGTTCCAGTCACGTTGCATAATGTTCTGTATCACTGCGCCAGCTTCTTTAAAACAGACTTTATCTTTATCATCTGGACAGAAACAAGCAGTAAGACGTAAAAACATGTTCTCTGATCTGATGCCATATATCTATGCTGATGGTCAGCATAGATATATGGCATCAGTCGCATTCAGTCGCTTTCCTTTGCCGCCGCAGTCGCAGCATGTTGTCGTGTTACTGTGACAACGTGCCGTAACAAGTAGTCCGCTTCTGTGAAAAGAGCGATTTAACCCTTGTTCTATCCTAGGCACTTTAGTTTTGGGAGTTGGGTCATCTAGACCCACTAGACAGAGCTCTGAACCTTTTTTCTTCAATGATTCGTGATCTTCACTGGTGTCCATGGATTACATGAAATCTTTCCACCTTTATCCACCTTTGTCATGGTAGGGAGAACCCCTCAATGGAAGGGGGGGTCATCTACGATAGCACTAGGGATAAACCGGATAAATCACAAGAACAAAGTATTAAAAACTGGTTGAATATTTCTTTATTTTGTAAGTGACCATTCTCTAAGTGAGTTAGTGGCCTCCAAAGTGTCCATGAAAATCTGAAATGAATGCACTTCACATCGCATGGTTCAGGCTTCTGCGGCATGCGTTAATTTCTGGTAATGCCCTCTTCGTCGACCATTTTCCTTTACATATTTTATGAGGCTTGGAAGTGTGAAGAAGGAGGGAATTCATTAAAATGTGTAAGCAGTCAGTCTTTTTGCAGCATGTGGCTTCTGCTCCACTGTGATGTGTTGCAATTTGCAAACAGAGTCTCAAAATGAAAACATCAGTTTGATTAGCAGACCAATTTCTTCTAAAACTGTTTAGTTGGAACCTTCTTTACATTTGAACACCTGACTTCAGGATCGCATCACGGACAAACGAACAACAAAGGCAGAACCTTGTTTACAATCCGAAAACTGTCACCAACAAGCGCTGACCCGCCATCAGATGCTGCCAGCAAGATTTTACATGACAGGGTCAAATGTTCTACTCAGATTGATTAGAGCTCAAAGTGGTGAATAAAGCTGACATAACTCCCACCATTTAAGCCGTGATGACATTGATGAATGGAGACGGGAGACGACGAGTGAATAAGAGATCTAAAACCTTTAATCACTGGCTTCTCCAGCATACTGTTTCCTCTTTTTCAGAGTTTCATCCATGAAGTAGAGATTTTGTCAAGTAAACAGGCCATTAAAAGATGGGAATCTGTATTCAGACACAGGCCTCCAAATCCCAAATTACAGTCTAAACAGTCATTATGTTTTCATATGTCAGAACTCTTCACAAATCTGTTTAATTTCCTGTTCTCCCCTTTTTCCCTCGCGGAAGGCCCACGCGTCCTGGAACAGGTGAAACGTTTGGTATCATTTCATTCAGTCAATAAGGGGGTCTAACAAAAACCAAGAGGAGAGATGTGTGTCACATGACAGAATAAGATGAAATTATCTTTAAAAAGTCAACGAATCTGCAAATCAAACACAGCGGCTCTGTTCCTCTGCAGGGAGAAAAGGATCTGTTGATGCTACATGTGAGTTTAAGGTTAAGTCTCATGATCTGTCACACACCTAGGAGTGTGAAATTTGTTCTCGCCATTTGCTGCAGACGCAGCCACGCTCAGGAACCACTGTCTGGTTTGACCCCCCCAATCCAAACCCTAATGCTTCTTCAGGCATTGGGTCCCATTTTTAGAGTCTTTGGTAGGACTCGGCCTGGATTTGAACTCATGGTCTTCCAGTCACAGGGCAAACACTCTACCACAAGGCCACTAAACTGATGTGTATGATCAGCAGGTGACTACATGATGGCCAAGACTGACTATATTATGATTGGCTATTTTAAACTCCAGTTATGTGAGTAAATCGTTAAATTCAAGTTACAACCAATCAAAGCTGGCAACTTTCTAAATGAAACAACTGCTCTTTTGTCTCTCACTACATGAACAACCAACCTCATTTAATAATGCATTAGTTCTGAAATGATAATTTAAGGAAAAATAATGTTACCTTTCTTTTGTCTGTTAGGAATAAGCATAAATAAGTCTATGGAGATTACTGTTTAGAGACACTTTCATTGATGCAGCAATACTGATACTATTTCACACCTAAAATCCAACAGTTTTCTACAGTGAACACAGTTTAAAGGAAAGTAGAGGCGGGACCAGAGATCTCAGCCAAATGGAAGGAAGGAATTAAAGCCAAATCCACCGTGTAACACTGTGAACTTTTTAGGAAAGAACACTTTAACTTTACCTGACTGGGCTGCTGCTGGCATCTAAATCCTGGGCTGTCACCGCTCCGATGATGGTGCCCGCGGGTGTGTCCTCATACACATCCATCACATAGGAGGGTTTATTGAACACTGGGGGCTCATCCACATCCAACACGTTAATCTTTACTGTTGCGGTGTCTTTGAAGGCCCCAAAGCTCTGAAAGCGCGGGTCTATGTGGGCGTTGGAGGCTTCTACCTTGAAGGTGTATGCCTTCTTGCTCTCATAGTCCAGCGGCTGCAAAACAAAGAAAAAAAATAACAATAACTTTCTCAACCAATCATATGACATGGAGCTCTTCAGATTCTCTTTGGATGCATGCTGGGCTGCAGTGACAATGATGCAGTTGGTCATGAGTTGATGTGCATCAAAGCTGGTCTCCTCAGCTCAGCTGAACTCTGGTTTAGACCAAACAAAACCAAATAAAATACTCTTCACTTGCAAATGAACTCTGGTGCGATTCAGTTCAGTGTGAACTTAGACAGACTTTCTGAGTAGGAAAAAAAATGAAAACAGCAGTCACAGTGTGGATCTGAAGAAGCAGGACTCATGACATGGGTTTGGAAATGTCTACTGGGCAAACACGGTGCACTGAGGGAGGGAGGGACTATTTCATAGATGATAATCAGAGCACAAACAGGACAAGCCGCCCTTTTCCGTCCCGATCAGAGCTGGTTTTGGGCTTTAGTATCAGCTGAAGTTCAGACATCCATCAGCATGTTTCTCCCATTCCAGCTGGAGGCTGTGGTGGTGTGACCAACGTTAGAGCTCAAGGAAATGTTGTGTGTACGTTGTTGCTGACGGCGTGCAGCCTCACGCCCAAACATTTGTTCCGTCACCAATTTCCAAGTATGAAAAAAATAACAAAAACTCTTTAAACACAACATCACAGAAGACATTTGTTTGTATCTTCCAAGTGGAACTGAGAGCTTAAATGGCTCTGAATGGTAGAGTGCTGCCTCCTGTCATGAGGGCTGCACAGTAAGTCCTGACTCAGTTGATGTTTGAACCCCTTCAGAGTGAGTAAGTCCGCCTGCAGTGCTGCGGCTCAGCAGAACACAGCTGTCCGGGATGCAGCTTGGTGGTTCATATGTGGTTCCTCTTTAGCCGTGTGACATGTCAGCTCAGGTTCAATTAGTCAAAAGCGAGGTTTGGAATCAACATCCTCGGCATGTCTGAAACTGAGGTGTACACATCTGACAGCCATGACACCCCTGCTCATGCCTCTGCCTGTCTACTGCCCTCTCATGTGTGACCAACCATACTTGGCGAGCTTGCAGGCGGTCACGCTCTGCTTGCCCAGAGTCACACGAGAGACATTCCTTTTTGTGTATTGTAAATTGACTAACATGTTACCACTATGGCAGCCATGCTATCTCCTTGCCCCAGGACCTAAGTCTCTCTGGCATGTTGTTTTAGAGACACAGGCTGGAAACAGCTGGTAACAGGCCTGCAAAAAGTCTCAACAAGAAGAGACAGCAAAGCTGAGAGGGCTGTTGTTAGGGGTTACAGAGGAAGGATACTTTGGTAAAAACAGATTTGTAACACCTAAAAAAAAAAGCAGTAGCACCATAATTCCACACCTTTAAATTAACTTAAAATTTAAACATGAATGTATAAATCTACCCTCCTATTTTAATGCCACTAACTCTGCAGCTGTCTAAGCTAGCAGTGTCACCTAACTGTCCATCGACTGTATATGAGAACTGGAATGAGTGACTTCCCCCCTCCCCTCTGGCATTTAAAACAGGAAGAGGCTCCATGAAGCCAAAATGCCATAGACTTCTATAGATTAATAAACAGCTGTTAATCAGTCATTCTATTGGTCAGAACAACCATTATGGATCAGATCTCCTTGATAATCACTATTTTTTTCACTGCATATTTTTCTATAGTTCGAGTTATTCAAGTCATAAACTGACCAATCAGATTCCTCAATAAAAGTGCCGTGTAAAAATGATTTACAAAGGTTTGAAATATGTTGATGGCTAAAAGTACCATTCACGTTTCGGTAATGAAGTCACAGAGGAGCTTGACTTGCAGTTATTTTAGAGTTGAACATGTTTTTATTTGGGACACATGTCTGATCTTGGTGTGATAGGATACATTCATGAATAGCTGTAAAGGTTGTATGTGGCCATACGTGTACTGTAAACATGTTCTAGAACGGAAACACATTTTGTTCAGTGATTCATGTTATAACAAAGACTGTAGCAAATAGTAAAATGTCATTTTTACGTTACCACATTTTGATGGTAATTAAAAGTTTTGACACAATGCGTTTATTTGGGAACGTGACATTCAAACTCTAATGTTGTGTTGGATGTAAGAGTTGCTAAGGAGAGATTATGTTGCTAATACAAGATCCATATTATCAATTGTCTGTCTAAATTGAAGGTGCATGAGGTTACCATCCGTTCAAAATGGTCTTGTGACGTCACGGCAGGCGCAAACGCTCCTCATTCTCTGTTTTCCCTTCACTGCTGCGGTTTCTCAGTTTTGCTGCTACAGCAGGTGTTCATAAAAAAAAGCAGGAAAGCAATGCGAAGCAAGCCAATCTGAAAGCAATCATTGACCATCTACTGTCGTGATTGGTTTGATTGCAGCCCAGCAGATGCAAGCAGTCGAGGCACAGCTATATGATCCTTCAACGGGAAATACACTCTGTCCCTTTCAATTTCCTTCAACAAGTGACAACAGGGGGAGAAGACAAGGCAGCTGCTCACTGTACAAAACCAATGTCATTGAAATGCTGATCATTAGAATCTAGTTACACCTTCAAAGTCGGCAGAGAGCGGACGGCAGTCATTATCCCCGTCTATCGAGCGTCCTACAGGTTCCTAAGAAAAGCTGAATATCAGCATCAAAAAGAAGTCGGTGTGCTCATTTACTCAGTTCTAAAGACTGCAATAAATGCATCAATAATGTAATCACAAAGTTCTAATGCAACAGGGTTTACTTAAGCCCCTTAGAATAAAACACAAATACACAAATTACAATATGAAATACAAAAACATCTGCATTGTGAAAGGCAAATCCAGCTTTCTTAAGTAATTTATAGTAAAAAAAAAACAAGCTGAAATAGGAAGCAACACTGTCATCAATTATTTCACTAAATCTAATCTAAAGTTCAGAAGCAGAGTCTAAAAACCAGAGTGCACTTCCTGCCTAAACACAAATTAAGAGGCTAATTTTAGCCAGGTGCTTCTCATTGAGTTGACTTCATTCTGCTGATGACTAATTATCTATCACTTGGAGTAAAACTCTCAAAACAACACAAGTTTTGTTAGTTTTTGTCAACATTCAACGCAGTTTCAGGTTTTCTCTGAAGTTTGCCTTCCAACACTCTCACCACAAAACCAAAAATCTGTTTTCACCTCAACCAATTTTTATTCAATATGACATCGGCACAAGAGGATTAAAAAAAAAGGTTTTCTCCACACATCTTCCAAACTCACTTTATCCCTTTCCAGGGCTGCTGGAGCCTATCCTAGCCACTGTTGGGTGAAAGCAGAGTAAACCCTGGACAACCACAACCAGGAAGACAAAAAAAATTTTTTATAAAGCTGATTTGACACTAATGCTTCCTGGTATTTTTTTGTTTTTTTGTTTTTATAGAGTCGTTAGTCGATGAAGTACAGCAAAATGATTAAAATAAGTGTTTTATCAGACGTTTTACTGAAGCTGACAGGGACAGATTCTTCTGACACCTTAAAGCTGGAAAAGCTGTACTTTCTGTCTTTTTAACATGACTGTCTATCATGCTGGGCCTAAAGCAGTGGCTGTGGACAATCATGCCCAGCTCAGCTGAAATCTGTGCACAGGTAAAAAAGGAGGAGGAAAAAAAAGATGCAGAGGAGGGGGACAGCAGGGGGTGTCCACCAGGCTTCATTAGCCAGGATCTCACCAGGGATGAGGAGAGCCTGGGCTCTCCATCCCTACATGCAGCATCACTGCAATTAGGATCAGGTCGAACCTTCTATAACCATCCAATTTTCATGTAATCCTCAGATCGCAGAAGACTCTTGTGGTGTGTTGGGAGAAATGCTTTTTTAACGCGTAAACTGCCAGCAGCTAATATCCCAGCAGAAACAGCTGGTGTCCTGGCTGATAAATAACCTTGGCTTAATGATGCTGACAGCAGCAGTCAAGACGCAGGTTTTTGTCAAAATGTTGAACTCGACAGGGCTTTCATGTTGTCATTGACACAGTAACTTCAAAATCCAAATGTTTGGTAATATTTCAGGTTAAATTGTTCACCTGCAGGCCAAACTACTTTCACATTTAATTTCACGGTTTGCACATATAACTTCCAGAGAGAAACACCGATGTTCGTTTTCTATGAGGTGGGTTCACTGAAGAATTCTATTTTTTATTTTTGGTGTGTAACTGTGACTGTCTCTATTTTTTATTTGACTGTTTCACCTTGTGCGTACGTCTGGCGCCCTCTCTGTTGTCTTGTTCCCACCTGCCTCTTGGTACCCTTTTAGCCCCGCAGTGTCTTTCTTCAGAGCCCGAGCTGCATTACCTGCTTCCCTGCTTGTTCTTGCTCATGTTTACCAGCCTCTGCTTGCATTTGCATACTTTGAGTTTGATTAGTTTTTCTTTGAGTTCTCAGCGAGTATCAGAGAGATTTGCCTATTTTTTTATATATATAGCTTTGCATTTGGATTAACACTGGCACATAAATGATTTTCTATTTCCAGAACTCTGCAGGTCAATTACATGTCAGACTACTGCTAAACATTGTCACACTCAAACTGCCTGTAATAGTTATTCCTCACAGGCACCCACAACAAGTTGCTGTTTGAAAGTTACTGAAAATGTCAAATTTCCAGAAAGAAAAATAACATTACATTAATTAACATGAGATTCAACACAGAATCATAGAAAGTGACAAGATAAAAACAAAACAAAAAAAAATAATAGAATAAAAAAACAGAAAAAGAGAATGGTAAATAGCATCTGCTTATACCCACAATGCTTTACAGTCCCCATTCTTGCCATACCCAGTCTTGCCAAAGGGTACCCCATTATATGAGAAGGGAAGGCGGGAACTGAACCTGCAACCCTTTGTTAAGAGGTTGATCCTTTTCCATGAAGGCCCCACATGGCAGCCAAAGTGACCAATGAAAAGGCAGATCACTGACTTACTGTTTTCAAGACAGACACACTGATGCATTCAGTAGACTATCATCAAAACGCTGAGACAGCTAAACCTGTTGATTCATTGATTTCACTTCATTTGACTTCATCCTGGATGTCAGATTCTTCGCATGACCTGGATTTTGAAGCCAGCTCTGTGGGTCTTTAGAAAGACATGGAGAAACGATGGAGAACATTCAAACACTTGAATTGAAGCTTCAATAGAGTCTAGATGATGCAAGAAGCCCAGTAAAGGTTGCATATAAAGTACTTTTCTCTGAAAAGAACCACAAAGTGCTAATCAACAGGTCAAAACCAGCATAAAAAACACAATACTGCAGAATCCGACCAACACAAAAGTCCACATTTAAAAAGCCGGCTGCAATACAAAGGTCCTTGTGTTGTACTCGTTGTCCTGTCCTGCAGTCTTCTCTTCCCCTTTTGTCACTCTAGCGCCCTCTGGTGATGTGGAGCTCTCTAGGTTGACACAGAGAGACCAACAATTCTCTTCTGAAACCGACCCAGTCTGAAAGAGTCACTCTGTCCATTTATCTAGTCCAACAGTCTTGGAGGTGAAGTAGAGGACTAAACAAAAAAAAACACAATTTATGTAATAAAGTACTTAAAATTTGTTCTTATAGTTTTGGACTTGACAACAGCAAATGAAATGTTTGAATTTATTTCTCATAAATCTAAATTCACTTTTCAGATTATGTTTTTGTTTTTTTATTGTTTATACAAAATAAAATATAATATTTGTATAAGAATCTAAATTCAAATGCTTCATGGTAACAGTTTTGCTCTATGTTTCCTAAGAATAAAACCTTTGAGCCTTTCCTCACTTAAAGAAAGGGACAAATATCAGCTCATTTCCCTCCTAAATGGATGTGGATAACACAACGCCTGGACGCCACTGGACTCACCGAGAGGCAAATTCCCCTGATTGCTGTAAAATGTTCAGCTGTGAGTGAAAGTGATGACATGAAGAGTGTCACTGCTTCTTAAATGTGCCTGAGATGCAATGCATGATGGTCCAGGTATGTAAGGAAAATCTGTTGTTAAATTGGAACAAAATGGGACCAGGAGGGAGACTCTAACTTAATAAGAAGACGTGCTAATGTGAAGACTCTTGACGCTGGGAGAATCAAATCAGATTTGGGTGCCTAAAGAAAATTTCCCAAGAAAGTTAAAAACCAAAAAAAAACTATTAGTTCTCAGACTGCAAGAACCATCTAATGTGTTTTCCCTCTTCCCTACAGGTGACCTAGATACACAACTAACAAAGTATGACTAAGTGTTTGCCACTTGCACACATATTTTCTCCTTAAACAAGTCAGACACACACAAATGCGCGTTTGAAGTGCCTCATTACAGCCTCGGTTGCCATACGCCTTCATGAGGAACCTCGGACACAACAAGGAAGTGAATCAACAGTGGAATTTGTAAGGAGGACAGATCGAGTTCCTCTCATGTCAGTGCTGGTGCTCTTCAACATCACAACAGAACACGCTTGAAATTCTAGACACGGTGCTGCACCCTTTGATATGTTAATGTGCACCTTCAATGCACTAGCAGTGCGACTGAATGAAGGAACTTTTTTTTTCCAGGCAATTGAACCTGTTAGGCTCCGAGGGAATTTGTTAATTTAGAAGAAGGGACTAATCAAGGCATCGCGGTCTCACCGGTTCTCCATTAGACTTCACAGACGTAAAAATACCTTATCAGACGCAGAGAACAGAGGACAAGCTTGTTGACAATTCGTGCTGAGATTTTCTGAGGGCGCGTCCAAAAAGTCGACTTTTATCCCCGCTTGTCTGATTCCTGCCCCCCCCCCCCCCACGCACACACACACAGACGCGTCTCTGTACAGTGTAAAGTCTTACAGCTGCTTTTTTTTCCTGCCATGCTTGTGTTTATTTTGGGCTCTGGGGGAGCAGAATGATATGCATTTTTAATGGAGTCTCAGTTTGTTTCTGCATTCAGTTTCATAAGGTAATAGCAGAATTCAATAATACTCTAAACCTCAGCTGTGATCAGCCACTAATGTGGGGGATAGTTTTCTGCCAAGGACAATGGCTGAACCTCTTTTTTTTTTTCCAAAGAGAAGCGTTTTCTTGGAAAAGCAGAAGTCATTAGCCGTCTGATTACAGGTGCCTGACGCACCTGATGACTCCAGAGATTAAACAGGCTGGAAAATGGCTCGGTATTGTTTAGTCTCTGGAATGCAGGGCAACATTAAATCTCTGCAACTGCAGTGTTATCTATTTACAATAGCACTTATAAATCATTAACGCCCCCTCCCGTGATTTGTCTGCTGAGAGCGAATCAAAGCAAAGGCAAACATGACTGGAATATCACACACTTGTAATTGCAGCTGTGTGAGCCAACATGCTCCTCCAAAAGGCAATATTAGATCTCTGAACGCTCGTTTCAGACGCTCGGGCAGCTGCGTCTCAGCAGGTGCAGAATCCACCTCCAGCCCAACGCCGGCGCCTCCGTCTACACCCCCTCTATGTTGGTGGGGCTTCTTTGGGCAAGGAGCTAAACTGTGCATTGCTCCCAATAATCTCAGCTGTGTGGGAGAAACAAAATAGCTGCATGCAGTGGGAAAATGGAAGGATTTTCCAACACTTTGCACAACCTGAAAAAGGTTCAAAGGCTCCATGTAAGTGAATCCCAATTAATTTGACTCAGTTCTTATTGCCGTATTGGAGATTTGTTATTTTTGGCTCCAGTAATCTAATAACACCCGAACAGCATGATATTTGGATGATGCACAGCTGTGTCTGTGCGAAAACATCACTGAGATGTGCGAGTATGATTCATTGGTTTGCATCTTCCCCAAAATATCTCTGTTCTCTGGGAAGACACTGCAGCCACTGACTGACTTGTTTGGGCTCCATTAGGACATGCAGATGAATACTAACGACCTCCAGCCACTGCTGAGCCATCAGCAAATTAACTGGCCAAAAACAGCTTATGATCAGGAAAGGAAAGCTCACAAGCCCCAGAGACACATTTCATGTCCCTGTGAATACCAGGGGGTCTTAAGGCTGTGGAGGGGAGACGCTCACTTTATTGTGCTGCCATCAGTCACATCGGTTTGTGTCCTTGGCTGCCTCCGAGCATCTCCGTCCCCTCGGTGCTCACAACACTGGAGTGCCATTTGAGTGCCTTGCCAGTAGCTCTGTCCACACTACAGTTGAGTGGAGTGACTGTGAAAGACTCGCACTGCCAATCTTAATAGGACAGGGTTAGCCATGGGATGAGCCCCGAGACACTAGTTTAATCTATTACACCCACGCCTCTCCAGGCCGCCGCAGAGAGGGCACTTTATCGACTCCTAGCACCTCGGCAGCCTCTTCCTCACCCTGTCTACTCCTTTTCTTCCTTCACGCGCTCACATGCATATGAACACACACACACGGCTGCATGCATGGCGAGGCGCCATTCATGTGTGTTTGGTACCTGAATCTCCTGCTGCTCTGAGATATTGTTTCCTTGTTCCCTCTTTCTTCTCAGCTCCTGTCACGCAGGGCCAGAAATAAACCATTTCACTTCCCACTGCAACATTCAGCACCGTAATCAATAGATTAGCTACAACTCTTGTCTTTGGGTAGGACATTCTACTATAAAGGATCTGTATAGTAGTAAGTAAGTAAAAAAGCAGACACAAGGTCATTTATTCTCTTTACCTAAATAATCAAATATAATTCCAGAACAACAGTTTAGTCATGATGTGTACTTTAAACTGTTTATCAAAAATGTAATAAACTGAAATTAGTCTTAATGTGAATTTGTCTTCTGCAGTCTATGACGATATATTATAGTAAATTAGTTCTGATGTTAAGTGGTGGGAAAACTGAAGAAGTGTTGCATGTACGTTTTTGGAATTCAATATTTTTTTTTAAAGATGTCCAAAACACTAAAAGTTTAATTTTATCTTAGAAACGAGGCAGTGAAAGAGGAAAAGTGAAATTTAAATTAGAATAAAACAACAAAAGGGGAGATTTCAGAAAAGTGTGACACGTTTATCAGTTTTCAGGCAAAGCACGTGTGGATGTTCTCTGTTTTTGGATCTGAACTTTCTTTTTGATCTCCCAATCTGTTTGTTTTTTGTATTTGTATTCTATTCATTCATTCATTAGTGGTCCATCTTTCCGTTCTACCCTTAATTTGTCAGCAAATTCCTTACACCTGTTTCCAGTCTAAACCATCACAGCTGCTTTGTGATTACCTGCAAAGCTGCTTGCTTTATGTTCTCAGATGCCAGGTTCAGATGCCAAACTGCTTTATTTCTGACAGACGGCTGCACACAGGTTCAGTGACAGCTGACTGTAATCTGGCAGAGAGCAGCTCAGACATGGATGCATTCTGACCGTAATGACAGACGGCACAGCGGGGAGAGTCACAAACTAAAACAGGTGTGGAGGAAAACTGAAAGCACAAGCAGGAAACGAGACTGGATAAAACCCAAATGTATACAGATCCACACTTTTTTCTGAACTTATCCTGTCCAACAGCTGAGCAAAGGAAAGGGAGAAAAAGAGGGGGTTAAGGAATTAGGAGGATGAAGTTTATAATAATAACTCTCAGGTCTGTATGTTAGTCTAAAAGGGGCGTGGCTAGTAGCCATAGATGGCTTTTTGAACCTACATTTGGTGCTTTAGGCTGGACTTTTCAATACACAACGATGAACGATTGTTTTTTTATTTTCCTTTATTGGTAGCAATAATTAACAGCAGCTGAACTTACATTTGATCTCTGAACTCAGACTGCACATTCTGATTTCTGCATTTAGTCAAGTAGTTCATTAGTGGATCTCTTTTGCTAACAGCCTGACAGCATCTCAGCTAGAATGAAAGTTGCTGAGAACACTGATAAAATCATTTACAGTTCAAAACAGCCGAGTAATGACAACTCTGACAGAGACATCAGACTGCAGGCTCTTAATGACCTAAAAAAGGAAGTCATTGATTGTGAGGAGAGGAAAAAGCCTGGTGTCTCAGTCCGCTTTCACCTTTCCAAACTGACAATGTCCTGGTGGTTCTATTTGCATAATGGAAGTCCAGACAGTTTTGTTGGTAATGGTGCTAATCACCCCTGAAGACGTTGTTCTTTCAGAAGTCATAAATGTAACTTTAGGCCGGGAGGATGACTCATTGTGACTTCTTGAAATGCAAAACTGCTTCTTCTAAAGCAGGAAATCAATCACAAATTTATTTGACTTTTCCATTAATGGAAGTGTAAAGCTTATCAGGAGAAAAAGTGCCTCAGAAGATCTCAGCTGTTTGTGTCTCGGTCTGAGCTGCAAAGACATTCAGACTTCAGTCAGAATTCAGTCCTTTGTTCTCTCATTCACTTTCTCTCAATAATCTGTTCATTCAGAGCAGCCAACAGATTCCTGACAAGTGTAGTGTTTTTATTTTTGCATGTCTAAATGTGACAGTGTGCCGTCAGGGGACCAGCCACCAAAACTATACTTTTGTTTCACCCACGGGAATTAGAAAATTCTCATTGTTATCTGAAAAACTCAAAAAGACAAATAGCAATTAGAGTGACATAAACATGAAGGCTTTCAGACAGAGCCACACTTTCTGTGCCACGCAGAAAATGAGGGCTCTTCTGCATCCCTGCAGTGCCTCTGGTTTTTAACTACACCCCAAAGGGAAGCGCTGGGATTTCTCTTTGCTGGTGAACTCTCTGGCTCACCAGCATAAATGGCTCCATTGTAATTACAGGAACAAATAAAATGCTCCTTGTTTGTGGCTGACATTTACACTTGTCTGACAACATTATGGATGGGATTTCTGCTGAAGTATTCCTGGAGGAGATGCCGGGTTCCTATGCGAGGTGAGCAGTTCTAGGAACTGTGAATGTACAGAATATGGGAGGGGGGGAGGGGGGGGGGCTGAGTACAACGTCTTGTTTTTGTATTTTCCCAACTTTTCACCAACCTTAACTAAAAATGTTTAGTCTGTAGGGTTTTGGAAAAGAATCAATTGTTTCTAAGCACAAAGACCAGCCAACAGCAGAGTTGACCAGATTCTATGTCTTACAAAGGATTTTTCACATTATGATGAGGATCAGTGAATCCAAAGCAGAGTGACATCATTCCTTGACACCTGCATGACTCTAGTGCTACGTTCACATCAGGCTCAGAAACATGCTTTCAAACTGCCACTCTATTAAAAAGTTTATGTCGACACGTTTCACGAGTTCCAAGCTTCCACATTCAAAACCTTTGAGTTCTCGTGCCGCTAAATCCATTTTCCAGCTCTTAGTACAAAACGCCATTGAACACGGCTTGAAACTTAAAACAGTTGAACTTTGACCAATCAGGAACTCCGTAGTAACATCGTTGTTTATTGTTCATGCCAGAAGAAAAAAAAGAAATGTACAAAGCATTAACCATCTTTCAGGGAACTATTGGAACAGTAGCAGAAAAAAACATTCTTATGTAATCTGATCCTTGAACACAAGCACAATATAAAAGTGACAACAACATCTAAGATTACATCCTTCTACTCTCCCATCCCCTCCCTGGCCCATTTTGGTCTCTTATTTGTATTTGCCCTGATTCATTTCTCTGTATTTGTCCAAAATTATGTTTTGAAATGTTTTTTTGAATGTTACTTTGTCATTCATTTCTTTGAATGTTTTGTGTTTGTCTCAAGGTTGTGCGAGCATTTGGAACATTTTCTTCTCTTCCTCCCTTCTGAAACCGAGGAAAATGTTGTTTGAAGAAAATTATGCAGAATTTTTAATTTTGACCGGGGGGGGGTGGTCTCGCTGGGGGAGTAATGTACAACCACCACTGACCCCACCGCCCCCCATCAGTAGTCGGGATAGGCTCCAGCATCATTGTGACCCCAAAAGGGTTCAGAAAATGGATGGATATTCTAATCTACTAATCCAATTTACAAATTATTAAAATGATAATAACAATGAATTTGATCTATCTGTTAAAGAATCGTCTGGATGTTTGGCCCATTACTGTTAAAATGGTGAATTTCTACAACAAATGAACTACGTGGTCTGTAAACGAGGTTCTCTCCTTTCATTAACAATCAGATAACACACCAGGAAATACAACGCAGGCATCACAATGGATAATGCACTTCTGTTTAGAGGAAATGAAACCCAATCCTTAGTGTTGTCTAACTTCCTCTTCTCTTGTTTATCAATAATTTAAACTAATGCAGTTGATCCAAAGACGAAAGAGGCCTGAGTTAGAGAATCCAAACAATGCTTTCCAATCCAACACGTCGGTTCTCAACGCTGCAGCAAACTCGTTAAATGGATGACGCCAATGAAGCATTAAACCCTTGATGAAGAAATGATGCTTCCTGTTCAGATTATGATGGCTGTGGTTCGGTGCAGGGTGTTGCTCTGGCCGTTAGCAGCAGTGGAGGAATTACAGTAAATCCTGCAGCTAATGATCCAGCTTCAGCTGCAGGGTCACAACGACACTTAAACAACCATAGAAAGCTAAAGGGACCATCATTTTCGGCAGAGTGAGCTCAAAGCAATGCAGGGAACTGAATGCTCTCAATTAGTAAGCTCTTATTGTCTTTGTCACCAGTTGTTCAGCAAAAGCTGTGAGAAATGTGTGACTCATAAGTCACCTACAACTCTCTTTTGGATCCCTCTGACACTTTGGGGGCAAAGGATTTGGAGATGCACCATATTGTATTCCACGCTCAGTGGCTGCTTGGGAAGTGAGGATATAGTGTTGGATTAAAATGGATTCCCTGAACCGCAGAACCGCCCAAGCTGTCGTCAAACAAGCCACGTCCTGTAGGACTCGGAACGGCACATTTCAATTATGTGTATCTACCATCTCCTCCTCTCCCAGGAGGCCAAAACGAAACATGCAGATGGACAACCGTTTAATCGGACTGAAACTGTTGTCGTGGCTCAGCCCAAGGTTTTCCAGCAGAATGTGTGGACGTGTGGGGGGCAGCACTCCATGCATGTGGAGGAGAGTTTTAATGCTGCTGTGTCCTTGCTCATGTTCGCTGTGTTGCTATGTATGCAAGCATTTGTCTGCAGGTTTCTCGGGGAATTCATCAGTGGATTTACCTATTGTGTCCCATAATCTTGTGTTTTGCAGATGGGATGTGCAAACCTACTCAATGCCTCTGTGTTCTTTTTTCCTCTCCCCAGTTTCAGCAGACGGGGGAACAGATGATCATCCTTTGAACCCATTACTCAGTCTGATCCTCTTATCATGACCAACCTTCCTGAGTCTCTAATTTGGGGTCTGCCAAACTGTGCTCTGTGCACAATGTGGCTTTCGTCTCTGTCCTGCCGTGTTTTTGCTTTCGTCTCCATGTGTGTGCAAGACAGGGAAGTTGAAAGGAGAAAAAAGTGACAGAAGAGCGAGAGCCACAGAGAGGAATGTCTATGCACATTTGCAAGCTTTTCTCCGGGGATATTCCACCACAAGACAAGTCTGTGGGCGGGTCAGTGCTCTGGGAACACAGGAAACAACTCGCAGAGGCTTCATCTTTATCTACCTTCTCCTCACACCTTTGCAGAGAGCCGCTCATTGTCTCTCACCGTGTCCGTGCTCTGCTAATGCCACAGTCCCACGCCGACAGCAGCACATGTTTGGAGCATTACACTGTGGGGGAGCTTGGCCAATTATCCAAAATGAGCAGGAGCCTTCCACTGCAGGGAATGCAGCACAATGCTTCATTGTTGTCATGGAAGCATATCAAACATTAGGAGGGAAACAATGGGAGAAGAGATGTCAGGGGTATACATGATGTAAACAAATGGATGTCTTCATTTACATGTGAATTGCACACAGCCTCTATCTGTTATTTCATTACCGCCAACCAGAAGGTCACCTAAACAGTGATGTATAGAGCTAGGAGCTCCTCACATTGGGAGGCATGTGAGGCTTGCTCGTGCACACGGCACACCAGGGCAGCTCCTACCGTTACTCGCTCAGTTGCGTATTTTGGTAGATCAAAAAGCTCACGCACCTTTGTGTACTCAGGTGCCAGGGCATGTTCTAAAAATGTGCTGGTTAACGAATACCTCCATCTGATGCATCAGAAAAACAAACGGGGATTTGCATTTACCCCAAAGAAGACTTGAGACACTTACATCAGAAATCCCCTGAAAGGCAAAAAAAAAAAAAACTAGGAGAAGTGGCTGTACTTGTCTTTCTTCTTCTTCTTCTGCAATCAACTGAAATATATTCTTTATGCCTGATTTGAAGCCAGAGACAAAAACAGATCTGTCATAACTCCTTTAAAGTATTTTGTTGGAATAGAAGGGAGATTTTAATGAGTAACCCACTTTTTTGATCTCCCAGACGGGGCATATGTATAAAAAAAAGCTGAAGCACTGCAGAGTAAGACTGTCGCTAATAGAAGAAAAAAAATAAAACTTTTAGGACTGAAGGTGAAAAAAACTTTGATTCCTTTTCATCTTTTGGATTGTTTTGTGTTCTGTTGCAGAGCACCTACAGGGTTCAAACCATTTTGATGCTTCATCGTGCTCTTTGCTCACATTAAAGTTGGGATTTTTTGAAAGTGCAAGATTTCCTATTGAAGACTTAACATTTATTTGATAAATATTCTGGATGCTTATTTTTCCAGATAAGATCTTAATAAGATGGAACTCAAAAGCCACAAAGACCTTCAAATTCAAATGGTGAAACCATCAGAAAACCATCTCATCTGTGCATTAAAGCATTACTGACAAAAATCTGACATTTGCATTTTTCTCCTTCTCCATATCGCAGAGATTGTTTGGGGCTTCTGCATTATGCACACATGGCATTCCTTTTCCTCTTTTTTCCTCTTGAAACTCAATAGGACTGACAACAAATGGCATTTAAACCCACCACAGGAGTCAGCAACATCCTGCCAAAAAGAAACCCAGAGAAGATATCGGTGTGGGACGGCCTCTGAGAGCACATCAGACTGTACCTGAATAACAGGTTGAAAGCTCTAACTTGTGTGTATTTGTACAAATAAGACATTTATTGAGGGCATCCTAGCAGATTCTCTTTGAGGAAACACTTGCCTTGACGTGTTTCTATAGGTTCGCATGGACGGTGCATGAAGAGAGCCAAGCGTTTGCCCGCCATTCCAGCAGTAGTGTGATATGTATGACATACGTGTGCAAACATGAGCAAACAGTTATTTTTTTGAAGCTAGAGATCCTTCACCAATCCATACATTTCAAGAAAAATGTGCATAGCTTTGTAGCAACCATCCGTACTTACTAGTACATACAGCCACCGGTATTCCCAGGATGCAGAACAGTCAAAAGCTGCGGGGGTCGGGTCATTTTATAGAAGAACCACATGTCGTATGTGATGTCAATATGTGTTGTAAGGCCGCCCCATTACACTTAATTAACAGTTTTTACCTCATTTTTTCTGGCAACTTTTTGCTAAAATCAGTCTATTTTTTTAGCTGTAGTATGACTTTTACTGTTGATCCTTTCCTTAATTATAGTTGTGGGTGTTGCTCTCCAAGAGCTGGCCTATGAAACCTTAATAAAAGTATGCAGAGACTTTTTTTTTCTTTACCTGCATGGTGCTTTTCAGAGCTTATTACCCACCTACTGCCATCAGGCTGGATGCTTTTAAAGTCTAAAGGAACTAAAATGGTGATTTGTACAACCCTGTCTGTGGGTGAGAAGGATATTAATACTGTTGGCGTGTTTGGAGTGGACGGCTTTCCCTGTGTTTACCTGTGCCTTTCTTCAGTAGAGGGTCATGGCAGAGTGGGACGTGTACACAAATGAAGAGATACTTCTAATGGGGAGGATTTGATGAACCTGAAGACCGTGACCACATTAAAGAGCCTGACATTAAGACTGATGGAAGAAATCACTGACTGGCTGTGCTGTGAAGTAGTAAAGTTGGTGCTCTGGAACCGCCATATCCACACTCAATACGCTTATGGTTATTAATGGAACTATTTGAAGACTTAGACTACGGTATTTTTAAAATAGAATGAAATATTCATCCGTGGTTGGTTCACTCTTTTAAAGTCTTGAGGACAAAAGATCCTGACGTTCTTAAATTAAGATTTGGGAAAGGATTTTTAAAAAACATTTTTTGTTAACATTTAGACAAAATAATATTGATTGCCTGTCAAGTCTCATTAAAGAATAGTTATATTTTAAATAAGCATTCATTCCACTTTGGGCCACTGTATTCCTCGCTCTCAATGCACTCTGAGGCTGTAATGTCCTTTATCCTCACCTCTGGCAGTCGCGAGTCCCTTTTGAGAATGAGATGATAGATCTCTGAGGGTTCATCCTGAGAGTAATACATTTTCTAATATCACAAGCACTTCTGTGCCACTTGTCATTCTATTAAGTGACATCATGGCCCTACAAACGCTTTATGTGGGAAAAGGCATTGCTATTGAATGAGATCTTTTTGTCCGACCTCTTGCTGTGGGTCACCGTGCAGCAGATGTATTAATCCATAGGAACATATGGTGTCGTAAATGAGCCCTGACATGCTAAGTAAATGCTTTCTATAGCTCAGGCGCTCAGAGAGAGTTATGCCATTGCTCTGTGCTGTATTTTATGGCACAGACAGCAAGGACTCAAATATGAGTGAGAGATCACAGGTTCTGCCCTCCCATCTGCCACAGATTTGCAGAGTGACACGCGTTCCTGAAAATAAATTCTCTCTATTGTTTTATCCATGGATGCACTTTCATCCACTGAGGAACACTTCTGAACTCTACTACAGAGTAACCTCAAGTATAGTGCAAAGGTTCTTCATGATGGGAATGCTACTTGGTAGGTTTTAAGTTTCCCTCTAACTAAGCAAATGGCAAATTGAGAAGAAGTACAGTTGCTTTGGGAATGACAACACCTTGATGTGAACCCGCCCTCCTCCTCCAGCTCACTGAGGATTACTGTGTAATTATATGCACACGCAGCTGCAAGATGCTGTCTGTCTGTTGTCACATCCAACCTCGCCCATCCCCTGTCAGGTGCGATAACTTTTCCCTTTTTAAAGTCTCAGGAGCAGACAAACTCCAACTTTGCTACATTGGAAATCTGTTTCTTTGCTGAAGCAAAAAGATTTGGACAGGATTTAGACAGCTGCTGAAACATGAAAGAACCACTTAAGTTCAAATGCAGTGTTCAGATGATGACTTGATGTTTCTTCTTACAAAAGTCCTCAAAGGACACATGAGGGAAGAGAGAAAAAGCTGCAGGCAACAGAGAATGTACTGACATCTACTCGCCTAAATATGAAAAAGCAATTAAACCAAAAACGTCTGTCTGACCTGAGGTCTATGTTCAATTTTCCTGTTTATGCTGCAAAGATAACATGATTAAACACAATTAAATGCAGATCATTGGCTTTCTGAGAATAATGTACTCGTCCATATTAGGGCTGTAACGATGAATCTACCTAATTGATTTCTATTCCCACGATCCAACCAGATGGATCTGTTTGTGGCGAGTTGGTAATCAAATCGTCTTATACCATTATGACCTGTTTCAGAATGAAGTAAATTGATCATGATCAACATTGGAAAATACTATTCGGATTGAGTTAGAGTAGTTTTATTGTACTATATTGTAAAAACGACCAATCCCAGTGGACACCACACATGTGATCCATCATTCCAGTCCAATGTGTGGAGAGACTTTGAATGAAGTCATGTGACCATCCAGTGTGCTAGAATGTTCTAAGAATGTTCCCTTTGGATTCCTTGGATGTGGAAAAACAACAGTGGTGAACTTTAGGAAAGTGTGACAAAATGTGTCAAAAGATAACCTGGATCGAGTTTTATGTCAGTAAATCGGATCCAATCAGATCGTTAAAATGAACAAATATCAACTCTGAATCGCATCGTCGACCACAAATGATATGAACAGAATCATAATTCAAATTAAAGCCGCAAGCGGCGTTGTATGGCCCGCAGACGCAACCCGCCCAACTCTACGCACCACCGCCTCCATGCCCAAATCTACGCACCACTGCCTCCCTCACCGCCCTCACTGCCCACTTTTGATAAAGGCTAATCAAAACGGCATTTGCTAATTATGCTAACTATGCTAACTATCCTAATGTGGCTAAAAGTGCAAGCATAGTGATCAGCATCATCAACTGACTCAGGAAAACACATTTTTAAAAATGCTAATTATGCTAACTATGCTAGTTATGCTAACACAGCTAAAAGTGCTAGCATAGCGATCAGCATCATCAACTGACTCAGAAAAACACATTACCTAAAATGCTAAATATGCTAACTATGCTAGCTATGCTAATGTGGCTAAAAGTGCTAGCATAGCGATCAGCATCATCAACTGACTCAGAAAAACACATTCCTCCATTGGTGAGAGCTATATGTCATAAGTTGATAAAAATCCCACTTTTTCCAAAATGGCAGCTTATCTGTTTATTTTATCTCCATAGCAACCATTTTATGTTTTGGTCCCCTCGGGAGGACGAACAGATTGACGTCAGTTTCGGACAAATCGGTAAAAGTAAACTTTTTGTTGTCCTTAGCAACAGTGATTTTATGCTAACCACGCCCACATTCCTTATATGTCCATATCCAGTGTTTTTCAATGTATTCTGTTTCCGGCATTAATGCATGCATTCAAATTTCACAGTAGTCCTTTGAAAAACATAGGAGTTATAACAGTGCGCCACTTTGCTAGCTCGCCACGCGCACGCCGTTCAAAATCTACAACTTCTAATTCCAACATTTTTTCCACAGTAGCTTGCCATTGATGCCCAACGTTGGTTATTGGTTTCGTTAGTCGATTCTCAAAAGAAAAAGTTCCAAATATTTTTGGCAAAAAATATTTGGAACTTTCCTTTATCGATCTTGTCGTGCGTAGCATCGTTTTGTTCAGCGCGGGCCAAGGAATCGCATATTTCCTCTTCACGACGTTCCGATGAAAAATGTGCGAGCTAGCCAAGATGGCAACGGTTGCTAGCTCGCCACGCGCACGCCGTTCAAAATCTACAACTTCTAATTCCAACATTTTGTCCAGAGTAGCTGGCCGTTGGTGCCCGAAAAGTTACGAGACGATTGATGAAAATTCCAACGACGAGTTTTCGTTTGTATCTGGTGCTAAAGGAGCTTTTTTGAGAAAATTCCAGATGGCGGCCTTTTCCCAAGGTCAAAGGTCAACGACACTTCTGGGGTGTTTGTAGACTGGAGCTGGCAGCAAGTGTGTGCAATTGCGTGAAAATCGCTCAAACAAAAGTGTCTTTTCCCCATATTGTGGGAAAACACGAAAATCGCCAATTCTCAGAGTTCGCCACAAAATGGCCGCCAAGCCGTAGGTCGTGCGGCCGTCCCATAATGATTTCAAAACATCTTTGGGATATCCCCGACACGTGTGTCTTGGTTTCGCGACTGTATTTTGAAGTACATTTTGTTCGGCCCCATACGCGATTTTCGGCCCATTCATTTTTTTGACGGGATCGCTGGCCGTGATGTCATCGTCTTCGGGGGGGTGACGTTGACTTTGTGGAAAATTCATTTGCAATTTATCCCAGGTGTGTGCACATTTTGGTGACTTTTCGAGCATGCGGCGGGGGTCAAATTCTCGCTGAAAGGCGGCGAAGTCGTCGTTCCAACTGCGAAAACAATATGGTCCTTGCAGTCAGTGACTGCTGCTGCGGGCCATAAAAAATCATTACACCCCTGGTAAATATCAGTAACTCACTAAAAACACTGTGATGTTTTGTTGTTGAATGTCTGACAGTGAGTTTATTTTTTTTGGGTAGAATGTTGGAATCCTGTAAATGGATGTAAACCTCTTAATGGAGCCCATATAAACAAACTGAAGCTGGACACCACTGAAGGACTTCAGATGAGGAACATGGTTGTAGTAAATGTGCAAAAATGAAAATAGGAAGAATGATTATCGGATTGATCTTAGCTGATTACCCAACAATTCACAAAAAGCTTCCATTATTTTATTCCAGACACGTTCACCTTATCTTCTAAGAATTATTGGTATTTACCCTTTTGAGAATGACGATGCCCTCTTGGTTGTAGTCGTTGGTGGTGATGTCAAACACGGTGCCACCATCACCTGGCACGATCGTATACTCCACTTCAGCATTTCTCCCGATGTCCAGATCATGCGCTTTGATCCTGCCAATGGCAGAGCCCACCGCGGAAGATTCTGGAACTCTTAGGTGAAAGAAACCTGTCAAAAGGGGCGGAGTTGAGAACAATGATGACAAATGAAACCAAAAAAAGTCCCACGGTATCTGCCTCTAGGCAGATACTATGGCAGCCTTCCAAACAACCCTGGGCTCTGACTATTTTTTTTTTGCAACAGCAGAAGCTTCAGGAAGAAATCAGCAAACAAGAAAGTAGAAGACTGACTGATTATCACTTACACCTGGAGTGGAAGGAAATTCATCTTTTCTTTGCCTCACTTCACTCTCTCCGATCGCTTTTAAAGATTAGTCTCTGTTTCTGCCAGAGAAATTACAACTTCACGATTGCATTACAAATCTGGTGCCTACACCTGGAAGGCGGAGTGAGCCGTTCATCCATCTAACCATCCATTTTCCTCGCCAGCGTCATCCTTTTCAGAGCTGGTGGGGCCTTTGATGATCGGCAGCTTTGGAGTCCATCACAGAGTCAGAGATAAACAAGATGGACACTCCTACACCCATGGTAAATAGAAAACCTCTAGTCAAACTGACCTGCATGTTTTTGAACTGTGAGAAGCTCAAAAGGTCCATTAGTTCAGAAAGCCTTCTCCTGGATCGAACAGAACTTACCAAAAACTGATCAGTGGCATTATTTGTGTAATTCTTGAAATTTAATTGGGTAAATTGTGCTTTTTAGAATGATTAAACACTGCAAAAGCCATCTGATGCACAATATTCTAATCTAAATGATAAAAAAACCTGCAGGTTTTAAAGAAGAATTACACGAACATACCAGCCAGGTTAAACAGGTTTAAGTCTTTATAAAACATCAAAACTCTTTTGATAAAAAGAAAATAGCTCCCAACATCATAGATATGCTTAATTATCTTCAAGCATTCAGAAAACTTACATTATGTAAAATGTACCTTAATTGGAATGACGTAATTAACTATTTTTGTTATCAACTGAAGCTAATTATGAGTGGGAGATGTGGCCTCTCCTTCAGTGAGTGCCCCCCCTGGGAGGGGCTTACAGGTCGATGCCGTCTCACATCCCTTTGTTTTACTGTCAACTTTAGTTTTTGCCTCCCAGGTGATCCGAGGATTGGCTGGAAAAAGCTTCTGGATGAGTCTGAGTGCCGCAGATTCAATAAGAAGGAAATAACTTTCAATGACAGGCCGGCGGTTTAAAGCTTGTGAAGAAAGGATGAGAACTGCGTCCTGTATCACTGAACCACAGCTGAGAAAGATGCTTTTTATTAGAGGCAAACAAATAGCTGATACTTAGATGTTTTGAAAGCAGCGAGCTGTTAGAGACAATTGCAGCCTTTCCAGCGCTGACAGTTTTGAAACAACTAAGCCTTAATAACAAGGCGGCGGTTTAATAAACTGAAATCTTTGCACACATGACTAGAACGCATTTGTTAACCTGTAAGCCCTTATAGGAAGGAAAAGACAAAAAGGGAAGCGACAAGCCACTATACTTGGCCCAAACCGCTGTGCTGTGAAAGCATTATGGAAATATCATCTTTTCCTCGCTGCCAGAGGAGCTTGACCGTCCGACTGACTGTATTTACATTCAGAGGAGACCGGCTGGTGTCACCTCAAAACGCGCAGAGAGGCGGCATCAATACAAAACAGCGTTTTTCGCTTTCCTGTCATATACACTCACTGGTTCATCCTCAGATAGATTTTGCAGCCAGTTTATTGCGCAGCTGTACTCTGAGTATGGAGAGGAGCTTTCACAGATCAATGATTTTCAGCATAATGTTTTTCCTCTCAGTCTGGCTTCTTACATGACCTGCTAAACGGTACAATCGAAATAATCTGGTTTAGCAGCTTATGTGAGATACTGAACAAAATGCAGAGTTTAAATACACTGACTTAATCCTTGATGCTGCACCAACATTCTCAAATCTCATCTAAATATAGAAGGGCGCCCATGAGTGAAAAAACATCAACCGGGGTTTATTCACCAGGAGTTGTAGCTTTAGATGCAATCACACTGAATAAACAGGCCATCGCTTGCTGCAGCGCATAATGACAAATAATGAAAAGCAATTACAAAGAGTAGAAATGATGAATACCCCCTATGCTGCTGTAATTGCACCTTATTTATTACATTATGGAAGTATGCAGGAACCAGTGTAAGGTCTCCTGCCTCATTATATCTCCGCCAAACTTTTAAGTTTAACAGATATTACACTGGTGCTTTCATTTCCCACAAAGCCCACTCACTTTTGGAAAACCTGGGTGGATTATCGTTCACATCGCTGAGGGTGATGTTCACGATCGTAGTCCCGGCCAGTCCTCCCAGCTGGCCTCCCATGTCCTTGGCCTGGATTAGTACCTGGTATTCTTCCTTCACCTCTCTGTCCATATTGGGCAAGGCTGTCTTTATAACCCCTGGTGCTCAGCAAGATGGATGAGAGATACAGATAATAGAGGAAAGAAAAGAGGAGGCAGAGGTAGGCAGTGATGGGGAGATAAACAGACAAAGGGAAAGAGTGGTAAACACAAGGTTCCCAGAAATACATTCAGGGCTGAATACACCTGAAAATGCACAACACATTTGGATCCAAGCAGAAGCTGCAGGAGTGGCTCTGACCAAAACTGAAATAGAGGTCATCACACAAACTGGAAGCACTTGACATTCAGTACTGAGCACGAGTGAGGCCTAATAATGATTCACTTGAAGATCAGAGACCCAGAGATCAGAGAGGGTTTCTGCTGCACATTTGTAGCTTGGTGAGTTGTGGGTTAGCAGGCCAAAAAAGGAGAACACAACACAGATGAGTACACACCCTGTTTCCATTCTTCACCTTAATAAGGTAAGGACGTCCCATTTGATCTGCGTGAACGCTGTGAAACTCAAATCATCTGTCGTCTTTCTCAGTAAGACAAGCGTGGCTTTGACATGTGAGCTGGTTTATGAATGTTGTTGTTTTCCCACTCCACTTGTTTGCCTTTACCTCTCTGTGCTTGTTCTCCTTTTTGTGTGTGTTTGGAGTTAGCAGCAGGCCCAGCAGGGCAAACATTTGCTTTGACAGTTTGATTTTTGTGTGCAGCCTCAGTTTGAAATGCAGTCACAGTATGTGTTCTGCAGAGCTGTGGGATGAGTAGCTCGAAGAGCGACAGACTCCACGCGACCTGCTGCTGGGATTCCCATCAACCTATTTTCATATGCTTTGAATCGCCCCAGAATAGAAGCCAAGGGCAGCACATGATCTGCATACACTGGCCGTCTGTCATTCCAGATTTAAACCTGGTATCACCCCCCCCCCCATAGGACACTCATACCCGTATTTGAATTCAGCTACTTTTTTAAAATGCGTCAATAGAGAAGCTGAGATTTCATTATAACACAGCCACAGATGTAATTGTTGCAGTTATTATTGAGCAACCAATTAAAGTACAAAAAAACCAACATTCATTAATATTTCTTTCTTTATCCTCATCTTTTTGTTTCCTCATATAAGCTCATAATGTTAAATGTTTCATATTTGAGCTGCTTGATAGAAACCAGTGATGTTTAATCCAACTGGCATGTCATTTCAAAACATAGCCTGCTTTGGCAGCTGATTAGTTCGATGCCCTATAGGGATGAAATGAGATCCTGGTATGTCAGTATGCTCGCTTTACTCCAATGTCTCATTTAAAAGGTGGCAGACCACAGGCCAGAAAGCTCATTTTAGCCGTTAAAACACCAACTCTGACTGCAGGAACTGCACGTCGCCACCTTAAAGGTCACAGATAACACACCCAAAAAATAAGTTTAGGTCAGAAACATTTATGTTCTCAGCAATTCTCAGACCATTTTGTAAAAAAAAAAAAAATATGCAGATTAATTTAATTCAGTTTATTGATGGTGGACCAGTTAAAAACTGATGTTGTGTCAAAGTGTAACACAAAAAGCAAAAAACATCTGGAGAACTTTCCTTTGTGACTCATGCAATTGAAATAGCCCCAATAAAGACAGATTATTTTTATTGTAAACTGTATGTAAAAACAGATTACCACTAAGGCCTTTTCTTTTAACCCTTTGCTGAGAAAACAAAAAACCACAAAAATGAGTTTACTAACCCAAAACCAGTGTTAGCTCCACATCAGTACTAAAATGAGAATTTCATTAGGGTGCTGGTCATGTGGCAGGGTTGATTTCTGTTTGTCAATAGCATCACCATTTGTTGAGCTTTGTAAAAGCTGTGTAGGTCTGCAGACAGAGGACAAATGACCTACAGCGTATTATTAAAGGGTTGACAGAGATTCTTCCAGAAGACTAGAGAATCTCGATTTATCGGTGCCTTTCCCCAAAAGCCAGTTACAAATCAAATTTAATGTAATTATAGAGTTTAGAAATCAAAGCAAACTTAATACCCAACAATTTAACTTTTGAGTGCAAAGTCTTTTACCTGTTTTGGGGTCAACGGAGAAGTACGGCTGGCCGTGGAGGATGCTGTATACCACTCTGGCACTGTTTCCATAAGTGGGGTCATCTGCATCAGTGGCTGTCACCTGCGTCACGTAGGTTCCTGTCAGAAGGAGTTAGAAGACGGGAGTTTATCGGCCTCCTCGTTTGTTGAAGTCGATCTGCTTACACAGCGACCTCCCCACCCAGAGAGCTCTGGCTAAAAAGCTTGCAGCTATGCAGAACAGGAAGAATTATGTGGAGAGCTTCTTTCTCCATTAAAAATCTAGTTTTGTCCATTTGACACTTGCAAAAAGACAAACACTCTCTTAGCCATTTATTAAACAATGCAACCATTAAGATAATAAAGGAGCACAGAAGAGTAATAACATGGCAGCCTTCCAAACTGCTGCAGCAACAGAATAATTACACATTGGAGACTTGGCTCATCTCCCTTTACAATCAGGCACTGAAAACACATTTTACTCAGAAATATCATTTATTTCAACGTGTTTAGATTAAGCGAAGAATCAAACGCTTCCAGTTTTTCCAGAGGTTTCCTCAGAAAGACGTCTTTGCAGGGCGGATTGAACATTTGGAGGCCTGAGAAAAGCAGAATGTGTGGGAAGCTTATGGAAGTCAAGAGACGCTGACCAGAGGGACAGCATTTCATTTTACACCACAGCACCGTCCCAGTTGCCTGTAAACAGCTTTCTTCACTGTATATTAAGAAGCTTTGCTGTCTGAGCGGGTGTTAACAATGGAATTAAAACACTGGGCGGAGACAGATTAGAGTCTCAATCCTTCCTCACTCATGCCTGACATACCAGAGAGGGCTTGCATAATGCCAAATGTGTATACAATAGATTAGATAACACAAAACACTGTTTGTATTAATGCAAGAGAGAAGCAGTAAAAGCTCACATGGAGGGAAAGTTTCAAAGCCTTCAAGCTTCGCTGACTCCTACACATTCAACAGAAAACAGCATTTATATAAGCATGAGGTCATAAAAAAGCTGAATCAATTTATTTGTGTTTTTATGGAAATGGAGAGTGAGTGCCAGCTTGATTGAAAGCATGCTTTCAATTTTCTCGGCAGTTGAAAGAGAATCTCTAATTTGATCAGATATTACAGTATTCAGTGAAATAATGCAGCAGTTAGTTTGAGGGGAAATGATTAACCCGGGACGAAACGCAGCACAATACTTTAGGTTTAAATATGAGGCAGACGGGATAAGAGTTGGTGCAATCTGAGTCTGACATGTGAGTCTGACATGAACAACATATTAACTCAAAATGTACACTTGTAGACAGGCAGTGAAACCATCAACCTGATTAAGCTGAACACATTTCATTTAGCAGTAATTACAAATCTCTTAATTAGTCCTCTGAATTCTTTACAGTAGTCAGGGATAAGCTTTTTCACAACCAAGAAGGGATTATGGAGTGATTTCCAACTGCCAATTATTATTTAGCATCTCTTCATTTGAACATTTAAATTTCCACTCAAACAAAGGTTGCAGGAGTGAGGCAGCTGTTGATGGACAGACTAGCCCACATTCAAAATCCTGCCAGCGCAGTGGGCAGGGTGGGGTCTGCTTTGAACGCAGCTTCTTTCAGGTGTAAACCATCTTCATCAGACACAGAAAAAATAATCACCGACCAGCTAACAAAGGTTCACGTCCTTCATATTTCACACACTTTCCCGCCTGATTTCTATCAATTCCATCTTCATCCCAGCTGAGGTCACCCATCCTCATTGTTTTGGGCGGCAGTGACTCAGGCGGTTGAGCAGGTCGTCCAATGATCAAAGGATCGGCGGTTCGATCCCCGCTACCCCCAGCCAACTTTTGCTGTGTTCTTGGGCAAGACACTTCACCCTCACTGCCTCCAGTGTGGCTCCACCGGTGTGTGAATGTGCAGAATGTCCCGGTGAAGAGCTGGCAGCCACGCTTCTGCCATCACCAAGTATGAATGAATAATGGACACATTGGAAGCTCTAAGCGTCTGAAAAAGTGCAGATAAATCTAATATATATATATATATTTTTTAATATGTAGAATATGTAGTGTTTAGTCTTCCAGCTTCTCTGTTTTCTTCATTAACTTCAGTCCTTCCTTACCTGATTCCCCCGGCATGTTTGACACCTGGTGTCTGTTTTCCCGCTTCTTCCAGCCTGTGTCCAAGCTCAAGTCAAGTCCATGTTGTCTGTCCTCTACCTGGCTTCAGCCGCATCCCAGCCCAGTTCCCGTCTATTACACCACTCCGGGTTAAATCCAAAAACGTCCTCAAGAATTACAAATCAGGTGGAATTCTTCTTCCAGGATGATGACAAACTCTTCTTCTCTAGATCCTTCTTCATCTGATGCCATCTTCAGAAGATGGAGCGGTAAACTCTTTGACTGTCTCTGTGAAACTTTTGAAATCCACATACTTACATCCCAGAGTTATTCCACCACTGCTCCCAGTGTGTCAGCATCTATCATGAGTTTTAGTCAGACTCACAGAGTATCTACCTCAGACCATCTACGTTTACTGTTTTGCAATCTCCAGGTACACAGATAAGGAGATTGTCATCTAATGTGTCATTCTTTCTAGTTTAACACGTTATAATGAATGTTGTTATTGTTCTGTAGTATCGTTGTTTATGGATTATCTATCCACCAATTTGTTGGTGCAGTTCTGGCAGCTTAAATTGTTCTTTAATTTGTAATTTTCTTTAAGGTAGTTTTATATTTCTGTTTCTTTATGAAATATTATTGTGTTGGTGTGAAGGGCTCTCCCCTTTCATATGTGATTTTCTGTTATGCTTTATTTCCAGGATTTTGGTGTACATTTTTGATAATTAGTTTTTATTATTATCATTTCATTTATTTGTTTGGTTTAGTACTATTTGGCCTAAGAGTTTAGGCTCCCAACTACCTAAAATACTAACGACAATGGTGTCGTCTTTTACAGGGGTTATACCATGCAAAGTGAACTTTCTAAACTAAGTGTATTATAATGTTCATTCCTCACTGTAAACAACCCCAAAGTGGTGGTACTTTGAGTGTTTCTGAGTATTCCTCTAAAAACCGGCTCTCTGAGCACCGGCCCCTCCCAATCCACGAAAACAAGCCGGTCTTCGCATTGTGACATCACAAAGTGAGGAACAGCCCCTTCTAGGTAAAGTCTGCACTGCCAGCCCCGCCCCCAGGCTAACACACACGCCCACTTTCTCAGTGAAGCTAGAAAAATGCCTCCATTGCACAATATTCACATCCAACTAGCAAAAGTTTAAACATTGTTCATTTTCGTGGGAGAAACTCAGACAAGTTGCCGAGGCCGGCTCTAGGATGACGTCATGAGCGAAAGGCGGAGCCTCAGAGATTGTGTCGTCTTACTTCCTGGTAGAAAATAGAGCTGTAAAATAACTCATATTTGTTTAAAAATTATTTCGTTAGTGTGCCAAAGGTACTATATTATCTATGGATATAGTTTACCTACAAGAAAAGGATCATATAGGACCTTAAAAGGTGTTCAGCCTTACAAGTTCTGCTCTGCCACAATTGATATTCCATTCTTCTTATCATTACTGTTATTTTATCTATTTTGTTTATTTTATTTTATAAGCTGCTTGCACTGTGGGGCGAGATGAAAGTAATTTCATCTGTGCCGTATGTCTTGTGTATGCAGCATATTTGACAATAAAGCTGTCTTTGATTTTGATTTTTTTAAAAACAAAATGATGTCATGTTCTCGCTCAAACTGAATTCAAAATATAGTTTGGTCATGTGACCAGAACTTTCATCCATCTTTATTATTAACAGAACAGATAACTGAAACTAGGAAAGTACCAAACATCCTTTGCTTTTCTTGTCTTGTGTACTTCTTTAATATTGTCTCCGAATGGGTCTAATAAAATCCAGTGGGAGTCTCAGTATGTCCATTTATTAATTGGTATCTCCCTTTTCTCTTATTTTTCCAGAAGCATTTATCAAAAGTTATGCTCTGTGTTTGCATCCCTTAAGATAAAGAGTCTTCCCCTTGGTTATATCGTCACACCTTTGATACCATTCACAACACGCATACATTATCATTAAAACTTACAAATACGCAGGGAATTGGAGCAATTTATTAACTAATTTCACACTGAAATATGAAGTTAGAACGACGTTACCCTTTGCTGTTTTGATTTAAGACTCTTTTGTTCTTCTGCTTCTATCAGCCAGATGAAAAAAGAGGCATAACATGTCTTAATTACTCACTCTCAAACGCACTCCTAATTTATCACATGCTGATTACATGTCTGAATGCCCTGGAATCACATTATACCACACAACCCTTTGGGAGTGTGCAGGGTTAATGCGGTAAAACTGTGTATTATAAGCCAAATCATGAACCTTTAAAACCTTAACCAAGTTGCTTTTATGGTACTTAACCCCACCATGCCTGATCAGAGAAGACTTAAGAGGAAAGAAGATGAACAGGCATGCTTATTTAACCTTTGTTACAGAGGATCAGTTTTGTTGCGTGTTTCATTTATTCTCAACATCAAGTGTTGCAGCTTAATGAAGGCTGTGAAAAAGGGAACTGACTTTGACAAAATGTTAATATTTGATTTCCTTGGAAAAAGAGTGAATTCTATAGACACCAAGCAATAGTTGAAAGTGTCTTCATGAAAGCGTTATTGAGCCAGACCCTAAAGGCCTGAATAACTATCAAATTGGTTGGTCCTGTACAGTTTCAGGTTTTTAATCAGCGTTCCTTCCTTTCACAGAGAATTCTTTTTTGCTTCTATGAACTTGAAAGCTTCTGTCTTACAGTGAACAAGATGCTTCAACTTTTGCTTTGGCTGAGGCTTGGCTGTGTTTTTCTGCTTTCTAACCATCCTCTGGAGACTGCAAAAGTTAAGGTTTTGAGGGTTTCATTGCTATTCACATCAAGAGGAACCATTCTCCCAGTGAATTACCTTGATCTGTCCTCCCTGGGGGGAACGTGTAGAGACAAAGCTGTGAAATGCACGCCGGGCACACCATGAATAAAACGGAGCTCGGAAATGTCAAAATCTGTTAGGGAGAACACTGCTACCCCTCTGGTTGTGCTGAAACGGAATTCAGTGTGATCCCTGGTTCAAAAGGAGAAAGACGTTTTTGCTGCACAGTGTTCTCAGGAGTGTGGATCAGTTCTTACCGACTGGTGACATCTCAGGAACGCTGGCTACGTACGGTCCTTCCAAGAACTTTGGCTCATTGTCATTGATATCTTGAACTTTGATTACAAATTCAGACTCGGGCTCCAGGGGGGTGTTGGTGTCAATGTCCACAGCCTGGGCACGCAGGGTGTAGTAAGGCTTCTCCTCCCTGTCCAGACTCCTTAAGGCATGGATGTCCCCTGTCGTTTGGTCAATCGTGAAAATGGAGCCAGCACCATCCCCTGAGAGGGTGTACTTTACCAAACTGTCCCCCTTATCGAGGTCAGTGTGGAGCTGCAAGAAAAAGAAGAAAAAGGGAGGTTGAGGGCAGACATTGGAGCATTTATGGATTCTCTAAAAACATTTAGAAGGAGCTGTCGAAGAGTTCACAAAGAGAGTGAAGAAGAGCTGACTGCACATCAAATAGTAAAGTTATTGCTCTGTAAAGATCTGAAAAATACAACATCAGGAGAAAAATACAATGATTCTGCAATCGGAACATTTTGTGAAATAATAAAGCATAAATAATGTATTCTGATGGTGCAATTACGCTGCTCTGACAACTCTTCAACACATTGAAACTATTGCTTTTTCGATCACGGATCGGGCATGTTGTGTAAAATGGAGAAATTCAGTGGGAATTCCACTCAAAAGAGGAAAAGATCAGCATGTTGTGTAAAATGGAGAAATTCAGTGGGAATTCCACTCAAAAGAGGAAAAGATCAGCCTGAAAAATGGTGACGTAGAAACCCGTTTATCACAATGAGAATGTTCCTGCTTCCTCCTCACTGAAAGGCTTGGGACCAAAAGACTTGGCACAGAAGAATAATATCTGTCCTCGGTAATATAGATGGAGCACAGAACAGTAGCTCTATTTGTACAAGACAAACACATTCTTGGCTGTCGGCGCAAACCTTGTTGAAATAGTTATGTTGCCTTTGTTGCAGAAAACAGCTACGATATTCAAATCTTTTTAAATATTTACAGGCTCTAATGCAATGTGATCATAACCATAGCGGGTTATGGATTTTGGCCCTCTAGTCAATGGCATGATGTTTCCAGCAGCGCTGCTGAACAGCAGTTTCATTATGGGAGACAAGAAGAAATATTTCAAGCACTGAAGCCAAAGTATACCCAATATACCCAGCTGACAAGGCTAAGGGGCTGTTTTGGATATGCAGCTTTTTTTTCCTTCACCACAACAGATTGTCTGACTTGAGCTGTCTGTAATTCCACACCTCATCATGGATTTTTGGAGCCCTTTTCAATCAGTGATGGGTGTAGTGGAAATGGACAGGACAGCTCCTGACTGGTTGTTCTTTTGCTGAGAAAAAATTACAGCAATTCCTTCAGCTCAATTGAGGTAGAGCCTCTCTTTCATTAGAGATACAAATGATTCTGCCTGTTTCTGTGCTTTACATTGATTTTGGACAGAGTAGCAGTGGAGCATCAGGGGAGGAATCGGGTTTACCAACATATTGTGTGAAACACTGACCCCTTCAGAGAAGTTATTGAGCTCCCCCTTTAATTGTTCTTTTTTCAACCGAGTGAATTTGCTACAGGATTGTCATCAGCAGCTTTTAATGGGTGACTGTTTTCACATGAGGAACTGCCAGTGGGATGAAATCAAAGAACCAAATGCAGCTCTGGATGTTGTAGACGGCACTTCAAGCAGACAAGGAAAAGGACAACAGGAGCAGTTTGCAATTCACACCAACTCAAAGAACTGTCAGCCTCATTCCTATTCAAATAGGATTATTCTTAGGACTCAACTTTAGTGGAATACTAGGCTGCTAAAAATGTTTCACAGTGTGTTGTTTAATGAGTTGTGTTTTTATTCCACAAGGGGATAATTTATCAAGAGAGTGGATTTCAAAACAGCTTTTATTTGGGAATAAACTAAGCTATTTGAATAATGAATTTTCTGTGCTCTTTTCACCTCGCATATTATAAATGTTGATAGGTCAAAGGCTGCAGTCACAAACATAGCTGCCACCGACCTTGGAGACCCTCCCATCAGTCATTTATCGCGCTGCTGCTGCCTTCCTGCCACCCGCCTGTCCCTGGACTGCCACCGTGCGACTTCCAGATGTGCCCGGCCAGCCACTGATCGATGTAAAAAATAAAAAAAACTTCCTTTTAATTTGAACTTTTTCTTGAAACCTCAGTGGCCACCACAACACATGTAAAAATACTACTGGAGCCTCACGATTACAAATGGCTCCGTGTAGCCACCTGCCGAGTTTGCTGAAACACCTGCATTTACATTTGATGTAGGTGTTATGCATGGCTTCCTCACGCTCATCAGGAAATCCCTGAAGCCTTCATGCTTGAAATATTTTGACCAAAAATCTCAAGTTCACTCATGAAGTGACTGCTGTTTGTGGCTCACGCTTTGTTGGCTCATCATTACGTCAGGACAGGGACATTCGTTTGCTCTGTCTGAACCTCATCGTGGTGTAATACTCTGAGATGACCAATGGTGAGATCCCATGAGTCTAAGGCGGGGACATCTAAATGTAAAACATGCTGCAAGTGCTTAAAAGAGTGAGCCAACAGGGCCCTAAAACACCAGGAAACTGCTTTCCAGTTTCATTTACTCCAGAAGGTTTCCCAATTTTCATGATAATTAATTAGCGCCAAGACTTTTTTTTTTGACCCATCTGTTCCAAATAGAAAAAACAATAAAATGCTCGGGGCAATCTTATATTTAATAGCATGTCCATAATACAACACTGAACTGTTTCAGTGAACTATTACAGTAAGTCATGCAAGTGTCAGTTCCATGTTGGATGTTACTTTGTCTGGAAAAGAATGTCCTTGTATGCTTTCCTGGTTAACCTCTCCTTTTTTTTTTGCTCATTTTTTTGGCTTAAAAAATGAGCAAAATAAGATGGGAAGGAGAGAAGAGAGAGAGAAAAGATGCAAGAAAAAGGAGAGGAAGAGAGGAAGCTTACCAGTTGAGTAAAGCACCTCATTTATAAGCCCAATGTCGTGCAAATTCCAGTGCACACCGGTTTTTGACCTGCATATCAAAGTAAACTAATCATAGCTTTAATGTGATTCCAAATTCATTCCAATGTTTTTGTTCTATTGAGAAATAAACAGTGAGATTATGGGTCACCACAGATGATAAAACAGAAATGCTGCTCTATAACCGAAGCCCCCAGTTTATCAGACCCTTAGCCCCCCCCCCATATGGAAATAGTCTTGTGTTGTCCTTGACAGCACACGTTTCTTCCCATGTTACCAGCATCACTTGATCAGCGTACTTCCACCGCTGTAACATGAACCATCTGAGACCCCCCCCAGTCTGCTACCGTCCTGGTTCACAGTTTTATCACGTCCCGACTCGACACCCTACTGTTTTGTCCCCCCCAGAAAACTCCACAAGCTTCAGCTTGTTCTACTCTCATCATAACAACAACCTCATCCACCCAGCAACTGCACTGGATCCTCAAACATCACATTCAGTACAAGACATTTGCTTTTTACCCACAAGGCCATTCTGGAAGTCGCCCCCTCGTACCATGTCACTGTAGCAGCCCACATTCCCAGATCCTCCTCATCCGTCTCACAGTGTGAAGGACCCACAACTATGGAGGACACAGCTTTGAGCTGCTCTGCCTCCCCCCTCTGGAATTTCCTCCCCCCTGACATTTTCAGTATCATTTATTTTTGAATTTTTTCAAACAAAACTCAACACATCTGTTCAGGCATTCCTGCTCTTTATTATTTACATTTGTCTGGTTTGTTTCATGTTGTGTTTCACTTTCTGCTGTTTCTGGGTTTTTCTTTTTTATGTTTTAATCATTTTGACTTTACTGCAACCTGAAGTTTTTGAATGGAGCCATATAAAATCATGTATTGCTATCATAAAAAATGTCCTTGTCCAATTTATATTAATCCTATTTGGGGTCAAGAAATGCTGGAGCCTATCCCAACTACTGTTGGCTGAAGGCAGGGTACAGCCGGGAGGGTTTCTCAGTCTAATCTGGGCCCCGCAACCAAACCTAATATACCTAATTCACTATCATCAGTTTTTTTTTTTTTTAAGAAAAGCTGCTATTTAATGACTTTTGAATAACTTTCTTGAGTTGTTGTGTTTTTTGTTTTTACTTTGAATAAAATAAAATAAGTTCTGAATAAACACGGACAACACACATGTGATGTCATGAACACGGATCAGTCCATCATTCCAGTCCTTTGAATAAAGTCATGTGACCATCTATTGTCTAGAATGTTCTAAGAATGTTTGAAAAACAACAGTGGTGAACTTTAGGAAACTAACATGTGAATGGATTTGACATTCATTCTAGTTTACTGGTTGGTTTGGACACAGATTTTATTTACACTTGATGATCTGGAAGAAATCCAAGAATCTGGAAAACTGTTCAGTAGCAGGAATTTCTGTCTGAGTCTCACTGCTGGAAGTTTGGATGAAAAGGATCTGGATCCACTTTAGGGCAGAGAACCGGATCCAATCGGATCGTTAAAATAAACCGATATTAACTCTGAATGGTGTCAACAACTACTAATCATGATATGATTGATGAAATGAAAATGTGTTCAAATGAAACTTTACATCTACAACATCCTGTCACAGAGCTGTCAATCTGGATTCTGTAAGCTTGTCTTGGGCTGAGTCCAAAATCCTTCTCTCCTCGCTGACCCCTTAAAGTCAATATAGTGCAGGACCATCAAGTACCCTGGATTTTAATTTAGTTTGGACACATACTCACTAGTTTTTCTTTATTTTCCTAAATACCAAATAGTATGTCACCCATTTTTCTGGTAAAAACTTCATAAATATGAACATTTCCCAAGACTACTTAAGAATCCATGGTGTTCTGGTGATGAAAACTTGGGGGGTTTATAAAAAATGAATTTACAAAATTCTTTTTCAATTGATTAATTGTTCATATGCAATGCATTGTGGACAATATTTGTCAATAGATTGAGCATTGATGCATATTGTTTTTTTGCAGAGAATTCTGGGAGTTGTTCATGAAATTGTAGATGTGAACACTCCTTATATAGTGCACTAACCAGGGAGTAGTGAGGAAATCCAGACACAACCTTTGAGATATGACCGGCCTTCCTCCCCATTTGCTGCAGTGTATGAATCCAAACAAATCTAACTTTATTTACAAAACTCTTTTTTTGTGAAACCAAGATTCTTACAGAATAAAATAAATGTAAAAGTAAAAAAAAAAAAAAAAAATCATTGAAGCACCAACAATGCTCTCAATCCCCCCACATTGCATAAAAAGAAAATGAAGACATGATTAAAAATAGGGCTGGAAATCGGAATGAAAGGCTGAGAAGGAAAGAAAGACACCTAAACATGTCAAAAAGAAAATAACTGCAATACCTTCTGAGTAATTGTCCTTCATCTTGAATAAGCAAACAATCCTTCACTGAGTCTATTAAATCTGATGTTTGAACAGAATCTTTTGTCATGAACCGGGTCGAACGGAGCAGTTCCGGGTCTCCTCATCAGTAATTTGGAGCTGAGCTGTCGAGGAAGGGCAGCAGAATGAGCTGTTAGTTTGATGGGCAGCAGCGAGTGAGAACGACAGCATGCTCAGTGAGAGGACGCGGGCAGATGACAGCTCACATGTCATCGCTCTCACCTGGTGTTGTCATGACGACAGCTTCAACCAAGCTCTCCTCCCTCTATCTCACCACACACACTAAATTCCCTTGAGGTGTTTCACAAGACACATGATGACCATAAAAAGAAGGGGCATGTTCCCCAGTCACCTTGCTATAAAATGAACTCCCACTGTTATAAAAAAAAGAACCATTTTCTCCAGCTCTGACTGATCAACCGCATAATTAAAATCAGAGGCCTCATATTGTGTTGCTCCCTTTCTGAAAGCCTCCCACATTTCTGAACTCTGTCACTGGTTTTCCACAATCACGTCTTTATGGCTACAAAAACAATCAAGATTTGTTCTTGTTTGTTAGTTTTAAACACACTTCTTTCAATCAGCCTTAGAAATCAAGAACAAAAGACACAAATGTCACAACAGTGTCTCTGAGTTTTCCACAAGGTTACAGCCTCTCCCCAAATGTCGCCCCCTCCCTGTTCCTGCCTCTTCCACGGGGGTTTCATTGCTTCTGAATGGAGCTTTAGCACCAAGGTTTATCTTGAGGTGCTTTATTTCCAACATTTGAGTGGCTGTGTTTCAATTACCTCTTTATTGACAGCAGAATTGAACTGTATTTATTTCCAAAGTCAAACAGAGCAGGAGTCATGTGAAAATATTCAGTCTGAAACTAACACGAAGATTTGGACAAAGACAGATCTGCCAAACCGACACATCAACAGCAGAAAATGCTGTGAGAAGATAAAACAGTGACCGGGGATGCTTTCACACTGAGGGTGTATTAAGACTGGACACATTTGGTTCGCTTAAAGTGAGCTAGAGTTCGTTTACCCCATAACCCGGTACACATTTTCGGTCTGAAAACAGCCAAGTGGACCTGGGTCCAGGTCCAGGAACTGCTCTCTGACCCATCTTTCATGGTGGGCCTCGGTTGGCTCTGAGTTCAGTCTGAATACGCTCTGTGCTCGGAACAGAACGACTAAATGAACTATCCCAACAAGAATTGCAAAGTTTATGACTGTCATAATTTCTGCCTCTAGTTGCTTTACCCTGCACTGACAATTCCTGGCCAATGACTGAATAGACCTTTAGTCACATGGTTTTGTTTACAAGCTTTGGTTTGAAACAGGAAAGCATGCTTGAAGGCAGTCTGAATACAGACAAAACGCAGAGCCTTCCAGTCTGAGTACACCCTAAAACAGTCCAGTCGACTTGGTTCAAGTGGGGGGTATGGTCCTAAAGGTCATTTACTCTTTTTAGTTTGCAGCCCTCTGTCTTTGGCCCTCCGGATTCTTTCTTTTGTCTACCACTATTCAAGGAAAGATGACAGTCCAGATGCCATGACTCAACATCACGAGGATGAATGAGAACCTTGGATGTCTGGGTAGTTTGTGTGGCATTCACACTGAAAAGAACAACACCTTTAGATCCGCTTCAGCGGCATTTGGGGGAAACAGACTCTTGAACGAATAAATCTGCCAGTGTATGTTACTCTTGATTTATTCTATGAACATTTTGATGCCGAAAACAAGTCTGAAAAAAAAACAAAAGTATCAGGATTCAGGAGCTTTTATCCTGAAATGAAGGCAGTCAGAGATATGCGGACATGCAAGGAAAAGAACTCCTGAAAAGAAAACTGACTGAGTCTGAGAGCTTATTATAATTGATGTGGATCATTAAAAGTCTTGAAGAATCAAAAACCTCATCCCCTCCTGCATGGGATCAATTATCATCAAACCTATGATTTCAATTTCTAAGTTTGTACATATATAATACATCAAAACACCTCTGATTTCCATTGACCTGGAGCCAACACAGCAGTGCTATCACTTTGCATAAGTGTTTATGGCTCCAATTCTGAATAAATTATCACAAATGATGAAGGGGGAGTTTACCTTTGATTGTTCTCTGACTTGCAACAAAAAGGCAGTCTTTTTTCACATGTTAGCATGAAAAGGCCTTTTTAAATTCATTTTCTTGTGATTCAGAGCTGGTGCCCAGTGGAGCTGCATTTGATTTGCACAAAAAAGAAATGTAAATTCTTTGTAAAAAAGAAGAGGCCCATTGCTTCATTAATTATAAGTCAAAGTTGACTGATATTAATTAAAAAATCCATTAAAATAACAATGGTAATTTCTTTTAAAAAAAGGAATATTAAAGAAGCAGACAATGGATGTCTTTAAATGTCAACACACTCGCTTTATAAAACAAATGTAAAATTATAATTATAACCACCTTAATGTGACAAAAGATGATGTTATTTTAAGCAGAGGGAAAAATAAATCGTTGCTTTATTAATGGCTCCATTCTGAATCCCATTAACCATCAAAACTATCAGAGTGTGGAGAATTCAAATGCAGACATTATTGATAACTTAAAACAAATCAGAATCTGCACCTAACTCATCAAGAGCCTGCTGACAGAATGATGAGGATGACCTCCACCTTCATTTTTCCCAGTGACGGTAATTAATAATATGCTCTAGTCAGGGTATCTGTTGACATGTCACCTATAAAAAGATGCATTGCTGGTGTGTGCGTGGAAATGAAATGAGATTCCTGGTACCGTCTACTTCTCTTTGCGAGGACCTGCATTAGCATTCCTCTGCTTTAGTTTTCCCCCTTCAGATCATTGCTTTGCATGCTTCTCCTCTAAACATATTTACATTTCAGAGCTTTAGTGATGTTAGTCAAACAGATGGTTCAGTTGTTAGGTATCAATACATGTTCCTAGAAACCTAATTTATTCCGAATGCAGAGACAAAAGTGATGGGATAATATGTGTTCACTTCAGTAATGTTGTTTGTAGCCAGTAGGTCAGATCGTTCCGTCTGTTACTGTTTAAAAATCCCTGCTAGTCATTATATTTGTAGAGACTGGAGCCTCTTGTCTGGCGGTGGAAGCTGGCATTGTTGGCGGTGAAACTTGCGTTAGGGATTGTCTTGTGGAGTTCTTAATCTTGAAGGCCAGGGCTCCTTGTTACTGTCAGGATTTGCAGCACATGGTGCCACAGAGGCAAGGCAACAAACTTGCATATTGATTAATTTGAGTGATTTCAGCAAAGAACGTAACCTACCTCAGTAGAAAAGGCTGTAATTGGATTTCTGCAGCCAGGATTATATGGAGCTCCTCAGGAATGCATATCAAAGCTGGAACCTTTGTCTGATATCCAGCCAATCACGATCCGTCACTTGGTGGTGGTCCAACTTTCCCAAACCAACAAGTTTCAAATCCATAAACCCCCCAGTTATGTTTATGACATTCATCACATTTTAGTCTTTTAGTTGTGAGAAATGTTTGCCTTACCTGCCTCTTCTCCCTCCTTCATGTCAATCATCAGCATGTGCCTGCAAATGCTTTAGTGTCCGTTACTGCTTTGGCTTCTATTAATACCATGCTGTTGTATTAAGTCTATTTCAATACTCTGGGAGGTAAAATCCATACTGAGTCCAAGTCCCAGTCCTCCGAGCTCAGTTGTCTGACATGTTGACAGTCTGTTGTTATGTTTCAGGAGGCTTCATATCCACATCTTTTCAGGTCTCTACCATACCTTCCCATATCATGAATGTGAGCTGAGTAGTTCCTTTTTTGTTGTTTTTTTTGGGTCTCTGCAGCGCCGGTGAGCAGGTGATGGGAAGAGCATTCTATGTCAAATCCTGCAAGCTTATTATAGCTGATCGATATTGGCTTTTGAGCCATTTCTATGCTGCTGACAGCTCAGAGCTTCCTATCAGGATAGTGTCATGCCAGAGTCAGGTAATAAGGATGGAGGCAAAAACACATGGGGGGTTATACTGGCAAATATCCAGCCACAGTATATGTGTGTGTGTGTGTGTGTGTGTCTATCAATACAGGTATACTTCTTGCTCTGGTTTTGACACCAAGCCTTCCAGGACCAGTCAGGTCCATGTGGACTTTGACTCAGACCGCTCAACAGTTCTGACATTCCGGTCCAGGTTTAGGATGAGAACTGAGTAGAAGTCAGTCGTGGGTCTGACTTAGCCATGAGCAACAACAATGAAGCCAAACTGGTTTAATGCAATACATTTTTAGGCAACAACATATTAGGCTTAGCTGTGCAGACTGTTTGTGTGCAACAATTCTAGGATCTTTTAATAATAAGATCCTGTTTATAAAATAAAAAAAAGAACCTTGATGCACTTTTCACAAAAACAAATCAAAGTAAATCAAATTATCAGCCACCAAGGTCCAGGGCTGCGTTATTCATAACTTTGTCAGAGACTGATTTGGAATTTATGGGTGTAATGAACAAGACTTGCATTGATCTGAAGAAATCAGGTATGAATCTCCCTGTAGCAGTTATTAATAACAGCAAAAAATGTGTTTTCTGTGATTACAGTTTATGAAGAAGCTAATATGATCCAAAACGGATGCCCACTCACATTTGGATTAAGCTATTCCACTACCCCTCAGCTACTTGCAATTACATGACTGAATATTAGGCATTAGGCCTCCTCTGGTCATGTGATGGTAGCTAAATCCAGAGCTGATAAGCAGACAGTCAAGCAGCATTGATCCTCTAAATTTGAGCAATCCTAAGCGCTACCATCATTTCAGTTTTATGGATTTTGTTTTCTGTTGCTTCACTTCAAAATGTATTGTGTGAAAACACTAACAGTGTTGGGGCAACTCTGTGCTTATGATATCTACAGCTTTGGTTCTCCTATCACTGATGCTTTCTGACCCCCCCTGTCAGTCAATGTTAGCTGATGGTTTCCTTCTCCATTTGACACTTGTTGCTCTCTGTGTCTGTCTCTGCCACATCAAGTTACCACAGTTTTGTTCATTTCATGATTTCAGGTTTTTAGTTAACCTGCCTCCGCTCATGTTTGGGTTCTTCGACAACCGCCATCTCTGACACTAAGCCACCAGGGAGAAGAGTACTTCTGAGTATTGGTGTTAAGTGGTGTTAACCCTCAAAGCTTTCAAGTTAACTGGGTCTATTTTGAAGCTTCAGTCACAATTGTCCTTATGGGTGGATGCAGAATAATTATTGAATCATTGGCAGGAATCTCTGTTAACCATATAAATGACACTAGATATAATCAAATAAATGAAAAAACACTACACACATGCTCACCGGTCAAATATTTCAAAACGCAGCTAATGTGAAATAACCGACATACGTGTCGTCTAAGGATGTAGAGAACGTTCCCCGTCAGTGACGACTCACGACTGGAAAATGTTGGTTGTAAGTGATATGAAGAGAGTCATTACAATATCATTGGGGAACATGATACAGTGAATACAAGGAGAAGTACATTATCATGAGAAGGAAATATAAGAAATATATGACTCTGGCAGCACAGATGAATGATATCATTAGCTTTTATTTTAGCCGTTCTTTCACAGTTTCTAGAAACATTCATCATCAACATATATTATAAGTCTCAATGACCTTAACCTCCTAAAACGTCCTAACCATATGCTGCATCACTAACCACCTCATGTATAATCTTCAAGAGAAACGTCATTTGACATTACTTTGCATATCATAGAGAATTGCAAAGGCAACTTTTTAAGAAACAGTTTTTTTTTAAATATGTTCTTCTAAAATGTCTTCTCTGCTATTTAAACAAATTCGCACAAAAAAAATGTTAAACCAGACACATTTCCTTCTAAATTGCTAAAGTAAAAACAATAATTTAACACAAACAGCCATCCAGATAAGCCTTCACTAATCTTCAGTGGTGTAAGAAAATCCGATTTTGTTGGTCCTTCTTTAAGGATACGGTGGAGAAATCAACAAAATTATGGAAGATTATTGTTTGGCACATTGATTTTAGCCTCACTTAGCTGTAGGTCACAGAATAACCGTGCACATTTCTGTGTAATGCAATTAAGTTATGAAGCGTGTGATTTGTGAGTTGAAGTTAATTAGCTGCTGTTTTTTCTTTCCTTCCTGCAGACTGTTCTTCTGAAGTATTTATCATCGTTGTGGCATGCAAACTGCTTTGCCGTTTAAATACGGGGCTTCTCAGGTTAAAGTTTTATCGTTTAAATCCAGACCATTTAAACTGAACAATGTTTAACAGCGTGGAACTCACCATTGCTTGTAAATTTCATATGGAATCTTTCTTTTGCCGGCCGGGTGTGTACGTCTTGTTCAGAGGGTTTTTATGTCCTTATTATTGGTGCTTATTGAAAGATTAAACTGCAAGATCCGATTCAATAATAAATCTTATGGATGTGTGAGGTTGACCTGGGAGAAGAACCATCAATAAAAGGGATGGTCTTTCCTCGTTGGATGGCGAGTAAGAAAATAAAAATGTAGGAGAAACAGTGGCGGCCATGATAAAAAGGACAGGCATATTGACTTAGATATAAATCCTTTATCCGAGTATTCGAGTGAGAAATGGTTGCTGGCCGTTGCTTCTGCATGTTTTCAGCTAAAATGTTTATTGAGGAGGAAGACTGCCTCTTAATATTTTAGCCGTGATTTGAACCTGGTATCAATTCTTTCCACTGACTAGAGTCTTAACAAAGTGAAGTGAGCCTGGTTCCACCAATGAGAAAGCAGAATGCACGCCGCTCATGTAAAGAGGATGGGCCTGAAGCCAGCGGGGCCGGTCTGAAATTAAAAATGATTTTAGTTTGAGGTTAACAGTCTTTTCAACTCTGATGCAGCATCAGATGGGACCAAGCTTGAGCAGCCAGAGAAATGTTTTCTCCAAATATTTTTGCAGAAACGTGAGCTCATCTATTCGTGTTGGCTGAGCACTAGTATGCAACACATCACAAGTGTTTTTTGTGTAAACGGTTAAAAGTTACGGAAGTCAAAAAATGTCAACAGTGGAGCTAAAGGGTGTTAAACAAATGAAAGAATTGTTTTTAATCTAATGCAAATCGTTCCATGGATCCCTTCGTATTCAATATTGCACTATAAAAAAATATATTAAAGGGTTGTCACTATGAGTGAGCCAAATGTTTTATGTTAGATGGTATGTTTACCAATTTATTTATGGGTAAATTGTACCCATGCTACCAGCTAATCAATAGCAATGTTTACAATTTTTGTAAAAAAATAAATAAATAAAAATGTGTGAAATTGAAGCAAATGCTTCAGATTTTTGTGCAAAAATTGACAATAAATAAATGTTTTCAGAAGCAAGAATTAACTAATTACAACAACGCTTACACATTTAGTCCTTGAAAAGCTTTTTTACTGTATTTGTTATTTAGGAAGTCTACTTAATTTTAACATTAAAAAGGTAAAAATAAAAATCACAACAAGAGTTTTTGTGTTTTTTATGTTGATTTTTAAAAGAGTGGAATCCAGAGCATTGACTTAAAATAATTCTGACATAAATGTGTTTTACGACACAATTGTTTTTTTTCTGTTTCTTACTGAAAAAGTAAATTTAATTCCACTCACAATAATTTCCTATAATTTGCTTCTTTCTTCTGACATAACTTTAGTTTTTCTTTCATCAGAATGGTTCCAGCCACATTTCTATGGTGAGGATTGTTCACTCTAATTCCATCCTTTAGTGACATTTCCTTGGTTCTTGTCATCTTCTGCAACCCCCCCCCCCCCCCCCCCATCAGTCACAGCAGGTGTAGGTTATCAATAATCCACAGCTGTCCTGATTTGTGTTAATGACCTCCAATGGATTTAAGTCTCTGGTTTCCAGGTCTTTCTGATGTGTCACCTCTTTCTTCTCCCTGGGGTCACGTGTCTGTGGGTTTTAGTTTTTATTGGGTCATGTTTAAATATATACGTTTCTGCCACTAAGCCTGGTCTCCTGCATTTTGGGTCCTACCCCACCAGGTCCCAAAATCTGGGAAAAGAGCTATAGGAATTAAATAAAGATTTTCCACCAATGTGTGGGTTCTGCTGCCAAATGTCGGCATTGTCATAAACCTGAGATTATCAAGCATTTTGACATAACCACTGTATGAAGTGAGCGGATGCTTTAAAAATGCCACATTTAATCCAAACTGCTGGGACTCTTGCCGCTCATTCCTGTTCTAATAAAGCCATTGTCATTTGTCTTGTCCCAATCGTTTTACTGGTAGTCAGAGTGATGCCTGACTGTATGAAATGTCTACTGGTACCACTTAGTGTGTTTTAATACTGAGTGTGTTTTAAAACGGCACACTTTCCCACCTAGTTGCCTTCATTTGTTTATCATTTTCTAGCGTCAGAAAACAAAAATCCAATCCATCAGGGATTTATCACGTTAAAAGCTGCTGCTGCTCTGAACCACTAAAATCCTGAAGAGAAACTCGGCAAAGAAACTTTCACTGTAAAAAAATCTCTGTCTCCAGCGTGATTTCCATGTCAAACCAAGGAATGGAAACCTGTGCTTCCATGAAACTGTCTGGAATCTGGAATAATAGACTCATTTTTTTGTTCACATTTAATTTGTGCCCCGCATCAGCTGTCCTCCCTCCTCAGGAAAATGACCTAGAAATCGATCTCTGGAAAGCATCATAGGGATGTTTGACGGTTTAAAAGGCAGCTGAGGAGAGACGTGCTGCAGCAGTTTTAAAGGGAAATCTCCAGTGTGTCCTTGGAGGAAGTCCTTCTGGCATAAGTACGGTCTAAACAGCTGCACAAACATTTCGTTCTTCACGTTTACTATAAATAAACATACGCACTTACACAAACTTATTTAATAAAAAGAACATAAGGTACTTAGTAGAGTTCTAAAGGAGCAAAAGTGCAGACAAACTTTAAAATAAATGTAAATTTTGTGGACACATTTTTCAATCTATTGAGTCTTGGGGGTCGTGGTTCTGAGTGTACATGAATGCTCTTAATAAAGGAGATTATTTAGCTGCAAATTACAAAAATGATGAAGCAATAAATGGTCTTTTTAGTTTTTGTTTTATTGTATTACAGCTACATTTTTAAAACTATATATTTTCCATCCATCTATTCTACTTGTTTGAGGCTTTAGCTTTAATTTGCTGCCATTAACATGTACACGTTGCATGTGCGTTTATGTATGTAATATGTACGTTTACATGAATCAGCCAGTGATTGTCCAAAGTAACTTTTTTAGGCTTTTCTTTTTCTAGAAAAAAAATTCTGCGCTTATCCCTTAAAATAACACAAGAAACTGGAATACACAATAAAAAGGTGGAATAAAGATAGGAGGGGACTTCATTCAATGTGACCCCGTCCCAATTCTAACACTTCAAATGTTCCATATTTTATAACACTGATAAAATATGGAGAAAATGACCCGAGGCTGTGCGGCGTTCTCTGCAAGTCCCTGTCTCTCTGAGACCAGCTCTGTTTTCTCTGCTGCTTTATCCTAATGACACCATTAGGAGTCATTTTCATAAACACTTCACTCCTGCGTTATCACAAATGTTCCTTTGATAGTAATACTGACATTCCACCTGTTTTTTTCACACAATGAAAAACGACATCTCAGTTTTATCTTCCACTTATTTTTTTATTTCTACTTATTGTTTTTTTTCCCCTCCTCATTTGAAATGACCTAGCTGCTTCCAGCTCCACACCCTTATAGCTGATTTAAACTGAGCAAACAGCACCTCTGCCCTCAGATAAGGTGAACCAATGAGGTTTCGTTTTTTTTCTGTCAGGTTTCTGATGTTTTATGGTGTGAAGATCCTCCAAAGCCTTGAAATCTACTGGAAACATGCTGACACTATAGTTGTTAGCTTCTTAGAATTAACAATGGAATCTTTAAAGAATCTATATAAACAAAATGTAATGTAAGTCATACTTAAAATTAGTCGGCCATTTTCTTTTGTTGTTGCTTTTATTCATCTTTGCATTTTCTGAGTTCATGCAGCCTTAAAACCTGCTGTAACCTGATATGCAAAGGTTACCGACACATCTCTCCCTTAGGCGACCACTTTCATGAAACAGTCTATGTAAACCTGAGTCAACCCCAATGTTGGCTTCTGCGTTCAGAACGCTCGCTTTCATGCATAGCAATGCAAGTTGTTAAAGGGCCGATGCAAAGTCAACCTTTTGAGCTTTAAAGTGTGTCATAATGTTAAGTCCTCACAAAGTGATATTTTGATTCATTCAGGCATTTCCGAGTGTTCCTCTGAAAACCTGCTCTCTGAGCACCGGCCCCTCCCAATCCACGAAAAGAGTGCGCTCTCTCATAATGATGTCACAAAGTGAAGAACAGCCCCTTCCAGGAAGAGTCTGCGCTGCCAGCCCCGCCCCCAGGCTAACACACATGCCCACTTTCTCTGAGGAGACACGTTTCGGGCGTGGTTTGTTTCCATAGGTGAAACGCAGACATGCTGCCGAGGCCGGCTGTAGGCTGACGTGATGAAATGGGCGGAGCCCACACAGAGAAAAAGGTCGGGCCTCAAAGATCAAGACGTCTAATTCTGTGTTGGAAAAATAACTTCATTTAAAAAAAGTTGTTCTTTAGAGTGCCAAAGGTAATAATATTTGTCATATAGATATATATGGATGTAGTTTAATCTGAAAGGCTCGTGAAATGCCCTTTAGGTCCTTGAACATCACGCTGGATGTGCGTTCATGAAACTGCGTAAAGCTCATTCTTGAACATGCCAGAGGGTTTGTGGGTTTTTAGGTACCTTCAGGGTTTGCAGTAAAAATGTTGAATACAAAGAATGATGAGAACAAAGGACTTTATTATGAACAACAGGCTGTCAGCTGACTTGGCAGAAGTTTCTTCATCACCAATTAAAACTGACAAAAGAAACAATATAATCAGGTTGGATTTCTTAATTAAAACCAAACATTTACCAAAGCTGTTTGTTTTCTCTTTGCTATCTTTATCTTGATGATTTTATTGGATTAATTTAGAACCAAACTACTCTACAGAGTCCAATAACTACATTTGTACATTCACAGGGGTTAATTACAACTAAACACAAATGGCATTTCTTCAAGCTGAAGGAAATCTCTTCCTTTAGTCTCAATCCTGCCTGGTTATACTATAAACAATCTTGAGCTTTTAACCAGAAGTTGGTGTTTTATTTTATTTTGTATTGATTTATTTAAATGTATTTAAATTTATTTAAATGACTGCTGTAAAGATTTGCAAGCTAATCTTAACGATTAAGACCCTTTAAGCAGTTAATTTCACTATTTTTACTTTAAGTTTTTTACTGACTAAAGTAATAAACTGTGTTGTACCGTAACTTTTAGGGGAATTTCTCTTAGAAACAAAACATGCTGAAATGTATTTAAACATTTTCAAACTTTAGGGAAACATTAAAAAAAGGATGTGTTCATAAAAATACATAGAAAAAAAAGTTACTTTGATAATGTTCTTGTGTTTTTGACACCATAGTGAATATGATTCTCAGTACAGACTGACTTTCTGATTGTCGTTCATCTGTTTTGGTTTTGAATTGCTGCCTTTTTTTGTTGCACAGATTGTCTGGTGGAGAACCAAACGGTTTGGACGGAGCTCCAACTGCAGCCACAGCCTCCGTGCTCCACACTAACCTGTTGCTTCAACCTAGTGCTACTTCAAACAGACGCAGATGAGATCCATGAAAAACAAAAAAAGATTTCCCTTTCCCTGCAGATTATTACATAAATATACATATCTAAGTCTTGCTTTCTTTAAACTGTAAGCACACATGAATGTTTGCTTTGTTCCACCCATAGAACCGCTGGGATCAACATGCTGGCATGGCGTTTTCTTACTGCACTGGTTGCTTAAAAAAATGTATAAAAGTCATGATTCTGGAGTGAAACAATACAAAAAAAGAATAAACAATGCAGAGAGAAGTATGAGTGTAAAATGTGATTTTTATTTTTTTTATTCAGGCAGAAATGTCTGCATAAACACACAGCAGGTCACCAACAAATGACCTTTTTCTTAAGGGTCTGGACTATTTTATTGACTTTCTTTCTGCTTTGCATGTTTTGATTTATTTTCAAACAGGATGAAGGATGAGGCCATTCTTCTTTATATCACAGCTTTCATGGTGGGCATTGCTCAGCTGGACTACAACCCAGATTTAGAGGAGACATTGGCAAACAAGCCGATAACGAAGGAAATTACGGCCAACATTTTCTGGAATATGACAGACTGATTGAAACAAATCCACAGACGGCAGGTATTTGTCACCCTGAAGGTGGAGAGGACCAACTGGCCTTTCATGAGAGCAGACTCATCTCTGACCTTCATTTGGACAGAAAACATTTCGTTAGATGATTAGAGCATAGTATCAGGGCTCTCTGCATCCAGAAAGTAACTCTAAAAATAACAGAGTAATGATGACGGCACACGAGCAGCTGATTGATTTGGTCCAGAAAACAATGAGACAGTGGGATCTGCACGCTCCAGATGACCCAGACTTCAGAGGGCTGAGGAGATGGTCACATTTATATGGTTGTTATAATGCTAGTCTAGTTTATTCTTTTGGATAAATCCATTTGACCAGAAGAAAACTGAAGAAAGGGAAAAAATGAAGACATGCTCAGGTGATTTGATTTGGGTAGTTTCTCACTGCAGAAAAACAAAAAAATATCTCTAAGGACGAGTTAAAACGATGGGTAACGTGCACTGAAAGGCTTTTATAGAGGGCAGGAAGATATTGTGGGAACAGCTACCTCCTTAGACCACGGGCCCCGGTGTTATCGGACACTAACTGTATGACAAAGGTCAAAGGTTGTGAATGAAGCTCAGACTGAGGCTGGACTTTCCTGATCAGTCTGATGCCTCCCTCAGGTTTCCAGCAACTTCAGGAGGTGCAGTCCAGCAAAGGAAACACATGATTTGTTCTTTTTTAATTTACCAGAAACATTTACAAACGAACAAAAGACGACAAAAACTGAAGAACATATTTATGGTTGGACATTTGAAGGAGCCCTCCTTCACTTCAGCCTCAGCTCCTTCGTTTGCCCTCCTCTCTCTAAGTGAGAAGCTTGCCAGGAAGGATGTGCCAGTTTGAGGAGCGTCTCTTCTCTCCTCTGGACCATATGTTCCCCTCAGAGAAACGTCTGCCGGCCAACAAAACTCCAGGTCAAGGTGCACAGCAATGTCACAAGAGCAGAAGCAGCAATCTCAGCTGTGACCCTGGCCTTGTGGAAAGCATCACTCTCTTCCTGTTTCCCTCCTCTTCTAGATCAGGGGTATGAGGCCCCGGGGCCACATGTGGCTCTATTACCCCTCTACTGTGGCTCTCTGGCTGAAGAAACATAAAATGAATGTAGACCTAAAAAATGCTTAGTTAGCATTGATTTAATTCAGATTAGGTTTCTAAATGAATGGCTTTATGTCTGCTCCTATAGAACAGTGAGATAAAATGTAAAGTTTTTTACAGCCCTGCTGACATGACACTGATCAGGAGGCCTTGTGCTCTCAACCCTTCCTCCAGAATATGCAGGTTTTTAAACACTATCAAAAAGCATTTGATCTTTTTATATTGTTAGTTTAAAGCACGTTTCACCTTATCCTGCACAGCTAGGTTTATTATAAGGGAAATGCAAAGAACATAAATGTTTATATACATGAATTCTAGACCATTGAAGCAATGTTTATACTCAGATTAACATTAGCAGGGAAAAGGATAACAGCCCATCAAAGTGGACCTAAGAATTAACGAGAGAAAAGCCTTTCATGAGAGTACATGAGCTTAAACTGGATGATCCAACGTAGCACAGGATGACTTTTATTTTGAAAGGAAGTCAAACGAGCCTCTGCCAAAAGCAAAAAAAAAAAAGCTTTTTTCTCTGTATGTAATTATTATACAATGTATAAACATTTTAAAAGTAACAATAGTACGAATGTAAAACAGGATCAACATATTTAAATGGGTGAAACGTTGGAGCTCTTATTAGGTTTTTATCAGTGAGAAATAGGCCCTAATGGTTCTTTTAGCATGAAAGGCTGCAGACCCCTGTTCTACATGTATAACAGAAACAGAAAAGTCCATCCATATCAGAAACAAAGCTTTAGTTGATGGTGAGCTATGAATTTATGAACTGACTCGACCAAAACAAAAAGCAGTCTGCCTCAGAATTCCTTTTCTGCACATGTGACGAAGCTCCGGTCCAAACTGAACTTCCTCCTAGATTTTGTCTGTCATCCATACCAATCCTGTCCAATCAAACACTCATATATACATGCTGACATTTTATTTAGAAAGTAAAATGTCACAAAAAACCACATTGTTGCTATGAGACAATGGGTTTCTGTCCATTCATAAAAAAGCAAAGGAGTTGAAGCATGACTCCATCACTGACTGTGCTCTTCATCACACACTTCCCCTCTTCCTCTTAGCATTTAGTATTCCGTCAGAACTGACAAAATTAGCATCTTGTTAGTTATTTTTTAATGGCTAGCACTGATTAGTAGTGATTTGGCTACTGCAATTACAGCCTGCAGTCATGCATTAAAGAGAATGTTGGTTCTGAAGTGGTGCTTATTGTTTTTGACAAGTTCAGTTTTTGTCAAATTATAGCAAACACTTATTTTTATTGAAAACATTCATGAGAGATCACCCTAAAAGGTTGACTGGCATAAATAGAACAGCGTTTTTGGCACCTTTTTCCTATTTGATTGCTGAACACAATTAAATAATTGAGAATCACAAAATGATTCAAATCCGTTCACGCCTCTTTTGGTTCCTTGGCCAGCTTCAAATATTCTGATGCCAGCTCAATAAAGACGGCATTTTCTAAATGTTTTCCATGAGTGTTGAAATTTTAGCTCCCAGAAACCAATGCAGCAGCACCTCCAGCCCTGTAAAGGGGTGTCTCAGAGAAATCATTCAACATCCTGAATATAATCAATATACAAAGTCAAAGCTCATTTAGGATCTTAGCTTTTGATCTGATGCTGTTTTAAAGAATAGGATCCTCAGTAGGACCTGCACAGAAATTCAGATGAAAATGATTTATTTTCATTTTCATAGACTGTAAAGCTACATTTAAACACTAACAATTTTCAGTTATTTAAGGAAATTTAAATAATCTCCTATATTCTTTTTTGCTAACTAGATTTTATATTTAAAGCATCCCATAACCCCAAAGTGGATTCAGCAAGTTCAGAAGATTTATGGAAGAGTTTCCACCTTACAATATACACAATATCAGCTCTCTATTATTTTAACATTTGAACAGCAAATCTTTACCATAAAAAAATTTTTTGGGGAAGATAAAGGATGTCATTAATTTTGATTCGTTTCCTCTTGATCTTATCACCATTTTTGTCTTTATTCCCATTTTAATAATTCAGCAACAAAGCTTGAAACTCTAGAAACACTAAAAGACAAGTTAACTTTATCTGAGCATTTAAACTTTTCTGGACTTCTTCTACGGTCTTCTTTCTGGACGATCAACATCACTTTATTCAGTTCTTTGCATTAAACAAATATAAAATATTTTGTGTCTCAATCACAGAACTTTAGGAAAAAGATAAGTAACTTTGACCAAACACACCCAAATATTCAAATAGCGTAATCTGGTTTTAATGGCAGAAAAAACATAAAATAAAAGCAGAATGATATGAGAGCCATCAGTACTAAAAGATTATATTTTTATAGAAGTAGAACCTTTTTCTTTTCTCTCTTTCTGGTTTAAATTGGGAATAAATCAAAATGTTTTCTCAAAGGACTATCAGCATTTGGAACCCTACATCACTGCCCAAATGTATATTTATTTTAAAGGGATCAAACCAGAATGCTTACTCTGCAAATGAGATTTCACACGACGGCCTGCTAACAGCTCTGGAACAGCAGACAACACAAACCTGCACCATCACGTCAGGCAGGTTGAGTGACAGCCCCTGGCACTTTGGGTAGTTACCTCCTGGCCCATTTTCCATTTGCTTTGAATACAGCTTTGTGGAAAGGCTTTACATGTGCCCTCCTTACGCTGTTTTCTCTCTGGATCCCTTAAATCTCTTTAGAGGCTGCTGTCGGATCACATAATTACTTCTTCAATTGGTCCAGAAGGGCACTTCTGCTGCTGAGGAGAAAGCCAGTCTCACGAGCCACTCCATCCTTTTTAGGTCACTGAATTGAAATCGTGTACATACTCCAAAGTGAAAACAATAGAAGAATAAGGCGGAGACTGAACGTTCATTTCATGCAGATTCAGTGTCTCTTGCCAGCCTTTAGGCAGATTACCTCTGACAATACTTTAGGAATCCTTGAAAGTTTCGGCATCCTCCTGTTTACATTTCAGCCTTTTTTACCAGGCAAAAATCCCTCAAGATTGTTGGGATAAAAATATCTAAAAACCTCTAAATGCTTTCCATGTGTTGGAGATTCGGTCAGTTATTTTCAAAGAGTGCAGCGATTCAGGATTAGAGACTCAGAAGTGCACTCCCTCTCCCTGCCTGAGCTTTACAGACTTCCACAAACAGCGCGGCTTGTCAGGGCTGATTGCAGTGGCACTGGGGCAGATAAGTCAGTCTTACTGTTATCCTATGTAAGCTAGGAGTGCCAAATTACAACTTTAGCCTTAAGCCCCCACAGAGTTTGCTTGCAAATGTCCAAAGCCAGAGAAGTGAATAAGAAATCCTCCCAAAACTGAGAGACGGCCGGGTTTGTAAAGGAGCCAGGAGGAGTGTCTGATGGGACACAAGTCCTATTTATCTCAACCTGGATTTGGTTCGGGCTATAGGGTCCCTGCTGTCGTTATTGTTGTCAGCATCCTCCCTGACTCATAACCATGATGTTCTGACAGCTTTACAAGGACTGTAATTTACATTTATATCAACAACGCCATCGATTTTTCCTTTTGTCACGTGTGTCCAACTAGTCTAACCTAGAAAGGAGGCGCAGCTCCATTAGCGTCTATAGATTTTTCTTCTTCTCACTGGAACACAGGGCAGTTTTACAACTGGGGCATTATTAGATTAAAGCGCTGAAGCTTAAAGAGCAAAATGAAAGTAGGCAACTTGCAACTCTTTATGAATGCTGGATGCTTTTCAGTGTCCATCAGCTATAAATCTATTAGGACTTCAGCAGGATTTGGACAGTTATTCCCACAGGAAGAGGACAGTTACGGTCTAAATAAGTCAGTGTTGTGGTGTTTATCTAAGATAAGGATTACGAAATGTTGAGTTCAGTATAAAACTCAGCGTTTAACATAAACCACAGAAAATCTAAGCTTTCTCATTTTCTGTTCCTTTTATCCCATTTTATCTTCATGTAATGTTGCTCCTTCTATTTACCACCGATTCAATTTCTTCTGCGCTTCTTACTATGTGATTTATGACCTCTGCCATCCCATAAATAACTGCAAAGAAAAGAGAGGAAAATAATAAGAAAAAGGCTCCTTACCTTGCCCACATACTGAGGGTCTGACCCCATGTACTCCTCCAGTACAAAGAACTGGTTCCACACCCAGCCCCTCTTGACCCGCTGAAATCCAGCCGCTCCATTCCTGGCAGAGCCCGCCGAGCTCCTGGCGTGCTCCCTTCCCGCCCTGCCTCGTCCCAGTGGAGATGAAGGTGGCCGTGAGGAAGAAACCGAACCCGCGTTAACGAGAATCCACAGGAACAGCAGCAGGCAGTTCCTTGTTAGCATTGGCAATCTGTGGAGTTGAGGTCCCCAAGTTGAAGTTCAAAGTCCAGGACGATGTATAATGAATGACGGGAGGCGATGTGTGGAGATGTAAAGCGGGGTCCTTCAGCGGGCGTCAGACCCTAAAGCAGACCTCCAGTTTGACACCACTCACATCTGTGGAGCTCATCACCTAGAAGGAAGAAATATATATAGTATTGGTGTTGCTTATTTAACAGTCTTTAAATTAAATATATAAAAAAACACATTATGCTGCTCAGTGGAGTTTCTGTTGCTTCATCTATGGGGTATATGTTCTCTTAATGTATTTTACCTTAAATGCCACTGTTTGAGTGGCATTCTGTGGCTCGTTCTTTTCCTACCTCCTACCTGCTTTAGTTTTTATCTGCTCCATGATAAATTGTACTACTTTCACTTCCAAGCATGAAAGTAAGTGCTGTAATTATGTGCCCCTTGATAGATTACTTCTACACCAGACAGTTCTTCTGGATGCATCCTCTAATTAGCTGGAATACTCGTCTGTAGGGGAAACGGTGACTATTTTTGCCGTCAATTACCGGCCACCACACACTGTGCCACAGCCCTTTCACTCTCACGGCAATTCCACACCCATAAACACTGGAAATCATCATTTTTAATGGCACTTTAATTACTAATTGCTAATGAATATCAAGCTTTATTTTCCCTTATTTCCTCATGATCACACATGGTAGAAAAGCGTAAAAAAGAGGCCGTCTAATGCTTGGATTCCTGGTTTCTCTTGTCCATAAAGGTGTGAAGTAGATTTATTGGCAGTTCATATTTCAAACTGACTCATGCATTGTGTGAAATGTCAGAGCACAGAGCAAGCTCACATTGTTTTCTGTAAAACATTTAGCTTTCTTTGAGCCATCACACTAAAAAGGAACAGACGTTGACAATGAATGACATCTGGAGATTGAAATTGGGTTTACAGCACGCCGTCTGATGGACGTGCAATCAATGCAGGTGCATTCTGAGCCCATGATGGGCATTGTCAAGGCAGCATGAAATGCATTTTTCTACATTAGCAGCAATGGCAACCTGAAACTGGATGAAAGAAAGCTTATTTACACATTTATAAACGGCGGGGGAAGTAACCTCAGGTCTGAATTTAGTTTCTTTCTTGAGCGCTTCTTTGATCTAAACTACTTTACTATTGTTCCAAAATGAAACACTTTAAGCTCTACAGCAACGCAAAAACCTTTTCTGAGGATCTTGACTGGAAAAAGGTCATACTTGAAGAAGCTGAAACTGAATGTAATTATGCTAAGCCGATTGTAGACATTTATGGACCTCCATCATTAAGCTAGCTGCTGTTTTGGAAGGCATGAGGTGGACCTGCTGAGTCTGTGCAGAACCGGTTCAGCCTGATGTGAAAAGAGACAGTTTTAGGTGAAACAGTCTAACAGTTCTGAAAATATGGATAACAAGTCATTAGATATGCTGAAACAGAAAGAGCCACTGCAATGGAAATGCTGTTTTTGGTGTTTTTAACATGTTCCTGTGGGACAGGACAAGCAAAAGGTCAAAGTTGCTTTTCTGAGGATTCTTTGGGTCTAATTGTAGCAGTGACATAAATGCTTCAGTCGGCTCCCTGCTCCGCTCCATTCCGATGCTTCCACTCAGATGACTAGATCTAAACTAGAATGCTTTGAAAACAGATCAGAAGATGATTGGAGTGGAATTCTAAAGACCGTCACTGATGTGTGATAAAACTGTACTGAACTCATGTTGATCGTAAAGCTACTATTGTCTACACTGCAAAAAGATGTGGCCTAAAGATAGGAAAACAACACTAATCTTGAGATGAAAATCACTAAAACAGAAGTAAAATAATCTGTTAATGCAGGAAGTCAATTTCTATTCAACAAAACATCTGATAAGATATCAAAATTCAAAAGTTTACAAACAAGCATTAAAAAATGAAAAAGTGAATTGTTAGAATTACTTCAAACTGAATGTTCTACAGCCCAACCAGAGGTATTATTTTCCAGTTCTGACCACATGGTTTGTATTTTTTGAGTTTTTATTTAACCTAATTGTAGTTAACCTGATTCCAGTAAGAGAAAAAACTATCGTTTCCACTATTACTGGATGTAATAGTGGACACGACTCATTTTAAAAAAAAAGTGAACAATATAAGAATCTTGTTCAAAGTTGGCTCATCTTAATAAATCCTCTTAAAATCTCAAACTAAAACTTCTTAGAATATAAATCAACATTTTTGTTTTCAAAATGATAACAATGAATAACAGTCTCACTAACAGTAAACATTATACTTTAAGATAACATCCACATAATTACACCAAATTATAGTATAATTCAAGAATTTTTTGTCTTAAATCTATTTTTCTATTAAGAGTTTGAATGATTTGGACTCATTTTAATAATATTTTCTTTATTTCTAGATCCTTGCTCTTCATGACACAAAAACACAAAAAACTCTGGACTGTATTGATGTTAAGAAAAAAATGAGAAGTTAGAACAACTTCAAAGCTGCTAAAAGATCTTAAATGTCTAAAATAAGGTTAAAGCCTTTGCACGGATTAGCTAGTTTGCAGTTCAAGTTTTGTCCAATGTAATGCACGCAGATGTAAACATTGAGTTCTGTGGCTACATAGGATTTTCCTCGTGTTTTAATGTGTGGCATCATAAAAACTCATGTGGAATACCTGAACCTAGTTCAAATGCAACACGATGGCCTGAGGCCATGCAAAAGCTGCATTCTGCTTCAGTGACACATCTTCAGGCACATGAATCTCCGAGTGTAAGTAATAGGCATCACTAAAATACAATTGCTTTTTCGAGATAGCCGAGCTGCAATTCTTTTGAAATAAACGGTCGCACCACCAACTTCATTAGGAAAAGCTCATTTATTATTTTGCAAAGCGGCTCCTGTTGGTGCGGTTTCCGATGCTGGCTAACTGGTGTTGGCGAAGGATTCCTCTAAAGTGTTAGAAGATGCTTGTTGTTGGTGCTGCTGATGAGAGAAGAAAACCACAAACGGATGACGAATGAAGCAAAGGGTTCCCACACCTGGTTTACTGCCTCCCCCTACTCGCTAATGCACTTATAAGCGCTACAGTAATGGAAGACAGCATGCCTCTAATTTCATAACCAGAGCCCTCATTGACATCAGTGTCTTTGATTAATTACCAGACTTGGAAGACTGGATTCAGGGGAAGATTATTTCGGCAAGGTTATGCCGCGCTACCGGATCCATTTATTCCCTGTCACCACATTACCTTAACAGTCAAAACTGATCTGCAAAGATCGTCAAGGAAATCTGGCAGGACCCGCCTTGACACGGGTCAGACATGCCTCTCCCACAGGTCACTCCTCATTTGGCATCCACAAAATGGAAAATGACTGTTCCCATAATTCCTGCAAAATCACGCCTCTGCCACAGCTCTGTCCTGGGAGGGCTCCATGCATATTTTATGAGAGGAGTTCATTAGCATATGTCGGGCTTTGGTTGCAAGCTCTGACCTGTGTGTCTGCTTCAGATAACACAACGCAGTGGGCTGACAGCGTTCTCGCACATCACCTTCAATAATCAAAGAACATATGGCTCGCCGATCTGCCGGTGTAGATTACCACCCACAAGAAACTCCCACAGAAAGTTATTAGTTGTCAAGGCTGCCATAAACACGACAAACAAATAAGCGGGCATTGACTTCTGGAATGGAGGGGAGAAATGAGTCATCTAAGTGAAGTTTTTGTTTTGCATGCACCATCATTTCCTGAGATGTGGGCAGAGATTCCAACTTCAGTGTTTCGCATCAGGCAGACGGGGGTAACGTTGTTTAAGGAAAGGTTAAAAACTTGGCTTGTACAAAACAGCCGTGTGCGATAAACGTATGAAGATGATTTGAATAAGCACAATGTTTTCATAAAAGTTGAGCTGTAAACTGTAATCCCCTGTGATTGAATCTTGTTATCGCATATTTACATCATTTTTATGAGGCGTTTATTTTTGAAACTATGCAAAGATGCATAAATCTTGAAGTGATCATGCAGCCAGAGCTTTCCTTTATGAAAAGAATCACTCAGTCGAGCAGCGTAAGCACAGAAATGTGAGCATTTGTCATGAATAATTCAATGTCTGAGCGCTTCTCTGTGTAAACCTTTTAAACCTTAACCCATTTATCATATCACTGATAGAAGGTTGATTTCTTACACATATGCTAGGATTTCTAAGTAAATCAGTCTCTTTTTATGACATGTATTGCCTTTTTATTCCACTGAGATGAAGCTGCATGAGGTCAGACTTTACTGCAGGTCACTATGGTTTAAATAGTTCAATATTCCTGAAAATGGGAGCCAACTTTATTGTTCTAAAGTACTGCATGGCTGGAAGCTGGCTGCCTCTGTTCTCACTGCAGACAAATGTTTGCTATTAGAGTCATCGACATGCAGATGGGACTTTTTCTAAATCCATAGGACATAGGAGAACCTATAAGACTCTGCGCCTGACGCAGGACTGCTCGGCACGTCTACGTTGACTTAACGTTGAAACTGGACGCCCCCGCCTCACAGATTGCATAGCTTGACCCTTTTAACACCGGAGCTTCAGCTCCAGAGTTGACATCCTTTTGATTACTGCACGTGTGTCCAAACCTTTTGCAAAGAAGGCCAAGTTCAGTGAAGTGAAAATGTTTGATTGACAATGTGGGATGACATTTTTTAAACTCATTTTTTAACATTAAATGCAAATTTTATTAGCCTTTTTTATCTTCTTTAAATAAAAAAAAACAAATTCTTCTAAATATGTTCATGTAGTTTTAGTTTGTTCGTCTTTAGTGCATTCCCAGTAGTTTTTTTTTTTTTTTTTTTTTTTTTTGATTGATTTATTTATTTAAGTGTCATGCACTAATGTTCCCAGCCCACACGGGCTTATATGACACTAAAAAACAAAACAAAATACACAATACATAAAGATACATCCCCATCACAAAAAGAATCCCATAACCAATAACCCCCCTACTCAGAGTCTAACAGAATACAGTGTCCATTCTTATTGTCCGTGCTTTTGACACAAAATTTGCCAAACAAAAGATTTCATTTTCAATAAGCCAATGTAAAATTTTGTCTTCAGCTAACCAAAACAAATCAGGACATTTCTTTTCTATAATGTCATACATACAAAGTCTCTGTTTCTCATACAAAGGACAATAAAACAAAAAATGAAATTTATCCTCCACCACTCGCAGCTCACAGACCTCACAGAGTCTTTCCTCCTCAGGAATGCCTTTAAAACGCCCTACTTCCACCTGTAGGGGGCGCACTCCTGCTCTGAGTTGAGCACATAAGGATCTTTGTCCTCTTTTTAAGTTATATATAACATATGGTTCAGCAGAAAATGTGTCTTTAATTTGCAAATAAGTTCGTAATTTTGGTTTTTGAAGCAGTTTCATTTTCCAGTCTTTTTCATAATAGCCAACTAAAGTTTCCTTAACATTATCTATCTTACATTTCAAACAATTGAAAAATAATGATTGTAAGTTCACAGAGGACAGAATGTTAAATACATCATTACACCAGGGATAAATATGAGCTCTATCCCAATCAAATATTTTACGTGCAAGTCTCTCTACAGGTAAAGTCAGCAGCCGGTTCCATAATCTGAGAACTTCTGCTCTTTGTCTGATCACACAAGGTTCCCACCCCATGTCCCCCTCTATGGCGGCTTTAGTGGTGAACCTGTGTACACCCAGAAAATATCTCATTGCCCTGTATTGAACCTTCTCACACTCAGGAGCATCTTCATAACCCCAGACTCCTGCAGAATAAAATAACACAGATCCCACCATGGCATCGTACAATTTACTAAACGTGTCAAAACTCAACTCAGGACAGACCTTCATCTGTTTATCACTGCACCAAGTGCCCTCCCAGCAGAATCTGATAACCGCTGCTTCCCTTCTGAGAACATCATATTTTTATGAAAAACAAAACCAAGATATTTATAGGTATCAGTATACATGAGAGTAGTTTTACCAAAATAAAACAGAAAATTACTTTGAGGTACTAAAGGCTTTCTAAAATGAACGATTTGTGTTTTGTCACTATTGATAGTGAGTCTCCATTTGTTACACCAGTCATTCCTTGTATTTAACATTCCTTGTAATTTTATTTCCTCATCCGCTATCAAAACAATATCATCAGCATAAAGTAGTAGTTAGCCTGTCTGGTCTGGTCGTCCCTCTTGAACTCCAGGAAAACAGCTACAGCGTCTCGGCATATCAGGAAGACACAGTATTTCAAACCTCACTAAGAAAAAGACAAATTCCACTTTTCTAGATGCGACCGTCTTCACTGTGAGCTTTTCTTTTTTATCTACAGCTGACATTTTACAAATGAGCCAGAAAGTGTCCCCAAAGGGTCGTGTGACGGTGTTACCACGGCTTTACAACGACTTCAAATCTATCTTAGCTGATCGAACATAGTTTTTAGAACCTGCCGGGGCTGCAATTTTAATGGTCTGCATTTGCCCAATGAGCTGGACTTTGGACATGCCTGGACTTCCGTAACTTACTTCAACCATTGATGCACTTAATGGAATATAAAGCAGAAAAAAGCAGCTTGGTGCTGACATGCAACACTCATCAACGTAAGCCAGCTGCTTTGCTTCGCTGTGCAACACTTTGTTACACACCAGCACAAAGCTGGTGTTAAAGGCTGCTTTTGTCTGCGTCAGCCGACTCAGGCTAATTGCATAAGCGGTGGAAGCTTCACGCTAGGTCAAAGAGTGTGTGTTATTCAGGCGTCGCCCGCGACATGTCCGGTGTTAAAGCCTTATCAACCATCTTTAATCTTGCATGTGAGAAGAAACGTCACTCTGTTCACTCCCAGTTGGATGATTCTCACAGACTTTCTGACCCTTTTGTCACTTTGCTGGATATCTTCATAATAAGAGAGGACTGCCTCCGAACATAATTTCTTTCTGATGAGTCAATGAAAGAGAATTATCAAGTATTATTCTAAATGATCATATTCTACAATGGTTTCTAAAAGTCTTCTCTGCCCCCTGCATGAAAACATAGATTCAAAGCAAACAATTCAAACTAATGATGCTTTCAGCGTTTTCCCTACAATTCACTAAAAATGAACGGACACTGTATCACTGTATCAGTGCTTTAAATGACACCTTTAAAAGAATAAAACCAGAGGAAAAGCAATAAATGGACATTTCATTCCAGTTAAAATGCACCGAATCTGCTGAAACATCCCATCATAACCATCTCATGTCACACTTTGTGATCACTGCAGGAAATATGGCATCAATAAAAAGACTCCCAAACAGTCAGTTTTATGGATGTTTTTTCCATGTTAAGATTTCATTGCTTCATATTTTTAACACTGACAAATTATTTATATCCATCATACTTTAAAACAATGACCTCAGATGAACTGCAGTCACGGCTGAGGATAAACTATGAGCGGTATAAAGCAGAGGCGATGCAGGAAAAAGTGGTTTCTGGGAAATATTTGCACATCCGAGGCAGAAGAAGAAGACAGTAATATCGCAGAAGTCCCTCAAGAAACGAGTGGGAGGAGGACAAAGTAATGAAAATGGGAGTAACCACACAGCTGGCCAGTCAAGCTGAATTATCTAATCACACCTCATGTGCAGGTTAAGGCACAAGAAAATAATGTTGAAATGAAACACAGCTCTTTTAGTTTCTGTAATGGATTCAGACGTTCAGAAGTACGTCATCTTGTAAGGATTTGTTTTTTCTGGTATCATCTTGGTTCCTTGATCTAAAATTTTTTCACATTTTACTTTAGTTGTGCTTAACTTCACATCAGAGCAAAACTATACATGTCCTCTTTTAAATGGGAATTTTCGTATTTCAGTTTTTAAAACTGCATCATAAAACAAGAATTTTAGTATCGTTTCTCAGTTAAATATTATAAGAATCCCTTTATGACAAATGAGGTTAATGTTATAATAACTGATGTTTGAAATTTGAAAGCAGCCCCGTGTTCCAGTTAACCACAGTTTTGTAGAGTTCAGTGCTTAGAGTTCACTGACTGAGAAAGTTGTCCAAAGCAAATTCTTTTAAAGGTGATAAATGACAACAACTGTTTCTGCCAGGACTGTCCCAGTGATGAATGTGCTTTGATGTGTTCTAAAGTGCTAAGACTGCAGAACCAGGGGGGTGTACACAGGATGAAGTCTTTGCAGGGGGGGGGATGCTGTTGGTCTACACTCAACAAAAGACAGGATGAAGTTGGAGGAGGAGGCCAGCTGCAGCTTGAGAGAACATGTCTGTGAGTTCACGAAGCTCCGCAAATGATGTGGGATATACCACAGACTAAGTGGCCCATAGAACACACTGATGTTTTCTTCTGACACACTGATCTCACCGTGGGTTTTCTCAGGGGTGTCTTCCAGTACCTTTGAGAGGCCACCAAAATGGATGGTACCATTGTTGTGCATGTATGGTGAAGTATTCATCAAGGACAAAGGAAGCTACACACACCTAAGGGTGATGCTGTTGTATGGTGTCTTTAAACCACACTAGTCTTTATTAAGGTGTGAGTTTTGACTCATACTGCATGTATGGGGCGTGCCCATGATATGTAAGGGTCCGTAGGACACCTGTAGGATGTCCACACAAACCACATGCAGATTGGCTAATTTCCTCATGGCTAGCGGTCAGGCTGCAGCGAGGAGTGTGCACGTATCACGTGAACAGCAGTCCATAAGGGCAGTCAGGATGAAGCCGTAATGAAGAAGAAACTCTGTATGGCTCTACAACATGTGTTAGTTTGGACTCTTCTGACACAAAACAGTTCAGCTGCTCATATCTGCTTCAGGATCAGCTGAAACTCTGGGAGTGAATGATGGGCCAAAATCCAGCAGAGCGCTTTGTTCAAAGGCACTTTGGAAGCTTCTGTCCCACAGATTGTGTCGCTCAACAAGCCCACAGAGATGAGACGGCTGTCATTCGTTTTACGGCTCCAGATCTCTGTGGAAACTTTCCTTCTTATCAATAATAAGAACAACAGGAGCAAACTAACACTACACAGAAAGCAGAGTGATTTCAATAAGCTAAATGTGTCTTTTATCCATATCTAGGCAGAAAGGAGCAGGAATCAGACTGCTTTTCTTGTTGCAGTAGCCTCCAGATCATTGGAAGAATCATTTATTACTGTTTTTGCACATTTAGAATCGACATCTTGTGTTTTTGTGTGTATGTTTGTGTGAAATGAGTTTCCTGTAGAGTTTTTGGCTTTCGGAGCAGACGGCAAAGTAAGAATTTCATTGTGCAGGGAAACCCGATTCTTACTGTGCATATGACAAACCCCTTTGAATCTTGAATTTATAACACTCATTTCTATGAATGCAGTCACATTATCTGAATCTAATAAAAATTGCAGCAAAAGTTCTCTAAAGAAAAATAAAATAAAATAAAAGCTTCAGAATTTTCTTAAGCTGCTTTTAACATTTTTCTTGCCACCCCAAGCCCAGTGTCCTGCCCTCCAAATTCTAACATCTGTCAAAAGCAGCACGCAGTAATCTTTTCTCATCTTTGACGTGTTGTGTTTTGACAGATACAAATATCCACAGCAGGGAGACGTACCTGATCTTCGTCTGGAGCCGTGAAAGACAGGCAGCTACTGAGATAAACGGAAACAGCGCTGTTGGCCCAACGCCGCCGTGAAGCACCGCCGCCGCACACACAGCTGCCGTCATCCATTCACACTGTTATCACGCATGCAGAGGTCCAGCACAGCGTTAACCCTGCAACTCCACCACTGCGCTCCTTTTGGACTGCATGTGAGCGTCTCCTTTCTCAGTCTTCTGTTTTAGGCTGTCAGTCTCCTCAGTTTAATCACAAAACAGTGGTTTTGTGATTAAAGATTAATAAACTGCAAATATTTTTTTTTTTTTACGTTTCTACAAATGCTCTAGAAAAGGCATTCAATGAAAAAACCTTGAAATAAGAAAAGTTTTCAAACATTTTAATCATTATGGGAACATGAAACATCTTTATTACGTCTTTTTTTCCTCCAAAATGCTGATATAAAGCCTCAAATAAAAGCAGTCTCACAATGAAATGTCCCAACGTGATTCCAGGTGCAGAGCTCCAGGGCACTAAAGCAGGTTTGGACCTCATTTGACTGAACTGTAAGGGTTTGAGGGTTTCTGAGTGCAGCCTGACAGGTTTGAAGCCCACTGCAGGGCTTTTTTCCAAAGGAATTTTTAATTTTGCACTTTGCAGGCAGTCACAGATGATTAAGATCCGTGCTTTGATTGAAGCTGGAGTCGATGCTGGCCGTCGCACGGCGCCAGATGAGGCACACCAGCGGACACCATTTCTGTTGTTGCCATCCACTTGATTATCCAGCATCAGCTTAACGCATTTCAGATTTGCTTTTCAGCACTCATGTTCATGGAAAGAACTTACCAAAAACGTAGTGACATTGTAGGAATGTTGGTTTTCTTTTATTTTCTGTCAGGAGGAGGATCTTTCTAAACACAGATGACCTGAAAAAAATTAGAACAAAGCCAGCAGACCCTCAGTTTGGCTCCACCACTCAGACTAACTGAAAGTACACAAGCACCTGAGGACCCCCCACTGGTGACTCTCTCTGTGATGACCATTTATGGACGTCCACCTCTATCACAGGCGTCCAGCCTTTAATGGTAACCTACAAACCCTAATACGACGGTCCAAGACTTTGGAGTCAGGTGAAATCTTTTCTGAAGATATCTTTTCTTTCCAGCCAAGTTTGCATAATATCTGATTGATGTCAGATAGAAGAATAAATGAAAGTTCGCCTGATGGAAACCGCTACAACCGCTGAACTAATGCTTCATACGCATCCTGTGATGAGCTGGACTTTACCCCCCGACCTGCAATACAACACGTTCCCAAGGAAACACTTTACCTAACGCCATGACCGATCCAATCCGGTTCAAACCTTTCAGGGATGTCTTCAGGTTACCACAGGCCTCATAATCTTTCTGTGAAGCTTTGACCTTTTAGAGTTTAAACAAGAGATGAGTGTGAAAATGGTAACAGCGTACTCTGGTAGCACTTTTCTACCTTCCTCGAAGACCCAAAGCACTTTAGAGTCACAAACCCATTCAAACATACACCCACACACTGACACCGGCTCCGCTGCCAAACAATGGCACCAATCTTCCACCAAAGTGGAAGGTGGGGTTCAGTGTCTTGCCCAAGGACACGCCGACACACATGGGAGGGCAAGGCGGGAATCAAACCTACAAATTTCCGATCAGAGGTCGACCGCCCTACCACTACACCACCGTGTTCACATCTGTCAGAGAAAAGTGGATAAAGTGAGAAGTTTTACAACTGTAGTTCTACTTTGCAGAGTTCTCCTATCACAGGTTATTTTTAGAACGTAACTCTGAGGGAAACGGGCAAACAAAAAAAAAACCTTCTACCTGTAGATGCAGCTATTCACAAACTTGAAATTAGTTTTAAAAAGTATCTCTTATCTATAAAAAAAACATAATTAATTCTTTGTAGAAGTATAGAAAGGTGAAGTCACGCCATCCATAGGGGAAGTTCTGGAGGACTTTAGTCTGTTTTCATCGTCATGTTCACATTTTCCTGTGAGTTCAGACACCAAGGATTCTTTTTTCTCTTTGTTGTGATGAGCAGCCGAGCATTTCTGTTGTTTTGTTCTAAACTGTTTGTTTAAACCTGTTATAATTCAGCTCAAAACACTTTTATTTGCAGCTAATCTTTGTTTTAATATGTTTGTACCACACAGAAAAACAGAATAAAGAAGGTTTTAGGGGATGGAGTTAAAAATATTGATTGGAGGAAAGGAAAGAGGCAGAATAAGGAGGGTTGATACCTGGAACAGAATGTTTTTAAGATGAGATAAAACATGTAAATACACAATGAAAACTGGAAGAGGCTTAATGCTGTCAATGTCATGAAAAACTGTTGAGGATTTGTGAGATGTAGGTCAAACCGTGCTGCTTTCAGGGACCACACAGATCAGTTTACATCACCTCCCCTCTGCTTCTACATTTGGGGATTGTGGGCTTAACACAGGAACAGTTTCTACTCCAGATCCTGGATAAATGGAGGGATTTGAAGTTAAGAAGCCAGATTTACCTTTGTTTTAGAATTATTTTAGCTTATTTAGCCAAGAGACATTTCATGGGATTAAATAGTAGAGTCTGCCGACCCAGTGAAAGTCATGCTTTATGACTCGTTTATGCTTCATCAAAGGCAGGAATGATTGAATCAGCTGTGGGGACATTTTCTGCCAGAAAGCCCTCAGAGACGCCGATTTTACCTTCACTGGAATCCCTGGATGTTAACATTCCTTGGATACGTGTCCCACTGAACGAAGGTTGCTTCTCTTTCACAAGCTGAACTTTTCCCCTCTGAAGATGTAGAATTCTTAGCTTTGGAGGCAAAATTGGCCTGAGGCAAAAGAAGAAGCACCTCACTGACTCAGCTCCCCCCACTGTGGATGTGTCTGAATCCCCCTGCCAACACAATCATGATGTAACATGATGCTGCGCTGAGGGGTTGTGATCAAAGTGCAAGCACATCTGCAGCCATGCACGGCCATGCATTCTGTGGCTGGTAAATCTGGAATACTGCGCGGATCCATACCTGCATGACACGAGCTCTAATAGGGCTGCTGCTGTTTGATCAGATCTGCTGCTCCGACCTGAATGAACGCGCATCGGAGGAGGAGGCGGAGCTCTGGAGACCTGTCAGCGCTCAGCTTGACAGCAACTTAAATGGAATCTTGCTTTGCGGGTTTTCACGGTGGATGTGGAGCTTCTGCCCCACTGTTCCGGTTTAAACGAGTGGAAGACCACAAAAAATGGGAATTCTGAACCTTATTGTCGTCGTTTCATGGTTTAGAAATAAATTCTGAAGACTGAATATGAAGTCCTCAGCAGCATGATTAACATCTGATGAAAACGTCTCCAAAGGTTTCAATAGTTTTTCTGCAGCTGTACATCCAAAAGTCAAACAACAATGATCATTTTGTGTCTAGGTAGATGTGCCTTTAATCACATCAAACGCATCATTTACTTGATTTGAACGAGGATGAAGACTGTAATCAACTGAGACACCATTTTTTTGGTGTCCTTTTGACTTTCTAACAGCACCAACCACAAGGTTTGATTAAATACAAAGTCTGAATGTCTATGAATTCAGGAATTATCTTTTATATTATCACAGAATAAATATTTCTGCCTTCATTTTGGTATGATGATAGTTTAGTGAGATAAAGCATTTCTACCTATTAAAAATTATCATTTGCGTCTCACAGAACCAAGTTATTTCCATTTTTTCCAGACAAAACCTATCCTCTGAAGATGGATTTAAACCTGTCAAAGGAAAAGAAATTACCACTATAATAAAATACTAATTATGCCAGCCAGCACGTTGATTCCTGTCAAACAGACAGTGACAGCTGTCACAATAATGTCCATATCTCGGTGCTGTGCTGCTGAAATGATTGTAAAAAGATAAAGCTCACTGTCTGGACTGATCCCCAAAGTTCTGCGGTTCCGTCAAACACCTTAAAGCTCCGTTTGGAGCAGGGCTGGTCGATGAGCGCCGTCTTTGAACACATTGTCCAAACTGGCGTTATTAGCGCGGTGACTTATGAAGCCCTCACAGAGAAAAGGAAATTGACTCGTTCTCATTTCACTTTCTGTGACCCCAATCAGTCATTTTAACAGCTGAAATATAATCAAAAACAAGTGATGTACTGCAGGCTGGCCTCTTTAATCACAGCTGAGCGGCTTTTGCCCATTATGGCTGTTTCCCTCTTCTAATTACCCTGATCTAATAAGTGCATTTGCTCGCTGTGACAGACACGTATCCCTGACCGTTATGACTGCCATTACCCAGCCGCATTTCTCAGCCAACGCAATTCCCATTTTTGTCTAATTAGACACTGCTAAATGTTAACAGATAGAGTTTTGGGCGAGCGAGTCGCTCTGCATTCAGATTTACATCCGGGCAGAGCAGATGGCAATAAATTAGAAATGAGGGAGAAACTGAGAGGAGAAAATGAACCAGAATCATCTCAGGATTACTGAGAAACAAGCTGCTTCTCACACGTTCTGTCATTTTTTAAGTGGTTTTGAATCCAGCCAACAGTTTGGTGATATTTCCCCACCATCCTGGATTTCCTTCCAGATGCTTCAAATCAACGTCGAAACAGTTGGATGGGGATTTTTTTCTTTCTGGGTTTGTGTAAAAACATTTTTTTTCTAAACAATCTGTTAACATTTAAGTTGGAGCTGCATTTCCAAAAGGGTTGAACGCTCTCAAAATGAAACTTAAAGTGTAATAATTGGAAAATAAATAAACAAAGAAATGATCAAAGTTGACTATAAATAAAGTGAAAACAGCACAATAACAGAACAGGATATGTTTGTGAAAAATGCCCCAAGGATTCCCCATGTATTTCAATGGAGGCAGAAATCCTGAATATGTTTGGAAAGTTCATGATTTAAAAACCAGAACTGAAAAAGACTATTGAAGTTAAGCAGCAAAAAAATGGAGGAAGATACTATAATAAAGAAAGAGAACAGAAAATAATGGGTTATATGCTTTATAGCATATAAATATATATATATTGTTTTTGGATCATGCTTTCAAGCATAGCATTCAACCCATTAGATCTAAATGGGTATTTTTGAGCCTTGCATGCAGTGAAGCTCTAAAACGTCTAACCTTTGCTATCACTGAATACTAATGAAAACCGAAACTTTGACTGCTCACTTAACTTTTAAGCAAACGATGAACTTATCAGTGAATTAATTTTTCTCCAACTTGTATGTTCGTTCTCTCTCTGTCGTTTATTTATATTTTCTAGAATTATGACACCAGTTGATGAGGGATTTCTGACCCACTAAATTATCTGAGACGACTGTAAAAAGTCTGCACATGGGCTGCTGCTTAATTAAGTGACTCTGATGCTGCAGAGCTGACATTTTGGCGTTGTATGAAGAAGTGAAACAAATTAAGCCCCCTTGGTATGCACTATTGACAAAAACAATGTGATGCCTGCGAATAAGGAAAATCATTTTGATGTTTGTAAACACCTCATGTGACTCCAACGTAATACATTCACCATTTATTGTGTCTCACAGTTGTGTGGTGCTCTTTTATTTTGCGAGGAGATTAAATTCAGCTCATTTGAGAATCAGCTGGAAAAAGGAAGCTTTAATGTAAACAACAGCAGCGACTTGTGCTTAGAGCATCGCAGACATGCTCGGAGGGCCCAGAACATCACAGCTTTTCTTTTCCCATGTTAAACTTTCCCTTAGTCAGAAGGATCTGCTCTCAATGTTTAAAATATGATGGATTGTTATTCCATTAATTTTTTTTGTGCCCACACAGATCCAACCTGAACATTTAACTCCACAATTTTATTCAAAATACAAGCACATAAGTCTCTTTTTCAGAACAAGATTCATCACCATGGTCTTTCTATTACCGCAGTAATCTAAATGCAAATTTTAACTGTCCTTTTTTCCACCAGGGGATGATGCTTCTGGCACAGCATGTGCACTAGAATTGAGATGTGTTTCACCGCTCTATTTTACTGCTGTTCCGTGGAAATCAACCCACGAAGACCATCACCACCTTGTAAAAATCTTGCAGGGAAGTCTTCCCAAACCTAACAAACATAAAGCTTTTCAGTGGACGACTCTGCCAAACGGAAGCTTTTCAAGAGGAATCCAGCATTTCTTTAGATGCAGATCATCGACTGATATGAGAACTGGACTGAGTGATTCCCCTTGCTGCTCCGGAACAGAAGTACCCACAGAACAACCCTGCCCCCCTTCCCATCACCCAAAGCTTAGAGCTCTCTGTTCACACTCTCTGCTGGTAAATTACAGCCCCTCACACCACAAACATCACGCAAGTGCATCAAAAGCAGCAGCAACATCGTAGCTATCCATCCGTACAGTTTTAGATCCAGATTCCAGTTCAGACCAGGAAATCAAAGACGTTCATGGATCTTTCTGCTCCGCAGGTGGGATGATCAGAATGGAGCAGGAGAGAAGACTATTTTTTACGTCACAAAGACGATTTTTTCCAAACAGATTTTTTCATCATCTCCTGATTCACTGTTTTAGTAAAGAAATAATTAGAATATAATCCTTTTTTTCATTCATTTTCTATTCTGTTTTATCCCTTTCGGGGTCACGGGCTGCTGGAGCCTATCCCAGCCACTTGGGGCGAAGGCAGGGGAACACCCTGGACAGGTCGCCAGTCTGTCGCGAGGGTTGAATGTCCTCAATCACATCCATTCACTCTCACACCTAGGACAATTTTAGAGTTACCACCAGCTCTATGGCTACGTTTTTGGATGGTGGGAGGAAGTCAGAGAAAGAACCTTGAGGAGAACCCACGTTATGCACGGGGAGAACATGCTAATCTCCACACAGAAAGGTCCCCACTGATGTTCTATTTCAGGTCCCCAGCTTCTTTGAACCTTGAACCTTCTGCATGTGGAGTAAGAGGTTAACCACTGCACTGATCGTGCAGCCAGTCTTTATAAATGTCCTCCATCATCAGAAAAATGCTACAATAATATTCTAAAATCAGCAAAAACATCACTTGTGGGAATGTTTTAGTCTCTAAGATTTTAGTAAGATTCTAAGTACTGATTTATGTAACAAAATAACAACTTTTGGACATAAAAAAGATAAAAATATTTTCTTAACATTAAATAATTAAACGATTATTTCATATATATATATACATATATATTTATTTATATATATATATATATATATATATATATATATATATATATAAACTATAACTATGATAATTAAAACTTGATGGATCTCAAATTATTCAGACAGATATTTTTTTCTCTCAAATTCACCGCTATTTAAAAGTATTAATATTGTCTTTGTTGCAAAGCAATTCATACACATTATATACTTTATGAAAAGGTTAAAGCTTTTTAAGTGACTCCTGAAACCAGAATCTATGGACTTTATAAAAGAGATTTTAATATTCTCCTGGTTGCTGTCACTATGTGGTCCTATCCTGTGAACACTGATTACAGAGCGGTAGCGGTTAAGGGCTTCATCCCGTCTGCCTTCCTTCTTCCTCCATCATCAATTCCCCCAGCGTGGATATAGTCCTGAGTGACACCTGGTGAGTTTCTGTCTCCTATCTCCTCTTCCTCAGCTCTGTAAATGCATCCGAAGCTCAGCACCCAAACCTGCCCGTCCTCATGCAATTTTAAACCCACGTACCGGTGGCCTGATACCAATAATCTTCCTCTGGATGCTTCCACGTCTGCAGCACCGCTCATTTTTTATTTGATCATTGTGTTCGGGGGAGGGGGGCGCCGTCGCCTTTCCTTATCATATCCTGTTCATTAGATGGCCGGTTAGGGCAGAATATCAGGATCCATATCATTAATCCCATCATTGTCCGAGATGAATTCATTTGTCTGAAATGTAACACATCTGCTGCTCATTCGCCTAAACCACAACGTTGTTCTGAACTCAGAAAATGTCCGCGTCTCTGCAACGATTTCATCAGTTTCCTCTCTGTCTTTTTAGGAAATGTGAGTCGATGGAAGTGTTGCAGTTTATTGAAAGGTCAACACAAAACCAGATTTCTATTCCTGAGAACAGACATCAGACTGGAGGAAATGTCTGTTCAATAGTAGAAAGCAGGTTACATACGTTCATAATTTAGTGGTTTAACATGTTTTTTTATAATTGCAAATTTAAAAAGAAACCTTGTCTAGAAGAACCAAAGTCAATTTTCATTTTATTTTACTTTAAAAGAAAATGTAAATTTGAAATATTTAAAACCCTTTTCTTAGCATGCATTATTTACCATTCCTCTCCTTTTTGTTCAGGATTACATGTCGGTTTCTTCTCCTTTTTAGGTTTCTCTGTTTTATTGTTATCCACCGTTTTCAACTGTCTGTAATAGAATGTGTGACAGGAATATCATTTTCTGCAGACATGAGTGCTGAGGTTCATTTTTTTTTCACTTTATTGGACATTTTTCAATCTTCTAGTTGAGCCAAAAAAAGAAAAGAATTCCAATAAACATTGACCTTTTCTTGAAAACAAAGACGGAATCCATGATTGAAGCCAGCATGAGTGCAGCTGCTGCTACAGTACCTAAAAAGAGACAGAAGCTCTGTCAGCCGGGGTTAATCACACGTTTTACAGAGTCTGCTGGATAATTTACCTGCTTTGCCTGTTCCTCTGGCAGCAAGAAAACCTTTTATGAGGTAGTTTAGGTCAATTTTTTAACAGTTATTTGACTAATCACTTCTGCGGTGCTTAAAAGCTAAGCACTAATATACTAAACCTAAATTTGTGGGATCAGAAAACCACATTCGGTTCCAGAGTCCTGGTTTGGGCTACCTTCTTGTTGTGTCTTCCATCTGGGATATCTGCAGACTGCATGATTACATAACCTCAGGGCAGAAACAGCCAATGTGCTGGGCCTTCCAGGGTAGCCAGCTTAATCTCCAGATAGCAATTATACAAGGCAAACCTTCGGTTGGGTGCGGTGTCCGTCTCAACACAAAAATCAGAAGCGTTATCAGTAGATTTCCAGCAGTTTTTTTGTGCATGTGTTCCTCCTCTTTGGCTGTGCACACTAACTGCTGACCTACATGGAATCTGAGAATGCTCAAAGGTGATTTCATAAAAATAGAGCAGGAATGGAAAGCGTCTGCAAAGAATGAGCTGAGAAACAAACCGAGAAAGGACATTCATATGGAGATACATTTATTGAGATGAGGCAATTTGTGATGAAAAGCCAAATAGGAAATGATATGTGCCTGCTTTCTGCTTGACTGTCTTTTAGAAATGTCAGGACTAAGACAGTTGTCTGCTACAAAACAGTATTAATGCTGCGTTGACAGTGAGATGTTTATCAGGCGGTTTAACCCACAGTGATGAACAAAAGAGTCCCGGGAGTGAAGGGATTAAACTTCGGAGTCCAGAAGTCAAACATGAAGAAACTTTAGTGAAAAGATAAGAGTTCTCTGAAAAAATCAAGGTTTAAGATATTTTTGTGTTCATGCTGTTGGTGGTGAGGCTGAAGAAAGTAAAGTAACATTTCATGGACCGTCATAAACAAAGGGTTCCTTAAAAATCTGGATAGTTCATTTTCTGGAACTGTCCTTGGTGCTGATTATTTTAAGCCGTCTTTGTCTTTGGTTTAATTTACAAACGTTCTTACTCATTGCCTTTTAATGTTTCCAGCACTTCCACTGACAGCTGTGCTAACAGGCATAGGTGTAGCCACTTAGGCCACACCCCCTTGGTGGAGCAGCGTGTTTTTGTGTATGTGTAAACACGCATTCTCACAGTTTTCTGTCTGCAGCAGAGAAAGGGATAACTGGCATGACTGCAGCGTTTGTTACAGCACAGTGACGGAGACTCCTCCAGCATGATGGATGGCAGGGCATGCAGAACTTCAGACTAACTCTGAAATGAACAAAAAGAAGACCTCAGTCGTTCTGTAGCACCGCTCCGTTCTCTGTGAGCTGTGAGCGGGAATCTGTGGCGGTTTGATGAACTATTCCGTTTGTTTAGAAGAAACCACACGGTTCTTACATTGGTGACAGACTAAGGTAGGTATGTTGAAGGATGTGATGGTTTGACATTTAGTTTTTTTTTTTTTTTCTACATTGAATGAATGTCTAACTTTGTGATTTTTGTTTTTGTTTTCCACAAACACTTGAAAATACTGAAACAGACTATTCTGTACCTGGAATCACAGAGAGAACCAATCATTTGTTTACCTCCTGTCAGCCTTCTCCTACTCCTCTCGGTCCTCATTTTTAACACAGCTTCTCTTTGGTTTTTCTGCCCTTTATTAAAAGTTTTCTTCTTACTCTTAGAGTACTTAGCTCTAAGTGGGTCGGTCTACTTCCTGTCAGCTGATTGGTGTGTCTGGTTAATAAACCCTGAAGCCCCTTCAAACTCTGCTCTCACTCCTTCAGAGCGCAGCAGCCTCCAATTCCCTTTAGTTGGAGGTAGTTTTTGTAGGATGATGGTGCTGTTGGGTTTGCTCCTTTGTAGGGTCAGACTTTTGATAGGTGAGGACACGGAGGGTAAAAGAGGTTACGCTGGCCCTCTGTGAGCTGGGATGGTTTGTTTTCCTTTTCCAACACTTTTGGCCGACTCTGTTTGTCCTCACGCTTCACAGTTTATTCCCTGTGTTTGCAGTCATACATTCATTTAGGGTGCGTCTTGGTGTTTGTTCTTTTTTATTCTGCAGCTTTGCATTCTGATGCACAAATTTATGAAAGAATCTGATGAGCCGACAGGATCGCCGTGAATGCTTTAAATGAGAGGATGGTCAGAAAACGGACCATGACCGCCTTAGAACTGTGTTCATGTTTGTCTTTGGTTTTAAAGACTGATGGAAATGGTGTTTTGGGTGTTTTTAACATGTTCTCATGTCATTTTTCTGATAATGGAGGACATTTACAAAAAATGTTAAGATTAAAATTGCATTTCTGTGTGAGGGTTCTGCGGTTTTGTTTTGTTTTTGTGTTTTTTGGTGGTGTTCTGAGTTGCCCTAAGTCACACTGGTTCCAGGTTCATCATGATCCACAGCTGTTGTCAGTATAGTTAATTGCCCTCCGCCTATTTAAGTGTCTGGTTTTCAGGTCCTCCTTGTCAGGTCATCCACTCTGTTGTGTCACCTTTTTTGGTTTTGTCTTTTTCAGTTTGTTTATTAAATGTTTTATTTTCTGTCACCAAGTCTGCTCTACTCCATTTGATGTCCTCCTCCACCAGTTTCTGACATTCTGAGTATGTATTTATTTACTCAAATCAGGAGCAGACAAAAAATGCCTTTTGAAAAATGGCATTTTATTGCTATAAATATATTGCCATAAATATTGGGGGGAAGGGGTTGCTCTGCGCCAGAAGTCCCAACAACAGCACAGAGGTGATTTTAAAATGAACTTCCGATACTCTGCAGAAACTACAGTACAGACCAAACGTTTGGACACAGCTTCTCATTCAAAGAGTTTTCTTTATTTTCATGACTGTGAAAATTGTAGATTCACACTGAAGGCATCAAAACTGTGAATTAACACATGTGGAATTATATTCATAACAAAAGTGTGAAACCACTGAAAATATGTCCTATTGTAGGTTCTTCATAGTAGCCACCTTTTGCTTTGATTACTGCTTTGCACACTCTTGGCATTCTCTGGATGACAATGCCTGAAATGTTTTTTACTGCACAGGTGTGCCCTGTCAGGTTTAGATTTCTTGCCTTATGAATGGGGTTGGGACCATCAGTTGTGTTGTGCAGACGTCAGGTGGATACACAGCTGATGGTCCTACTGAATAGACTGTTAGAATTTGTATTATAGCAAGAAAAAGCAGCTAAGTACAGAAAAACGAGTGGCCATCATTACTTGAAGAAATGAAGGTCAGTCAGTCCGAAAATTGGGAAAACTTTGAAAGTGTCCCCGAGTGCAGTTCCAAAAACCATCAAGCTCTATAAAGAAACTGGCTCACATGCGGACCCCCCCAGGAAAGAAAGACCAGGAGTCACCTCTGCCGCAGAGGATAAGTTCATCCGAGTCAGCAGCCTCAGAAATGGCAGGTTAACAGCAGCTCAGATTAGAGAGCAGGTCAATGAGTTCTAGCAGCAGACACATCTCTACAACAACTGTTGAAGGAGACTGTGGGAATCAGGCCTTCATGCTAGAATATCTGCTAGGAAAGCACTGCTAAAGAAAGGCAACAAGCAGAAGAGACTTGTTTGGACTAAAGAACACAAGGAATGAACATTAGACCATGGATATCTGGGCTTTGGTTTCATGAGTCCAAACTGGAGATTTTTGGTTCCAATCACCGTGTCTTTGTGCGACGCAGAAAAGGTGAATGGATGGACGCTACATGCCTGGTTCCCACCGTGAAGCATGGAGGAGGAGGTGTGATGGTGTTGGGGTGCTTTGCTGGTGGCACTGTTGGGGATTTATTCCAAATTGAACGCATACTGAACCAGCATGGCTACCACAGCATCTTGCATCATAGTCATGCCATTCCATCCGGTTTGTGTTAAGTTGGACCATCATTTCTTTTTCAACAGGCCAATGACCCCAAACACACCTCCAGGCTGTGTAAGGACTATTTGACTAAGAAGGAGAGTGGTGGGGGGCTGCGGCTCCACAGTTATCTGACCTGAACCCAATAGAGATGGTTTGGGGTGAACTGGACCGCAGAGCGAAGGCAAAAGGGCCAACAAGGGCTAAGCATTCTGGGAACTCCTTCAAGACTGTTGGAAGACCATTTCAGGTGACGACCTCTGGAAGCTCATCAAGAGAATGCCAAGAGTGTGCAAAGCAGTAATCAAAGCAAAAGGTGGCTACTATGAACCTACAATAGGACATATTTTCAGTTGTTTCACACTTTTGTTATGTATATAATTCCACGTGTTCATTCAGTTTTGATGCCTTCAGTGTGAATCTACTATTTTCATAGTCATGAAAATAAATGAGAATGAGAATGTGTGAATGAGACACACCTATGAATGAGAAGGTGTGTCCAAACTTTGGGTCTGTACTGTATGTCTTAGAAAAGGATTTTGGCTAAAAATGATATCATCAGAATGAAAAGACCACTGGGAACGCTTCAAAAACTTTCAAGGGTTTCAACATGATTTAAAAATGTTGTTTTGATTGGTGAAAACCACGGCTTAAGCTCATAACGTGTCATGCTGAGGATGACACGGGCATTTTAACCTGAGTGATGAAACAATGAAGAAACAAAACGGAGATGAAAAAGCAGCAACATGTTCCAAATCTTTAGAAGTCAGACTTTTGAACACAAAGCAGTGAGTTACAGTAAAAGCAGCACTGACTTAAAAAAAGAATATTTGTTGACTGAACGTCACATCATTAAACTTTATTGACATTCAATTTCATAAACTTCCCAAGTCCTAACAATAGTTGATGTGCTCAGATTCCAGTCTCTCAATGGGGATGTGAGGTTACTGAAAAGCTGCATGTTGGAGAGGAGATTAAGGCGCTTTGGTTCCACGCACTGCTCCATTTTTCTTCACTGTCAGAACAGCGAGTGATGGTGGCTTAGTGCCTCTTAGACCAAGATACTCTGACCATTCATTAATCACCACGATAGGATCCACAGAATTCCCTCACCTGGGTCAGGAACAGTTGGCTAAAATCTGTCTGAAAATGGGCTGAGAGTAGAATGATCAGCTAAAATGTTGAATGTGTCAAGTTTGAACAGAAAAACCCTTCATCTCGTTCATTGTCTTATTCTCAAATCCACTGGAGGTTTGTCAGAGATACAAAAATTATAACAACGGGATATAATTTTTGCAGGATATAATTTTCCTTTAGCCTTCAATTACATTTGATGTTCCAGACTGGAAAGTGCCTTGTAGTCCTGACACATTTGCATTTAAACCCATTATGCAGAAATGTTGTGTACATAGGTCCAGAGTGAGTCTTAATTACTCGATGTGACAGAGGACAAGGACAAAGCTATTGATGGGCGCTGAGCATCGACTGTTTGACATTTCATTTCACAACGGTCAGCGCTCCGGCAGAAGGAGAAAACACGAGATGTTGACTTGATAAACTTAAGGTTCACTAAGGTGGATTTCTGTCAGCAGCGATAACACCAGCAGATCAGAGACGCAGGCCAACGTGGAATTACCTTCTTGATGAGTCATTCATTTCAGAACGCTCACCTTAGCCGCTCATTTTCACCACCGTGTTCATTTGCTCCCGTGATGTGGCTACTGCAGAACAAAACTGCTGCTTAAAATGCCTCAACAATTAGAAAAAAGCCAAAAATGGCCCAACATGTGCCAGAAATATGCATCTTTGCTGCTCTGGTTTAAATTGTTTGCACATTTACATGTTCTGAATTCTACATTTTTATTGATTTATAGATTATGTGCGTAGGCTACAACGTGAATTGCTAAAAGCCCCAAGACTGTTGGCACAGCAAATTTCTGACTGCTTGTGAACGTTACTTCATAAAGATTCTTTGGCTCCAGTCTGGACTTCTTAGATCTCATCTTTCCAGTAGAACGACTCCGTCTTTAAAAGCTAGAAGAGGAAGTGAGCAGGAAGCAGCGCTGTGACAAAAAAAGCAAAAAAGCAAAACTCTGAATGACTGCAGATGCAGTGAAAAGGGAAATTAAGAGAGTTTGGATCTTAACCAGCAGCATTCTCGAGGTTTAAAAGACCAATGAGGCAATTTAAAGGCACTGAAGTGAAAAAAAAGCATCATAACTCACTCATAACGTCCTGAAGTCTGACTTTCACTGGTTAATTTTTGTGTCTGAAAAAATAAATAAATAAAAATAAAAGATTTGCATTTATTACAACCTCTGCCTCTTTTGGTGACATCATTCGGGAGCCAACTGACGCCTGAAACACCACAAACCAACTTTTCTATTTCATAGTCAATCTTTTATGGATCATTATGAAAACTAGAATTTTTTCCCACCTTCTAGAAACTCCTCTACAGCAGACGTGTCAATGTCTACAGAACTTTGGAGACTTTTAGTTTCCTAGAGTAAAACCAAACAAGAATTTAAAAAGTTTCACTTAAATGTTAATCATTGGATTTGGAAGAATCAATATGAAGAAAATGTTTGTCTTACTGTTTACTTCCTCTGGCTTTCTTTGCTTTTCATGCTTTAAATTTTCTTGTGCAGGTTCTGTTTCCACTCATGGTCCTGAAATGATCACATCACTGCAGCTCCTAGTGGGCCTTTGTGTTACCAGGTATGAAAAGTGCTATAAACAAAGATTGATTTGATTTAGTGTATTTAAGACTGTGCTTTAGTTTCCTTTATGTCAGATTCCATCATGGTAAAACAAAGTAAATGATAAAGTTCATTTCAGCTTTTAGGTGTTTTATAGTTGCAGCACCAATCACCCGTGCACACACACATTCACGCACGGATGCCAGCTCCAATACTAAACTAGGCTGTAACCACCAGGAACGACGTGGGGTTCAAAGCCTTGCTCAAGGAGACTTTAACGCATGGGCAGGCAAGCCAGGAAGCAAACCTGCAACCATTTAAACATGTCTGACAGTCAAGCAGTTATTGGTATTTAATTAAAACAAGTAGATTCCTCGGAGGCCAACTGTCCTCCCAAAACAACCTAATGAGATGTTTGACTGTGTTTTAGTTGATTTGAGCAGAAAAAAAATCCTTAAGTTTCATAAAAGCTTTTTATAAGAAGAAACAAAGCCAAGTACTCTCATCCATGGATTCAAATCAGACTAGCTTTGACTTTTTGAATGCAGATTCTATTTATTGATGTGTGTCGTGCGCCATCTCCGAGGAAATATCCTCTTTTTATATTCCAAATAAAAAATAAATGCAAAAATATGGGTCATAGGGCTGCAGAAGGATATCATTTCAGTGCTGCAGACCGGTCTGATTTCTCCTTTATTGCAGTTATGTCCTTGAAATGAAAACTCTCCAAGAAGCACTCCGGACCTAATTTCATTAAATGGTAGGTTTTGCCAAGTTGGTGAACCTAAAATGAGGCAGTTGAACTTCATGGTCTCCAGCCTCTGTCAAGAGGGAGGAGGTGGGAAAGTATCGAGCTCATACCGGGTTACCGTGCTACGACCTCCAGTCAACCTCATCTCCTCCTCAGCCTGTACATTTTCTGCTCGATTGTGCTGCGAAATAAAAGATAGAAGCGGAAAGACAAAGCAAATATTTCTGTCCTGAAGTTCTGGGTTATTAGACACATAGTCCCATTAAGCTGAGCCTCATTATCAGCACAACGACAATCTCTGAAGGCATCAGAGCTGGAGAGCACGGCTGCATCGTTACCATGATCATGCTGTTTCTGTTATGGCTGCTGTGTTTTCTATTCATTTATGCATGAACCTAATGGTCGTGTGTGAACGGCTGCATATGTCCAAATGGGGATGAATACGGATTTTGTGGAGATGACGTATAGAGATAGGCTGACTTCACAGACACTCCAACCAGACTGCCTCCCCCTAATGGCCCACTGCACACACTGTACACACTGGAAATGTAGTGCAATTATCTAATTAATTAATGACGGATAAGGAGTTCTAGCAAGACAGAGACTGTGTTTAGGGTTTTGCCTCAGGCGGCCCTCTGTGACCACGGCAAGTGATCTAAACGATATGCCTGGTGGAATCCCATCTACCTCCCCTTCAGCAATTTGCACCGCAAGCTATTGATGTTTGCACATTTTGCACTGCTGGGTGATATTCCTTCCAGATAAGAAAGCTCCACTTTAACCTGTGATGCCTTTTGTGCAAAAAACAGAGACACCACTTTGAGACCCGCTGGCCTAAAAGGTGACTGCTCTGTTGGATTATTTCTTGAAACCAATTTCCCACCTCCTTTGTTTGCCACCTCCCTTGTTGGTTGTTTCTGATTATGGAAAACAAATGGAGGCACAAATCTGACAGGAAGCATGAAGGTATGAATGTTCTTGCTAGTTATATTATAAAAACACACTTTGGAGTTCTTCTAAATGAGCCTTCATGGTGTGGAAAATGGTCACCTCCACATTAGAAGTCCTTCTTTTGGTCATTTATTTGACATATAGTAACTATTTATGCACTCAAGCTGAAACTGTAGAGAGAAAAAAAAAAGTGTGATTCACTGGGTTTTGTGAAAACCCCTAAAATATGGTTAACCCTTGTGCTATCCTAGGCACTTTAACATTGGGAGTTGGGTCACCTAGACCCACTAGACAGTGCGCTGAGCCTTTTTTCTTCAATGATTTGTGATCTTAACTGGTGTCCATGGATTGCATGAAATCTTTCCACCTTTATCCACCTTTGTCATGGTAGGAGAACACATCAATGTGAGGGTGGGGTCATCTAAGATAGCACAAGGGTTAAAGGAGATAAACGCTTGGAATCCGCCATCGCTACAGAGTCAGAGCCCACTCCATGCAGCCATCACAGGAGGGTCACCGGGCTCCCCTCATGGTTAGGGGTGAGGGGGCTGATGATGTCCCTTCCAGCACATTAGCATGGTCTGGCTGAATGCTACCACAAAAATAGCTAACGTTTACACATTATAACTGCTGACTACCTAAACCTACAGCACACACTAAAATATTTCAAAGCATCTTGAAGCCGGATTCTTTAATGCAAAGGTGCAAACTGAGTGTCATCTGGGTCTTCTACAGCGGAAAAATTAAAAAAACAAACATGTTGATGCAAGTGAGAAAGACCTTTTTATAGGTAATAAAAACAAAGACAATATATGTTTAAAAATAAGTTTAAATTTGAGTGAGGAAAGAAGTTAAGAAGAAAAGAAAAGACAACATTTGATATGATTAATTTAGATGACCATCTGTTCACTGACTGCCACCTTTTAAAAATAGGCATCATTGTTTACCCGTATTTTCTGGAGTATAAGTCGCAGGATTCAAAACATGCATAATAAAGAAGAAAAAAACTTGTATAAGTAAAACTGAAGTAAAAGTTGCACTTATGGGGGAAAAGTGCATAACGTCTGAACAAGTCCAACAAGCCGCGTGTAATGATGCCTTCACAGCAAACATGATGCACACATCCCATTTACATCTGCTGCCTCTTTTTTGTCACACGTCAAATTCAATGCTCAATGCTTGTCCAAAAATGTGTTCATTAACTCAAAGCTCCCACCGCGTGTGGTGACGTTGAGAGATCTGGTTCATTTGTTTTGAAGAGTTTGACATAAGCATCAGTAAATAAGAGAAATATTCTAAAGTTCAGGAGGACATTAATTCGATTATCCTCCCAGTTGGTTTTGGACGGCACTTCTTCTTCTGCATCGCTGCCTGCTGACAAACACACCTACAGTGCCCTCTAATGGTTGTTAGTGGGAAAATAACAAAAATGTGAGTCAATATTTATTTTTGTCAAATTTCACATATATGTCGCTCCTAGTGATTAGCTGCACCTCTGATCAAAAAATGCAAAAGAAATTTTTAGAAATTAAAAATGCAACTTATACTCTACTTATACAAAAAATAAGGTCTATTAAAACACTTGGCTGCAATATTATTTAGAGTATGAAGGAGATTTTAACTCTGTTGAGTCTGGTTCTGCTCTGATTCAGGTTTGGTTCTGTTCTAATCTAGGTTCGGTTCTTTCCTAGCCCAGATCTTTTTTTGTTTCAAAACAGAGCTTAGCTTTTCACACCTGAAAAGCCAAGAGGACCATCAGATGAAAGCAGTTCTCTGTTTACTTGCAGATGAACTCCGGTGTGGTTCACATGAGGATGAACCCAGTTGGACTTTCCATGGACCAAAGAGTGGAAAAGAAGAGCGCTCCATGTCTCAGGAGGGAGAAATCCAACAGTCACAGTGTGAATCTGAAGAAGCAGGAATCATTTATAAATGGAAAATGTCTGCCACGATGTCTGCTGGGTAAAGTGTGGAACTGCAGACACCAGTTTCAGATGATAGTCAGAGGTCTAGCAGGGCGAGCAGTTTTTATTGTTTTTCCTGCTATTAACTGTACATCTTGCCTTGAGCTCCTCCGGAAATGTTGCCTCCAAATGAGCAGCTGTTGAAAATGAAAACAAATAAACTAAATCTGAGACTACATTTGAGCTTGTGTGAGTCGAGTGGTGTGACCTCAAAGATATTCAGAGAAACGGAAGTCCCAGCGTTTTAAACACTTAATCAAAGCAACAGGAATGTAAACACCACTTTTAGAACAAGTATTTGTCAAAGCCGTGAACAAACTAATATTTCAGTGTCAGTGCAGCGCAGTGATTTCTGAGAGACCACGCTGTCGCATTTGGCAAAGGTTTCCGTGTGTGTAAAATAAAATCGCAGAACCGGAGCTCGCACCAACATTGTTTGTGTTTTGCATATTAATTTGCAATGTTTATTGATTTATTTTAGGGCTACTCTGAACGTTATCACAGAGGGCTCATCATCCCTTGTAATCAAGCATCACAGTTCAACATTATTAGCCTGGAGCATTGCTGATATAATGAGTCAGCGAGGTAACACTAAAAGGTGGGCTCTTTCAGGCTCTCAGGCGACATAACTGCATTAATCAAACTGTTGGCACACAAGAGGCCAAATGGAGGGAGAATAATGAGCCAGGCAGCATCCTGCATCAAAAATCAGAATCTCCTGCTACAGTCTGTTTGTATCGGTGGTACATAATCATAAAGCATAAACCAATCTGGTAAAAAAAAGTCAATGTGGTGGTGCAACACGGAGCTTATTCCTTCAGAGAACAAAACCGTTTTATGCAGCAAACCGTACAGAGCAGAGGATGGTGTTTTGCTGCTTCTAAATACAACAGTTCTTTTTGCTTCACGATCTGACGGTCTTGTTTTTTTTTCTGTCTTAAGGCGTCATCTCTTTTCATCTCTGTGGAGGTAGATTTTTATTGCTTTGCTTATTTAAGAGGTTAATAATTGCCCAAAGCAATCTCACTGGAAAAACTATTCACTGCAAAGTATCTGCGGAATCGCATACATTAACTTATGCTGCTCTGGAGGGATTATTTATATGATATCTTTAGTCCGGATGGCAACAATCTTGGTCTTTAAGTCCCACAGGGGAACCCTTCTCCCTCGCTCCTCTCTTTCTGTGTTCGCTCTATTCTTTGCCAGTTGCATTGAAGTATTGAATAGATGCAGTTTAATGCTGACAATGGTTATTAAAAGCTCATGAATAACCTCACATTCTACATTTCATCTCTGCTACTTTATTCTGTACAAGTTTGAAAGTAAACTTTGCAAAACTGTTTCTGTGAACGGGAGCAGATTAACCCTTGTTCTATCCTAGGCACTTTAACATTGGGAGTGGGGTCATCTAGACCCACTAGACAGAGCTCTGAACCCTTTTTTCTTCAATGATTTGTGATCTTCACTGGTGTCCATGGATTACATGAAATCTTTCCACCTTTATCCACCTTTGTCATGGTAGGAAGAACATGTCAATGGAGGGGGGGGGGGGGGGGGGTTCATCTAAGATAGCACAAGGGTTTACGGGCTTTTTAGGAATGGACACATCTGCTCCAGAAAAGAAAAAAAACAACTCAACCTATAATTCTGTGCTGTGCAAAATGCAAATGTGTTCTGTAATTATCCTGCATGGAGCCCTGACTTGTTGTCTTTTAGAGTTTATTATTGAATATATTTCATATTTCACACATTTCAGCATGAAACCATTCCTGTGTTTTCGTTTGCTGTTCTGTAATGAGTAAAGAGGCAGTGACTGCTTAGATGACAGTGATAGGACATCTGGGTGGGGGGGTGTCTGGCACACAGACCCGGCTTTGGACAGGGTCTCTGTGAACACTGTGTTCTGGCACTGCCTGCAGATGCTTGATCATATTGGGATCTGGGGGGTTTGGAAGCTGGGTCAACGCCTTGGGTTCACTGTCATGTTCCAGGGTGGCGGGGCATATTATTCTGAAGGGGGGGGGGGTGCTGTCAGGTGACACTGGTGGCATTTGGGTGTGTGAACATGTGCACAGCCTAAGCGGGTGACTGAAGAGTCAAAGCAACATGCGCCTGAACGGCAGGAATCCTTCATGCATCAAAGACTATTCATGCTGTGATTTCCAAATGATTTGTTAAACAAAGAGGAAATAAATCACAGACATCCGTGACTGCCTGATATGTAACAGTAGAAATGTCTCTTCACACAGATTTCTTTAACACAGGGAAAAAAATGATTAAGGTTTGATGAGCAGCTACTGAGAAGCATCATCTGTCTAATATGAAGACTCTGCAGTACACCCTTTTCCAGCCGCCTCAAGCATCAAATCATGATTTCCCCAGAGCAACTGTTAATTATGTCATTCATGTTCACATGATACGATAACAGATCATCCATGCATTTCCTGAATGAGCCTCATGTAGCTGTTTGTCTGCTTTATCCTTTTTATTCCAATGCCATGGAGGTGGCATCATAATCACCACTCACTGAAAACATCTGCACAACATTTTAATCATATTTCTGAAGAATAAGAGATAAGGCTGGGTGGGGGGGGGGGTTAAACATGCTATCCTGCTTCTGTCATGGGCTTGTTGAAGCTGTTGCATGTACGCGTGGAGGATTTAGGAGAACATGTTCATCCAACGTCTTTCATTCTCCCAAGAGAACTTTATCTGCATTCAGGTAAACCCTCATCATCATTTCATAAAAAATCCACTGGTAAAGTCTGATGCTCATAAAAAGGTAGAGAGGAAGACTTTTAGCCCAAAACGTGACTAAGTTAACATTAAAAGTCCTGATCCGCTCATCTTTTGGTCTATCGTCAAAGCGTGTCTTTTTCTTTTTTCGTAGTCTTTGCTGGAGTTCATAAGAAATTCACCTCTGAGTTGTGGGCGTGTCCATAGGCACAGAGTAACCCCGCCCCCCCCATCATAACTGACAGCTCTGTGCTTACACACTCTCCCACTAGCTTACAGCCCGGACATGAAAGACATTTTTGGAGCAGATCGTCTACAAGGATGCATCAGAATGGAACGGAGCAGTCCAAAGTATTTTCTACAATCCTTTTGAAATGGCAATTCTTCTTCTGATTAATAATTTCAATAAATAAATACTCAGAATTTTTTTTTTTTCTGATTTTTTTTTACATATCATTAGAAAAATGCTATAAAAACTGTTAAAACACCAAAACAAGATTTTCTTGAGAGATGGTCTTTAAGAGGCTTTCCAGTGTGACGCAACGATACATTTTAATCACGATGTAGTTCACAGCTTGGGTCACAGTTTTGGTTTGATAAATGATTTGTGTTTTACAGAACAACAACCACGCCAGATGTAATGCAATAAGAAAATAGGAATCCCTAAAATTAGCATAATACGCGTCTGACACTTTAAACGTTAACCTAAATATTTGCAGTACGGAGCGATCCATACTTCCCCACAATTCAATTGAATGGTGCAACATACAGTTTGGTTTTAAACCTGGAATTGTTCGTTCCTAATTTCTAGAGTTTAACTGCAGGACTATTGTTGTCTTGTTCACAGCAGTGCATTGTTGTTGTTCATCTTCTGCACTATGAAGTCAACGGACCCCAACCTGCAGGGCAATCTGAAGGTTCAGTCACTGCAGGCTTTTGCCTTCAGGATGGTTTTTATTTTTTTGTGTTTATTTTTCAATGTCATTTTTTATTTCAGCAGAGATGAAGACATGTGAAACAGAAGCCGCTTGCAGAAGTGCTCACAATAAGATGTAGGTGTTTATTTGGGTCACTTCACACACTTGGAGAGCTAACACTCAGGAAAGCAGAACACATTTGCAGAAGTTGTTTATCTTATGCAAAATGTTTGCTGATTATATTTTCATTTCCATACACAGCTGGGGATTAAAGAGGTCTTGATGTATATTAAAGTTTCAGATATAATTAAAGTCAAAGCAGAAAACATTAAGGCTGTGAATTACTGTCGAATAAATCACAGATTTTGAGTATATGAAAGAGCTGCAGCCTTACATTTTAAGTCAATTACATAAACTGTTTGATTTTGGAAGTGGAAAAAAAAATTTGAATAATTGCACTGATTAATTTAATATGCAGAAGATAATGATGTTTTAAACCACAGCAGACATGGAAACCTGTAAATCCCTCACAAATGCCTTATTCCTGCACATCAGATATCTATGAACCGCCAGGATATTCCTGACAACAACTTGAACCCATGCTAATTAAAACATATGATCTATTGATTTGGGATGAATTCATGGCGTTCCCCGTTGGCCCCTGGCATCAGTACAAGCAACCAGTTCAAGGCTGGAGAGCAGTTCTTGATGTTGCGGCCACAGTTCCATCTGCCGCATCTCAAGCTTTTACTTCTAAAAATGTAACACATGTCTCGATGTAACATTAGGATCTGTCTCTGGTTGTATGTGCAGCATCAGTCTGCCCTCCAAAGAGGGGCCCTGTTCCTGCTCTGCATCACCTTGATGCACAAGGAGACATCATTTGTTATGGATCCCGGGGCTGCTGGGAGTTTCTTGTCTTTCATCATCAGACATCGTCACCCAGGCGAGTGACTTTCATGAATACAGCCTTGACTTGTGTCCTGGTGGCTTTACACCACCCGCAGCTCTCCTGCCCCGATCTGCAGCTGCTTTAAAGCAATGTGTGCGGCCGTAGAGGGCCCTTTTAAAGCCTCACCTCCTGTTGGCTCCACCAGTTCTCAGTGTGTCATCTGGACATCACCTTTGATGTTGTATTCTAATCTAGAAACAAATCCAAGATCTATGGGAGAGTTCACATCCTACGTATCTTCAGCTTTTCTGTTTGAATCCTCTGACTATTTTGAGTTTTAATTTTCTTCAATAATGTCCTGGAGTACCTTTAGTACCTTCTATAAATGTGAACTCTTCCAAGGGATTTCAATCCATCACCTCCTGACTCCTCAAGCATCATTGGGAAGCTACTTGGGAAAGAAGATTTTATTTAGAGGTTGAAGATTTTGAACAGCGTAAAAATGGCAAAATCACAAGACTGTTTTTTTTTTCTTCCTGTTGCTTCATGTTCCTGTTTTTAAAAAAAATATATATATTATGAAAATGTTATTCAAGCTGAACTAAATGATTTGACCTATGATATGAACATATTAGAAATGTGGGTGTGGTTCATGAAAAAAACCTGCGTTGCCAAGGAAATCCACAAATTTACTATTGCAGATTCTACCAAAAATTACATCGATCTGTTCGTCGCCCCCAGACGACCAGAAAATAAAACCGTTGCTATGGAGATAAAAGTAAAAGAAAAGCCCCATTTTGAAAAGTGTTTTTATCCTGATTTTTTTCACATGCAGCTCTGACCATGGTGGGAGGGGCAGAAGGAGAGAATAAGGTGGGCGGGGGCGGGTCAAAAGTTGAGGGCAGGGAAGGGTAGCGCCTGCGGGCCGAACTATTCTGCTCTTTATACTTTGAAATCAAAAGCATTCAACAGTCAGTCCTTAAACACAGTCAAATGTAAGAAGCACACAACTCTTTGTGGCCTCCATTTATAGGTAAACACAATACATTAACCCGATGAATCTTCATCTCTCTTATCCCCCTGCCCGCCCCCCTCCACCCCCACAGTGTCCTATTTATCACGCGAAGTGCATGCCAAAGAAAGTGGAATCGTGCCGACCTTGAGCAAGTCTCGTTCATGAGAAGACTCACCTAGGCCAAGATCTAGCGCGTGTCAGGATGATTTCTTATTCTATTTATTGGAAAAAGTGCAACGCTTTATCAGGCTGCAGGTTCATGGTTTATGTAACCATAAACGCACGGCGCCTCTGAAATGGTTAAGCTGTTAAGTCAAAAACCCTGTACACAAAAAGATGTCCTTAAGAGTGTTGTGATTTAGGTGGGGTGGAGGTGAATGGGTAATTTGATGTTCTGAATAGAGAACTATGAAACAGACAGCGGTGTGGCCGTTTCTCCTCAATGACATTTTCCACAGAAGCATTTGTCTGAAGATAAGCAGGAATGGATGAACGGAAGAGCCTTTCTGTGTCCTTAAACTCTTTTTTTTTGGATTGTTTTGTTCCATAAAACTTTTTTTGAAAAATGTGCTACTGTTTCTACAAACATCTTAGCCTCCATCATGATTTCTAAACACTATGATGCACTATAATAAGCAAATATTTATTCCTAAGCCTCTGATTTATTGATGAACCTTTTATCTAATTAACAAATGCTCCAAATAACTGTGCTAATTTAATTAGCATCTTTGTTTTGCACAAGAAGTTTCAACAGCTCAAGTGTTTACTTTTTTTTGGTCGTGAAGTAAAACTTTCATGGCAACAGCAGGTTGCCGAGTTATAGTCAGAGCATATGATAGCATGAATGTGCGAATGAATATTTCATGTTCAATAGAGTTCGCTCTAATATCGGGTTCCTGCTGATTTTTTTATTCCTCTAAGCTGAACAGAAGCCTCATAATCTGCCACATAATAAGAAAAAGGCAAACCACAGGAGCAACTTCCATATTTTAAACTGAACATCCATGCATGTCGTTCTGCTAACAGAAATTATACCATCTGCAGTCACACCTTTATTTAGATTGTTCTTTGCCATCATAGAGCTTCATTACAAAACTGATAACAGTCAAATCTTTCAGAGGATGCATGATGGGACTGAAGCATAGATGAGAAACAGACCAAGACATTTATGCTGCATTAATAAGACTCTGTATGCCAGGCAGGGCAGCCCGCTTGAGTGTGTTCAGCAAAATGGGAAATGTTACGTTAAGTGAAGGGTACTTCACAGGAGGCTGGTGTCTACAATTCTGGCAAATTATGTCATTTAAGGACTGAAGATGATTCTTGACACAAATTTAAACAAAAGGAACAACCTGAAGGGGATGTACATTTAAAAAAAAAGACCAGATGGTCTTTAAAATGCACTAACCTCTCTGGGTTTATTTTAACTCAGGACATAAATAAATAAATCGGGTTAAAAACGAAACCAGAACTTAACAAATTAGTATTGCTCCAAAAAGTAACCCAAACCTACATCCCAACATCGACAACCTAAGAACTGGATTGTGGAAATAGCTCTGGTGTTTCAAAAGTGTGCACTGATCTGTCCCAGGTGTTTATCTCTGAGTCAAAATGGTTGAATTTTGGGCTAAAGATGTCCTGGATCAGCCACAGGTCAGTGAATCGGATTGAAATGGATCGTTCAAAATGAACCAATATCAACTATGAATCGGATCGTTAACCACAAAAATGAAATGAATCGAATTGCTGTTAAAATGAATCGTTTCCCCCCTAATATTTTTAGAGCATCTTTACAAATTCAAGAGGTGTATTTATATATATAATACTTTTCTAGTCAAACAGCACCACAAACATGTACCAAATCCTAACAAGAGCCTTTGTTTCATGCGCTGTGATCTGTGTGAGGTCCTACTCGGATAACAGTTTGTTCTGACATGTGGACTCTGTTGACTGTAACAATCAAACATTAACAAACCTAGCAGAGTTTGTTGAGCAGCAATAAGACGTCACCATATGGTGCTTTAGTGAAAACCTCATGGAAGTTGTTGGATCACAAATCCCACTTTCTCTTTAATCAGCTCATTTGAATAAACACCCACAAGTCAGAAGAAGTAAACAATCAACTTGCTTAAAATAAAATGTAATTTCTGAGTGTTGACATGTTGCATTTCTTTCAGGAAATGCCAGAGTGACACAGTAAACACAGTTTTTTTGACACTAAGTAGTCATTAGGACAAATAGAAGGGACATTAATTGATCATGAAATCATTTGCTGCAGATTTAATGCCCACAAATAGCCCTCTGACTCAGTGGTCAGTCTGTCATTACTGAAAGGTTAAGTGTGGGGCTGCCCCCATACAAACTGATTGAAGTTTTGCAGTTCAAATGAAAAATATATCGACCCAGAAGCTATATTGAAAAACACAAACTAATGGTGAAGGAGTTTTCTGTGAGATTTCATCAGAATGTCCGAAAAAGAGTATTCCATATTTGTTTTACCCTTCACTCTCTTACAGCCATGCTCAGCCTCTGTAATGAAAGCCCCCCAGCACCCTCTCTAGAAATCATTACAATCTCCCTTTACCTCTAGGGTCGGTAAACTAATAGTCATTCACCTTTGTGACAGGAAATCTTTTTCACGTTGCCATTGGGTGCCAGAGAGTTTCTCTCTAAAGTTATTGAGTAAAGTCCAGCCAGTGATGACTGTTTGTTGTTCAGGTGGGAGCCGGTGATTGAGTGTGTGTCTGATCAGGAGCGTTTCATCACGGATGCAAAGGATGCTAATTACACAAATAAATTCCAGTCTTTCTGAAACTGTCAGGCAGAGGATATTTGTAACTCTGTGTTCTGCAATCACCGATTTCCAACAAAGGAAACATGGTTTGAGGTAGAAAAAAACAGCATTTTCTAAGAAGCATTCCCATCATTCATTTGGGCTTCAGTCACGGCCTCCTGGGCTTCTTTAGACCCAAGAACTTTATTGTCAAGAGTTTCCCTGGTTATTTATTTCTTTATAAAATAGATTTAAACTAATTAATCCCACCATCCATTTACTGCCTCTTCTCGGTAAAAAGGTTACAAGTTTGAGGCAATCCGCCCCCCAGCAACTGTCTCTGCTCCTCCCCCTGTAAACCAAAGCATCCCTGGGCCGGCCTTTACAACCTGTGACATTTATAGGCCCCTAAAACGATGTACAGGTCTCTTTCCCAAGGGCGTGGAAGCTTGTGGGTTGAACCCTGACAATCCATTGGCAGGCAGTGGCTCAACCCACTGAGTTATAGCCCCCTCTGTCAGAAAATAGAATATCTCCATAGGGTCTGTCTGAAATCCTTCTCCGTTTGGAAACAAAATCCTTCTCAAGCTTTGAGGCAGCGGGCTCTACCGCCATCTTTAAAGATGACTTGGCCCCTCTTCAGAGGAAGCTGGGATCTTTTGGCAGACGCCCAGAGTTTGGACCACAGGTGAGCTTTAGATCTTGGGCGAACGGCTAAAATCAGACTTCCCTCCTCTCCGATGGATGAAGGGCATCAGTGCTGGTTCTGCCCCATATCCTGCTGCTCTTTCCTGCTCTCATTTACAACCAAAATGCAGAGATACTTTAACTGTTTTCTTGTGAGCCAACCGAAACAAAGTAATCTACTTTTTCTGCGATAAACCAAGACCTCGTACTTCGAGGTGCTTTCTGTTGTCTTATTTACAAGATACACTTTAAGTAAACAACAGGAGAGGAAGTGACCTAACCTCACTTTATAGAAGGCAGCTGTTAACTGGAGTGGGCTGAAGTCCAGCCGTGGAAAACATACAAGAAAGCAGCTTAATCATATCCAACTGCTTTCCTTTTTCTGTGGACATTCTACGATAAGGCACAGCAGTGCTCAGATATGAGTAATAATCAGTCCAACCCTGCACAGTGGAGTCTCAGAGGACCTGCCTCACCTTTAATCTTAGCGAAAGCTCCTCTCTGAGCTCACTGCTTTGTCTTTTCATCAGGCAGAAAACGCTGTATGCTGGATATAAAATGGTATCATCAGGTAACCCCATCCTTCCTGCTTCTATTTCTACTGCTGCTTCAGAGAACATGCATCTACCACGGGGGAAGTTATATTCGTTTGTTTTCCAAAGAAAGCCTGGGATTCAGTGGGCTGCAGAAAGAGTGCGATTTTCCCTCTGCGGGGTATTTCTACCACACAGAGGAAGAAATGCCACATCTGAAAAACTGACAGACGAACTGAGACAAATCTATATAAATAATTGCTAAGTGGAGTGGAGAGGAGTCGCCCATCATTCAGACAAGAAGCGTGTGCAATATCTCCAGGAGATTGAGAGTCATCCATCACTGCAAGACTTTAATTTGAGATGTTTAGGACTGTTGCTGATGATTGTCTGGGAGCTGGGAAGAGTCTGGTCTTGGAGGTCTACAGGGGTCTTGGCTGAGCGTGAGTCGCTGCAGGAGAAATTGCCGCCTGACAGAAAGCACATTTGTTCAAGCACAATGGCTTCATTTGAGATTGTCTGGGAGGCTGTCGACAAAACAACCAGATCACTGCCTGATTAGCATCCAGATGCTTGGAAATGTGGACGTTTCTGACAGTTTATTACATGTTGCGATGCCACAGTAGCGCACGATTCACATGCACACACGCAGCTCATTTAGAGGGGAATGATGTCAAAATGAGACCACTGAGAGGGGGGCGGGGATGGAGGAGCCCAAGGTAAGGAGTCTAGAGACTTCAAATAATCTCAAGTATTGATTTCATTTAAGCTCCAAGGCCCTTGATGGACACTTGCTTAAAAGTGCAGTGGCATATCTGTGAGACTGATCACTGTAGTTTTGCTTATGGTAAAAGCTGCATGCTCTATAAATAACAGCTTTCTATAATCAAAGAGAGCTGCGGATCCTAAGATGTGGTGACAGCTTAGTGGACGTACACTGTAATTTACCACAGAGCACTTAGTCCTGCCATTAAAATTACAAGGAAAAGTGCAGAGAAAAGGAATAAAGAGCTGTTTGACTTTTGGCTCTCTGGAGCATGTATGGATTCCTGCTGCGGCTGATATTTAACTGTCATCTCATGATGGATAATGTGTTTTACGTCAGCTATTTCAGGATTCTTCAGGTCCGATGTAGAGGTCAGAAAAACACAAATGACACACAAATCCTTATTCCAACCTTTTGAATCTATCACTGCAGATCACTTTAGTCTTCAACAGTGATTCTTGAATCTGTGTGGATGAATCTCACTAATGTAACACTCATTCAGTTATTTGTTACATCCATCCATCATGAGCAAAGCATCATGCTCTTCATCCTTCTATCAAAGGATAACACATATGAACCCCCTGATCTGCAGCTAAGTCAGCTAGTTTCACTGCAGCTACTGAATATCTACAAGTCTATGAAACGCTGGTCCGTTTGGCCTCTTGAATGTGCTTCAAATACCTGGGTGGTCGGTGGCTGCCTGCCCTGAATGCTCATTTTCTGCACAGTGGCCTCTGTGTGCTCCAAGAGTCCAGCTCCTCTTTTTCCTCTGGAAGTGGACATCCCGGAGCATAATTTGATTATTCCAAAGCAGGTGTTTTCAGCTGAATCCAGATAAGAGGACTCTGCGCCTTTGACACTAAAGTGAGTCCCATTAGATACGCTCAAAGCAGGGGAAGGTAAAGGCTTATTTTTTATCTAATCACTGACTGAGGGATGGGATTGACTAAACCTCAGGAATTCACCGTCTGACTTTTCAGTCTGACTCAAACACTCTTCATGCTGGGAATAGGAAGGGATTCTCCATTATTCTTGACTTAGTTTCAACGACTCTTCGTCAGTCCAAAAAGTGGATTAAGTTTACCCCTGTTCATACGGCTGCCACTTGTTTGCACAAGAATTGTCTATCTAATGTAATTACATGTTGCAGAGGGTCTGCTGAGTGAAGACTAAAGAAATGTGTGGACAGCAGATGCGGCTCAGTCTCGCCTGATCTCTTCTTTTCGGCATTTTTCATCCGAAGCAGCATCAGCTCCGGTGTCGCGGGGGTAAAGGTTGTCGGCGTGATCCCATGTCGCTCAGCAAACCAGATTTAGTCAAACCTCTTTGAAATCCTGGCAGATTGTTCTCTAATCCCCCCACACCACAAAACCCCGGTGTGTTACAATATTGCTGTGTGCAAACAAAAGGAATCCTGTCATGCCTGCGATTGAGCCGTCGGACCTTCTGCACTCTGCCTCTTTGCATTTTAATCGCACAATGATGCAGAAGTGACAACATCTGTTACACTTACTACACTTTCATCCATGCGGAGCAGGCATGTGCATGACGCACGGTGTGATTTCATCATTACTTTGTTTCTTTTTACAATTTGATGATGGTTTTACAGAAATTGTGATGAGGGTAAAGTTTGCTTCTTTTTAGGAAGCAGCTGAATGAGGAAAGCTCTCCAAATGAGGTCAGTGTCCCCTAATAAAGGTTTTCCTTCATTCCTGAAATGCCAGAAAGCAAAACAACTGCAGGAGAGTCTCACTGTAAATTCCCAGCACTGTCAAGGACACAACACTCATCCACGTTTCATCACAGTACTGGCTGATTGAAAGAGTTGTCCAACTCGGAGAGGAACAGCAAGAACTCCAAGGAGCCATCCTAAACAAACTCTGGTATCTGCATCATCTCCTCACAGCCGGTGATGGATGTCAGGTTTATGTGGGCTGAGAGGATGTAGGGAGAAAATCCACCTACCTTTAGTGGGAACTTCAGAGCGGGGCGCAGCCAGTTTAATCCAAGCCTTCACTGAATCTGTCCTTCCACCTTCATGCAAGAGCGCGCTCTCCCTGCCCTCCTTTTATTTCCTCCTGTCTCCCTGCGCTCCTCTCCGCTGCCTTTCACTCATGTCTCCGCTCTCTGAGCACGCGCTGGACGCAGAGGATGCTTGCATGCGGCGCGCGAGCTACGGAGGCAGCAGCTTTGGAGTGTGCTCAGGAGCTGCACCAAAGTGGAGTGCGTCCGTGCGTTTACGGCGCCGAGGCTGGGGGGGTGGGGTGGGGGTGGGGGGGGTCATGTGCGCATCAGAGAGCGTGAGCAGTGATTGCGCTGGCACGAGAGCGACACCCCCTCCCCTTCTTAACCCCTCCCTCATCAGGACCCCCACTGCACCGATCGAGGATCTTCATCATCAAGCAGATTAGTCAACCAACACCCCACCCCCACCCCTCCCCAAACGCGCGCGCACCGTGCGCTCTGGTCGCAGGGGAGAAGGTAATTGGGGAGTCAGTTGGAGATTTTTCTTTTGTCCTGAGCGGATGAACCTGCTGACCCTTCCAGAATGAATCTAAGTCGGGGTTAGTCCTCATGTTGGCGCCATTTACCTAATGGACTCAGAGAAAAACTGGAACAAAAATGGCTAAAAATCAAGTTCAGCCTCTCAGAGTCACCAATCATTCACCAAACTCACCCACATTGTCCCAAACCATCCAAACATATCTGCTGACTGCAGTTCAAACCGCCTCCTTTAACCTGAAAGACCTTTGACCACCTAAAAATGAAGCATTTAGACATTTTTTGTCATGTTTTAGTGAAACACTTTGAGACCACCATGCCTGTTCATTAAACCTTTATGAAAATAAAATAAAGAAAGTCTGCATTAAAAAAAGAAAATGATGCTTTTGGTTTGGAAAAGATCCAGCTCTAAAAGTTCTGCTTTGCAAGAGCTTCTGTGGGAAACGATGCTCCTTTAAGTGTCCTTTCTGCTTTTCCGTTTGTTATTGGCGCCATCCTCTCCTCTTTAACCCTTGTGTGGTGTTCATATTGTTGTTACTCAGCCAGTGTTCGTGGGTCTGGTGGACCCGTTGCATGTTGTGGTTTTTAATGGCTCACAATCAAACACTTTGATGTTAAAATACTTAACAGGTGTTTACCTCATCCATTTACAATCAGTATATTTGGTTAATATTTGCCCTTTACCTTTGTTAGATCACATTCACAACTCATTTTTTAAAACGAGATAAAGAAAATCAATTAAAATCAAGATATGAGTGGAAACAAATTTTCAAGTGAAGCAAGGATTTTCAAAACTACTGACTTTTATGTATTTTAACACAGAAACTGTGCCCATTCAGGTGCACAACACAAGCTGAACACATAGAATAAACATATTAGTCAAGACAACACATCAGCCCCATTGAACATATGGCCTTTTATCCACTAGCCTATACAACACATGGTCCTGGCTGCTGACGGCCTGGTCCTGTGGCTGGGTGCTGATGGCTTCGCTTTGGAACTGGCTGATGCTCAATCTGAATGGTTAATTGTAAATGGCATATTCTTATATAGTGCCTTTCTTCCTACAAGCACAAAGCCCTTTACAGTCACAGACCCATTCACACAGTCACACACATTCATACACTGGTGGCGGCTCCACTGCCAAACACACCACCATACCACCAGAGGGGGGTGGGGTTCAGTGTCTTGCCCAAGGACACTTCGACTCATGGGCGTGCAAGCCGGTAATCGAACCTGCAATCTTACGATCATGGGTCGACCGCCCTACCGCTGCACCACGGCCGCCCCAATCTAATCATCTTCTTCAGAGTCACTGTCAGACTCTGAATTTTCAGAAATGTGATCCTCTAATTCTGAAACCTCCTCTTCTGAATCGTCTCCCTCTACATCATCATCAAAAACGTCTCTCTCTTCTAAAATTAATTCCAGGGCCCTCTGCGCAGAAAGTCTTTTGGCCATTTTGATCAGTTGTGATAAGAAACCACACTGGCAAAGCTATATTTAGAGTGTCCCGCCTCCAATTTGTAGCCGATAAAGATTGAGATATTAAAGATTCCCGCAAGAAAGTCAATGGTCAAATGTGCAAGAGAACGAGAGCAAACAGAGTTGATGCTTGATCCCGTTCTAGACATTGACTGTTTCCGAGAGCTGGACTGAGCGAGTGTGACGTCGTCCATAGAAAAGGGTTTACTTTTTGGCCCCAACCAAATGAAGTCAGTTCAATCTCCGCTTTTATCATGATACGGAAGCCACCATGTTCCGGTCGATCTAAGTCATCATTTCTTTATTTTTTTTTTTTTTTTTTTTAACTTGTCCTGTCCAACAGCTGGGCAGACAGATGAGAGCTGAGGGCCTCTTGTGTTGGACAGATTTTACTTTAACAACTTTAACTTTTTTTTTTTTTTTTTTTTAGTAAAGAATTTAGCACTGAGCCACTCTCCTGCCCCCACCCCCCAATAAACCTAGACCTCTGTTGAAGCTCAGCTCATAAAAATACTTTTACCTGTGTGATTTGTGAGTCCTCAGTATTGTTGGAGCTGCAGGAAAATACACTATAATTTGTCAGAAATCAACTGAATCTCATAGGTTTTGGTAGAGTCGTTGACATTAGATCTGAGCAACTTAATTTCAAAATTGAAATGTCAAAGTATTGAGTTTAATCTGAAGCTTTACGTTGTTTAGCCTACTGGTAGAACTGATCATCAAACTTCTGTTGATAAAAGAGTTTGTCCTCATGCTATAGACCAAATAAACTTCTGCTGCATCCCAGCAGGCTGCATGCAGAAGCCACTTTGAAATCTCACTTTCCTTTGATTGGGCCCTGCTGCACAACAGTTGTCTTTGTGTGTGCAGCCCCTCTGGCAGATACACACAGTCAATGACTTCTTCTGGGTGATGCTTTTGTTTTCTTTTTATGTCCTTAATGAATTGCACAACAGCATTGAGTTTACAAAGCAGGCGTGTTTAAAATACAAAGAAAAGCATCCATGCAAAAAAGATCACAAAGCAAAATTACATCCAGATAGTTTTGCCTGGTTTGCAGTGTTGATGTGTGAGTTGTTACAAGTGGCATTTTAAATTGCTGTATTTGTGAAAGTATTCACACATTTTGTTCAGCGGCTGTCGGTTGTGAAGGTAAAGTTGGTGTTGTTAGCATGGACACCAGATTTGCAGGTGATGCAACCAGGGTTTAAAAACAACACATTTAACAAGCATTTTCTCCACTGCTTTGCAAACATTGCAAGATGAAAGGAGGAAGATGAAGGAACTAAAGTGATGCTTCGCTTGTGGCTGCACTTTGAAATGACTGAAATTTAAGGTAAGGAGAAATATTCACACCTAAGCTGTTTTTTTTTTTTTTTTTGCTGAAGGATAGAGGAAAAATGGAAGTGTACAAAAAATAACACAAAACGAAATGGTCATCTGAATTACATCAACAAATAGTAAAGCTGAATGCAGGTCTACCAAGCCTGCAGTGGTCTGTCATAGTCTGACTTAATCCCTGAGTCCGTCCCTAACGTCTAATTAAGGAAAACAAAAATAAACCTCCCAAAACCGTCTTACCATCACCTAAGGTGGTCCACAGGAAATATCAAGGTCATAGATCGCTCCATGAACACGTGGAGAAAATGTTCATGCATGTTTGTTCTACGTTCCTGCTGCGGGCAACAGGAAGTGAGCATTTATACAAGTAAGGGGGAAGTAGGTGAAACACAGGTGTGTCCCAGGTGTTTTTAACCCCCCCCAAATCCTTTTTGTTATTGCTGCTTGAGTGATAATTGCATGCTCCTCGCTGCAGCCTGACTGTTAGAAATGAGGAAATTAGCCAATCAGAGTGTGGTTTGTGTGGACACCCTACAGGCGTCCTATGGACATTTACATATCACGAACATACGAGGTCAGTAAGGAGCCAGTAATCGCCCCTCACCAATGACCAGTGTGGTGCATGTGGCATATGCATCACCCATCTGTCATAAGAGGGCGTAACTTACAAATACTCTACGTAACACTTTCCACATCCACAACAACGGTCAACACGTTCTCACAACCAACAAATCATTTATGGGTGCGTAAGGACCCCCTGTTGATGCTTTGGGTGAGCCCACCCTGACGTTTTTGGACGTGCTAAAAAAAGAGATCCTGAAATGCTGGGGATTCATTTACGTTTTCAACCAATAAAAACAATTTCTGTTACATATAACAACAAAAATGTGTACTATTGTAAGTGAACGCAGCACATTGAGCGCTGCTGTCAGACTAGATCAAGAAAAATAAAAGTACTTTTTGTTGTTATTAATATTATTTTTTATTATTATAAAGCCAAAGTCAAAATCTGTGAAACTCTGTGAAGTCATTTAATCAGAGCACACAGCATGTTGAAAAACAACGGGTTTGCACATATGTGACGTGGATAGTTGATCCCCACCATGTGTCCATGTCTGACGCTTGTGGTGGTAATGTGTTGTGATGGTACGTTCCATTTTTAATGCCTTCCTTTGTGGTGGCCGTGCGAGCCTTGAGGGAATTTCAAGACCCACCCGTGCTCCTCTGAAGATGCATCCGCTGATCTTTACAACCCTCTACGGACCCCAAAACACACAGAACCTGTGCGGGTCAATCCCCCTTATGGGTCATGGGACTAAGCATTCATTGTACACAACCCTTCTCCCAAAAAGCAGCTACTGAAGCTACGATGATTGGCTGAACAAAAATGAACCCTGACTGAAACCAAATAAATCAACTACAGCTTAACATTATTGATTTACTTTGGGTGCAGCAGATCGGCTAAGTTTAAAAATTGATCTATGTGTTTTAAGTGCTCAAAGTCTTTTTCATTCCAAGATTAAACATTTTATAAAAAACTGATGATACTTGCAGACGTTTCCTTTAAATATCCACGAAAGTGCTAATATTGGAATCAGATGAGAGCATGCAAAGGTGTGTGTGTGTGTAGGTGTGTGGGTGTGTGTCTGTGTATGTGTGTGTGTGTGTGTGTGTGTATGTGTGTGTGTGTGTGTGTGTGTGTGTAGTAAAGTATCTGAGCTGTCAAATGTATAAACGGCAGCAATAAAATGAGCCATAAGAAGAGCAGCAGGAAGGACCTGTGGTGGATTAAAGGTGGGGGAATCCAAGTGGAGTAAGTGGTGTCAGCTGGTTGGAGCTAATACCATAACCCCTCAAATGGGGGGAGCCAATAAAGAATAGCCAGCAGCCCCTCCTCCATGCCAGACAGAGATGCACGCATAGAAAGACTTGCATCATTTCAACATCAAAACTTTGCTTGTTCCTCTGAAGTCTGGCAGTTGTCGCTGATGTTGACCTAAATTCTCTCATTTTCCTTTTCTACATGATTTCCATGCACTCCCACTCCCCCCTTCATGCTCGTGTCATCTCACCTCGCTCCTGCATATTGAGGAGCAAGCACACACTTTAACCTTTAACGTCTTGGTGGGGGAATGACAGCTGGCACACATCACTCTGTGGAAAAGGTTATTGAGGCATTAGCATTTGGTCTTCTCTGTTTTTTATTCTGAATTTTCCTGCAGATGGACCTGACCTCAGTTCAGACTGAATTCTCCTTTTCATCGAGTCATTTCATATTAAAATACACAACTGTCACTGAATAAAGATGGTTGGGGTCTTTCTTTCTTTCTTTTTTATTACCATTTTATGCTGCATTTATTACTGAGACTCACATAAATAAAAATAAATAATAAATCTCACGTTGAATCAGATATGTCACTCAAACAATGAGAGGACAAAGAGAGAAAATGGTGCTGTAGAGACTGCAAACTGTATTTTAATGGGAGTTAAGCAGTATTTTATGCACTCAGCAGTCCTGGCTGACAACCCCACTCCCAGATCATCTCTGTCCAGATGGCATGGCGTGGCCCTAGAGGACTCCATTTTTAATCCTCTTGGCTCAAACTCGGCAAAGCAAGAGGTGGAACGGCTGCTCTGAGTCAAGCGTCAATCAGGACATTTCATACTGACCCGCTGCTGTGCGGGACGCAGCAGTGTCACGGACAGGCTTTACAGGCCCATCAGAAGGGAGGGGGGCTAATTCACCGTGGTAATTCCACAGAAATGTGATGGACGTTTAATTGAAGCTCCAAAGCTATCACTGCTCCATCATGTCGACAGCATGGATGTGAGGGACGATTTCCTCGGTTTATTTTGTGCAACAAATAAGCTGCAGAGTATTTATAGTGCTTTGTATAAAGAGCTTCATATGTCATGGTTGGGATGGGAATGTGATGATTCTGAATTCAAATCCATAGAGTTTTGGACCTTTTAGTTCCATAAGTTGGCTATGAACTTCTTAAAACGCAGGATATAAATATGAGATATTCGCTGAAGATACTAAAAAAAATAAACAAACAGTTTGAACTAATCAGAACCACTTGTTCAAAAATCTGATCAATAAGGGATTTCATGAAAGATCTAAATGTGTCAACCATGTTAAGACATTGATCTCATTGTGAGAAAGTTAACCATCTAAATGTATCTTAGCCTTAAAGCTTCTTTGTACATCTACACTTGAAAAATTAAATGAAATATGTTGAGCTGGACTGTGAAGAGCCACTTCCAATGTTCTGAGGAGGCATAGAATATGTTAAAAAGTAAACTTCAGTTCCACTCCCATCATCTTTGGATCAATTTGTTCCAGTGGTCTTTAAATCATGATGATTCGGTTTTTAGCCAAAACCTCTGTTGTTTTCTAGGACATAGTTTCTGCAGAGCAGCAGAGGTTCAGTCATCACAAAAATGCCACAAGAACAAGTTAAGAACACCAAAAACCCAATTTTTAACATAGTGGATCTCAAGAAAATAGCATTATCATTGAAGTCTATTTTCATTTTGCTGAATTCTGAGATGATATGAGAGGTCACGCTTGACAGTTTGATTGTTCTTCAGATTCTGGTCAAAGTGCTGTCCAGTTAAAGTACAAACCACCCTGGGATTCAGAAACCGTGGCGGATCCTCAGTGGAAAAGCGGCATAAGCAAAAGGCGACGCATGACTGAGCTGCAGCAACGGCTGAAGTTCTCCACCAGGATGGGAAACTTTGAAAACCGTCACTTCATGTCGATGCAGGAGAGATGCTGGATTATGGGGTTCACATGTTTTTTTCACCAGACCAGATGACTGTTACCATGTCCAAACACATTAATGTTGATGAGCTAGACTACATCTGCTGAGCTGGAAGGTAAAGATACATGGAGATTTATCTATTTGTAAGTCAGTTCCGATTAAAATAAAAACACAAAGAGCAAACAGTCAAATTAAAGACAAACAAGGTGACATATTAAAGAATGAAAGGCATGTGCAGTAGGGGTGGGGGTGTGTTGGTGGTTAAAGCTGGTTAAAGCTTTGTTGTTGAAGTTTGACTTTTTCACTAAAGGAACATGTTTATTCAGAAACACCCAATAAATGAAACTTTTTTTTCCCGGGCCTCTTGGAGTTCAGCTGGCAGGAAGAAGGAGGAGGCAGGAACAGGGATGCTGTGACAACAAGGACCCAGGTGTAGATTCCTATTAAAGGCTCAGCTAATGGATTCACCAGACCGTCTCTCGCCAGATCACGCAGCTCAGTCCAAGACGAGCCTGTCCTTAGGGAGGCCTGGCCCAGAAGAGGGCATCTGCAGCGACGCTTTGCCTCTTCCTTTCTGTTTCACCTCATTTCCCGGCGTGGAGGGTGCAGCCGTTCTCAAACCGCGATGTCTGTTCTGTGTGTTTTCAGAAATAAGTCATTGTTAAGCAGAGATGAGAAAGAGGAGAGCCTTTGTTTGTCATGAAGGTTCAAACTGAAGTGAGACATATACTTTATTTCTTATTTTGGGGTTAGAATAAATATAGGAAAGAAATAATGAGTTTATTTTCATGCACTGTCACCACATCCAAAACAACCAAAATAAGAATTTCAGACATCACTATCGTTGCCTTTTTTTTTGTTGCTTCGCAGCAAAAAAAAGAATAAATAAATGGTTGCAAACTTCCATATTTTTGATTTTCCACATCAGGTTGGAGCCACAGTCTGTTTCTACGAGCTGCTTTTAATTGAGAGAACATCCAAAGTGTCAATCTCTGCAGAATAATGTTTGATTGAGCCTGTGAGTCTTTTCATAATCAAGACATGAGTCACATTGAAGAGAGTTTTTATGGGAAACCCAGATACTGATCACAGTATCAATGCTGCATTCATGTGAATGAAGCCATGATTAAAACAGACGCTGTTGGAGCGGAGAAAGCCACACACTCCGTCTGCTTGTGCCCTTGCAATAGAGGTTGCCATTAACAACAATCAGAGCAGGCACTGGGAATAAGACATCTAATCACTTTCTCTAAGCTGTAATGCCAACCTAATGAAAGAGATTAAAAACACTTATTCGAGAGAGGCTGATGCATGTTTACCAGCTGATGTTTTCTTTTCCCTCCAGACCGACACAAAAGGAGGGACCAGTGTTGGAGGAATTATTTTAAACCGCTTTGAAAGATACAGGAAGCAGATCCAGGTTCCACCCGAGGTCCGGGAGAGAAGCCATAAAGAAAAAAGAAAAAAAATGGGGTCACATTTCCAGCAGGAAGATTGAAAAGTGAAAACTGTTTCAGAGTTTGGATGATTGGACGATTTGATCAGCAATCTCTGTGAGTAATCAGTTCTGACAAGTGAACTCCTGTTGGCGGCACGCTGAGCTGCAGAATGAGTCCATGAGACGTCGTCCGCTGGTGTCCGCCCGGCGTCTCGCAGAGGTTTAGAGCGGGAGTGGGAAGAGCACATTAAGCACGGTGGAGATTAGGCTGGCCGGACCGTGAGCTCCAGCTTGCAGAGGTGGAGGTATATTGAGAAAATGCTGGAGGATGAGCTGAACAGGAGGGCGGCGGTGCAGAAACCACAACAACTCGCCACAGGCTTTGAGCCTTGCTCTGAAACCACACTATATTAGGTTTTCACGCTGTCCAGCTGAATGCAGCCGAGCGCCTCACGCTTAAGCCCATTGATGGCATTCTAGCATTTCACTCAGGCCGTGGAATTGCTGCTCCATTTCAAGGTGAAACGGATAGTTCTGTTTTCTCATTTGAAAAGAAAACAGCTCATCTCACAGTATCCGTTTGTAGGGGCTAAATGGGTGGCTGACACACTTACTGCAGAGTGCTTTCTTCTCTGGGGCTGGTTCACTGCGTTGGGTTAAATACTTAGGTCTGTCCTGTTAATGGAGGAGAGCCAACTTGGATGTTTTGGCCAAAAAGGACAGACATGTAATCTCAGAGGGAAGAGCGGTGCCAGGCAAACAGCTTTTCTGTTTGTCCACGGCACAGAATTAGATCCCCCCCCCACCACCCCAGCTCCCCTCCCACCAACTTCGCAGGGTTATTATTATCTGGATTCCCACAGTGTGGCCAATCAGCAGATGTGCTCAAGCCGAATTTGTCAACATTCCCAACAAGCCTCTCACCCACCCCATTTGCCGGTGATACTGTATCATCTGACAGAACGCAGCCAATTCCCCATTTATGGAGCAGAGTTTCTGAATGGAGGTCTTCCAGTCCAGTTGACCGCCTCACAGCGGCAAATATCCAAACACTGACACTCCGTGGCTACACTTGAATTTTGATGTTTTATTCACTTTGTCATCCGTTTCCCTGTTTCATGAGCATCTCAGCTTTCATTTCATTATCCTAAGGGGGGGGGGGGGGGGGGTCTATTAGTTTGTCATAGATTCTGCAGTTGTTCCTGTTCAAAATCTGAGCTTTGTCTGTGAAGTTCACCAAAGCAAAACTTCATCTGCAGGAGACAGAATGTACACCAAGAATCCAGAATTTTTTTTAAATTATTATTATTCATAAAGTATTTATTTGTGTAACAGCAGAAAATAATCATTTGGTCAAAAACAAATGTTCACCTCAGTACTTTGTAATGTAAACCTGGTGTCAGAGACAGAGGTCAAAGGGTTCCCGGGTCTTCAGCAGGTTTGCAGCTGCTATTGTCTTCTCCAGAGCTGTGGAGTTTTGGTAAACACAGATTTCACAGATCTGCTATGGGACTGAGGTCCTGAGACCGGTTAGAACATTCCAGAACCTTGAAATGTATGTCATGCAGCCACTGCTGTGTTGCCTAGGCGACATGTCATCCTGGAGGATCCAGACACCTTTCATCCTCTGTGATGGAAGGAGGTTTTTTCCCAACATCTCATCACACATGGTCTCATTTATCCTTCCTTAACACTCATCAGTTGTCCTTTTCTGTTCGCAGTAAGGCAGCCCCACATCATGATGTTTCCACCCCCATGCTTCATAGTAAGTATGGTGTTCTTGGGGATGAAACTCAGCCTTCTTCTCTTCCCAAACGAGTGGGGCTTTTACCAGAGTATTTTGTTTTGGTCTCGTCTGACCACATGACCTTCTCCCACTTCTCCTCAGGAACATCCAAATGAAGACTGTGGTCCCCAAGAGCCACGGTCCTGCCTGTTTTCCAGTTCTCCCTCCCCGACTTGCTGCTACTTTGCTATTTAAGGTAATCAAAATCCTGATGGACTGAGCTCACCTGTTTAAGGTATTCAGCATAATGCAATCCAGGGAGAGCTGGAAGTGAGGGAGAGTAATGGCTCTTTAGGACCAGGCTTGGTTAGTCCTGATCCAGATGGTCTCGGGTAAACTTCAAATGAGCAATAATGTCAATTAATAAATCATAAAAAAGGTCAAAAGAACAAAATAAGACTTTCAACTGAATAAAAGCTACATGCGTGAACCACCAGTAAAACATGTTAACAAACTCTACAAACAGCGACAAAGAACACATAAGAACAAGAGAAAATACTAATATTATAAAAGCATTTTTAAAGCTTTATATGGTATGATTGTGGATTTAGACCCACAACCTTACAACCTCAGGAAGGACACCATTCCAGACCAAAAAACACAAGAACTTAGGCGAGGAAAAACTAAACTGAAAACGTTATTTTAGTTCCAGTTAACCAGGTGTGATTGCTGTTCGGTTGCAGACGTGTCAGTTCGTTAGGTCCTCTGTCCATGTCACGATCAGTGTGACTGTGCAGCATAAATACACATCAATCTATTTCCTCCTATGAAGGATTCCACATATTTCTTTTTTAAAATGGGTCAGGACAATTCTATGCACATACAGTAAAGACCAGATGAAAAGAGCAGAAGAAAGAGTATGCAATAATCCTGACACCAATACCAGAAAATGACTTTCTTCACCTTGTCCCTGAGGAACTGATTTCAGCGTGAGTTATAGGGTCCTCTTTCATTCTGGAGCACATGCATGAGCCTTAGGAAAGGGGGTGACATGTTGCACTTTACTGATGGTTCTTTTCATGAGGGACAAGTCAGCGCTCAAACCGAAGCATCAGGTTAGATAACTTAATGCAGGTTTTCTCATCCAAGAGGCAAACATGGTTTATTTGTGGTCAAGAGTTCTAATGCTCTGACACATGTCTTCACTAACTGCAGGGGAATAGGAGGGAAAGTCACATTAGGGGGTGATTTTTGGTAATAATAACACCCAGTCTATTTCAGTATTCTCCACCAGCAGCTACTGGGAGCTGCTACCTTTGAACATGTGAGCTGATGGTAAAATATCATTTGAAATGGTTACTGGCTGACAGCACAGTTCACAGGACTTTTGTATATCTCATTTTTACATTATAGTAGGAAGGGAAAGGGACTGGAGAACAGACTAAGCAGTGTGATCTGATTACAAAAAACATCATTTTCTGTTTCCTCCATGCACTAAAATGGAACTGCAGGCATTTTCCTACGTGTTGCTTAAAACATTCTGACTCTGTGACAAATGCCGTTGGAGTTTTGGCAGATTCTTGGGAAAAAAATCATCTGCAAAATTCTTCTGATCACTCTAGCTTCTGAAGTAGTACAGCTGGGCTTCTTTTGTGAAGTTTACTTAAGTATAAGTAGAAGAATAGAAATATTTATCATGTTCATTAACTGTATTCTTCAGTCTGAATGAGAACATTTTAAGTTAACATTATGTACAGTAGATAGTCCACAGAAAGAAAACTTCAAACATATTGCCTCACTATAGACTAAGTACTGTAGTAGTACTCCTAAATAGACATCTACTCATTGACTTCTATAAAAAATCATCCCAAACTCCCAAACCAAATTTTTATTTAACTGAAACTGTTTTTGCACAAAAACCATCAAGTTTTCTTAACAGCTGAATAGAACCAAAACAGCCCAATCTTTGTTGAACGTTTAAAAGTTCGAATGATTCCTCCAGCTGAAAGTATGTGGAAGTTCACAGTTTTCAGAGAGCACAAAGTGTTTGAACATTTTCCCATTCATTTCCTATAGGGCAAGAAATATGCCTTTCATTTCAAAAATCATAAAGTACATGAACACCAAAGGTTTAGGCTGGAATGTCATCTCCTTATTTTGATACCAATAAGGCTAAAATCACTGAAAGGGTAGAAGATGTTTTAGTAAAATAATACATTTTAATTGCAGACGGTTTTCTTTCCTGTTTCAGGGGAAAAAATAAAGTCTATCCTACATTTGAAGTAGAGAGAAACAAACTGATTCTGCTTTGCACTCAACAGAATGTTTTATGGTGTCATTTAAAAAAAAAAAAGCTCTCATTTTACAACCTGTCAACACACACTTTTAAATGACCTGCCACCAACAGGACCAGCCCGCCTCGTGTGAGTTCTGATCATTATTGAGCTTCACTTGTGGTGCGCTTGAGTGCCACATCATTATTAAAATGGTTCTTTCCAACAGGCGCAGGCAAAGAGTAGTGTTGGCAGCCGGAGGCCTCAAGCTGTTCAACCTTACGCTGGCTAATTGCTCTCTGTTAGGAAGGACAGAATGTGATCGCTCAACAGTGTTCAAAGCTCAGGGAGGAACTGTGCTAATGACACAAGTTTCAAAAGAAGGACTTGGCTGCATATGGTGGGGGGCAGGAGACGGGCGCCATGACCACATTCAATATGGAGGCAGAGCCAGACCTTTATGTGTTCACAAACCTGAACAAAGATGAGACTGTTAAGTTTTATCATCCCCATAGATGTGAGGGACATGGTTACCCCAACCCCACATCTGGATTCAAATAATAAATATAAAAAAATGAAAAACCTCTGTCTGATGTTTGGGTTTTTGTTTGCATGAATAGAGTAAAGGAGCAAAAAAAAAAAAGAAATCAAATCTAATCTAAGTTTATTTCTGCTTATGTAGTGTATTTCCCAGGATGCATTGTGGCGACTGAATGGAAGAAGAGCAGTTGTGTCTCTGATGTCCCTCATCTACGGTGGCCCGGAAGTGCAAATCACATCAACAAATCACGCGACACAAAAAGATTTTAAAGATCAAGATTAAAAAAGCAAAATAACTAATAAAAAACATTTCAGAAAGCAAAACAAGATCTTTGATACCAAAACGTAAAAACGAAAACATTTCAGAAAACAAAATTAATTTCCAAAAAATGAAACCCCTTGAGAAAGTGGAAATGGTCGGAACCGGAAATCCCTGCCTGGATGCTGATGTCCAGCATCGCTTCCTCTAAAATAACTTTGGTGAAAATGATGGACAAACGTCATCAGTGATATCCCAGAGTTACTTCCTGGTTCTTGTGATAACAGAAGAAAATACAGACATTATGAACTTTATTGCACTGATTTCTCATAGTTCATAACTGTTCCGGTTCCTCAAAGCGTTTCATTTTTTTACCATTTCGTTTTGTATTCTTGAATTTAATTTTTTTTTCTGAATTTTTTTTCTCTGACATTTCATTCTGTTTTCTAAAATGACTTTTTTGTCTGAAATGCATTTGTTGGTTTGTTTGTTTTTTACATTTTGGTTTCTGGAATTTTGTTTTGTTCTCTAAAATGTGCACTTCAGGGCCACCGTACTTATCCATGACACCAGCCCCATTGGTTTCTGGGTAGCTGATCTGTCATAGTAATAAATGTGCTAATTTGTAAAAATGACATTTCAGGGTCTTTGTGACTTCAGCAAATGGACAACAGTCTGACCTCCTCTATGAGAACATTTAGTTTCTGTAAAGCTTTGCAGACAACTGTGATCCATTTATGCTAAAAATCTGATTTTTTTCAAATAAATGTTTCATGCTCTTTCATGCTGCTGGAGTTTTAAGAGAGGATAATATCAATGACACTAAGAACAAATGTCTTTCTTTCAGTTTAGAATGAATAAAATCAAATAATGTCAGCTTGTAAAAGCAGAAATTATGCCTCAGTTTCCACTAGATTACAAGAAAATGTGTCACGGTTGCAGAAATGCTGTTGCCTTTGATTGTTTAGCTGAAGAGGATGTGACTAATGAGTTCTTGAGAACTTGGGGAAGACTAAAGTAGAAGCTTTTTCCTTTTTCTTCAAAGACTGAGGGATTTTTTTAAGACTGGAAGTCTTGCAGAGTCATTAATCAGTATGGCAGGCTTCTTTTAAATGTTTTTCTCATCGCGCTCCTGCTGTAAATCCACATGAAGATAAATTGTTGCAGAAAAAGATCAGAAAAACAGGGCAGCAAAGAGTTTACCTCCCCTCATCACAACTCCTTCCTGCTCTGCCCTTCTTGCTCTGGTGGGGGCAGAGCTGATTCTCATGGAGGCATTTTAAAGTTTCTTCCTTGTTTACTGCTGCTTTCCTCCTCCTTTTTTCCTGCTTCTTAAATCAAAGGATTCTGAACCGGACCAGCAACCCATCGAGCAGCAGCACAATTTTGGGATTTTAAACTGGGTTTCTTTCAAAATCAACAAATTTGAGCTCTTTTTAAATAGTCTGCTGTCAGTATAGCCTTTATTTAAATCCACCCACACGGCTGTGTGGGGGGTGGGGGTCACCTGCATGGGTCCCGCAGGTTTTTGGTGTCTGGGTCCGTGGAGGGTCGTGGAGAGGTGCGGCTGCATTTGAAGGGGAACAGAGGTGTGTCCTGCAATTCCCTTCAGGCTTGAAGGGAATTGTTGAAAATGGAACGTACCATTGTCGTGTGACTGGTAAGGGTTTTGTGAAGTGTTTGTAAGTATTCTACACAAACTACACTCGGATTGAATAAATGAAAAATCTGTACGTCACACCTGCGCTTAACCTGCTTCCCCCCATGTGTTGTACCAGTGTTCACTATGACCTGTCACCCGCAGCATGCACTCATCTACCCATGAGGGCAAAGTAGGACATCAGAAACACAGACTGTTGAGGTAAAAACATCCATGAAAAATAACTAACTGACAGTGTTAAAAAATCACCATAGAGAATTTTCATTCCAAACAGACGCAGTAAGTCCAGGTATTTCTCTGCTGTTTGAAGATCTCTTCGCTTTTCCCTTTTTTTTCTATAAATTCTTTAAACCTATGAGCATTTTATTTTGAAAGTCATTTTTAGTAAGAAAGAGAGTTTGGCTTAGAAAAAAAAAAAAATTCTGTTTTATACCAAAACTAAGCTTATTTGGGTGTGCGTGCTGTCATTGATAATCAGATCCTAATCCAAAGGTGATAATGAGAAAACCGAGTCTCTAGTCTCCTCTGAACATGAGAAATCACAGAAATGGAGGTTTAAATTCCAAGTGACATGAATGGATGGATGGAAATCTTGTTACAGAGGTGTAAGAAACAAAAATGATGCAGGAAAATGGAAAAACATGCTTTCATCTGGCAACACACTGAACAGGCCTTTAGCAGCACATGTGAGGTCATCTGTGCTGCTTTCACACCCTCCTCCCCTTTATTACATTCCTTGTTGCCTTTTGGGTGATGGGTCTGCTCCCACATAAAGATGATGAAAAGGAAACAGTCCTGGAAGAAGACTCCTTCATCCATTTTTAAACAATGAAATCACCGATGTATTATTTATGCGGCAAATGTCCTGCTTGGGATATCAAATGCACTTTTGAAGTTGAAAAAGGTGTATCTTTTCACCTTGTTTGAAGACACTCCAACAATATAAAGGAAGGTGGGCGTGTACACAGAATATCAAGCTGAGAGCGTGTTTACTTATTTATCCGTTTCATGCGTTTGCTCTTTTAGGACTCAGGTTCACAGGAAGTGCAGGGTGAACATGGGAGACTTTTGGGTGAGGAGGATATTTCATAAACTGCAATAAGTATTGTGTGCCAGTGGTAAGTTTTTCCTGTTTGAAGGCGCCGCCGTTCTCCTCTGGGACCTACATATTGCTTTTTCTATCCTATAGAAATGGACTGACAGCTGCTCTCTAACTGTGGAAATGACGACTGAATAGAGGATGAACTGGCAGAAACCTCTTTAAGTCTGATCAAGGTCAATTGCTTGGATTTGAGCATTTTCTGACACAAGTATTTAAAGATGTTCATCTTTTAACTTCTCCCAGAGATGTTGCTGCTTTTTTCGCAGGCGTGTTCGTCGTGCGGCATTTATCAATTCACTCATGTGTCCTCATAAGCAAACACGCTTCCGCAGCAATATCTTGTTCAAAGCTAACCCGTGGCCCTTTCTCTGGGTTTTAGCACCGCACAGCCTCTGCAGCTGACATTAAATCCTACATGTCACTGCTGTCGGAGACGAGCCAGGCCTCTCAGGAAACGTGAGGAGCATTTCTTTTCGTCCCCGTCCCGTGTGCATTAGCAGCTGCAGGCCTGCTCCGTTTTCATCAGCACAAGAGAATGTGACAGATAACTGAACACTTTCCACACTGCTGAGCTGGATCTGCGTGCCATTTGTGCCAGAATGGCAAATTGCACTTTGTTAACTGCCAGTGTTACATTTAATAAACGCATGCACTTGTGCATTTCTTCACGTTGTTAATGCCTTCTCCTTCTGGTTGGCGTCTCCAAAGCCCTTTCTAGCCTGCAGGTCAGATGGCTGTAAATACACAGTGGATTCACAGTACCTGGGGGGTTAGGTACAAAGTCACCACTACTGCTCTTCATACTTTTATACTTTTAAGGCCTGAACATGGTTTATTCTTTATAACTTCACCATGTTGTCTTCTTCCAGTCTTCAGAAACTGAACTTTTTCTGAAATTTGAGGACAGTCAGAGGAGGTTGAATACCAATAAAAATACATTTAACACCCCCCCCACACACACACACACACACACACTGGGGACATGGCTTTCTTAAAAAAGGACAACAAACTATAAAGCAAATACAAATGTTTAGAAGCCGTTATAAACTGTCGGATAAAAGAACCTTTGATGCTACATTTATATCTGACATAGAACACAATAGAGGAGGGATTCTATGCATTTCCTGTTTACTGCTCCCTTTCAAGCAACAAATCAAACTCTTTTTAACTGTTTTTGGCAATTATTTACAAAATGAAGACAATTTATTTATTTTCTGTTCAATTTATGACATAAAATCTGATTCCAAATGTCTGTGTTTTGTCATTTTTATGGTATTATTCCATTCTTTTTAGTGGTTGAAATAACCAGTAAATTAAATCAAACATACATTTGGTCTTTTGGTGTGAGGCCAAAAACACCAAACAATATTTATGTGAGGATAACTCAACAACGGCATGCGCTTGATGTTTGTTATTGGTGAACGGGTCAAATGAGGAATGAAATATGAATGAGGAGATGTGTCTGAAACACTCACTAAAGAAAAAATGAGGAAGATGAGCGTCCCAGACCTTTCATTTTTAAGATCTTGTCAAACTCTCTACCTGCAAATCTCTGGCTCTGTTTTGATGAATGACAGGTGTTGACCCATCAGAGGTGATGACACCAACACTCAGGGACGGGGCGGGGGGGTCAGCTGTTTTCCTCTAAACAGAAAATACAGTTGGTGTTATAATTGGTCCAGTTGTGGCCTCACGAGCAGACGGATGTGTGAAGATTTGATCGAACAAATGCATTTGCCAATGTGGGAGGAGCTACAGTCAAAAGCTTGAGGTGTCATTGCTACATGGAAGTCTGGAAGGCCTGGATGATGTCGAGAGATCAGGTTTATTTTTTGCAGAGTTCCATTGGTCTTTCGGTCTCCATGTCTGTATTCATGACATCATTTGTTCCTTAAGGATGGAGAAGTAAGAATATTCACAACATGAGGAAAGCCTGTTTAAAATCTCCTGCAGCCAGAGGTTGGTGCATCTTAAAGCAGTAAAATCTTTATTGAAGCAGAGATCTGCAGATTTTAAGATTGGATTATGACCCCCCCCCCCCATTATATTCAGCCAGAGACGACAGGACTTCGGCGCTCTGAGTTCTTTTCCGTTCTGTTGGTTGTCTTCAAACGTTTGCCGAAAGCAGTTTGTGTACCTGCACCGCAGCATCAGCAAACACCTTCCAGAGTGTTTAGTTTCTCCTTTAGATGTATTATCACATTGGTTCCATAAAGGGATCTATTTTGGATGTTCTCGCTTTATGTTTTGGGGAAGCTCAGTTTGTTTGTCTGGGTGACCCACAAACCCACCAGAAAGAAACAAGGATTTGGAAAAGATTTTTGAACGTCCCACATCTGAATAAAAGCTCTTTTCTCAGCTTTTCTGTGAGATTAGACTCGTATGAATCATCAATCAATGCTAACGTTAAAGGGAGCAGTTAAATTAAAATGTGTCAGCCACACTCACAGCACTAACCGGCACTGACTGTTTCTGCATAAGACCAACGGTCATCACTAGCAATACAGACTTTGTGGGCAGTCACAATTTTATTTTTTACTTCCCCGCTTTATTTTAACAAGGCTCTGTGTCCCTTCAACTGCCATTAACAATTTAAAAGGACGTCCAATTTTCCAGAAACCTCAATTTAGAACTAAAGTCAAAAAGAGATGTGATTCAATACAGACTATCTTGTTATGGAAACACAAATCAGAGAGATTAAATCGATAACAAATGTTTGAAATATGATGTTCTAAAGCTAGGAGCAATAAGAAATTTTGTTTTTTTGGTTATATTTTAGTTATACTATGTGTTTTAATGAAGCGATCCACGTTTGATCGTGTTCACAATCTGTTGACTTTTTATTATTTTTAGACGCGAAAAAAGTTTTCTCCTTTCTGTTCCTTTTTCATTGTCACAAAAATAGTCTGTGTGTTGTATTGTTTTGTTTTAGAACTATTTTGTGGGAAATAAATCAATGAACTAACCTTGCAAAACGTTTGCTCAGAACTGAAGACTGAACGATTCCTGCTCCTTCATCCCGCGGCTCATCTGAAAAGAAAAAACACTTTGTGGAACCGTGTCATGGATTAATGGCATTTGGAGAAAAGAAATACACCATTACTTACTAATATAAAATATTCATAGCAAATGTTTCAGTTTGTTCTGAAAAGTAAAACAAAAGAAGATACCATTGAGTGAGAAACTGCGATTAGGTTGCATGCAGTGAAAAATAAAGCAGATTTTCTGGGTTTCCATTTTTCAGCAGATTTTTTTTCTGACCTTTGCTTTAATGGAGAATTTGACTCCTGGAATAACCACATCTATGAAAATACAAAAAAAAAGAATGACCATGCCTCTGCACAGCGCATGACAACAAGATCTGTGGGCTCAGATTGGATTCTCAGCCTTTTGTGTGTGTGTGTGCTTTAATAAAATATTCTGTATTACTGTGTTGCATCTGAGACGTGGATGTCATTGATTTTCTTCTTCCAGTTCAGTGAAAATGTAAAAATCTGACACAGTTGGCTTTAGAATTACAAATAGCAAAGATCTGGGGTCCTGATTTACTCTGATGGAGAACCGAGCAGCTTGGAAAAAATAATAATTCTGGCTTGGACTGTTTTTCTTGTAGGAAAAAAAAAAAAAAATCTATTTTAATTATTAATTGGACCAAAATCAAACCTAAAATGTCTGATGAAAATGGTGTTTTGAACATGTTCTTGTAGAATTTTTCTCATAATGGAGGGCATTTATAAAGAATACTAAGATTAAATTTGCATTTCCAAGTATTTCTTTATTCAGATCAAACAGGAGCTGATGAAAAAAAAATGTTGTTTGAAAACGATTTATTGTTTTAAAAAACGTTACAATTACTGAAAAGTTACAGGAAAGTTTTGTCTTAAATCAAGTTTAATAAGATTGTTAGACTAAAAACCAGAACAAAAATATTTTGTGTTTTTGCTCCACTCTATTCCGATGCATCCACCTGCAAACAGATCCATGAACGTCTTTATTTTCCTCATCTGAGCTGGAATCTGGATCAGAACTGGCCAGCTGGATAGACACGATGTGGCGCTGATGTTAGGTTGGGGGTTCTGAGTTCTGTAAACAGAGAGCTCTTAGCAACGGGGAGGGGAAAGGGGGCGGGGTTGTTTCATATCAACAGTCCTACTCACAACTCAGAGGTGAATTTCTAATTAACTTCTGCTGCTCTGCAGAAACTGTCCTAGAAAAAGACACAAACCCTCTGACTTTGGCCAAAAACGTCATCATCATTAAAAAAACATCAGAAGATGGACTTTAAATAAAGACACCAGTGGTCCCTCCATAAATGTGAACATTGACAGTGAACACAATCAAAAGTTTAAATTCTCCTCCCTTCGGACAGCCCCAGGAGGGCTGCTGTGAGGGTTTCGTTTGCCCACTTCATGGAGGACGGCTTTTAGAACACAGCTGAGGATATAAGGTTAGGATTAAAAGAACATGGAACAGCTCCCTTAAGAAGGTCTCTGTGCTTCCATAACTGCCTGACAGTTTAAGGTGTGGCTGAATTGTTACGAAGGGCTTTAAAAGGAGGGGAGGTAAACACAACGTCTCACACCGCTACATGGAAAAACAATAATGTCAAGAAGCACAATAACGCCTCTCCTCTCAAGCTCTAAACGTCTCTGAGCAGATGCAGGAAACTTCCAGAAAGGGCTCATTTTCTTACTCTTTGCACTGCATCTCTGATGATAAATCCAAGCAGCGCAGCTGTTACTCATGCTTGAATCCCTCTGCGCTTCTCCTTTCAGGGTAACCCAGCAATGCGGAAATGAAAGAGGAGCAGAAATTTGCAAATTAGAGTCCTTCCTTCCTCTGGCAGGTTCCTTCAAAGAGGCACTGACAGGGCTCAAACCCAGAGCTGATGTCACTCAAGGAAATGATAATTAAATCGGGGAGGCCCAGGCCTCGCGCTTTTCCACTGAATAGATGTGGGATTGTCTCCAGTTTCAACTTCCCTGCAATTCTATACAATCAATATTTGATCAGGGAGCCATGCATCAAGCCTGTGCATCTCCCTTTTCTCTTTAAATTCTCTGCTCAGACGTCTGATGCTGCGGTTCAGCGATGCCAATATTTGATTTTTATGTTTGCTGCAGCTGTTTGAACCCTTTAAAGTGTGGGTGACATGGTCTATTTTAATAAGCCAAAATATAGTGAATAGTCTCTATTTCATGTTGCGATTGTTTTTAATATTTTTCGAAAAAGAATAAATAGCGAAAAACGCGATATAAACAACGAGGACGGCCGCCGGCTTCACGCATTCCGCCGAATTCTCGCCCCCCTGTTTGTGACGTAACGAAAGGAAGACAAGGCAGACAACATGGCTAGCACCGATAGCGAAGCACAGAGTGATGCTACCGTCTCTATTAGCGATTTATCATCAGATGAACAGAAAGATGAAGAGGAAAGTTGCGGAGATTATCATGATGATGAGTCACTTTTGCAACCGTATCGATTCGAACCCTTTTGCGAAAGTGAGGAGGATATAGTATAGCAGAAAGTAGTAGGTCTAGTGATGCCGATGACGATAGCCAGCATGAAGATTCGGCTAGACTCCAGTAAGTCTAAAAAATGTATAAAATTAAATTACTTCACTTACCCTAAAATATACTCAAAATGTCCCCTTTTGGCCTAATCTAAACAAAGGTAAACACTGGTTTTCAACCCAATTTACAAAATAAATGTCACAAAATAAAAGTTTCCCAGATATTACTACTCTTTAGTTAACAAAGTCACTGTATACCATTAACAACTGTGGAACATTAACAGTTTTACCCGTTTGAAACAGTTTGAAACCTTTTCTCGTGCGCGCGCGCTCACACACACAAACATTTCAGTTTACTCACGGTACCGGCACCTCAAAAGCAAAAGAAAAAAACGTTGCAGAACTGTTGCTTCTCTTGCAAAACATTGAGTGCGTTGAAATACTCCAGTTGGATCCAAGGACAACAGAAAACACGACTACTTCGCCTCAATGTGATCCATCGTGATGCACACTAGCCTAGCTTAGCAGCCTCAGCTCCCGACCGACTCCAGCGCCGTCCTCTCCGACCCAGAAAACGGCTCGCTCGCTTCCAGCTCACCCGCCTTTCCTCGACTCAGAAGCCAAGATCCTCCTCCCAACTCTCCGTTCAAAATTCTTCGTTTGTGTCCCGGTTTTTGTCCCTTCGAAAACGCAGACTTCTCTCCTGCAGATCTGGAGGGAAAAATCCTTCGCCGTCCACCTTCTTAAATTTTCCCCTTTTCAGCAGCGTTTCTTGTTTTGGGAATTTTATACACAGATACACTTTCACTAGATGTATTGCTACATCCAGCTGCCACACAACGACTTGGCATGTTGATGATTAACAGATTTAAACACGAGAGAAACGAAGACTACCTGTTTTGTTTACATGCTGTCCTAAGCGCAACTGCGAAAGGCAACGCCTTTCGTTACGTCACAGGTCATATCGGGTTCACTTCCAGCCTGCGCTCTAGCGGCAGATCCAAATCTCTGATTCCTTCGAAAGATGTCTATTTTTCATATGCTTCGGATTTTTTTCGACGCAAACTATTGGTATCAATAGAATCAGCGTTTAAAGGGCTTTTTTATTTGACAAAGTTGTTCAAAGCATGGCATCCACACTTTAAACTTTCATTATTGTTAGGCATGGCTATCTGCTGGTCCTCCACGAAGACACTGCAGAAGAAGGGGGCGGGGCCTGTGTGGAACACGCTGAGTCCAAAAACATGATGGAATTTGGAATGATTGGGTTTTGAGCAGGTCTTTTCCAAGCTCAGCTGCTGGGATTGTTACAGTCCAGGAGTTTTTTAGAAACCCGGATGGTTGCTGAAGTTCCAAAACAACAAAATGTAGATTTGGAGCTGCAACCCCCCCCCATACTGCCTTTATTCCCTGTTTGATAAAAAGTTTGACTCTTAGATGGATAAATCAAAACCAAATTTGTGTGATATCCCTCAAAAGCTTAAGGACAGAAAATGTCATTAAAGTGTGAAACTCGAAAACCAAGAATTTGTCACGTCTACCATAAAAAAAAGAATGTTTTTTCATTCAAATGTATGCTAATTGCATCATTTTCTACGGCCGCCACTCCGTCTTTGATGATTCCCCTCGCATGGTTCCATAAAATATCATTATGGTGCTTTAGGTTGAACATGTAAACGGGATAATTATAAACCTCTCTGTGGTAAATATTGAGTCGAATTTAGGGATTAAAATGTTCTGCCTGATCCCTCGACTGGACTTCAAAGCGTGGTGGAAGACGGACATGAGAGCGCCTTTATCTGCTCCCCCGTCGACCCAGCAACACTTTCTTTAAAGTTTGAACAGTCCTGCACAGAAGACACATGAGGGTCACGCACGTTTGGCTAATAGAATTAATTTAAAAAGTCTCGTGTCAACAAATCCACATGTGAGACAACGTCAGCCTGGAATCATTACGGCTTAAAGACCGACTGTCCTGCTAGTGTACTATGAAAAACACAGAACAATCGCTTGGACGAACATGCAGAAGTTTAGTAAAGTTTTTTGCCCAACGGAGGTGGACTTTGACCACAGACAGGCTGGACTGGACTGTGTCTCATCACCTCGACAGGAGTTTTCTATGATCCAGAGAGGCATGGTGGTTAAGAAAGAAAAACAAAACAACGAACACACGTGTTGTCGAACACTGGCGTGCTTATAGTTAGTGATCGTTCATGTTTCCTCACAGGAATGTTTCTGATCACACAAATGCACACTGAGGTTTGCCTAAACCCACCAGAAGGTTAACGTCTTGCCTGAGAGCACTTCTCTCGCTTGGGCAGTGGGAATCAAAGAAGCAGCCCTTTAACCCGGTTCCAACGACACCTCCTTCCCAGTCACAGGTAGATAAAAATGCTGATCAAGTTGAGAGTTTTCAGTTTCTCTTTGTGCATTTCACTTTATTTAATCAATTCTTTCAAAGTTTATCAAGTTTCTTCGGATTTCATACACTTTGGTTATCCAACAACCACAATAAAGTCAGAGGACCGATTGTATTTTTTTGTTTTACAGCTGTCTAGTTATTAAACTATTTTCGACAAAAGAGCAATTTAAAAATGATTTCTACCTGTTTTTTTCTGGCTTTAAAGTTACCTTTCTGTTAAGAATGAGTGTTTGAGGAGAGATTCACTTTAGCTGAATTCCACTCCAAGCATTTAAGGACTTTCACTATATGTGGAGGACTGAAGGACATTGATTTGAGATTTTTTTGATTAAAAATTGAAGGTACTGATGAATAAAAAGTGGAATTCTCTTTTTTTTATTGAAGCTAGTGGACTGTTCTAAAGCCTCATGTTTTTACTCAGGATGTCTTTGTAAAACCCTTGTGCTATCCTAGGCACTTTAACATTGGGAGTTGGGTCATCTAGACCCACTAGACAGAGCTCTGAACCTTTTTTCTTCAATGATTTGTGATCTTCACTGGTGTCCATGGATTACATGAAATCTTTCCACCTTTATCCACCTTTGTCATGGTAGGGAAAACACCTCAATGGAAGGGGGGGGGGGGGTAATCTAAGATAGCACAAGGGCTAAAGTGTCAGCTCTGCAAAAGTGATGCTGAAGGATCAAACTGAATCCTCCTGAGAATCTCTTATTAATCAAAGTGAGAATCAGTGATTTGGAATCAGTCTTTGATTTTCATTTTCAGATTTTCCATTTCCTATTCCCGCTGTCCTTTAGGGTCAAAGGGTCACCAGAGCCTTAATGTTTGCTTTATTTTGTGTGATTGGCATAAACCCATTTTACCTGATTGTTGTGTTTCCATTTCTAAAACTTGCATCTTCTTCACCATTCTGTCACATTTTCTTTACTTTATCACTTATTTGGGAAGATTGGAAATATTTGATTCTTTTTTTTTTTTTACATAGAAATTATGTTGAAAAGAAAAGTTTATTTGGTTTGTCAGAATTGTGTGAGCTGCTCATTTTTTCTGCTTTTGTTTTATTTGACCTTTTACTTTACTTCCTGTCTTGAAGTTGGGTCATGGAATCAGAATTATTAGTCTTTATATTTGAAGAAAGTAGACTTGAAGCTCAGATGTGTGGACACTCATTACTCGACCCAGAATCGACCCAAAAAGGAAAAAAAGTTCTGCGGTAAAAAAATCCAACACTTTTTTTGGAGTCATTCCACTTCTTTGTAATTGCTCAGTTTTTGTGGTAAACGAAGGAAAGTTTTGTTGCAGTAATAACAGGAAACAGATTTATTAGTCAGATCAATGAGTTTGTGAATTCACATCAAACCCTTTAAAGAGATCAGAACCAAAGGTTCCTTCACTCTTTGTGTTTGATTGAAGGAAAAGCTATAATCTCCTCATTTAGTTTCAATGAAGGTAATTTAGTTGTGTGCTGAACTGAAAGAAAGAGGTCAATAAAAACGTATTAATCTTCTTAGAAATAACAGTCGGTGGTGTTGGCGCTCCTGATGCGGTTGTCTCCTAAGGGATCTGAGCCCGTTCCTCCATGGCGTGTTGCTCCATTTCTTCCAAACGGTATGGTTTCTGAGTAAAGACATTAACCTTGACCTCATTCCACAGATTCTCGGTGGGATTGGGATCAGAAAAAGCAGTCGGAGCGCCGTGATGTTGGTTTCCTTTTAGACCCTTTTTCAAAGCTTCTTTGAATTTGGAGCCACTGTCTAGTTGGAGTACCCATCAGTGAACTTACAACAAGGAGTACATATTCTGACATTGTTCCCCATATTCATCATTTTTTGTGCCTGTAGCATCACTGCGGCCCACAGCCTTATTGTCCCACCACCATGCTTCCTGCTGTCTTTAATTTTCCACAACTAAAGACTGGTCTGATTTGACCAGAGAACCCCCCTCAACAGTAGAAGCTCTGACATCTTAAGGAAACCTCTTTCTGTAAGCTTTGCAGACATCTGAGTATTTCTGTTTTGTGTTTAATGAAGCAATACTTCCTTTAAAAAACAACCAAATGAACCGCTTCTGTTGGGATCTGAACTGCAGCATCTCCAGTGTTTAGGTGTCTGCTAAATCTGAACTAATGCTTCACAGAGCCCAGATTTTAGTTTCTTCGTTTTGTTAACAGTTGTTCTGCCTTCCAAAGTAAACTAACCACAAACTAGAGCAGGAAGCAGGAATGTCATCCTTCAGTAAAAAGTCAGCCAGGCCTGAGCTGGTGATTGGCAGCAGGTTATTACAGCATTAAACCTACAAGGTCAAACCATTCTGATGCAGGCCTTTTTAGCCTTTTAATTATGCATGCAGATAATGAGACTCCATGTCTGAGCTTATGGCAAGGTTCTGCTACTGCGGTCAAGGTCTGCTTCTACCGCACACTGATCCTTCTTCATGTTATTCTTCTTAAATGTGGTATTGTTGCCGGGCAACAGATGACAAAAGACAAAGGTCTTTGTTGTAAAAGTGTTTATGTACAAGAAGAGCAAAAAAGGTGTTATTTGAGACAAGGTGAATGTCCAGACAGACAAAAAAAACCTATCCAGCATGCTCCAGTTCTTTGCTCTATTAGAGAAACTACACCAGAGGAGAGGCCTCGTCTGATTGGACACTTCTGAAGCTGTTTTAGATCTTCTTCATGGACTGTTGAAGAGAGAGTATCTGAGGAAGTGCAGTGGTGCTGGATAGTTCTCAGTTTTCTTTTGCAAAGGGACAGTGGCTGGAAAGAAAACCACCCCCTAAACATTCATCCAGTTATTAGAACATCGCAAAGACAAATGGATTGACTTTGGATTGATCAGGCTCAGGGATTTCCATGGCGGCTTGCATGAGTGTAATACATTCCTGTCACTTTTACATTAACAAGTAAAGACAGCCTAAATGAGTCATTTCATTTGTGAAAGCTGAGACAAAAGCTTTTATTCATTGTTAGTTCTTCAACAATTCTTTTGGCAACAGTAGAAGTTCCTCAGCCTTTCAGCCCCCCCCATCTGCAAACGTCTTACTGCTGAACGTTCGGCTTCTCAGACATTCATAATTGAGCAGCATGTGATGAAGAACACCGGACTGTTCCATTTCAGAGGCAGGATCAGCTTTCTTCCATCTCTGAGGACCTCAAAGCTGAATATGTGATGGGGGGCTGAATAAACATCCAGTCATGAGCATTACTGTTCTACCTAAATAATGTTGGCTAAATTTCCATATGATGCCTTAATACCAATCTGTTATTGGCTGAGCAGCTGCTACATGCCCCTCACTTTCCCCTTTTTGCCTCTCCCAGAGCTGCATGCAACAAATTCATGAACAAGTACTTTTGTTAGTTTTATCTCCATAGCAACCATTTTATATTTTGGTTGCCTGGGGCTGACAAACACATAGTAAACTTTTGGAAATCCTTGGCAACTGAGATTTTTTGGTACCCACACCCACATTTCTAACATGTTCTCGTTGTTTCATTCAGCTTGAGCCACGGATTGATGTGTTGTTGACTTTTCACAATATTCCAATAAAGCACGTGCACATAACAGGGAAACGGCACTTTTGCTAACATCGCTCCAAATCTACTGTAATGATTTTTCAAAGAAGCTTCCCACTGATGCTTAAGGAGTTATGAGATGATGGACATTATCAGTAGGAGCAGTTTAAATTTGTCTTTTCCTGGGGTCAAAGGTCAATGAGACTCCAGCTGTGAAATTTTGTGAAGATCACTCGAAAACAAAGTTTTCTTTTCCCATTCCAGGGCTGTAAGATAAAATATTTATGATGATTCTGCCCGCCGTCATGTCATCATTTTTTTGAGGGGGTGTTATTCAATATGCCAAAAATTCAATTTCAACCAGTAACAGGTGAGTTTTTGAGAATGTGGTGGAGGAATTCTGAAATCTGAAACAATCAGGGCTGCTGCTGCGGGACAGACCAAGGCCATTTCCAAATTCTTCCCTACCCCATCAGAGCACACCCAAGTGTAGAAAAAGCACTTCTCTTCTGCGGCACACCCTCGGCAACCCTCCGCCGCAAGGGTTAGCCCTTAAAAAAGCTATATTAGACAACCCTGCCCCTCCAAATGCCCCTGCAACTGGAGGGGTAGGTAGAAGGCGTAGAGGTAGGGAAGAATTCAAATTCAGCCCAAATGCTATCGGTGGTTTCTCTTTAGCTTCTATTCTAGTCATTGAATGTAAGCAGATGTGAAAGCTTGTGCGTTTCATTTTCCCTCATTCCTCGCCTGCTGCTCTCCACTCTGAACTCCGCCTTCAACCAAACAGACGAGCTCACGCTTAAACTTCCAGTTGTCAAATTAATTCTGCAAAGGGCAAATTTTTCCACGGGAGAAGACAAATGAAACCTGAAGAGGCCAGAAAAGGCTCAGAGCTTTGGAAATATACGATCCAGATCAAGTAAGTGCTACAATCTCACGCTTTCAGCCTGTCCTCCCAGACAGGATCCTTTTACCCCGTTTGACTGTGACCTTTGGGGCAGGAAACCGTACCGAAATGGTCAGGCTGCACGGCGATGGATTATCACCGCTGGTATTTTTTAGATAACCACAGTAATGCTTCCAGTGGACCATTTAATCTCCAATCTGTGTCCACAACAGGAGAAGATTGTGAAAGATCAATTTTGTTTTAGCAAATGGGACGTTAAAGAAAAACTGTTGTTGTAGTTTAACAGCATGGGACTTTTTTTAAAACTTCACATTTTTCATTCCTCCCTGTCCTCTGACAATCATCGTCTGCTTCGTTTTCATTTCAATTTTTCAATTTTAGTTCAAACATAAATGAAAATATACACAAGAGTTAAAAATAGACAGATGGAACAAGACAGTGAGATTGAAAAGGAGTGGTTTAAAGAGAAATATTGTGTGATCCCGCCCCTTTTGTACAACACCTGATGATCTGCGTGTTTCTATTTACAGTTTTCCTCAAAGCATTCACATTACATTCTGCATAGCACCTTTGCAGAAATGATATTTTGTTTTTATTGATCATTTCTGGCATTTTGAGGTTCTATTAGTGGCATCTTGTAGATTTTTGTGAATACATGTAAACTTTCAGATTGTTTTAAACCTTCATCTAATCCGTTCCATAAATCCACACCACAAATTGATAAACACATTTTCTTTTCTGTAGTATGAATGCACTGCTTTTTGAAGTTCTTAAATCTCTGTCCTTGAACATGTGTTGTATGTTTATTAAGTTATTTCTGGCTTTAAACATGACGAGTTCTGTTTGAAGTTTCACTAGTTCCCATAATTTCAATAAACATGACTTTATCTCCCATAATCCACTCCGTGAACGATTCCAATAGCTTACAAACACTGTTTATTTGTTTGATAAGTATTTCCCCAAACTTCTACTCTGTATTGTAAATATGGTAGTATAATCGATGACTTGCTGTATTTGTGGCTTCCAGCTTATTTAGTGCTCCATAGTTACTCCAAGGAACTCGATTTCATTGTCATCTAAAGATGTGAAAGGTCTTTTTTTTAATTTCTTCGTGCACCAAACATTGCCTGTGATTTTGTGGGCTCGTCCTAATGTCTTCTAAATTTCTGAAGCTCCAGCGTCTGCTCCTCCCTCAGCCTTTCTGGGAACGTCTTCTGTCCGGTGACAAAGTGCTACTTAATGGCGCCTAAATCATCAGAGAGGCGTATAAATAAAAGAAGTGACGGATGGATACATCACCGCCCAAGGTCATGCTCACTCCACCACTTTTCAGCATAAGTGTTTATCAGAAAGGGCACTTACTTGATTAAAATATGATTTAGACGGGTGTCTGAGGTGAGGGACATTTTGCGTGGTTCATTATAGCCAAACGACTTATTAAAACATTAAGGTACTTCAGGATAAGCACACATTTGTTCTGACTCTGCCTGCTGGCGTGGCGTCAAGCTCCTATAAACTGTTGTCATCGATTGGATGAATATTGCAGGAGGGTCAATATTTGAGCATGTCGATTCATGTTTTTCAGAAATTGGTGATAGTTTGCTGAGGTTTGAGTGCATTTTTGACATTGAATCAAACTTTTTTTATTTTAATTTTAAAATGTTACCTCCATATTTCTGTCCACTAAAGGACACAGCTTAAGATTTTACCAGGAGGTTTGTTCAACAAAAGCTCCATAAACGGAAAGAGATTTAAGGAAAGAAGGTAAAAAAGAATTTCCTGAGAGTTCTTTGATCGCTGCTTCAGAATCCATTACTTTAGCTCTGCAGAGACAAGGACTTCCCTCTGTATAAATTAACTTCAAAAGAAGGTCAGCTAATGGGAAAAGGTCTGGCACCAAACCAAAAGAAAAGAGAAAAAAACCTTTTCTTAACTTTTCCTTAAGAATTGAAAATATTGCTTGAAGCCTTTTTTTTTTTAATTCTGCAAATTTAGCAATTCTGCGCTCTTGAATTATTTAATTTTGATGTTTTGATTAAATTAACTTTCCTCAGAACAGAACACATTTGAAGTTCAAATATTGAGCCGTGTGAGAGAGGTCCCAGGAGTGTGAATCACAGCTGATGCAGCATAAACTTAGAAATCTGGTTTCATTTCTATTTTAAGGGCATATTCTATCCATAATTTGTGAGCACGCGTTTGAGAATTAACCACAGTTTGATTACCATAACTAGGGCACTGTTGCTCATTCTTAATTTAAGAAATTTCATAAAATAATTCATCGTTAGTCTTTGATTTGGGGGGGAAAATATCCTAACCCCATTCACACATGGTGGTTCTGAAGTACTGCTAAAGATTCATGAGCTGAAACTCAAACTGCAGAGTTGTGATTATGATTCTCAGCTGCTCCAAGTTCCTAATCCCATAAACATCCGACCACCTGAACAAAATCCGAATCTCCTTTAAGGAAGCTGCTCAGCGCTCAGAAACTAGTGTTTACTGCAGTATCTTCTGGAGATGCAAACGGATATCCAGTAACACCATCGCCTTTAACGTTGCACTTCTCACTTCGTGATCTTACTGAGAATTTGGAGAAAAGCTGAAGGTCAAGTTAAGGTTTAAAAACCCAAGAAAACCTTAATTTTTTTGGAAAATCAAAGCAAATTCCTGTGGGGAGAACGAGCCCAACCAGGATTGATGGAGCTCAGTTCTGCAGGAAAGTAGAAGCTGCTCAAACATTCCATTTTCAGAATGTGAAAACAAAGTTTTTTGCAGATAAAATTCATCCTTCTTATAGCTGATTGATCTAAACTAATGGTAAATATCAGCTGGAGACACATTTTAGTTTTTATTTAATTTATACAGCAATTTAGAAAAAAAGAGTAAAATTCAGAGAGCAACAATCAAATAAATATAAAAGGAGTTGTGGCACTAGTTTCTAATCAAACAATTACAAAATTATGTTCATAAAGTTGTTTTCAGAGGCTGAAAGTAAATGTTAGAAACCAAAACATGATGACTCAAAGTCAAACTGGAAAACCATCAGAAATTCACTATGCTGAAGCAGCTTTTCCACAGGGACACGTGAACAGAGATCAACTCTGAGAAAGATGGAAGACATCCGTCGAAACATGTAAAGTATGTGACAAAACACAACCGTGTCTGATAATAGAAGAAACTAAGAAGTCAGTTAACAGACACTATGCACTTTACTGAACTACAGATGAAATAAATTAGCATTGGTAACAATCATTTTATGTATTTGTTGGTCAAAACTAGTGACTGTGTGAAGCTTTTCTATCAGACAACACAGTTTGGCGTCATTTTTGATTGATGGTTGACAATCACTGGATATTAGCAGAGCTTGGATTTTTGTTTTGATTTCTAAGATGTAATGTTGCCTTTGTATTACATGTTCTGCTTTTTTAACTGTCGCCGTGATCTTTAATTTGTTGGAGGGATTTGCTCTTCAGGGCCGCTGTACCACATCAGAAAAATGTCCTTTCTCACAAAACCTACCATATAACCTATGAAGTTAAAAAATGAACAATTTCAGTTAATTTATTTTAGCATTTAAACTTTTTAAGCATTTCACAATATTGAATTTTTTTTGGAACAGTTGTTCTGAAGAATTTGTTCTCCCAAACAATCCATGTCTGCCATCATGCGTCAAAACAGAACCACGCTTTAGGCTACAAAAGGTTGAGGAGGAATTCACCAGTTCTTAGAAAGCAAAAGAGCGGGACATCCTGGCACAAATGCCTTCAGAGCCTTTGGGACAAACCAACTTTGCAAGTGGGGGTGTCTCAGGAAGAGCATCTTGTGAAACGCAATTGCAAACAGTAATTTTATCCTTGAATCATGAGTAGAAATATGTAGACATGTAACTCTGTACTCAGTATTATTTTTGTTGTGTTGCCATGATTTTATGTGAGGATGTAAACTTAATTAAACCTAAAATTCCCTCTAAGTGGATTTTCCCACAAACAGTTTTCTGGATGCAGTTCATGAACACACCTGTCTCCAATTGTTGGGTGATGGTTTCTACAAGGACATGCATGTCCCCCACTTTCTGTGCAGCTCTGGTTAAAGAGCTTTAATGCAAAAACAGAGTCAACATTGGGAAATGGTCTTGTGGTTCAGAAGTTTGGGTTTGGACACGGCAGCTACGAGGAAAAGACAAAATAATGAGATGAAGAAGGATTCTGAGGACCAGCAGCTGATGTCTGATGAACGCAAGGACCTGCTGAGTTTTCTGAACTCGGCACCACATGAGATCCAAACCATGAACAGAGATGGAGGAACATGCAAGGAGATCAAAGCCAGATGAGACAAATGAGTGAGGACCAACTGTGGTGATGGCCGAGTTGAGTCTGAGGGGGCGGAGTCTGACTGCTCAAGCTGGATGATAGATAAGCTGTTTCCAGATTCAGACATTCATCAAGAGGAGACGCCAAATGTGCGTCCAAAGACGTTTCATGAGTGGGGAAACATAAGGAACTGAACTGATGATCAATCGGATCCTAAAGGATGTCCCAAACACACAGGAGGGGACTCCAAAAACAGCAGGAACCTTCACGGGAGAACCAGATCCAATAGAATCACCTTCTGCTGAGACATCATCTCTGCTGGTTGAGGTAAGCCTGATGGGGGGGGGGGGGGGTTCTCACAAAAGCTCCTTTGACCTCTGAGGAGGTCAATTAAAAGCACCAATCCTGACATGCCTCATGTTTTTAAGCAGCAGCGTGACCCTTGTGCTATTCTAGGCACTTTAACATTGGGAGGTGGGTCATCTAGACCCACTAGACAGAGCTCTGAACCTTTTTTCTTCAACGATTTGTGATCTTCACTGGTGTCCATGGATTACATGAAATCTTTCCACCTTTATCCACCTTTGTCATGGTAGGGAGAACACCTCAATGGAAGGGGGGGGGGTCATCTAAGATAGCACAAGGGTTAAACGTCCGTCCTGGTGTGCAGCAGTTTTTGGGCCTAGTCAAACTCCGCATGAGGTTGTCAGTTATACAGCAACAGGAGAAGATTCGTCTGGTGTGACTTCAGTGGAGTTTGGATGTTTGTATTTGGTCAGCGCCTCCAGAGGAGGACGGAGCACTAAACTTGTTCCTGATTCTGTTTCAGTTTGACTTTTGTGAAATTGAGTCTTTTGAAACAGGAAGTGACACACTTCCTGTTTCTGATATGCAGCTTGAAATTGGTGTTGATGTGATTAAAAATGTAGTTTTTAAATGAACTATAACTTAGCAAAATGTTTGTGTGGTTCTGGTCCGTTTGTCAGAGGCTCGATGGACGTTTAAAAAGGCAAAAAACTTCAAATGATAAAGAACATTTAAAAATGGCAGTAAAACGGTATTGATAAATGTACTTATAGGTACGCATATATTAATATATTCTTAAATATTAAATGTGATGTGTTAAACTAAAACTATTTAAAAATGATGGATTTTTACAGAAAGTGGAGGAGTTTAAGTTCAACAGTCCAGAACAACAGAAAGTGAGCAGGTGGAGGTAGGTTTCAGGTGTGATGTGTGACCAAAGGAAAGGTGTAGAAGACCAAGCTGACAGCAGATGTGTAGATGGTTCAGGAAGGAATCCATCAGAGGAACAGATCGCGGTGGATGTTCTGAAGATCAATGCAGGGAAGCAGATGGAGATGTTTGGCCGTTGAGAGGAAGAACACTGATGATGTTGGTGAAAGGATGCTGAGGCTGGAGACACCAGGAAAGAGGAGGACATGAGGGAGGAAGATGCAGAAGAGAGTTAGCTGGAGGCAGATAATGTGCTGTGGAAATCCCTAAAGGGAACGGCATAAAGACAGAGATTTGTGTGAAAATGCAAACTGCATGTGTTGTGTTGAATGAACAATTAATTTAATTTAAAATAATTCCTTATAGTAGCATTTAACTGATTCCTGATGTGGTTTAATGGAAATTTTCCTTAAAATGTCCACAGAACACAAACTCTGCAATTAGAATTTAGTGGGATTTCTAATTTGTATTGTTAAAAAAGCAATTAGTGATCGTTGCAGAAATAAAGTTGCTAGCAGGAATGAAAAAGTCAAAGTCTTCATCAGGAAATGTAAATACAGAGTTCCTTGAAACACATTTTCCTGTCTTGAGCTCTGATTGGCTAGAAGTAATGACAGACCCCCCCCGTCCCCCCCCTGCTAATTAACAGTCTGTTGCTCCTTATAGGATCCAGCAAAAATTGAGGTTGCCACTGAGGACATCCCAAACCCTGGCCTTCATTAGCTGTTAGCCAAGGAATAGTTGGTGACGAATCAAGTGTTGATCAAGGTGGTGCCGTGCTTATTGGCCCACTACTCCTCTTTTTACTCAGAGCTAATGAGTTGCTATTGAAAGTAATTGACAAATTGGTCTCTGACACTGAGGCTAATTCAGTCAAGCCTCTCTGTAAATGGAAGCAGAGTTTTAAGAAAGGAGTCACTTTTTTGCTATCTTTTTGTGACAAATCCACATTGCTTTTAGTAGTTTATCAAGCCAAGGTGACAAACAGATACAGACATTTTCTTCTGGCATTGGTAGTATTTATTCCCTTCATTTTGGTCCAGAAGATAATCAGAAAATGCCAAAGAGCTCAGGCATCAGGCTGGACGTACAAAACAGAATACAAACGTTGAAGCTCCGGGGGGGTTGTCTCCTCACCTGTGGTTTCAACACAGCAGACCTTGGTTACAATCTCCACCTCTCCAGCAACCGCACCACCCCTTCAAAATGCTAATGAGCACAAACCGGGGGGGTAGTTGTGGAAACAAAGGGTGAAATCTGTGGCGGGGTTCCGCCGAGAAAGGATGCAGAGGAGCCAAGGTGAGGAGGAACTGGTTTTAATGCCGACACAGTGAGCACAACGCAGGGCCATGCAGCACACAATGTCACTCCTCTCTCCTGTCACCACCTGCGGTGCACACCTTTGAATGGGATGCCACGCCCACGGGGCGTTGCTCTCCATTCCCGTCCAGGCGGCACCACAGGTGGAAATCATAAATAACAAAATACAAAATACATCAACAATAAAATACGGTGTGGCCCCCCCTCGGCATCTGACGGTGCCACACCGTCACACCATCCCCCTCCTCTGAGGGATCGACGGTGTGCGGCGATCCAGTCCAGCCCTCCGGCGCGTGCTCCACCACCCACGTCCTCGCGTCGGATGGATGCACGGGCTCCGCTGCTCCACGACGGCGACCCCTCCGATCTGCTCCTCGGTGCCGCTCCGGTCGGTCCCAGCCCCGGCAAAGGCCCTTCAAACGGCAACACGCCCCCGCTGGTCCCCTTCCGGATGGCACCTCCGCCGATCGGAGCCGCCGACAGCAGGTTACAGGCGAGATGTTGCGCCTCTCCCGGAGCACTCCGCTGACGGCCCGGCAGACGTCGGTCCGCCCCCTGTCCATCACCGCGCAGGCCTCCAATGCCTGCGTAGGCGGCAGTGGAACCGGGCGGTGTGCCCGTCCCGCCTCCGGCCGTCTCCGCGCTCCGGCGGTCCGCCCCTGCTGTCCGCGTGGTCCGCCGCTCGCCATGGGCGCTGACCTGGACGCCGTTGTTCTGTCCGGGCCCCTGGCCAGGCCTGAAGCACCGCCAAGGCGACCCGGATCCACCCCCTCTTCCTCAGAGGATGGACTGCTCTGAGGAGGCGCTGAGCTGCCGGGGAATCGTCGTCCCCACCAAGCCGCTGCGTCCCCACCTTTTTGTGGCCCCTCTGCGATCCCACTTCTGACACCATATGTGGCGGGGTTCCGCCGAGAAAGGATGCAGAGGAGCCAAGGTGAGGAGGAACTGGTTTTAATGCCGATACAGTGAGCACAACGCAGGGCCATGCAGCACACAATGTCACTCCTCTCTCCCGTCACCACCTGCGGTGCACACCTTTGAATGGGATGCCACGCCCACGGGGCGTTGCTCTCCATTCCCGTCCAGGCGGCACCACAGGTGGAAATCATAAATAACAAAATACAAAATACATCAACAATAAAATACGGTGTGGCCCCCCCTCGGCATCTGACGGTGCCACACCGTCACAAAATCATGTTCCGGTTGTTCCGTGTCAGCGTGAGCATCTTCCCGGGTCTGACAGATCGGCCAATTAACCTTATTTACCGCATCTCCCCTCGTCCTCTAACGAGCTCCACTGGGCTTCTCTCTAATAACGAGCGGCTGAGATTGGGGACCATCGGTGTGTTGGTTCCAATTGCGTTTGTCCTGCAATTATTAAGGCGACAAGACAGCAGCTCGTGTCCTCTTGTGCTGCCTGAGCATGAGCCCTCATGCTGTTGTTTTTATTGCTGGTTTGTCTCACAGAGAGCTTCGTCTTCTTGGCCTAAAGGAAAAAAAAATGTTTTGTTTTGTGTAAAGTACAATAGTATCAACATAACAAGGTTTCCCGCTGTACTTAAATTAAACACTACTGGAGATGTCTTCGCCGCTCCAACTTCATATCAGGTCTTTCTAAGAAAATTGAAACAGAGGAAAAAGATGAATACGTTGTATTCATTTTCAGTTCTTTGCCAAAAGATGGTGTACCTTAGTCCAAGAGTATAAAACCTTTTTTTAGCCCACTGACTGCTGTGATGTCAGGCTGTATTTACAGACTTTTTTTAAATTCTGCTTCTGGTTTCTCTTAACGTTTTAGTAAAAAGTAAATCTTCATCCTCTTTAAAATATCTCCATTCGGCTAAAACTTTCTTTGTAGGACCCATTAAAATGTGGCTTAGACTCTCCTTTAACCCTTTTAGTGGAGAAACCAGAAGCCAACTTTAGCTTTGATAAAGTGATTCAGCCATCACTGGCCTAAATATAACCTAAAACACTTTCTCAATATGATTATGAACTTGAATCCACTGTGTTTGCAAATTGATAACGGCTTTCTTGACGGTTGTCGTAAACTATGCAGAGCAGGTTTGGTGTTTGAGAACAACTCCATATTTTGTGTCTGTCAAATGCAGCTTTCTTGTATTTTGAAGTTGAAGGATGTTCTGTTTACTCACTGGATGTTTTTTCCTGCACAAAGAAACTTTCCAAATACATTTATTTGTTTTTTGTTACCTTTGCTAGCCTGTAGGGTTTGAATTTAGCAGTCAGATCAGCAGATTTAAGAAAGTAACGGATGGATTTAAGACTTTTAAGATGTGACCGATATGAGCATCTTGACCTGCATTGGGAGTAAGTCATAGATGGATGTGCTGGAGAGAATCCAGTAGTTTCACAACATTAAGAATTGGGTAATAAATAAAAAATAAAAATGTAAGTTATGTTTTTTTTTCTGTGACCTGGTACTGAGTGACCCATGAACCAGCACCGGTCTTTAGTTTCTCATGTTCATGAACATTGTTGGTTTTCTTGTAGCCTAGATGTGAGGTTCTAAACATTATTTTGGACGCCAGCAGTCTGTCTCTGTCCTTCATCAGATTATGTGACTCTGCTTTGGAAGACCTGCCTGATCTTCTGGGTTCAGTGGATTTCATCCATGCAGGAGGATGTCTGTGATCCCAGCAGACCCTCCCATCCACTTATATAAGCATCCCAACAGTTTCTGTACAGCTGAAAGCAGCATGCATGATAAAAGCTGACAGAAACATGCAGAGTATACGTATAAAGGATACTCTGCACAGGAATGATTCCCTCCCATAAATCTGTATTGTCTTCATGCGCAGCCTTGATTTTAACTCCCATTCCCAACAAACGTGTTTACAAAACCAATGTTGGTTGAGTTTAATATTATTTAAGAAATGGAAAGCAAACTAACACGAACGTGTTACATAGGTTTTTCTTTTTTTTTTTTTTGGTTAGAATTGGCAACTTGGAAAAAAACAGAAGGAAGTACCAGAAATGTAAAATGTATACACAACAGGATTGGCTTAAAAACAAGAACTATATCATAAATTAAATGTTATTAAAGAATGAATACGGTAAAAATGGATGCTCAAAAGAGTATCCTGGTTTTCTGAGAACACGAACAAGTCAAAGTTATGGTGTTTAGGAAGAAGAGTCAGACCGTGATTATTTCATTTTGGACTCCAGACTGTTGTTAAAGCCAACTTTAAAAGCAGATAAATCTCTTCAACTGTCCTTTCTTGAATTTATTTATGAAGCTTGTGATGGCTCACATGTTGGCTCCCGTGCACACATGTTGATGAGTGAGAGTACACAGTTTTGTCTGGTGTTGTGTTACATTCTGACGTTTTTCTCTATTCTTTCTCATCACATTTAGAGCCATCATACTAACCAATAATCACACCCAAATGACTTTTCTAGTGCAACATGCATGGTGGGATACAAGCATTATTTTCATCAATAGTGAAAGAGTTTCAGTCTCACAGTTTTCAGTCTGCATCCGTTTAATGATGCCGTTGATCCTGTAAAAAATCTTCCTCTCAGCTCTGAATATTTAATTCAGTTTGTCTGACAAAAGTCCCACTTTGGCAAAAACCGAATAAAAAACCTCCAGCAGCTGCAGTTACTTGGGATTCATCTATTCCAGCAGACCTGCCTTTGGAACAGATATATTCTCTGCTCCGTGACCTTCACTGGACAAGCTTTGGTTACAGGGCTGTGATTTCCAGGTCCCCACTGTGTTCAATGTGAGCGCCTGCAGAGACACCGACACAAGCCGCAGTGCTCAGCTTTAATGTGGTACCTGGAGCAGGTGCTGTGAATGTCTGCCTTCAACTTTCAGGCCTGTGAATGCCCATGAAGAACCTTTAAGCTGCTGTTTAGATGATGGACGTCCTTAAGAAAAGAACATTCACAGGCGACTTCACTAAAGAGAAAGTGGTGTGTTTGGGAATGTGAACAGGGGCCTCATTTATAAAACTTTGTGTAGGATTTGCGTCAGAAGTGGCGTACGGATGAAACATAGGACGTGCGTACGCACAGAAATATTCTGATTTATAAAACCGTGCGCACGCACATCCTATGCATCTTTCCCTTAATAAATCACAACCGATTCTAAATGTAGCGCAGCTTTAGTGGCTTCATGACACGCCCATAGTTGCCCATAAATAGTCCGTGAAACGCCCACAAGTTAATATTCATGGCTTGCAAAATCATGGCAAACACCGAGAGGAAATCAAAAAAACGTAACTTCATTCAATGTGAAGTAGAAGTTATCGTTGGTGAGGTGGAAAAGAGGAGAAAAGTGTTGTTTGGAGGGCACAGTGTGGGCATTACTAATGCCAAAAAGGCACGTGAGCAGCAGACGGTGGCAGACGCTGTAAATGCTGTAGCCTCACAACCTCGGACCGTGGTCGAAATAAAGAAGAAATGGTCGGACATCAAAGTCGAGGCAAAAAAAACGTCTAGCGCTGCATCGCAAGAGTGTCTCTGCCACCGGGGGGCACCGGAGCGCCAGATGCACCGGGTGACACGCGTGGTTCCTCCGAGTGCTCCTCTCTAACGCCGGGCTCAAAAGCCAGCAGAGGTCCAACAGGACGGCTGGAGGAAGTCAGAACCGGCTCATAAGCCACTCGTCCTCGTTTGCCAGCAAGTCTTCTTGCTGTCTAAAGATGCGTTCACTCTGAATTCTTCCATTTGCCACATCTTCTAAGATCAGCCATTGTGTGTCATTACACATTTTGATGGGGCATTTTATTTCCCTCCATTTAATTACATCTGACAAGCTACAGATGTCGGTAATAATCCACGTGGAAATGGGAAATTGATCAGCAAATGTAATTTCTTGTTGCTTTCTGAATGGTTGAGACATACGCCATACATTGTTTTATCAAAAATAAAACCAACTAAACGCATATGCATGAATACCATAATTCCATAGCTTTACTATGAAAACAACTTTCCTCAGTGGACAATTAATATGTCTGTCTGTCTGTCTGTCTAATTGCACCTCTATCTGCTCCGCCAGACGGACACATTAACGAGAATATCAGTTTTGTACATTATTTCGTTCTGTTAACTATAATATTTATGAGGATGAATTGCACTACATGCCAATATTGCAGAACATATTTCACTTTTCTTTCTGCAAATATGTGTTCATTTGAATTTCTGTTGTAATTTTGGTTTGATTTTCTTTGTTTGTTTCACTGCTGATCGATCAAACGGGTGTTCTTGTAGCTGTTAATTGTCAGACTTGCTTTGTGAAGTCTTCATGTTATTTCTGAGAGGCAGGATTGTCATTTTCACTTTCACGTGTTTCTTCCATCTGCCGACGGTGTCGCCGTTTCTCATTTCACCCGTTTTTGTGCGTACGCCTGGGTCAGAGCGTGAAGGACCGCACATTTTCCCGTCAAGTTTGCTTTTTATAAATCTCAACTATTGCGTAGAGAGTGGCGTACGCCTTCTTTTGTGCGTACGCAACCTTTAGAAATGAGGCCCCGGGTCTTTCTGTCTTACCTTAGAACGTCACTAACACCCTCTGGTTAAAAAAGGGTTAGCCCGTCGATGCACGCAGTTGAGCTTCAGAAAGAAGAGCGGGTAAATTGGGTTTTTGTACTTAAAGGGCCTCTGATGGCCTTGATGTTGAGGTGCAAGAGTAAAAGACAAAAAAAAAAAAAGCAAGCAAGCAAAAATCAATACAAAGGAAGTACAGATATCTATACAGGTGTATATGTACACCTGTATAGCTATGCAGAGACAGGTACGCAGGTATCCAGACAGTTGGAGGATTTGATTCAAACAGATCAAAGTCCAGATCCCCTGATCTGTCAGTCGGACAATCCAACCCTTCAAATCAACACGACACACATTGTTTTAATGTGAAGGAATCAGGAAATCCTCATTAAATAATCAGCTCTGTCTTAAAAAATGTGTTTATATATCAATGCCCAATCTTTTTTTGAAGTGATTTAAAAAAAAATCAACTTAAAACATTTCTATTATTCTACACAGAAAAAAAGACCTGAACCAAAATGTGTGTTTAAATGGAGGTTAAAGTGTGGACCTCCTGCCTCCTATTGGCCATTTTTGATCCTTTGACTGAAATAGTCATGGAGACACTTTTGTGGCATCTGCCAGTCCCTAAATGCTCCAATCGACATTAAATGTGTGTGTATCTTAATCTGTGGGAAAATATACTTTCATAGGATGTCCTAACTGGATGTACTGTATGAGTAAAGTGATTTGTGCATAAATTGTTAATCTTAAAAAAGAGGGAGAAATTTAAATTCAGCCAAAAACGGTGTTGAAAACTTTAGAATAAATAAAACAATATTAGAACCATAAATAATTCCATGTACAATGGGGTGACTTTAAGCAAACAATGTCTATTTACATTTTTGTCTAATTTAATGTTTTCTGTCTTTGAAATTATTCTTCAACTGACATTTAATTCAAATAGATTGATTAATATTTAACTGATCATTTCTTTCTTTCTCTCATTTCCATATTTGACAATTATCTAATTTGATCAAAGTCTAACTTTGACGGAGCATGTTCTTAACTAGCAAGCAGAGAATGTAAATCACCAAAGAATAACTAAATAAAGGGGAAGATGGAGTTCAGATTTCGGCTGGAGCCTCAGCAAACATTGACTTCCTGTTCTGGTGTTTCTATGTGAAACGTCTGATCATGTGCAAAGAGTGCAAATGAATGTAAAAGTGATATCACTAACATGTTACTGAATTTAAAAGCCCGCCTTTTTATCTGTTTAGGTGTCAGTACGTCAGTGAGCCAGCCAAGGAAAAACTGAACAGATTGAGTCCAATCAGGGAAATCTGCTCTTTGCTCTGCAGGGAAAGTTTTGGATCCATGCAGCGACAGCTAAACCACCATTGCCTCATCTTTCAGAATACCAGCGGCTTTCAAGCAGCTCAAAATGGGAGGTGTCATCCTCTATAATGGAGCAGAAGTCATCTGATAATCAAGCTGGCGAGCTGTGCTGACTTTTATTTGAAGAGTAGAAGTTGATGAATCAGACTTGGCTGCACACTTACAAGCCTTCCAAGGTTGGCGTGGCTCATCCATCGTACGGGGGCGCGGCGCCCTCCAATACGCCCCCTCCTGAAGGATCAGCCGCATCGATTTGGATCCTGAAGGACGGGGGGGGCGGCGTCTTTCATTGTGTGCCTTTGAAGCCGACTCCACTTTGACTTTGTCGTTCATCACGCCTGAGCTTTTATTAACACGTTTCACTTTTTTGGCTTTGCTTCAGTTCTCCAGAATAATCAGCAGAATTAGTTGTGGCTCACAATAATAACTTGATAGTTATGTGCCACTGGTTTTCTATTAAAATGAAATGTCATCTCATTCCCAGAGAATTTAAAAACGTGTTTTTACTCTGAAATGATAGTTGGATTGTTTTAGTTTGAGACGGAAAAGCCTCTGAAGTCTGGGATGACAGTAGATTAGCTTTAATAGTTAGGAAGTTCAGATTTATCGAAGGAAACCATAAAACCTGCAGGATGAGGAACATCTCTGCCTGACTGCATGAAGTCATCAGAGAAATCCAAGAACAATGTCAACAATATCATGCTTTAGAATGACTCCATACAAGAGACCAGGAGAGACACACAAACGACTTAAACAAATGTGTTGCCTTTTCATTCTCGTGTCTCTGCTCTTTTAAAGACGTCGTGTCTAAAGCTGAGTTTTTATTTCAGAAACAAGAATTTTTTTTCTTTCTATGCAAGGAAGCGTCTTGTTGCTGCAACATTTCTTCCTGCGTGGATTATGGGGACGTTATATACACACATGATCCGGTCCACCACTGTGAACCAGACTCGCGTTGGCTCGGCGGCTCATACACTGGTACAAAGTTTATAGAAAAGGGAGGCATTTGGGTTCTTCTTTCATATTTAACTATTGTTGTCAGCAACACTGTGAATCTTTGACTGTTCACACAATCGACGGAAATCGGTTGATTCTGATCTGGTGAAAAACAGTTTTTCATACCGGCTTTGCATCCATATGCAACCCGAACATAAGAGTAGCAGAACGGTGCAGAGCTGCTTTATTCATGAGAGGAAAGGGTTAAGCTTGGGACTTTCTGCCTGTTTGGTCCCGGAACGTTTACTAGCCGTCTGTCTAGTGTCGGGACAGAGAAGGGAACATTCCAGTATCTCCCTACTTTGTCTCAGTTTGATGGTATTCTGAACGAACTGGAAATGAAACATGTTACTGGAATTAATTTGATATTTTTTTCTGTTTTAATTGTATGAAATGTCCTTGTGAAGTAATTTCCCTCTTGGCCAGGACTCTCCTGAAGAAGAGATCTGCAGATATCAATGGGACTTTTCTCTTTTCTGGTTAGATAATGTGGAAAAAAATCTAAACAACAGCAAAAAAAAAGCCAAAACCGAGGCCGTGTGCTCTTCTGTACTTTCATAATGACACATAACAGATGACTGATGTCTGAAGATGATTCTGATTGCCCACTTTGATCATCTCTGATTATAATCTAAGACTTCCGCCTCTAAACGGATGAATTCTACATCATTTTCCTCGTGCAACAGAAGCAGCATCTGCTGCTCATTGTCAAACTCCAGAACACGGAGCTTGTCAGATTTTTCTTTTTTCCTTATTTTCTCCACTTTCACGTCCAACTAAAACAAAAAAAAAGACATTTTCAGACCCGGAAGGTTCTTCACCAAGAAAAACCAACATTGCAGCCCTTTGCATCATGGCAGACGTGGTTTTTGTTCATTGTGCTGTGATAATTAGCTTATCTTAATCACCCTTTCATGGTTTTGTGTCAATGATATGCTACAATAACCTGAAGGATTAACGTGGGACGTCTTTTCCAGACATGCGTGTAGGAAGAGGATTCTGCTGACGATGTTCCAGCTGCTTCAGTTTCTCTGCTGGTTTCACCTTAAAAGACCTGACATACCTGAACTATTCAACTTTTCCATTTAGAGACACTAAAGGAGAAAGTGGGCGGGGCTTCAAGCTTTCAACTTTGTTTTTGAGACATGCAGGCTTGTTTTAAGACAATGTTAACACCAAATCTTAATATCTTGATACATTTAGAATATTAAGATTTTTCCCCCCCAAAAAACAGAAAAAGGAAACAACTGTCCATAACAGCTCAACCATAAACCAGTTCTGCACACTTTTCTGAGTTCGGACTTCGGCACATGGTTTACTTCGAGACATTTGATAATCAAAGCTGACCAGAACAGAAAGTAATACATATGACTTCAAAGCAGCCTAATGAACAGGCGGTTCAGTCAGACTTGGCTCTGGTTTCCTCTCTTTTTGCTGTTTCAAATCAAATCAAATCAAATCAAATCTTTATTTATATAGCACTTTCACATCTTCCAGACGTCCAAAGTGCTGCACACTTATAACTACACTAAAACCATAGGTAAAATTCAAAGAAACACAGTAAAATGATAATAAAATCATCAATAAAAGAAAACACTAAAAAAAAAAAAAAAAAAAAAAAAAAAACTGTCTAATTATCATTCTCTCTGGTGTTAAAAGCCAATGTAAAAAGATGAGTTTTTAGCAGAGATTTAAAATCATTTAAGGATCTGGCAGATCTCATTGACAGGGGGAGACGATTCCAGAGTTTAGGAGCAACCACTGAAAACGCTCTGTCCCCCTTGGTCACCAGTCGAGTCCTTGGAACCTCTAAGAGCATCTGGTCTACAGATCGCAGAGCCCTACGAGGACGATGGCTCTGCAGGAGCTCAGAAAGATAAGGAGGTGCCAGACCATTTAAACATTTAAAAACCAAGAGTAAGATTTTAAAATCAATTCTAAAAGAAACAGGCAGCCAGTGCAGAGAGCGCAGTATTGGTGTGATATGATCACGCCGTCTGGTCCCCGTTAGAAGTCGGGCAGCGGAGTTCTGGACCAGCTGAAGACGGTGGAGGAGAGACTGGTCGATCCCGGAATAAAGGGAGTTACAATAGTCCAGTCTGGAAAAGATGAATGCATGAACAACCCTTTCCAGGGTGTCATGGGGGAGATAAGGCTTCACTTTACTAATTAATCTCAGATGATAAAAGCTGGACTGGACCACTGCACTAACTTGTTTGTCAAATTTAAAATGACAATCTAAAATGACCCCAAGATTCCTAATAAAAGACTGGTTAGAGTCTAATGACCCAATCGCACTGCTGCATCCTGTCAGGAGGTCCGTTTTCCCAAACCGAAGGACCTCGGTTTTGCTTCCATTCAAGCAGAGGAAGTTTAGATTCATCCAGGCTTTAACCTCCTCTAAACACCTTTGTAAGTTCTCTACACACTGGACTCCCCCAGATTTTAAGGGTAGATAAATCTGGATGTCATCTGCATAACAGTGATAAGAGACATGATGTTTTTCAAAGATGGAGCCAAGTGGAAGCAGGTATAAAGAAAATAAAATAGGACCTAAAATTGAGCCTTGAGGAACCCCATGTCCGAGTGGGACCTTTGTGGATGAGAATGGTCCCAGTTGGACAGAAAAACTCCTATTGGATAAATAGGACTTAAACCACTGAAGCGCTGTGCCTTTCACACCAACAGAGTGCTCTAATCGAGAGAGTAAAATATCATGATTCACCGTATCAAAGGCAGCGGTAAGGTCGAGAAGGATTAAAACAGCAGAAGCTCCAGAATCGACAGTTAAAAACAAATCATTGCATACCCTGAGTAGAGACGTTTCCGTACTGTGACGTGCTCTAAAACCAGACTGGAATTTGTCTAAGATGCCATAGAGCTCTAGATGGTCCTGTAGCTGAAAGTAAACCACCTTCTCTAAAATTTTCGACAGAAAAGGCAGCTTGGATATGGGCCTAAAGTTTGAGAGAACAGAAGGATCCAAGCTGCTCTTTTTAAGAAGTGGTTGCACCACAGCATGTTTAAAGGCAGCTGGAACACAACCTGAAAGAAGAGAAGTATTAATAAAACTGACTACCCAGGGACCGATAGAACTAAACACTTCCTTCAGCAGTCTGGGGGGAATACTGTCCCCTGGACAATAAGAGGGTCTCAGGTGCTGAACTATCTCAGAAGTTTCTGAGAGAGTCACAGGTTCAAAATGATGTAAAATCGCAGAAAGTGCAGTTACAATAACAGGATCTGGGGTACAGGATACAGATAAAAGCCTGGCAGCACTTACTTTATCAATAAAATATCTTAAGAATCGTTCACAGAGTGCAGAAGAAGGAGTCAAGGATGATAGTGATGAATCATGAGGATTTAAAAGAGAGTTCAAAGAGTTAAAAAGAATTTGGGGCTTACTGAGATTCTCCGCCACATAAGTAGAAATAAACTGTGCCTTGGCACTTTTGACGGCTGCCTGATACTCAGATAAGCGGTTTTTTAAAATCTCCAAAGAAATGTGGAGCCTGTCCTTCTTCCATCTCCTCTCAGCCTGTCGGAGAGCGCGCCTGAGCGTCCGGGTGTGTTCATTGAGCCACGGCTCTGATGCTGAATTACAGCGCTTCGTTTTAAAAGGGGCAATAACGTCTAAAATATTCTCACACACAGAGTTAAAATCATTTAAGAGCTGATCAACATTTTCATGCTGCTGTGTATCTAAAAGAAATGTACAGTCATGAAGACCAGCTACAAAGTGCGACGCCGTCTGTGCATTGATCAGGCGACGTGGGCGCGCAGAAGGGCGCGAGCCGGGTACAGGCTTTAAAAGTTCGAACTCGAATAAAACGGGTAAATGATCAGAAATCCCGGCATCACAAACTTCTTTAACCTCTGCACATAACCCAAGAGTTAAAATCAAGTCCAGTGTGTGTCCTTTTGCATGCGTGGGAGACTGCACTAACTGGTTCAGACTAAAAGAGCCGGTCAACTCCATAAACTCTTTTGTTAGTAGCTTGGACTCACAACACACATGAATATTAAAGTCACCAAGAATTAAAATACGATCGTAGTCTAAAATAATAGCTGACAAAAGATCTCCAAAGTCCTGCAGGAAGTCACTGTTAAATTTAGGTGGTCGGTAGACCACCACACAAAGGACCGGGGATCCACATCTGATCTCCACAAGCTGGACCTCAAAGCTAGAGATCCCGGAGAAGCGGTCAGAAGGGAGCTGCCGACAAGAAAACCTGGACTGGAACACGACGGCGACTCCTCCGCCTCTGCCTGTAGTTCGCGGGGAGCTGAAGAATCCACAATCCGGAGGCAAAAGTTCAGAGAAAGGAGTGAGTTCCCCAGGCCGAAGCCATGTCTCTGTCAAGAACATAAAATCCAGCTCTCGGGACGTAAAAAAGTCGTTCAGGATAAAAGTTTTGTTGGCTAGGGATCTAGCGTTTATGAGAGCTGAGCGGACAATCAGCTCATCCGTGGCTGAGGACGAGGCCCGATTCAGCGGCCGAAGAATGCCGAAATCTACGCCAAAGACCTGGCGGCGTGACCGGCGGACAGGTGGAGCCGCCACCGGCAGGTGCGCTTGGTCAGCTGATGCCCCTGGCCAAACGGGAAGGATCCAGCGCAAAACTTTGCAGTCACGTCCACACCGTCGGATATTTCCTCTAGACGTTCTCCGGAGTGCCTTGATTTTCACCAGAACACCACTTCGCCTTCCTCGTCTCCTTGACCATTGCCTTCGTGGAAGATTGAACGGAGTGCGGCGCAGGAACGCCGGTATGTCCAATAGCGGTGATTCGGACGTCTTGTCCTTGTAAGTCCATTTTGACATAGACTCATAATATTGTCCGATGTTTAAGAGTGCTTGGCGATCGTAGACCAGAAGAGCAGATACATTATGGTAACTAATAAAAAATAGTATAAACACAAAAAACAAACTAAGCAGACTGAACCATAGGCGAGCCGCACACGCTGGCGCCATTATGGATCTCGTTTACTTTGTCTGCTCATCAATGTTGATCCTTCGATGTCGGCTCTTCCTATCATTGTGAAGCAGAATTCACCAAGCGTTGGATTGTTCACCCACTAATAGGGAACGTGAGCTGGGTTTAGACCGTCGTGAGACAGGTTAGTTTTACCCTACTGATGATGTGTTGTTGCAATGTTTCTTTTTTCATTCTTACCTGAAGTGTCCTAATGAATGAGAAACTCTTAGAAATTGTGTCTTGAGCTACAGTGACAGTTGCTGCAAACAGAGTAAAAGCTCATTGTTTTTTCCGTGTGCTGCTGCCGTTCTCTAAAAAGCTTCACGGTTCTGCAGAATCTGAAGAGAGAGATTTCCAGACTTCCCTCTCCCTGGCTTCTTCCTCCAGCCCCTCCAGAGAAATCCCAAGCTGCTCCCATGCATGTCAACAAGAGACTATGTTTCTGCAGTGTGTCCTGGGTCTTCCTTTTGGTCCCCATCCAGTTGGACATGACCACAACACCTCCCCATTGAGGCGTCCAGTAGGAATCTGGACCAGGTGCCTGAGCCGCCTCAACTGGCTCCTCTGGATGTGGAGGAGCAGAGGTGCCATCCAAGCTCTCTCCGGGACCGCCTTCTGATCCTGTTGCTAAGGGAGCGCCCAGCCACCCTTCCTGTGAAGGAGGCCCATTTCATCGGTTTGAATCCAGAACCTTGTTCTTTCGGTCATGACCCAAAGCTCATGACCATAGGTGAGTACTGGAACAAAGACTGCCCGGTATTATACCTGTTGGTCTTAGTGTTTGATCTTCCCTCACTGCTGAACAAGACCCCCACATTATTTAAACTCTGTCCCACCTGGAGAAGACCTGCCACCTTTCTTTGGTTGAGACCCACATCCTCAGACTTTCTTCACATTCCTTATTGCGTTTGTGGTTTAAAGTTTCCGTTAGTCTTTCACAAAGTGAAATCAGACAAAGTAATTTTTGTGGCGGATCCATCGTCACCTCACCTTCCAGAGCTCACTGTGCGGTGCCTTTGTTTCCTTTGTTCTAATTTGAGTTTCCATCCTGAAGACAGGATCCTCATTGACAGTTTGTCAGCTTCAGCGGCTGAATCTCCTCGCCAAGCCTCCCAGGAGCCTTCAGCAGGCTTGGTCGGGGGCTGCAGTTGTTGTTGCGCTTCCCTTCCTCTCCCTGTCACATGAAGGCCTTGTTAATCTGTATCCATGTAGCTGGAGCTGCTTCTGTCGGGTGGAGCAGTGTGATCCCCGCTGTTTGCACCCGTGTGCTGGTGATCACACCGCTCGTGTCATGGACGCTTTCTGGAAAAGTGAAAGGCTCAAAGCTCTGCCTTACAGTTGCATTCTCTTTTCCATCACTCGGATTTTAGAGTTTCTATAATTGTTTGTAAAAGATTTAATGAAGACAATTATCTGCTTTCCAAAAATGTTTTCTTTTTCGACATTAAAGTCTTCAGATCCTCTATCATCCCCTGAGGCTCGCATGCCTTGCCTCTGTTTTTGTTTCATGACAAGTCTTTCTACATTTCCTCTCAGGCTATAATTATATCATGGAGTCCTCCTCTGGCACATTTGAAAGTGACGTGATATTAATTCTTACCTTCACGAGTGCCTACAATTTAGACTTTTTCCCGAAAAAGCCCCCCCATCTCTCCACACGGCTGTGAGAGGCGTGCAGAAGCGTGCAGCGGTCAGATGTTTGGCTGAGCTGCGGGCAGATCTGCTGTGCAGCTCAGCTCTGCTGAAGAACAGGAATTCTCATTCCCGTCAGTGCCGTCTGCTTGTGTAAGTGCAGGAGTGGACAGATTGCGCCTGGCCTTGCGTGCCCATGGCCTTTTGTTTGGAGTCCCAGTGGACCTCGCTCTCGTGACAGGCCCTGTGTTTGGGTGGAAACCCCACCGAGCGCCATGCTGGAAGGTTAAGTGCTCTTGCACATCACCACGGGGACTCGAGACACAAAAGCTAAGACAGGGTTTCTGTGTTTCTCCTTAATGGTGTCTTTGTTCATGCTTTAAAACTGAGTGATTGTCTGCCAATAGACCGGGCGGGTTTTGTTCCCTTCCCCAGTTCATCTGGTGACCGAGGAGCACTTTGTCCTCTTTTGAAATAAAATTCAATGCATTTAACTCTTTAGCATTTACAGAAATTAATTTGAAATATTATCCTTGTTGACTTTCAGATCTTTGCTAACCTGTGAGTCAACTATATTTGTCTACATTCATTTGCTCTCAGAGGAAAAGCTCACTTTCCAGCATTAGTGACCCTTTAAAACAAACTCTTATTTTCTTGTGATGTACAGTTTCTTCTTCTTTTACCTAACTATGGGCAGAATTAATTTAATTTCTGCTGATTCTACTCCTTAGAAGTCCTTGTATATGACAATCATTTCATTTTCCATTTGATTGGCTTTCATTTAATCTGCTTCTTTAGCAGAGAGCTTCTTACTTTTGTGTGTACACTGAAATCCTAAATTAAGAAAATATGAAAATAGTGATATAAATGCTTATATTTTCAGATACAAATATCTTTTTTTTACTTTAGTCAGATTCTTGTGACCTGTTTGACATAGAAGTCCCCACAGCAAACTCACAAGGGAGGGGCATAGAAGAAACCCGAGTCAGCGGTTTTGTGCTGCTCACTTCTTCAGAACAAGATGCTCTAAAAAAATTTGACGTTAGAGAGTTGAAGGAGAAAATTAGTAGGTTTTACTTTTTCTGTTATTTAGATGAAAGTAAACAAAAGCAAATGCCTCAAATACAACATTAGGAACATTTGTTGTTATATTTTTGCAATAGTTGTTAAATTAATATCTTAATCACTTTAAAGTTAAACTTGCTTTTGTTATCTGGGAATCATTCTTCCACATTTATCCATATTAATACATGTTAGCATAAATGCATGGCTCTGCGAAGGACTGACAAACCGTGATAGGCTCCAGCAACCCTGTGGCCCTTAAAGCATTAGGCGGGTTTGGAAAATGAATGAATGATAAATTCATTATTGCAAACACGAGGAGACGGTCCTGAACCGTAGGTTCAGATCCAGGTTGAAGGTTGTGTCAAACATACCGTACAGAGATCACATGACTGTGGTCATACGTAGTCGTAAAATGCTACGAATTTTGTCAAAAAATACTTTTTGAAAAATATCTTATTTGTGATAATAATAATAATAATAAAAAAATTATGCTGGGCGGGGCCACAAGCTCCCTGCTCCCTCCTGATGCATCCATCTGCATCCAAACAGATCCATGAACTTCTTTGTTTTCCTGGTCTGGGCTAGAATCTGGATCAGAACTGGACGGATGGATGGATCTGATACTGATCAACATTTTTGTTTCACCGCTAACATTAGGTTGGGGGTGTGAGAGGCTGTAAGCCCCCAAGAAAACACATAAACATGGAGCTCTCAGCAACGAGGAGGGCAAGGGGGGGGTCTGGTTTGCAAACAGTCCCGCCCACAACTCAGAGGTGAATTTCTAATGAACTCCTGCCGCTCTGCAGGAAGTATGTCATAGAAAAATACACAGGTTTTTAAAAATGTCATTATCAGAATAAAAAATGAAATAATAAAAAACTCTGGGAGCGCTTTGAAAATAGATCAAAAGATGATCAGAAAAGGACTGAAAAGATTTTATTAGTGATTTTCTACTTGTTAAATTTTCAGTAACCTTTGAACTGCAACAGATTTATAGTTAAAACACAATCTGAACAATAAAAAAACAAGGCTTTTAAAAACAGAAAAGGTAAAATAAAATCTGTTCAAGGTCAGTCATTTCCATTTTTTTTATTTGACCTACAATTTTAAATGACCTGTAGGGCTTCATAGATTTGTTCAGTTATCAGTTGGTCTCAACACCTTTCTTTCTTTCTGTCTTATTTTTTAGTGCCTGGATGCATTTTAACCTTTGTTGGACGATTTTATCTTTTCCTTTTTTGTGTTGACATTTTGAAGCACACAGACCTCATGTTCTCTGTATTTTTTTAATGCTCCTCACTCATGTCCTCCCATCTGTGGGCCTCTTTGGTCTTCTTCTTCTTCTTCTTCTTCTTCTTCTTCTAGGCCTTCTTCCCGGTAGCTCCAACGTCGGCCTCCTTTTACCGACAGCATCCCTGTCCCTTCTGTGCTGAGCTACCATCATTAGTCCTGATGGAGTGATGGAGCAGAGGGGAAAAAAGATCCACTACAGTAAAGTAGGGGAGAAAATGATGTCATATAAGAAATGATGACTTCATAAAGTCGCTGATGGACAATGATCTTTCTGTCTCAGCTCAGCTTTTCTCCAGCTGATGAATTAGTTTCGGGAAGATCCAGAATTTGCTGGATAAACCAATTTGGCCTCAGATTACATACTCAAAATACTCGTAAAACACAACAGCAGCATGATGGATTACCTACCCGAGGACCGTTATTCTTACGTAAGTGCAGAGTTTCAGCCAGCAGCGTTTGGAAATTCTGAATCTAATCAGTCGAAGGAGGCTGAGCGGACAATAGAATTTACTGCAGTCTGTTAGAGTTTAAAGGAAAAGACGGTTTTCAAGTGGATTATCTTCTATGAAAACAATGAAAAAGGTAAAGCCAAATGAATTATTACTAAGGCATCATAAGCAAAAGTTTGGTGTTCAATACACACACAGTATGAACAGAAATGATATATTTAGAGCTCCAGAGTTCTGCATTTGCCTCGTAAATGACGGCTGCTGTCATTTCAACTCTAATGGAGATTTAGAACTCCTGAGAGCTGTGAACTGAATCCTCACAGAAAGATAGCTTCAGATTCAGTTCCATGAGTTATGTTTCAGTAGCAGGCCGATCATGTGGCGCTAAACTCTGCAAACATCCATGGCGTCTTTATAAATGAGGTTCCCCGTCAATATCTGCAGGAAACTTTGATCTGCAGAGCGAGTAGACGGCGCTGTAAATCACACACTCGTTTCGGTATTTGTTCTTCCCCGTTCACTTGTGCTGCTCCAGGCGTTTGCTGAACAAGCAGCATTGCTTTGACAATTCTTTACTGATGAGAGCCTAAGCAGTCCAACGCAAATGTTTTCTTCAGCTAAATCCTGCAGCAAAGACGTAATTAAGCGTGCTCAGTTTGTTTTCCCAACCCAACACTCGTCTGCATTCTGGCTCCAGAGTCCTCCACGTCAGAACTGCTTTATGAGAGCTTGCATGCACCAGATTTCTGTGCATGGAAGGAAAAAAAGATATTTGATCCTGAAGATTCTCAGGCTGCCACTTCAGAAAACAGAGAGAGGTATTTGGCCTGTAATGTTGAAAGAAATATTGGTTCTATTAAGTCAATCTTGCTTTGAGGACGGTCTCTATTGGCTGTTTTATCACAGTTTGTCTGTGTTTGCACCTGTTCAGCGCTGAAGTTTGGAATGACCCCCACACTTCTTATGGATAGCAGCTGTGAAGGCCGTAACCACGAACAGGGTCCTCGCTCACATTCAACCTCATGGCTGCCAGCAGCGGGCAGAAGACAATGCTGATAAAATTTATCTTCATAACTGTAGTTTTAATTCTCAGCGTTTTTCTCAACGTTTTTCTCAGATCGGATACAAGCCTCTCTCATGTGTGGAAATAAATCGGAAACAAATCGGATACGTGCATTTGCGTGTGCCATGTAAGCAGACAGATCGGATATTCCCCAGTAAATGCGAGTCGTACGTCAGTGACGTCAACTCAGGACACCACCAACTGAGATCACATGACTTATTAAGGTGCTTTTGTGCGCTGATGTTGCTGTCAGCGTGTTACCTTTCAGCCTCATCAGGCTTCAGACCGTAGTTGGAAACCGCTGTTATGTCCGGTCCGGACGCAAACAGTAACTAATGAAGCGGGACACCGTTGCTCTGGAACAGCAGGCTAGAAGCCGTTTATTTCTTTGGGGGGCGTGTATGATGGGGACCGTGTGTGTGTGTGTGGGCGCAGAGCGGGTGAGTGTCGGAGAACCGTAAATTAAAAATAAGGTGTCTCCCCCAAAAGTTTTGGAGTCTTTCTTAACCCACTCTGGAGGCTGAGGGTTCAGAACGGAAAGTGAACCCCGAGGAAATCTCCCGTGTTTCTGACTACGGTCAGAAAAGAGAAGTCATCGCAGGAAAGGTTCAACTCTTGGATCAAACTGTTCGGACAGCACATCTGCAAACACTTCCTCATTCAAAACTCAGAGAGAGCCGAGCAGCCCCGAGGAAGGCGTAACAAATCGGACTCTCCAGCTTTTGAATGTTTGCTCCTTTAATCTCCCAGACTGAATCCTTTCCACACCATGCAGATATTTCTGTCAGTGACAAAGAGTTAAACAAACATCAAGAATGTTTGACAGCAAAGTGCTTTTGTGAGTCAGCCTGAACATTGATCTGTGATGGAGATTGGGGTCTTCTAAAAGAAACGATAGATGCTGCACTCTGCTACTTACCAAAGTAAACAGCTTTTATGAGCGCGGTGAGAACAGCAGCCATAAAAATCCTCCCACCTTTCACTTCACAACACACACAGCCGCAGAAATCTGAGCCAATTTTCATTTACCTGCAACTCAAACTTGGGCTGCTTCTGTTCTGAATGGATGTTGGCATGAATGCTTCCCAGCTGACCTATTATAATGGGTGAGAGTCATAGAAAGTGAGAAAGATGGAGGGGATGGAGAGAAAGAAATGGGTCGACTGCGTTCTCTGCAGGTTCTCTGTTGGGCAGACACAAGAGCAGCGATGTGACTAATGCTGTAAATGTGCTGGCGTGCTTTCAATACGGGCTGCCTGAGCAAGCCGAGCCTGTCGGTGGCTGGCTGGCTGTCTCCTCACCTACGCATCTTGGAGATTTATTGTGAGAAGCAATTTAAAACTTTTGCTCTTTCTTTTTCTATTTCTAGTCAAGGGTAAAAGAAATCGTGTGAGACGGTTGTAAACATGCAGGTCAGGTTCTTTAAAGGGATCAGACAGAATATAGTTGGTTTATCGGTGTTAAACATTACCATCAGAAATCTTTTTGAGGACTTTTTTCTTTCTCTTAAAGGAGACCAGTTTATGAGTTAGTCACAACTGTCCCCAAGGGTGGATACACCCCCCAAAAAATGGGCAAAGCTAGTATGACCACACCAAATATCAAGGTGGTAGACCGCATGCTGCATGCGACAGGTCATAGTGAACACTTGTACAACGTGTAAGGCTGAAGTAGGTGAGACTCAGGCGCGTCGGACAGGTTTTTTTATTTTTTCAACTCCCCCAAATACTGTAGACTGTACAAGTAGCCTGTTTAGTGCTGCCTGACAGTTAGAAATTAGAGTATAGTTTGTGTGGACAGCCTACGGGTGATTACGTTCACGTGCACACCCCGTGCGTAAGGCATTTGCACCACGAGTGTGAGGTAGGGACACTGACGACACGATCACCTGTACGTTATAAGTGACAATAAGTGCAAACCTCAAGATGCACCTGCGCTCCCCTTAAGATGCAGCCACTCCTCTCTATGATCCTCCATGGACCCGGGCTTCCCAAAAACCCACAGAACCCGTACGGGACACCCCCCGTTGTCCCGGGTGCATGAGACTAAGGCTAAACACTTAACACTCCAGACTTCATTGTGTCTCTGTGAAGTTGTAGCAAGTTTAAACACAAACCACCGCTTTGTCCACTGTTACTTACTACTTATGCTTATTTACAGTCATGTTTATGACTGTAAACATATTTAATATATTTATTTTTTACATTATAATAAAAAACAAATAAAAACCACAACATTAGATTCTTGAACAACTAAGTTTGTATTCCTCACCTCCACAGGTTTTTAAGCAGGTGCCGCTGTTTATTCTCCTTTGATAAAGTTGTCATCAGAGGAAAGCGGCTCCAAAGTGGATCAAATCAGGACTAAACTCACCTGTAGGAATACGGCGGCTAAAATGCACAGAAAGAATTGAAGGATTGCCCCATGTGGGGCACTACCGGTCAGAGGAAGTGACTCAAAGGAACTTTTGGATATCTCAAAAACTGGATGTTGAAGAAAACAAGAACATCAAAACTGGTTTCAAAGTCATCAAGTGAGACAATCTGACAACAGTTTTAACCAAAATACAATTTCCAGCAAGTACTCTCTCCCCAGACTTGGCTTTTGGGGGAGTTTTAAGGTGGTAAATTGGGGTTTAGTTTATTGAAGGCTATTGTAGAAAAAAAAAATACACAATGAAGTGTGCATCCATCACTGAAATGTCCTTCGGCACTTTCTTATTAGAACCTGTCTGGTGGTCTGGGCTCGTTATTACATCATCATAATGGTGTCATCATTGAACTTCATCACAGTAATTGCTGCAATTTGTCACAGGCAGGTAGAAATGCCTCTGAGCAGCATGTCTGCATTCGAGCTGCAAAAGGAAATAAAAAAAAACAGGTTTTATTCTAAAGAATGTTAAACATTTTAAATGGAAATATTAATCAATATCTTAATTTCTTTTATCCATATGGTGAGAAAAAGAGTCTAATCACCAAATTGGAAAATAATCAAACACAGATTTTATTTTTTTTATTAGTGGATTCTAATAAACTGTTCATTTAGACGTCCTGCAGAGATTTTAAGATTCCACTCTGAGATTCTGGTTTCCCACTGAGTCCATCTGAAATATTCAACCATGTCTCCAACAGAGGAAGTAAAGTCACACTTCCCTTTTAGATTTTCTCTTTTAATACATATATGTTTTATATTCCTAAAATGCTTCAAATCCTGTCATGTCAGCAGTAAATGTTAGATCAACAGCTGTCGACTGTTTCAGAAATGACCTAAACTCTTTTGGGTCAAGTCCAACCTAAACAGTCAGCTGAGGGTTGTCTGGACAACATATGTTTTTGTGACGACGTTAAGGAAGGAGACGTCAGGAGATGTCCCTTCGGTGCCCTACCCGCCAATTTTAACTGCACGCCCCTTTGTACACACATCCTTCCCCCCTCAAAATATACATTCCAACATAAACACACACACATGCACACACACACCCTCACTAACACACACGCACACACCCATTTCACAAGGAAGGTGGGACTTTGGACCATCTGTCCCCTGCCCCATCCCTGGTAGGGCGTGCTGGACCCTTGGCAACGGCGGCCGTGTCCCCCGGGTGCCGGTTTCCTGGTGCTGGTTTCCCGGCGGTGCTCTCTCCATGCGGGGAGGGGGATCCCTGAGCTTTCTGGCAAGGCCAGAAGCCGGGGATCATATCACACCTGAGCCGGGGATGTCTGTGTCCCTGTGGGGTGGGTTCTGGTTCTTGCCAACAGGTGCTGGGCCTCGCCAAACTTCCAACTGTGGCCGAGCCTGGTCGGGCCATGTCTACAACAACCCTGGTGGGCCCCCCTCCTGGGCGGGGGCGGCTGGCCCCTGTCTTGCACCTTTCTGGACCATCTGTGGCCCTGGGGGGTGGCTGCCTGGAGCGCAGAGGGGGGGTCCTGGCTCGTACCTGGGGTAGGGGCGGGGGGGATGCCTGAACCCCCTGGGTGCTGCTGGGATGCTCGTCTGGGGGTGTGGGCACCCTTCTCGGGTGGGGCCCCGCGCTGGGCCCTGCCGGCGCGGCGGGGGGGCTGCTCTCCTGGTTTTGGGCGGCGCTTTCTTTCCCCCCATGCCTCCCTGCTCTCTGGCTCTAGGGGCCTCGCGGTGGTCCTGCTGGCCCTGGTGGCGGGTGTGGGCACAAGGGGGGCGGTTGTTCTCTGCCTGCTGCCGCGTGGCGCTGGGGGGTTCTGGCTGCCACGGCTGGCAGGGGGTCTGGGTGTGGGGGTGGCTGGTTGCTCCCCCTCCTTCTTTCAAGATTCCATCATCCATTTTAGAAGAACATAAACACTCAACTAAGCACAGGTGTTAGCTCACCTTTGCACTAAAAAATTGCGTGAATGAATGAAATATCTCCCAGTAGTTGGCTTGTAGGCATAAGTATGCGTGTGTGAACACTATCTGTATTGTGTGCATGTTGACATGTGGACATTTTTGCAGCTAACAGGTGTGTTTATAACATTTGAGGGTGTGTGGACAGGCCCCGCCCTTTGAGATAGGTATTTTATCTGTACCTTACCGTAATGATAAACATCCAGTAGCTTGTTGCTTTATGACGCTTCATGGTTTTGCCATGTATATGTGTGTGTATATATGTGTGTGTGTGTGTGTGTGTGTGCGTGTGTGTGTATATGTATATATGTATGTATATATATATATATATATATATATATATATATATATATACATATATACATACATATATGTTTGTCTGTCTGTCTGTATATATATATATGTATATATATGTCTATATATGTATATATGTATATATATATATATATGTATATATATATATGTATATGTATATGTATATATGTATATGTATATATATATATATACATATATATACTGCCGTACCAGGCGGCAGCCATTGGACACCGAGACGGGGGGCCGAGGTTTAGTGTTCTCATTGGCTTCAATTCATGATGCAGGAGTGTCGCTTTCCTGGTTATTAGAGTCGTTGACCAAAGAGTAAACGGAGGAAGCAACAAATGTCACCGAGGGACCAACGTCCTCTAAAAACAAATCCACAGTGACAGGATGCTGTGAAGTGTGCAGGGAGTGGGGGGGGCTCAATGCACTCAAAAGTCCATTCAGAGTTCGCCCCCTGTCACCAAAAACACTTTTTATGCTCTCAAAGAAGAATTAATAATGAATGTTATTGGACAGAAAACAATCCAAAATGCAGCCCAAGGGAATTAAATGCAAGTTACTTTCACTGCTTCTATAAAAACAAGGTTTCTGTGAATTCAGAGAAGAGATGCATTAACCTTTAAATGAAAAACAATCCTAGGCTACAACATGTAATAAAGAATCGGACGCTATTTCAATTTCATTTAAAAAAGTTATATCTCAGATAAAAGTCTTTTTTATGGCTTTTTGTATTTAGATGTAAAACTGTAAAAGAAAAAAAAGGAATGCATTAAATGAGAAAGAAAAAGCAAAATACTGCATAATCCTAACCCAACCAAAGAGACAGCCTAAAGCAGAGACATGGGTGCATGAATGACAATGTATAGAAAAGATCTACAGGCAACACTTGAAATAAAGCGGATGAATGGAGGAGCATCTGTGATGGTTCCACTGAAAAACCAGACCTAAATGCTTTATGAACAAAACACAAAGACGGAGCAACAAGAAAAGCAATCATCGTTTTTGAAAAGATTCAAATACGTTTAAACCAAAAGACAAACGGGGAATCATTTTATTTCATCTAAGACTAAATCAGAATAATCTCTTCAATGGACTAGTTCTGAGAACCTTTTTTCCTGCACTTTGACCTGGGCACAATGAAGATGCTGAAACCCGCATCGTCTGCACAACTATAAGAGCCAAAAGTCCAAACCTTTGGGTCAAAAATTAAGAAAAGATGAGTGGGATCGTAAAATATCTGTTATGCTAATTTTACATTCATCGTAAAACACTGACAAAAAAGACGAAAAGATTAATGTAGAATGAAAAACAAAACATTTTAGTAAGAGTTAAAAGTTACTAGATTTATGTGATTTTTAGCTCAATTCTTTAAAATAATTTTGTATGAGTTGGAGCGGAGATATTGATTAAAATAAATCGTACATTTGACCTGATATGTAACATACATATTTCTTAATTGTGAAGGTTAGTCCAAAAATGCCCGACTGTTTTCTTATGATGTAGTTGTTCATAAAATCATTGATGCTAACATGATATTTTTAGAATTTGGTCATTTTTCTTCCTCCATCCTTTCAACTGTTGTTATTCCTGAAATTCCTGGATTATTTACCGACATATATGGACCAGTAGAAGCAATAACTGATCATAGCGTTGGAAATCCCTATACATTTTTTTTTAACATGCAGTCTACTCTTTTCTTTTTTCTTTTTTTTTACTGTTTGGCTTATATGTTGAATTGTTATCCCACAGAAATGATTCAGGTTTACATGAAATCTGTGAACTTATAATTGTGACTGTTTAGCAGCCTAATGGAATATTGTGTAAAGAAGCTCTGTGTGTAGGCGTGTGTGTGTGTGTGTGTGTGTGTGTGTGTGTGTGTGTGTGTGTGTGTGTGAGCACCCACCTGTCTTTGCATGTTCACTTTCCTGAATTATGGTTTGGGATCTTAAAGTGCTTTTGTTGTGGTGGTTTTGCTTAATAGAGCCTTTTTGGTCTGCTGTGTGATGGGACTAGACTGGGAAAGTCCTGTGTTAATTAAAAAAGCAATACCCCTGCCAGAGGGGGCTTTGGTGTATAAGGATCCAGAACCAAGAGCTTTAAGAAGTCATTTTCTAAGGATAAATTTGAAATGATGACAAACACCTCAAAGCTGCAGAGATGCAAACTGCTCAAACTTTGCTTTCGGGTCGCCATAACTCCGTTTACGTTTGATCACACGCAGACGTTCTGCCCGTTAGTCAAATCATGAGTTAGCTTCTTTTATTTGTTCTGTAGACTACTTTACATGGAGACTAACTAAATGTCATTTTATGAAATTCTATCTATTTTAACAAATATTCTGAAGTATTTTTTATGGAAACACATGACAAGCTAATACTTTCAGTACTTTTTCAATATCTTCCTTTTGCAAATTGATAAAAAATAAAAAGAATCAAATTTGAACATGTGGGTTTTCTAAATGTATCTTATCGACTTTGACGATAAATTCCAGACAAATCTCCATCAGTGCCATCCCTGCTGACCACCATCACCACCTGCCTGAAGGAGATAAAGTATGAGCCAGAACTTCCATTGTGTTCCACCTCAAGTCCAATCGTCCTCCATGAGTCTGTCCAGAACAGAACAGTGGCCAACCTTGGGGGTTTTCTGGACTCTCAACCAACAAATAAACAGCACATCAATCATGTACCATCAGATGCTGGTTGTGGTCAAAGCTGGCTGTGCAGCTTCTTACTGGCAGAAAACGCCTGACCCAGGCGATCAGCAGCAGGAAGAGATCGGAAAAAGACGTAGAACTGGAATATGACACTTTGGATGGTATTTTTGACCATTCAAGTCATTGTTTCTCCATCTCCAAAACGACTAGAGCTCCAGTTTCTGATGTGGAAAGGTTTGGTTTGGTTTGTCCAGACTCTGTCACTGTCACGGTCCTCTCGTTGAGAATCCTGTCAAAGCCTCTCAAAGCTTTAATGAAGGGGCCAGCAGGGATTGGATGAGGGCGAACACAGTCCCACACAAAAGACTCAGTCTGCAGAACATCAGTGCTCATGCATCCTCTGGATTACCCTAAAACTATCAAACTCAGAAAAACTCCAGTCTTTGTTTCACATTTCAAGTGTAAAGGACGTGTAAATCAGTACAAAGTATTGTTTATTATAGAAAAAAAAATCTGAATAGTAGAACTTTGACTTGAAACACATGAATTAGCTTTTTCTTACAAATCTCTCATATTTTTTCGTTTCCATTTTAGTGTAATTATTCGGATAGTCGAGTGAAAGCTCCACTCTCTTCATCTTCAAAGCTTCTCCACCAACAGCAAAATTTCAAGTCCATTAGCCTTGGAGGTATACTTCAATTAAATTAGGCACACTTGAGCCCCCTGCTGTGGAGGGGGGGCTGGAGAGGCAGCTGAGAGCGTGGGCGAGGCGGCCGTTGGCCAACCTCCAGACCCCTTGCTGCTCCGCTAATGGCCCCGCCAGCCACCTTGCCGTCACCATCCCGTAAAGGAAAAAGCCCCCCAGGGAGAATCGGCCGGCTAATAAGACGAATGTGGGGAAAAATTAACCAGGAGGAGGGAAAGGGGGTCTGACAGCGCATCAAAAATAAATGTCTTCTGAAGAACTAATGTGTTTGTTCATAAGAGAGCACATTAGGCTGAGCATGCTGCAGGCAGGCGGCTGTGACACCCCCCAGGATTACAACGCTGCAGAGCATTTGTGGATCCACTGTGTTTTACTGAAAAACTAGGCTGACTGGATGATTGATGCAAACTTAAAAAAGCAGCAAAAAAAGTGGGTTTCTATTGTTTCTCTGAAATATCTTCTCTTTGTCGTGTTTTGTTACTGGACCTTTAGTCACTCGTCCCACTCTGATCATCCTTTGATCTATTTTTAAAACCTTTAGAGTAGTTTTTTTAATGATGATTCTGCCACTTTTAACTAAAACCTAAAAACCTGTGTCTTTTTCTAGGACATAGTTTCTGCAGTGCAGCAGGAGTTCATCAGAAATTTACTTTTGAGTTGGGCCTGTTGGCATGACGTAAGCCTGCCCGTACTTCCCGTCATCCCTCTGTTTACATGCTAGCTTTCCGCCCCTCACACCCCCACCTACCATTAGAGGTGTAACAGAACTGGCAGAAATATCAGATCTGTCCGGTTCTGATCCAGATTCCAGCTCAGACCAGGAAAACGAAGACGTTCACGGATCTGTTGGTCTGCAGATGGATGATCAGAAAGGGGGGGAGCAGGGAGCTTGTGGCCCCACCCAGCTTATTTTCTAAATCACAAATATGATATTTTCCAAATGCTTTTTGCCTGTTCCAGATTATGAAGAAATACTCAGAAAAGCAATATTGATCTTAATTTTCTTTACAGATCTGAGTGGGCCTTTACTTTGATTTTATTTCCACAACTGATCCTCTATTCTGGTTTAGCAGTTGTCCAATGTTTTTTGGCAGATTTCGTATTTCTTATTTCTTCATTTCCTGTTTCTGCCTGTTCACTAGTTACCCTCTTTTTAGAGTAAATATTGTTATTGCTTTGAAAATCCACCCGTCCTCTGCCGCATATCTATACACCAACCACCATCCATGAGCCTGACGTTTTTGCTTCAACATTGTTGTTCAGTCTGACTTTTAGTGAAAATATTATTTTTAAGGATTTTGCCCAGAAAGAAAAGCTGTTTGTTTAATGATTTAACGTTGAATTGTGTAAGTTTTAGCGTTTTTTGGAAGCCAGATTTCATATATTTAAAGAGATATGGCTGGACGTCACGCATTAACGTTTAGAACGTTGAGGCTCGCTTGCAGAACACTCTCCATGGAGCCCCTTTTTTTAATTAACACAAAGAACAACACAAACCATAAAATCAGGTGATCTGGATGCCCGATGCCAGTTTATTCTAATTAGTTTAACTGTTAAAATAGGTCAACATTTAAAACAAATAAACCCGTTTCAACTTAACTTAATTTTTCCTCTTGTTTTTTTTTTTTTTTTCCTGCTGCTGGAAAGTAAACTTAAGTTTTCCCTGTCATGACAGCCGTTGGACAGCAGAGGGCATCGTTTTGCATTCTCGGTGACATTAAAGGATTAAAAAAATACAATGGGAAATAATGCCTCTAAAGTCTACATAAGAAAGCGTTGTTTCATAAATTGACCGAATGTTGTCACATAAATGATCAGAACTCTGCTTCTGTCATCTTCATGTATTTGTTTCAAATGTCTTTTTGTCATTGTTCCTGTTTGTGTAGTAAATATTCACGATGCAGAAATAGTTGTTTACTCTGTAAAAGTACCCTTTTTTTAATGTATACATTTGTGAGTTTTTTCAGCAAAAGAGGTTTTTTTCAGTTTTAATGGGGCGGTTTAGATGCCTCTGTCACATTATATTGAACTTTATTTTAGAGTGTGTTGTTTAAGTTTTGAGTCACCTAAAGAGACTCAGGACAAACGTTCTGCAGGACACCTGAGAGTGAAAGAAATCAGCGCGTTTTCCTTGTTCACACAAAGGCATCATGTTTGAGTATCAAGCTGCAGCTCGCTGCTTTGTCATTTCATAATTTAAGAAAAAAACTCCACTTTCCAGGAGAAAATAAATCTGGAAAATGTTCAGCTCATGCCACAGTCTCGTTTACATTGTTGTTTTTTTCTACTGTCAATGACAATGTAATTCAGCAGATGCAATGAGACAGTGACTTGTGAGCACGATGTGAAAATATCACCTTTGTGTATTCTCTCTGTAATCTCCATCTGTTGGGTTGCAAAGACGAGCTGATAGGTGACTGTGCCACGGTTTCCCATGATGCCGTCTGCCCGTGATTGTGTTTCTGAATGCCGTTACATGAGCTCTGCTGTTTCTGTGTTTTTGAGCGGCGCGGGTGTTGTGTGTTTGTGGAGGTGTGAGCGTCGTTCGCCTCACGCCTCCACAAACAGCCTGATAGGACGACATGTCAATTAAAAACTTCAAATGAATGTAGTCCTGGAGAATGAGCGCTTCCCTTTCACAGAAAAGTTCAAGCATGTCATAAAAATGTTTACCTTTTTTAAAAACCTGATATTACCTAATTGGCTAAATCCATTTACCATAAGTCACTAGAATGTATCAATCTACATTTACTAGAATATATTATCCAAATGAATCATTAACAATACAGTCATGAAATCAAAATGGTATGAACTTAAAAAAACATATTTTCCATGTCTGATCACACATTTGCCGTCACCCTCGAAGGCATTTCAAATTCTGTCACACTTGTGTTGTACATAAAAACTGTCATAGAAAGTCTATTAAGCCTTCAAACATACGTATATGGTTGTTAAACATAAAGCTTACTGGTCGCCTTCTCATGTGTCAAACGCGCCTGATGCTCAGAAAGAACAATCGTCTGTCAGCAGAAATGTTTCTCACACCTCATTGCTTCCATCTGTGCAGAAACTCTGGCAGTTTGCGAGACTTTTCCATGCCAGATGCAGGCGGGACAGCTGTGCTGCTCCACCTGTTGGCAGGAAAGAAAGAAAAGATTGTTTCTTAAAAGATACTGAAGCATTAACCGAGGCGCAGATGCCAATTACAAGCAGCAAATTGCAGTTTGACATGATGTCCTCGAGGTCTCTTTCCATCCTTTTGAGTCAGGTGATCAGCTGCAGGTGAGGCAGAGAGCATCAACACCAACCTTGATTTGGAGTCCAAAGCAAAAATGGAGGAGAATCTCAGTGTTCTCCTGAACTAAAAGATATTTCTGGAGACAATAGTAAGAAGTTGATCTAATGGTTCCTTTATTTTTACATTTTGCCTCATTGGACTAATGCGGGACAGCAAGTTGTACGAGAAGTACCTCTGAAAGCGCCGTCATCCAGACGCTGCTCCTGCCATAGACGGTGAACCTCACCGTAACGGGGGAAACCCTGAATGATGTCATGAACCCAGAGGTGGAAAAGGAATTACTGACGTCTTTGTAGAACTCTTTAAATACAATAATGAAATCTCATCTCTAAATGTCACTGGAAATGTCAGTGCTTCCATGTAGCTATACAGTAGCTCCTCCCACACACGTCTGAAGGGTCTAGTTTAAGAGCACAATTTTGGACAAAACTGAGGTGGAGGATGTACGGAGACATGGACGGAGGTGGAGGATGTACCGAGACGTGGAGGATGTACCGAGACATGGACGGAGGTGGAGGATGTACCGAGACATGGACGGAGGTGGAGGATGTACGGAGACACGGACGGAGGTGGAGGATGTACGGAGACACGGACGGAGGTGGAGGATGTACGGAGCCACGGACGGAGGTGGAGGATGTACGGAGCCACGGACGGAGGTGGAGGATGTAGGGAGCCACGGACGGAGGTGGAGGATGTACGGAGACACGGATGGAGGTGGAGGATGTACGGAGACATGGATGGAGGTGGAGGAGGCCAATTTGCCAAGCGAATCACGTTTGCGTTCTGTGATTTGTTGATGTAAATTGAATTTCTGGGCCACCGTAGAACTTGGCACTGTAGAAACGGCTTTTCTGGACGTGCGTCATGGGAATCATGTTCACTAAAAAGTCACTTGAAAGCATAATTACCAGAGAAGTCTTGGACATGACTATGAATATACATTAAATGGTGTAGAGAATGAAATAACAGTAAACCTTTTAGTGGGCGGAGCAATCCCACATGGGATTTACCTGACAGGAACTTGATTGAGAATGATATTTAATGATCGAAAAAGTGTGAATCCCTTTTTTTTTTTACTTTTCAATAATAAAACAATATTTAGGGTTTGGTTTTTACTGGGAGCCGGTTTAGCTCGTGCTGGTTTGCGGCGCCTTCTGTCCGTGTAACCATGGTTTGAATCCGGGCTGCTCCCTGTTCCCTTCTCTACTTCTGTGCCGGTCTCAATCCCGGTTGCTTTGAGAGGGTTGCGTCAGGAAGGGCATCCGGCGTAAAACACATTTCCAAGTTTACCATGCGACTCGTTCGCTGTGGCGACCCCTGATGGGAAAAGCCGAAAGAGAACCAACAATATTTAGGGTTTGGTTTTTGCATCTAAGGCGGCCCATTCTATCTCGTGTTTCTCTCCACTGATTCCAGATCTGCTGCAGTCTTTGAACAATCACTTGAGGAAGATGAGATGAAGGAAGCCCAGACTGTAAGTGACCCCTCCACAGCTTTCCTCAGACCTGCTCTGTGAAGTGGGATGCAGCATGTTGGAAAGATCACACAGGCCTCCTCTTCATCAGCAGCTGTCAAGTCGTGCTTTTACCCTCACGGAGTTCATCTTGTTTTGACATTGACGCCCTCTTAGAGGAGCATCAAGGCTGTGTCCGGGTTAGCTGTCACCAAACTTTAAAGGATGTCATTGTTTTCTCTTTATAGCTGCATTTGTTGCCATCCTCCCTAACAGGAAATGGCCGGCCTTACTGTACATTCTTCACTCCTGAACAAATTAGATGTCCTGATTTATCGAGAGCCTCAAAAAACTGTTGTATAAATCACAGCAGTTAATGTCTCACTTCAGTGTGTAGATGGCACCAATATTCAGCTTCTCAGCTGCTGTGCAAACAATAAATCAGGTTTAGGTTTTAGCAAAGCCTTTTTCAATGTTATCCTCAAAAAGAATCTGAACAAAATGACTGGAAAATGTTACAGCGAGCCCCGTCTTTGTGTCCTGATCCAAGCGGATGTCAGAGAGCTGAGGATCGACGGTGTCATCAGGTGCTTTGGTCATAATTAAAGCAGAGAAGGAAAGTGTCACGAAACTACAAGAACAACAGTAGTCTTCTAGTAGAAATGTTGTTTTTTATAAATCCCTTTGGATGGCTGCCGGCTGAATGTTAAACGCACAGCAGGGCTTAAATCTGAATGTCACATTACTCTCGTCGTGAGTTTGAGTGATTGTCATCGTGTTGTGACGCAGCATCCAGCAGCACGCCAAGTCTAAAAAGTCTGAACCCCAGAAAGAGCTTCAGCTCGTTCCTGAAGGAACATAAGAGTCAATGTGGAAGCCAACATGAGCACCGCTTCCCCATAGAAGGAAGTCCAGCGTTGGCATTAACAGGAGGCAGCTGGGTCTAAAGCCATCAACAATCCATGTCCCATGTTTGGTTTGTTGGGTTGAGGTTCAGACTCTGTTTGTTGCTCCCAAAATCTGCAAAAAACATAAATATCTTCTTGCAGTTGATCGGTGACAAAGCGGGTAACTTTCACGGAGATTCAACATCTTCTTTCAAGACATTTCTTGTTTAAGTAATATCGAAAAATATCATGTTTTTTTTTTTAATTAACGATATTTTTAAGCAGAAGTTTCATTTGTGAATGGAATAGCTTCAACTATAGTAAGGAAAGTCCTATTTGACTCATATTTTTCCATAGTATTTTTAAGACAAACGTGTAATTCTAGTCTACTTTGAGACGATTATGGTCTGGAAATAGTCGGATTGCTTGTTGTGACGCCTTCAGTGAACTGATGAACCTTCTTCAACTGATTCCAGGACAATAGTTCAAAGGATTCTGGGGCGGTTCTGTGCCTTTGTCTCCAGTTCAGTTCATTTCACTGCCCCTTCAGAGAGCTCACTGCACCAAAGTGTTGGTAATAAGCTTTTCTAATATTTAATGTGTTCTCAAAAGCCCAACAGCCCATTAAATGGAGAGATCAGTGGCATGATTTCCATTAACACTGGAGACATTATCATGATCTCACTGTGCTTCTTGAAAGAGCTCATTTACTCCTCTGTGGAAATGTTTCTTGTCATATTTGCTTTGATTTCCATTTAGCTCATCACACATCCTGAACGGAGCGTTTTCCCGTCTTTGAGCCTGGGTTTCATGTTGAACTCGTCAGCCTGACATCTCCCCCTTTCTGTTGATGGAAATCAGGCCTTCATTATCCCGGACGTGTTTGCTGAAGGTCATTGAGGATGGGAACCTTCCTTTTGAAGTCGTGTTCAAATTGACTGAGGTGGGTTCAGCGAGGAGGCAGCTCTGCAGCGGTCATCGCTCAGGTTTCTGCAGAGATTTGAGGAAATTGTTCCACAACCAGACGTGTGTGTTTGAAACATGCTAAAAGGATTTTTTATGCAAATTTCAAACCGCTGAACAGAGGTAGTCTGATGATTCTTCAAAGATATGTTTGACAATATCACACTTCAGCACATTCAACTCTCCAGTCTGGATGTTTGCAACAAAAAAAAAAAAAAAACCTTTTCTTCAAAACTGCTGACAAATCTACCATTGCAGGATGCTAATGCCAGCACCTTCCGTTGAATTTCAAAGTATTTTATTTTGACATCAGATGAGAAAAACAAGGCTCATTAGCATTGCTCTAATAGGATCTGTGCCTTGGCTCTGTAATTAGCCTTAACGGTGGAAAAAAGAGCTTCTCCGATCCCACAGTTACTTCAAAAGGATTTTTTCCTCAATTAGAATTCAGAATTCTTTTAATTTTCTTTGTTTACCTTTTCTAAAGCTCTCATTATAATAGAGGCTGACAGATTGCACAGCTAGGATTCATGTCATTTACATATTTAACCATCTTTTAACTTGAGAGTTTCTGACTTTTTTTTGTCTGACGTGGTTTAAAAACCTCAAAATGCACAGAAAACCTGCTAGCAAACACAAAGTTCCCACACTGTTCACCAGTGAAGGTCATGTCACTAATCCCAGATCTGTTGAAACATTTTCATTCATTTAATATTAATAAAATGAAAGTTTTTTTGTTTTTATTCTTTTTTCTGGCCAAAGGGAAACTCATTTGACTCAGTCTTCTGGCAGGCTGTTTTAATGAAACTTCCTGTTTTTGTAAAGTTTCAGCCCAAATCCTCCAGCGTTTTGTCATAAAACATCGCTGGCAGTTCTCTGGAATAACTGCCACGGCTTTGATCCCAGAAACTTGACGTCTTTTGGCTTCTGTTAAGTGGAACCTGATCTCCCTTCAAATTCCTCTGCTATAAGACTGAAAGGAGGATGGCAGAAAGCGTTAAGGCTCTGATCAACCAGACTAGCCTGCACTTTCAGCTCAGTCAGTGGAGACGCTTTAGGAAGCGTGGCCTTTGTGAATGCCGTCCATTGATAGTCACATGACACACACCAGTCTGCCAACGGGGCTCTACCCTGGTGTTTCTATGCAGAAGAGCAAAAGTCTGCATGTTTTCTGACCTCAACAGACGGTTATTTGTGTTTTTGTTGAGGCTGGATTAACAATACTGTAGTCTGGAAGGTAAAGATGGATAAAAACTTCATTGTAAAAGTGAATCTGACGGCTGAGTAACTAGCTAATGCTAGTTGTAATCTTTGATGCAGCCGGTGTGTTGTGGGTCAGTGTTGGACTCAGCAGTGAGGGGCCCAGACCAGCAATAACGGGGGGCCCTCTGCAGCGTTTGTATTCATATTTAGATATTTTTAAATAACTTATTCACTGGTCCACTTTTTTCAAAGCATCAATGTCAAGAACCCAAATGTTTTAAAAATCATTTAAAAAGTAAAATCACATTTAAGTATCAAAGTAATGTATTTCATATACACTATTTTTACTTGGAAAAAAACAATTAATTTTCTGAATCCACTCACTTTCTATAGGATTAAATGACGGTCTTCTGTCTTTTATAGACTTTGTCAGGTTTTACTAAACAAACGCAAAAGAAAAAATATATCCAGTATTTGAATGATTGATCAAAGCAGCATCCTATGGGGTGGTGTAAAAAACAAATTCTCAATGATTCTGTCTTCACTTTTGCTCTTCTTTTCCTCTCCCCTTCTGTCACTTTTCTCCTTCTTGTTTCTTTCCCTTTTTTTAAGGTTCTTTTGATTCTTTTTTTTCTGCACAATAATTTTCTCGTCATTTAACAGAACTTTGTGTGGGATGTTTTCTTTTTTGTTGTCTTTCAGCAGATCAATACTATAAAGAATAGGATCATTGACACTGCCATTCAGATGACTGCGCTTCATCGCTTTCTGGTTTTAAAACTTTTGAAGAATCTCTCTCTGCTGCTGAAATCCCGTTGGCAGAAGAGTCCATCGCTGCAGAGGGGAGCAGTTTTATGCTGTTTCAGTGATTGGGTTTCTCATGACAGATTATTTCAGTCATTTTTATTAAGCGTCCAGCTCGGGTCCCCTGAGTGTTGGGGGTCCGAGGCAGAGGCTTACCTTTGCAGAAAGTCCAGCCCTGGTCCATGTATGTTAGAGTAAGACAGCTGAAAAAAACATACTCACCTTTTAACGTATTATTGTTTTTTTTTTAAATACAGTAATGTGTATTTTTATACATAACTGCAGTTGTTCTACTGAGTCAGAAACAAGTTGTTCCGGCTCAGGTTAGCATTTGCTGACTCTGTAGGATCTGACTGTTTCCTATCATCATCTGTCATTTGTCTGTCATCTGGGAACTTTAAGAGAAGAAAGATCTGGCAGTGACCTGCTAAGTTGATGGAGAATGATTCCGTCAGTCAAATCCTCGGACATGTCACCATTTTCTGATGTTGCTCTGAGGGCATAACAACTGAACCTGTCACAAAATGTTGAGAGCGGCCTTTAAATATGGCGTGCCGGGCAATCATTTAAGAGTGGAGGGCATCAGTCAGCGTCAGATCCACCAAAGTGCAGACTTCTGAAGGTTGGTAGATGCCAGCAGGCCCTTCTGTTAATGCTCTCCTATTGACAGCATCTGTAACGACCAAATGCTGGACTGTGAATGCACCGGTAAGAGTCAGTGATTTTAGGTCCATAGTATTACTATAACACAAACACTAAAGCATTCACACACATTCTGACGTTTTTTTCAACCTCTGGGCCTTTTGGTTGATGAGGTTACGGTTTCCTAGTTCTCTCCTGGATGAAGGTTAGGAGGAAACATCTGCAGCCCTTCAAAATAAGGGTCATGAAGAACCAACCTCCAAACAGAAAGGAAAGAAAAACTACTTATTTACATTATTGTTGCTCCTATATTCTAATTTTAACTCAGTTTCCCTTGCGGCTTGTCACGGTTAAGCGTATAGTACAGTTGCAGGTATCACACTGGACTCTAGTGGCATTCCAGCTTTCGCTTCTGACATCTGGAAGAAAAAAAATAAGTAAAAAAAATGGATCAGGTCATTTTTTCTCTTTTCTCTTAAAATCCATGATATAAAATCAGAAACTTGATGGAAGAACTGAATTAATTCAGGTCAATTCAGGTTATTAACCAACCTGGCTGCGATCTCTTTATGCAGCTCAGGGTTCAGAGGAATGAAAAATAGTTTTGCTGTTAAGTATTCAAACATAAGATGCTTTTTCTTCTGATTCCTTAGAAAGGCTGTCAGACGACCAAAGGGTCTTTTCTGCTGCTCCTCAGTTTTGCACACAAGCTTCTAAGGAGCTCCTGGAGGCTTTTGAACGTCTCTCAGACTCCTTAGCTGGTGGATTCCTAATTGTCAACTTCTTTCTGGTTAAGCAGACACACTTATTACAAAACAACTCGGAGACCTCTGAATATTCTGGGTCATGGTCTCTGCAGCAGCAGCCTTCCTAATGAAGTCAAACATGATTTGTGGGGGCGGGGTCAATGGGGAGGTGTGAATTGAGGTTGGGTTAGGGGTGAGGTTAGTCATGAATCGTTAAAGCGTGGGTTCAGCTGTAGGTCAGACTGTCCACCATGAACAAAAGTCAGTGCAATCTCCTAATCGGGACTGCTGTGCAAACTCTGGATGGATTGACTCCATTAATCATTTAGCACTCAATTAAGCTGTCAGGGTTTGGGTTGTGAGTGTGTGCTGGAGAGGTGGCAGGCACCTCGCCACGCGGGGCGGGGTCTGAAACCCTGAAACCTTCGTCTTAGACATGATCCCTGATCAGTTACAGAGTTTAGGACATTGTTTCCAATTAGACTGAGAACTCTCCCCGACTCCTTAGCTTACATGGATGATGCTTCGGCCATTACTCTGTTTTTCTGTATTTGAGGGTTTCTGTGCTCTGCAGGAATGGATTTCAACCGGTTTGGTTTTCGGTCTCCAGCTGTCTTTCAGCTGCTACAGAGTGTTATGTCTGTTGACTCTTAACTTCTGCTGGAGCAGAAACCCTCCAACACTTTATCACATGATAAACATGTTTTATATGTCGTCTGTTTAATTTGTGCTGTACTTCCTATAGTGCCTAGTGAAAAGGAATTTAAACCCCCCACCTAAGAAATAATAAAAACTTAGGACATCACAGCAGGAGAAATCATAAAAAAGAATTATATATATATATATATTTTTACAATCAACTGACAATAGTGTTTGCAACAAACAATACATGGGCCCAGAAAAACTTTGTCCAATTCTAACAAACGCGGTCAGAATAAACCATTTGGTGATGCCCAGAACTCTCTAAAATACTAGAAGCCACCAAAGAAGAAGAAATGGCGAGTTCTGTTGTAAACAAGCAAAGCTTTGGCATAGAGCGAGATGATCTTCTCATAGTGCTTTTATTATTGTTATGATTATTATGAAGCGGCTCTTCGCGCATAATTTTTTTCAAATCCGTGTGGTCAGTGCTTTTTTTTTCAGGTGGAACGGAGCCGGTAGAATGGTTAGGAGTCGGCTAACACGTGCCAAAAACATTTAGCCGTGGATGAAATTAAATCCATGCAGTCAATGCTGTGATCTGCATATTGGCTGCACGTAAATATGTGGAAAATATCAGCCTTTATTCTGTCTGGAAACTACTGGAAACACAAATCCACATGATTATTTACACAGTTTCTCAGGACTGTGCAGCATTTCTGCTTTGAAAAGCCGCCTCCGTTAGCTCAAAGACAGTCACAAAGCCGCTCCTCTGCTTGGGGACACAGTTCTACCAGGAGTCACGGTTTTCCTGAGTCCAGCAGCTCTCTCATGCAGAGCGGCGGGACAGACTGCGGTCCAAAGCCCCCTCTGGAGCGCACACCGTAACAAAGCACCCTCCCCTGCCCACAAACATGAAGCTTTGAGTCCGGCTGCTCTGCTCAGAGACACGGTTTGCTCGCGTGGAACAGACCGGTCCTGTTCGCGCTCCAAAGCCTCCTTCAGAGCACCACACCATCTACTTATGACCTAAACCAGAGCAGCAGTGATCCACGATCGGGATAAACTGTTTACATGCACCAGGATCGGATCAACAAGCGGCATAACCCGCCTATCTCCATCGGAAGGAAATTTTGATCTGAAAAAGTCTGATCAGGCAGAATATTCCGAACAGCGGGTTAACATGACATATTTTTATTCTGATCAGGCGTTTCTTCTGATTACCATCATACCGTGATGACTAAGGAGCACCAGGCAGAGCATAGTGTCCATGATGCTGCAGTGTTAGCCTCATCTATAAAAACACACCTAAATCCTGAAGGACAGTCTCATTTATGCAAGTAAACTCTCCAAGCAAGTCCATGTCTCCTTCATGCACGTCAGTGAAGATGTTCACGTAAAGGTTCAGATGAAACCCCTTAAGTCCCGCTCCATGAAAAGGCCTATTTGGGGGAAACGAGCAGGACGTATGCAATCGCAGAACTAATCGGCGGCATCGTCTGGAGTCCAACTTCCCCGACACCATCCGTTTAGGTGTTGGTCGAGTTTGATAGATGAGCCCTGCGTGGAACTGCCCCACTGTGTGTTTCAGTCAGTATTACTGCCAGACCTGCACTTTATTTTCCTGACCGCCATGAAGACGGAATTCATGACTGTGTGGCGAGGATGGAAGGCTCTGCTCGCCTCACAAACACGATCAGGAAAAAAACACGTTAGAAAAACAAGAAAAGTCCATTGAAATAATCCAATAACCCCAAACCGTTTGATAAAGAATGATTACAGAAAACCAACACTTCTTTGATATTTATAATATCTAATAATTTCATAGAGCGGTGTTTTAAATTATGCAGTATTGATGCCAAAAGCCCCCAAAACAGAGCTGCTGCTGCGTGGAAAAACTGCCATGTGACAATCAGATCACAGGTATTTACTCTGCCAGACTGTTTGCTCATTATGACAAATAATTGTGTTGTTTATTGCGTAGACACAGGCTTTGAGCGCTGACACTTGTTCACACAATCATGCAAATGAACCAGAACTAAATAAAAGCAGGAAGAGAGATAACTGCAAGTCAAGGTGAAGGCCTTAAAACTTGTAACTGAAGCTAATTTCAATGTCAATTAACGGACCCCTCCCCTCCCTCCCCCGTCCACAGAAGAGGGTTTATTGTATAGAATTAAACGATTCCTTTGGTTTAATTATGACAAACTTAATCCACCTGGTGTGTTTGAACAAATACGTATTTGGTGCTGCTTAATAAGCTAAATATTTAATTTAGAGTTAAGTATTTTTTATTATTATATGTTTAGTTTGTAAACTAAAAATAAAATTTTATTCAACCATTCAGTTTGCCAATTCAATATTTAGACCTGACCTAAATATTTATTTTCCAAACTAAACATGTAAGCTTTGTAACTAAATATTTATTTGCTAAAAAAAAACATTAAAGCCCTAATTACATGTTTAGCTTTTTAACTAAATATTTAGCCGACATGCAAATAAACTTTCCAATTAGCAGTAGTGCGCTTTCAAAATAAAAGCTGGCTTTAGCTCCATCTGAAGTGATTCCTGGCCGGAGCATGTGGTTGAACCTCAGGCGGTCAGAACCGGTTCTGTTCTGTTTGGCCTAAATGATGTGAGACATGAAGATGGAATCCCCCAGAATGCAGCTGCAGCAGCTTCTCCCAGCTGACTTCAAGCATGATATTCTGCTGATCATGTGTGGATGGAGACATGAAGGAACGGTTTATTTACCCTGAAAAAACGGCCTTTACTTTGTTAACAGAGGATTTTCTGGGATGCAATAAAAAAAGAAGCTCTTCTAAGTTAAAGCTGAACTTCACCTTTATTCATTGGAGACATTTAAAATGGACAAGCCCATTTCTGCAGTGATAAGCTTCACCTCCATTTTCCTCTGAACACGTTACTACAACGCAGCGAAAATCAATAATGCATTATTTATTTTCTTCTCTAATTCAGCTGGGATGAAATGTCAATAAAGAGCCACTGATTGCAGTAAGTGGGGCATCTATTTGCCTTGATTTGTCCTTTATTCAACAACCGTCAGGGGCAGGCTACCCCCTCCCCATCTCTGATGACACAAATGAATTGTTTCTAATAAAATGCCATCTGTGCTATTTTAGAACGGCAACATTTTTGCAAATGAGATTGGAATCTGTGAGTTTCCCAGGCCAGATTTGAACCCACTCGCCTTGCCTAAGAAATTGTTTTTCTGTTCATCAGCTCGGCCGCACTCAGAACAGCCTCTGTTGCGCTGGGATGGGGGGAAGAGTTTCCAGTTTGTCTCTGGATCTTCTCTTTACGGACTTTTTTGAAGGGCACCATTCAGTCATTTCTTTAATTGAACTGGTTTTAATTGAATTACCCCACCTCCAGGTCCTTGGCGAGCAGGACCTTCTCTGGAGAAAATATGACGAGTGAATTATAAATTGGCATGTAAAAGAGAAAGGTCCTGTGGTAATATCACTTTTCACTTTAAGTCGTTGAGATAATGAGCTTAGGTTTAAGAGCAAAGAGCCAGACAGTCCTGGAGTGACGGCACTGGAAGCCACCGAGGAGCTCCAGGGATACAACTTCCTAAATCCTCATCACTTTTATGTCAGAACTCGACTAACACTTGAAGTACATGCAAACGGAGGAGCAGAGAGGCATTTAAATGGAACGTTAGCGATTTATCACACTTCTCTTCATTAAACTCACTGAAGTTTTAAATAAGAAAACTCCTCAGTGTGGAGTCTCTAAGGTGAGTGACTTCAAGACCAACTTTGCAATAATGCATCAACATTAACGCAAACTTTTAATGAATGTGTTTTTTTTCCCATTTGTTGTTATGCCAGCAGCATGGATGGAGACACTTTTAATGCCATAAAATACCTGTTTTTCACAAAGAACGGAACTGTGTGACTTGATGTTTTCCGTCTACTTTCCATAACCAACGACGGCTCTGATCTGAGGTGGATTTCCATCTGGCAGCAGGAAGAATGTAATCCATGTGTGCACATCCGTCCCTTTGTGAACCCAGCCGATGCTAAATTAATCAGTTGGAAAGAACCAGCATCACTGCTCAACCAGACAATATAATCTGTTGCTAAATAAAAACTTTTAAAGGATTTAAACGTCCTGAGGGCATTTGTTGTTTTTATGAACAGCTGTTTTTTGTTTTTTTTTCACTCTAAGCTCCTTTTTTCATCCTGGCTGCTGATTTCTGACCTATTTTCGTTGCTTCAGTTCATGCTACTTTAGTGTTTTATCATTCCTCCTCCATAAGCTTCTTTAATGACCTTAGTTCTCAGAATGAGGAGCATATTGTCATTGCTTTGACGATTCTGTCTTAATTTATCCTGAGGCGATTGCACATGTGACCTTTTGACCGGTCACAGAGTCTACTGTGTCAGAATGAGGAACATTCTGCTGCCAACGTCGGGTCAGATATGAGATCATTTTAAATCCCTGCTGGATCACAGTTTTCCCGTTTGTGTGTGACTTGGCTGTCGGGTCATTGTTGTCTTTGCTCCAACAGTATTTTTATTAACTGTATTCAATCTAATTTGACTGTGAATATGTTTTCTTCCCATCTTATTTCTTTTGACACTATTGATCAGACTGTTGTATATCAAACAATAATAAACAGAAGAGGTAAGAAAACGTATTTACAGTCAATCTGACTAGTATACGCTTAGGAAAAATAAGTCTATATTCAGGTTTTGCTGCTGTGATTCTATCATGCAACAGAAAAAGACTAGAAGAAACTCAGCTCAAAGGCTGTGGAACCTTCTACACAAAAAGTTTAAAAACCACAAGCAATTTTAAAAGAGCACACCCTTTGTTCATCTAATCACAAAAAGGATTGTTTTTGCTGCCCCACTAATTTTGGGTTGTGACGGGCTGTAAGCTAGCAGGAGAGCGTAAACAGATGGGAAATGGAAGCGGGCTTACTCTGCATTCTGCAGAGAAACCACAAAGAGGTACATTTCTAATGACCTCCTGCCCCTCTGCAGAAGCTATGTCCCAGAAAACTGCAGCAGAATCCCAATTGAAACACCAATAATGCTTTTGAAATACATCAAAAGATGATCAGAGTGGGACTATAAACTAGTAAATAGCAACATCGTGGATAGGCCAACACAATTAGTGTTCGGCCACCAATCCTTTTCTTTAGCAAGCCTGGTAGGATAACTGAGGTCACATGACCTTTATGATGCATGAGCGCCGTGACTCAGCTCTCACATGATGGGGGTTCCAGGAGGAAGTGAAGGACAGACTAATGGCCAGATAAGATTGTCAGAATAAACAGGATTTGTTAAGGTGGAACTAGACGATGTGAGGAAAGTCATGTTTCTGGGTAACAGAACGGGGACTTCTGCTTGAACATCTTTCTCTCTTGTCAGTCCAGATGTTTTCTCACCTTTTCTATTTCATCTTTCTCTAGGACGTCACTGATTTGCTGTTTTCTGACCTCTTCTGTTAGATCTATAGGATAGGATTGGATTTCATTGGAGCGGACTTCAGTTAATTAACCCCTCGTAAAAAACAAAAACAAAATTAAAGTTGGAAAAAGGGTTTTTCTGTGTTCAACAAGAAGCACTGCCACACGCTTTTTTAAAACACTTGCTCTCAGATAAAAGCACATTTAGTGGTTCCTATTCCAACCCCTTACTGAAATGTTTAGTCGTCTGCAGTTCCTTCAGCAGTCACGTGTAGCTTCAACTCCCTCATGTGCTCTGATCCTTTGGGAACCAAACTGACAGAAAAGGAAAACATTTTGTCTTGGAACCACGTCTACAAGCTAATATTATTCTGTGTAGCATCAGGAGAAAAGCAGCGTCACTGAGAACCGCTGAAACTCACAGGAACTTACCTATGTTAATGAAGCGAGTTCAGAGCTAATTCAGAGGAGACCACTAATGAGACACGGATTGGCAGAGGGGATTGTTATGCGTTTGAAATGCTAATTAAATTTAAAAGTGAAATTGCCGTTTGGTCACATGGCAATAGTACAAGATAGTGCTGTGTAGACAGACTGATTCACACAAAATCAGCAGAGACGAGCGAAGCTGAAGCACAGCAACACACGCCGAGGAGCCATCAATACAGACGCTGGCCGCTGCTCTGAACTGGGTGGTTGTTTGGCCATTTAAAAGTCATTTCTGTTCACGTTGCCTCAGTATAATTAATGAACACATCACAGCGTTCCCTCTGATTCCTCTGGAAGTGGAAGTGCTGGCTTCCTTCCTGTGAACCTGCTTTTGCTGATGCGTGCATATGTCGTCTCCATAGACTGTTAATTTTATTGTCAGTTTTTCAATAAAACTGCTTTGAGTGTTTCTGCCTCAGCCGTCGCTGAAAGCTGTAAAAATAGCTCCAGTTAGGACTTCGTTGGAGGAAAAAAACCCTGAAATGTTCACCTACCAGCTCAATCCGCTTTTTAATTTATTTATTTTTTTATAAGGAGCTGAGCCGTTTATGAACCTGCATGCTTTCAACAAATTACCAGAACACCTGTCAAGTCATTAAGCAATAAAAAGGAAGTTAGTTTTACTCTGAACCCTTTGTTTACCATATTTTATACCGACAGATTATTGGGTTGTCATTTTAAATTGTGGGGATTAAACATAGACGTGAATGCAAAGCGGTTCGTATCACCTCATTCATTGTGGTTCCTGAGAAGGTTGTAGGTTCAAATTCACAATCCAGTCATACCAAAGACTCCAAAAGTGGGACTCAAAGCCTCTTAGCTTGACCCTCGGCACTCAGGCTGGACTGGGGGGTTAAACCATCGAATGCTTCTTGAGTCTGCAGCTCACGGCTCCCCCAGGGGAGGGGGCAAATGCAGAGAACCAATTTAAACCCCCAACTTTAACTATAAACACTCAGTTTACTGCTGCCTGTCTGAGGTTCAGGTCCATCTCCCCCCCATCCCCCACTACTGAACACTCAGGCCCTCCAGGGGCAGGTAGGTGTTGAAACCTGCCGCTTGGCCATGTGACATGCATGAAACACCTCAACAAGACGCCCTCCAGGCAGCATCTTTACCAGACGTCTGAACCAACTCAATAGTTCTTTGGGAGTTGGGAGACCCCCCCAGATGAAAGCTGGTCTCTACCGCTTGTATCTGTGATCTTAACCTCTCATTCACAACCTGCAGCTCACATTTAGTACTAATGTCCCAGAGGATTGTGTCCTTTCACTTTGGTAATGGAAGTAGAGAGACAATTGCGACGTTTCCATCAACTATGAAATCCTGCAAATTGGATTTGCAATAATAAAATCGGCAAATGGAAACTCGACAATAAAAAAAAGAAAACCTTGCATTTATTGAAAACATGTTTTTGCGCTTGGAGGAGGTCGTTTGAGTCACATGACCAACAACTGGATGGTGATGTCCTTCCTGGTAGTAACCGGCGGCCTTGGGCGCTGCACAGCGGGCGCCACTAGAGGTCCCACAGCGTCACACAGCTCATCCAGCGTTCAGCGCGTCATGTGGAATTGCTGAGTCCACAGTTCCTCTCTCAAATCACCAACCACCATTTCCCAGAATGACTTTGTCCTTCGTGGCTCCAGCGTGTAAGGACCTCGCCACTGCCCAGCCTGAAGAGGGCGCCATGTATCCTTTGATAGATGATGATGAGCGCTAGCGCGGTGGCAGAAATCGGAATGATCTGCTGTCAAAGTATTGTTCACATCCGCCGTCATGTTTTTAAATGACTAATCGCCTGAGTCGGTTTGTGTTTCCTCGCATAATTATGATTGAATCATTTCGTGTTATTCTAGATGAATAGAATTTCAATAAAGTTTTGTGCATGAATGTGATGGAAACGCAGCTAATGAGACGGAGGCAGAACCTACAGGGGCAGATGAAAGATGTACAACTGTCGTGAGGGCAAAAGAAGCTTCGACTCATAAAAAGCCTGTTTAATCAAGTCTCTTTGTGAAATTTCAAATGACAATGTTCAAAATGTTACCATAAGTCTGTTGAGGAGCACCATACCAACAGTTTTAGTGTTTTCTTTTTTCAAGTGTAATTACTGTCAGAGGGCATTTCTCGTAAAACTACAAGGTTCTCCTCAAAAGGTCACATCTGCAGAGTTTCAGTGATTTAGTTTTTCATTCCCTATAAAGAAAAGCATCTTGAAAATCTATTCTATCACAGACAAACATGGCCAGACAATTTTTTTTTGTTCTGCTTTTACTTCCCTGAGATAACAAAAGATAAGCGAAACTATCGATTGTTATTAGAGAAAAGAAACGGCTCCTGCAGAAATGAGGAATAGCAGCTTGGATTCAAGAACAAACAGACATAAACTAAAACAGGGAAGCAGATCTTTTGGATAAAAACATTTAGATTGCAACTTGCAATGGAACAGATGAGGGGGGGGGGGTTGCACAACAGTCAGCAAGTCCTGCTGAGCCTAAAACCGGAGGGAGATCTTCAGAGATTTCACAGCTGACAGCAGCATCCCCAGATAAAAATAAAAAAAATGGTGTCTGTCCGGCACGTTAGAGCCTTCAGTGCAGCTCCATCAAGCAGAACATTATCCACAGCTTGAAGAACGTCTGCATTGATTGGAGTTCACTGTTAGCGATAGATTCCAACCACATGGAGCAGCTTCCTTCTCCGTCGAAGGGCTTGATGGGAGGTTTTAATGACTGCTGCTGCTGTCCGCTCAGATTAGCTGGACGTGGATGTGATCAGTCAGAGTTCAAACCTGTTCAGCAGATCTCCCTCAGTTTATTTTACTGTAAGATACTTTATTTTTAACCAAAGACAGCATGTGAGCGAGAAAGAGCAGCAGTTTCACTCTAGAACAATAATAATTTATTGCCTCATATTTTTTAATCTGTGACGACTGATGGCCAGTCATCGACCTTATTTATAAATCTTTACACAGAGTTTTTTTAAGCATAGAGACCCTGCATTTGCGCAGTGGGTGGTAGCTTCAACATTGGGGGCAAATCTTTAAAAAAAAACTAAAGTTTCTTTGACTCAGCAAAACTTTAAAGTCAGGAACAAAAGTCATTTGACTAATTTCAACAGTTTGAAATCCTCTTTTTCCCTTTCGTTTAATTTTTTAATCAACGCTGTAGTTCCTCCTAACATCATTTCTTTTAATGGAAAGTCCACTTGAATAGCCCCCCCCGGGACCCTGACACTGTTCCAGTGATTCAGCCTCAATGTCTCAAAGATGTATTTGACATAGGCTCTGATCAATGTCAGCGGTTATGTCACATTTCTGTGCTCCCCATCCGTAAAGCCCCCTCTTTGTGTTCAGTCTGCTCAGTTGATTTGCAGATTATATAACAAAGAAATTACTGCCAGAGAGTGCACAGTTGCAGGAGCTCTGCTTGTTCTCCTGGGAGCTTCCCAGCAGTGGAGGCACCAGAGCCTGTGACAATCCACATCTCTTTTAGGTTCATCTAAGAAGAAAAAGCAGCTACCTGCCACTTTAATTGCATTTTTTGCTGTGGTCTAATCAGAATGGACACAGAAGCCCTGTGGGCAGCGAGCCAGCTGGAGCAGAAGAACCCGCCGTGTCAAATTTAGTGCAGAAAAACGTAAAACAAAAATGTGACTAATAAAAAAAAAAGATCTGAAGTAGGACTCCAACACACACTGGACTTTTGGGTATTCTGGAGGCTACAGTTGGTCTGATGTCTTATCTTGGAGGAAAACATGAAAAATTAAGAAACTGGTGATCGATCTATAATTACAGATCCCTTTAAACATCTGGCTTTTTATCTCAAAGAAAATAATTAGTGAAAGAAAGTAATTAAATGCTGATAACAATTTTTATTGCGCTCTATTCTATTTATTATTTGTAGCTAAAATAAACAAAAAGTCTCAGTTGAAATTAAAAGTAAGTTCTTTGTAGCTTGTTTTTTGACAAACTGCAGCTTTTTAAGAATTTAATTGTGTTTGTTGATATTTAATAGATACTTTTAAAAATACCAACTAAAATGATTCTTTTTACAGATTCTTGTCATGAACAGACGGTGAAGGACCGAAATGATCAGAGATCAGGATCATAATGGGAAGTTAAAATCAAAGGAATCAACTTGATCAAAAACATTTCAACTCAAAATAAATTCATGAAAAGAACAATTAAGACACAAAAAAGAAAAAAAAAGAAGCTGAACTGAAAACCAGACACGTAAACATGCTAAAGATGATTAACACTAATAAAGACAGCTGTGGATAATTAGCAAATCAAACCAGGTGAGACTGAGGCAAAGAAAACAACACAAAACTGATTCTTTCCATTATCAGAAAGAGAATTCATTAATAAAGACTCATCACTGTGAGAAGCTGACCAGAGAGCTGCACGTTGTTGTATGTGTGATGCTGTTTTCACAGCACAGAAACAAAACGGCCTTGTGACGGACTGGAGAGCGGTCCAGGGTGAACCGCGCCTTCACCTGATCGTAAAGCTGGGTATAGGCTCCAGCATCCATGTGACCCTCAACTGGACTGTCAGTGGACGATTCAACACAAACAAAACTCAGTTTTTGATTATTTGAGAGGAAAAGAAACCTATGAAACTGTGCAGAAAAAAGAATACTGCTCTGTCTTTTTCTTCAGCAGAAAACAAAACCAGGAGCGGAAATTAGTGACAATCAGAAAATGGGTCAGTTCTTTTTCCACATCCTATAGCTTGCATTCAATGTGAGGAACTAAAATTCAAACCCACATTTAGAACTCACATTACATGACAAACACGGCCATTTTCCTCGTAGAACCACCTAACAAAGCCACCATTTGCTGCTCGTTTGTCGTGCACGTGACAAAAGTATTGTGACGTAGTCGTGAGGCTAATGGACGCTAAACCAACTGATGACGTCGGGTGATGCTGTCGTACGGCGTCCTAATGCCACACCCCCCCTAGTCGTTAGTAAAGTGCCACTACTGACTCCTCTGACTGCAACTGCAGCACGGTGGGACGTCCACACACACTGTCTGACTTCCTCATTTCTAAGAGTCAGGAACGTGCACGTATCACGTGAACAGCACTAAAGGCTCCTTTTACAGTCTGCAGGATTTGGGGGGGGGGTGAAATATTAATTGTTTACTATGACCTGACACCTGTAGAAAAAAACGTGCATGGATATTTTCTCTGTTCTGTGTCACTGAGTGGTTCTAACAGCTGGATTTTTGGTACAAACTACCTTCATGCCCCGCACAGGTTTGACCACAGGTTTGACCATGTACCCCCAAACAGCCCGGATCCACCTGTAAGGGCAGTACATGAGGGTAGGCTTCCAACAGGATTTGAAATGTTCCCATTTTAGTCCATACCCCCCCCCCCCGCTTTTCTCTTCTCTTCTTTGTGTCTTTTTTAGTGATATAGAAACATATTAGCGATTATTAGGGCTTTTTCAAATCTTGCATTTAAGCAGCCACATTGTTTTGAGACCATGAAAAGTTCCACTCAGCAGCAACTGTTTTTTTATAACTGTGACCAGCTCAGACAAAATGAAAATGAAACCAGCTTTTCAGTGGAGGGGAGAGGTGAACAACTTATTAGATTGGAAAATGGTCCAAATGTACCAGTTGTCTAAAAAATGCTGTTAAAATGCAAATAAAAGGAAAGATGGCACAGCGACGAGAGGAGCGAAAACGTTGAAGCGTGCTAACTCACTGCAGAATTATCTGCACCGACGACACATGAGTGAGTGGGTGAGCAAGGCTGCAATTTCTCTTTTTACATTTTTTTAAAAACAAATTCATTTTTTTAAAGAAAACTTCATGCTGCAGTTTCTGCACACATGATTAAAGCAACCTTCAACTTGTGCGGCACAGAATCAGACATGTGACCGGCCAGCTGCCGGTCATGGCCGGTCAAACCAGAATCCGTCTTCTTCCAATCACTCATTGATCGATCGGTGCCTCTCTCATCATTGATTTGTCTGTAAAAGGTGCATCATCTTTTGGAGAACGACTTAAGAGAAGTTCTTCTGCATCTTTAAGGCTGTTTACCGATGAAGGAAAAGAAATCACTTCTGAACATCTAAAATATGAACACCTGGAAGGACCTGCTGCTTTTTTCACCCCTGTGAAAGTCCACAATTGTTGGTGGGATCAAAACAGTGAAGGTGACATTTCAGTTTTCTGATCTGCTTTAAAAACATAACCGTGAGAAAGTTTCTCTCCTGCCGTCTGAAGTCAATATTGAAGAAATGGTTCAATTTAGTAAAGCTTTTATCTTTCATACTAAATTAACCCAAGCCCTATTGGTTTTCTGCTAAAGTGAATTTCAAGTCACAAAGTGATGGTATTAAAAGAGATAAAAAGTGAATCAATGTTTACTGACATCTGTGTCCATCAAGAGCGTCACGCTGCTAAATGTGGATCTGTAAGTATTGGACTTAGTTTGCCTCAGCGCTCTTTTCATTTTCCAGCTGGGATTGTGGCGAGCCGGTGCTGCTGCCTGGTTACGATGGACTGATGGGACAGATCTGAGGCTGATATCCCCCCCAGCTGCACGCCTGGGGAGTCGGATCCACGCGGGGGGCGGGGGCTTCTCCCCTGCTCATCATAAACGATGGCCTTGCAAAGGAATCAGACATGGAGTTATCTCTCGGCTGAAAATATTCCAAGGTGCCGAATCTCATGCTGCTTTGGTAGCAGGGGAAGGGAGCATTTGGGGGACTGATTGCAGTCCCTTCTCTTCGGGGTTGGGGGGTCATTTATGGAGCAGGCAGAAACCGCTGAAGCAGATTTCTGTCTTTGGAAATGGACACTGCAAGAACCCACTGTGTGTAACACACCTGGTATTTCTAGGTTATTGTTAATTAATCACCTGGGATTTTTCTTGGTAGTTAATTTTAAGCCCCTCGTTATTGTCCCACCTCAAGGTCACGCTAACAAACCTTTAAGTGACTCGCCAGCAGCCACTCCCTTGACGCAGTCAGCTAATCATGGCTTCAATTTCCTAATTATGTTTACCTTTATTATTCCACAGCCAAGCTGTAAAACTAATCTCCTGTGTCAGGATGGATTTAAAGAGTCCACCTGGACATTCAGAGCCCCCTGAGAGCAGGTTGTGGGTCTAAATCCACGGGTAAGAATTGTCCCAATGCTCGACACTTGGCATTAAAAGAAAGGATTGGGGGTTCAAACTACTAAATGGTCCCTCAGCGTGTCTGAGGGGTTTGGTCAAAATCTGAGAACACATTTTGCTCACCACGGTGCGTGACGACTAGCCTCAACCTGAAAGTTAGGCCAAGCTAAAATAAAGAGGTTCTGTTGGACTTCAGAGACTCCTGCAACATGACTTTAAACAGGTTTTGACTCAGAAACAGAGGAAGGGCTTACAGCACAGTTTGGCTCTGCAGCTCCTCCACAGTTCGGGTTGGAATTCACTTTGATCTCCCTCAGAAGTGCAGACAGGCTTTCATAATTACTCTAATTCACCTACAATTCAGGATGGTGAGAACCGGTACCGAGCACACCTGCATATGCAAATATGTTGTTTTCTTCCTGGATGAAACTGCTGACTCTAATAGGCTAAAGTGTCAGCTTTCAGGATTCTGTCAAACGCGTTCTTTACTTGTACATATTTATTCTTTGGTTTTTGCGGTGTGTACTTTGTTAGAGTGGTTTGGTGCATCAAACATATTGCTTCTGCACACAGACATAAACATAAATTTTTGGTAATTTAATGAAACGTGGTTGGCACTCTTTATGGCTGAAGGCTAATATTATCTGAGTCATGGATAGAAAAACAGCAAGTATGATTCACGGCAAAATAGTGTCTAAAAATATTTGTTGAACAGCACCAGTTTGTCTTTTTGGGGCTGCATAGTTTTATATTGATATAAAAGGAAAACAAGCTGAAAAAGAAACATTGTTTTTATTATTCTGCTACAAAAAGCACAGATTATTTGTTGCTAACATTGAAGATGTTTAGATAAAAGTTCATACAGTTAACAAAAAATGATGCTTATTGCCAGAAATTAACTTATAAATGAATGAAAGAATGAATGTCATGATTTGCTTGTTTCTTGTTTTGTTCGCCGGCGTTCCTGTGCAAGCTGGCTGTGACTCCGCCTATTCTCCTGTCAATCTTATGAGCTGTCACAGCTGCTGATTAGCCACACAATATTTAAGGAACTCTGTCTTAGATTTTATAGTCAGCTTGTCTTGTATATGTCCATAGTCCAGTTTTGGTATCTTTTTTTAAACACATTCTTGGGACTGTCTCACATGTGGTTGTTACTGGTGATGGATAAAACCAAAGCGGTTTTCTGAACAGAATGGAGGTGGAATCCTCTTATTTTCTTGTCTTTTACTTTCTTGAGCTCAACAGACATTATGCTTTTCAAAATAAAACGTCATCAGATCTCTTTAGAAGTTCATGGGGTGGCTGAATGTGTTGAATATGAGGAAGCATCTTTTGCTAAAGACCAGCCTCATATATAAAACTCTGACTACTGTTAAGCAAACTTTATCTTTTATCTGAGATCACGTTCACAAATGTCACATTTCTGGGGAGGTCCTTTGGCGTTTAGACGCAAACTGGGGGGGGGGGGCAGTGGTTTGCAGTCGAGATAATTATCTCTTGGTATCTGAAAGGACCACAGATAAAAGGCTGGGTACCCCACATAGTACAGTTCACTGTTTGGGTCCTTCTTGGGTCCTTGGCAAGACCCTTCATGCCACTACCTAACTAGGTAGCCACAGGTCTGGGTCCCCCTGTGCCGGTCCCCAGCCCGGATAGGGTTGTGTGAGGAAGGACATCTGGCATAAAAATCTCTGCCAAACCACCCCTGCGAATCTGTAAAAAAGCTGATTTGCTGTGGCGAATATGGCGAAAGGTGAACAACAACCACTAAAACCAACACACAAAAACTGCCTTTTGTCAGGACTGTGTACTCTAGATGCTTTTTTTTGTTCTCTTCTGCCCCCCCACCAGACACATCAGGTCACCCACAGCCGTCTTCTTTTCAGTTAATGACCCTCAGTCTGTTAAAGTGTCTGGCTTTTAGCTCTTCATTGTCAAGGCATCTGTTTGTCACTCTTTTGTTGCTCCATTGGTTTTGGCCGGTTTTTCATATTTATTAATGAAATGTTTCATTTTCACCACCAAGCCCAATCTCCTGCATTTTGGCTTCCTCACCACCAGTTTCTGATGCTTTATGTATCTCTGCTGCTGGAATCTTTTACTAAGGTGGAATTTACAACAAATTAAACAATGTTTTTCTTTATGTAAGATTTTACAGCATAAATCACACAAGTGTGGATAACTAAAAGCATGACTACAGCTACTTAGTAACATTAACAATGTATTAAATCATACCAAGCACTGTTTCATCGTTTATCTTTACTGGTTGCTTTAATGATTTGCCCTCATTGGTCCGCTTTGGTCAGGTCATTGTGTCTCCCTAATAACACCTGTGAGAGAAGTGTTAAGTACTGCCATTACAGTGCTGAGCATCCCTCTGTGTAACATTCTGTCAAATGGCATCTAAAAACTGAAGCCAAATACTGTCGTTTAAATTGAATATCCGTTCTGAATGGGCAGGTGCCCTTCTGCTAACCAACAGAATCAAATGATATTTAAACACGTTAATGTGATTCATCTAAGTGGAATGAACTGATGCATCTGTGTGTTCGTTCTTTGATTAGTAGGACTTCAGCCAATGGCAGCAGAAAAGACATCCCACATTTCCAAACTACATTTTGTTTAAATGTTGACATTTTTAATTGAGCTGCTTTGTCGCTACATTGTTTTACATACCCATAAATTCCCTTGACTCATAAAAGTAGGCAGGCTTTGTCCCTGATGAAATTTAGCACATATGTTCAACTGCGATCAACCAGTTCATCCGCTGGGCTGTGGCTGATAGGATTCATTTTTAATGTTGTTTTAAACCACTTTAGCAGTTTAATTTCAGGCAGATGTCTGCACGGCCTCCACCATCTGGGCCAGTTGGTGACACACATCACATTTCCACGGTGACTCCGTTCTTGGAGTTGAAGGGAATGTCATCACGTATCAAGTATTTGCGGTCCAGCCTCAACGTGACCAGCACATTCAGCAAACATTCAGAATGCTGGGTGAATGCTCATCTTAAACCCACTCTGTGGTGCCGTAAAATCCTTAACATGCTTTTCCTCTATGAGGAGGAGGTCCTTCCCTGCTGTAACCTGCAGGATAAAAACAGCAAAGGAATCTCACTGACTTGAATGATGGCTATTTCCGCTGTTACTGTTATGTCTCCAATGGGTCTGAGCCTTCAGGTTGGCTGGGCAGCTGCAGCAATGAGACCCAATCATACCTAGGGCCCTGAGTACATCAGGGGCCCCTGGGTATATTCTATGTTGCCCATGTGCTGTGCTTGAGAATAGAACGCAAATGGAAAGATTAATACATTTTATAAACTTCAAAATGTTTTGGATGGTGTTAAATACATCTTAAAAAGTGAAGCCCATTTAGAAGCAGAATATGAATGCAAATTAATAAAAATATAAATCTAGAGAAGTTAACTAAAATGTAAAACTGTGGAGAGTACCTATTAGATGTGAACATGATTGTTCATATTGGCCATTAATACTCATTATCCAGATGAGTGTTTCATGTTGAAGAGCTAAGACTGTGGATGGAACCCACAGAATCTATTCTTTCTAGCAAACTTTCCATTGACAGTCAAGGACCTGCTGCTCATTCTGAACCAAATGATTAAATGGGAGTCAAGTACAGCAGAACCAAATCACATTCATTTCCTATAAACAAAAAGTAAGTGATTGGAAAGCCAAAAAGCAAAATGTTGTCTTCAAAATAACAGTATTATTACATGTGTGGCTATTGTGAGATTTTAAGTCCTACATAACCCTTTGTATCATATTTGATATTTGCATTTCTGAACCCCCCCCCCCCATCACATTAGCATGATCCAGACTGTCCTTAAAAACTCACTGATTACAACTTGGTCCATTTTCTGCTAGAAGGACTTGTCCTGCTTATTTCAAAATGCCTTACAGTTTAACTGATTCTCTAAACTTTCTGGCTGGAATAACTCTAATAACTATTTTTTTAATGTATTGCATTTCTACTTGCTGTATTGAAAGGAGAAACAAACTAGTTAATAATGAATTATTATTTAAAACCTTTAAAGCATATACAGAATGTGTGGATCAAATTTGAGGCAATGGATAAATAAGGTGCTTCATTACTGAACACTGGATCCAATGGATCATAATGAATATTATCTGTATCCCATGCAACATATTATTGCAATTATATATATATTTTTTTATGTTTTTGGACTTCCTCAAATGGTTTAAAGATCGTCTTTGTTGAATTTATTTTTATTTAGTTAATTTTTGACAACTCTTTGATGCAGTGCACTTGTCAGGGTTAAATAGGTATTGCCTTTACATGCCTTTCTGTTGAGGTTACGTTTCAAGCCAAGCTAATTGATGTAAAAGCTTTCTGGAATGTTTGTGCTCTCACAGGCCTGCTGGTCAAGTCTGGACCATGTCAGAAGGTTGGTGGTGTTGCTCATTTTCCTTTTGTGTCGCATCAGCTGAACATTAACAACGTGTCATTCCAGATCTCCACTTCTTCTGATGGATTAGACCTCCATCGCTGTCAACTGATGGCTTCCCATTAAGTGTGCTCTGAATAAAACGGCAACCAATCAGGGATGTTATGATGATGACCAGCACATCTGCTTTCCAGACTAAAACTGAACTGGAAACACCGCAGAGAATGCCTTCAAAGGATAATGGTGCTTTTGAAATTACAGTAGCTTATTCAACAATTTGATGAGTGGTCTAGCATGAAATTAGATCCTTTGTGAACCTGTAACTGCATTATTGAATTTCTGTGCAGGCAAGGCTCTCCTGCCAGCTTACAGCCAGATGTGAGGGTAATGTAACGGATATGGTACGAGACTGCAGACAGAAATTAACAAATCTAATCAGGATAATCAAATAAGGTAAATAAAGGCAGAACTGTCAGGACGTATGCCCACATCCAGAATGGAGCTGGACTCTTCCAGTCAAGGTTTCAGCTCCAGCTCTTATTTCTCTTTGCCAATATTTTTACTTCCATTTTTTTATGTTTCAATCAGCATGCTTGGTCATGTAGTTTGCCATTTCTCTGCCATCTGCCATCACACCCCCACTTCAAAGTTGATGAGCAGAGCAGTCATATTTGTCCTCGCCATCGGTCCCACTGTTGCAATAGTCCTGCACGTAGGAAGAGGTGAGCAATGTTAATGGGCACAGATTGATGCACAATAAGTGACCATATTATGCTAATGAAGTGCAGCAGCCCCTTTCATATGCTCCACAGAACGGCTTGTGGTTAATGCTAATGGCTAAATTTTCCTTTGGCTGATGTAGAAATCCATAACTGATGTCCCACTGCAGCAAACAAAGACTACTGATCCATCTGCAAGTTCATTAGATCACTAATTATTCCTAAAACTGAGTATTTATTTACCTTTTGAGAGACTTTTTTTTTTTTTCATAATTACATCAATCCCATCAATTATTTTCAATGCTAAAATAAATTTAAATAATGATACTTTAACCAGGTAAATTATTGATAAAGTTAAAAATGAAATGTACGTTGCATTCTAGAAATGTTCAAGCTATTTCACTTGAATTCTTGTATCATACTTGTTTGCTGCCTATATACTGTATATATATGTATATATACGCACGCACGCATGCACGCACCCACGCACGCACGCACACACACCTATAGATGTGTGAGTGGAAATTCCTGGATGGACTTCTTGTATAATAAACCAAACAAAAGAGGGCAATTATTTAGAATCAAAAATTGATAAGCAAGCGACTGAAAAACAGAACAGCCTGTAGAAAATATATTTCTGACTTCAAAGACAAATGACGGTCATAAGAAAATGAATCACAACAACGGGTACATGCTTTCGCCTCGCCGGCGAATGGCTCTCCCTGCCCGCCTCACACAAATAGCCTGTCAATCACACCCAACCAGACATGTCAGTCAAAACAGTCATGCTCCCAGACATGAGTGTTTTTCAGAGCCAACACTAATTTGTCGGCAGATCCCTCAGTGAGGCTGAGCTTTAGAGTAGATCTGCAGGGAACATGTTTTTCGAACCGCATTGCTTTGAGTCTCCTTCAGTTTTTGGTATTTTGGAGGCACTCAGTAAAACTTGACCTTGAGTATTTGAACACAGTGAGGACATCGACTGGTACACTTCTCTCCTTTCTGCATTTGACCTTACATTTATAAGTGCTTGCCAGTATTTGCACTGACAAGAAGTTTTTTTTTTTTGTTCTGCTGACCTGAGCTATACTGAGGAGTCAAACCACATCATTCAGTCCATTATTTCCTGCTGGTGATACATTGTTGAAACAGAAAAAAGGAGCACATCTTGACACAAATCTGTCAGATATTTGCTTTTTTTGTGCACAATTATGTGTTGGAAATAAATGGATGTCAAAAACCTCTTAGAGGTTAAGTAGATCTGCAGTAATCATGTCACTTGCTGAAAATCAGGTTCAGTACCTTGATGTCCGCTGAAGGTGTTGCATCTGCTGCTTCATGTTGTCTCAACTTTTTACTCTGTGCACTCACGTCTAGAGCAGAACGTTTTTCCATTAGTATTCAGCACCACTGCTGTACATAACTCATTTCCTGCATCTTAAACAGATATGACATGGGGCTGTTATTAAAAATAATTTGGCTCAAGCTTTAGGGTCAGCCAACTAAAGAACGTCTACTTTCTCCTCATATCAAGGCCTTCTGTTCCTCCAGCTGCCCAGCTGCCTGTGGTTGAGACAGGTGTCAGCACAAAAACAGAAAACACCTTCACTCTTGATGCAATTATCCCCTTGGCTCAATAACTTCACCTGCAACTTGGCTGTGTGGTGTCCCAGTGCTTACTCAGTGTCTGGACTGGGGTGCCACAATATGACTGATAGTGTGGATGTGATAAACTGACTCCCAGTAATGTAACCGTCTTTGAAAGGTCCTCCGTGGAACGGGGACCCAATGCAGTAAATCTGCATTTTACCCACCTTTTGTAAAACTGGCTGTTTTTAAAGGTGGGGGCTTATAATTGGTGATGAGATTCCATATGATACCGAGTACTTTTGTTAAATATCTAATACCAAATACTGGTAGTGATTACTGGTTGATGCTATTTCCTTTTTTTTTTTAACCATGTTATTTCTTATCCTAAAAACAAACCTCCTCCAAAACTGTTCTTTCTAAACTCAACTACTCATGCCGTGATGTGTTGTTGCTATGGGTAACACGCACAACTCGCACCTCCTTTGGTCACGTGACTGATGGAGCAGTCCAACGTGCTGTGGACTGGAGGGGGGGGGGGGTGTAACTAACACTGGAGTAAGGCGGAAGACCTTTTATTTTCTCACTTTTTTGATGGTACTTTAATAGAATATTCAATACCAAATATAGTAATGTATGGGTATCTAGATTTAAATACCCTGGTATCGATACTCCCATTATTTCTTTTGGGGTGGGGGGGGGGGTGTTTCTGCTCTCTATTAAGATTCTTCATCACAAACTTTTCTAGTTTTAGGTTTGAATCCTCCGTTGATGTGTGAATGAGCATCAATCATTCAGTAAATGTTGGAAGAGTGCAGTTCCACTTCTCCGTTTTCAGCCCAAACCCAGGCCTGGTCAGAGCCATGTGACCACCCCATGTCAGGATCAATATATCTGCCTTGTCCATCTGAGGAATTGATTGCTGTCATTGTCACAAACTGCTGTGACTGGCGCTTTCGCAGAAGAGACCTGAGACTCGGAGGGACAGTGAGCAGCCGCCACTTCTCATTACAGCTGAAAACACTGTTGAGCAGTGAAAGTCATTCCGTGCAGCAGTCTGCAGGACTGGGTCTGCTTTGGAACAGGTCTTGACAGCTTTTCAAAATAATAATTTTATGATGCAAATAGAGAGTTACAAAAATCTTAAAATGAAATAATACAGCGGATTCCAAAGAGAAATTAAGCGTGTTGAGAGTTTGACCAAAACAAATGGTTTTCTTTTCCTGAAACAGAGTTCATCTTTGAAATTCAACTTTTATCCTTGAAATCATTTACAAGCCCTGCTTTGAGTAGGATTGACGCCCTGTTGTTTCCGATTACAGCGGGTCTGAAAAAGCACCAGGCTAAAGATGTTGAGAAAAATGTGGTTTTAGGTATGGGCAGCTGCCCCTTGGCAGCAATTCAAAGGGGGCGCCAGGTCAGCGCTTCAAAGGGGGCGCCAGGTCAGCGCTTCTAGAAAAAAAATCAAAACCTCTGTTTTGTCTGTCTACTTCGCCTTGCTCTCTCCTGGACCTCCTATGGGCAGGGTGGGTGGATGCCTGGAGTGCGGGGTGGATCTCCCTTGGGGGGCCTGGCTCGAATCTGGGGTTGGGGTGGGGGGTGATCTCCGGGGCGGGGCCCCATGCTGGGCCACAAGGTGTGGTGGGGGTTATTCTTCTGGTTGGGCTGGAGCTTCCACTCTCTGTGCTCCTGTACCTCTCTGCTCTTTGGGTTTGGGGGCCCTGTGGGGGACCCGCTGGCCCTGGTCTGGGAGCCAGACGTGATTGCCCGGCGGGCGTATTTCCTCTATGTGGTAAATCGTGTGTGGGGGTCAAACCCACAGCACCAGGTGCATATAAGGCTTAAACTGCAATTATGATTATATAAAAAAAAACAGTATATTGTGTTCTTCAGGATTAAAATAAAAATGCACAAACTGTCCAAACACATGAAGGAATCTTCCTCTTTATGCACCATCGTACTTGTTTTACATTTTCAGTCGACCATAAGGTGCCTTCAGTTGTTAATAAACCACATTAGGTGCAATAAATAATTCATCGAAAATGTTATTTTGCTTGAAGAAACAAAGCCTAAAAAGAACACAGTGGCGCAGACGTCATGTCCTGTCTAACCAGTTTTTTTTCACAGTCAAGTGTGGACGTTTTAAAGGGTTAATCTACTCGAAGAGACAATATTTACAACAGAGGTTGTTTGCGGCCCTTTACAGGGGAATTCTCATAAAAAAGGCCTGAAATGTATTTGGTGGTACCAGTGGGGCTGTGCAAAATCTAATAAACTGCCTGAAGCAAACGCCACTTGAGGACAACACATTTGAAGATAAAAAAAGAAACGCAGAAAGCCAAACTGACTCCGGCACCTCTCCTCTCATTTCTGCTTGAAGGCATGCCTCGGGGCTACATTACTGTAGAAGCTGTGAGCATCAGCCTACCACCAGAACCAGAGCAAGAACAGTCCTGACCCCAAAACATTCAACTGTAATTAAACGCAAAAGCCGCTTTTACTCTGCCAAAATGCTTTTGGTTGGTTAGATAGAAAAGAAAGTCTGAGGGCTTGTTCTGCAGAGTCTATTGGTTATTCGGTATTGTCATTTTGGAGAATATCTATTAATTCTTCAGGAAGGGAAATGCTGTTGAGATTATTTCCCATTTTACCTCTTATTACTGTATTTGGGAGACTGTTGCTTTCCCTTCCTCATGTTTGATTTTCATGATGAATATTGAAATTGCTCCCAGTTGGTGGTGGACTCCTTGTCTGTGGCTGTAGGGACTCTTGGATGGGTGGAGCCTCGCCCTGGACCTCGGGAGATAGGAAGACCAATATTTGGCTGGTCTAGAGATACCTTTATCCTCTCGCCTGAGCTGGATTCTGGATCTAAACTGTCCAGCTGGATAGCACAGATACTGCTCACCATTTTTGTTACACCACTAATGTTAAGTTGCAGTTGTAGTAGCTGGTTAGGGGGAGAGAGAGAGAGAGAGAGAGAGAGAGAGAGAGAGAGAGAGCTCTCAGCAACAGGGAGGGGAAGAGGGAGTGGGGTTGCTCTGCGTCCAAACATCAAAGTTTCTAATAAACTCCTGGCGCTCTGCAGAAACTATGTCCTGGAAAACGACACAGGTTTTTAGATTTTGGCTAAAAACGACAACCATAATTACAATTAAAAGACCAATGGGAAGGCTTTTAAAATAGATCAAAAGACCAAAAAATAAGCTTTAGCCTCAAGTACAAAAGTGGTTTATACAAATGAATACCTCGTGTGTCCAAAGCATAGGTTGTGACAGTAACATCTGCCCATCACTAGAAGTTTTTTAAATCAAATTATGACTGGGCCTCATTAATGTTAGATGAGACTAAAGGTTTACCGTGTTTTTCAGACTTTCCTGAATTTCAAACCATTTTCAAGGTAAAGCATTATTAAGTTTGAATTCTTCTTTCAGGGTGTTGTTCAGCAAATGATGCTTTTACACTACAAAGGCTCTTTCTGCCCCCCCTACCTCCCTCAAAACACACAAGCACATGTTTGGCTGTTAATTAGAATCAGGACCATGTTGCATGATTAATTACCGTCTGCCTTTCAGTTACCTTAAACATTGATGACTCTTTGCTTGTATGTCATAGATACTCCTTGCACCATTCATCACTGGGTAAGGTCATGCTCAATGTTACATTACATCCCATAATTACTGCTCTCTTGTTCCTTACACCATGTTCTCTTAATAGCTTTGATTTTGACAAATGTCTTCTTTGTGTTTCACCTTTGGCTGTCGATCAGTGTTCTAATTAGACATTAAGTCAATATTTGCTTGTAACTATGAAATTGGAAGCTTTTTGTTGCTTAAATTACTGTTGGAAAATGTAAACAGAACATATACAATGTAACACCTAGATTTGGATAATGTAGAAGAAACAAAAGTGGTTTTCCCAAGGTTAAGTAAATCTGAAGAAGCTGAAGGGAAGAGTTCTGAAATATTCTGCACTGTTGTACTTCAGACAACTGCAGCAATTTCCTTCATGTCCCTCTCTGGGGAAAATGCATTAGAACACACCTTTTTTGGCTTTGGAGAATGCCAGTGAGCAAATGTGTGTCTCCTGACACCTTGAGTTAATGATCAGGGAGCTTCCAGAGAGGCAATGTATTTTGAGTTACCAGTGAAGCATGACAATAACCTTTAACATTATCATTTACACACATATTATGGTGCTGTACAGATTGTCTATAGGCTGCCTCGCAGCAATAAGTCATCCTCCACTGATGGGGTGTCGTCTTCATTTTTTTTCCTACCACTTTTAAGGTTTGTGACTTTGAAGCGGTTTGCAGGCTGCAATCGTCCATCTTGTGAAATGTCATTTTTGTCTTTTTTTTAAATGTCTTCCTCAAGGTGAAATATCTTTACGCAGAAAAAGGCATAATGTTCTCGGGTAAAGAAAAAAAAAGAGTGTAAAATTGAATTACATAATGGGGGTCTTAAGTGATAACTTGTCAAAAAACCCTTGTGTGCAGAGAAATGTGAATGATTACGTGTGTTTTGACTGTGAGAAAACACTTTCAAGGTCACTCCATTCTCTCAGTATGAGAGGAATGTGATATTTGGGAGAGAATGCAGGAAGACAGACACAAAGAGAATCAACGCTGCTGAAAGGCGATGACTGCTTATTGAATCATAGAGTGCAGAGCTTGACGCCATCCATCAGCAATGGCATCTGTTTTCTCGCAGCTTCATTAGGAAATAATCATACGGTCCAATATTTGCACCCAAAGGGGCATCAGAACACTAACGTGTAGACATTTGCTTCACATGTAAAATAGGAACTGAAAGCTTTTACCTTTGGAATCATTCATATGAAGACAGTTTAAAAGTTAATATTAGGTCAAAATTCAAGTACAAATGTCATTGCAATGCAGAAAGACGTGTAGAAAATAAAGTTAATTAGGGGTGTATGTATTTCCCTCTCACATGATTCTTTCTGTGTGCATCTCCATGCATGGTCCACACATTGATTCATAAAAGGCAACTAACTTTTATGACAATACAATGTTCTTTCACTTAAATGGATACAATCTACAAATGTATTATTGAAAGACATCAGACCTTCAAACATTAAAATGTGCATTTTGGGTCCTTAAACTCTTGAGACCCGAGCCAATATTTGAGCTAAACAAGTAGTCACAGGAATCCAGTTAAGGAAAATGTCTTACTGTGGAAATATAACCAAAGAGGTCATCTCCACACATGTGGACAGCAAGTCACAAGAGGCTAAGAGTGAATTCAGACTGGACACATGGGTTCGCTTAAAGATGACCAAGTAAATCCTGATAATATGGAACAAATCTCAGTCTGAAAAAACCCAAGTGGACCCTGGTCCAGAACCAGGAACTGTTCTCTGATGCCATCCCTGGAGGCGGTCTTGGTTCGTTTCCAATCCAACTGAACTTCAGTTTGCTCTGAGATTCCTCAGTCTGTTTTCTGAGCGGAACAACTGGACCAACAGTTAACTTACTACCTCTGCTGTGACGTCATTCTGAAATCTACCTTGTAGTTCCTTAACGTAATTCTCTGGAAATACTGTCATAACACCACAACAATGAGACACAGCAACTCATTGAAATGTGGTTGGATGAATGCAGACTCATTAAAACAACTTTTAACCTGACTCACATTGCTTCTCACCATTTCCTGACGATCTGTATGTCAGATGTGTCATGGTTTGAGTTTGTTGTGTCTTGGTTTTTGCTTTAGTTCTTGTTCTGTCTTGTTTTGGTTCTGTTTCCTGTTTTATTTTGAAAGGTTTCCTGTCTTGTCATGTTTTTTGAGTTTTACTTCCTTGTCCCAATCTGTCCTGATCATGTTCACCTGTGTCTTGTCTCCCCTGCCTGTATTTAAGTCTCGTCTCTCCCTTCCTCTTGTGCTGGTCCATTAGCTTTTGTCATGGTCTTCACGTCTTAGCTCCTCGTTCCATGTCCCTCGCCAAGCCACAGTGAGTTTTTGTTTTGTCTTAGTATTCCTGCTCTGCAGCGCCTTTTGTTCTGTTATTAAACCCTTTAGTCCCGAACCCGTTGGCCTGCCATCTCTGCATTTGGGTCCTACCGGCTCTTGAGCCTCCCCCCTCATCGTGACAGGATGTCATAGATACTTAGCAGGATACTTTCTTAGCCGTCTCCTCAGTGACCCCCCCCCCCCCCCTTGCAGGATGCCAAACCCTAACCCTAACCAAGAAACACAATGCATGGTCATTTCTGGCATACTGTACCATTTCTTAGAAGGATGGATTATTATTTTGTGGCACCACAATAAAGCTCTAAAATCCTGCAGGTTTTCTCATCACTGCAGTTTCCAGGGCTGCTTTCATACTCTCAGTATTTTATGGATGCAAAGATAATGAATCTTTAATTTTAACTACTTGAGGGAATATCGGGTCCAGGTGTTGGCAGATGTCGGATTTGCTGCTTATGCAGCTGCCTCAGCAGGAGAGTGAATTACTTCACACTATTTTAGGAAGAAGTGAGCGTTTAGGTGTCAAATGGAAGGTTTTTTTTTTATTTGCTGCGGCAGCTGCTGCTGAGGTGACATCCATGGAGACGGGGAACTTTCTCATACTCAACAATAGAGATGAACAATTTCTGTTGCCCTGATGGCATTCAGTGATTGAAATGATTCATGTAATGAAAATACCAGGAACATGAAGCCATGTTTATTGCCTTCATTTAGAGGCATAAATGCAGCAGCTGAACTGACTATAGTGTCTGCAGCTGTAAGGATTCTGCTGAACACCATCATGATGGTTCCCGGCCCAAGTTTAAAGCAAAGCAAAATGTTTAACCATGTGAGAATTTAACAGCTTTCACGTTTTTTCTTGGGGAGGAGTCCCTAATTTGAAACTTTTTGAAAGGCGTTTGCAGCGGTCCGTTTTTGTTCAGCGTTCCGTTTAAAATTCCAAAACCTGTGTTTATAAACTGTCAGACACGCTGTTAATATTTCTGCATGCAAACACAGTTCTTAGGTTGTTGTTTTACAGCTGAGGGATCAGAGCAGATGCACGGGTTTCACACGGTAAAAAACGTTTCTGTCTTAAAATGAGAGGAAACAGCCGAATAATTCAGAGGCAAACTGTTGAGACGGATGGTAGAGCAGCAGCAGCTGCTACTTTTACTAACAGCTAATCCAGGATAAAGTGGACACGTCCCTGTTTATTTACTTTTGCTTACTCACCAGCTGATGTGTATATGTTCTCAACAAATTACATTTAGTTTAGGTTGGGGCTTCTGGGTAAGCCTGGTACCAAAGTTGTGATCAGAACTGTGCGGTTTGCTGTTCTGTCAGTCAGCATCACTAACAAATCCTTTAGTTTTTCTCTCTGCCGGCCGTGTTTTTAGAAAGCAAACGCTGCTCTGCTGATGCTGGAATGGGAACGAACATGCAGCTGGAGCAGAAATGATCCAAACCCCTGCAGAGTTCTGCAGAGGACTTCAACACATGCATTAATAACATGTGAACACAATTGAAATGAACAAATAAACTGTTGCAGTGGTTAGCCCAGTCACCTCACAGCATGGATCTGTGGGTTTGAATCCCTGCTGGGTTCATTTTCATTGATGGTTGGACGTGCTTGTTACCTTCTCCTCCTTCTTATGGGAGTTTGGTTGATTCAGATTCTTAACTTTGGAGTGATTCTTGTTTTATTGTGTCTTTGTGTGGCCCAATGATGGTCAGCTGAAGTGGACATGGAATGAGTTAATGAAACAAATAGTTTGACCTGATGAGTCGGTGTATCTCAGAAATAATCCAATGTCTTCCTCAGTTTTGCTACTTTTAGCTCAGCCTCTTCAGGTCATTTATTTCAAGGCAGTGGAAACTTTCTCACCGCCGCTGTGGACGTGGGTTAGATGGGTATCTGACTGGGATGTGACTTCTGAAGACAGACCACAAAGAAAATTCAGCTTCCAAAAATGTGTCGAACCTCAACGAGATGCTGTCCAGACGTCTGTCATGTTGCTGACATTTTCCTGAAATGTCTCAGCTCATCATTTCTTTGATTGAGCATTTGAGTAAAATGTGAAACGGCTTTTTAATGACTTGTTCAAATTGAAATTGCAACTATCTTAGGTTAAAAAGAAAAGGATCTGAGCTTTCAGGTTTGAACATTTTTGATGAAGGTTTACGCACAGCAAGTAACGCGGGGAAAATGAATTTTGGGCTTCCAAAAAACTAAAAAGATGACATCACAATGAGGCCAAAATCCTTTATGAGGCTCAAAAGATTTTTTAGATCTTCTCGCAAAACCAAAATACATGAAGTTTTAAAATTATTATGGGATGGCCACAGGACTTACAACTTGGCAGCCTTTTGTGGTGGCAAAATGTAAAATTAGGTGATTTTTCACACATTTTCACGATATGGAAAATAAAACTTTCGTTTGAGCAAACTTCACAAAATTTTACACGCATCCCACCAGGTTAAATCTATAAATACAGCCAAAGTTACATTGAACTTTGACCCCAAAAAGAACCCAGCATTAAAAAAAAATATATCTTTAGATTTTCTCTTAGGGATTCGGATCCATCGCCTCCTAACTCCTCCAGTTGGAAAGCTACCAGTACTTGGGAAAGAATGTTACAATTAAAAGTTGCAGATTTTCAACGGCGTTAGAGTGGCGAGCTTACAAAAGTGGTATTCCCAAGTTGATTGTACTATTCTGGAATATTGTGAAAATGTAGTTCATGAATTGTTGGCTCAAGCTGAAGGAAACAATATGATATACTATATGAATATATTAGTAATGTGGGCGTGGTTAACCTAAAAACCTCTGTTGGAAATCTAAGTTAACTCTCGCTAATTCTTGTTAACTCTTCTCTTTATCTCTTGAGTTAACGCTCCTCTTCACTCTTCTTGCTACTGTTGGGGTTCACCCTGATAGTCCTTCCGAGGGCGACACAGAGACCACACAGGTGCATCTAAGTGACAATTAAGTGTCTTCACCAACTAAAGACAGTAGCGCTCTCATTTAAATACTTGTATGACCTGTTATGTTCATTACATTAACTTCAAATACTTAAACACTAAGAAATAGCATTTGTTGATGGCTAAAATAATAATCTCATAAATCAAGCAATGTGTTGGAAATCTGAATCATTTCTGTTGCCTTGGGTTGCTGCTTTGTTCCTAATAATAATTCCTAACATGTAGCCAGATTAATATATAATGTATCCTGGGGTTGGGAGAGTGATTCCTGCAGAACAGATAAGGAAAAACAGTCTTCTGAAGTGTCTAGGGGCTAATTTGAGTTTGAATTAAAATACGTTTATTGTTTCAAGCAACAGTGCTTTCCACCTTAAAGCAGAGACGTGTCATAAAGTCTGTGCAGAAATGCAAGTGAAGTTACCACACCCTCTGAACTAGTCAATTTGCATTTTTCATCGCAGTTTGGGTGTGTACCAATCTGCACGCAGCGCTATCTGATAAATTGAAGACATAAAGGGAAGCTCTGAAGCCTTCAGTGTACCCTGTTTGATTGCTGATAATAAAAATGAATTATTCTCCCATTTTTTGGCAGCCCACTTGGGGCAACATATCTGCATGTCAGTGGAAGGATGGGAGTCCTCTCATGAGCCTTTCATTATTATAATTGCCATGTCTGTCCATCTCCTGGGTTCTCCCTGAAGAAGACTGTCTTACAACACAGGAACATTTGAGATTTAACATGCAGAAAAAAGGACTTTTTCATCTGAAACATGTGTCACATTATGCTCCAAATTCACCAACGTGTGGTCCACGATGATTCACTGACAAGAAAGCAGATCATTTGCACAAATGTAATGTCTTCTCAGCTCATGTACTTTCAGAATAATTGTAAAATAAAAGTCATCAACCAGCTTTCACAGGAGTGACCTGAAACACTCACTTATCCTTAACTAGTTAGTACTTTTCTTGACTCGATCAGTGCCAAAGATTTTGTTCTCAGCTGTTCATGTTCTGAAACAAACACAAGTCCCAGAAAACGCACCTGATGTTTGTCCACAGGGAATCCACGGAGCTGCTGGCAACTTAAACTGAACACCGAGCATCGCTCTGTTTATTTATAGCTTTCTTCTCTGCACCGTGTTGTCAAGGTGATGTGAAATGGAAAAAGAAGCAAAAGATTTTTGAGAGCGTGTGTCATACGGCCCGTGGAGCAGGACAATAGCATTACCAGCCTCTAGCTGGAGGTAAATGTGGAGAAAACCCAGCTTCCACATCACTTCAATGTGACGTCAGCAAGGTTTTAGGACAGACACTTCATCAAGGCTTTGGAGGGACGAGCTTTGATCAAGTCAGAATAAAAGCTTCATTCCGCCGATGTGTCACAGAGGAACCTTTGATTCCTGGGAGTTTTTGTTTCAAGGTCATAAATGCTGACTTCTCACCGTAGCTGTAACTCAGAGACGGATTAACTGGCTTAACCTTTTTTATTTTGGGCCCTGGGATATGGGGTTAACAGTTCTTGGTTACCTGTGTGTGTTTATATTCACAGGAACTGAACAGAGCTGTGGTGAAATACCCTTTTTGGCTGCTCCTCTGCCCAGTTTCTCCATCTGTGAAGGATGGAGCTCTGTGTTTGTCTGGAGTCTGTAGAAAGATTTTCTTCATTTTTGTAGCCTAACATGAATTCACCTGGTAAATTTCTTTAGAAGTACTTTTTTAAGCGTCCTTCACTCTGAAGGTGAGCTTCTGTTTCACTGACTAAATAAAGTCTTCTTTATGGCTTCTTTCTCCAGAATTACTGAGTTCCATCCAGTCATTATTGATGTAATATATAACCATTTGTTCAATGATTCAAATTAAGTCGATATGAAGAAGAGAATAAATAAAAAACTAATTTCTCTTCTTTTGTATTTTGAGGCAAATATTAATTTAAAATGTGAACATGGTCGCAGGTCATGGATCTACATGATCAAGATTCGGTTCTGTCCATGAATTATCTAGCAGGAAGAAAACAAACTAAAGAACTAAAGCAATGAAGTGCTGTTTCCTGCAGAATGCTCCATAATCGAGCCCTCCTGGGATTTTTCCATTTCAGACTCCACTGCCGTGATTCTTGACATTTAAGCCCGCATTCGTTTCAGCGTAATGATTTACAGACGTCTCACCTCTACCGTCAGAAACAGAGGACTGTTGTGTAAGTTTTTAGGTTGTCAGTCAAAATGAAGTCTGTTGCTCTCGTTCCGATGAAACGAGGACCAAAGGAGGTTGGAAAGCTCCGCCGGTTTTGTCACGCCGTGTTGCAGGAACATATGTAGGACCTGACAGCTGCGCAGACCTGACAGAAACACGTTATAGATATGCACGGTGTGACTGCACCTCCAAATGTTAATGAGTTTTCAAAGCACTTCTGTCAGTTTACGAACGACTTCGAGTTAACATTTGTATGTGGTTTTTAGCAGCTGGCTACAAAGGAAACAACTTTCAATGCCCTCAAGTAAAAACAGTCAGTTTTTTTTTCCTGTGAAGTTGGCAGCAGCTCCAAAAGCCAACTTCTTTTTGCTCCATCTGCCAGTGCAGAGCAAGCGTTGGATCTCTGCCGCGGCAGGTAACCGACATTCATGTGAATCAACACTCTGGGCTACTGATGCTCAGTCATTCATCTGGAGGCATGGAAAGATGTTTTAACTACAAACACGGTTAATAACCCATCAAACACACAATAAGGTTGGAAACTACAGCAGGCCACATACCAGTACCGGTTCCGTGGGACAGTTGGTTCCAGGCCGCAGGGAAAAAAACAAACAACCCACACGCTTTCCATTTTATTCACATCTGCATTCTAAAGTAAGTTTTATTTTGGATAACTTTTGGATTCTCCTCACCACCTTCGACTAATTTTTGACGCCAGTCAGGAGACTCAGTCACGAGTCAGAAAAACATCAACCGCCGCTCTTTTAAAGTAGCTGCACGAACCGCTAAATTGAAACCTCCAAAGTAACAAAAAACAAATGTATTTGAAATGTTTCTTTTAGCCAAAAATAGGGAAACAAAAGAAGAGCCTTCCACATCAAAATAAAAGAAATCAGGAATTTTGTATCCGAAATATGGGCGGAGTCCAAATTCCCTCCCTAACCCCTAACTACTAAGTAACTATAGAGTGCGGCACTATGTAGTGCCCTGAATTTTAAAAGCGATTCAGACAACATGGTCACTACTTAAACGGCAGATATGACGTCATCAATATCACAGAGTTAAAATCTAATTAATATAAAAGTTTTGACACAGTTTTGTTACGAGTCCACTGTCTTCGGAAGATAAAAACGTTGAAGGTTCATTTAAAAAATACATACATCCTAATACATCCAAATACATTTTTTTGGCAAAAATGTTTCAGACCCAATGCATTGTGGTCTATATTCACTGATCTAGTGAGCATTGATGAACACTGGTTTTTCGCAGAGACTTCTGGGAAATTTCTCTGGCTCTGGATTTTGGAATTGTAGATTCAGACAAACTAGAACATGAAGAACGCGCTATAGAGTGAGTAGGGAAGGAATTTGGACGTCAGATTTAGTGCGACAGTTGTTTACAATAACCATAATAATAATTCATAATATTCACCACTGTCTAATGTTACAAGGGTGCTGGCCATAAAGATGTGTTGGATTTACGTTTTTAATATATTTAAAATTTTCTACTTTTAATGACCTTTTTTTTTATGTGTCGCAAACATCTCTGTTGAAGGTCAGACACGGCTGAATGCTGCTAAATCATATTTTATGATTCCTATAAAGTCTAGTGTACAAATAAAGTTAAAAGCAGATATTTTACAGAGGATGAAGATAAACTTTACCCTTAAATGTTAAGGGAAAAAATCTGACGCCTTCTTCAGTCCCGTACAGGCTGCTCCGTGAAAATATCATCTGGCGTGAAACTGGTCAGCATTGACCTACAGCATTGGACGGCGTAGCTGCAGTTTGATTGGCTGATGCTCGTGTTTACAACTGAGATCAACTTTTCTAACTGAGGCAGAGAGTATCACTTTCCCCAAGACTCACAGGACTCATCAGCTCAGCAGTGCTTCATGTCACCTCGTTCAAAGTCGATGGGAAGCAACACTAGCGACACTTCAACGCTGCAGTGTGAACCCAGCATTATGTTTCTTTTTTGTTCTATGATTGGAGCTAAAAACTGAAGATTTTTTTTTTTGTCTCTGCATGAATAATTGAGTTTTGTATTGTTGCGACATCACACGTATGGAGGGTAAGCGGAAATAATTCCTGAATGTGCCAGATTTTCATCTAAAAGTTGTAGTGCCCTCTTTGGATGTGTGTTTACACTCTGTTCTGATCTCCACACGCAGACATAGTGCTGTACTCTGAGTTTTAATCACAGGGTTGAATCTCTGTGAGGATGTACCTGCTTAAATGCAAAAACAAACAGCCCACACTTCTCCATGACAGGATTTCAATATAATGCGGTGTATTGTCTGTGGAGGGCTACCACTTTCTCCTTGATGGGATGGTCCAATTAATGGCCAGGATAATTAACTGGGTCTCATTTTATTGGACACAAAGTGCAAGGCAGCAGCCCCATTATTCTGTTGATAACTGGAGTGTCCTTCCTTTCATCTCTGCTCTTAATGCCATCAAATACCATTACTGATTGTCCAATTTACAGAGTGCAGTGGGAATTGGCTGCTTGTTGAAGCACGGAAGTGCATCACAAATAGGAGCTGATGCTCAGCGAGGTGCAATCAGCAGTGGGCATCACATACTGATGCATTTAACCATGGTCTTTTTCTCTGTGTTTTGAGGTTGCATGCATCAGAAAGCCACTATAGGATCATATCTAATGCTCAGAGCATTTTGCATGTAGGGGGTATATGAGGTGATGTGTGTTCATCTGAGATTTGCTAAAATGCACATTGGATTAGGTCTTTGCTAAGCAAGAATTTCACAAAAATATCCGTTGGCCCAGATGGCAGCAGGGGTCATATTGTCCTGATAGACTGCAATCCAGAGTCGAGGAACTTCAATGGCTAAAGATGCAGAAACAAAGTGTCCTGAAGACAATAATTGTTGCTTTCCAAGCTGTCACACTGCAAACAAATGATTGACTGTTGCCAAATAAATATCTGAAGCGGAACGAGCAGCTGAAACATGTTTGACTTTTCCCTCAACATCTGAAAGCAAAAGCATGACGTCATGGGGAGATGGACTAAGTAAGGTTATTTGATGTCCGATATTAAAAAAAAATCAAAAACAATAAATGAATAAATATGAGCCAAACATTGACGGCATGTGTGTAAACGAAACAGCTCTGCAGAACGTGTATTCTTATTCCTCAGGGATTATGGGAATCAACACAGCTGTGGTGAAGGTGGCGTTAACAGAAGCAGATGTTATTTGTTTTTGGTGCGGGGGGGGGGGGCATTGCCGTGTGAATCTGCTGGAATATAATAAAGCATGGACTAATAAACATGGTAAAACTCTTTATTTCAGTGTAGAAGGGCAAACATTCATTTTCATTCATGGGACTCGGTCTGTTTTTTATTTTCTTTCAGCTGAAAAGACTTTTTTCGATATTTTTTTCTGCAGACTTTCTCCTCCTGTCACCAAACTAACGTGTTCTGTTGCTCTGCTTGTGAAATTGAAGTTACTTCCAACTGGACAGATTTTTGGGTCATTTCAAGTCAGGCCAACCGAGGCTTTCAAACTATTAAAGTCACCAGGGGGCTGTTTGTCAAAAGAAAAAGGACTTTTGGACAGTAATAGACAAATATTTAGCAACTTATTTATATATAATTACTGAATGTGTTCAGTGTTTCAAAAAGATTAAGAAAGGAAGGCAAAGACAACTAAATGATTGGAGGAATGAAATGAAAACTGGAGGATGACAAAATTACAGTAAAACTACCTAATCTCCAAACATGATCAAGACATAATTCACCTTTTTAAATGTCATTTTCTATCATTTCATATGTTTTATTTTTCTTTCTTTCTTTGGCTCTACATTATTTTCTTAAAAAAGAAAAAAATATGGTGATGGAAAAAGACTGTAGTTCATCCCAACGAGGTTCAGGAGAAATTATATAACATGAGGAAGATTTTCTGGATGTTCTGTAATTATAAAAAATGTATCTTGCCTTTCTTTTGACAAGAACAAGATAAGTGATAAATGATTAATAGCCAAACGGAGATGATACCATTTCCTCTTTGTTTTGCATGTCCTGCATGTTCCAGCGCGGTGCAGAGGTGTTCAGTGAGCAGCGTGGTACGGTTTCTGCAGAGGTGCTTCATCTCTGCTGGAGTTCCTCATACCTTTAGCGCTCAAGCAATTTATCCAGACGTGGCTCGTATTCACCTGGACAAACCTGCCGGGGCTGTAGCCTGGCAAGAAAATGCGGGATGCTGTAACTGTGATCGCACTGCAGGGAAAATGCATGTGTGCCCCGATACTGAGCAGCAGACACAAGAGAGGGGCCATAAATCCTGATTCAGGACTGGATTACTGACTTCCACAGGTGACCTCTGCTCAGAGTCCTCCTGAGTGCAGAAAACAGAGCTGCAGTGGAGCCGTCTTCTTTTTACGAACCAGAAGGTAATGAAACTTCTTCAAAATCATTAATCGTCTGCAGAATTCCAGCTCAAAGCTAAAAGCACAGCATGACTCCGACTTCAAATGCTGCATCCCTTTTTAGGCACCAAATGAGATGCATCCCAACAGTCGGATGCACTTCCAAACCTGATGATTGTTGCTATAAGGTGAGCGTTCGTCCCAGTGAGGAAACAAAAGGGAACAATCGTCAGAGCTCGGCTGAGGGGCTGGAAGGCATTTATTATCCATGAATGTTTGTCTGTTGGTCCTAAAAAGAATGCTGTGCCCTCGGCTGGGGTACACCTCTACATGAATATAAAGGCGACAAGAAATCTTGTGTTCTGATTACTCAAAGAGATAAGGTATGCATTAGGAGGATCTACCTGAGACTGAACCAAGGTCAGACCTTAAATATTCAGCATATTCAGCCCTTAAAGTTGGACCTGCTGTTTAATATCCAAGAAGCAATTTGATGTGGTTGCTGATAACTGGGTTTTGATGTATAGCAAGTGCCAAGCTGCTTTGTTTGACTAGTTTCACCATCTTTTATATCCTGTTTCCAATAAATCTCATATTGACATGGCCTTATCGTGGCCAGCCTGAAAAACGCGCGCTGGTCTTGGAGAAGACGTTTGAGGAGGCGAAAGGCGACTGAAGAATACAACCGAGGCAGGAGTTCTGCCGCAGAGCCGGCAGAGGGATTCAGGCGGGGAAGCCCGATGTTTCAAAAAAAATGCTGATCCTGTTGTACCTCTGACAGGTGAGGTCACTGGGTCTGACACATTAAGGTCATATTACCCCCCGTCAGCTGAATTGTTGCCCTGGCTGAGCTGAGTGCTAAACATAGCACGCTACAGATACATGTGCTCAACTGTTACAACTATGGAGATTAAAAATTCAGGATATTTTAATGTTAAACATGACAAGGAGCACAATAACTGAGGCTGTTTGAGAACATTTTTCATGCATTCAACAGAACAGAAGAAATCCGTTTTGTTGCTGCACAGCATTAATATTGAGTCACAGTAATGGAAAGAGGTTTTTGTTGGTTTAAAACAAATGTTGCATATAGAATTAAGTTGAAGACATGATGTCTTCTGAGAGTATTGAGGCTGAATGGTTTGCAAAAACAGGAACGGACATGACAGATATGACATGGCATCAGCAGAGCGTTCTCCTGACACACAGATTTGACCAAACTACAACTCAGCAATGACTGTTTGACGATTTACATTCTCAACAAAAATGAGACCAACACTCCGCTGATGAGTTAGGGACAGAGTGATTGATGAGCTTCATAAAGGTTCTCAACACATCTGCAGCAATAAAGTTTATTAAGTCTTTGGTCATTTTTTTTACCCATTTGGTCATTTAAGAAAACTAAATAATTTCTGCTCCACTCCGACTGTCAAAACCAGAGAGCGGAGGAAAATTCAAAGCCATGGCTTCTGAGCTACTGTTTGCATAGAAAACCTGCCTTATCTGCTGTTGATGACCTGAATCGGGTGTGTTTGTAGCCAATCAGGAGCTTCAATGGCGTGCTGGTTGGAAAACTTGACCGACCCTCAAGGCCTGGATTTGGGCACCTGTGCTAGACTAACAAATACAAGTTTAATTTTCACAACACTTTTTCCTTTTTGCTGCTTTTAATCGAACATCAGCATACAAAGCTAACCTGTGATGGATTTACAGAGAGATGTAGCTGCTTTCCCATCATGCAGTTTGATTTTCCCCTCCACACTGATCTTAGATCGTATTATGACTTACATTCAAGGCTCTCAGAGCTTACATTTGCATTATAGCTTCATGTTTGTGCTGTGGAGTTGGTCCACGCATGAAAAGTTTGGGACGTGAGACTGTTCTTCAGAACCATCGGTGGCTTTGAGGTGTAAAAATCTGATCATGTGAAGGTGGATGCTTGGATGGAGATGGTCAAATGTCAAATGAGTAAAATCTGAACTTTTGGATGAAGTTATTTTTATCAAACACTGTTGGATGTGGGACACGGTTTAAGCTCTGGCTTCTGTAAAGGATTCAAATGAAAGCAACGTTGTGTTGATCCACCTGTTTATCTTGTCCTTCTGTGTGAAATGCTGTGCAGAGAAAAGGAAACAAATGTTGCTTTAAAGAGAATAAAGAAACAGTAGAGATATGAGATCCAGATCGTTTTAAACGTTGGCCGAAATAAAACAAACGGTAACAGCTTCAGTTTAAACTTGGACACAAATCGGGCAAAAATGATAACTTTTATGACAAAAAAAAGATGGAATTTACATTAATATCTGTAATTAAAAAAGTATTCCTTTAAGTTCAATGAAAACAGCGTGACAGCAGACAAACATGGACAGATTGAACAAGCTCTCAGGACGACCTTTTTGCTGACTTGGTAGAATGCATCTCAGCAACCCCCCCTTCCCCCCATTATCTCCTTTATTTAGTCTTTTGAGGGAGAAAAAAAAGGATCTCACTTTTTTATTGATGAATCATGGGTTTTTTAAGGACATTGGTGTCATGCACAGAAAAATTATAGTTTTTCCGACGCCTCTGTGTGGTAATTTCTCTGTCACTCATGGCTTCATCCTCCACAGCCTCCTGCTGTTGTCCTGCCAACCTCTGGCTGAACCCTCTGACATTTGTCTGCCATCTTCTCTTTGAAAACAACATCAAACCAATCTCCAAAAAGTATTAACTTGAAACAAAACCATAGACTTTGTCTTTGTTTGTGATGTTTAAGCGCTAATAAAACAGGGAGATATTACAGAGAAAATTCTAAACCTTTCTATCAGGGACTCGAGGGTTTTTGTAAATAAATACAATGCTGCAACAAAATAAGTAGAAAAAAGTTGAATAACGTCTTTATATGAAGCATATAAATGATCTTTTCAATCCATTATCCTTCCTTTTTGGGGTATTTGGTTTCAGGTAAAATGTCCAGGCCTCCATCATCTGGCTCTTAGAGGACGATGGACAGCATTCCCAGGACAGCTAGGAGCACTGAGAGAGGCCACCTCTCTGGTCTTCTTTTGGTTCTGCCACCACTTCTCCTTCCGATTCTTTTGGGAGAAATGTGAACAAATCCTCCAATAAATCCGCCAAGTCTGGCTTAACGGCAAATGCAATTTGTGTGTCAAACTCGTGTCGGCGGCCTCTATTTCGACGCACATCAAATCCAAAGATGTGTTCGTACACTAGACCACGGGTCGGCAACCCATGGCCCCAGAGCCACATGTGGCTCTTTCATCCTTCTGTTGTGGCTCCCTGTGACTTTGGAAAATAATGTTTATTGTATAAAAATTCAAATTTATTTTAGTTTGTTCATTTTTCATGGCATAAAAGCGCTGCTGGCTCCGTGCGAGGCACGTGTCACGTAAAAAACAGCTTTCTTGGTGGGCTCGTGTTTGTCGGGCGAGGGCTGCAGAGCTGATAGCAGGAAGAGACACGCGAGGCGGCTTCAATAAACACTCCGGGTCTGGAGGGATTTTTTGCCGGGGGCTTGGCGTGGCGCGGAACGGGGAGCGGCTTTCTGGTGACGGACAGTTTGCGCCGGTGTTTTGGACTCCCGTGTGCGGTGATGTGTGTTTCAGAGCAGGGGAGCTCGTTGCGTCGGTCGCGATTGACCGGTCATCTTCGGGGACGTGGGGGAGATTGAAGGGGAAGAGAGTGGTTCTTGAAAATCCACCAGCCAATCAAAATCCTCACCGAAAAGTACGGGACTTGATTGACATGCAGAATGGCCAATCGGACATCCTCTGACAAACTCTGCCTTCAGAACGTCTTTTTCTACCCGCGGCACATCATGTCCCCGGTAGAAGTCCAGCAACCGGAGTTTATTAAAGCCGCTCTTTGTGGCTGTTAGTGGAAAACTACCACTAGAGGGCAACCGGTTGTTTTTTTATAAACGACAGTGTAACCCCTTGTCCTATCCTAAGCACTTTACCATTGGGAGTTGGGTCATCTAGACCCACTAGACAGTGGGTCATCTAGACCCACTAGACAGAGCTCTGAACCTTTTTTCTTCAATGATTTGTGATCTTCACTGGTGTCCATGGATTACATGAAATCTTTCCACCTTTATCCACCTTTGTCATGGTAGGGAGAACACGTCAATGGAAGGGGGGGGGGTCATAGGATAGTACAAGGGTTAAGCTGGTTGTTAGAGGAAAAATAATGTACATATGAGCTTATTTATGCTTTAAAAAACCCATATAAGTCGCACCCCTGGCCAGACTATGTAAGAAACTACAACTTGCATTTAAAATTTGTTAATTGTTAACTCAACATGATTTGAGGCAAATCCTAGAACAATCTGTGCATCATCCAATTTAAAGTAAAAAAACAGGTGGAAATTCTGTACACTGGGAGTTTAGGGAAAATAAAAACACAGAAAGGTTGTGTTTGTAAAAGTTTAACAAATGGTTGTGTTCCATTGAGCTCCTGTCGTTAAACTCTAGTTGAGCAGAGATTGTTTTTATTCTGTAAAAAAGCAGGTCAATCTGTGAATCAAGAATCAACTTTTTCTAATGACTGGGGGCACTTCTCACATCTCTACATCAATGACAGGTCAACAAGCAGCAAAGGGATTTCAGCTCCGGAATGTGACACTTCTCGGCTCCAAATGTCACTGGCTGCAGAGGAAGTGTAAACTGTCTATTTGTGTTTTCATGCATCTCACCTTTGTTTTTTGAAAAGATGCTTCATTTCCAGAATCCGGTGCTCCTTCCATCACTTCCTGCATCGTGGGAAGTGATGGGGATGGCTGCAGCATTACTAGTGTAGTTTAGTGTAAATGCAGTCAGTGTTTTAGGGTAGATAGTTTACAGTTTTTGCAATAATTGTATTATCTTGGAATTTTTACTAAAAGAGAACAAGTTTTCTGTTTATTTCCTCAATGTTAAGGTATTTTTTTCTTTTTTGGCTAAAGCGTTGACACAAAGAAAAATGTCTTTCATGTCAGAGAAACATGGATTTTCTCTTTTAGCTCACCTGGATGGAGCCACATTCAAACTGTTTTTGTGATGTCTGATAGGAAAATGGCAACAGGAATGTGTTCATTTAGAAGAATTATGAAGCCCTGTCACTAATCACCAAACAGTAATGGATTCTGAAAGTGTTGAGTTGCTGCCTTTTCCGTCAATTTGCACATGAGAATGTGAATCACATGGATGGTCGACTTTGATCTGAACACGACTAAAAGTTTTTCTGAAGTGCTTCATCCTTCTTATTCGGTTTTCCTTTGGGATCCAGTCAGTAGAAGTGTGGACACCTCAGGGAATGTTCTGCAGAAGCTGAACAACAAATGTCAGAGTACCTGCTTTGGGCATTATCTTAATACAGAAGCAAAACTTTGAATTTCCGATTCCGGTGTTTCGTCAGCCCAAAGCTAAACTGCTATTTTCACACCTGGGTGGAGTTCTATCGAGATCACAGACGGCGTTTTTTGGGCTTACCTTGCAGCAGTTTCAGGACATTTGTATTGCTGAGAGCTGCAGCACAGAGGAGAAGAGGATGCATGTGTTGTTCCAGGGGAACCTGCGGAGCATTTTATCTGGCCTTGCAACCTGGTCGGATGGCGTTCTCTTGGCACGCCATCCTTGTTCCTGTCCACTTGGCAGGTGACCCAGGGATATTTGGCTCCCCCCAATAGCAGAATCACCCCATCCCATAATTCCCATCTTTAGCCCTCTCTCTTTCATTGGCCATTTGCCTAAAGCCAACTGCAGTACTTTGTGTGGCCTAGCGGGTCTCTTTCAATTGGCTCTGCTGCCGTAGATGGGAGGGAGACGCTGCCATGATGGCTGCAGCGTACCACGCCATGATAAAACAAATTCAGCAGCGACTGCGTGGAAGTATTTGCAATGCATGAGACCCTATCAGCTGTGACTTACCAAGTCAGCGGTGTAATTCAATTGTACGGATGGCCTTGGGTGGTGCAGAACCAGGGGACACAAAACAGCTTATTATCCACCCCTCTGACTGTCTATCAAATTGATAGCTCACTTTTAGTGGCATCTCATTGACATTGTGTTGAATGTCCTGTGTCTGCCCTGCTTAATTGAACACAGAATTACCCAATTTGGACACGCTTAGCAGAATGTAGCTTAACGAAGGCAGAAAATGGAAGATGAGATCAGCGCTGACCTCTGGTACAACCCGACACAGAGGCACGAGGCTGCTGACAGAGATTATCTGAGAGGGAGGGGATGAACATTGGGATATGTGTCAAATGCTGGCACGGCCTTTAATGATCAGTCCTAAAACAACTCGCTTTGAGCAGAGCTTTTTTTTCATTTGTAACATCAAAATGTGTAGCTCTGAATACAATAAACAAACGGTAAAACTAATCATCCGTATCATTTTTTAGTACCTTCATCTTCATCAGTGTAGCCTACAAATGTCAGAAACCATGTAATTTACATTAAAGATCAGCTCAAAGTACAGAGTATGTACAGGATCCACATGGAGGGAGAAAGCATAAGAAATGAATCTGACAGCAATCATATCTGTTTTAAAAAAGAGACCATTCGCCCCTTTGAAGGCAGCTAAAGATAACAAATGTGAATCAGGCTGTGATGTTGTGTTTGGAGGTTTGGGTTTTGAAGAGTTCTAGACAGATTTCCAAGAAAACAGTTGGACCCAAATGAAAAGCTGGTGCATTTTGGTCAGAGGGGAGGGTGTGCAGATGAGCTGTAACCTGCTAATGAGGTTGTTCTATATGTAGACTTTAATTAACGGATAAGGCAGGAATGAATATATATATATATATATATAGATATTTATAAAAAAAAATTCTGTTGTGTTGATTTAGTTGCTTATACGCTGTATTAGTCTACACTCGTTTCAAAAAGAAATGAGAAAACGTACTAGCATGCACAGAGTTGGTTCCTGAAAGAAAACATGTTTAGTTTCTGTCTATTTCTGCTCTCTCTGCACATGTTGGTGTCAAACTTAAAAGTGGAAGAAACTTTCAAAAAAGTCCTGATGAAGTTCAGCAGACTTTCCAGGTCTCCTTACCCTTGGAGGGGGTTCCACACAGGGACTCCTTCCACATCTTGGTTTGGACCAGGACCTCCTCTCACTCCTGAAGGGCCTCGTCGCCATCAGCTGGAAAATCCAATTCTCATCTAAGCGGAGCTTTAGTTTGTTTAAAGTTTGCTGTGGATTCACTTTGCTTCGTTCCCATTTCATTTATGGACTCGATTGATCATTTTGTCTTATTTCCTCACTGCTCGTGCAGCGTGACTGCCTTTGAGTCAAGAACGTTAAGTCTTTACCTTTTTGTGCGATCTTGTTTTATACTTTGAGCCTCCCTGTTCCAGTTCCCCCCCGTTAGTGCTGTTGTTTAGCAGTGAGGCTGCAGTGACCCCTGCTGGCTCAGGAGGGTACTGCTGCTGATCGGCGTCCTGTGACTGGAGGTCTCTGTCATCAGCAGACCGCCAGCTCTTTTCACTTCAATTCAATTCAATTCAATTCAATTCAATTCAATTCAATTCAATTCAATTCAATTCAATTCAATTCAATTCAATTTTTATTTGTATAGCCCAAAATCACAACAACAGTCGTCTCGATGGGCTTCAAAGTAAAACATGAACTCAAAAGGATCATGAATACAAAGAGTTCAATAGGAAAATACAAAAATGGACTAACAGACTGACTAAGCTATACTGGCATCCCTGCCCTTAGACCCCCCTTCGCGGTAAGGAAAAACTCCCCAAAAAAACGGATTCCGGAAAAAACGAAGAAACCTCAGGGGTGTCCACATGAAGGAGGGATCCTCCCCCAGGACGGACAGGCGATGTACCAGAACTCTTAGAGAAGAATTAACTTATCTAAATCTATAACGACTTATTTAAAGTCCAGCAGACGAGCTTCATCCAGCCGTGGTTGTGGGGACAGTCAAAGGCGCGAGTCGAGCTCTTTTCAGATCAGATTGATGGTCTGAGAATGATTCTTGATTCCATTTAAATTCATAAAGTTACATGTAAACTTCTGTCCGCCCCCGCCCCCCCCAGTAGTGTAAGAAAACAACCCCCCCACCACAAACGTGACAGGTTACAAGCTTTTTTTATTTGCATTCACATGTAGTTTGCAATAAACTGTGTAGAGAGACGATCCGATTTAACCTCCAAACTGACCTTTTGCATTATTTATTTTGTCCGTTTTCTGTGTTTTTTGTGTTTGTCGCTGGCAAACCTACACCATGCACAAAGACTACAGTAGAACATTACCTTTGCAGCTCATACTGACACATTCACCCAAATGTTCCCTGTTCAAATAAATACTGAATAACTACATAAACGATATTAAGGAAATGTTGATGCTTTTGGTCATTTCAGTTTTCTAAAGCAAAGAAGAAAAATCTGGTCCAAAAATCCTGTATTACAATTTGTTAGGATTCATTTGATAAACACGTATTTATTCTGTTTTATTTCCATTGTATAAAAAGTGTTTCAGTCAGAAATCTGAACAATAAGAACAAAGACAGACGTTCAGAAGATCTGCCGGATGTTTCTGTCATTAATGCTGAAAAAATCGAAGTTCCTTTTTTTGTATTTGTCTGGAGCACAGAGCTGATTGGTTGATCAGATTGAGCTATCCTGACAAATTTGGAGGTTGTTACTTCAGTTTGTGTCTGTAGGTCTGTGTGTGAATACTAAAAAAAACAACACATATTTGTATATAACCTTTTTGAAAGGATGCAAACCGTTTTACATCCGAACCCCAAAAGCCTTTGAAAAGTTTATAACTTTATCCAAATCCTGCAAATTGTGTTTTTGTTGTTGTTGTTATTTCAATAAGTGACCTATAACACTGTGATGATTAGTCTTCCTTTTTTTCCCAAAAGATTTTGAGCTTGGAGACACCTAATAAAGGAAATAAAAGGGTAATTTGCATTTCTAAACGCAATAGCTGACAGAATCCTAACAGGCTGTTGCAACCGGACGACTGAAAATAACAGGAGAGCAGTTAGTGGAAACAGCGTAGAGGATAATAAAAACCCTGGAGATGTTCATTAAGAGCATCTGAACAGACGTCAGCTGCAAATAAAAGAAAAAGAAAAAAACACAGAGAACATCTGCAGGACCTAATAGAAGCTGACATGACATTTCAAAGAATTACACAAAAGAAAACAATAAATGATAATAAGTGGTGATAAAAATCCCAAAATGCGAACCATCTCTGGTACCAGACTGTGCAAAAAGAGGCCACTTTTCATCCCCAAATAAAGGGTATTTTGTATTTTTTTAGATATATCAGCTCCACCAACATTTATATGCTTACTATGAAATGATTTTTACTTTAAAATAGGCTTTTGTTTATAGATGTATTATTAGTTGTTGTAGAAAATGTTTTCCTTCATTGAATTATTCCAAAGTGAGCTGTTGTTAGTGCTTCATCCAGCAGATGGAGACAAATACCAACTCAAGAGCTCCGCTGGTTTATGCAACAGTCCAATGTACCATCTGACGACTGTGGAACATTTGTTTTTACCTAAGAGCCAAAGAGAAATGTTTGTGTTTTATTTATTGATGATGATATGATGCAGTCCTGCAGCATCATGTGACCCACGGTCATCAGCAGAGGAGCATCTTCAGCTGTGTGCTGCTCTGGAAACACCCAACTAGAATTAATAATTTCAATGCTGTGAAAAAAAAAAATCAATCTGACTGCCCCTTCTCAAAAAGAAAACACTCAACTGCTCACTTATATTCTCATTCAAAGCTGCTCTTGCAGGTAATCATTACAGAGCATTATATCACGGGGCACAACTCATTGTCCGTCCTTGAGAAACACTAAAACAATTGAAATGTAGTCTGAGTTCTTGAATTATTTTTTATCAGACACGGTTTGTGTTTGTCAAACGTACCGACATGTTTTGGCGGAAAACCTTCTGCCTTCGTCAGCGTCGTCATCAGGTGGTTGCGTGTGACATCTTTTAAAACACCTGCACACTTTGATAAGTGACTCCGCCCCTTGATGTCAGTTTTTGCTGGAGGACAATACTCCAGGTGTGGGAGAGCAGGAAGGCCCCCTCATCGCTGTTCATGGAAGTGTGGGCTCACTTTCGTATCTCCACCGCCTCCATGATCCATCTGCGGTGTCTGTTGTCTTCGGTGCGAAGGACTTTGGCCTTTTCCCAGTCCATGATGTGGTTTTCTTGTTTGCAGTGATCCGTTATGCTGATTTCATATTTTCCTGAACTGCCTGTTGTCCTCTGGCTCTTGTTAGTATTTTATTTGTTTCCTTTTCACATTCTTTTTGATGTTCTGTTTTTCTTGTGATGAAGGTGCCTCCTGTTTCTCTGATGTATGTTTTGTTGCAGGTGTTTCATGGTATTTCATAAATGACGATGCATTTCCTATTTTGTTCGATCTTGTCTTTTGGGTGAACCAGTAGCTGCCTGAGTTTTTTATGCAGTTTAACTGGGGGGCTGATGTGATGTTTTTTCATGGCCCTTTAGATGCGTTCTGTTACTCCTCTGATGTACGGCAATCATACCTCTGTTTTCTGATTTCTTTGTCCATTTCTTCTTCTCTGTTTCCTTGTATTTCCTCTGCTCCACCTGTTTTTGTCCCTATTTTATGGCCCATTGGGGATACTGACACCTGGTTAGTGCATTTTGTTTGTGTTTCTTCTCCTCCGTTTTGTCCTCCCCGTCCGTTACCAGTTCTGCACGATCAAATTAGGTTTTTATTTCCGATATTTTGTGTTTCGGGGTTATGGCGTAGTTTAATCCGGATGACAATACGCTGCGTTAAGCTTTAGATAGGGTGTGTTTTGATATATTGCAGATCTATTTATCATTTATGGTGTTTTTGTGTTCCTGCTTAAGGGGCGGAGTCACTTGTCAAAATCTGATAGGTGACTCCGCCTCAATCACAACCATCTGCTTTTAATGACATCATATCACCACCACCTGATGACGACTCTGACGAAGGCGGAAGGTTTTCCCCCGAAACATGTAAGGTACGCTTGACAAAAGAAACCGTGCCCGATTAAAAAATAATTTAAGAACTCAGTTTAAACTTGGAGACACAATGAACTTCATTGAATTGAAATGTAGCTTCATTTGTCAAATCCCTTCAGTTCCTTTTCACAGAAACGTCATCAAAGGAGCTTCAGGCTCTGTGAGAAGCTCATCCTGAAGGTGGAAGAACCGAGGCAGGTGTCATCACATTTCAGGACCCCAGGACTCATTAAGCCTTCCAGTCCTCCTTATTAGGCCACTTAAGGGGGACAGGGGGAACGGGGGAGGGGTAGCCAGAATAAGCAGTGGTTTTAAGTTTTTTTTTTTTTTTATAACTATATGCATTCACCAAAGTGTGTTTTTGGAGGCCGACTTGTGTTGCCATGTGACTGTTTCAAATGCTTAAAGTCATTTTGTGGTAAAATATCTTTTGCATTCGAGGGAGGGGTGGGGGTGGGGGGCAGCCAAAGCTGTACAAAAGGCCAAATGGACAGCTATGTAACTGCAGCACGCCATAAAGAGTGACCGTTCACTTCTTGTTAGCCGCGTTAAGATGATTTGATATGAAAGGTGATCTGCTCGTAACTTGTCTGAGAAAACAGAGAATGAGGAGAGTCTGGCGTGAGGAAGAGGAGCTGAACGTGGAGCTGAACGTGGTCGACTGCCGCTGTCACATCTGGTCTGCATACCAATATGTCACCTGCATTATTGATTGCACTACTTTGTGTCTCTTAAGTCTTTTTTTTTCAAGCCACAATCCACGCATAACAACATCATGCATTATGAACTCAGACAGGAGGCTTGTGGAGGGGTGGGCAAAAGTCCCCACCCTCCCTCCCCCATCCGTCTATTTTCTCTGTGCCACATCAGCAGTATAAAGGCTAAAAAGGGTCAAATCTCGGGAACGGCGTGAACCATTTGAAGGTTTGGTTTGTGGCCTGGATGTTAGTTGAACTTGTTCTCAAGGAGAAGAAATGCAGAAACCATTTTGGGGGTTATGTCAAAACCTGTGGGAAATGGGAACGACTCTGGAGAACCAAAGTGTAAAACAGAAGTGCTGCACAAAAAGCACATTTTTAAAAATGCATCACTGTGTTTTGTTGCACTCTGCTGCATTTTGATGGGGAGGGTTCCTTTTTTTAGAACCAGTTGGTAGCTTGCTTTTCACAGGACCTGAATGTGCATCAAAGTGATGCCGATTTGAGGTTGTGTTTCTGCAGTCTCTACTTTTTGATAAATCCCAGGTTTGGTAGCACCCTCCTTTCTCCATATCACCGAGGGGATATGAGGTTGATCTGTGCACCAAACCATCTGGTGTGTCAGGTTACTGGATAATATCACAGAGCTCCCAACAGGCTGTCAGTGCAACCCAAGCCTTGGCTGCAGCCGTGTACCATGTGTCAGTCATAAAACATATCAAATGTTTGTGTCCTTTTGTCTACTCTCTTCTTTAAAAATGACTACAGCGTACAAAGCTTTAGTTGTTCATAATTATGCATTATTCTGTATGACATGCAGATACTTTTGCATATTAGATTTCCCCCACTGGTGCCATGCCAACAGGCGGCAGGGTTTGTAAAAATCATCTCCCTGTCTGCCTAGAAACCCATCAGAAACCAAGGAGAACAGATGTCCTCCTCCTATGTTCGGCGCTCAGGACAGGTCGTTGCGGTCAAATTAGCAGGAACACATGAAACCTGACTGTGATGCAGCATCAATGCAATGATGAGAGATTAACACCTCACTCTGAGCTCATAGGTCCCTGCACTGCACGTCCGATAAAGCACATTTCATCCAAGCCGCTGAGCAAAGAACCCACCTCCTCTATACCTACCCCAGAAAACATCGACCCTACTTCCTGTTTTAGAGACAAATGTTCAACAAAACAGCTTTTATGCATTTACATGTGGATTTTTACTAAAGTGTTGAGCAAACGGTGGAAGACAATAATGACAAAAGGGGAATGTTCTAACATAAAATGTGAAACCTGCTGTGATTCTGTTGATTCCAGTTGGAACATATTATGGCTGCCTGATGTGAGGGAAACTCGCGATTTGTGATTTTTGTGATCAATATTGCGATGACAATATAACTTGTGATACATGTACAAATAAAACAACTGAATACATCATTTCCATTTCATTGCAGTATAATAATATCATACCTTAAATGATATTAGTCTACATGGGAGGCGAGCATCTAACAAAAAGGATATATTCATTGGTCAAATGATAAATGGATTTATTGGATACGTTAAATAATTCAAGCTGCCATACGATTGTTTTAGCACATTTAAAATAACCATTTATTGCAGTTATTTACATGTAAAGTAACTGCAGCTTGATATTGCGATAATTATAAATTTGCGATTTATTGTGCAGGCCTAGAACAGATTGTGTTTTGGTCATCAAAAAGGTAAATGTGTGAATGCCACATCACCGCATCAATCAGGCTCATTAATGTCACAAAGGAAGTCAGGAGATTGGCAGGAACTGTGTGGAACAGAAACAATATTGTTTAAAAAATACACAATTTAATGAATTTACTATTTTCAAAGCATCTTTAAGGAAGACCAACCCTTTCAGCCTAGTATAACTGAACGCAGAAGCTAAAATACCAAAAATCAGAAAGGTTCTTTTTCTCTTTCCTTGCCTAATGGAGCTATGTTTTCTACTATGTTTAAAATGAACAAGTTGTCCTTTCTCTTCCTTTTAATGATTTGTTTGAAGACTATGAAAGTCAGCTGTGGGGCAATTTCAAGTGATGATACCCAGGTGTTTGTACTCTGGCAGTTTCAACCTACTGATATTGGCAGACGCCGTCTTGGTCCTTTCAAACTGCAAACTGGCTGTCCTGGATCAAAATGTCCGTCAGCTCTTTTTCAGTCACAGGTTTCCTCAAATTTATTGCAAACATTCATCTATTTCAAAGAAATAGTTCACAAAGAAAGGGACGTGCTATATTAAACCAGAAATAACAATTTAGAGTAAAATCCAATTTAAAAAATGTTTACAGAGGTTACAAATCTAGTGGAAATTATATTTTTTCCATAAACTTCTTGATGAACACTTTAATGCTTTTCCTGATGACTGGGTGGTAAAAACTTCACAGGGATGAGATTTATTGCTTGGCTGTTATATTGGATGCATTAGCTTGTGCAGGTGTAACTAATCACCACTTAACACCAGAAACTCTATTTCACAGTGAACTTATTCAGCGTTGCAAAGCCAGTGCAACTCTCCGTTTTTTAACAATGATTTCATGTTGAGAGGAGAGGAAACGCCGGATGAGTTTAGCAGAGGTGTTTTGACATTTTCTTCAGAGGAGATTGAAATATTATGCTTTTCGTTGTGTGTTTGACATGCTCCATGCTCATCTGGCAGCAGAAAAGAGGCCGTTTGTTGTTTTTTAGAATATATTAACTGAGGACATTGGCCATTAAAGTGTTATTGTTTTGCCTGAGATCTTCCTCTTTTAATTAACACAATTAAGAGCAAAAGCCAAGCGTGCTATTAGTCTGGGTAAAATTGCACAGCAGTGTTTGTGTCATTGACGTTTACAATAGCTCTGAACACAAAACCCTCTCCCTTTAATTACTTTCATGCTGCTTTCACAGGCGCATCTGACCAATAACTGCACATTCTGGATGTGTCATATAATTAGAAATATGACCACATTGTTTAAACTTAATCAGATTTAGTAGCAAATCTGTGTAACAAAACATTTTTACATTTTTATGGCCAAACAATTAGTTCTACTTACTAGAAATGTTTAACACGAGGCAAGAAGATAACATAATTGCAGCTGCCGTGTCAATCTGGTCACATGATGCACAGACTAAGGAGTGTTGGACAAAAAGTCAAATTAACTCACGGCACCAACAGAACATTTGGTGCTGTGAGGGGGCGGGGCTAATATTTGGAATCTTGCATTTGCTCAACTCTAGAGTTCATTAACCATTAAGTGAAAGTGCCAAGTCCATCAGAACTGAATTTCGATGGATATTTTGGAGCCATATTGGAGCCATAAACTGTGTTGGTGAACAAGCCCAATGTATGGCTGTGAGAGGTGGTACTGCGCTGCGCCCCCATCATATATAGCACTTTACCTTTTTAGAAGGCCCAAAGCACTTTACCATCACAGTTCCATTCAACTATTTCCACACTGATGGCGGCTCCACTGCCGGATACTGGCTCCAGCCTATAACCACTCAGCACCTGTTGTCACAAATATGCAACAAACCACTTTGTCTTTAAAAAAAAAAAATCCTAAAAGTAGCATCTACTTAAAAGCAAAAACATAAGAGGAATTTATTTTTTTCTTGGCTGGAAAGGGGATAACCACCAAGAGCAATGTGGCTTCAGTGTCTTGCCCTGGGACACTCTGACAGATAGGCAGACACGGCAGGGACCAAGGCTGTGGTCTTGCAATCACACGTCGACCACTCTACCTGTGCACCCTAGTTGTCCCAGAGACCAAAGAAACACAAGAAAAATAAAATAAGATCACAGAAGAGGTGAAATCCACAAAGTTGAATGAGTCTTTTTGACCCTTCAACACCTGAGATGTTGCCTGTGACATCTACATACCACACGCTGTTTGTCATACCGCAAATCTTCAACCGATACATGAACAATCAGCGGATTAAGAAGCTACAGTCACATCGCCCTCTGCAACGCGAGTTCAAGTGGCCTCCCCCAGTGAAAACGCATGTAAATATGTTTTTGGTAGTGATGCATGGATGGCGTCTAAAATTGATCATGGATGAGAAATTAATGATTGTGGTTTGTGTTCAGCCGGAATGATACGACAACAAGTCTTTCAGTTACTGGAATGAAGCTTAGAAAGACATTTCCACATTTCACACGAAGCCTCTTCCAACTGTAGGTGGCAGACATGCGCTAGTAAACAGTAGGAAAAGAAAAAGTACTGTAGAAGAATAATATCCCCTCCCAGCTTGTCCAGTGTGAATACAGTGAGGTAAATGCACCTTCGAGAACACGCGTTCAGCATGTTATTGAGTGGCTTTGTGCCACAAGAAAGCACAAGGGTTAGATGACTCCACCCTTACATTGACATGTGATTCCTACCATGACAAAGGTTGATAAAGGTGGAAAGATTTCATGTAATCCATGGACACCAGTGAAGATCACAAATCATTGAAGAAAAAAGGTTCAGAGCACTGTCTAGTGGGTCTAGATGACCCAACTCCCAATGTTAAAGTGCCTAGGATAGCACAAGGCTCACTAAATTGTTGCAATAGTTTACGTTAGCTGTTGGCGAAAACACGATTTTATCAGAGACAGAAAAAACAGATTTACGTAAATTCCGTAAAAACTTCACTCCTGTAAAAGTATTGCATATCAGCTCAAGTCTGCTTTTCTTTGCTTTAGAAGTCGCTGGAATTACATTAACTGCGTAAACGGTTGAATAGTTACGGTAGTTGAAGGAATGTCAATATTGGAGCTAAAGCTCACCTGTTAAAGGGTTGAATAATATCATTCTCTGTGTCAGGAGCCTGTCGTGAAGGACCCATCACTGGAAAACCAAACCAAACTGCAAAATCCACACACTCTACAAATGCTTCATTAAATATCTATTATTCTTAGACATGTAGACATGTAAAGGAATAGTAACTAACGGGTAAATTTAAGGGATTTTAGACAGAAAATCAATGTATTGACCATAAATGTGACAGAATTTTTTTTTACCATATTATTTTATTAGAAAAATAAGTATAAAAATATAAATATAAAACAGTATGACCTGGCATTCGAACAGCATGAAATCAGTGTATGACACCTTTCCTACAACATACACTTTCCATTACATGTTACACCTATATAATGAAATGAATTCACAGTTTGACAAATAAACTGCACCAACCATTCACATGAACATTGTTTGTCAAACAGAGATAGCAAATATTATTATAGGATGTCCATCATTTAAAAACACTTTGTACATTTACAGCAGTTAATGGAGTTGGCTGGAAAAGCCTTCTAACAACCCCCCACCCCCATACCAAGCCAGTACCATTGAACACCGATAGTATACAATACTACTATCTCTCAGGTTGAATACAAAACACATTGTCCACACCATTGTTCACAAAAATCCTAAAATTTAAAGGCATCTGTACTGATTATGACCAAAGACAGCAAGATTTATAGATTTAGTCCATGAATGGAAAAAAAAATAAAAAAATCAAGCTCAGTTCAGGTCTTGGTTTCCATCCAATGTGTGCGTGCACGTCTGTTTGTGCATGTGCACACACAACTATGTAAATCAAAGAGACAACCCGTTAACTAGCGAGCTAGCTAGCAAACTAGACAGATAGATAGTTTGATAGATAAGTAGACAGACAGTCAACTAGCTGGCTAGCTAACTAACTAGACGCAGCTAGCTGTCATGCTAGTAAGTTAAACGGACACTGAAGATGGTTTTGGGCAAAAGAGAGACGGATGGCTGGTCTAGGTCTCTCTATCGGGGCTCCTACCTATGTACAACTCGGCCAGCTTTTTGAACTGCGGTCCCCAGTTGCTGAGGTAATCGTAATCCTGGTCGCCCTCAGTGGCCGCTGACTCCAGCGAACTGAGGGATTCAGCCAACGAACCAGTGCCCTCATAGGCGTACGTGGCCAGAGAGTCATAAGGGGGCGCTGTCGGGTCAGAATCGTTCTCCTGAAGCCTCCCGTTGATGAAGTCTCTCACATCGGCGTTATCCTTTATGGGCGATGTCCTCCGAAAAGGAAACAGCATTTCGGGTATGATGTCCCTGCGTAGCTTGTTAGTTTCCATCACCTCTGGGTTGCGTAGCGTGCCGATATCAAAGGCCTGCGTGTCCTCCTCTCCTCCGCCTTCATCGTTGTAGCTGACAACGTTGTCTCTGACATCCTCTTTGGAGATGATCAGAGGCTCCTTCTTCCTCTGCCTCCTCAGGGCAGCAAACAGCACCACGATCACTGCACAGAAACAGAGAGAGGGAGGGCAGCATAAGTTTTGTGCCTCCTAACGTCATGTATATCAGGGAGGGAGATTACAGTCGCGTGGGGAAGACACATTTGCTAGCAGCGACAAATCCCTCACACTGCCTAAGGTCTTCGCCTTCTTTTATTAAAAAACCAGTGAGAAAGCTTTTTCTGCCTTTTCCTCCTGAATGGCACATTCACTTTGTAAAGTGCTCTGCGGTTGGAGGATTCCTTTTTACACACTTCAGCGACTCAAGCCTCATTTCATCTGGGGCATAAAAGACAGTCATGCGGAGCACACATGTTCTCAGCGTGCAATGACGTGATTGCACATTTGAAAATAAAGCCGTGATGTTTCGGTAAAGAGGACACAGCTTCTTATTCAGCACCGGGTTAAATCCGTTTTTACCTGAGGTCCTCTTCTTCATCGTCATGTTTTGTTCTCACAGCAGGTGTGCCAGTTGCCTACTTGCCTCCCCACCTGGGTGCTGATTACACTGCCTCCAGCAGGGGTTGGAGATGGCTATTTAAAATATTCTTTATAAAAGTATGGGACTGACCATCGCCTGGGTTCATACAGTGTTAAAGCCTGCTGTGAAATCTGCCAGATATGGCGAGCCGTTTCAGCTCAGCGCCGGCCCATCGGAATCAAACAGAGGTGAGAGAGACAGTCTGTCAGGGGGCTTCAAGCACAGAAAAGCATCAGATAATGAGCAGATGTCATGATATTTCGCTCAAAAGGAGAGCATGAAGTGTAACCTTCAGTGCACCTACATGCTGAAGGAGATCTACTCCCCAGCAGACGCAGACTTATGTATTTTGAAATAAAGATGGGCAGATGGGAGAAATTGAATTTCTTGTGTCAGTTCTTCAGTCAGTCAAGTAGAACATTAGACTTAGGTCAAGTTTCAGTCGGAAGAAGTTTATTAAACCCAAAAGATGCAGCGATTATTTGACCAAATATCCGAATCGGAGCAGCAACACATATTTCAGATTTTTTTAAGCTGTTTTTCCTCATGTGCATCTATGACGATGAATTTGTTTGTGTAGTTCAACTCTTTATTTACATAGAGCTGAAAATAATCATCAGATAACATTTTCCAAATGATGGTGATAGAAAATTGTAATTGTCGTATATCTCTAAAATTGTTTTATAAATTTGTGTTGCCACTTTTTTGTATTCATATTATGTTGTTGCTTTGTGTAAGCTTTTACACAAATGGTTTTCTATCCTCCTTTGGCCACACAGTTTTAATTCTCACCATGTAAAAGCGACGTTATGACTGAAAAGCATTCCTTCAGTAAAAGGAAAAGTGCAGGAATGAATCCAAAATAAAACCCATTTAAAAAAAAAGTAAAGCATTAAAAAAAGAATAGAAAACATTCATTGCAATACCAACATCATTTATTTATTGAGATCAATAAAATGTGGGGTAAACCAAATCCATGGCTTCTAGTTATTTCTTCTAACATATAAAACATTTATAAATATTTTGCATTAGGGTGGGAAGAACTCCTTTAATTTTGGTACTGAAGACTTCACTACTGTCATTTACAAAACCCAATAAAAATCTATTTATTAAAGCTGCCTTTTTCTGTGTTGAAGGTTACAGGGAAGCCACTGAAGGACAAAGGCGGGCTACATCCTGGATGGTTCACCAGTCACATCTACTTTAGTGAAATGTTTTACTTTGTGTTTGTCTACACTTTTGCATCCACAATATTTATGAGGGTTCAGAATGGTTGAAGTTCTGCTTTGGGTGAAGGACTTATTAAATAATTTTGTCCTTGACCAAAAGCATATATTTGTTCTGATTTGATGAAGAAAAATTGTTGGAACATTTGCTTTTATATGTCAAAAAATAAAAGTTCCAGCAAATATTTGAGCTGTTGTGGAGCATCTAGAACAGTTAACTTGAGGCGAAACTGGCTGCAACCGGCTGTTTATTCAGTCGAATTAGACCATGAGAGTTCCAAATTACTGTTAGTTAACCCACACCAGTGTTTCAAACAATGCCGGTTATCTACAATAAACCCTTTTTATGGAGATTTAAATCTGCAGACATGGATGGATACCACTTCTATGTGTTTTTTTGTGATTTCTTATCAACAAGTTAATTAATGACAGTTCTGAATATCAAAAACTGAAGTACATCTTTAGTCGTGTGATTAGTTTCAGCAGCTGCAGTTTGTGAGAACTGTCAAGAGTTAAATCAGTTAAAAGATAAAGTCGAAGAAGTCTTGTTAAATGTTAAATGAGCCGTCCAACATGATGTTTAGTCAGTGATCTGCTTCAATTACATTACAAATTATAATTGTACAAGTAAACAAAATCAAATTGCATTGTGTTATCTATTACTTAACATCCAAAAACACTTGCATGTCATCAGCATATAAGCTAACTAGGAGTTCAGACTTTAAATTTTTTTAATCTTGGCCTATTTGTAAAAGATTTCTTTGATGTGTACAGTTTTTTTTTTTAACTTAATCTTTTTAAAACATTAACAAAAATGATGGTTAGGAGTCTAAACTATCAAGTAAATATATTCACATGTTTTGTGTCTACACCTCAAAACATGTTCATATATTTACTTGTAATTCCATCCCATTGAAAATGGTTCATCCACAAGCCAACAACTTTTGATAGTTAAGTTATATTTACTATAATTTAACAGGAAGCTAAATAATTAAAAAGGAAAATTCTGAACATTAATAAAGGAAGAGTACATCAGTAAGAGAAGTTAATTTAAAAGTTGATTTTTTCAAATGAAAATAAATTAAACATGTTATGCTGATTAGTGTTTAATGTAAAACATTAAAGGGGAAACAAAGTGGCTCATAAAGATAATATAAGTTTGCTTCTGTCTGCTCCCTTTATGGTTAAGAGATGTATTGGTTTTTTTTTCTTATGATGTCAACATATTTTACATATTTTTCCTGAATTAAGTAAATTTAGTAAAAAATGACAATAAATAAAACACTTACAAATCAGAAAGTACTAGGATAGAACTCATTTGGTCTTTCTTCTAAGGTGATCAAGCATGGAGTTAAATAAAGCTTTCCCTGAAATGTGAGCCTTGTGAGGCATCTCCACTTCACCTCCCTTTGGTTAATATTTTCATCATTAATTTACCAAAGAGCGATATTTTATTGGATGCTTTAATCTTTCATGAGTGCAGTGATTTAGTGTTGTTTGAGGTCTACATTTCTTTTCATCATTGTGCTGAATGTTTTAAACATTGTTTTAATATACTCCGATGCTGAGCCGCCGTCAGCCGCAGCAGCGATCACTGACAGAATCACATCTTTTTACTAGCATTTCTTTTTTGATTGCAGTAAGTTGGCAGTCCAGGCTTTTAATCGATCGGCTGATTGTAGTGATGGACCTTTAATAGCAAAGATTTACCCTCCATGTGGCCACTCAGCAGCAAGTCCTCCAGCAAGCAACTCTCTGTGGTCCATGCTATTGACTTTTTCACCCTGAATTGGCTGCAAAATGAAGCATATGGAAGTAAGTCCTGTCTGGAGCAGCAGCAGCCTGGCAATCATTTCAGTCATGGTAATGTTGGTCGATGTGGAGGGAAGAGATGACTGAGGATCTACGTTGTGAGTCTGCAACTTGTCTTTGGAGGTATTGCTCGTCTTGTGGAAACATGACTGATCACGTCAAACCTCTGACCACTCTACTCATCCGTTTACCCAAGCCTGTTGAATCCCCATCACAAGGATGCTGGAGCCTATCCCTTCTACCTATCCCGTCTACTGTTGGGTGAAGGTATCGTTCACCCTGGAAAGGTTACCAGTCTATTGTCCAAACAATCACACTCTCAGCGTCACATCTACGAAGACTGTATCATCACTAATGAAGCCCGTTTTATCTGTTGGAGGAAACTGGAGAAAACCCACATATGACTCAGGAGAACATGCAAGTTTCATGCAGAAATAACCCAGCTAAAGTAAGCAGATAATAAACAGCTGAAACAGAAACAATTCCAAGCGATTTCCCTTATGGCTGACAAAAAATGCAGAGGTCAAAGATCACTGCTCACACTTGAGTGGACTTACTCAGCAGAATAATGACGCAGAGCAGTATGGCCACCAGAGCCCCAGTCGTGAGACCATCTGAGAAGGGCAGGACCTCAGGGTTACACGACTGCATGTTTCCACGGCTGTCACAGCCACACACACGCACAATGAGGGTACTCGTGCTGCTCTGGATGGGGTAGTCGTTGTCAGAGATCACTACTGGCAGGAAGTACATGCTCATCTCACGGCGGCTGAAACCTCCTCTCCTTGTCAGGATATTGGCGGTGTTGTCTGTGGAACATTATGAGCTAGTCAAGCGCAGAAGCTCTGCAGTTGGGTGATGCATCAAGTATGTCATGTTTCACCATTTAGATTTGAAGGATTTGGTTCAATAATCGGTAGATGATTCAGGAAGAAAATCAGATCGTACCTTCTCTGTCAACGATTGTAAAGTTTGGGTTGGAGGCACTTATACTGAAGACAAATTTGTGTTGTCCAACGAGAGGCTCATCTGTGTCGACAGCACTTATTGTCTGAATGAGCTGCAAAATGCAAATAAAAAACATAAATGAGTTGTTAGTCAGAATTCAGAAAAGAACTAAAGGTCAGTAGTTCTTCTTATTTTACAAAAACACTTAAAACAAACAGCAGCGATTTATTCTACTGCTTAGATGTCAGAAACATCAAAGTCTAATTATAATAGTTTATAATAGGAATGATCACATTTCCTATTTAGACTTAATAGTTTCAAGTATTCACCAAAGCTGCAGCTACATTCTACTGCAGTCATGGGAATAGAAGTATGAGGAGTAGATACAGAAATTAACAAAGTTCAACATAGCCTGAAAGGATCAGGTCGAAAACAGACATTGACATCTTACTGCTAACTTATTATTGATATTCCCCCACCCACCCACAGAAAACCCACCAATCTGAGCCTGAAGATGCAGAAGAGCACGGATACTCGATCAGAGCTGGAACAGCAGGTACAGATTCTGCTGCAGCCGCTGAGTCTCTCTCTGCTTGTGGAGCTTTGAAGTCATCACGATTAAACGCGTACAACCTTTTCTCCAAATTGTCACGTAAAGACTTCAAACCCCAAAGTTTTGCATGTTAAACACTTAAGTGGAAGTGAATTTCTAGTTGTGTCAATGAACTGCAAAAACTTCCATTGATACTTTTAGCTGGACACCCCGCTCTGTTACAATGCATTTGATGTGAATCAATGGATTAATTCACATTCAGCTGTCTACACATTTTAGGGTATTTCGGAAGTATTCAAATATCTTAAAATTCCCATTTATAGTTCTGAGCTGTTCCTCCAGAATCGGTCTGTTAACTATTCCCACTGTAGAAAACCAAACCTATGGAAGTGTTTTAGGATCAGTCTGATGGAGGACCTGGCTCAAGAAGTCCTTCTTAATCCAACTTATAACATATTTCTTATATTTGTGTACATTAGGTTTCATTATTTCTATTGATTTTACACAAATAATATTTTAAACATACTATTCATTTTATATTTATTATGTTTGAAGTCGCACTCCGATCATCTTCTGATCTCTTTCTAAAGCGATCCCAATGGTCTTTTATTTATGATAATTCAGTTTTTAGCCAAAATCTAAAAAACCTGTGTTGTTTTCTAGGACATTGTTTCTGGAGAGCGGCAGGAGTTCATTAGAAATTCACCTCTGGGTTGGGAGGGACTGCTGGTGCAGAGTAAGCCTGCCCATATTTCCCCATGTTTACATGCTCTCCTACTAGCTTACAGCCCCTCACACCCCCCAACCTAACGACCGATATCCAGCCGTCCAGTTTAGAGCCAGATTCCACTCAGACGAATAAAACAAAGACGTTCATGGATCTATTTGTCTGCAAGTGGATGCATCAGAATGGAGTGGAGCAGGGAGCTGCTGGCCAGCCAGTTGTAGTTTGTCCATAACAACTATGAGCTTGTTCAGATGCCTTTTTTCATCTGCTCCTGATTCACAACAATTTTAAATAAAGAACTAAAATTTCAAGCTTAATTTTCCTTACATACTGTATGTCCTCCATATTTACCAAAATGCTACAAGAACATGTTAAAATTCCCCAAAACACAATTTCCATTTAAATAGTTTTAAACATTTTGTCAGGTTTTTACCACCAGGTTTTTCTCAATTGAAACTTCTCCCTGTACCACCTGCTGCAGCTCTAGATTGGAACCTGGATCCCCGCCTTACTGTGGTGAAGCTGCCCCCCCCCCTCGGGCTTCTGCACTCAGCTGTCTACACATCTACCCCCCAGAGGAAATGGATTTTTACTATTAGCGTTTCCACCCATGTAGTTTGTTTGCTTTTCTGTGATCAGGCTAATGTTTAATGTTAGCCTGTGCCAGAGGGGGGGTGTATTTATCTATGTATTTATTTCTTTTACAGCACGGTAACGTCTGTTAAGAGCGGTGTGTCAATAAAGATTGCTTGGTTGATTGGTATCCCTGCACTGGTTACACAGTTTGTAGTCGTTTTATCAATGTGTCTTTTAGCCATAAGGGGGGGTGCATTTATTTATGTATTTATTTCTTACAGAACGGTAAAGTCTGTTAAGAATGGTCTGTGAATAAATATGAATTCAGGTGTCTTTTGGCCATTCCTGGACTGATCCATGTTTTCCCTCCTTTCAACAAACCCTCATATTTGCTTCATAGTAGGCTGTGAGCTTCAAGTACCTGTCCTGCTTTGACGTTCTCACAGACAAATGTGTCGTAGGACATGGCGAACTCGGGGGCGTTGTCGTTGACGTCCAGCACTTTGATGAACACGGGCACACGGGTGGTCTGACGAGGGTTGTCTGAAACAAAGTTGGTCAAAACGTTTAAAGTGGGCAATAATAATTGTACTTGTAACATAACTGAAATGGTTATTTACTCATTTCTGTGGCGACCACAGAGATGTTGTGCCATTTGGACATTTCTCTGTCCAGGGCCTTCAGTGTTGTGATGGTGCCGTTCACAGAGTCGATGTTAAAAAGCCGCTCCAGATCTGTGTGCCGATCGATGGAGTATCTGCAGCAACAGCAACATCAGCATCATTACTTCCATGTATGCACTTGATGTGCCATTTTCAAGAAAACAACCTTTGATCTCATCAATCTCATCAAATTCATCTTTGTTTATATTACTAAACTCTTTCTAGCCCCCCCATCCACAAAGGATGCTGTGCGTTTCCTTGAGCCAGCTCATTTGTCATAGTCACCCTTCACTCCAAATGTGAAGTAGTGAATATGCATCACAATGCGCCGTGCATTATGGGTCGAGAAGCGCACAGCTCTGTGTTGGAGACGACGGGCGCCATATGTGCAGAACGGCGGCTCTGAGCTGTGTGAACCGATACAGCAAATTAGACTCTGACTTTGTGCAGAGCCACAGAGGGCTTACATAATCCTGGGAAATAAACAGTGTGTGTACGCACTTAGCAGGACTGCCGGCATGTTCCACGGGGAAATCACCAGAAGGGACACATGAATAATATGCTTTTCTTCTCTTTTCTGAGCTCACACGGCTGCCTGATGGATTAGATAAAACAGCGTGCGCACATTTTTATTAGCGCTCTATAAAAGCGCATGAAAGACTTTCTTTATGTACAACTGCTCTCTAGTGTTTGAATTGATTTCTTTTACTTGTATAATTAAAGCAGGAAGAATAAGCTTTGAAACAATCAAAATGCTGCTAAAACGCCCACTTAACTCTTGAGGACATTTACAAGTTATTAGTCTACTTGTTTGCGTCTGGCACACTGTCGAGTTTAACACTCTGCTTTCAGTGCAACGTACTTGACAGGCTTGTCATCGGCGTCGGGGTCCCTGGCCGACACCACCCCCACGAAGCTGCCAGCTGCTGTATCCTCGTGTACCTCAATGATGTAGGGGTTCATGCTGAACAGAGGGGGCTCGTCCACGTCCTCCACCGTCACCTTGACCGCGGCGTAGTCTTTGAATTGTAAACCATGAATGAACCTTGCATCCAAGTAGGTGTTTCTCACCTCCACTTTGAACTCAAAGTCCCTCTTGCTTTCATAATCCAGCGTCTAAAGATGAAAGAACAGCAGAAGAGAAAAGCTGTAGACTTTTCCAGAAGAGCAGCCGCCTCCAGGATTTTGATACGCAATTTACCACATTTCCTTTGTCTGCCTTTATCTTCGTGTGCCTCTAAGTTCAGAGCTACAAATCCAAGTCAGGGTCTGGATGATCTTAGAGAAAAACTATGAAAAGTTTTTTTTAAAACACTCATACGTATTTTTCATTTTGTGGACTTATAGTATCAGATTTTTGCCCACGTTAAAAAGAAGAAGAAAAAAGGTTGTCATATCTTTCCTTTATTAATAATTTTCACTAGCTTCTACTGATTTGGAAGGTTACTGGAAAGGAAAAAGTATGAGGTGATAAGTCTGACTTCCCTTCAAACGTGCAATCAGTTTAGACTCAATTCTCCATTAAGGGTTTTGTAGATCCCGCGTGTTCAGGATTAATAATTATTATTATTAATTATTAACTAAACAGGGAAAAACAATGGAGGAGATACCTTTACTTGTGACATGACAAATATGTTGATTTAATTCCATGTTTACTGTGAAGCTCGTAAGTCTTTTCCTTATTTTAGGGTGTATATAGTCTAGAATGGGGCGACAGTGGCTCAGGTGGTTGAGCGGGTCGTCCAATGATCGAAGGGTTGGCGGTTCGATCCCCGCTCCCACCAGCCAAAATGTCGTTGTGTCCTTGGGCAAGAAACTTCACCCTCCTTGCCTCCAGTCTGGCTCCACTGGTGTGTGAATGTGCATGAATGATCCCGGTGATGGTCAGAGGGGCCGTAGGCGCGAACTGGCAGCCATGCCTCCGTCAGTCTGCCCCAGGGCAGCTGTGGCTACAACAGTAGCTTACCATCACCAAGTATGAATGAGGAGTGAATGAATAATGGACACAATGGAAGAACTTTGAGCATCTGGAATAGCGCAGATAAATCCAATACATTATTATTATTATCATTAGAAAGTCCATTGGTCCAGAACAAGTCTGTGTTTATTTTGGTCCAGATTGAGTCCTGAACCGTGCGTTTGTAATCTATATTCAGACTACAGCCTACAGGACATTTATGATTCTAACCAAAGCTTGTCAACAAAACCACAAGACTAAAGATATCTTCAGTCAATGGCCAGGAATTACGAGGGTACGGCATAGTAATGAGAGAAAGAACACAGTAAATCCTTGTTTTTCGCGGGGGTTACGTTCCAAAAAGAACCCGTGATAGGCAAAATCCGTGAAGTAGAAACCTCTTTTTTTTTTACAATTATTATACAATTAAATCCTCTATTATACATTGAAAAGAAAGAACAAACCATTTTACAGGCTCAAGCATTTGTTCCACAAATAAAAGTAATTTAGAAACGTTTTTTTCAACAAATAGGTTCTGTACTTTACTGTCAAATAATAATTTTAATCATCAATGTGAACAGAATGCTTCAAATCGCGGAGATTAGCCTCGCCCACCGCGACCCGAGTAATTGGATTAAACGGGAGAAAATTTCAAATGATTATGAAAAAAATACAAAGTACAGTGGGACAAACAGTGACTCAGGTGTATTTCACTGCTCTTCAGACTGAGCCGCTGAATCCTGACTCCTCTCTGCAGTGTTTTCTTCTTCTGAAGCCCGCGGTGCAGCTGTGTTTGTTCAGGAGAACATTGTGATTGGCAGTTGTTGTCGCTCTTTTTTCTATGGGTTTTAGAGAAACTCGAAATTGCAAGATGATTGCACGTACGTGTTGTAAAGTTGGGCAAGCCGATTTACGTACGTGTACATATGAAACTGCAACGTTATTGACGCACAGGTAGAGTAGAAGCGGAGTGACTTTTTAGCCAATCAGAATGCAGAACACAATGCACGATGCAAATCCGTGAAGTAGCAAAACCGTGAAAAGTAAACCGCGTTATAGCAAGGGATCACTGTAATGGAATTCTTGTGCTTTGCAATTCTTGTCCCTTTTTCATTGTATTTTATGTTCCAATTTTGAACGTCTGTATCAACGTCAGGTTCAACAGTTTTTACTTTGGTATGGCAGAGGAATGTGCAAGGGGGTTACTGAGGAGATGACTGCCAAGAAGGTACTTTGATAAGTGTTTATAAAAGATAGATTGTCTGGAAAACAGCGTGAGAAGCAGTTTGGATCATGCTAAAGGTTGTTTTAATAGCCTGCATTCCTCAGACCACACTTCAATGAGCTGCTGTTTCTTGTCGTCATGCTTGCTACACTCTTTTCTGTCTACAACCTCGTAATGCCCGGCTACAGTGGCCGTTTAGGTCCAGTTGTTCCATTCTGAGTACTTGGCCCATTCAAACGGAGAAAACTCAGCAAAGCAAAGCTAAATCCTATTGGAAACTAACAGAGACCACCTAGAAAAATGGGTCAGAGAGCACTTCCTGGTCCCGGACTAGGGTCCGCTTTGGTGTATTAAGACAGAAAATATGTTCCGGATTATTGACGGAAAGAATTCTGATTGCCCTTAAGAGAACTAAATGTGTCCAGTATGAATATAACCCTTAGATTCCCGACTTGTTTTTCACCAGAAGTAGCAATATGTGTGGCTAAAGCACGTTTAGAAATCCATTTCTAGTTTAATGAATCTTTTGCCCAATGTCAGTTTTATAGCGAGTCACAGAAAATATGGTTTCAAAGCAACAAGGGGACCTACTTTCTTAATAATGACAACTCCTTCTTGTGTCATTTGATCAGTGATGATGTTGAAAGTGTCGTGACCCCCAACAATGGTGTACTCCATCTCAGCATTACGACCCACATCGGGATCATCAGCTTTAATTCGTCCAACGGCGCCACCAATCTCTGTCGACTCCACAGCAGCCATGCGGAAGGAATCTGAGCATGACATTAATGGAGGAAAACTAATTCCAGACATATCTGCCATCAAGCTTAATGTAATCAGGAGATGTAGGAAAAATCTTTTCAAAAGAGTGGCACCAACTTGTTTTGGGGATTTAAAATGTATGTTCAGGAAAAGCTACTCACGGTTGGCAAAGCGCGGCGGACTGTCGTTAACATCAGAGAGGGTGATGCTGACGGTGGTGGTTCCTGAAAGTCCTCCCATCTGTCCTGCCATGTCCTTGGCTTGGATCACCACCTGGTAGTTTTCTTTGATTTCTCTGTCCATGCCAGGTAGGGCTGTCTTTATGGTGCCTGGAAGGAAAACATCTGCTATACTGACTGAAATATGTTCCTCGTTTTTATTTAGTGTCTCACTGAAAATGTGATATGATCAAGATCAATCTGTCTCCATTACAATCTATGTCTCCAGCAGAATTACATTTATGCGCGACTGATTTAGTTTGCCTGTTTTTAAAGGAAATCAAATTTCTGATTAGATTTATTTCTAAAGCAATGTTGTGCCAGTATCAGGATCGCTCCTCTTTATTGTCTGCATAGAAAGTCACAGTTCTCAGGGTTGGTCTGAAGTCCTTTATGGGTTTGATGTTGAAAGCCTAAAAGGTATGAAGGAGAATTTTGGAAATGGTGAGGTTTGGCCTAAATCAGCCACATTTGAGGTACGAGCTATCAGCAAAACAAAAGAACACAGGGTGCATCCACATTGGCAGCATGAAGCCAAACTAGAGTGAAATTCTCTTTCATGGTTTCTGGGAGGTCTGACAGCACATTCCAAGTGGTTTTTCAGTCATTTTTTTTCCGGAAAAAGGGCAGACTCTTGAGCTTTACAGGGGGAAATGGGCTGGCTAAATATGGTCAAACCTGTATGGGACAGGCCTGGACAAAATATCAAGGTCTTAGACCGTTCTAGAAATAAAATATACACATTTTTTTATATTGGGATGCTGAGGGTGACAGGTCATAGCCAACACTTATACAGCGCGTAAGGGAAGTAGATGTCCTTTTTTCTTTTTTTTCTTTAACCCCCGCCAGCTTCTGTGGACTGTACAAGGAGCCTGTTAGTGCTGTTCACGGACTTTAGACAATCAGTCTGTGATTTGTGAGGACATCCTACGTACGTACCTCTCCCAAGGGCACTTACCCACCCTGTCACTACTTGCACTATTTACTTGACTTTAATAAAGTCAAAGTGTATGAACAATAGATACATGCATCAAATAATTTTTTTATTTTACAGACCTGAAAATTTTTAAAAGGCACACAGCTCAGTTATTCTATGATCTCATTTTTATGTTATTTCATCTCATAAAAAGGTTAGGTACCGCAGCTTGCAAAGCAGGAATTTCATTTTGAAAGAGCCAAAAAGTCCCTCTCTGCATTCAACTTGCTCTGTTAAAAGCTCATGCAATCAGGGAGGAAAATGTGGTGAAGAAATTGGCATTGATCGTCCCATTTGTGATGCGCCAGCCAATCAGCGCACCTCCCAAAAAGTCAGCCAGAGCCAGATGTAGACAATCTATGGCCAAATAAAGTGAGTAATACCTTTAAAAAGCTCCGTCTTTTAAGGCTTTTGAGTCAGGGATGAATTGGATGGTTCATTAGTGAGTGCCTTCTTTCAAGATGAGTACAAAAAAAATAAAAAAACGATAGAATTTACAGTAACAAGCCTTAACCATACTTGTTCTAGTTTAACTGTTTGTTTGTTTTTCTCCAAATGGACACAACAGAATTTTGATTTGGGAACAAAAACTATTGATTTTTTCCTTAAACTGACCCAGAATGTTGTAATTGTCTGTCTGAGACCGCCTCACCGTTTTCCGAATCCACCGAGAAGTAGGGCTGTCCCTCCAAAATGCTGTACACAAGCTTGGCGCTGTTCCCGTAGGTTTGATCATCAGCATCACTTGCAGTTATGGTGACAACCGACGTACCTATCAAACAAAAACATGGAATCTAATTTAATTGACTGAGATATGAAGTCCCAGTTCCGATCCAGAAAACGAAGGCAACAGATTTTCATTCACTTTCAATTTTCCACGGTTTGCCTGCAGGCCTGAGAGGTTTTCATCCATGCAGCAGCTCAAACGGGCAGCTTTTCAAACCAGCAGTGCCTAACATTAGTCATGTTTTCAACCGGTAGCCAGTGACTAATCTCTAACTTTCAAAGCAAACCTGAGGCATCTGAAAGAAATGTGATTAGTTGGCCTGGAAAAAAAAGCCAGTGATGTCAGTGAAAAACTGCTTGAGTTAGAAAAATAAATGCATAAAAAAGAACAACAGAAGGAGCGTGCCTCTTAAAAGAAATCCATTTTTGGCACCTCTTTGGTTAAAGCCTTTGATTTTGCCCTTTGGTAAAATTAATGTCGGTAAATAAAATAAGTCTACAATTTTTATTTGAAACAGAATTTGTTGGATTTATGAAGCCTTTGAAAAAAACAGCTTTTATCAGACTGCTACTTTTGTAATCTGTTGCATGCAAAGAAATAGCTTTTGTTGTTATACAGAAACTGTCATTTGCGATCTAAAATATTCAGATGAATAAAATGCCAGGCTTCCTAAATGAAATGTCTTATTTTGAAATCCCTGCTTTATCCACTGAAGCGTTTTAGTCACTCCGCTTTGAAAATACTGTCCTTGGCATTCAGGAGACCTCTGTTGTGTCCTGCTTGGGTCTGATTGTCTCTGTGAATACTAATGAACCTTTGAACATCTGTCCCACTTAGTCCCAGCACTGATAGTGTAAAGAGGAGCTGCTGATTTTTCACGGCTGACTGGCTTGATAAAGCAGCGCTCTCAGCCTGAACATGTGAGGCCGTTTATTAGTCCAGAGATGAGAAGTGGTGACCGTGACCCACCTCCTTCCTGAGTCCATGCAGCGCGGGAAGCTGAGGCCGCCGTATTATGAATTCCAAATTGAGCATTGTTATCTGTCATATAGGCAATTGGGTTTTGATTTACCCTTGATTGCTAGCGTGTATTAATTTGCAGCTCTATAATTGAGGATTGATTTCAGCCTGCATGCATTATTTCCATAAGCTTTGTTTGTATATTTACGCCAAATGATTTATTTATATTACTTGAATGGGATGGAGTGCAATGAAGCAAACACTTAATTGGCAAGACTGTGACAATTTAAACTTTCAATATTTGTGCTGCCTATTAAAATGGCAAATGGCATTACTTGTTAAGAATGCCTAATGAGGCTGACCACGCAAACAACAACATGAGAGCTCTGTAAACACACAACACACACACTGGGCTTCTCTGGGTCTCCTGTCTAGATGGTCTGCTCTGTTTTTACCTGGATCAGGGTTAAAGTCAAAGCAGGACATTAAAATGCTTTAGTCTTAACCTCACTGACGTATCCGTGTAAACGGTTGGAATGAAATATTCACGATATCATAGATACATGATAACATGGTAGATTACTGCATAAAAAATAAGAGTATAAAAGTTTCTGCCAGTAATAGTAAATTTTGCTTAAGCAGTTTGACCACGATGACTCCGAACACATCACATTTTTCTAAAGCAGCAGCACTGTAGAATCTCGTCTGAGCTTGGCTGTGGACCCCCCCCCCCCCTCTGGCTCATCTGGCGCCCCCAGACGTCCCCCAACTCCATCTGGATGAAGCCCGTCTGCTGGACTATTTAAGCATTGTAGTTGTAGGGTTAGATAAGCTAATTCTTCTCTATGAGTTCTGGTACATCGCCTGTCCGTCCTGGGGGAGGAACCCTCCTCCATGTGGACACCCCTGAGGTTTCTTCTCTTTTTCCGAAATCCGGTTTTTTTTAGAAGTTTTGCTATAAAAGAGGGTCAGTATTTATTGCTAATAGTCCAAGCATAAGTCCATTTTATGTCCAAAAATTTGGATTCCCAATAAAACCTCCCAGCAGGTAAGGTTGTGGTTTAAAAGATTTCTTATTTGTTTATTGGAAACTGATTTAACACAAATATCCACATTGTCCAAAAAAAATGTCTGGGTTCTTAATTGACTTGTGTTCTAAATCCCTTTAAACAGTTGAAGTAGACTGGTTGGAACGGCATCTAACACTATTGCATATTCTCTGGGTGGAACAGGAATACCGAATTTTAAAAGAAATTCTTCATACGTCAGAAGATGTCCCTGAGAATTGAAAAGTTGTCTGATTAAAAAAATATCATTATCATACCATCTAGGAAATTCTTTAATAATAACATTACTGTTATTCCAAATAAAACAAGTTGTTGGAGAAAAATTATGTTTATAAAGGAGTTTCCAGGCCAGCAGAGCTTGTTTGTAAAAGTTTGAAAGTTTTGTGGGTAATTCTTCAATTTTATAATTACATTTTAGCAAGAATTTAATGCCTCCCATTGTGTCGAATATATATTTGGGAAATGCATTCCAGATATTGTCTTCCCCTTTCAATAAATTACTTAACCACTTTATTTTAAAAGAGTTGTTTAAAGTTTCAAAGGTTAATACATCCAAGCCCCCATGTATTCTGGTTGGTACACAAAACAAATTTTGCTTAAGTAATGAAATTTTTTCCTCCAAATAAAATCAAATAATGTTTTGTTTAATAGGTTACAGATGTGTTTTGGCATTTCTAAAGACAGAGACACATAGACAGATCTAGAGATTCCTTCAGCTTTAGATAACAGAATTCTACCATTCAGAGAAAGATTTCTCATTAACCACATGTTATAAGGCGCGGTGGAGTTTAGAAACAAAGGATTTGTATGTTTGTGTCAGTGTGGGGGGGCTCGAAAATATTCTAATTTTCAGAGAGGGGGGCCCTGCAGAAAAAGTTTGGGAACCACTGCTTTATATGTTCACTTCACAATTACCGGTACGAAGCCCATTGACACGACTTGTGACTTTGGGCTAAATAAAATTGAATTGAATTAAACGGTGTGTGTGTGTGTGTGTGTCTGTGTGTGTGTGTTAACTTGACAATAATAGGTGTTAAGTTTATGTTGTCTGTCAGCCATCTTTAAAATGTTTGACTGTTCAACAAAAAATGCTATCGTGCAACATGACAATAAAATGAATAGTTTTAGGAAACACAATTAAAGATAAAAGCAAAAAAAAAAAATAAGAAATAAGAAACAAATAAATACATTTAACAGCAGAATTAAACATATTTAAGACCAATTTCAATTGTCTTTTTTTTCTTTCCCGTTAGACTCGTCACATCACTTTTAACCTTTTGATGATTGATGAAATTGATGAATTTCCATGTAAGATAAAACAAAACTTACCGACTTCTGACATTTCGGGAACGCTGGCAAAGTAAATTTCCTTTGCAAACTTTGGAGCATTATCATTTATGTCATGAATTTTTATGTTGAACTCTGTGTCTGGCTCCAGTTCTGCGTTCGTGTTTCTGTCCAGGACTTTGGCGTGCAGCGTGTACATGGCCTTTTCCTCTCGGTCCAGCCTCTTGGTGGCGTGGATGTCCCCGGACTTCTCATCGATCAGGAACAGTGTTCCTGCCCCGTCTCCGGTCAGGACGTACTTCACGGTGCCGTCACCTTTGTCCATGTTGGAGTGCAGCTGAAAATTCCAGAGAGCCATCAGACACAGTATTACAGTGAGTCTCAGAACTGTGCAAATTCTCTGGCATCGAATGAGGTATTTGTCATGCTGCTGGCTGTCACGCACTCAGCAGAGCAGCTCCGGCTCTCAGTCACAGGTTCACTCTGAATAACCCTAGCAACAATACACAACCATTCAAATCTAAATTCTATTGGGAATGAATCAATTACCCAAATGAAAATGGCCCTTGAACCCAGAAAAGCCTGCTTTCCAACTGCAGCAGCCATTGTCAGTCCGTCCACTGAAGAATGATTGAATTTGCAATTATACTCCTTTTCTTTTTTTTTCTTCCTTTGTAGGTAATTTAAAACTAAAGTCCTGCAGTTCCTGGTGTCTTTCTTTTTCCCTGCTTTACACTGAAGCTAATCCTCCCATCCAGAATCACTAATGTCCGATGGAAACTCACGTAAACACTGAACTAACCTTACTATGGAAGCGTTTCTGTAGCATAACTAAAACTAAAAGTCACTATCAGAAATGCTTTGTCATTTTTAAAACGAAGCTGCATTCGTTGACTCAAAATTGAAATGAAAAAGCATTTCTGGAATAGATTTTTAGTTTTAGTTATGCAACAGAAACGCTTCCATACCATACGAGGCCAGGCCATACCAGGCTTTCATCAGATTAACGCCTCAGACACAGAGTGTCAGGTGAGACAAAGCCCGTTGCTACCAGCTAATTTAGCCAGAGATTTTTCTTCCAGATTGCGTCTTTGAAAAATGACCAAAACCTGACCCACAGCAACAATTGCTAAAATTAGTCACCTCTGACCCATCCGTCACACTCAGCAGTCGGGGTGTCACGGGGGAGCAGTGGCAGCTCGCTGCAACAGACAGCTGACTCAAGCTCATTACTGCACCTGATCTGTCAGCTGATATATCTGGAGCACTACCTCATTGGGTCACATTAGCAGTGACAGGAAGTTAGGGGTGCAGAATGTGCTTCAACAAATTGTTCTTCGTGGTGCCTGTGTGCTGTCAGGGAAGTAATTATTACTCACACAGTTTGTGGAGTGATGTCAACACTACAACTTTGGATGAAGAGCTGAAATGTACTGTCAGCTTTGCAGAAGAAACATTTAAAAAGGAGGGGCTGAAAACCAGATGCTGTCAAGTTCAAATGAGTGATGCTTGCCGGTTCTGGCACTGCATTGGAAAGTCTTTTCATGCAGATCAACTCCATTATCCGAGTCGATTAAAGAAGAATGTCAGTCTGCCGGGATTTCCACCGTTCAGTGTTTGCGGATTTGAATTCTGTCCTGAGCTTAGGGCCAGTAAAGCGAGGATTTAGGACGCGTTATGGGCGTGACGGCTCCTACTGATGTCGGCTCCCAGGCCCTTGACAGAACAGCTGCACACAACTTAATTCTGAGTTTGAGGAAGTGGAAAGTGCCATGCAGTAGTCAAGCAGAAAACAAATGTGCTGTTAGCTGTGATGGCTGAATATACGTCTTTCTGGGCTGTTTGTTGTATTAAAACCAGGATGTCAGCGAAAGCAAAAACAGATATGAGGGATTTGTAGCCGCCATGATCATGTTTATTTATAATTCTCCTTTGTCACGTGATAAGTTGAGACGCCATTAGGCACACCTGTCACCTGTTGTAGTTTGGTTTTTTAGTTTGGTAAATCACGACACAGCCCGTGGATTTTTCATCATATTTTTTGGAGAGCGTTAAAAGCAAGGACCTGGATTATTTTCATCTGCTCCGGATTCACAGTGATTGAAATAAAAAAAATACCTTGATATGCAATTTCAGGCTTAATTTTCTTATTATATATCCTCCATCATCATAAAAATACCACAGAAACATGTTTAAAACACCAAAAATGCATTTTTCATTGGAGCAGTTTAGGGTGTCCTACATGTTTTCTAACCACTTGCCATTGCAGCTTCTTATTGGCTGAACACACCTGATCCAGGTTATCAACAGCAGGGTTTCTGGAAAACTAGCAGGAGGCCGGCGGCCCTCCAGGCCTGGAGTCGGGCACCCCCCTTTTAAATTATTTATAAGGCTGGATCAGAGTGCTGCTGAAACAGAAAATTGGGTGCAGAAATTATATTTTTGTATAGATAGATATATTTCAATTGACTGGTGTGTTAACATAAATGCAAGTGTTTCTTATTGTTTTATGTGAACTAATTTGACTAATATGCTTATGAATCTTTGCTCCTCCTATAATATTTTCAGCATTTTTTCAATACATTTTCACAGCTACTGTTTTTTTTTTCTTGACACTTAATTAAGAATCACACATTGATGAAATAAACTAGATCTTTTTCATGGAATTGGCCTTCAGGCTAAGTGTCAAGAAAGGGTTCTGAAGGGAGATATGCTGTGGTTATTGCACCAGCAGGTTGAAATGACTCTTCCTCGCCAATCTCGCAACTTCACGGTCACCTTTTCTCCACTTTGGAACTCATTGTTCATGTAGTTTGTGTTGTCTGTAGGAGGTCAGCTCATTATGCGCGACTAAACTCCTCAGCCACATGAGAAAAACATATTTCATCATTGCTATTCAACTGTGACTGTTCAAACAGGGTTCTGGGCCAACGCTATGATAATTAGACCAGTGCAATTTCAAACCACAGCAACTGCATTTTTTGTAAAGCTTTTGATTATACTTTTCAGCAGTTTTTTTTTTATCTGATCATTACCATATTTCCCAGGCTCGGTCGTTAATCCTTTATAAAGAAAATCCTACAAGCAAAAACAACAAAGACAGATCCATCAAAGGAACGTATACCTACGTATTCACAATGCCTGTAGCATAAAGGGAGTTTTACAATCGGTGTTTGTTTGTTTTTTTCCCTCTGTCAGTCCATACTGTTGCCTGCAAGACCTTATTCTGTGCACCAACTATTGATGTCTTCATATTGTGATTTCTTAATCATATGGGTAAAACCTTTCTACCCGCAGCCATATCTGTTTATAGAGTGCTGCTGCAGCAAAGACAGAACAACCACGCAAAAGAATCTATAAATGCAGCCTAAAAGTAATAATGCTGCTGCTCGCCATCATTTAGGTGCTGCGACAGCGTAAGAGAGCCATGCAGGAACCATTCCCTCAAGTTCCTTAGAACATGGGACCAAACACAGAAACAAGTGTCAGCAATCATTTTTCACATGTCCACATGTGTGCATGATTTCAGAAAAATCTGCTCTTACAGTTTGAAAAGAAAAAGCCTTTTATACTTCCAGGAACTGTGGCACGAAGTGGTTTTTTTTCTAGCCCTATCAAAGTCAAATGTTTGCACTACTACGGCATATTTGCAGAGATTTAGTGATTCTCCTTTCAAGGCCTTGCAGCACAAACACAGCCTTTTCAAGGCCTCACAACACAAGCAGCACAGAAGAGAGCCTTGATGAGTTAAAGCGCCTTGCACAAACACTGAGGAATTGTCAGTAAAGCAGCAAAATCATTGGCAATTCTTGTCAGGTCTCTGGTAAGCATTGCTTGCTGCTGCGAAGAGGAGATAGCAAAATAGGCTGCAGAACGGTAGAGAACAATCATTCTTTCTCCTCCCTGCCTGCATCTTTTGAGTCCTAACCTGGGTTTCTCCACCACAAGAGCACAGTTACATATTTGTGAGACAGGCAAGTTACAGTAATAGATAACTGTTTTGCTGCCACGGTTAATATTTACCTTTACTGACACCAAATTTATGCAGAGACGTATCAAACAAGACCTTGCCTATTCCCAAGGCTTTACCCATTGCCCAAATATTAACACAACAAAGACGCTACCTTGAATATTTTAATTTAGGGCAGCACATTTTGTTTACAAAGCACGACACAATGCAGGGAGGAAAGAATTTAATAGGATTTAGTGTACTTCAAACACAACACTCGAATGCTCCCGAATCCAAAGTTTGCAGTTGCATTGCCCAACGTTGCAAGTGTTCACACTTCACAGCTCTGCCTAATAAGTAGGGCACAACAGCTGCAGACAGCTATGGCTCACACTCACTAATGGCCCCGTGAAAGCCAGTTAAAATGGGATTTTTTAGGGGGGGGTTCACTTTGTGCGTACCTGCAAATAACCTGAGTGATGTAATTCTTTTTTTTCTGATGTGTAAGAAATGCTGTGCTCAAAGTCTCAGTCAGTTAATTACTAATTATTTTTCTTCAGTCATTCTGTGAGGTGTCAGTCAACGGTTTTCGGCGCGCTAAGCCTCGGAGCCCGCCGTCTTTTGAACGCTGCGATAAGCAGCATGAACTATAGTTTTTATTGAGCATTGCTTTCCATTCCAGTAAAGCAAAATGTCTGGTTGTGAGGAAATGTTCTTTACATCCAAATTCATTGTCATAATCAGGAAATCAACCTGAAGTGAGGGTTAGTGAGTGTGTGTGTGTGTGGGGGGGGGGGGGGGGGGGGGGGGTTGGAGAGGCTTGATTGGATGTGAAACATACATTGTTTCCCAAAGGGCATTTCAAAGCACCATTGAGTGATTTTATTTAGGAAACCATTGAGAAATACATAGCTTTGTTTTGGGCATAGAAGTCTGTTTTTAGTTATTTTTTCCTCCATTGTTGCTATCTTCTACTATCTTCTTTCTTCCATCCTTTCTTTGTTATGATTGAATTAAAATAAATGTCATTTATAGTTTGGATTTGGGTTGCATATTAGGCACATAATTTACTCCCCAGGGAACCCAAATCAGAATAATTTTGAATGTTGTTTCTGTGAAAACTCCACAATGAACTCCTTTTGTGTTGAAGGAATTTTCCATTGGAGTTCTGAGAGTTTTATCAAACCTTTTTGGAACTAAACTCTTTAAAGGCCATCCAAAGTGTCAATATGGAACGACCAGACTGTTCTGGTTGGAGAACAGGTCTGACCCGGACGTGCGTTCCAAATCCCACTAACCCAGCTGCTGGGAAGGTGACTCTGGGCGGTCCATTGTTTAAGGCCGTGTGAAATCTGTATAGTACCCCAGTACAATAGGTTTCCAGGGTTTGTCTCCTTTGGTAAGTGAGATTGGTCCGGTCCAAGCTCGGCATCTATAGCCTCTCACACCACAGTTGGCTTAACCAGCCTGCCAGAAGAATTAAAATGGCTGAGGTGTGGTATGACCGTTAACGCACTAGAGCACTATACTCCATAGCTATGACGTCAAGAACTCTACATGACAAAAAGCTACACATTACATTTTTATTTGACTCTTGGTCCAGTTGCTCTTTTGTCTATTAGACACTTAAAAAAAATGTTTTTAGTTTTAGTTTAATTGCTACAATTTCCTTTCTTTTTAGACTTTCTATAGTTTGTCTCCTCTCATTCATGAATTTTATCAAACATTTTGAAAAGTCAATCCCAGTCCTAGTCCTTTTTTTTCTCTTTAACTTCTTCTGTATTCAGCAACCGAGCAAACATGAAAGCTGAAGGTCTCTAGTGTTGCACAGAGGTGGCTCTAAAACGTTGGACAAATGGGGTATATATTTGTATAAACCCCTGGCACTGACAGTCACTCTTGAAGATTGAACTTTAGGGTAAAAATAAAATCTAAAAGGCCAATGAGATCTATTGAGTAACACTCAACTTCTGAGTTAATTTTCTTTGTTACCAAGCAAGAAACCATAGTGTCACTTTTACATTATCCAAGACCCTCACTCAACAATTTTTTGTCCAAACAATAAATATGGTGTCAGAGGGAAAGCTCTTCAATGGTTAACAAGTTATTTAAAAACAAATGAACAGCCCTAAACCAAATATTGGAGTACCTCAAGGGTCTTTCCTAGGGCCCTAGGTATTCAGTCTGTATATAAATGACAATGTTAGTGCATCCAAAAGGTTAAAATCTATCTCATTTGCTGACCCAACACTTTATCAGAGGTCCAAGCAGAACTGAAAATAATGAAACCTTGGTTTGATTTAATGAAAATCTCACTAAACTGAAAAAAAGAAATAAATAAAAACATTCTTCATGATACTTCAACAGATACACACACCTGAATCTGCCCTACAACACGTTACACCCGATTCTTTGTTACCTCTGGAGGCAGCTTTGGGTGTTAAACCTCCAAAACTAAACTGAGGGAATTAGGAACGTACATCACCCCACCTTCTTCTGCAAAGCATAAATACCAGCATGTCCCCCATTTCCCCAACCCCACCACTATTTATCTGCAGCCTGTGTTTTCCTGACAGTTTAATGGTGAGATATTGGAAACCAGATGAGTGTGGAGCCGGTAAATGTGATTGCTGTCACGCCCTAGAAGTCGGGCGGCGAAAAGCCTCAAAGAGCGGAGAAAAGAGCAACATCTCACCCATTATTGACATGTCATGGGACAGCCTCTTTTAGACTCAGAATTTGCTTTGCTGCATCATCACTTATCAGAAGAAGGTGAATTCATTGGCTCTTTTTTGATTGATCTGTTCCTCCCTGCGTTTTTTTCTCTCCATTTATTATTTGTTGGATTTTTTTTCCTTCTTTTCATCCACATCAGGATGAAGGTTTCTGCAAAAGAAGTTGTCATCCTCCGACTCAACCTTTCACGAGACGCTTGTTTACTCCAGAGAATGCGGAGTGTGATGAAAGCGAGCTTCCTCCGAGAAAATTGGCTGTCGACAGTCACCTCATTTCCCTGCGAGTTGATAACTGAAGCGTTCCCATCACACCTGTCTTTATAGTGGCTGCACGAGTGAGCTGACAGGAACCTTTCTGATCCGGGTGAATGGGGATGGAGTAGCACAGTACTGAAACTCTCCAGCAGAATTCTGTCTTTCTGGGTGCTTTTATACTTTTATCACATTTGGTTAAAACATCTACATGTAGTCTAAAATAAATAAATAAAAAGCTGTTTCTGGCTTTGACTTGATTCTGAATAACCAATCAATGTATGTTGTTTCTTCAGGCTATAAATAAATTAAAATACATGTTTTTCTGCGTCAAGTAGCTGATTTTGAGCAGTCGGGTTTAGACCTCCTGGATGAGAAGACTCCAACGTTCATTTAGTTTCAGCTGGTGACAAGCTGAGTCATCAGGCCAAAGGAAACGACGGCCCATGATTCAGACAGCATAAAAAGGCTTCTCCACCTCCAAAACTGGTCACCTCAGGGTCGGGATGTACTTCTCTTTGACACATTTACGTAGAATGCATGGGGAAGAGCAGCAGTTCTGTATTGTGAGATTTCAGACTCTATTCAGTGGTTTTCACGTGGCTGCTCTGAAGGCAGTTTTTATCCACTCATTGATTTAGGATAAAATAGCTCTCTCTGGCCTGCTGTAAATAGACAAAAAGGTGGGAGAAAAGGAAGAATATTTGACCATTACCTGGAAAAAACAAAGACCACACCTTTTTGCGGTTAATTTCAAGGTCGACTATTAAAAAAATTAAAAGGATGAATCCTAAAAATCCCCAAAAATCCCATTTTAGCCAAAATAAAAAAGAAAAATCTGTGTCACTTTCTAGGACAGAGTTGTGGGTGGGACTGTTGATGCAGAGCAACCCCGCCCCCCTTCCCATCACCCTTTACCAAGCTGTTTATATGCTTTCCTAATAGCTTACAGTCACTTACACTCCAACCTAACGTTACCGAAGCAAGATCAATGGCACAAGCAATATCAGCGAGATAACCAGCCGTGATTGGATCTATTTTTCAGCAAGTGGATGCATCAGAATGGGGCGGAGCCTGGAGCTTGTGACCCACCCAGCGTGTTTATTATCCACGTCACAAATCAGCTCTTTTTTCAAACAGCATTTTTTCGTCTGCTGCTGATTCACGATTTGAATAAAGAAATACTCAGAAATGCAATTTTGAGCTTAATCTTATCTTTATAAAATGTCTATCATTAGAAAAAAATCCAACCATTTTCCAAACCACCATTTTCAGAGTGGGTCTTTAAGATAAATGAATTCATAAATGGTTTTGATGGTTCTTAAGAGGGCGAGATTTGGTAAGGTTTGAGGGCCAACCAATTAACCTGCATTCTTTGAACCCTTTTAATAACATTAAATGAAAATTAACTAGTTTACTTTCATTTGTAAACATTGAACAGAGAAACATCTAAATAAAATGTTAACACCAGAATTACTTTAAATTTCATATCTGAAAACCCAAAATAAAAAAAATAAAAAAAAAAGTCTGTCGGGGGGGGGGCTTTAGTCAACATTTAATCTGGTTTCACATGGAATGTTAATATTCCCTGTTGAAGGCCGTAAACTTCTAAATGTGCAGCGGGGAAAATAAGTATTGAACACGTCAACATTTCTCTCAAAAAACACATTTCTAATCGAGCTATTGACACGAAATTTTCACCAGATGTCGGCATCAACCCAAGTAATGCACACATAGAAAGAAATCCAAACATTTATGTCCATAAATGAAGTTATGTGTATTAAAGTGAAATGGCACAGGGAATAAGTATTGAACATGTTTACTGAAATTTATTTAATACTTAGTGCAAAAACTTTTGTTGGTGATTCCAGCCTCAAGACGCCTCCTGTATGGAGAAACCAGTGGAATACATTGCTCAGGTGGGATTTTGGCCCATTCATCCACACAAACTGCCTTCAAATCTTCAAGGTTCCGGGGGTCTCTTCTGTGAACCCGGATCTTCAGTTCTTTCCAAAGATTATCAATTGGATTCAAGTCAAGGGGATTGACTGGGCCCTTCTAGCAGCTTTATTTTCTTTTTCTTCAACCAGTTGAGTGTTACCTTGGCTGTGTGCTTAGAATCGTTGTCTTGCTGAAAGATCCACCCTCTTTTCATCTTCAGCAGCCTGGCAGATGACAGCAGATTCTGATCAAGAATGTCTCCATACTTTTCTCCAGTCATTATTCCTTCAATGATATGAAGTCTACCAGTACCACACGCTGAAAAACAGCCCCACGCCATGATGCTCCCACCTCCAAACTTGACTGTTGGTATGGTGTTCTGGGGGTGATGTGCGGTGCCATTTTTCCTCCAAACATGTTGTGTCTTATGACATCCGAAGAGTTCAATTTTGGTCTCATCTGACCAGAGTATCTTCTCCCAGAATCTCATGGGTTTATCCAAATGCTGTGTCGCAAACTCCAAACGAGCTTCAACATGCTTCTTCTTCAAAAATGGAGTCTTGCGTGGTGTGCGTGCATGGAGGCCATGGCGGTTGAGTGCATTACTTATTGTTTTCTTTGAAACAACGGTACCTGCTGATTCCAGGTCTTTCTGAAGCTCTCCACGAGTGGTCCTGGGCTGTTGGAGAACCCTTCTGATGATTGTTCTGACTCCTCTGTCTGAAATCTTGTGAGGAGCACCTGGCCGTGGCAGGTTCATGGTAACGCCGTGTTCTTTCCACTTCCGGATGATGGCCCCAATGGTACTCACTGGAACTTTCAGAAGTTTAGAAATGCGCCTGTAACCAATGCCTTCAGTGTGTTTTGCAACAATAAAGTTGCGTAGGTCTTTGGACAGCTCTTTGCTTTTACCCATCATGCAATGCTTCTTGTCTAACACCTTGCTGGTGAGAAACCTTTTTAAAAGGCATCAATCAGGACTATACCAGCTGATATTACTTTGCACTAATAGGGGGCAGGTTAACCTTCTGAATACTGACAAACTCCACCTACTTTCTTGGCTTGCCAGACCTTTTTACCCCTCCTTTTCTTCATGTGTTCAATACTTATCCCCTGTGCCATTTCCCTTTATTACACATAACTTCATTTATGGACATAAATGTTTGGATTTCTGTGTGTATTACTTGGGTTGATGCCGACATCTGGTGAAAATTCCGTGTCAATAGCTCGATTAGAAATGTGTTTTTTGAGAGAAATGTTGACGTGTTCAATACTTATTTTCCCCGCTGTAAATCATGAGAAGAGGAAAGTAACCAAAGTAGTTATATTATTCAGAAGTGCAAACTACTGTGGTTTTAATCAGAGAAACAAATCTGTTCATTTCGTTTAAAGTCAGCATTTTAGAAATGGGCTAGAGCGTGTCACAGAAGGATCCAGCTACTTTGATGCCACAGGCTTATAATAAAAATTAGCCAATCAAACCAAGAAATCATGCACACAGCTTCTAGAACGTGTGTTATTGATTGTTGTCAGTGGAAATTTGAATGTGGGCCGCATTTGGCCCATGGGCCAACTTTGGACATGCCTGCCTCCTTAATAAACTGTGCTTTTCCCCGGTTACTTGGTTTAAAATAAAGTTGTTTACATTTATGTTTTTCCTTATTTTTTTTTAATTGCAACACTGTATTGTCCAGTACTGTTTGAAATTGTGCGGTAAAGTCAAAACACACACAAAAAAAGTAGGAGTGTAACTTTATGGCGTTTGGCACATGCTTCATTCTGAAAATGACAGTTCTTTTTATCCCTCATTTCAATCTTTTTTTTTCTCTGCACAAAAAAGCAGAAAGAGGCTGATGCGTATGCTGATGCTAACTATCACTAATCAGTACAAGCTCACAGTGTAAGTTGTGCGAGTCTCTTCTTACACTTTCAGTGTGGAACAAGACTCTGGAAAGCCGGCATTAGAGCTGTTGTTTGCACTCGTGTATCTGATATCTGCACCTCTAACAGCAGATTCCTGGCAGAGCATCCATCTCCCCCTAATTCCATCCAACAGCATCTCTACACAGCTCTATAATTAGTCTGCAGACAGAGTGGCCGGACTCCTTACCTTTCCAACGTATTGGTGGTCGTTTCCTGTGTATTCTTCCATCAGAAAGAATTGATTCCACATCCATCCCCGTTTGGAGCGCTGGAGAACGCGCCCATCACTCTCTGGCTTCCCAAACAGGTTTTCAATATTCCCAGTAGTGAAAGGGAGGGCAGTGCTGGGCCACAGGACAGAGAGCATCAGGAGAAGCAGAGCCTGATTGGTTATCATGGTATCCGAGGTGTGCGACTTCAAATTTAAGGAAAGAAGCTTCTGAGGGGATCAGCACTAGAAGATTGAGTCATTGTATTCCTCTCCTGATGTCCTGTGGAGCTCTGTGGAAAAATAAGAAACTGAATTTAGGAAGACTCATAAAAGATGAATGTATAACTCAATCCACACCGCTGGAAACAATCGTGAAGTCAGAAGCTTGGGGACATTTTACTGTGTCTTCTGCTACTCTTTCAGCTTTTCTCTCTGAGGGTAAATGGGGAGTCACAAAAGCTTTTTCTGGGGGGACAATCCACTCACAAGTCCTTCATTTGACGGTTGTGTTGGAGCACTAAATTATTGTCAATGCATAACTTGTCACCACGAGGAATCAATAAGTCTTCAAATCATACTTAGGAGCCCACTTCAGTGTCTGTTTTTTAAATAATTACTAAATTATAAGAAAGGTTGTGAAGCAAAAACAGCAGAACTTATTAGAGAAACTTCAGAGGAAATGGTGTGACTGTAGGAAAAATGGATATAAAGAATTTCAAGCTATTGCAGTATCATCAAATGGCTGCAATATTCTGAATGTGTTACCGACAAAGTGAATGTCAAATTCCAATTAACTTTAATCACTCACGCTCCTTGTCTTGTATTAAAACAGCATTATGGTTTTGTCTTAATGTTTTATGATGAGATTTTTATTTTCCAGAAGCAATGATTTATCTCCTGCTAATGTATTCTCATTACATTCTTCACGTGACTCTCTTAGCTGCTGCATTGATCCTTTCCAATGTGAACATCGAACAGAAATCCGGTTTCATTTGGCCGTTACCTCTGTTATGGCTTCTTCTGCAACAGTCCACATTGAGGAGGCGGATGACTTTTAGTTTAGCATGCATGTATAATAGGAGTGAGCAGCATTTCACTAATTATTAGTTGAATTAGGCCAACTGTGTGTTTCAAAGCCAGTGAGCACATTGAAATAGTTCAGCACAAGCGTCTGTGGGAGCAAAGTGCTTCTGACATGAAGAAGAGACTCCACGCTCCATGCAAACACAATTTTTTTTTATGTCCTGCTTCATTCAGTCACAGCCGTTACACAAAGCCCCCCCCCCCCTCACCACCACCACCACCACCAGGAAATGGATTGTCATGCTGAAGGGACGTGGCTTTCTCATCTCCTTCATCATCTCCCTTTCCACACCTCCTCACAATTTTTAGCTCCACTTCATTTTTTTTGCATCCATTACTGATGGGTTATTTCATTGATTTTTCTGCCCATAAAATGTTGCAATGTTCTCTAAAAGAAGAAAATCCATTTGAGAATGGAGTGAATTGCCAAAACCACCCCAGGTATCCGTCAAGCCCTGTGCCTGCGATAAGCGGTTTTGTGTTATTGGCAGTCGTCTCTCAATACTTCACTGAGACCGTGTCCCCAGCAGGACTGATCCCGATAGGTAATTTGGGTGTGCATGCATATTTTATGCTCTTTTTGAAAGTTAATCTTAATAAATCTTTTCTTTCTTTGCAAAGGAACTCATTTAGAAGGGCTTCCTGTGCAAAGGCTAGAGTACGCGAATTATCCTGACAAGCACTTGCTGTGTACCTCTGGGAATGCTTCTGGAGGCGCACACTTTTGCTTTTGTTCACAGCTTTACAAAGTACTGTTGTGTCAGTAGAGTAAGCCTGCATGAACAAAGGATCTGCTGCTGTCTATGAACAAAATTAGTAATATGGTCCCATTGATGACATAAATGTAGGGCGAAATTCATGAATTCAAATCAGGTCAAGTAAATTCTGTCATTGTACTGGATTTACTGCTGATGTTCATTATTACAAGAATATGAGTTTTTAATATACAAATAAGGCCTCTATGAAGAAGTGCTCAAAGTGAGCTGAAGTCGTGCTGGAAATCCTTTATTTCTGCAACATTTTCTTTCCTTTTTTTCCCCTCCTCTGACACAAATGTGACACACGCGTTGTCAAAAAGCGACGCCTTGCAATTAATCCTGTCTGATGCTTGTGATTGCATTTTCTAATTATCATTCCAGCCTGTCCTTGGGTTTTAATAGCATTCTGGATATTAATCTTTGATGCGGTGCGCCTATTAAGCATCAGGCCAGGGTTTCTTTTCAGATTCCATCCAAACACCCCATTAAAGGATAAATGAGCACCCGGAATCTGCACCAGATTCTATAGACCCCAGATGAATTATTTCAACTTGCTTTAACCTATTAAATACTGAGGTGTTATTTGGGAAGAAAATTAAAAGTTGTTTATGACTAGAAGAACTAGCAAGTTTATGCGGCTTGGCATGAAAACACATGAACTAGAAGGAAGCGGATAGTTAAATATGCTTTAAAGGGCCGTCTAGGGGTGTTATTCTTAATCTTGGCAAAGACAAATTCTGGCTGGCAACAACTCTGCTGTGCTCTAGTTTTCTAATCTGCAAATTATACATTCTTGTTTTGCTGAATAAGAATATCTTTGATCAGATATGAACGAGCTGTTCATCAGGATATGCTTCCTCGAAAAACGCAGCCTTGCACATCGGTCTGCATGAATTTTCATGCATATGCATCTAAAAATTGTACATTCAAGCTTCCTACCCAAAATATTTTTCCTCAGCTCTGCAACTAAGCAGTTTTGTGGATTCTGTGGCTTCAGGAGGACAATGATTGTAAGTGCAACATGCAGCAGAAATTCAGCCCGTAAACCCCTTTTCGGAGGTCTTGCATACAGAATAATCCTGTAAATATGGGAGCCTAAAAACTGACATTTGATTCCGGAATGTAGTGGAAAATTGCAGTTGTGGATTCTGTCTCCACGCCTTTAGCATCAGGTGTCAGGTTTTTATAAATGTAATGAAATACAGCGGGAAAAGCTGGTAACGAATGTGGCTAAAAAAAAAAAAAGGATCCAAGCAAATGATATACCACCCCCCCCCCCCCAAACGAACATCTAAATTCTGTCTTTTAGTTGTGGGATGGAGAGATTCAACAAGTGAATATGGGTTTGACTTGCGCAGATGCAGAGGTTGACTAATGATGAAGTCGACAAGGTCACGTAGCTCCTGATTAGTCCCAGTGATGTTTCTGCAGAGTCCCCACCATTACAGCCTGTGGATGCATCATTTATGTGGGGGAGAAACAAAGCCAAAGTGCCCGGTGAGTTTTAGAGAGCAGTGTTATTTGACTGGCACTTTGAGCGGCTCCAGTGATTGCTTGACGCCATTGACAGCCCTGACAGAATATAAATCTAGCATGAGGGGCGTTGATGCACCAGCATGCAGCACCTGAGCAAACCTCCACTTGGTGGAGCCCAAGACCTTTCCAAGTCGGCCTTCAGCAGACGAGGTCTTTGGCAAACCTCAGCAAGCTTTGCTCATATTTGAAATCCTCAAAGCAATTTGGTGATACAGTGCACACTTTCTTTTTGAACAGCTACAGTGCTGGGGGGGTGGGGGTGCTTTCTTGAAAAGGGCATGTTGACAATGAAAGGAGAACATACAATCCAGTTTATGTATTATTTAGAAAAAAAAAAAAAGCTCTCACAGTTTGTGTTTGGCTGTTTTTTGAAGGGAGGGTGCATTTTAACAGGGCCTCAATACAGTCTGCCCAACTACTGCAGCCCCTATAGATTGACCCCCCACCCAGAAAAATGCAAGAAAATAACAGCAATGAGCTTTTTTTATCCAGTTTTCTACGAATCTTCCTGTCTGAGCCTGTAAACCTGCTGTGCGGACGTTCAGGAACGTCTCTTTAGCAGCGTGGGAGACTGGATCCCCACCTCTCTTTATTTTAGTGCTGAAAGGTCACTTCACAGATGACAATAATTTAAGCTGCATGTAAATGGCTAATTTGCACTAAACAATGATGGCGTTGCATCGGCGGCCCTCAGCGTGCCACTGAACCCCAATAAATCAGTGAGTGAAGCTGCGGGAAACGGGCTGTGGATCAAGTTGAGGAGCACGTGCACTGTGAGCACCGCCGGCCCCTGCGCCAGCAGCACCAGAACCACCTTCCAGCATTTTTACAGACATGAATGGAACGGCGCCTGTTCAACAAACGTGCCCAGAGCAAATCACGAGTACGATCCACCCCGGCTGGAGACACAGTCACTCATCCTGCATGTGTGCATGTAAACAGGTGCATGTGGACCCAAAAAGCTGATGCACTGATGACGCAAACCCTCAAGTTCTTCTGTCACAGGGAGGATTCTGATCATCCTGACAACTGCACAAGTTCAACTTGAGAAGCATTTTATTTGAATCCCTCTCTCATTATCCAGCTTCAGAGCTGACTGCTGAAGACCAAACCAAATGCCTTTCCAGCCGAGTCAATGTTTTCTTTGAAGTTGCAGCACTTCTTTTCATCCCTTTGTCACAGACCAGCCCAGAGTCAAATCTGAATTCAGCATCAAGCCTTAATCTGAGGGCAGAGGAAGGACTTACCTTTTGGTTCTCACAGCTTAGCATCCATCTGTGTCACTGAGTGCTGCTCCTCAGCCGTGCTCGGCGGCGGCGGCGGAGAATCTGCCTCCTCACGGCAGAGCTTACATTCCAGGACTGACAACAGCACAGCCGGTGCGAATGCGAGCGCTCGTGTGTGTCTGTGTGTGTGTTGAAGACAGAGAGACTCCTGCCGGCTGCACTCCCTCACTCTTTGCTTCTCTTTTCCCTCCCTGGCTCCATTTCTCCTCCCCGTTCTCTGGTTCCTCTCCCCCTTTCCTCCTCTACACTTTCTTTTCTCTCATCTGCTCTGCTCTCCCTGGGTCTCTCGTTCTGTGTCTCCTCCTCCCGCGCTGTCCCCTCCCTCCCTCCCTCTCTGCTTTTTCTTCTTTTCCTAGCAGAGCATCACTTGTGGCGGTGGATGTCACCGAGGCTGAAGCTGAGGCGACTCTGCCCCTGATTGGCTGCCATTCACAAGTTACCGATAAAGAAAAAAAAAAAAGAGGGTGGGGGAGGGGAAGCGTGCCCTTGCATCCCAGTGAGCATCAGTTGAGACAGGAATAGAGAAACAGGGGGGCTTAGAGGCTGAAGAAGAGGGTGAACTGTGTGACTGCATGAAAGCTCCTCTCTGACTCATCCAGCGTGAGATGTTTGATGTCCAAAACCCGTCGGCTGTCTGATCTTCTCCCAAACCAGCAGAATAAAGGAGATGAAGGCCTAAACTTGTAAACAAGCCCCTCGTCCTGAAGTGGGGGGGTTACCACGTTCATCTTCATACCCCGGCCGGTCCAGGCGTTCTGTCCTGTCTTCTCATGACGTGTTGGATGCAGTTCGTCTCCATGCAGCGTGCGAGAGCGAGACAACATTTCACTTCAGCCGAGGAGAACGGAGGGAGAACAATTCATCACGGGGGGATCCGGTTATCCATCCTCAGCTCAGCTTAACCAGACAAACGCTCGATTGACTCAAACACACTCGTAGCGGATGAATAATTTAGAAAACGCTGTAGCTGTACTTCCCAGCCTTGTCTGAGCTCAGGTTTTACCTGCTGGTATCGGCCTGAATAGATTATCACCCCAAACTCCCTGTAATACAGACATTCAAATGCTTTTGGGGCAACATTAACATCCAAACAAGCGGGGAAGTGTCCTCCCTCCCAGAGAACAGGCCAAGTCTTGGTTCTGCACGTGCACGTGGGGGTGGTGGGGGGATTTAGTGTGTTTACTTACATGGGAGCTCAGGGTGGATGTGCACCACTAAAGGTAAAGGTCTGCGTGTTCCTCATTAACAAGGAAGAAAGGAAGCAATTTTGTACATCTCTGCATAGAATTAGTATTTATTTATTTGCCGTTCCCCCCCCCGGGAGGGTAATCACGTTGTCGTTACGCAGTCCTAACAGCTCTGCAGACACAACAGCAATCATTTTAGCCAACTGCTTCGGGAACTACGGAATTTTTCTAGTTCACACTATCTTTATTTTTGTGATGAAGACTCCATTACGTCAAATCAACTGTTTCCAGGGTGAAGATGCAGCTTCCTTGAGTAAGAAGACTCTCCTGGTCCTTTCCCAATTCTCTGTGCCAGCTCCCATCAGCGTCACCTCACGCTGCACTAGCCTTCACCTCCACAGTCCTTGCTGCCGCTTATTAGCTCTGATTTCCATCACCTTCCCAGGGGAATGCTGGAGTCTGCCCACTGTTTGCTGCGGAGCATCTGATAGGCTCTTGATACAGTTCTCGCTACGGCAAGGACATCAGATCAGTTCTTCCTCTGCTTGTTAGAATGATCATATGAAAACATCTCTTACCATCTGGAAACCAAGGATAGACTTTTGTGCTACATTTCTTTAAACATGGCAGCTATTTTCCTGCTGGAGTGGAACAGATATTTAAACACTAATATTGGATTTTATCTGATTTGATTTGAGAGTTTTGTTTACTTGAAGACGGCGAGGCTGCTTGTTTTCAGCTCATCATTGTTTCAGCAGAAGCACCAACACATCTTTCCATTTCTCTGACTGCATATTGATTCACTGTTTCAGTTCATAATGAACAGAAATGTCACAATCAAGAATGGGAGATTTAGTAAATGAATCCAGAATTCAACACACAGAGCTGAAGCCCGTTTGTGCACCTGATAATAGCTGTTTCTGAGCTGAAGAGAAGACTGTTTTTTCTCATGAAAGACTCTAAAGAGCAACATTTTTCCACCACATTACACTGAGACATTTTGGGTTTCAGTCACCGTCGTGCCGCCAAGACAAACATTTACTCATTTGGCTTAATTTGGTCCAAATTTGAAACCAAATCATCCCAAACAGCAACAGAATGATTTGAAACACGGCTTTGATTTAAATTTTTCAGTGTATTATCCATGAGATGACAGAGGAACCAGAACTTTGAAGAAAGAATAGACTGGTTAGAAACAGAGACGACAAGAAAACACACCAGAAGTCTGCCATCATAACTTATGTTTTGTGTTTCGACATCATTCAATTCTGTCCATGTAACAATGCAACCATTAACTTATACAGCTTTTGCTAACTCTACTTTATTGCAAGTGGTTGAGACAGCAAATCGAATCTACTGTATGCCAGAACAGAAGGTGGCAGTAAGGTACAACACCCACCGCCCCAAGCAGTAGATTTATTTTCTGAGGGGGTTGGAGTCAGCCGGATGGAGGTCCAGAACCAGAACATCACGCCCCCTTCCCCTGCCAATCATTTCTGTTGTACAATACTGTGCTTTTTAAAAAAAAGTGACGAAAAGTGACATATATGAAGAAAAAATAGAAATATCTTGGAACCAGTGATTCCCTTAAAGTGGGTACCTGTGACCCCCCCCCCCCCTGTTCCCAGTATTGTAATCACAGGACTTTATAAAATTAGCATTCACACTTGAGTTGACTTAGTGCTATTTCACCCTGGTTTGTATTTTCTCCTAGACACAGGATGGAGTTGAACAGGACTTATGTTTGAATTACTGAATATAAATAAGTTTTCCAGTGATGGTCACAGGCAAACGGGGCCTGCTGCCAGATCTGGCAGTGCAAGGAATGGTGGGATGCGATTCCCTTTGCCTGTCTGGGCAGATTGAGGTTTAAGTGTGGGTTTTTGTCCATGTGTTTTGTTGTCCGGCTGTTTCCATATTCTTTAGCGAAGCATTTGTAATTTGTGTGAAGAGTGAAGCAGAAATACAGAAACGGAAAACAGCAAACAACTGTGTCAATAGATGCAAACTTCAAAACTTTGAGCCAAGGTCATTTGGCAGCTCGGATCAGTTGGGAGACTCGATGCTCTATCTCTCCATCTCTGACTGCTTTTTGTGGCCAAATCAAAAGTGTGAACAGGATTCATACAAAAGTTTGCAACAACAACACGCCCTTTCTTAAAGTCCTAAGTTATTTATAATTAAGTGGAAGTCTAAAATTCTCGGACAACATCTGTACGAACCGGTGTTTGTGTGCACTGTCAGGCCTTGCAGATGTACTGAAAGTGTCAGAGCAGCTCAATCCAAAATAATGAGCAGCTGAACCAACATGCTGCTTGTTTGTTTGCTGCTCACACACAGTGACCGACACTGAAAGGGAGAGCTGTACATTTGATATATGATAGCAAAAGAGGTGCTTTTGTCAAACCGCAGAGGATGCAGGCTTCAGCTTCTCAAGTCACATTGAACTGGTGCTGGGAGAAAGGCAACTTTTCAGGTACTTGGTTATGTTTCTTCCCCAGAGAGTTTGGATTATTCGGTCAAGCAGCTGCTAAAAATCTTCAAATAAAAATACTCTGGGAGTTGAATGTTTGAAAGAAACAATTATTTCCAACAAGACCAAAGTGAAACACACTGACAGTGCCTTCGTGGTAGTTTGATTCCTTTACCCAATTTTTTGTCTTATTGAAGTTAAGATCAGAAAAAAAAAAATCCCCTTTTTCAAAGTATTGATCGGTGTTTTTCTTTGGAGCAAAATATAAATATGAGTCAAAAAGAAAATCAAAACCAGGTTTGGAGAAAGGAGTAGATTGAAAAACAGAATACTGGGTGTTTCTGTGGATAGACCTGGTCCTTAGTCTTTGATGAGATCCTTCAGCTCACACACACCGACATGTGGACCATCTGTTTCAAGAGGACACATCCTTCTAGTTCTTGTTTTTATGTGGTTCGAACCAAGAAGCATTGTTTGTACAAAATAAAAGCATCTGAACACAAGCTGCTTGGTAGCAGATATGTCTTTAAGGCATCATCACTCACATCTGGGTTTTCTTCACTGAAAATCTATATTTTCTATGAGGATGTTCTCACAACAAAAGCTTCAAAAAACAACAAAATCGATCATATGAGGACATCCGTCTCACAGTACAGAGGAGTTTGGGAATATTTACAGCCACTGCCACACCCACAGGAACGATGATTAACTGGAGGACGCAGGTCTACACTCAGTCTGTGAGACATTCATTTAAATCAGAAACTCACAGCGTTTTGCTTCCATTAATGTGCAGGAGTCAGAACAAGATTGTTTCTGAGCAGACCAAAGTGTTAGACGCAAGAGAAAACAGGAAAAGCCCAGAGGAGGCTCCGGTCACAACCAAGAGAGATGACACTTCTCTCAGTCTGTCACTTATGGAAGTGTTCTGCAAGGAAATGCTCCTGTTGATGACGTGTTGAAGACATTTGGTTTCAGCATGGGATTGTAATCAGGAGCCAATTTCATGACTATGCAAGTAGTTCTTTTGAAAGATTCTGAAATTTTTAACAGCTTATTGTGGTTGACTAAAGAGAAGTTCTATAAGGTGCTTAGAATTGACACCTCCACAGCACCCCTACCACTGCACCGCGGTCCACCTCTGATTGGAAGATTGCCAGTTCGATTCCCGCCATGTTCGCCTACATGTCTAAGCGTCTTTGGACAAGACACTGAACCAACAAGATTGCCTCTGGTGGAAGTATGGCGCCAGTGTTCGGCATCGGCGTGTGAATGAGTGAATTGGATTGTGACTGAAAGGCGGTGTAGGTAGAAAAGAACCATTTACCGTTTATATGAAAACATGGTCCATATTTCTAGTCAATAATATCTGCAGTTTATAACTTATTGTTCAATAGAAAGGTACATGAAAAATGAACTTAGTCACATGCAGGTATTTGGGTTGTGGGCACCATGGAGGGTCAGAGAAAAGCGACCGCATCTTAAGGGAAGCACTGGTGTATCTTGCAGTTCCCTTAACGCTCATACGACCACCTAAAGGGACGTCATGACAAAAGTGAGTTTTTAGTGGTTCAGCTCCACCAAATTCTTTGTAAGTAGTTATCTTTGTTAAACCTTGTACCTGTATGTCTGATAGTAGTTGAGATCACCACATTCATGTAGCACGCGCTGTGGACTATGGACGAGGAGAGACGTGCCTGACTTTGTGTCTGCACTTTTTAGTTCTGCATTATGTGTGTTGTTTTAGTTATTGCTATTCTTTTTATTTTTGCTCATGTCCACAGTTTTTTCTTAGAAATCCCTAAGTTATGCAGCGTTTTGCGGCTGCCACGCTCATTTTTTTTGTGTATTAAAAACAAAAGTTGACTGAGTTTAGGACATCTGTAGTCAGTTTTAATTTGTGCTTACCAGGTTTGGTGTCATTTCTCTCTCTGTGATGCATCGTGAATAGTGACCGCCTCGCCTGCGTCTCACCTGTTTCCCCCTCACTTCCCCCTATGTGTTGTAGAAGTGTTCACCACGCCCCGTCACCCCCAGCATGAACGTAGAGAAGATTCTGTGTGTTCATCGAGCGGTCTACGACCTTGATATTTCGTGTGGGTCACCTGCATGCCCTGCACAGGTTTGGCAGTAGTGACAAACACCATTAAATGTGACAGATACAAAGTAAAACAACTAAAGAAAGAGAGACACAATCAACTGCTTTTAATTTCCCCTTAAAGGTAGATTGTGTAGGGAGACCTCGTATTTAGATTTTTTGATTTTAAATTTAAACAAATGTTGGATTTGCAAAAATGTCCGTGAAGATGCAATTTTAAATTAACCAAACATTTAAATCTGCTATTGTTCCTTTGAATCTACAGGTTACACAGTCATGCTCCTTCAAAATGGATCGCTTTCTGTCCATCATTCACCAAATAGTGTAAGTAAACACTTCGAGAAAGACCCCCCAGGTCTGTTACATAAGGGGAAGGTGGGCTTTCCTCCAGGTGAAGCAGGATCAAGAAATAAAATCCTACTTTTGAGAGGTTTATCAACATTTGATCACTTTCTGGAGAGAAATGTTCCCCGACGAAGTTTTCTGTCTAAGAGGAACAATTCTGAAAGTCCAACAGGATGTGGACGGCTCCTGTAGGACTGACGCTCTTGAGACACACGTCTCTATCTTGAACTGGATTTTTTTAGACACTTCTAATTGGCGATCCGTCAAAGGGAATTGTGTTTTTAGGGGGAAAATGTGTCCAAAACATTTGTTCATCTGTTGAATTTGTGACCCTGAGTTTCACTTATAGAGATGAATCCACGAGGAACATGAGGCGTGTCTCTTTCGCCGAGGCTGTGAAGGCTGATGCTTGGTCTCTGGGTGGTGGCCTCACTGCAAACTCTTGTTCCTGCTGATGAGACTCGACAAGGAACAGTTTCCTGTTGGTTCTCTGTTCATGTTTCAGACACCCATTGAAATATTTAAAGCAGTCTAGTGAGATGCTGCACAGTATCTTGGAGCTTCAGGAGCAGAGATGAGGCTGAGCAGGAAAGGGAGGTTAAAGCCATGCAAGGGCCTGTTGGTCAGAAAGCCTTCCTTCTAAAAGATGAAACAAAAAGCTCCAAAGATGAAACTTATTCTGTTTTTTTTTTTTTTTTTTTTCAGATCAATGGAGGTTTTCAGATGGTTCATAAGAGATGCCACTCCTGAATGCTGAGAGTTTCTGTTTCAGGTTTTGGGGCTTCGCATTAAAGAGTCTTTCACAGGTTGTCAGTGTCAGAGTCGCTGTCTCATTAGCCCTGTTTAACCCGCAGCCGTCTGAAGCCTTCTGTGACTAAATAAATTAGTCATCACTCAGAAACCAGTTCATGGCTTCACTCGACATCTTTAGGACAGGAGAAAGCTGTAGAAAAAATGTGTCAGGCTACACGACCGAAAGCGGTGGCGTGACGAGCTCAGTAAAGGTTCCTGACAACAACACAACTCTTGGCTTTACGCTCGGCTGATTTTCATGCTTCAAGTTTGAAATGCTATAATAAGGGAGATTCTTTGATTCAGAAATGACCTCAAACGGAAACGTTCCCATCAAAAAAGGCTTGATTTTCTGTAAACATGCAATACTTTGGTTCTCAGAGGCTTCTGGTGTGTAAAATGATCATCATCACGCTGTTCTGTGTCTTTTAGAAAACAATCTTCTCCTTTTTGTTGATGTTCTGTGACGTTCTCAGCGTTCTTTCAGGCGAAGCACTCCAAACCATTTCGTTACAAGGAAACAAAAGCGCATCGTCCGTACCAGTTCAGCTTCAATACTTCGACAAAAGTGACTCATCAAAGAGCAGAAACAGGAAGAAATTAATGAAGTGGACTCTTTGTTGGAGGAAGGGACTTGAAAGGAGACTTCCATCTTGTTAATAGATTGATATTCATGGACAGAGGCTGAATCAAAGATGCAATGGAGTCTGTTTCTGTAGACATTTTAAGGAGTTAAAACAACATGTAGAACTGATGTAACTTAGAAAGTAGACTCATTTAACATAATTTAAATGCTGGATTCCAGCTGTTTTGAACAAAGCTGCAGAAACCGCCATTAATATTCATCTTAAACAATCAAGTAATTCTGCGCCTTTTTATTCCTTTCTCATGTATTTTATACAAAACTTCTTTCTGCTGATTAACAGCAGAAGCTCAGAAACAATTTCACAGGATTCATTTGACAAAAGCAGTTTTATCAGCCTTTTATCTTTTTCCAAATGTCATCACAGCTTTCTTGCTCTTTTGGAGAGAAAGTTTGAATTCATTTCTTCAAAATTGTTAACTTTAGCTTCAGTTTTGAGCTTTGAGGTTTTGCTTTACGTCGCCAAACTCGTTAGCAGTGATTCTAGAACACTCTGCAGTAGGCGTGGCTTGCTGGCGTTTACGATTGCTCAGAAACAGAACGGCACACATTCTTGTCTTCTTCTTGAGAAGAACGTTTGAACACCTTGGCTTCATATTTTAAAGGGTTCACTTTTGTAACCAAGAGCGAAAACTTTATCTCCATAAAACCCTCAGAGACAAACACACAAACAAAAAAGTTCATGGATTAGTAAAGAAGGATTGAGAATCAAGTGAATTTTTCCTTTTACCATTTTTCCAGCAGCTTTTTTGGCTCTCTTCTCCCCTCCCCATGCAGCCCGCCGCTGTTCAGCGTTCCCCAAACCAAACCTCAGCAGTGCCGGTTCTGTTCTGCCTCCCACCATGAAAAGACTTTTTGTCCAGATGGCAATTCTACTCCAAACTGTGTTCTCGCCAAAACGGGCTGCTGCAGCCCTAATTACTGCTTTTAAAGCACAGAGGAAGAGGTGATTTGATTGGTCATGACTAATGGTAGCCTTAACAACATGTAGTGATAATGTGTTGTTTCACTTCTTTTCTGTACTTTGGCTGCACGCTGTGCTCTGATGATCCTTGTAAATTGAACCTAAAGAGGCTCTATTATTTAAGTGCTCATCACAAGGCTTCTGCCGTTTTCAGCTCAGAGTAAAGCGAGAATCTGTCTCTTCACAGTTGCTCCTCTACAATGCAGGCATATCCAAGACCGGATATTGGATTTTAGCTGTGAGTAAATCATACAACAGCTAAATGTAGTAAATGGAAGACAACATTGTTCTTTCTAACTGTTATTGTTAAAACCCACAAACATAATCATAAAGATTTAGCTGAGAAATCATATGTGTCGCAGCTTTATATACAAACAAACAAGAAAACCAGTCAGTAAATAACAGTTGATGCTCCAGGATGTATCTCCAGAAGGGTCTAACATGCTTCCTTTCATTTTTATCATCAGTCATTCGCTAGTGTTTAAAAGGACATTGTAAGCCTAGAACTGCTTCTAACCACACTACATCTCCCAGCATCCCCAGCGAAAACTTGGATGCCACACATCGGACTCTTATTCATTCAAACAACCACAGCAAACTTAAGCTCTGCACTGCACTGAGCTCAGTGCTAAGTCTTGTTTGTGCCTCTCTGCCGTCCTTCGTTGTATTTGGACCTGATGTTCTGTCTTCTGACCCTGTATCTGACTTTGATTGCCTGCCGCCTGCCCTGACCTTTGCCTGGATTCTGACTGAGCTGTCTCTCTTCTGATGATCTCATGCCTGTTATTGACTCTTGCCTGCCTGACCCTGATTTAGCCTTGTGGGCTTTTAGCTGAGCTAACTAACCTGCTGCATTTGCATCTAGCCGTCTGCTTGTTCTTGAGACCGTATCGACTTGTAAGAGCAATTTTAACCAAAGCATAGGGAAGCATCGAATATGGACCTGAATCTAATGTCTGCAGACATAACATCGAAGAGAACTATAAACTGTTTTGTACTCAGAAGGACAGCTGTTATTCAGCAGAAGAAGAAATGCCAACCTTGGACAATCGACAGTCTATGGTCCCTTTTTATTTTTCCCCTACAGCATTACTTTATTATATAAAAAAATAAAAATAGAAAAAAAAATATATATAAAAAAAAGTAAAATAAATGATTAATCACTTATTGAAAATTGTTAAATTGATTGACTTTTAATGATATTACTTCACTTGCTCCATAAATTGATGAATTGATTCAAAAATCTTTCCTAATGTAGCATAACTTTGCACATGTTTTTAAATTTTTATACTTGATGAAATTTTGCTATGAAAATTCCTGAAACAGTGTTGTGTCTTTTTTACTGATAAAGGATTATGTTTTATTCATATGAATGACTTTTATAAGTAACATAATCTGCATATATTTCAGATGACTGATCTGCATTTGCCATGTTGATTTCTAAAATAGTTATTTTTGACGTTATACTTAAGTAATTCATCTTTGGCATGTGCTTTATTGATACCTTATGATTCTTAATTCTGTCTGATAAAAGCTAGGAACCAGATATTGATAAATCATGTTATAAAATGGTTATAGTATAACGGGGTGGGATTATATAAGTTCGCTTCCTCCCACTCCCTTTCAAGCAATATTTAATTTTATGTCTAATTATCCTAAGTTTGATTACTTACTGTATGAATGTATAACTGATGATTATATTGCTTTGGTGTATTATTTCTACTTAATTGCTTGAAATAAACCATTTCAAATTCAAATCAAAACATGATGGACTGTAAAACTTTGAACAGTTGCATTTTTCCAATATTTACACCACTTAGTTATTTTTTTTCTGAATTTCTGCAAAAATCACCATGGTTACAAGAATGAAGGGGAAAATGAAAATGAAAATGAAAATTTTTGTGGTTATGTCTTCATCACCAAGTAAAGATAGGAGATTCAGACAATTTAAAAACAAATTGTCTGTTCTGAATTTCCACTTAAAGTCACGTTTCTGGTTGCTTCAAGTGTGACTAAAGTGCAGCTCAAGTCAACTCAGTATGTGACCTAAGAATAGGTTATAGTTCTAACATTCTATTTAAATTCACTTTCACTTTTAATAAAAAAAACAAAAAAGTCTGTTTTTAAATGCAGCATTTTAATCATTAAATTCTAATTAGAAATTCTGCATGGGTCCAAGCGACCCACCGTGGTACCAAACACATTAAATATTTCTGTCTGATGGCACCGTTGGTGTGTTTTCACCATACTGGGACATTAAAGTCTGCTGATTTACTGAGCCGCATACTTGGCCCAACTGGACATGTTTCCAACAATATTCTGTTTTTTCAAAATATTTGATAGGGGAAAAAAAAGCTTAAAATCAAAATGGTATGAGATAAAAACAAACAGGCCCTGTAGGTATCTGAGTGACTCAATCCTTTGTCTGCTCCTTTTCTATCATGGCAGCCCTTTTAGTCTATTGTGTTTTTAGAAATATCTCCAAACCGGAATGAAGTTATTTAAAATTGTACTTAAACTAAAAGCTTCTCAGGACCAAAAAAAGAGTTGACTGTTTGTGTTTGAGGAGCCAGATGGTGTCTGATCAGGATTCTCTCTTGTAGAGGTGCCCAAACGGAAAGAGGAGCTGGAAGAAGCTCAGAACACACTGCACGGATCGTACCGCTTATCCCATTCAGCCTCCGAGGATCGCCAAGTAGGACTGGAGGATGAGTCTGGAGGGAAAAGGCACTGGCCCAATACTTGATAAAGACTGGAAGTGGGAGAATCAATTGCTCATTTCACAAGCATCTGAGCGTGTTATGCTTCTTAGAGGCCATCAAAGTATTTTACTGTGTTCCTTCTCAGCAGACGGGCCGCTTCCAAAGACTCTTCAATGTTCCCTGAATAGTTCATGAGAGGAGAAAAAGTGGGAGAAAAACAAACAGTATGTGTTGTAATATTCTATTCTTCTCTTCCATGTTTTCTCGCTCCATACCGTCGATTTTGCTGCAGTGAACGACCTACAAAAGACGCTGATCTGAAACCAGACTAACAGGGATGTCTGACAGGGAGTTGTGTGGAACATACTACATGTTTCAGAGAGAGCAGCCTTTTTGTCTGCATGTCGGCTTCATTTTGCATCCGTTTATGAATAGAAGAAATGAAGAGCAACTCCGTCCGCTGGGCTTCATTCTCTTTTTACACCGGGTGACCCATATATCATTTGATGTTATTAATCAGTGGATTTTTGTTATGTAACTTCTTATTGTGGCAAACTGCTTTATGTGTGGACAAACCGCATACAGCCGAGAGGTAGGAGGCCATTATAAATAACACATTGATGTGTGTGCGTTTCCCCCAGCAAACAATCCATGTGCTTTTTCCTGCTAATCTGAACCACAAAGCTCCTTTCTTTTGTTATATTGAGGAGTTGCTTTAAGGTAAATAAAACAAAGCATTTATATTGATGTTTTAATGTATTTTTTATATTAGTTACTGTGCAAAAACTCTGTTCTGATCATTCAGTCGGTCCTGCGTCCGGGCTTCCTGCTGCCTGTTTGGTCCCATGAGGATTACATGGAGACGCTGTTGCCATGGCATGACTTGGATTGAATTTGCCACATTAAATACAGTCATTATGAAGGCAGAAGCCTTATTAGTGTGGCATTTTGTGAAAATGAAACAAGAGCAAAAGCAATTAACATACCTTTTTTTGTCGATTTTAGTCACCAATGACATTCTAAATAAAGGACGTTGATCTTTTTTTGAAGAACAAAGATTTTGTTCATGTTTTTACTAGCAACACTAGAATGATTCACATAATCCAACCTAACAAATAGAATAAATAGAACATGTTAAACAGTCTGTCTGAGCCTTTCTGTGAACAGCGTTAGCCTAGCAGCCCCAGAGCTGCTCTTAAGGACAACATTTAGATCTGATCACAGTAACGGTGCTTCCATGTGTAGCAGGTGGGGCGTTTGGGTTTGTCAGTGACATTTCTTGGTTCTGGTCATGTTCTGTTTTGGTTGACAATCATCCACAGCTGTCTTCATTTCAGTTAATGGTCCCTGGTGTATTTAAGTGTCTGGGTTTTGTCAGATCATCACTTTTGTAGCTCCTTCAGTTCCTGTTTTGTCATGAAAACCTATTAAATGTAGAAGTTTCTGCCTCCAAGCCTGATCTCCAGCATAGTTGGTCCATAACAGAAGACATGACACATCTTTTAGTTTTCTTTTTTCTGCTTTCAAAGATATGAAATCTGAAGGAAAGCCGGTGAACGTGAACCCAGATGAAGCATTGTCTTAGTTCCATCCGGCTCACCAACATCTATGCACCCTGCTGGGGCTGCTGGGACTGACCTGCAAAGTGTAACATTTAGCAGTTTCACATTTTGGCATAAAATAACATTTTTGTTCAAGCGGTCATAACAAAGTTTCACACAAATGCCAAAAGTTAAATCTATAACCACAAGTGAAGTTCTGTTGACCTTTGACCTTGAGAGGAGGCCACGGTTTTGAATTAAAATAAAAAACAAACACCTTCCCTACCTTCTACAGATTAAACTTCTCATATAGGCACTTTATTGCCCCCTAACATTTCACAAGCATCAAAGGGAAGCCACTTTTAAAATCTGTAGGTTTTGAACGCCGTTAACAGCGGCGAGCACACAAAGGTAATGCTTCCCTATTGCTTGCACATTTTTTACAGGAATATTCTGAAAATATAAGTCATTAATCGTTGGCTTGAGCTAAATGAAATAATATGACAGACTAAATAAACAAATAAGCAATGTGGGCGTGGTTTGCCAAAAAAAACCAAAAAAAACTCAGTTGCCAAGAAAATCCAAAAGTTTACTTTTGCCGAATCATCAAAAAACCGCATAGAGGTGTTGGTCTCCTGCAGACGGTCATGAAATAAAAAGATTGCTGTGGAGATAAAATCATCACAAATGCTGCCATTTTGAAAAAAAAAGTGTTTTTTTTATAAATCTGTCATCTGCAGCTCTGTCTAGGGTGACAGCTTTTATATATATACAAAATTAAATACAATAATTCTGAACATAATTATTTCCTAATGTAGCCAACATTAAAATTTGTTTTATCTATAAGAATAATGTTAGTCAACATTATGCAACGGAGCCACTATCAGTGTGAAATGGTGAATAGGTTTGTGACAGTAAAGCGCTATATGCATTTATTTATAGAAAAATGCTATATAACTATACGTCATTCACCATTTTCTCATTAAAAAATGTAAGAGTCCCACCCTTTCTTACAGATCTCTCAAAGTAAACACGGAAAAGGATCTTTTTAACAGACGAACAAAGCCGAACAGTCTCTTATCTCTGGCCTGTAATGGCTTGATGCATTTCACTAAAGATGACCTTAAATCCAACCACTCAGTATTTCCTTTTTTCCTCCTCGGCGGCCTTGCCCTCATCACCGTAATGACTGATTAATGACTACGAGTGTGGCATGTTAATGAAAGCTGCGTGAGTTCTACAAAGAAGAACAGAAATCACCCGATACAGACCTCTCACTGAAACGCTAATCCATCCGTCTCTGCTGCAGCTCGACCTTCGCCCGTTTGAACTCTAGCTTTTCCAGAAAGCTCTGTAGAACACTAAACGTTGGATTTAACTGCACTGTTCAGATCTTTCAAATCAATCATTTGTATTAACTCTGGTACAAGAGAATGTGACGCTTCCAAACGATTGTTTTAAAAAAAGCATTTCATAAAACATAACATGTTTGTTTAACATTTGGTTTGTTTCCCTTCACCAAATGATGATGAGAAACGGTTACAAGGAAACACAGCTTTGCCAGATTGTGGAGAGTTGATAGAAGCGAATGTTTGCATGATCATTTTATCCTTCATTTAAGAATAATCATGAACAGGTGTAGGTTTGTTTCTTTGTGTCCTGATGGGCAGGCAGGTGTTGAACAGCAGGGTGCACATATCAAACATAGGAGCATGCATGTATGGCCTGACTGACCATAAACCCTCTTCTGAAATTATCATTTTCCAGTTTAGTAGTTTTCTGTTCTCTTAAGCTTTATGTAACCTTTAGGTCTTTTTTTTTTAAATACAAACCCTTTGCAGTATATATATATATATATATATATATATATGTATGTATGTTTTCATGGTGATGTGCTTCAGGAGCATCGTCTGCTTTGCCCGTTTCTAAAAATATCAAGGTTATATCTGACCTATTGGACAGAAGCTCCTACTTCTTAAGTCTTCTGGGGCTGAAGCTTTGGCACAGTTTTGCTCATGAACTCAGAGCAAATGGATAGGGACACTTCTGTCAGCTCCACATGACCTTTTGGGCTCTCTTTGAGGAAAAATAGTCCACTCTGTCTGGTAAAAAGGTGAACTGTTCCCAAAAACGAGATTTATTGATTTGCATCAATAGAAAGTATTTCTCTCTTTCTGTGTTTGTGCTCTGAACAAAAATAACTTCAAAGACATGAAGATTGTCATTGTAGGTGTGCAAAGAAAAAAAAAAACTTGAAACGTGCAGAGCCTCTGGCTGAGGAAGAATCTGTTTTTAGAGTTGTTTTTTTTTTTCTCTTCTTGAACCTCAGGTAAAGTCTACGGATACAAAATCTTAACAAAAATGTTTTGATGTTATGCATTGAATTAGAATGAATGGTCATGCTGGGAAATCTTGACCATGAAACAAACTGTCATCTGAAAACACAGTTTTTTTTAATTATTGGTAAAAATGTGTTACTTTAGGAATATGCTAGAAAGCTTCTGAGACCCTTAGATGTTTTTTTTTTTGTTTTTTTTTGTAAATCAAGTCACTTCATTCTAAGAAAACGATTATAGCGAAATGAATGATTTATTTAACACTTTGCTGTAATTCAACGTTTGCACTGCTTTCGTTTCCAGAATGCAGATTTAAAGAAACTGATATAAAGAAAATGTATTTTATTTTGAAGGAGATTTTGCATCTTTGCAGACGGTTAACCGCCACCTCCTCCGTATGGACCCCCCCCGTGACAAAGTTAATTAGCCAGGCTCCTTACTTGGATTCAGACGTAGATCATTGATTAGTGACTAAAACCCTCAGATGAAACATGTGGAGTTGGAGGCTTGCACACCATGACTTTAAAGTTTGAAAGAAGATAATTTTTTGGTACTTTATCAGTTTCCCTGACCTGCAGCCTTTAACGAACTCGTCCTCACGGCGAGTGTTGCTTTGACAGCTAGCGCACGCTCCCATGTAAAACTGCTTTGAGAACAACTCGTGCTCCAAAGCATACCTGCACTCCTCTTTCTGACAAGTGGTGACACAGTAACTGTCGATCTTTCCTCCCCCATTATGAAGGAGGTTTCACATTTCTCCACTTCAGGCTGCCAGCCGTCTTTTCTGTCTCCGTGTTTCCCTTTGAAACCTCCCAGGTTCTGAGGAGTCAAATCATAAGGTATCGAACAGCGCTGCTCTCATGTGTAGGCTCCTGTGACACTTTGGATGTGTGGTATGGTGCAGCGTTCCCACTGCCAGCTGGTTGTGTAACGACAACAAAAAATGGTCATTCTGACACATCAGGTGTAGGAACAGACGTGGATCAACGTTACTGTTCACTGCCTTTGCTTGTTTGGTGAGAAAAAGAAAGAAATCCACTAAAATGAGGAAGTTTGACTAAATATTACGTCTGAAACTCAGTCACACAGGCACAAAAGCATGTGGGGGTAATGTAGTTTTTAAAAAAAATCAAAGTTCAGTTTTATTTGGGAAATTTAAAGGAAAACATTGATCAAGAAAACAGAAGATGAGATACATGTCCTTTTATGAGCATGCAATGTTCTACCACACATCATAGATAAGGCTTTGTTTTCAGCCTCCCAGGCTGGAGGAATGTCTTGGTTTGCTGGATCCAATGAAATAAACAGTGGTGAGTCTGTGGCAGAGGACAGGGAGAGCGCAGGTGTTTTAAAGGTGTGGATGTCTATCACTGATTCCCACACATCCCAGTGGGGCCTGTTCTGACAGTAGCTGCTGGATGGATTTAACTTCTCCACCAGATGCTTTTCTGGCTCAGGAGTGCAGATTCTCAGGAGAAAATGGATGCAAGCCTGTGTTATATGTTTTTTTTTTCCATTTTAGGATATATTACAGAAAAGCTTATTCTCAAGGGCAATTTGGTGGTGATATTATGCCTGCTGTGTTAGCACAGTTCATCATAATGATGCACAGTCTGGGAAAGTTATTTTCGAAAATGTATTCATTTCATTATAGTAGAGAGCGCAAAAAAGAAATACTTTCAAAGTTGGTGATTAAAAAAGGAGGTTTGTAACAGAAACGAGGCGAGGGAACAAAAAAAGGACCGACAGTTATTTACTCGTGTTGGGAAGGGACTTGAGGGAAAAAAATAACAAAGAAAGTCTCTCTGCAACACTGATGCTGAAACGTTATGTATGTTTCCAAAAAGCCAAAATCCATAGACTTCAACAGATAAATAAACAGCTGTTCCTCAGTGGTTCTATTGGTCCAAACTACCATTCTTCATCTGATGCCTTTTCTTTAACATCTTCTTGATAATCCTCGTTTTTTTCAGGTTATTCAAATTAAAAACTGATCAATCAGATGTCTCAATAAAAGTAGGTGGTCTGACATCAAATATTCAAAGAGTTTGATTGACAGAATCATGTAGCCCAATTTCAAGAAGTAGGGGTGTGGCCTTCCAACAAGCTCACTCCTGATTGGTGAGAGTGGTTGCCATAAAAATGATGACTTGGACCGACTCAGACTATTCAAGCTTAGTGATGTTTCGGGTTCAACCATGGCGGTGTCAGTATTGCAACTGGTTGGAGCTGGAAGCAAGTCCTTTTCTATGGGTGACGCTCGCTCAGTCCAGTTCTCATGAACAGTCAGAGGTCTACAGATGGGGGTCAGCAACGTTTGAGGCATGAAATGCCCATCCAAAAATAATGCAAATTCTAACCCTTTAACTACCCTACCAAGACTAAATTATTTAAAAAAAAAATCCTGCTGCTTCTTACCTTGGTGGGGGTAATACCCACAATCAATATGCTTCCTAAGTCTGTGGTTCAGAAACTCGTCATGAATCTGACATCAATCTTTCTCGTTTCTTAAGGCTATATGTGTTTTTAAAAAATCTTAATTAAGCCTTTGTGAATGAGGCCCAGTAATCCTGAATTTACCTAAAGCATCATCCAATGTTTGGTTTGAAAGGAGTACCTGAACAATCATTGAGGGACCTTTCAAAGTTGCATGACGTGTGCTGCACACCGCCTGCAGCATGCACACCAAAAAGTATGGGTGGCGTCAATTAGCATGAAGAATGAGCCAGGATTACACCGAAGCTCTGCCAGAAAATAGTAGCCCGTCTGAGACGATGTCTTCAGCAGAATGTTGTCTCATTTTCAGATTGCATTTAAAGTATTTTTCTGGAGGCAAAATCACCTGATCACTACACACCCTTATGAGGTACTGGCTTAGTTCTAGGATGAAATATAAAGCATCATTTCCCTTTAGGGACGGTTCACTTTGACACACTAGATTTAACATTATAGACTGAGATAAACTGCAAACGAAGTGAAAACTACAAAAAAAGCAAGCTGTCGTTGGGTGAATAGTTTCTGAGGCATGACCTTTGTTGAATGACACTTGAGTCTTGATAGGAGGTTATTTCGTCTCTCAATGAGATTACACTGCAGGAAACACTTTTGTTATAATGAAGAGATTAAAGCAATCAGATTTGCTGGAATAAGGAGGGACATAGCAAAGAATTACATGAGTCATCTGTGGTTTCTTTTTACGCTCAAAAATTATTTCTAACCCTGCTTCCAGTCAGATGACAGCTGGGAGAAGCTGCAGCTCCCAGACTGAAGCGGCGGTTTGGAGTTACTCTAGAAGAAATTAATCGTAGTGGAAATCCAGAACAGTAAGAGACTCAGGACTGCGTCTGTTTACATGACCACATTAACTGCTTGTACATATGCAACATTTCTGTACTCTGATGAAAGATAAATTTAGAATTGAACTGTGCACCTGTGTATTCCATAATAACAATGTTTACACTGTCACATGTTCGACCGGGATAAGTCCTTTTGACATGCGCAGAACTGTCTGAAATACCGGAAAAGGCCATAGAAGAAGAAGTAGCGGAGTTCTGTTATGAACAAACTGCAGTTCACATGGAGCGAGACAATCTTCTAACGTGCTTTTGTTTATTTCTTTTTTTAAAGTTACTATTCGTATGGAATTTTCTAAATACACGCGGCGAATGCTCAAGTTTTTTATTGGCCGCATGGACCTGGAGGAAGGGTTCGGATAAGGTTCAAATGTGAAACCAACAACAACAACATTTAGACTTGGACGCACTTAAAATACGTGCGGGCAATGCGGTGATGTGGATCCTGACTGCATGTATCATGTTTGAAAGCTGAACAGTGTTAATGTGGGCATATGAGGAAGAGGAAGTGAAGGCAGGATGAGAATGTCTTCATTCTGAGCGCTACAGCTTTAGTTCCCCTCCTTTCACCAAAGACAAGGAGCCACTGGACGAATCTGAGGAGCAGACTGGAAGCAGTCTGACCCTTCATTTGAACAAATTCACATGATCGTTGGGACTGTTTCACAGGACTGCTTGGAGCCACATTCCCGCATTCAAAAGCCCCCTCTGAGGCAGCTCACTCGCACGGAGCAGCTAGCCAGACCGCGCTACACATGACGTAAAAGCCAGCATAGTCATGGCCTACGATCAGAATAAATGTTTACACGCACCGCAATCGGATTAACAAACGGCAAAACCCACCTGTCTCAGTGTGTTTACGTAAAACATTTTTATTCTGATCAGGCTTTCAATCTGATTACTTGAGTCCATTTAAACACAGCTAATGATTTGATGACTGCAAGAAATCTGATGGTTGCACTAACCTGTTGTTTACATGCAGATCGGAAATCTTCAGTTTACTTTTTTCAATCCAGTCACATTTCTCAGGTTTAGTGTTAACTCAGATCCAGAAGACAAACTCTTTGCAGCCTTTTTAACCTTCAGGTCACATCTTGTTAAAATGAGGCGTGTCTTCAGCGTCTGTCGGGTTCCACCATTCATAAAAGTCTGCAGATATGACTGACCTCACACTTCAGCTGTCCTTTGTTTGGACCCCAGAAAGAGAAAATGATTGATGATGGTGGTATGCCGATCATCTGCCCCTTTTGGATTCCAGTCAGGCTTCCATTTTCAATCTTTTTTTTTTTTTCAACTTTTAAGATGAGATTGGACAAAACAAAGCAGACGGACAGGTGCACGTAAAATCAAAATCAGATTATTGGGGAGAACTGGAGTCTGTTTTTTTTTTTTTGTCATCAGATACTTGAGATTATTTGATAAAACATGATTTTTCTGTTTATTATGAGGATAAGGAACAGCAAATAAAAACTGTAGTACATAAACATCTGACAGTTTGTCAACTTTTCTAATATTTACTGTCTTTTTATTATCTTTGTATTAGAAGTTTCTACAAACAAAAGTGCTTCATGTGTCATTTTAAAGCATGCTGGTTGAAATGCTAAATACAAAATTAAAGATGAATATTAAATCTAAATCACAAACACCCCAACAATTACACCAGCATACTCTAAAACAGCATTACAAAAAGCAGTAATTCAGGTGTAATGTGCATTTAGGAAGCACGAAGTCAGATAATAATCCTATTTTTAGTGTAGATACGACTGTCTCACTAAAATCAGGTTGATTTACTGTGAAAGTGCTGATGTATTGTTAGCTTAGGAAGAAAAGAAAAAAAATGAACTTGTGAAAATTATAAAATATATAAAAGTAAATCAAGTCTAGAATGAAATCCATAAACAGTATATGTGTATTACCTTTAAGTGTTTTTAGCATCACAACATTCGCTTGTGGAAAAACACGATTCCAATTAGATTCAGACCCACTTAAAAGTCAAATCCACAGTTCATAAAAACAGTGACAAAATATCAAATTAGTGAAGGAATTGTGTCAAATCTTTACTACAAACATGGTTGATGATTTACACTGAGGGGGTCTGGACTTTGTCTTTCTGTTCCATTGTTTCCCCATTGAACTGAGAGCACAGCCATCCCAGGGTGGGCAGGTGGGGTGTGTTGGATGCCCTGGAGGTGGTTCTTGCTCATTACTTGGGGACAGTTGCAGGAGGTGACTAATGTCATGGGCCATGCGGCTGGACTGTGTCTTCATTTCATAATGAAATCTATAAAAAATATGGTAAAAATGCAGAAATTGTGTAATTGAACCGACACGCCAGGCTGGGATGGAGTTAAAAGACGGTCAGACTCTTCATACATTTGCCTTATCTAACCAGCTAAATGAAGACAAATTATACGTTTTGAATATCCTTTTACAAAAATTAGTCTTTGGTTGAAAATTTGAAGGCTGAATCCCAGAGTCTAATCTTGGAGCATTTGAAAGTGTTTGAAAAGCTTTTTTGCGCAGTCACCACAGAGACCAGCCTCCTGCATCCGTCACCTTTCACAGTTGTATTTTTCCATGTTCTCCTGACATCTTTCTGTCAGCAGTTAAAGCTATTTCATATTTCCTGTAAGTCACAGTTCATGTTGTTCTTAAGTTTGGGTGAAATTTACTTCTCTGTGTACTGTGAAATTGCAGACCAAAGCGGGAGAAAAGAACATGAAAAGCTCTGAAGTATACAAGAGAGGCACTTTTCAGTCTAGTGGAGCGTCTTTCACCCCCCCTCCCCCTTTTGTATTAACGTCTATGTCTCCAGTCCTTTTATCTGTGCCATTCAAATGTTTGAATGCTGCAAATTGTAGAGTGGAAACTCACCTATAAGAATATGTGAGCATGTGTACCACCAAACCAAAAGAATAGTGTGTTTGTGTAACTTTATTGTGGCTTATGAGCATGAATTTGAATATTAGTATTTGTTTCTTTGAAGATATAAGATCATTCCTTTTTTTCCAGTGAAATGAGTGAAACTAGGCCAACAGGTTCAAGCTCACAGACTGAATTTAGCTCCAAAAAAACAAAAACTGGGGATTGATCCTGAAGGTCCATAGTGAGGATCTTAAAGTTTCACCACTGTGAAGTATTATTATTACCGGAGTATTATTATATTATACATACAAAGCACAGTTTTCTGGTGTTTATACTTACAGAGTGTTGGAAAGAGGTGGAAAGGCGGGGGCAAGCAGGTTGGAGCAGGTGGAGGAAGGTTTCAGGTGGGACGTGTGACCAAAGGTAAGGTGTGGAAGGCTTAGAGTCTCCATTCCCTGCTAGCTGGTGATTAGCTCAATCAGATGTCTCCATCTTCTAATTGAAGCAGGAGAACATAACAAAAGCATGATGGGAAGCTCACTCCATGCCAACAGTCCTGCCCACATTTCAGAGGTAAATTCTTTAATGAACTCCTGCCGCTCTGCAGAAACTGCGTCCCAGACAACGACGGGTACTTAGACATTGGCTAAAAACGGCATATTCATAATTACAGTGATGAAAGTCAGGCAAGGAAAAAATCCCTGAACTTTTCTTTGAGCGATATGGCGGCGCAGAGAGAAATTTTTGAAAAATACATAGTCTTAGATGCATTCTGGTACATTCTGGCAGCTCATTATTTACTTCTTAATCAAGAAAGTAAGACTAATTGGAGCATCATGATTTGTCATTCAAACCCCTAGTTTGACTTAACATTAAGGACTTGCTGGTCCTAAAAAAGAATTTGGATCATTGCTCAAAGTAACTCAATCCTACAATCTAAGCTTTTCCCCAAAGCCCCAAATGGCAATGAGAACACCAGTAACTATGATATTCTATGAAAGTACCTCATTTATTTGTACATTATTTCTGCTTTAGAAATGACAGATGCACAACATTCACTTGCACTGTTTTCTCAAACTATAATTACATCAAAATATGGGATCTATTTAAACTATAATTCTATAACATAATACATCAATTCTTTAACACCAATACTAAGTAATCTGGGAAATATCAAAACAAACATACAAACTAAACTAAACATTGTAAACATTCTTTTTTAAGGGAGTCTGGGTCCAAACCACCAAATACTTATAATTAATGTCAATTATACTGAACTAAATCATGGTAATTAGGAAATACAAATAAATTAGATAGAGAAATGTATTCAAAATAAAAACTGAAACTCAAAACTAAAACTGAAATTATTTCTGAATTTGGTTTTGAGATTATTTTACACAAAAAGCATTTGACCTACACTACCTTAAAAATATTTTTCTTCCAGCCAAGACCACTTCAATTTGTTTTTTATCGTCTTCTCACAACTGAGGTCGTGACCACGCTCAATAATGACGATGCCCGCCATTATTTTAACACAAATTTGATCGCAAACTCTTCAGATTTGTTTGTGAATGTTTAGCGTGGGTCCGCCAGTTTTGGTCTCTAGGGAATCTGTCACGCTGACCGCGTGGTACAGACAGAGCCAATCAGAGATGTCGACGCATCCGAAAGCAACTAAAACGTCCCGTCATTGGTCAATAGGCCGGGAAGACGAGAGATGGCCGCGACCATAGAGGAAGCGATCCGCGGAGAAATATAGAAAATAAAGCTAAAATTCGCAGATTTCAGACCATTTTTTCATCCGGAAAGCGATTTGTCCGTAAAGATCAGGTCTTTATTTCCCGGAAAGTACGTTCGGTTTGCTCAAAAACCCGGATTTCCGGGAATTCCCGGAAGACTTTCATCACTGTAATTAAAAGACCACTGGGAACGCTTTAAAAATAGTTTAGAAGATGTTGGGAGCTGGACTTACGTAAATGCTCAACATTTAAAAGAACTGAACCAGCACATTTGAGCATCAGTGAGTATTTAGATGCCAGCAGCAGTTAACATTAAGTCTGATTTACATTTCACTTTGGTTCTGATTTGATTTGTGGCTTTAAAGGTTTTGTTGGGTTGGATGGTAAATCCCGTCTTTCTTCTGAGCTGGTGTTTGTGTTCTGCGACTGGAGTAAAAGAAAACTACAACCATCGGGTCGCTCAGGAGAGCCATAACGCACACAATCCAAACATGTTTGTCTTTCACTGGATAAAACTTACAATTACCAGCCTGTCAGAGGCTGCTGCTGCACACAATAACAGTTTTTCTTCCTTTCGAGTGTGTTTCACGTTAACCGACTGATGTATTGTTTGGTGTGAAGAGACTGAAGGCGTTTCAAACAGCGTGACAGTTCACTTCTTCGTCAGCGCCGTTGTTGTCAGGGGTCACAGGAAGTCGCATTTCAAGACAATGACATGAATGAAATTATTATTCCGTTACTTTTTTATCACTGATGTTGGACTTTCAGACCTTCTGTCAGTTCAGTCGCAGAAAAAAATCAGTCAACTGAGCGAACACAAAGAAGGACTTTGGAAAAAAAAAGCTTGAAGGGATTGTCTCAGAAGTCAAAAACACACTCACTCCTTAATCCATATTTGTAGTGGCAGCTCCCAACAATGTTTTAACAAGCGCAGTGGCATATCAAGAGTATCTGTTGGTTGTTTCTGATTAGCAGTCACTGAACCCTGAATTTAATCCCATAAGCTCAGCATCAAAGCCTGCAGACTCTGGACATGCCTACTGATGGGAAGAATTTCCAAGTTGTTGTTCTCTTCACTAGTTGTTCTAATCCATCATACCAGGCTTATCACACATAAGTTTGCTTGGTGGATTATTTGAATAATGGCCTGGTTGTCAAGATGACCACGGCATAACCTCAGTTTTACTTCAGCCCAGCAACCACTACGAGTCCTATGAGTTTCATCCTAAACTAGTTATGGTCCAGATTTATTCATGGTTGGTGCCTCCTCCACTTCGTGAACCCTTAATTGCATGCAGAGAGGGGAGATTGGCTACTTTAAATAAATCTCATCATTTAGCTGACAGGGAGCTTTTGTATTTACAGTGTTTATGGTCCTTCTCCATATTCATGACTTATGCAGTAAAGTAACGCATCTATGGGTTACTGCTCTGGGCTGAAAAAGATCATTTCTGCAGTGGAGTAGATGTATGAGCCTCCAGTTGATGCAAACCGTTAGATTTTCTGAGCAGGTAGACAACAGGAACACCCACACATGTACATAATTGTGTTTATTGGAGATTAAAAAAAAGATTCTCACCAAATGCAAACTTGATTTTACTTGAGAAAATTGCTCTTTCCCTGTGTGCTGATAGAATACTTTTCCTACTGTCTAAAGCTTTAGTCACATACTGTTTTATTTTTAGTGTTAATTGAGAAATGGGTAAGCCTCACCCCCTGCTGACAGGTGGGTTGTCAGGTTGAGGAGCTTAAGTGACACGAGTTTGCAGTCCGCAAATACAAATAAAACGAGCTTGTGTTTAAAACTAACTGTGTATTGTTTTTAAGATAAATTTAGTCTTTTAATCTGGATGAGGAGATCTTTATAGGCTGTTGGTGATGATCCTTCCATCCATGAAGCCTTGTACCTTCAGAACCGTTTGGGGGTCACAGGGGTGCTGGAGCCTATCCCAGCTACTGCTGAGCCAAGATGGGCTTCACTTGGGACAGGTCGCCAGTCTGTTGCAGAGTCGCACACTCACATAAACACACATAGGCCGCATTTCCACTGCATGGTTCAAGTGACCCAATTCCGATTTTTTTCCTCTCATGTGGCACAGATCAGATATGACCGGTGAACGTGTAAGCAGGACAAAAGCGCATGGATTCCGATTTTCTCAGATCGGATTCAGGATACAAATCGGATACGTGCATTTGTGTGTGCCATGTAAGCGGACAAATCGGATATGCCCCAGTAAATGCGAGTCGTACGTCAGTGACGTCAACTCAGGACACCAACTGAGATCACATGACTTATTATAGGTGGTTTTGTGCGCTGATTTTGCTGTTCGAGGACAGCTGGAGCCCCAACAGCATGTTACCTTATAGCCTCAGCCTTCAGACCGTATAGTCGGAAATCGCTGTTATTTCCGGTCCGGTCCCGGTCGGGACACAAACAGTAACTAATCAAGCGGGACACCTTTGCTCTGGAACAGGCTAGAAGCCGTTTATTTCTTTGCTTGGATCAAACTGTTCAATTCAATTCAATTTTATTTGTATAGCCCAAAATCACAACAACAGTTGTCTCGATGGGCTTCGAAGTAAAACATGAACTCAAAAGGATCATGAATACAAAGAATTCAATAGGAAAATACAAAAATGAACTGTTTGTACAACAAAACGTCTGCAAACACTTCCTCATTCAAAACTCAGAGAGGGCACATAAGCCGGCCGAGCAGCCCTCCTTTTTCTTCTCCCACCCATCCCCTCTCCTGCCTCATCCAGGAACACCCAAGGCATCCGTCCGTTGCTGCGTTGCCGCCATGACAACCGCAGGCACACAAAAAACACAACAAAAAGGGGAAGGTTTCGCCATGCTAAATGTTTGCCGTTTGGACCAACACGCATCTTCTAAATGTGCTTTTATTACTGTTATGATTATTATTAAGGGCCTGCTCGCACATAATTTTGTAAATCCGTGCGGTCAGTGCTCAGGTCCCCGGAAGGCGGAAATGCTATGTAGTCCTCAGAACGTCTACTTTTGATAGTTTCAGCATTGTATAGTGTAAATGCAAAAATCGGATACGGGTCACTTTTAAAAGATGATGTAAGCGGGTCGTCAAAAAAATCGGATATAGTCAGAAAATCTGATTTGGGCATCAAGACCTGCAGTGTAAAGGCAGCCTTAGAAACAATCTAGAATCACCAAAGAAGCATGTTTGTAGACTGTGAGATGAAATTGTTTACGCACCAAAAACAAAATGTCTTTTTTTAAATGATAATGGTTTGAGAGGAAAATTTCATCAAAAAAGATGATGTTTTTCTGGTGTTATTGGAATCTTTTTTTGCTTCTCCGGTTTGTGACTTCCAGTGCTTATCCAATACAGTTCTATCGGAAAATTTTCCCATATCCCTCTGGTTTCTCCCTACCTCTAAATGTATCCCTCTAAGTGGAGACCTATGGAATACAAGTTTTTTTCGAATTCTGACGTTAACAATATTATCATTACCTGTTGGTCATCTACGTGGCTGCCAGCGGTCGGAAAATACATAACAACATTGGTTTTATTACTTTAAAAAGTATTGCAAAAAGTCATTACCTACTTTTAAATGTAAACTTCTGTGCTTCAGAGCACAGCCATGTGAGGAAATGCCTTTCTCTTCCACGTCACAAGTGCGACGCAGATCATCCTACCGGCAGAGGGAGACCTAGCCTTAAGTCGCTATGGCTTCCCTAAAAAAAACAACACAATTTCGGACACCACTACAGCTCCAAATATCCCTACAAGTGAAGCAATAAGGAGGAGCCAGAGGGGTAGGGGATGGATTTGGATTCTGCCTTTGTCTCACTTAGCAAGAAGGAGAGAGTGCTTTCCTTTTATTTCTCATTAACAGTCGATCAAATGATTCACGTCTACATATTTAGACCAGCCGGTGATGCATCCTTTCACTACTCATTGGATCATCTCAACATGTGTCAACGCAACATGGGTGTTAATTTTTTTTTCCTTTGTTTTTCCTCTTCAGCTAATGGTGGATTTGGTGGGGGGCAGATGATAGACGTTCTTGGCTTAAGGAAACTAAATTTGGAAATCTTAAGAGATCCATCCTGAGAAAGCTCCACATGGAATCTGTGAAATGCTCCAAAGAGAGGCTCCTTTGTGGCCTTAATGTTTAATCTGCCATTGTTTTTGGTAAAAGTGAGATTCACCATTGTTGGAACTGTTTCCTGCAGACAAAAAAAATCAGCTGCAAAGCAAATGCAAACCTGTCGTTTCAGAACAACTTTGAGCTTGAAGCATCAGTGACTCTCTCTGGGGCTCAGGTAGACATTTATGTGCCTGGAAAAAAAAAAACAGCAGTCATCAATCTTTCTTAGTCTGTCTGAGATGACTGCATATCTATCCTAATTCAGGCTGTCGGCACGCATCAGGAAGCCAGATTATACGGGGACCCTCGTGTGTTTATACAGGATTATTCTGTTTGCCTTGTTTTAAAGCTGCTTAGGGGTTAACTGTTTTATTCTTAAACTGTTAATGTAGCTTAACAACAAAGGTCGTCAAGTGTTAGACGCCAAATTCAAGAGCAGTTAATTAAAGGAGTAATTTTCTGTGTTTAATCTTGGTTTGCCAGTCCAGTTCTGTTCATTAAAGAATACAGCCGCTTGTTAATCTCTGTGTCTGAGTTGGGCTGGAGACATTTTTTAAACGGCCAGTGATACCATCAGAAAAGAGTTCAAACTAACAGAAAGCCCCGTACTTTTCCTAAATTCCCCCCTGTGGGTTCTAAAGGCAGCTGAGGAAGAACAATGGTTTGCAGGACAGTATTTCAGGAAGACGCAACATTCCCAACAATTCAGCAGGATTAAAATTGGGGGACAAGAAGTATTGTTGTGCAACAGACCTTCATCCTCCTGCTGTGTAATTTCTTTTTACCTTAGAGGAGTTAGATCTTAAACTTAAACATCTTAAACATACCCTTCATCATCTTAATCTTAAACATACCCTTAGACAAAAATAAGAGGATAAATGTGTCCCCTTTGGTTTTAATGAACATTCAAGTAAAGTTACAATAACGCCATGAACCACATTGAATCATCCTTTGATACAGTAGACCCTGCGTAAAAAGAAAAGGGTGACGGGCTGCAAATAACTACACTAGTGCCACGTCTCCTCGCCTGTTTATTCCCACATGTATGTGCCCCCAAACACAATATGACTTTTTAATCGTGGACGTCTGGCCTGAGGGGGATGGCTGTTTGATGGGCCCTCATTAATGAGACTGCTGTGCGTACAGCTGGAGGTCAGAACATTCCAGAGTTCAAGCTTCTCCATGATTCCACGCTGACTTACAGATGAAATATTACCTGAAAGAAGTCGAACATTTTTCCTTTTGTTGGACTGCGTGTTTAAAAGGATCATATAACTGCATGAGAACACGAGGAGGTGCGTAACCCAATTAAATCTATTGATCCCTGTCGGTAAATTGCACCATTGTGATAACAATGGAAGGATTCAACAGAGGAGAGCGAAGCAGACAGATAGCAATAATAAGAGAAATGCTGCATTAGAGGTGAAATATGTCCTCATAATGAAAAAACTGAGCTGTCATTGTGGATCAAAGTTCACAACATATAAAAAAGTATTCAAAGTATAATTACAGTTGGGAAACTGCCAGATGGAGTCTCCATAAAGAGCAATAAATGCATTACAGTTTATGAAGACATGTCTTCACGTCCTCAAGCTCTAAATGCCTAATAAATATCAGACTGTCTGTTTGGCTCCAGAGAAAGGTCATGCCTCTGGGATGTGAGTGGTTTCTTTAAATAAAGCGTCTTATCAAGGCAGATACATAATTAATGATTGGTCATTTTACATGAGGAGCTGCGTTTATTTCTGCCACTGCCCTTGTCAATCATCTTGTGTTACTGCTTAGGGCCAGCATCACCTGATCATATCTGTCATTTGGGGAACTTATTAAATAGTTTTAAATTACATATTTAGTTTTTACTCAGTACAACAGAGTATTAGGGCTACCATAATAAAAAAAAAACAAGCAAAATAAATACATTTCATTTCATTATTAGACGCGAATAAAGTCATAAAGTTATGAGGAAAATAGTCTAAATTTTAAAAGAATAAACTTGTAGAATTAAAGTAGGAGTCAATATTTTGCCATAGTAAATTTATAATTTCAAAAAGGAGAATAGGAGAATTTGTGACAAAGTCAAACTATTGAGGCAAAGTTCTGTCTACTAAGAAAAATGTAAACAACAACAAAAAGGATCAATGTTTTAATACGAGAGGTGTAGAGTGCGTTTTATTCTCTTACTTTATTGGTTTCACAGATAAGCTTTTTAGTGAATCAACATTGTTGTACTTTAAGTATACAGACATTTTAAACGATTTGCAGGAAACTGGGCCTCTTCAGAGGAAGATTCTTGACCAGCAAGGAGTGGATTTCCGGCGGGTGAGGCGGTTCATCAATATTTTCCAAAAAGCATGACTCTTTCCTGGTAAAATTACAACTTTTCCTCATGATCTCATAATTCTCGACAATGCATAGGTTTTTTTTACCTTTTATGGTGGACCTAATACAGGGCTTTAGAGTGCCACTCTTGGTTGCACCTAAATGTATTAATGGTGCACCTAAAAAATCCCTGATCGTCGCGGTGCACAAAGCCGTTCTGTGGCTCAGTCAATGATGTTAATGTGTTCCCTTTGAGTTTAAGCTCTGGTTATCAGAAGGTAATAAAAGTCTAACTCATGGTCGTTAGGGGGTGATGACATCATCATGCTGAATCCTGCCTGTCGTTTCACGTTTAAGTCCTTAATGCTGTTGACAGCAATTGAAAAGCAAAGTGACTGTGTAAAACTGCTAAAGTAAATGTGATGCGTTGAAAAAGTGGTTACAACAAACCTTGGTGCTGATGCACCGAAGAAAAAAAAAAAGAAAAAATGGCGCACATATACAACCTGTGTTGTAATATAGTGCAAAGACTTGCAGGATTTAAAATCCCTGTAATTATATCTGTTTTCCTCCTCCAGTTTTTTCAGGGTTGAAATATTGTTCATCCCTGTAAAAGAAAAAAAAAACTAGTTTTTATTTTGCTGCATGTTTGTCAGAGAAGACAGAAAATCCATTCCTAACAGTGTCCACTCTGTATTTGGATCTCCATTCTCCGATCAGTCTGTTTTTCATGACCTCCCGGGTGAGTCCTCCTCGTTCTTGGACTCCTTTCAGCATCTTGCTCCTGGAGAGCTTCTCTTCCGTTTGGATGATGGATGTCTCTGCGCTTCTCTGAAGTCTGAAAGCTGCAGAAACCTCTTAGTGACTCTAACTTCATTTAACTCTGTTGTTGATTTTAATGAACTGGCAGAGAACATGTGAGCTTCCTGCAGTAATGATAGCTGTCAACGCAGTTCATCATTTGCTTGTCTTATTGATCCCCGTTACGTCCTGATGATGATGAGCAGAGGTCGACCCTCCTCCCTGGTTAAGGCAGACAGAAATCCCATTCCTGAATGATGCAGCGTTCGTGGAGGATCCACAGAGGTTCTCTTCATTTTAGTGAGTGTTCACTGCTTTTTAAACGCTGACTTTTCTGCACATTTCAGTTTAACTATTGAAAGTCTTTGCACACAATGAAAGGAAGACGCTGCCTCGCTGTCAATTATTCTGCTAGCCGTCATTAAGGGGAAAAAAAATCAATCACTTCTGGTTTAATCATAAATGCCCAACAGCAGAGGAGCTCCAGTGGTGAAAGGAATCCGCTCTCTCCTTATGAATATAACCCACTTTAAGCATGCAAAAGCGAGAAAGATGTTTTATTATTGTATCACTTGAAAGTTTACTATAGCAGAACAATATGACAAATGATTTGGCCTTTTTATGTATTGGCCCTTTCAATAATGATTATTGACATGTTTATTTTCTGTATAATGTTGCCACATGCAGCAAACCCCCCCCCCCTCACTTTTCTCCTCAAAGCTGCATAGAATGGAACAAGCTTTTATTTTCCTCTGTGCACTCTTTAGACCATTAATTTTAGCAATTTATTTCATAAGGAGTCAATTAGATTTAGATTTACAAAGGGTTAGACCGTTTAATTAATCTGTAATGGATAATTTGCCTCACATTATTTTAAACTTTCCCTTAAAGTGTGAGGAATTTTTAATACCAAGAAAAGAGGGGAATGTAGGAAATGAGAACATATGTAACTAAAGTTGAGCATGGCAGGCTTAGCGCTTAGCTTTGTTTTGACACCTTGTCAAAATATTTACACTAAATATTAGATGCAATAACTTAAACAAGATTTTATGTTTGTCAGAAATCAGATCATTTAGATAATGAGGAAATCCATAAACTCAGAACTGGAAAGGATGTTCAGCGTTACTCTACTCACCGCCTCTGACGCGTGGAAGTGTTTTCCAATTAGTTTGGCTTGCATGACCCAAAGTACAGATTAAATATTCATAAATTCAGATTCACATCTAGAAATGATAGCACTTACTTCCTGCCGGCTCTCAGAGAGCGGCGTCCCGTCGCTCACGGATGACAAAAGACGGCTCCTGCTGACGCCTCTTTTTTTGACAGAGGTCTTTGGGTTCTGAAGTTTTCTCAGACAAGAAACACACGAAGCAATCAGCATCACTTCTGGTTCCATCTGGGTTCAGCGGCGTGTTGGAAGACGAGAGAAGCTCATGACAAAGACGTTTGGTGCATTGATGTGTCGAGAATTCGGTGTTCCTCCACAAGCGATCAACGCTGATCTTTAGCAGACGTCTCCAAATATCTGATTTATGAAGAGCATCTGAAAGCATATCAGCACCAGTCATGTCTTTCAGATGTTTTTAGATGAAAAATTCTGATGAATCACAAATACTAAATATAGTTAGAATTAATATTAAATGCCAAAATTACGTCAGGGTTTTTATTTTTGAAGGAAAAACATGAACTTTCTTCACTTTTTGTATAAAAATATTTTTCTTTCTAATTCATTAAAGAACTTTTGTTCCCAAAATGTAATTTTGTCCATCCAGACCTGATCACAGACAGGAAATCCTTCCATGTCTAGCTGTGACAAAGTCAAGACAAAGATTGTGATGCAACAACCGAAGACGTTCAAGAACAAAAACACATGGAGGAGGGGATCCGTCCAGGAGGTAGCGACCTGAACCGGGACTCGTCCATGATGTGGTGTAGCGTGGTGTAACTCTGGTCTCACAGCGAGAAAGTCCTGGTTCGATTCCAGGTGGGACCTTTGTGTGAGGAGTTAGCATGTTCTCATTCATGTGTGGGTTTCCTCCCACAGTCCAACAACATGCTTCATAGGTCAATTGATGGCCCTATACCCCCCCTCTCCCCCCAGCAGTGTATGTGTGTGTGTGTGTGTGTGTGTGCGTGCGCGTGTGCGCGTGCGCGTGTGCGTGTGTGTGTGTGTGTGGTGACCTGTTCAGGGTGAACTCCGCCTTCTCCAAACTGGGACTGGGTCGACTCATGTCAGGTACTGTAGGCTCCACCGTGGAGGGAGGGAGGCCCAGCTTCAGGTCTGAATCCATCCAGCTCATCATCCTCACCCTCAGGGTCACTTTTACTGCTTCCTCCATCGACTGGATGCCCTTCAGTGTGATTGGAAAGAGATTGGAGTCATAAGGTGTGTTTAACTTTATGTAGCTGTGTGCAGAGGGACGCGCCCCTTAAATGGTAAATGGACTGATTTATGGAGCTTTTCTAGCTTAGCTGACCATCTCAGTAAACTTTTACACAGTGGGGCACATTCATCCACTTACACTGCATTGACTGTGTTTATTTTCCTGAATAGACATGAAAACAAATCTGTCACCAGGACAACTGTCAGATTCAGAATTGGATACTTGCTCTTCTAAAACCCACAGAAAGTCAGAATTAAAGAATTCAAAGAAATATTTGTAATGACCTCTGCAGCTTCAGATCCACTTTCTCTGGTGAAAACTGTGGGACATCTGTTGTATCTGTCAGTCTCTTTATCAAATGAAATCCTTTTAGTCCTGAAATTGGTGAACAAATGGCAACCATTCATTGCAGAATCAAGAACAAAATGAAAAATTATGAAGATCTGTGTGAGTTTCTTCAGAGCTGTGGATTGATGACTGTCACAATAGTCATTTTAATTCTACAGACTCTTCTAGGCTTATTTTCTTTTCTTCATCCTGGGGTTTGGTTTTGGTGTGAAACCTGAGAGCAAACTCAGTTCAACTACGCGCCGCCTTTAAGTCAGAAGGCCTTCAGTAAACCTACAGACTGTCCCGTCAAAGACGGTCCACACACCCGTCCATCGGTGCTTAGCATCTTAAAAATAGCAACCTGGTTAGCCCTGGTTAACCCTTTTACACTGGAGCTGCCAGCGAAAGCAAAATAACCAATGCTTTGATTTATTAGAGTGTTCACATGATCGTGGTTCCAATAGATTTGACTGCAGAGAAAAGTAGGTTTGCATCGATACGGAACGTTTTACGATCATTTTAATAGCTTCAGAATCCGTTGGAATTGATTGACGGTTGAATGATTGTTGTAATTAAAGAGCTAATGGTCTGGTGGTAGAGGGTTAGGGAGGGTTGACCTACAAATCTATCCAGGTAAATCCTAGCTGCATCCAAGGCAGCTGAGCAGAATGATGGGATTCTGGAATAACACAGGGAACATCAGGAGTCTGTAGCGTGTTTGTTCATGTGAACTGTGACTTTACTCAGGTGTAGGCGTGTAGCTGAATAAAGGTTCTAAAACTGATTTGGCTTTTATCACAACGACGAAGAGAAGAGATGATTTTTTTGTACATATACTGTGGTCCCTCGTTTATCGCAGGAGTTACGTTCAGATAATTTTTTTTTGCAATGATTATAGATGCATTAACCCCTTCATGTCTGACTTATACATGTCTCACTTTATACACATTTCTCAGACATACATTAAAGCTACGTTCACACCACCTTGAGTATTACGCGTTCAAGCGACCACTTCCAAAGAAAAGGTTAACACACGTAAATGCAGACGTTGGGCTTCCATGTTCAAAACTCTCGTGTTCACACATCACTACGCACATTTTTAAGACTGTTTAAAGCTCTGTGTACAAAACACGTGGGCATTGAATGAACATTGATGGTTACACCAGGTCGGACTTTGACCAATCAGGGAGTCGGCTTTGGTGGTGACAGATGGAGGGTGTCCCCTTTAATTCACAGAAGTGCCAACTGTTTGAATATTGATTATGGAGGAAAAATATTAATTGCAGTATGTGTCAGACTAGAATTATAGGGCACCAGTTTTTTTTTCATATTTTGGTATGGAGCTGTGAAATACAAAGACTAGAGCTAGTAGGAATAGTAGGAAAAGAAAAAGAAGCCCCTCTCTGCTTGTCCATTGTGAAAAGGGTGTGCTTTATGTTCAAGAACAAGCAGAACGCAGGTCCATGAATGCACGCGACACGCACAGTGTGTCCATAACTTAACATGTTCACCCTTTTTTCTGCTGTTTAAGCTCAAAGTTTAAACCTTAACATTACAGAATGAAAACAAAGATCTGATCATAATTGAACATTTATGTGAATGTGGAAAGCTGAACGCTTTCCGTATAGAGGAGTTTGATTGACCAAAGTCTACAGCCAATCAGGATGCAGGAAACACTATCCTGTAAGAAAAAAATCCCAAATTTCACACCAAAAAATCTCGTGGAAAATGAACCGCGATAGTGAGAGGCCACTGGTCAATTAGCATGGTTTGAATTCCCTTACTGTCGCATTGAACAGGTGAACGTTACCTCCTTGCTCTTTAGTGGAACTAATAAAGTTGTGTTGAAGTATTTGCAGATGCAGCAGATTGTATTGGTGCTCTGTGGATTTTCAGGAAGTAGGGCTTGGTGTGATCTCTGCATTGATGCCACATAATCTCTTCGGTTCAGCAGAGATGAGGAGTCAAACCGCTGCAGCAAACATGAAACAGATGGCATCAACAGGAAGTGAACCAGGATCCAAACTGCAGCTTCAAAGAGCAGTGCCACGCTTTGTTGTTGCACCAGCTATGGCTAAATTATGGGAAATAACCTATAATGGTAAGAATGTATACAAGCTTTGTTCTGTAACTCAACAATGTGCAAAAAAAAAAAAACTGCTGGGTAGTAAATGTGTTATCCAGCATAAATAAATATGAGCACTTCTGAAAGGAACTCTGTACCGCAGCAGATAATCATACAGCAGTTACTGAGTGGACCTGAACGCAAAGCGATGTCATTTGCATAAGAGCTGCCGGTACTGGCTCCTGACGCCCGCCGTTCTGCAGCGAACAGCCCCCGTCCTGCAGTTGATTACAATGTGCCCGGCTGACAGTGGCACAATGATTCATGCAATCTTACTCGTCATTTACACGGGATTGCCTCCATTATACCTTTATGACTCCAACCACGATATGCTCAACAAATGAGCTGTGTAGAAACAAGACTGGAATGATGCATATGTTTGTTTTAAAAAAAAGGAGGAAAAAAGAACTAATTGGTTTGAGTTGAACATGGAAATGTTGGCAGTATTAAAAAAGCAATATGAGTTGAATAAAGTTCAGATAGGAAAATCTTTGTTCGAATTTTTGTAGAATGAAATGTGCTTTAAATATTATTCAAAGAGCTGCACGGACAAACTAAAGTCAGCTCAGAAAGATAATGGAGGTAATCTGTGTTACACACACACACACACACACCTACACACACACACACACACACGTGTGTTGTGGTTGTGATGTGAGCCGTTTGATCACTATGAAATATGAAGCAGTGACACACTGCGATAAAAATAAAACAAAAAGAAACGGGAGCTGACAACCCAGCTGCACCGCACTAAACAAAGCTCGCTGATACATGAATCAAGTCTTCAGACAAAGTTCATTGGACCGGTTTCCTGAAAAGACCTGAGCTGACAAGCACCTGCTACAATCTGAGACTTTTTCTGCACAAATTTAGAAGGCCCGATAATCTGAGCCATGATTAAAAAAAAAAAAAAAAGAGCGAACTGTTTTCCAAAGTACTGGTTCCTGTACTCTTCCTCCCTCTCTCAATTTCCTTGAGTCTACAGCAGCTCCTCCCCTGCTGTTCCATCACCACCAAATCAGATTGAGAGTCATAGATCACCAGAGACTCCACAATCATCTAAATGCAAATCGGATGCCATCTATTAGCCTTTTACAGAATCAGTTTAGATTGTGGAGAAAAAGACAGAAGCCTGGATGTGATCTTTTTTCTACCCGACTTAACAGAAAACTGACACAAACGTGTACTTTAACCGCGACTCGGAGGCACTTTCACAAGCCTCAGCTCAAATAAAAAAACCTGGAATATAAAGACTAAAACCAATAAACTCACCACCAGAGTTGGGTTGAAATGCGTCCATGGCGTCTACAAACACAACCTCTACCCTGAGATATTACTGATGCAGTCTTTGTTTTTGTGCACCGACACAGACATGTTTGTGCTCTGCGATGTTTTTGTGCCGTTGTTACAGATGATGGCGAGCGTGGATGAATGCGGAAGAGAGTAATGGGTAAGGGTGGTGCATCTCTGCTAATTAAAGGACGGCGAGCGAGCAGATGAGGACCGCTTTAATTTTTCATAGGTGACACTCTTCCCGGGACATTATGTGGCAGCCTTCAACGTACACAGCATTCGGAGAGGCGTCAGCTGACAGCTTTTCTAATGAAGGGCCGGGACGACGAAATGTTGTCTCCATTTGCTGTCAGATCATCTGCCCAAACACGTCAAAACATTCGCCCTGTTGTTCTGTCTCCTCCTCTGATGTTTGCCTTTACTTTTCCATGTCAGTACACAGATGTAGTCGCTGTCAAAGCCCATCTTCAGGTAGCAAAGCCCAGACGGCAGCCTTTAGGGAAACTATTTACCTGTTGTCTTTCCATCCAGCTGCTTTTACCCTTTTCACATAATAGAAACTTTGATAGAAGAAAGTAAAACTGATACTAAAATCATAGAAAAAACGAAAAAATAGATGCTTTTAAAAGGTCACTTGGAGTTCCTTAAGGTTGTGGGTCAAAACTACTGAAGAAAACCTAGAATGCTTCAGATGAACCAACGATGGAACCAAAGACTAAAGAGTGGAAGAAGTTGAAAACAAACCAAAAAAAAAAAAAAAAGAGAAGCTTTTAAGAGACAAAGGAAAGCAAAGGCAGCAGGTTTAGGCTTAAAAAAAAGCCTAAAGTAGTTTGTTAGAATCTGTGACAATAAGAACCTGCTCTCTGTGCACCAGCCCCTCCCAACCCACGAAAACGAGGGTCCTCATATTGTGACATCACAAAGTGAGGAACTGCCCCCTCCAGGAAGAGTCTGCGCTGCCCGCACCTCCCCATAGGCTAACAGACACACCCACTTTATCCTTGGAGCCAGTGGTGATCGATCGACTAAAATGCTTTCATGTTCTTTAAGCAATCTGCACATCCACCTTTGTAAAAGTAAAGTTGACGACATGAAATGGGCGACACCCACAAGGAGAGAAGGGCGCCTCAGACATCAAGCTGCCTTATTTCCGGGTAGGAATATGAGCTGAAAAAATAACAAAAATTGTCCTTTAGGGTGCTCTGCAGGTGTGTTTTTCTCTAATCACTGTTGTTATTTTTACTATGTCATGTATTAAATAATTTACTATTTTAATTGTTTTATCCTTTTTAGTTGTTGTGTTGAGTTTTTAATGAAGGGAGCTTTTTTCACTGCATCCAGAATAGAATAGAATAGAATAGAATGCCTTTATTGTCACTGTACACATGTACAATTCACATCACACACACATGCAGTGAAATTAAAGCCGCTCACTATTCAGTGCAAACATACAAGAGAGAAAAAAAACTCGCAGAATAATATAATAATAAAATAAAATAATTTCTCAAAATGAAGGGCACAATTTACAAATTACAAACTACAGAAGAACAAAATCTACAATAGAAATTTCTGCAGAGAGGTAGTTATGACAGACACAGAAGAAGCCTGCTGTGTCCATGAATGCAGAGATATATTGCACTTAAAGTATTGCACATGATGGGATGGTATTGCACATATTGGGATGGTTTTTGCATGATGGGATGCGCATAGTGAGAGAGAGAGACATGGGGGTGGAGCTGTCAGTGACCGTGCATGTGGGAGTTCAGGATGGTTATGGCTTTTGGGAAAAAACTGTTTTTAAGGCGGTTTGTCCTTGACCTGATGCACCTGTAGCGCCTTCCTGAGGGCAACAGGTCAAACAGTCCAGAGCCAGGGTGGGAACTGTCTTTTATGATCTTCCCAGCTCTGCCTAGACAACGGGAAGAATAGATGTCCGACAGGGAGGGAAGAGGGGAGCCGATGATCCTCTGGGCTGCTTTGACTACCCTCTGCAGTCTCTCCCTGTCCGCCATGGTGCAGCTGCCGTACCACACTGTAATGCAGTACGTCAGAAGGCTTTCTATGGACGTGCGGTAGAAGGTTGTCAGCAGGCTGGGGTCCAGATTGTGCTTTCTGAGGACCCGCAGAAAGTGGAGTCTCTGCTGAGCCTTCTTGATGACCTCTGTGATGTTTTCTGTCCAGGAGATGTTGTTGGACAATACAACACCCAGAAACCGGAAGGTGTGGACCCTCTCCACACGCTCTCCATTGATGTAGAGGGGAGCTGGGTCGGTGCTGTGCCTCCTGAAGTCCACGATGATCTCTTTGGTTTTCTTGGTGTTCAGAGCTAGGTTGTTGTCTGAGCACCAAGCTGCCAGCTTCAGGACCTCCTCCCTGTAGGCTGCCTCGTCTCCCTTCGAGATGAGTCCAACAACTGTGGTGTCATCAGCAAACTTCACGATGAGGTTGCTGTCGTATTGCGGACTGCAGTCGTAGGTGTAGAGGCAGTACAGGAGGGGGCTCAGCACACAGCCCTGTGGAGAGCCAGTGCTCAGCGTGCGTGTGGGGGAGAGGTGGGGGCCCAGTCTCACTGCCTGGGGCCGGTCAGTGAGGAAGTCCTTTATCCAGGCACATGTGAGGGGGGGCAGGCCTATAGTGTCCAGTTTCCTGATGAGAATGTCCGGGATGATTGTATTGAAGGCAGAGCTGTAGTCCACAAAGAGCATCCGGACATAGCTCTGCTGCTCCTCCAGGTGGCTCAGCGCTGCATGCAGGGCTAAGGCGATGGCATCCTCTGTAGACCGGTTTGTACGGTATGCAAACTGGTGGGGGTCGAGGTCTGGGGGGAGGTGATCGTTGATGTGCCGAAGGACCAGTCTCTCGAAGCACTTCATGATTACTGGAGTGAGTGCCACTGGACGGTAATCGTTGAGGGTGGAGATGGGAGATTTCTTCGGTACTGGGATGATGGTTGCAGATTTTAGGCAGGAGGGTATCACTGCCTGGGCCAGGGAGAGGTTGAAGATTTCTGTGAGGATGGGTGCGAGCTGAGGAGCACATGCTCTAAGCACTTTGCCAGGAACCCCGTCTGGGCCAGCTGCCTTTCTGGGGTTCACTGCTAGGAGCGCCTTCCTGACGTCATCCTCAGTCACAGTTAGTGGCATGACTGGAGAAGGAGAAGAAGGAGGAATGGAGCAGGATGGGATTGAGGGTGGGGGTGGGGCGGCAGAGTTCTGTTGGTTTGGAGCTTCAAAGCGTGCAAAGTAGTTATTCAGCTCCTCTGCTAGCGCTGCACTCAGATGGTCTGCAGTTACTTGACATCCCCTGTAGTTGGTGATGTCATGTATGCCCTTCCACACCTCACGCGTGTTGTTGCTGGACAGATGGGCCTCAATGATCCTCCTGTGGTCCAGCTTAGCCTTTTTGACCCCCTTCCTCAGGTCAGCACGGGCAGCTCTGTACAGAGCTCTGTCGCCTGACCGGAAAGCAGCGTCACGGGCTTTGAGGAGTTTGCAGACTTGGGTGGTCATCCAGGGTTTCTGGTTAGGGAAAACCCGGATGCTTTTGTCCACAGTCACATTTCCGATGCAGAACTTGACGTAATCCAATACAGTGCTTGTGTGTGTTTCCAGCTCCTGGTGGTGAAACATATTCCAGTCCGTCTGCTCAAAGCAGTCTTGTAATCTGCTGAGTGCATCGTCAGGCCAGGTCGTTATGGTTTTTGTGATGGGCTTCCTACTGCGTCTGAGGGGGGTGTAGGTTGGGGGTAGCAGGAGGGAGAGGTGGTCTGACTGCCCGAGGTGGGGGAGGGGGATGGCTCTGTATGCATGTTTGATGTTGGTATAAACATGATCCAGAGTGTTTTCACCCCTCGTGGCACACTTAACATGCTGGTAAAAATTCGGCAGTACAGTTTTCAGATTGGCCCTGTTGAAGTCTCCTGCAATAACGTGAACGCCGTCAGGGTGGGCTCGTTGATGTTCGTTTATGATGTTCAGCAGGAGAGAGAGAGCTTTGTTTGTGTTTGCGTCGGGTGGAATGTACACAGCCGTTACAATCACAACGGTGAACTCTCTCGGTAGGAGGAAAGGCCGGCATCTAACAGTCATGTACTCCAAATCAGGAGAGCAGAAATTGTTTATAATTGTCCCATTGTTACACCAGTTGTTGTGTATGTAGACGCAGAGCCCCCCTCCTCTGCTCTTACCGGAGTCTTTTGTTCTGTCCCAGCGTAGAAGAGTGCGGCCTGCTAGCTGCATGCTAGCGTCGGGTATCCCCGGGTGTAGCCATGACTCGGTGATGATCATTACACAGCAGTCGCGCACATAACGGTTGTTAGCGAGTTGTAGTTGCAGATAATCCATTTTGTGTGCCAGGGATCTGGCGTTGGCAACATATAGGCTCGGAAGAGGTGGCTTGTGCGGTTGATTCTTCAGCCTTAGCATAGCTCCAGACCGGCGGCCCCGTTTCTGCTTCCTCTCCCTCCGCCGTCTACGGCGCCTGCGAGTGCCGACAACAAGCCACGGAGAGCCCGCTGGTCTGGCGATCTCGGCTGGGATGTCGTGCATGTAGAAAAAGTCGTCCGAGACAGATGTCTGATGTTGCTTTCCTATATCCATGAGGTCCGAACGTGTGTAAAGTAGGTTCGCAGAACCGATAGTCCTCAAAAAAACAGAAAAAACATACAAAAACAACAAAAAGTAGCACTGAATAGGAGAGCCGTAAGCCGCAGCGTCCTTGCGCGCCGCCATGATCTTGTCAAAGACAAATATTTCACAGAAAATTGACAAAGTTCTACCAAACATACAGTTCCTTTCACTAAACAAGATCATCAACACTATTAAGTAATTGATTAAATGACTGTAAATTGATGAATTAACTTTGTGTGCAACACCAGGATATTTCAATGCTTTGTCTTTGGTTGGAACTTAAAGACTAATGGGAGAAGCAAAATTATGAGAACAGAGTGAATTTGTTTCAGTGTTGCACAAACACCTGGTCAAATCTGGGCTAAACACCTTCTGGAGTTCACAGAAATGTTTCAACTCAGTTCTGGATTATAATTCCCAGATGCAAAGATGGTTATTTGAGAACAGAACAGCTGAAGATGGAACGGCCGTCTGGAGTAAGATACGAGGAATTTTGTGTGGTTTTCAGGACACAGCTTAAAATGAACCAGCTGTAGATTCCCATGGAAATCTTACATCTCAAGATGTATGTGTAAATTTATATATATATTTTAATGAGAATCTTCAATGAATAAATCCAAAATATTTTATAGTAAATCTCATCGATGAAGATATCCAACATGATTGTGATCGTACTACATCCAGCCTCACCCTCGCCTAAAACAGAATAATCTGAATTAAATATTTCAAAGTTCAATTTCCCTTTCAGATTTGTATTTGTATTATCCTAACATATCTTTATGTTTAATGTCTGTATTTACATAAATATATATAATATAAAGTCCAATTTTAAATGTTGAGCAGCTGTAAGTGTGCTTGGTGTTGGATTTGGTATCAGTCTGCCCAAATTTATTTAATCTTAAATGTATATTCACAAAGAAAATGCAAATAAATGTGGCATCTTAATGCATAATAGGTAGTTCTGATAAAAAGCAAGATGCTTTTATTATGAAACCTAACAGTTCCAATGTATCTTCGAACTTGATCAAGTACAAAAAGTTTTATTATAAAATGTTTTTGTCCTAAAAAGTTTTTTTCCAAACAGCTGCCATTGAAAAAAAAAAAAAGATTTAGGCTGTAGTGTCCTTACAGTTGAATTAACTGGAAAATGAAGGAATAAAAAGGTGACCAATGTTAAAACCTCTGTGTGTGTACACACAGCATGCATTCATGCATGTGAGGCTGTTTTTCCCACCGTCGATTGGTTCAGAGGCCAATGTCGAGTGGCTTTACAAAGCAGCAAATCTGCTGGAGAACGGTCAGCTACAAGGACTGAAAGGAACCGCTTTGACAGACCTTCAGAAAACCTGTGAAACATTTATGCAGGGACGCTTAAAAAAGACTCTCCTACGTGTGATTTCTCAACAGGAAAAAAAATAGTTTGTGCACAAGATTTCAGAGCAGCAGTGCAGCAGCCTTCCAAAGGAACATTACTGACCGATGGTGGAGCATTTAAGGTGAAATGTTCTCGATAATTGTTCTTAGAAATAGCTGCTCTGGTCTGCTGCTCTGGTCTGGTCTGCAGGCCGACGTGAGGCAGCAAACAACACTGTTTGTCAGCTTGAATCATTGGAGCGCCTAGTGCATGCTGCAGCTGCAATGATTCAGTCCAAAGGAATTTCCTTTGGCTGTTTAAACACTGCCTGCATGTAACGGGGCCCAGAACATTAAACAGCATCAAATTAAAACTATCCATAACACTGATCAGAGATTGAACACAGGAACAGCAGCAAATGTCTGTTGGTTTAACATCTGTTTTTATTACAGCATGGCAGTAATAAGTAGAGCAGCTCATTAATAGTCTAGCCTGCTTTTATTTTATTGTTGTGTTGTTTTGTAGAGAATGCCACACAACTGTAAACCATTTAGTGACTTGAGAGTGAAAAATACGCTGAATGTTATTAATTTGGCCGTCTTCGCTGTAGCACTTCCTCAACCGTTTGTTCCCATGTGCTGGAGCTGTTAAAGAAACAACTCGGTTCCTTGAAAAATGAGCAAATGTGTCCCCAGTGCGCAGGGCTCATTGAACAAATCCTTAGCAATTTGAAAAACAGTCTGTGTCGTCTCCTGTTTGCTGACTTTGATGAATTTCTGCCACATCAAGCAGCATAAATTCAGACTGATGTGTCACTGATACACTTTACAACCTGTTATCTCTAAGTATGACGTGTGTAGCAGATGCTGAAAATGATGTCAAACATCAATTAATGTGGCTGTAAATATCACACAACACCTGCATTATTCCTAAAAAAGAATAATGAGGACAATTAAGGTTAATCCACTGTTTTATGACTTTAAAGATGCTGGAAAATACTACTGTTGTCATAGTAATGACGAGCCTCTGAAGGACATTTTTAGTTCTTCCTTTCAGTCCATTTTACCGATGCGTTTGACAAGGCTTCCTTGAATGCATGTGCCTCGTTATGTGTCTTTGAGAACTTCTGGAATAAAAGGTTCTTTTTTATCAAAATTCACAGGAAAATTAGTGGCAGATGACATTTAAGGCGGTCCAAACAACGATCGCTTGGGCAGCCTGGTGGTGATCTTCCATCGCTGACGTTATGTGGGCCGCCTGTTTGCTTTCCCGTCCGCTGTCTTCCCTTCAGTCAAACCGAGCTGCGGCCTGATGGGTTTCTCCATATCCATCCATTGTTTTAAGGTTAATGGTTCACAGGATGGTGCCCAATTATCCAGCGCTAGTTTACACGCCTGACCAGGCATCTTGTTAACGCACAACCTCAGAAGTGGAGCCGTTTCTTCAGCCTCATCCACCACAGCCCATTTTCTACCAACAACTGATGCACTGCTGGCTGAGACAGCAGCAAATTACACCAGTGCTTCATTCGGGACATCGTTTTACAGTAGATGCTGTTTTTTTCTCTCTTTTTTTTTAAACAGACTCAGCTTTCTTATGTTTCTTGTAATTAATAAACTAAGTTTGGTAATCCTAAAACTCCTACACCAACCCATTATTGATAAATAATGGAACCTGTCGTCATCGATCGACTGGCAGACTACATGTTTGGTGACATTATTTCATGTGCAAGGCAATAACCGTGCATGAATGTAATACTCAAAAAGGGCAGTCTAAAAACTGTCATTACATTGGACTCTCTCTGACTTCTCAAGTTCAAATCGTGCATCGGTTGGGCGTCTGCTGTCATGTGGTCGTTGTACTCATCCATCGTGGTGAAAATGGAGATGATTCACAGGTCCATCTTTGTTCCAACACGTATCTGCGGTCATGAGCTCTGGGTCACGATCAAAATAAAAGAGGTTCTGGATTCAAGCAGTTAAAATGAGCTTCCTCTGTAGGGTGCCTATGGCACTCCCTGAGAGATAGAGTGGGAAGCTCAGTGACCCGGAGAGAGCTTGGAGTGGAACCACTGCTCCTCCACATCGGGAGGAATTCTTTGAGATGGCTTGGGCATTTGGTCTGGATGCCTCCCTGGAGAGGTCTTCCAGACATGTCCCACTGGGTGGAGACCCCAGAAAATGCCCTGGACATGCTGGTGAAAACATCATTGGCTGGCCTGGGAATGCCCCAAAGGTCTCCCCCCAGAGGAGCTGGAGGAAGTGGCCTAGGAGAGGGAAGTCTGGGTGTCTTTGCTTCGACTGCTGCCTGACCCTACATAAGTAAAAAAAAAAAAAAAAAAATGGAAAGATAGATTCTCAACGTCAAACCAACATTTATCTGTTCAGTTAACAGCTCCTCTAATTTGTACAAGACGTCTCCATTACTTAATTCACATAAATACATAATGTGCTGTATAATGCCGACTTTTCACTCATCCTTTTGAACTGAGAAAATAAAGGCTGCATGTCCGAAGCAGCCCTCTTGACCTCTGCTCCTTCCTCAGAGGACTCCGGTGACTGAACCGCGGTGAGATCAGGGCCTGTTTCCACACAATTATCTCTGCTGTTCGGTGTTTTCATGAACATTTCACGGCCTGGATGTTCGGTTACATCCCTGAGGAAGATGCTGGATGAAGCTCAAGAGGGAAATAAGAAAATAGAGGTATTTTATATATAAAGAACACCAAGAGGAAGGAACTGTTATGTAAGTAGAAAAATATACAGCATAGCATTAGAAGGTACAGTCACTATTTAGATTATAAAGGTAATTTGGTAAAGTCATGGAGAAACTTCTCTTTTTGTTTTGCAGCTAAGCTGTCTTAGAAAAAGTAAAAAAACTAAACTAAACTAAATCTAACATGAAATTTTTTCAAAATAAATGAAGCTGAAGTGTTAATATCCAGCAAATATCTTATATAACTTATTTGTCCTGTATCTGCAGTTGTCTGTACAGTGTGGTAATAAGAGGTCTTGCCTCACAACAAGAAGGCACTGGTTCAAATGGCTTCCTTCTGTGCAAAACGTGCATGTTCTCCTCGTGCATGTGCAGGTTTTTTGGGTCTTCCTCCTAGTCCAAAAACATGCTTCATATGTTATTTGGTATCTCTAAATTGCCTGTAGGTGTGCATGCACCTTTAAAACACAGGTTATTTCTTCAACCCAAATCATGGGTTGTTTATGTTGGGATATAAGTTTGAGTTGTTTTTTAGAGACATTCTAATATTTTGGGTTATCTTTGTTTCATTTTAACACAATTTATGTTTTTCAGTTTTTTTCCTGAGTTAAAAAAAACCAACAGAAAAAAGTGTCAGGTGTGTGGCCTTTACAACGGACGTGGGATCTGTTCAGGAGGAACTCCGCCTTCACCCAACAGTAGCTGTGTTGGCTCCAACTGCCCCGACCCCAAAAGGGATTCTAAAGATGGATGGATGTTTCAAAACTACACTTCGGCTTGGAGTAGATCCACAGCTGAATCCAAAACTCTGGGGAGTCCTGCAGACTCCGTTGGAGTGGGTGGTTTTCCTGAGAGTTGGCTTCTTTCTTTAATAAAACAAAAATTGTGAGCTGTGGTTGTTTTACAGTACTTTATAAATACAGTTTATTTCTCAATAGTGTTGTGGAAGTCAAAGAATTTCACATAATTCTTCAGTGCTTTCACACTGTCCTTTTGAGGATGGACAGAGCCTGTGTGCATCACTAAAACATTTGAGGGGTTCAGCATATGTGGACATAAGCCAGCTTTTATTTAATTTTTTTTATGCGGCGTAGATGGGCACTAGTGTGCATAGAAGTGGAAGGGGGCTCCTTCTTAACGGCCTCTGGGCTTCCGCTGAGACTGGTGATCCTCAACAGGTGGCTTAGCGAGGCAGACTGTGGTGGAGCCGCTCCTGGTGGGACCAGTGACCGCAGAGAAGCATGAAGTGTGATGGCAGCTTTGCTGTTCCATAGCAGAGTTTGATAAACCTAAAGGTGTGGTGGTCATCTGTAGTAAAAGTGCCTGGAATGTTTGGATTACATTTGTTTAAGTCCTGTCCTCCTCGAATAGCGTGAACATTTACACAATCACTGCACTGACAGCAACACAAAAAGCAGCACAGGGAAATCTCCTAAAGAGTGAAGCATTTGTTCCCGCAGTCGCGGCGTCCATGGGAGCCGCTGGCATCCAGCAGGAGAGTGGGGGAGCAGAGTGCTGGTGGCGGGAGGTGACTTTTTTCTGCTGCCCACCTTGGCACGCCACTAGCTTGTCTTCAGATCAGAGCTTTTGCCATGAACCAGAGGTTGGCAATGAATCCAAGTGGCCGGGGGAGATAAGGCAGCCTCTGGGACATTACAGATGCAGGCATTAGCCGAGCGGAGATTTGACGGAGAGCAGGGCAAGCTGAAGCCTTTGATAATGCTGCTGATGTTTACTGCCACCACTCAAGAATTGGGCATCTGCTCCGCGCTTGAGAGGCTCCCGACTTGTACGGACTTGTAGAAACACAAATGCTGCAGAGGCACAGAGAGGCCAGATATTTTGATCAGCCGTATTCTTCACTTCGCTGCTCCTCTCATGGGAACCAGGAGCCCAAACAAAATGCTAAAAAGGCTTCATATAAAACCAAATAACTCAATTTTGAAATGTTTATATTATGTGTGATAAGGATTTTTAATCCAAACACCATTTAGTGTTCATACACAACATTTCTGCAAGGCTCATTGAGGAGCTGCCCCCCCATGTCATTTTTTATTCCATCTTACTGACACACAGGCAATTCCCGCTGGATTGCCAACATGCCACAATTTCAGCTCCCCGCTTATCTGACAGTTACAGTGCCTGTCCCATCATGAATCTAACATTTACTGTACCGCGGTTCTCCCCCTTTGCTGCCTTCAAGCGCCGCTGCCATTTACTATACCAGCCAAGTCTGCAATGCAAAGGGACAACCCTGACCACGAGGGGGAGGGAGACGCCTGACAAAGTGCTGGCTGTCACTCCACAGTGTTGTTTCTCAGGCGAGTAATTTCACGGCTGGAATAATCATTAAATGTTTCAAAGAAAATACGATAACCCCGTGTTATTCAATGTACGGGAGGCCTTCGTTAATTAAAAAGCTCACGGTCAACCAGTTGAACCTAATTCACAGACAGATTCTTCTTTTCTGAACAAACTCCAAGTCATGAGAAATTCAGAAATGGTAAATGTTCAGATTATTAAACAGGACTTTTATTAATATTATTGTTGTTTTTTGTGGAAGATATTTGGACTGACAACAGCAAAAAAAAAAAACTCCACTCTTTAGATGCTTTAAGGGTTAAACAAAAATTCTTCCTCAACCAGGAAAAAGCTGGGTGATCATTTATTATAATCATGGAAAGGAAAAAAAAACTAATTATGTGACCTTTTTTATAGTTTACTGATTGAAAATAAATCAGGGAAACACAATTACACACTTAGTGCCAACCTGAACCTCTAATTCATTTCTCAGGCTGGCCAGTGGCTCCCCAAATTAAATACAGTGATTCTCTTGGTCTCAACCTCTATTCTTCATGGTTTCAAGGTTTCATTTAATATGCTTCATCCACAAATTAACAGGATGTAATTTGAAATATGGAAAAAGGCAAATGATGCAGGGTCACATTTGGTGTGCGATGAAATACTGTCCGATTCATTTTAGGGTCTCTTGACTAATCATGCACAGTCAAGTGGTCCCTGAACGAGAACCAGACGGAGGAAGATCCATCTCTAAAGCTCAGATTTATTTCTAAAATATAGTTCAAAAACACATTAGAGGGTTATGTCATCAAAACGTTTTTTAAAAAGAAACTTTTTTAGCGTTGGCAAAAGGGAATAGGACTCCGTCACGTACATGGTGTGCATGCACCTTGTTCTGAGAAAAAGATCATTTTACTAAAAAGGAACACATTTTTGTATGATGTTTAAATGAATGATAACTGCCTCTCTATTCCTAATGACAGTAGAATATTATTTTGTTCTGATTTTTATTGCATAATCTTTTTGTGAAGCCACAGTGTTAAAATAAAGTGTTGTTTCTGTCCATGTGCCTCCTCTTCATCGATTCTTCAGCGTCGGTCTGCATATTCTTCCTGCTCCTCGGGATCGCCTCCTTTTTCGCTTCTTTCACACAAAAGGATTTAAAGAGTGTCTGTAGTCATAACTCTTACATGAAGGAATTTGGAAAGAACTGTGTTTTGGTGGTTGGCCATAACTTGACCCGGCGCCCCTTTGGCCCCCAACTTAACCCTCAGATTGCTTAACATGTTGAGCATTGAGCCGTATCTCACTGGTCTACTGCTAATTACATTTGATACAGATTTTTTCTAAAAGTAGCAGCAGTTTCTTCCATGTTTAATCAAATGTGAACATTTTCAGTAAATTAATCAGAAATGCTTTGCTTCTGAGTCCAAAAAACAAAACAAAACAACAAACGTCTCTGTGACAAACATTCTCCAATTATTCACAAATCATGTGAATCCCTGTGAATGCATCGCACAAATGTTGCACAAAGATTTTGTCATACACCAGTTCAGTTCGTTTCTTAGTGAATCTTCTTACTTCCAGATCTTTCTCAGCTCAGATAAGGCGTTAGAATTACAAAATGACATCCCGGCTTTTTTTTATATGTTTAAGTGTTTATAGCCATAATTCATCAATAATAATAAAATATTAGAATATCAAATTTTTCATTGTTTGATATTTCATCATTGATTCTTTGGGATCTTGTCCTGTCCTGCTAGAACAACCTGGTGCACAGATGTTACCGGGCTGCAGACCGGTACTGACTGTGAAATGACGGCCTACTTTTTGTTTCTACTTTTTTTTTTTTTTTAGCTTCCACTATTTACAGTTATGGATGAAGAAAAAAACATGAAATCCAGAGGACCAACAAAGTTTAGAGCAGATGTTTTACAGAGGATAAATGAGATAAACCTTTTCCTCAAGTTACTAGACACTGGGGGCTAAATAAATAAAACCAAAGTGGATGCTCACTTCAGCCTTGGACAGCCTGGTCAGTCATAGTATTAAATGAAAACGGTCTGTGGCCTAAAAAAGGTTGGAACACAGGAGGTGTTTATTTGCATAAACTCCTTCAGTCTTTTCTTGCATCACTGCTGCATTTGCCAGGTGCCTAAAGTCAGACGTGACAGAAAGATTTGTGGTTGTTTTGAAGGTGCTGATGACAATGAAACACAGTGGGTTGATTGACGTGACCACAACTCACTTTTGTGTGAAAAACAAAACAGTGTGTCTCTGACAAAATCTCCTCTTTTCTTAAACCTAAATTCAGGCTGTGAAGATGCTGATTTTTTTATTTTTTTTCCTTTACAAATTCGTTCACGGTTTGAGTACATATATTTTTTTATTAATAGCTTAGAAAAAAGTCCTAAAAACAAGAACTATTAATATCTATTTTGTGGATTTATTAACTGATGTGATTCAATATTTACACGTGTTGCAAGTGTTTGTAATGTGATCACAGAGCTCTTAATTAGGTTTAAGTAGTTTAGTTATGACTGTATTTGTAATTAAGCTGTTAAATATTTTTTCTTTCAGACCATTTATCTCAGAGTGAGACATTCAAGGTCTGATATTATTGATGACAACACTTTATGTATGTGGAGTGGGTAGTTTTAAGTTTTGCAGTTTCTGCATGAGAAATCAGACGTTTTGTGCACATTTCTAGCTGTGGTTGGATAAATCTGGTGCTTGCAATTTTCAATTGTTCATCAGTTTGTCTATGTAACAAAAAAAATAAAGAAATAATTACTAAAGATATTGTGCCGTATGGTTAATAAATATTTGCCCGGATGCCTGGGAACTCACAAGAAAGCTTTGTTTGTCCGCTGACTTATGCATGAAGCATTTGTCGCCCTTTACTGGGCTCCATGTGTTTGAATTATATTAAATCATGTCACAATTCAAAGCATTTTTTTTAAAGTGCAATGTTTGAAAACTACCCAAAGGGATGAAAGGTGTTTTTGTGCTCATGAGGTCTGGCTTTGCTATTACCATTAGAGACTACTGACAATGACGGCTCTCTTTCAAACAATTAGCAAACAAACCCAGCAGGAAATAATCAGGCAGACCTTTTCTGCTCATCACAATAATTACAGTCTCTGTCCAACACTGGCGACTGATCAACAATACCGTCATTTTACTGTACCACAAGTGAAATCAGGTAACACAAGAGAAAATCAAAAGTTTTTCTGGTCTTTTTTGTTTTTTCCTCCTTCATCTAATTAGTGTGGCTCTCCAAAGGCTCAGCAGTGCTGCCACCCTTTCTCTCCATTTTCATGAATTGTCATCACAAACCAAAATCAAAGCTGGCTTCCCAATCTGAAAACAACAAATTAAAAAGCATCATCAACCAGGTCACGAGACAATAGTAGATGATACAGTCTGTGAAGAACCTCGTGTTTTTGGCTAAATCACAGCTGAAGTTTTCTCTTGAAAAACTGCAGATTCATTTAAAAAAAAAACATTACTTTAAATACAAAAAAAGTTAAATATGAAGACAATTATGTAAAAATGAAATTGTTGGTATCCAATACAGTAACTTTTGTCATTCTTCAGTGGAGTTTAACAAATTGATTGTGTGTCAATCACAATAGACTTGTAAGAGTCTGATCCCCAGAGTGCTGCTAAAAGCTGCTTACACAACCTCCAACCCTCTGTAGTTTGCTGTGGACCACTTTTACTTTCTCTTCTTTCCTGTCCCTCTTTAATGCACTGAAAGGCTTTGGCCCGTCGCTCTCTGTCATCTCTTGACATATTTCTATTTAAAAACGAACCAATTCACTAGTTTAGGTAGAAAGTTAAAGAATAATTGTGGTTCTTTTGCTAAATTAAGTGATCCTAGCCTTGTGAGTTTGCAAATGAAAACATGTTGGAAGTCAGAATTCTGATGATTAAAGAAGGCATTCGCCATTACAACAGAACGCTGCCTTTGCTATTGCCTCACTCTCAACTGCCTTTATGGGTGGATCTTCAAGCAAAAAAATGGTCAAACCTGCACAGACTGGTGACTCTCACAAACATTCCCATTGTAAACACTTCGGTGAACTCGTCGGGAGAAAATGTTTAGAGTACAGAGTTACAGCACATTTTTCTCACAAGCATACTGCAGTCGTAGTGAACGCTTGTACAATATGTGAGGGTGAGGTAGGTGAGACGCAGGCGGGTCATACAGATTTTTCCTTTTTTCAATTCTCTGAATCCTGCAGACCGAACAAGGAGCCCGTTAGAGATGTTCACGTGATACGTGCACGCTCCTCGCTGCAGCCTGACTGTTAGAAAACATGTTACTGTTAATTATATTAACCTTCAAGCCCACTTTCTGGTTTCCTTGGTGTTTTTGCTGGGCTCACTGGTTATCTTCCGGTCAGTAATCCTGCACTCTGGTCTCCAACTGTTTTACGTCAACACTGACAATAATGATTAACCCTTGTTCTATCCTAGGCACTTTAACATTGGGAGGTGGGTCATCTAGACCCACTAGACAGAGCTCTGAACCTTTTTTCTTCAATGATTTGTGATCTTGACTGGTGTCATGGTAGGGAGAACACGTCAATGGAAGGGGGGGGGTCATCTAAGATAGCACAAGGGTTAAAGTCACATAGGTAACAGCAAATGATCCAGCGTCTTTAAAAACTTCAGTCTACAATTAAGTAGAGGGCTGGAGTGAGCAATCGGGCTCATCCAGCAAATCTACTATTATTTTCCCAAATCCCAGAACCTCCGACTCCTTTTTTTGTCACCATTACTTTGCGGCTCTGAGCCAAGCGGTCCTCTGAAAGCTCCCCTGAGATCCTGTAAACTATTCCAAATCAATTAAAGCCCCTTTGTGCCGGGCTGATCGGGGGTCCTTGTAGGATCCACTCTGCTGTTTGGTGATGGAATAGATTTAGTTATGACCACTTTTCCCTGTGGAGATTTTTTCTTCTTCCTATCTCTTTTCAATTGCACCACTAAGCTGGTAGTTTTGCATGGAATAATTAATGCCAGTGTCAGCTTTTTTAATTGCAGCGCTAATTTGGCGTTTGCTAAAGGAGATGGCTCCGAGGTGGAGGCAAAGTGTTTGAGCAGAGTCAGAGTTTCTTTTTTTGTCAAGGATAATGATATTTTAAAAACTGTAGTTAAAACACTGTTAGATTTCTTTCTCAACTCTGTCTGTCACAGTCATTTTTTATTGAGGGGGGGTCAATACAATCTGGTGTCACTCTCCACGTTCTGTACCCGCTTTGAAGTCACCGTTTTTTCTATCACCTCGAATGCCTCATAGTGTGAAAGAAGGTTGGCCATTTCAAAATCAGCTGTACGTGTCGGATCTGCGTCTGTCCTTCCTGCACACCTGAACGGGGGATTTTCAGATTAAAAGCAGCCTTTTAACAAAGTTGAGTTTTGGCATAAAAATATGGGCAGCAGTTCTGCACCGCATTGTTTTCAGAGTACTTTATTTCTGCCCCTTTGTACTAAGATTTGACCCCCACCACACACACAAAAACTCACCGGTGAAAATGAATTTTGGGTTTAGGTGTAGTGTACGACCACCCTAAAAAACTAATGATATCACAGCAGGATAAACCGTAAAAAAAAAAAAAAAGATGGGGGCCAAAATCTGTTATGGGAATCATAAAAAAACAAAATAACAAATGGAGGTTTTAAAGTTATTATGGGATGGCCACAGAACCTGCGGCTTGGCTGCAATTTTGTGGTAGATTTTCACATAAAGGGAAAAGGAAACTTTGTTTGAGAGATCTTCCTAATGAATTTAATTAATTCACTACATTACATTCACACACCGCCAGATTAAGTCTACAACCACAACAGAAGTTTCTTGGCTCAAGCTGGCTGAAATGATGTGACAAAATAGGAATTTTAGGAATATGGGCGTGGTTAACAGAAAACCTGTTGCTAAGGAAATCACAAAGTTTAGCTTAGCAGATTCCTGTAAAATCTACATAGATCTGTTCGTCATCCCCAGGCTATCGAAACATAAAATGGTTGCTATGGAGATAAAAGTAACACAAAAGCCACCATTTATTAATTAAAGAAAAAAAACATTTCCATCATGATTTTATTACATACAGCTCTGCAGGGTGGCAGGGGCAGAGGGGGAGAGTGAGGGGCAAGTAGCGGCACAGCCAGTGGGGGCGGGTCAGGAAGGGGCCACAAGGCTATTTAATTTTAGAATTTTATTTGGTTTCAGAAGCATTTTCACTGACATTACTGGAAATGTCTTTAGATTTTTCACACAGTCAACTGTTTTTTTATTGATTCTTGTTTCCTCTGGAGCAGCCAAATCCCACATTTTTTTTTTTTTTTACCAGCTGATAAACATGTAAAATGGAATGTACATGTAGCAGGAAGCCTATTTAATGTGAGACTACCTTTAGGCCAACATGACTTTTTTTCTGTACCACTCATTCCTTTTCAGAAGCATCTTGCCTGTGGCTCTGTTTGCCTGTAGCTGTTTTGCCCTTTGGGAAACATTTTCTCCAGTGACTGTTGCCAATCTCATACCTTACCTTCGAAAGGTCGGTGCCAATTCTTTGCTTGCAGTCAAAAATGTGCACAGCCCTTCTCTTGCATCCAGCTCACCTAATTATCCTGGTGCTACGAGGCATGTTAGAATATATTCTCTTTTCTCCTGCCAAGCCCATTTCCAGTCTCTGCACTTTAATTGGTCTTCATTATAAAGCTATATGAGGAAAACAAGGCCCAGGTGAAGACGGGCCTCTTTTTTGTTTGTTTGTACGCCTCATCCTGAAATTCTTGATGGTGTTTGTTGGTACGACTGCATGTAAAGCACATGTTTTCATGAATGCACCTCATTCCCACACACTCAGGAAAAGCTGAATACAACAGTTCCAAAGATGGTGGGGGAGGAATGCAGCAGTAGCTCTTTTTAAGATAACTCACTGACCTCCTATCTGATAACTGTTTGAGCTGGGACTGATTCATCTGTCTGAGCTGAAAACCACCTTTTAGACCGACGTTCGCTCTCCTGCTTTTGCAGCAGCCGCTGTGTGAACAAAACTCACACCTTAGCTTATAGCAAGCCTGGCAGCTGCTGTGTGGTTTTGTTCGGGGCAGTTTTTCAATGCTCTTTCAGAGAAGAACTGAAGCAAAAAGATGAATTGTGTTTGTGCACAAAAACCTCCCTGCCTTAAATGTTTGTCACAATGACAGACCTGAAGCAACTTTTGGCACTTCTTCTGTTTTTGTTGGTTTTCTATCCCCTCCCTCCTTTCATGTCCCCTCATTTTACCCCCTTTTCCCTTTGTTACCCCTGGTTTTCCTCCCGTCCCCGCCTAAACATCCCCCTCACCTACCCTCTCCCTTAAACTTAAATAGAGAATCCAAAAATTCAAAACAAGTTAAGCTTCAAACACTAATTATATCTGAGAGTCCAAAAATCACAACAAAAAAATCATGAAACACCTTTAGCATCAATGAATTCAGTCCAACAGCAGAGACTCTCACCTGTTTGCTCAGCTGCTGGACCGAACCAGTTCGGACACAACAACTCGTATTTCGTCGGTTTGAAACCTTTCAGTGACCGTTTCAGGATGGATCACTTTGTTTGTGTGTGAACTTAATTGTTGTTTTATTGTGTTCCCTTTAAAATTCTGAGGATAGTTTTCCTGGAGGCTGATCCACTGCTTCTGTTTGTGAAACTGCATTTAGCCGAGGATGGACGACTCTTTGAAAGGTGTAACATGGTTGAAGGTTCATCGTGTTTTCATTCATGAAAGTGAAAACTAACCCGGTTAAAAAAAAACAGTGAGGGCAGAAGTTCAACTTACATTATCTCAATCAAAGCCATCGTAGTATTTTCCACAGCTGTGATTTATGATCAACTAATGTTGAAACACAGACAAACAATAAATCAGTTATGTGCATTATTACTTTAAATATTAAGCAGAATTGTGTTTTTAGATTATTTATATTTAGCTTTTTGTCTTACTGTTGTGCTGAAGTACCTGACTTAAAAAAAAAAAAGAATGTCCACCTTCAGCAATGACTGTATGCACTCTATTTTATTTTACAATTTCATTTTGACCTCAATGTCAAATCTGTCGTTAAATAAAAGCTTTTAATAGAAAAGCTGGCCTTTAATTATATGTTTGCATTAATTTTCTATAAAAGACGTCAGGAAAAGCAGTGAAATAAAAATGTTGGTCTCGTTTCAGAGGTACAGCAGAGACTACTTTACAAACATGAAGTAGAGGCGTTTTACTCCATAAAATACAGTGTCTCATTAAAACCCAGCAAACATTTTATCATTTAACCTGGCAGAAGTACAAAGGCGACCTAAAAGCTCCTGCTGAAAGCATCGTGTTTGCTGGAGGAGGGCCGGAAAGCCCTGCTCTCCCTGCCACTGCTGAACAGCTTGGCATGAAGATGGCAGAGACGGGAACACGCATGTACAGATGGAGCACGGATCTTTGACTGTTGGAAGAAAGCTGCCAGAAAGTCAGAACAATCTCTAATCTTTTCATCAAAATCAAATTAAAAAGGTCTCGACTCCTCCTGAAAGTGAACTGCTACCACAGCGGATGGGATTCAATCATTCACTTTTACACTGATGCTTGTTTACCTCCACATTAATGACGCCAAAAATATCAGAAGTACAGTTTTCATGTGGAGGGATGACTTGTGTAGTGACTCAGGGTCAGAATATTCTGACATAAAAATAGATTTGCAATAACAGCATGTGCTTGAAGAGGCAGAGGAATCAATCTTAGAGTGTTTCTTCTTAATCAGCTGATGCACAGATCTGTATTCTTAAATCTGAAAGGATTCCACTCACTACAACTAATGTGGTAAAATCATCATCCAATGTGCTTCAATTGAAAAAGGTGAATCCTGCAGCTATTTCGACACTTTTATTGTTATCTGAGATAAAAAGCTGTGATCAAGTTGGAGAGTGTTTCTGCATTACTAGGAATACTTCCAGAACCACAAACTGATTCATCAGGATTTCACAATTTTGGATGAATTTCCACAATTTCAAGCAATTCCAAATATTTCTTCCAGTAACTTTGTACAATCATTCTGACTCTGGCAAATCATTTTCATTAGGAACAACTTCCACCATCAATCGGTCGCCATCGATTAGGTGCATTAGAGGCTCAAACATAAACATCATGGAATCCAAGATGGCTGCACTGGCATGTCACTGCTCAGAGGCCCCGGCTCAATCCAATCAGAATCCCGGGGATTTGATGCCATCCAGCTGGTATATTTTATTGCTCTTGTTAAAGCAAACATTTGTGAATTTCCTGGTAGGTTATTAACAAAGCAAAGTGGGATATTGGGATCTTTACTGAAAGAGCACCAAGGCCCATCAAAGCCTAGTGAGCACATTGTGAGTAAACCTGGGAAAAACATCAAATCTACCTGGAACTTTTATCTACCTGGACATTATTTCTGCAAAAGACAATGGTAGCAAAAAAAAAAAAAAAAAAAAAACCTGGAAGAGGTTAAATTATCTCTGAATGTTTTCTAAAATTACCAAAGTTACAAAACCTCAAGAGCAACATGAGCGAAAGAAAGAAGTAAACGAGAGAAGCTGTTTTCACCGACTAAACGAGGACCGAGGAGTCATCATTCGGAACAAAGAGCTCTCCGTCATTGGATTAAAGACGGAACATCGCAGCTATAAGAACTACAAATGAAGGTAAGAACCCTTTACAAACACTAGAACAAGTTCAACGTGCTCCACACCAAGCAAAGAACAGAGAACAAAGCCAGACAGTGTTGTGCAGCTAATGAATGCAAAATTCAAGTTCATATTAAGAAAAGAACTGGACCAATAGAAATGATTTCAACATGGACTGGACCACACAGGTATGCTGTTCCCAGAGTCAGAGGAAAACACCCGAGTGTCAGGCTTCACTTTCAGTCTGAAGTTGGTCATTTCTGTGTAGAACTCACTAAACAAGCTGCTATTATATGTTTGAGAAGGTTTTCCAGTTGCTCTCATACAAATGTAAAACAAAGTTTGCTTTAGTGTTGATCAAATCACAGTTTAATCAAACATTTCATTGATTTGTGTACATTTCTTGTGACCCCATAAACTTGGAGAATAACAAACTCTTGAGAATCTGTATGTCCTCCTGATTATCAAGTTTTTGACAGAACAGTTGCAACTTTTGTTTTGCTTTACTTTATTGTGTCACAAGAATCACAAACAAGGTTCAGGAGAAATATAGATACACGTCCATGTGTTAACATATTTATAAATGCATTTTGCAGAATCTCTCTTCATCCTGAGAATCCTCTTTTGGAATGTGATATTTTCACAAAGACGTTCGTCACAAAACGTCATCAGTGGCTGTTTTTGCAACAAGATTTCAACTAAATCAATCATATTTCTTTTGAAGGACCTGTGAATGATTTTGCTTTTGGAATATTTTTAATGCTAATAAAAAAAAAAGGGTGTTAGTGATTTACTTTATTCCAGCAGCATTTTGAGACAGCAAACAAATCCGCCACTCTTTCTGTATTTTTCCAAAGCGTTAGTTAAAGTTGAGCCTCATTTGCAAAACTGTTCGTATCTAAGTGAGTAAATTGATTTGGCTCATTAGTTTTAATGCAGAGAAATGCACTTCATTAAGGGGGAATGGAAACATAAGGAAGGCCAAATTCAGCTGTTCTTCATGGACAATATGATCATAAATAATAATTAGAGGGAAACAAATGCAGACTGCAGTGTGGGACGCATGGCAGACTTTTCAAACCCTTTGACAGAAAAGTAATAGTACTAGACGCGTGCACGGTCCCCTGACAGCTTGACAAGTTCTTCTATTTCCTAATGCAGGTAGTTGTTGGAAAAATGTGGTTCTGTGCACAAATGTTCTCTTTCAGGTCTGCAGGAACTTGAAACAGTTAGAAAAGAAAAGTCTGGGTTATGCAGGCTTACTAGACAGGATTAGATATTCTAGCGGTTGACCCACAATCAAGGAATGGAGGCATTTGTGTCTTGCAGAAAATAATTATACTGGCTCATTTTTAGTCATAAATTAGGATGGGCAGCAACATTAATAGTAAATCCAAATATATACAATAGAGGATACATTTTCCACCTTCAAAAGCATCTGAAACCTCAAATGTATTATCGACCGAAGGAAGCCTGTATTAAATATGTTTTACAGCGTGTCATCACACTTCAGTTTCTTATTAGTTTTACTACATTTCTTTGGGCTGCCTACCCTCCATGGCAGTTCATTGAGATGAACCAGAAAATAAGATCCTTTTGCAGCAGAGCACAGACAAAAAACAATGTTCAGGTCTCTGCCAAATCAGCCTTTTGCCTTTCCTTTGTTGCTCTCATTACAGACGTGACTGTTCTGTAATGAGAAAATAATGGACAGAAATTCACTGTAATGCACAAGGACTTTATTTAGTGTCTGTGCTGTCGCTTTGACATGCATGTTGACTCTTTCTTATTTCAGGACATGGTAAAAAAAACACTAAACTTTGCTATAAAAAGCTCAATGATACATTTTATTTATTAGTCCATTTTGCAGAGACTAAACGTTACAGAACAATAAAAAGCAAACAGAATAAAGGACGGCATACAAAGCAATCATCTGGAGATCAAAGGTGCAGCGTCCAGAAATCTGTGCATTATTTAGAAATGATGATGAGAGATTTAAAACAGGAAAATCTGCCTTTTAGGATCCACAACACGCATTCCTCTGACCTTAGAAGTCATAACTCTATTCCATGTCACACACTATTATAGACAATTACTCTGCTCTGTTATTGTTTTAATCAACAAATGCCTTTTGTGCTGTGATGATAAAATGCTGAATATTTGTAGAAACAAATCCGTTTTTCTTTCTTTCTGCAGATGTAATTTTCTGCTCTCTTTCATTACTGTACTTTCATTCTTTCTTTTTGTCACTAGACTTCTGGAGTAATTGCTGTTTGGATCAGAGGAGATGGAACATCAAAAGGTAATTCAGACATTCTCCACACATAAAATGAGAAGTATGCGGCGACCATGAAATAAAACATGAATTAAAACTGTGGAAAATTGGGTGATTGGATTGACCTTCTGGGAGGGCGCTTGACAATTTCTCTGCAGAAGCCTCGCTCACTCAATCATGAGTGGATATATAAGCTTATTTACTGTCCACAGCAGCTTTGCACTCTCTTAGTAATGGTTTACAATCTTGGCATTCCATTTTAATTTTGTTCTGACCTTTTTTTTTTTTTTTCTCCAATTTTCTTTATCTACCTGGTTATCAGTTTCATTCATTTTTTGAAAACTAAGACGAACAAATTCACGGAAATGTCCGCACTGGTTGGGATTATGTACAAAGTTGCTATAAATGAATTATTCTGAGAGGACTGCTTCTGGAAGACGAAGCTTCAGAGGCATGTGATACTCCTCCATCCATTGGAACTCACAAACGGGTAGAAATGAAGGTGGGAATGGAACCACTGATCAGTCCCAAATGTTCGCAGAATGGCTGTGGTCAGTTCAATTCTCTAAATGTCTTATTCCAGCACTGATTTCAAACAATTGAAGGATCCAACGCAGCACAACCCAACTCTGTCTTTTTTCAATTACTCTAAGCCCCTCTATCCTAACATAATGTGTTGGGGCATAACACTCACTCAGGGTGTTAAGAACGCATGGTGATTAATTATAAAGTTGAGGTATAAAAAGGCCGCCTTAAAGCAGCGAGAGATAACACAAAAGCCACATTCTGTCACTTTTGTAATGTATGCCGTTTTCTGTGGCTAGCAGGCATTATCTTACACAAACTGGCTGTCTCCGCCTCAAACCAGGTACCTGCTCTCCAGTGCTAATGTAAAACTCACTCTGACATTTATTTAAAATCCAATTTAGCTCAGGTGCTGGGGGGATATCAAGTTTGGATGGAGTTTTGTGTCACCTCTCTAATGAAGGAAGCAATGCAAGAAACTTAGAGACTGATGGATACGAGCAGATGTCAGAAAGTGATTTGACACATATTCCATCAATTTTCCATGTACCTGCGAGGTAATAAAATGTATGAATAAGTCATTTGGTAAACAGAGCGGCTTGTGTACCACCCAGAAATTGTCCTAAACCAGAAGCTAATAACTGCACATGAATTAAGGAACATATCAATTGAACAGAAGAGCATGTTTGACACAAAAAAAATGACCAATTTCATGTTTGACACAATGTTTTCCCCCAAATATGTAAAGAAAGGAGCGGTTTAGGATATAATATGGATAACTTGCTGATTTCATTTGGTGCCAACAAACAGGCATGTTAAGGCAAACGTTCCTCTCACCATAAAGAAACAGGATTATATGATTCTCCTTGTGGAAAATGCCAGAACTTGACAGAAAGGCAAAAAAGTATAAAGGTCTTATCTTGATGACCTGTTTGGACTGATATTGTAAAATATTGGCATTTTAATAAAAATGCCTCCTGACATTTCTGTCATTTTGTAATTCTTTTCTGTCAAAGTGACCTTTTCTTAGCCTCTGCTGTGAGCATTTCCTTGTGCTCACATTATCAAGATGCTTTGGTCTCTCTTGTGCACTTCAGTAGGAAAGAAATGACTTTCCAGATGCTTCAGAACTCTAATAAACTCCATATTTTACTCAATTATTTATAGTGGTAAATACTTAAAAGTATAGAAAATAATAGCCAGTAATTAGACTTGTTTAGCATTTTATGGATGAACTGCTTACATTTAAATTGGAGACTATCATAGTATTCTCCTTTTTTGTTGTTTTTCAGTCATCCAACGCTGCATATGAATCCGTTCTCTAATAACTCCTGTCTCTCAAATTAATCGGCAACATGACCTTTCCCGCTGCCATTTGTCATGTGAATAAAACTCAAAACAGATACAAGTGTGAAAGATGCCCATGCATCTGCGCGGGAGTTGTTGTCGTTCATCATATTGATATAAATCAAATGTTCAGCTCCAGATAAAAACACATTTTCTGTCATTATGGAGACGTTCAGGAAGCCGGTATTTGTCACCTGGTGGAAAGACGCGTCTCTGCAGGACAGATTCCAATCCACCAGCTGCTTGGAAACTAATTTAATTAGTCAAGCCCTTTAAAGCATCTTTAAACAAGACATCTGAAAAGCTAATAAGGCGTCAAACAGTGGCTGCATTTCATCCTTGAGGAAATCAGCCATGTCACGCTGGCGACCTTTAGAAAAGGCACTGGCTACAGTCTTATCGTTTTGCTGCGATAACTCTTGATCATGCTCACTTCCATGTGACTCCAATAATAACTTCCTGTGAGAAGAAAGGATCTGGTTTTGATGTAATGGCAGAGGACTGCTGTGATCCGTGTGTCCTGATTCATTAGAGAAGCTGATGGGAACCATCTTTAATGCTGTCTTTGTTTCCAAACACATCCTTTCAAAATTGAATAAAAAAGATGTGAATACATTAGATGGAATTTCATTGAGAAATGGCCAAAATGACCATGTCGGTCATTTGCATTTGATTCAATTTGATTGTATAGAGTCATTATTTCCCTTTCTAGCTTGCTTTTCTTTTATCACTAACTCAATTGAACTAAACTGTCACTGTTGTGATTTTCTAAACCTCAGAGATAAATCAAAACTGTCTTTTGTTTTCAATTTTTTTTTTTTTATAAAAACTGCTTCAACAACATATCTGACCATCAGAAAAGAAAGGGGGGGGAGCTAAATTATTGTTCATTTGGTGCAAAAAGAAGCTGGACTAACTCTGCTCAATGAGTCACGCTTTAGTCAACCAGAGAAATAATATATCATATTCCATCATTGCACCAATCCAATCACATTAACTGATAACAAGGGGAGCATGGGAACAGGTGAGTGGGATGAGGCTCAATTTCATCCCGTAAATAAGGGTGAGGTGTCCAGCTGGGGCCTCTGGAAACGGTTACATCAAGACTGACAGCTGCCAGATAGCTAACAAACTAGTTAGAGACAAAGATGACCCCAGATGTCTGAAAAAATATTTTTATTTATTTGAGAAATGGAAGCACAGTGGTGTCTCTGACAAGGTCAGAGTCGTATTCTTGTCTTTTTTTTATTTTTAAAGTTGGCATGTTTTTTCCAAGTTTGTTATTTTAATGCTATGCAGAATTATCTCTGCGTACTCTAAACTCTAGTGTTCAATTTGTTTTTATTATTACTAATTATTTGTGTATTTTTAATGACATTTTTTTAGGAAAGAAGCACAATTACTCTGGTGTTTTTTTACCAAATGTAGTTTTTGCCTTTTGACATATTTTTGGTGCCTCAATGAAACACATTGGTTTGCTGTTACTGATCAAAGAACAGAAGCAGAATAAAACTCGTAAGTGCTGCAGAAAGAAGCCTGTTTTAAACATGTTTTGGTCTTTCACCAAAGCCTTGTGGTCAGAACCGGAAGTGGGAAATAATTGATGCATTTGGAGGTTTTTGTTTGTGCATCTAGAGACGTTCACACTTCTAGCAAACCTTAAAGGATTCAAATAAATCCAGCATCTCTGGATGTTCTCCTTCTATAACAACCAAAAGAATCTTACAATTACATGTTTTCACTTGTGATTTTTGTCCGATTGTCCTCTGTCACATCTTCCAGAACCGTGGGATTTAAACGTGTCTGAATCAGATTATGATGGAAATGATACATTTCATAAAATAACAGATCAAACGTCTGGTTCGTTCTTGATTGTCTGGTAGTTTGGGCATCTCTGACAAGAAGAGGCGGCATCTCTTTGATCTGAATGAAAGACTTATGGTGTTCTTGCCTTTAATGGAAAGGCTTTTTAAATGTACTTTAGCATTATTCAGAAAAGTTTACAGACTGAAATTCTTCAAAATGAGTTTAAAATGGAAATTATGTTCAGAGAATCATATGATCTCAATGACCAACTTTTTCTTTTTTTGTTTGCCAGTCATGAGTTTTGTTTTTTTCAATTTTATTTATTTATTATCAACAGAAAAGATAATCACATAATATTTAGATGTTTTAAATTTAGATCTTTACAAAAAATATGCCGATACCCTCAAATCAGATGAGATAGTGGTTGGATTTCTATTGTCAGTTTTAATTTAGCTAATCTTTTTGTTTTTTTGTTTTTTTGTTTTAAATCAATTTTGTGTTATATAAAAAAAAATCAACTATAATCCATTAAACGTTAACACGTTTAAAGGAAGAATATTACATCATTATTTAGTGGAATAAGAAGAAATGGTTTCTGGCATCTTTCATGGAAAAAAAAAGCCGGAAGGAAAGTAAAACTGATGCCACACTATTGGTATATTAGATCTTGACAATTATTCTGTTTTTTTCTGGTGGTTTTTGTGTATTCATTTTCCTTTTTGTATTTTCTGTGTGTAAATCACTACCAGCAGTTGTTCTGTTCTGAATCCAGAGCTTTTTTGTTACTGTATGTTGTCAGTACTTTCTATAAAAGTTATGCAGGGAGCTTCAGAATTTAATGTTTTGATGCTTTGGAAAAATGAAACGCAGCAAAAACTGAAAGTATTATAGAAACTTGCCAAAAAAAGTACATTTCAGAAATGTCAAAGTTATAACTAGACTTCCTAACAGGGCACTGACCAGTAATTCATAAAATCCAATGTGCTCCTCGACGCTTTTCAAAAAGTGTGTTCCTAAACGTGACACTAAAGTGTGGGAGGAGCTACTGTCTAAAGCGTTAAGCCTTATCGCTACATGGAAGGATTGACTGTATGTCTTCTTATTTCATTTGCAGTGAAGAAAGAGATCAGGTTTGTTCATTGTGAAGTGTTTTACAGAAGCATTGGTATTCACATCTCCATGTCTGGGCTCATGACAGAGATTCTACCAAAACGTTGAGGTTTACCGTCGACGCCTGGAGCTGCGTCTGAGTGACGGACGCTTTCTGCGATCCTTCTGTCTCTCTGTGATCCAGTTTGATGATCTGCTGTCCAGCATTGGTAAATGGTGAATGGCGTATACTTCTATAGCACTTTTCTACCTACAAGGACAAAGCACTTTACAGTCACAGCATTAGCCAGAGGAGGGAAAAATAACTAAGAATAGGAATAAAATGAGAGGATCCTTTTTATTAATATCTCAACAAAAATTAGAAAAACATAAAGTTCAGAAGGAAAACGATCCATGTTGGTGTTGGACTCCACCTGCTGATCCCATCATTAACACAACAATGAACAAAAATGGAGTTCAAATTAATTTTGACCCTGACGAAGGCGGAAGGTATTCCACCGAAACTGTCGGTACGTTTATCAAAAACAAACCGGTGTCTGATAGAAAAATTATTTAAGTACTCAGTTTAATTTATACACACAGTACTTTATTGAATCTGAACAAAATTAGGTTGACGGAAATACTTCACCGCTGCCACTAGACCGCCAGGCCTGCAACACGAAACACAATACACGACCTCTAATCGCAACTCTACATTTACTTAGTATTGAAACTGGACGACTCTGCCACACAAATTGTGTTCGGTGTGAACATGGCTTAAGGGTGGTGAACATAAGCAGAAGTTCCCCACTCCTGGTGATTTCCAGATCCCCCAAGAAAAAAACAAACAAACCTCGATTTATCAGAAAGGACGCGGTGCAGACTTTCAGTTTGAATGCAGCTTCTGTTGGTCGGCTTAACGCGACATGCAATTTTTTTTAATATAGAAAGCATCAGGGTATTGTCTGACACGGAGTTCTTGTGCCGCTGCTTCCAAGTTAATATCCACACTTTGGAGAATCAGCACTGCAGTGACTCATTTACAGAAACTCCTCTCGTGTCACATCTTTCATTTTCTCCTCACTTGTCACCAATTTCTCTCATGTCTGCATTCTTTCATGAATATTAGTGGATTCTGCTGCTTATCCCAGGCAGAAATGTGAGGCCACTGGGTTCACACTGGTGTAGTACAGCTGAAAAGATTTCTTCCTTCAAGTATCACACTGTGTCCATAAAGGGATTTGATGAAAGTTCTGCATGTCACATTGTGGGCGCTGAGAGAAAAACTGTTTGTTTTCTCACACACATATGCTTATTTGATGTTCTACCAACTCAGATCCAAGTTAAAAGTTTTTTCCTCAATGAAAAGGGCCTTAAATCTGGCTAATAGTTGGAGCATTGGCAATGAATGAAGGAATCTACCATGTTTGGGTCCACATTCACTGAAGCGGCGTAAACGGCTGGCCTTGCTGGAGGTCTTTCCTCCTAGAGTAACGTTTGGTTTCCAAGCATTTATTTCATGACTGTAGATTGACCCTGAAAACGCACCGAGTAGATTTATTCCCTCTCTAGAAATATTGTCAAAAGCTGGTCTTTACTCTCACATACTGTTGACTCACCTCTATAGTGCAGCTTCTTCGTCCTGTTTTCACCTTACGATTTACAGAGAGATTAGTAATTTTCTGCGCTGGTTCCATGCTTGTGCTCGGAAACGCACCGTATAGAACGCCTGAGAGATGTGGAGCCTGTTTGTAGGAGTGATGGTTAAAGGTTAAGCTCAAACTGAAGATGCTGCTATATCTGTATCAAATGCTAATCATCTTTTTTTCTGTATTTTTAGCCCACAAAGTCTAATCAGTTTACTAAAATAGTACAAGTTTATGAAAAATCACGGTAAAAGCAAACAAACGGAAAAGAAATTGTCAATGAAGTAGAATGAAAAACAACACGGCAAAGCCCCTCAGGTAGCAGATAAGATGCTAAGATGTAGTGGATTTGTTCAATTGGACAAATTTGCAATTATCTAAATAATTAACATTGGCAGACAGTCCTTTTTTGTGTTGCAGTTAATCTGTTTTTGGTTTGTCTGTAGTGGAAAACTGGCAAGTTCTACCTCCTAATGGGATTTCCTCAAGCACTAATACACAAAATAGCCAAGTATTTCCCTGAGGCAATGACAAAGGGTTATCTGGGAAATGATAAGAGAATTACACAAGATGCTTTTGGGGAGCATCCACCACATTTAATCACATAATAAGTCATTTTAATTTGCTGATTCTCAGTCACGCATTAGTCTCATATTAATCTGAATATGTGTGTAAATAAAGCTCTAGCATCTGCATGTGATTGAAGGATTGGATTTTCATAAGCTGCTAGAAGGTGGCAAACCATTCCTGAGCCACACTGATGTGATTTGAATAAATAGCTCTTGTTTTGTGACTCAAAACGAAAGCAGGGACACACCCGCTAAAGCAAATCCATACGCGGTTACTGTCACATTCAAACTGAGCCCCGATCTTGTCATTTGTTAAGTTTTCAATTTTTGTGCAAAAATCACGGAAGGCAATTCCAATTGTTTTAATCCTTGGTTAGAAAAAAATATATAATTTCCTTAAAACCTAGGCCATATACCAAAATCCCACCAAACACCCACCGAAATGCAAGTTGTTTTTTTTTAGCAAATTTAGCAGATGGCAGTCGCATTTCACGCGGCGTGCAGCAACCGCGAAAGTTTTTAGAGTTCAAATTAAGCGTTTTCTGACGTCAATCAGTGGTCGCCCAGACACATTTGGAGGTTGTGTGGTGGCGTGCAGTGAAAAGCATAATGTGTCATTGTTGGTCTAATATGAACCACATTTTACAGCCAACTAAAATCGTAAAAAAAACAATGGTTACTGGATTTCTCATACGTACAGCACAGAAGAAGGAATATGATTATAAACTACATAAGGGAATAAAATTCACATCAAAGAAACTCTAAAAACATATAAGTGGCTTAAAAGTGATTGTAATGATTCCAAATGAAACTTTTACGGAATAAACCATACATTTCAAAACCGGAATAAAGGGGTCCATCGTTGGAAAGGACTCAGATTTAAAGCACTTCTGAGAAGAATCACTCCAGAGGGACCCACAACTGCAGGACACTCCACGCTCTCATTCACTGTACTTTAGAAATGGGTTTGCATACTTGGCTGTGCCTGATTAGTAATTACAGATGCCATAAATTATTTAACCAAGTAAATCTAAGTGAACACCTTGATCTCCATCAGGGGTCATCTTGTAACCCACTGCAGTGATTGTTTTAGAGACGCTTATTCCCATGTCACTGCCACATTGTCCAATTTTCCCTCTAGTTTATGTAATATTTTCTTTATGGCGCACAATCATTTTTTTTTTCTTAATTAACAGCAGGTTTGCAGTAAAACTAATAACCCGTCCATACTGGTCTACCAGATTTAACTAAAACTACAGTTCGACTGAGGCTGCAGTCAGATCGGGTCCTCACCTTCGCACACCTGCAGATGTTTGTGTTAGTCATCCGAACCGACTGGTCCTAAGATGCTAATCGAGGAACATGTAAGAAAAACAGAAATGTCTGGTGTTGGTTTATCCTTTTATTGTTAATATTAGGTCTCATGATTCTTCATGATGTATTTTAGGTGACTCAAAATAATAAGATCAATTTATCTATTTTTGTATTATTCAGATCACAATTTTCTTCAGACAATGCTAAAACCAGAAAATGGTAAATATTTTCTCTGAAGTAACTAGTTAGTATTTTTTAAAAGAAAGATTTTGTGCATTTTTAGGTCTTTTCTGTGCGCTTGTGTACAATGTCAAAGTAATTTAGACAAAACATTTTCCTTCACCTGATGGTCATCATTTTTCTGACCAGCTGTGATCATTTGTGGGGTTTATTCAGTCATATTGAAAGAACCAAAGGGATTTATTTTTCCTGTAATATCATCTGGATGGACTGTATTTAAGAAAGACGCTTTTGAGAGAAGCTCGGAGTCTCTGTGACCTTGTGCTTTCATGTCTCATCACAAAGAGGTCAAAGGCATTGAGGTAGATGTGTGTCCATCAACAGTTGGTGTCCTTCACAAAGCCGTGCAGTAAAGTGCGCCTGATTGGATTGCAAATATACGTGACTCTCATCTGTTCCTCCATTGAATTCAGTTTTTTATTTTATGAAAGATGGAAGGAAACCCGAGATGTTTTATGTTTCGTCTCATGAATTTCATTTCTTTTGATGAAATGATGCTCACGTTTCTTCGGGAGCTGAGAAATGAGGGGTTTTAGGAGACCGCTTTTAGAGCCAATCCCATTTCTGGCTTTTATCCGTCCAGTTAGCCCGACCTCTCCATTCTGCGTCTCTACATGAGGGTGGGGGGGTGGCAGGGCGGTCTTTTGAATGAAGCCCAAAGGCAGCAGTCCTGCAAAAGATCTTTAAGAGAAGATTGAAACGATATGACCTAAAGCAACAAACATAGTTGTAATAAATAATAATAATAATTTGACTTTATTCATCCCTCAATGCGGAAATTATTTCTCCACATTTGACCCATCCCCTGGGGGGAGCGGTGAGCTGCAGGCTAGCCGCACTCGGGGGGCGAGGACTGGCTCTACCTGCTCCGACCTGCTCTACCGCCTGAGCTAAACTGCCGCCCAGAGAACATGCTAAGAACATTATGTTCTGCTTTACCAGTCAATTAAAGAAGTATAGGACTCTTAGTTTTGTTTTATTATACCGTAGTCCAGGTAAATACTCCATTCTGATTGGCTGTAAGATGTGATTTACCACAGTGACAATAAACACACAGTAGTAAAAAAGAAGTTCCGGTCATATAGCTCAAATGTTCTACATCATTGCGCTGGCCTGAACGCTGGTTGGTAAATGGTAAATGGCGTATACTTATAAAGCGCTTTCTACCTTCTTTCAAAGGCCCAAAGCACTTTACAGTCACAGTCCCATTCACCCATGCACACACACATTCACACACACATTCCCACACTGATGGCGGCTCCGCTGCCGAACACTGGCGCCAACCTCCCACCAGAGGCAAGGTGGGGTTCAGTGTCTTGCCCAAGGACACTTCGACACATGGGCGTGCAAGGCGGGAATCGAACCTGCAATCTTATGATCATGGATCGACAGCCCTACCGCTGCACCACGGCCGCCCACACAACAGAAACTCAACATTACTCAGAACACAATGGACGTGTCCAAAAGCGAGAGCTGCGTCCTTCAATGGCCGGGTCCTTTGTCCAGCGGGTGGGCCGCAAGTGTCATCTGCAAATGTCCCATCACCTAGCAACCGTGAGTCCCAAACAAAGAGGAGGAGTGAACCAGGCATCAAGCTCAAAATGTTCCTGGCTTATTTGATCCAACTGTTAATCTTGGAGGTGCAATTATAAAAAGATGTAATTATTTCCAGACCGCCATTGTTGTCAGAAAATCTCCTGGTTTGGCCACAATGCATCTTGGGTTATGGACAGCTTAGAAGGAAACGCCAGACGAATCTTTGAAATCGGGGAAAAGACGAGCGTACTCGTTGGCCACATTTGAAGGAGGCGTTAAATTTGGACAGAACTTGTTGCGGCGCCGTGACGTAAGCAGCCTTCAAATGCAGCCAGTAAGAATGCAGCCCTCCAGTTTGGACACAGCTGATATTACTAATATTACTATTATATACTTTTTTATCATAGAATGTATTTGAAACAAAAGATGAATAATAAAAAGCATAGGTTATCATGCCTTATTCCCCACACGAATGATTCATAGTTTCCTTTAACCTGTTTGATCATTTTGAAGACTGATGCAGCAGAAGAGAAAGATAGAAAAAGAGTCTAAGACGAAGGAAATAAGACACGAGGAGGAATTGAACTATTTAGACTCAATTTCTTTAAAACAATCATTTCAACTAAACAAGCGGTTAGTGGTGAACATTACCTGAACTGATGATTTGTTTAACCCAGGCATGTCCAAAGTCTGGCCATTTCTGATACTTTCTCTAAAGTGTGGTAGGAAAAGAACACAGTCAAGTTATTATTGACTCATTTCCACATATTTGCTCAATGTTTGATTAGCCTACTGCCATGTCTGAAGCCCCATAAGCAGATAGATTCAGACAGAACTGATCGCCTTTGCAGTGTTTGCAGCATCCTTATTACTGCTGCTGTGATCACGTTGTTTGTGTGCCAACAGACATGCAATCAAGGTTGTGAATCTGTGTCCCTGCTCTCCGTGTGGAGTATTCAACATCTGTGAGTTTGTTTTCCTGCTTCCGTATGCAGAAGTCCAGCAGCACGTTCACGTCTGCAGACACAGAAACAAGCAACACCTCAAAGAAAAAGTCCTTCTGTCCAGAGCAAATCTGATGGAAAACAGCAAAAATGGACCTTTCATTACTCTACCTGTAAAAAAAAAACAAAGGTTCTGAGTGGACAAACTTCATGAATTTCCACACAGATGAAAGCTACTTGGATAAGTAATGGTCAATGTTGGACGAGGTGTCCATTGCCAGAAATTAATGGACGACGTGGAGGCGTGAACCGTCCATTGTAAAGTGGAGGACGGTTGCTTCTTCAAAGTCCATTAATTTCTGATAATGGACGCCTCGAAGCGCAGTTTTCCACTTAAAGCACGGTCACTTACAAAGAAAATAAATATTAAATCAACTATTAGTACTTTAATTTTTTTTTTTACATTGAAATCATTTTCAACAAGAAGTGGACTATTCGAAACGCGGTGTGACACGTTGTCATGGTAACGGCTACCAAGCCTGCACAAGTTCTGTTGCTGGCGTCTAAGGACAAACCAGCAGAGCAAAGTATTTTTTAGCTAAACGTCACTTTCAGTGATCCAAAGCATTCTTTCATTCTTTCGCTTTGATAGAAGAAATATATCCACCATTAACTCTATCATTACAGGAGGATCAACTAACAATTATTTCCTTAATTATTATTTGAATATTTAAAACATGTGTTCACTCTGTATCAAACAGAAACCCAGACGACAAACTATTTCAAATGAAAGTCAGAATTGTTGTTGAAGGTAAAATGTGTCCCAAATCCTGTCCATCATTAAAGATTCATTTAAAGATGTTGAAACTTGTTCTCCGCACTTGGCCCCTCCCCTGGAGGAGTGGTTTGTTTGATTGTTTTTAGATTGGTGTTTGTTTTATATTTTTTAATTCAATTTTTCTTCCAAATTGACAGTTGGTGCTTTTTCAATCAGTAAATAATGAATTTAGTTGCATTTGTCTTTCTTACATAGTTATGTAAGATAGTCGTGTTTATGATCCATATACACAAACACAGTGTGCCTTTGAGTGTGCGTGAGTGTTTTTGACAAAGGAACATCTAGAAAATTAGCAGAGACCATAATAGATGGGCTGCTTGCCCGGAGCTTGAACTAAATCCCGACCCAACTGTAGACCAATCAATTATATTGATGAAGTGTTGTAAGTTTGTGAGTTATCTCGTTGCGTCACCTTTTGGCAGCAACATAAAGAAGAGGAAGATGCCAGAACAACTACACTGAAGCATGTGTCTCAACAACTGTAACTCTAACCCCCCAATGACAGCGTCACAGTCGTAGCGCCCCCCCCCGAGTTTGGCATCCTCCGTCTCTGTTAGGCCTGTGGTAAAGCTCAGCAAGCCAAGAAGAAGAATAAATGCAGCTACGATGTACTGGAAGCGCCGCTGTGTCTCTAAAAAAATCCTGGCTGACTTTGACAAACTGATTAGTGAGCAGATGGATAACAGCTGATTAATGTGTGCAATTACCATCACTGTGGCTGACGTCCCAAGGAGAGAGTTTAGGACAACCCGGTGGACTTCTACATCCACTTTTGTATGAAGTCAGAACACGTGACGAGTCTTTCAAGCTAAAAGCCTCAGGCTGCTCAGCACAGCACAAAAGAAGTACAAAAAAGATGAATTGTTCAAAGAAATGATGCACCTGCAATATTTGCCTCATAAAAGTCTTTGGATTGAGGCAATTTACCTTGGTTTCAGTCAACAGGCTGTGTGGCTGCAGGGAGGTAAGAGAAACCATGCTTATGTCTCCATTAAGTATTGATGGATGTTTTCTTCAGAGGAGAGGAGAAAACCCTGTGAGGTGCTTTCTATTTGCAGCTGCGAAAAGCGGTAACACTTGATTTTCATGCTAACAGTCCACCAGAGATCAAATAGAGATGAACTTTTAGTGGATGAAAGCCGGGATCCATACATCAGAAAGTTTGAAGGTTTGCCTTATTTATTTTGCTGTATTTTCAGGACCTTAGTAGTCAAACAGAAGAGAAACCCAAATCTAAAACGAAATCAAACCAAAAGACATGATTGGACCTCTTAGTGGTGGTTTTTGTTGTACTAAAGCTACACACTTTTTCCTCTTTTGTTGATTGTGTTGGCTAAGGATGAACAGTAAATGACTATTTTTCTGCTCAAGCCTTCCCTTACAGCCAGGGAGTCTCCATTGTTGATCTGAAATAGGTTAAAACTTCCTTTATGCACTTTAATGGATTCATAATAATAGGGTAACATTAAGCCTTAATTTTTACTCTACTTGGTGAAGTAGAAAAGGTTCCGTTCATCCTGGGAGGGCCAGCTTTCATTAACGTATTCTGTTTGTGAGTTTAAATTAATGAAGAGTTGGACATTAAAGGAACTGTTGAACTAAAAGGTAAACCGCCAGACAGCGCCTGAATCCTGCTGTAATCGTCCTAACACCTGCTGCTCGGCTTTCTCCCGCTGAGCCGCTCAGCCCCAAACAGCAGCAGCTTGGGGTGGACAACCTGGGACTTGGATGCTGTCACGTTTCCACCACCCACAGGACAGAGGTGTTATTAATGTAATATAACACATAAGCCAACGGGGGGCTGTCTTTGAACATTTCCTGGTGAGTGCCGCTCTCTGTCATCCACACGGAAAGCTCAGGCGTGCTGTGGAACGATCGCTTAAACTTCAGTATTGACTCAGGATGTTGTTTGTGTGTCCATCTCTCCGGAGGAGGCAGAAGGAAACCAATGATTGATGGTTAATTTAAGTGTCGTCTTGCTATTTTCCACAACCCTAACTCTTCTGCTGTTCTATGCAATGACCCCAATCACTCAAAGTTTGAAAACTCTGTATATTTTTGTTCATTTATTTTTACCGTGACTGTTTCTTTGCTGTATCCTTCAGTCATTAGAATATCTGCATTTTCCTTTCATCACTAAAGAAGTGACAACTTTTTTTGTCAGAGCGAAACAGATGGTTTGTTTCATTTCAGCTAACAATGGACATAAATAAAGCTTTGATGCTACAACTGCAGGTTAGATTTGTGAAAGTGTCGGAAATCTGGTTCAGCCAAATGCGTTCAGTGATTCCTTTTGACCTCCTGAGCAGAGTGGGACGATGAAGAAAGACGGCGGATACATCTTTTGTTTGAATGTCCTGTCAACTAACTCACACCAGATCCTATTAGTCCAATTCCTAGCCATGGCTAAACATGACTTTCCACTTTGATCAAAGGATTTCTGCTGCTGAAAGTCCTGGAGAGGAGTCCTGATTCAACACCATGACAGCATTATTCCTGTGGATTTCCATTCTCTCAGAGATTTGTTTGTGGTCTTTTGGAATCATTTTAACATTTTTATTTCAGGTAAGGTCTTCCTGGTAAAGGTCCATAAACCTGTTCCACTTGACCCCTTAACACAGCATATGTCACCAACAACACTTAAATAACACACACTCTTAAAAATCCCGTAACTGATTACGCCATCGACATAATTCAGCTGATTGTGACACAGCTTTACATATCGGCTTTGACTTTCAACACTGTATGTTAGGGAAGTGTTTCATCATCTGCTGATCCTCCACAACTGAATCAGCTGATTGTTTAACACTTAACTACGATAAAGTGCTGCATATCAGCATTTCTCTGCTTCAGAAGCCGCTGGAATTACAGTAATTGTGTAAACAATTGTGAAGGTTGTGGTAGTGGAATGAATGTAAAAACTGGAACTATGAAGCTTTGGTGTTAAAGGGTTAAACTCCAGCAAAGGTCAGGGAGTAGTGCTGAATGACCGTAAATGTGTCGGAGGCCAGGTTTGATGGCAGGAACTCTTAACGTGAATAAATAACAGAGAGATGAAGTAACTACAACCAAAATGACACTGATGACAGCTGTGGGTGTTTGTCAAGTGAAAGCAGGTGAGACTGACAAGGAAAGACAACAGAACACAACATGAACCAAAAAAACATGAGATCAACCAAACGGCACACTCCTCTCACCAAATCCAAATGAGGGTTAAGTTTTCTGCAGGAGCTTAATGAGGACGACTGGGTGCATAAAAGCATCAGTTTACTCTGGCAGCCTTCACAGGTATGGTTGATATTTGAATGAATGCAGCTGCACCTGCAGAGATCCCTGTGTTCATCCTCCTGTCACCCCATCACCAATTAATCACAAACGGCTCTCCTGAAGCCTGAGGGGACGGCAAAGGAGTAAAAAACAACTGACTGCAAAGGTTAGATATACATTCTAAATGTATATTTGATTTACACTTTCTCATCTTTGCATCCCTTTATCTTATTACTTTTCATAATACTGATCTCTCTTTCCCTCTCTTTTATATAGACATATGCACATTAATGAAATGTTAATTTTCTTTGTTTATGCACTGTGCACATGCCAGAACCCACAAAAAATCAGACTTTGAAGTAAAATAATCTCAAGAGAGAGCAGAATTCAGCTGTACAGTGCTATGGAGCATGAAGAAGTCCAATATTCTATTTCAAGATTCGCAGGGAAGTTATTGAAATCTTGATTCCATCATTTTTGGCTAATTGACAGGGCGGGGGGGGTAATCTTGTCATCTAGACGTTTCTATCCATCCATTCATCTTCCAAACCTACTTAATCTATTTCAGAGTTACAGGGTTGCTGGAGCCTATCCCAGCAACTGTTGGGACACAGCATCTGTTGGTTTGATTCCAGATGTTCCTTCTGTGTTTCCTCTGATCATTCAGAGGTTTTGTGGATCATGCAGATCAGGGGTCTCAAACTCAAATTCACAGTGGGCCAAAAGAAGGTACTGAATTAAAGTCACGGGCCAAACTCAACATTCATTGAAAAATTAACTGCAACTGATGTGTAATGTTTAACCTTTTCACATCTTGTCTTCTTATGTTATATTCTTTCGTTACAGCCACATTAGCTCCGCCCACAAGACCACCAGGTCTCTTTTATATCCGTGAACAGATAATCTGCCTCCCACCTGTCTTCAAAGCTCCTGTTGTCTGTCTTTCTTTTTTGTTTTTGGGGAGGGTGATATTTATTTGTCCGATGTGACTGGAGCATGGCTGTCAGTGACCCTCAACAGATAAAAGGAGCACGTGCCGGTTTTGATAGCGCGCCAATGTACTAGCAAAGCATTTTGGAATTTGTAGTTTTAGCAGTACACTATATAATGTGAGCCATCTCTATGATTCTATGATGAGTTTGACACATGTGATCCAGATGTTTCTTTGTCCTCTTGCTGCTCGGCATTGTCTTTCTCCTTGAACTCTCCCATCTAAATGGTGTCTTCATTTAGCAAGCCTAGCTTTCAGGTAGATTTGACCGTTTGTCCTCAAACTCTGCATGTTTATGTCATCAACTAACAGGTTCTGCCTGAAAAGTAAAGTTAGGCAACAGAGACGTGGTGTTGCTGAAGTCAGGGCAGCGGAGCACAACAGAGTTCTGGAAAGTGGTCTAAATTCTGGAGCAGCACTACTTTTGCTTTTGCTTGGCCTAGAATAAAAGTGAAAGAAGGGTACGTAATAATACAGTCTTTCTGTACCTGGTGTTTTGCTGGCTGGCAAATGGCTTGTGAAGTGCCTGCAGACAAAAGGGTATGGAGTACATAGAGCTGAAATGCACACAAAAGCACAACACTCACCTCGTCAATATCCACACCTGCCATTGTACGTTCCTGCTTTCAGTTTGCTTTTCCATGCAGAAGAACAATAGAAACAGTTCAATTATGATGGTTATTTTCTGAGTGTGTGTGCTGCAGTACTGCACACACTAACGCTGACATGCAAAGGAAAGTTCTCCACCCTCACTCAGTGGCTGCTTTGAGTCTGGGGGTGTCCTGAGCATGGCTTGTGGGAGCCAGGTTAAGGCTCAGGGTCTCCTGGCCAGCAGTGGATCAATCCTGGGTCAGGATGACAGCAGCTAGGGGGTTTAGATGTTTACCCCCGTGCTTTATGATTCTCTATCACTTATTGCTTTATCCCAGACTCTCAAATATTCCCATCTTGAAATCCAAAAGTCGTCCTTTGTTTTTTCTAAGCAAAACATAAAAGATCATAGTTTGTTTCTTAAACTGGTGTCACATGTTCGTCTTTCTGTCATCCCTTAAATTGATATGTATTGCAGCCTGTATTCACATTTATATACAGCGATTTGTTAAAAAAAGGAAGTTCATTGCATTTAAATGGCCCTGAAATAAGCGAACTCTTCATTTGCACCACGTCTCTGGGTGTTGATTCTGTGGTGCATCTCCGACTGGAGCCGTTCTACTACTGTAGCCCTGGAAACCAGATTATGCAAATGAAGAGCATTCTCCTGTGAGCCAAAGTTACATCCAAATGCAAAATTAGCCAAGCACTGAGAGACAAACAAGATCATGGAGAGTGAGAGCGAAAGGGGAAGTGGGGTTGAGGTGGGGGATTATATGCAGATGCAGGCTGAGCTCAACATCCGCTTATTGACCATAATTATTTAGTGAGCGCCGGATGCCCCCCACTCTGAATTCACTGATTCAGATTCGATTAGTGGAGTGGCTCAGTGGCAAAAACACATTTTCTTTCCAGAGTGATTTAACTGAACGCGTCCATCAAAGCAATTACCTCCGTCAGATGTGTTCTCATTGGAGTTGACTGATGCTGCTACATTGCAGCTGCCAATATGTTTGTTAATCTTCCAGCACTTCGTGCACACATTGTAATTGTAGTTGTGTTGGCTTGGAGGCGATCTAAGGAGGGTTGCTAACTCAAGCTTGGTTGATTTTGATAATTTGTTGTCTTGATTAGTTAAACAAAACAATCCAGCACTCAATAAATCTGTGATGTTCCAGCCGGTGGCTGAAAACCATGTCTCTGTCTTTGTCTGAGAGAGATGCTATTTAATCCCCAACAATGGACTCCAATGTACAGACATCCATAGAATGCAATACTGTTTAAGAGTTAAGAGTGAATTAAAAGGAAGAGCAATTTGTGTGGCACTCTGTAGCTTTTAGCATCGCTCGGATGTCAACGAGCAAAGACTGGACACGGTCCAAACAACGTCCCACATCAAAGCGATGATGGAGTTTTAGCATCTCTGAAAGGCCGGAACAGAAAGCTGACACATTGATCCACAAAAGGCTGGGTGATTTGTTGTCTAAACATGATATTAAAAGACTAAACTTATAGGTGGAAGACAACAAAGGCATGTCAAAACCTGAAGAAGACCTTCACAAAAAGAGAGGATCTGACAGTGAGTTTCCCAGAGATCCACCGATAGAACTGGAGGACAGGCAGGAGGGCAGTTGTTCCAGGGTGGCTGTGAGGCAGAGGAAGAACCGTCAATCATTCATTGGAGGACCGTAGGTTCAGTTCCCGCCTTGCCCGCCCATATGTCAACATGTCCTTGGGCAGGACACTGAACCCCACATTGCTCATAGTGGTTATAAGTTGGGGCCGGTGTTCAGCAGTGGAGCCGCCATCCGTGTGTCAATGTTCACGTGCAAGGACAGTAAAAAGTAAGCCACTCCCCTTGTTAAATGAGTTTTATAATAGTTTCATTTCAAAATTGCTTAATTGTTTTGTGGCTTTGTTAAAAATGTGTTATTCCTGGTAAATGGCCAGCAGGTTGAACTAGCATTGAGGAGGGGCGATGTCATGCTGGAGTGCGCAGGGCAGCGTGAAGGAGGAAAAAGAGTTTTTGAGGAGCGCTGAGAGTGCGGTGTTACAGGGAAATTACCTGTATGTGTTTTCATCCGCCGCTGTTCTTACGGGAGAATAAAATGCTCAAAATGTTCAGTGGTCCGTTGTTCATTTAAAGTGTCCCACTCAGGCGTGGGACTGGGACTGGAACGCTCTCTGGGCCTTCGAGGACGGTAGAAAACCACTATATAAGTATACACCATTATGCCATGTTGAAGTTTTGTCATGTGGATGTTAATCTTTAAAGTCACGTCTCCTGTCAGGGTAGACCTTTGGCATTAAGCCCTTTCAGCTGGGGATGTGTCCACCAAACCATTAACTTTTGTTTAGAACCACATACTGTAGGTGGATCAGTGGATCATCTGTTTCCAGAAATAACCCCTATAAGGGAGATGTGGAGCAATCATCAAACTGAGCTTTAATGGTGGCTGTCTGCCTTTAAACAGATGTGATCACAGAAAGAGACACTGGAACGTCCTTCATAGGAGACTTCACTGGTAACATGCAAATGCAGGTGCAGAAAATATCATGGCTGTTTAGCCGCTGGTCTGTAGAAATGTATGGAGTTTTCCATTTATGGCTTTGTGATAAACAAACTCACTCTTAAATTGTTTTAAAGAAAGAAAATTCCTGTGATGAAGTTCTTGTTTTAATCAGTTTACCATCTGTGACTGAATGAAAAAGAATTACAGAATGACTGATTAGGAAGTTAGATATACAGTAAATAAATTGACTTTTTAACACCATGGAGAGGCAGGAATAAATGAAACTGTATATATAATTAGTAAGAGGCAAGAATTAAAATATTTTATGGTAATAATTTCTTGATTTTCCGTTGATATTGTGATTTATTGATTAGCTGACTGCAGAATGGAAATGATTGTTGTTTTTTTTTTCTAAAAAACTTGAATTCAGCCTATAAACTTTATTGATCGTGTTTGTTAATTTCATTAATGTTGAGCAATACATCCCTAAATTTGATCTACATTTTATGTAACCTATAAATAGGTTTTAATCACGACCAAATAGGATTAACCCCAGGTCCTGGTCTGGTGCATAGATGCTCTGAAAACAACTGAGAATCTGACCTTTAGAAAGATTGATGATGCTGACCCTAATCTGTACCGAAGAACTGGACTGAGAGGTCACACTTATCCCCTTTAACTGCTGCCTAATTTAAACGTTGCCACGCCAACCAACCTAAACCAATGCTACAACAATGCTGGTATCCTACATAAGCTGTGGTATTGCTGTGGCATGTTTTTTATAAATCATAATAAAAGAGAGAAACCTGTGGACAAAATATGTAATTATTTTGAGCTTTACTTCTCCAACACATTTACTGAAATTAAGTCTAAAGGGAATTTTGAAAAATCTATAAAAAAAACAGTTGCATTTTAATTTAAATAAACAATAAATTATTGTAAAAAAATGACTAAGATGTTAACAACTATAACTCACTGAGGTTAAAACTACCAGAAGGGAAAAAAGCAACCAAAAAAAAACTTGGGAATACATGGAATGATGATAAAATAAAGGATAGACTTTTTTTTTTGTTAGTCTTACTAAAGTACTTTAATAAATGCTAAAATATTGTAGGAGCAAAAACCATTGTTTTTAAGTTTGGATCTTTTCTGCATGTCAGTGACAGACATGTAAGCGATGATCTCTATCTCAACCCGTCTTGACAAAAGTTTCAGACGTCTCTTCAAAATCCTGAATAATTTTATTTTTCTTTTCATTATATAAACAATTGAAACTGTTCGTTGAACATTAAACTGGAAACTTGACCATCCTATGTGGGTTTAGTTTTCAGGTTGATCAATCACAGCTCAGATAGAGTAGTAAATTCGTTTATCCTCCTTAAATCAGAGAAAATACTATTATATATGTATATGTTGTATGTACTGTATCCAGTACCTTCTACAGATGTGTGATGTACTTTTTCTGCTTCATTCAAAATCTAGAGTTGTTGTCTTTGTGCTGGTAGAAAAACTGTCCATCTAATTTAAATTGAAGTATCCGTCTATTTCCAGATAATCTGTCCTTCTTTTTTCTATTATTGTAAGGCTCTGCAGTGGAGACTATTTATCTCAATCTCCAATAATTTTTTTATTGGTCTTGGCTGGATTTGTGGATTGATTAAAGTGATGACCCACTGAGGAAGCATTGTCATGTAGAAACTGGTCACAAAAGAATCATGAATTCATGTTTTGTTTTTTTTTTAAGAGTTGGCAAAATGTCCACATGTGGACTAAGAATCCATGCAGGCTCTCACTAGAAACAACAAGAAATCTTGTAGTTAGACTTAAAGCACTAAGAGGTTAACAACTCTGATAACTCATTGAGGTCAAAACTACCAGGAAAGAAAAAAACAAAACATGGAATATTGTAGGAATAAATATAGACTTTTTTTTTGAAAATGACACATTTTCTACATGGTCGTATTACCTCCTGGGCGTCATTTCCGTTCCAGCAGACATTAAAAGTTACTGTCAGTGAAAATTTTCCAGAGTACAAATTATTTCAGGCTAGACAGTTAATGATCTGTAAAAGTACATTTATCGTCTCACACCGCGCGGTTTCATCTGCAGCACTAAAGACACAAACTGTCTACGACCTATGTGAAGACTGTGGGTTTGGGACAGTAGAATGATTATGAAAAGACATTCCTTGAGTTGACTTATGAAATGAAGTAGATTTCACAAACAGTTTGTGGCTGGGCGTGCAGTACTGATGTCTTTTTCTCTGATTGCCACATTTGTTGGTTAAAATGACAAATGTAGCCGGCAGCAGGTCATATCACTCGCCACTAATCGATGTTAATTCCTCCAGTAATTTGACAGCAGGCCAGAGCATTTGGCTGTTGTCTGCTCTGTGTACTCTCTGCAAGCTGCTGTCTGCGCTCAGCCAAAGATCTTTGGTGAAAGAAAAACATTCACTTCACTTTCTTCACACTTCAACTTACATCCATTTGTCGTCTTGTGTTTCATTTATTCTCTTTCATATTTGGATCTGGGACTTTGAGGCTTATGAAACATAAAGGGAACATTAGATCCACACTTACATGTTAGATACTGAGAACTCAATTGAAAGGGCACATATATCTGCTCATGTTAGATCTCAGCCTGCTGCAATGGAGACACAACAAAAATTGTTAACTTTTACTATGATTTTTTTAATATTTCATCAGAAAGAAAGGCTTCACAGTAAAGTGGGGGCCAGCACAGCCTCCTCACAGCAGCTCAGGTCTTCTGAACCTCATGATGGGTGCTTCAAAATATCACAGATGACCCTCCATCTGTCTGACTAAAGGTTCTGTAACAGTCTTGTTCCATTCTTTGGTTCTTTCTAAGGCTATGCTCACAAATACAACTGCCACCGTGTGATGGGGAGGCATCGGCAGAATCTTCTAGATCAGCGCATTTTGAAAAAACAGGCGTCAAAAAGCTTAAACCTGCACGGCTGCCGCGCGGCGTGTTTACATGCGTGCATTTAGATTGACGCGCTGCATTCTGGGAGATGTGACTGTAGCATAAAAAATGGTCTGTCGTGGTACAAATGCGCATGTCTTTCTCCTGCTTTTTATCTCTGAACGGCCAAGTGAGCAACTCAGAGAAATGACCACTACTCTTAAAAGAATAAATAAATAAAACACCTCACTGTCCATCAGCTGATGATGAGATTTATGATATTTGGTGAAATGAGTCCAACCCCCATCATGGTCACACTTGTGGTCAAGCCTTTCCAATGTGGAACCATTTTAACAGGAACTAAACAGCTTTTCCACAGGTTATTACCAAACTGTTTTCACTGTCAAAAAAAATAAAATAAAAACTAAACTAAACTGTAACTCTAATCAGATTGACTTCTAACCCAAAATCAGGGTAAACATATTTAAAACTCAGGTTATTAACCATACCTGTGCACCTGTAGCCACAAAAATGAGCTCTGGAACAAATTAAATTAAGCTTGAAGTTTTATGGAAGCACATGTAGAAACATATATAACATTATAGTGCAAGAAATTCTTTCCTTACATTTTTATTCGCCAGAAATTTAGTGATAGTGTAAAAAAAACACTAAAAGAGGCTTCTCCCTTTTTATTTTTTGTTTGTTTTGCCACTTGTTTTTGGTTAAGCTGTCCCATTTTTTTCCCACCCCTCGACGAAGTTTGCGTTTATTCTTCGGACATCTCTGAGTTTGAAGCTGGAGCAGCATTTCACAGCTTTTCCTGACAGAAAACTATTGACATGTAAAGGTTTTCTTTCTGTTCTGTTAAAGAAGTGAAAAGTGCATCCTCGTCAAGCTGGTGCGGCAAAGGAATTTCAAAGACCGCAAGAGTTTCTGGGCATATGCTGTAAGAGGCTCTCAGCAAACAGGAACTCCGCCTCTGTGACCCCTGACCCCTGCTCTTTGCAGGACTCACAATATGCTCATAACGTCTCAAGTGGATATGATTCACTTCATCCTGCGACTGCTGTTTTCCCTGTTGGGGAGAAGAATCTAAAGGCTGATGATTTGCATGAACACCTGTCAGTGCTTTGTCTCCCACTGCTTCCTAATGAATTTCAAGCATCGCCTGCTCTTTGCTGTTCACTTTCCCGCCAGTCACAGGACGCCCTGAATCGGCGCATTCCTCCCACTTTCTTCTTGAAATTGCATACTGCAGGTTGGGAGCGTTTATCTCTCTCTTCATTTGATTCCAGCCCTTCACTAATGCACACGTCTTCTTTAGCAGACTTGCAGTAAATTGGACTGAAGTATCTTCTGGGATAACTCTGTTATTCTGAAGCCTGGCTCCACTTCAGCCGCCCTCTGAGAGCCAAAATTTGTCTTTTCTGCAGCATTCATTAAAGATTAAGGATGCGTGACGGAATTACGGAAACATCCTTTTTAGCTGAATATATTGCTTTCTATCTTTACCGGATTTCGTCTCTCTGACGTTCAATCTACATTCCCACGGATTAGGAAACAAGAATTTATGAGGGGGCCGCAGCGTAGCACCAGTCCCGGGCCGATGCAGGCGCAGAGCAAGGATTCTGAGTCTGGACTGTGATGAGTTGGCTGCTGCCTCACACAGTTTGTTATAAATACTGCCTCAGACTGACTGCTATAGGAGCCATGCATCACCTGGGCAGATAGGCCAGTAAAGCAATGATGCGTGTGTCCTTGGCATGGGGGGGTGAGGAGGGCTCATAGCTTTTATCTCTGGCAAGCATCAGCAGAGAATAGGCATGGCAAGGTCAGCCTTGAAGGTGAAACATCCGCGCAGCGCCGTGCTATCATAAGTCATTTAGCGGACATGGCCTAAGTGGCAGCCAAGCATTTGTAGAGTCCGCTGAAGCCAGTTCAGCTCCCACGGAAATGTTCCGGAGCTGCTTTTGAAAGCACGGCGCCGCTTTCGCTGCTGAATGAACGCCGGGGTCTGTTTTAATGTTCGGGGGGAGATGAAGGTGAGACAGCCTGACAACAATGCAACAAAGCAGCTTTGTTCACACTCTCTCCACTGTTGTTTGACAGTAGGAGCTTTTCAACGCTGGCCTTGTGGTTGTTTTGAATATCTATTTGAAAAAAGCTGAGAGTTGGATAAAGAGTATTAGTCCTGAATGGGATCTCGGTGTTTCTTCTCTGTGGAGGTCAGAGCTTTCTGCAGAAATAATAAAGGTTTCAGTTTGTTCCTGTTTTCCTGAGGTCTTTTGTCAGTCGACTGCTGTTCCACAGGAAAACACAAACTGATTTCCTCAAAATGCCACTCCAGTCATCTCCTGATCTATTGTCAAACTGTTCCCAGTGTTTTTTTTTTTATTCTGAATGGCGTTTTTAACAAAAATCCAAAAACCTGTGTCGTTTTCTAGGACATAGTTTCTGCAGAGCGACAGGATTTCTTTAGAAATTCATCTCTGACTTGTGGGCAGGACTGTTATCATGGAGTAAGCCCCGTCATCTGCCTGTATACACGCTCTCCCGCCAGCTTACAGCCCTCACAACCCCAATCTAACAATAGCGGTGCAACAAAAATGGTGATCAACATCAGATCCGTCCATCCGTCCAGTTCTGATGCAGATTCCAGCTCAGACCATGAAATGGATCTGTTTGTCTGCAGGATGATCAGAATGGAGCGGAGCAGGGAGCTTATGGCCCACCGTTTGTAGTTGCTTTATCAAACTATATTTTTGTCTGCTCCTCATTCACAACAATTTGAAAAAAGAAATACTCAGAAATGCAGTTTTAATCCTAATTTATTTAAAATGAAATAAAAAACTACAAGAGTGTGTTAAAATGAAAGCAGCACTGTTTCCATTGGAGTGAGTCTTTAAGCTGTCAAACTGCTGCTGGAGTTTGTTGCATCTCGTTGAAAAGCAGGAACATTTTCCACACAAAAAAACATGTTGCATCAGAAAATTTCCCAGGGCAGAAAGGTGACAGAAAGCACACTTAAGTGCTGACAGCTATGTTCACACAGACACACGCAGTCATTTTCCTCCTTAAACGTGCTGTTTTAGGAAAATGCAGCTTATCCAGATGTTTTTTTTCAGTTAGCTACATCCCACTCATTGGACCTTTAAACTGACAAACAGCAAAAATAAGGGAATCGTTCTGCATGCGTTCAGTATTCACACAAATTCACTCCCATATGTAGTTGCAATAAAAAAGGACACATTTTATTCTGTGAGTTCTCTGCTTCCAAAGCAAATCTGTGTGTTATCGTACAGAAGTCGCGCAGCAGGGCTGAATTAGGGGGGCAAAAGGAAGGTGACAGTATTTGGCACCGGCTCCACGTCTGCTTAGCAAAGCAGTGGAGAGGTTTGGACTACAGCAGATGGCTGAACAATAACCAGAAGCGAAGCGCGGCGTCCTCTGAGGGAATGCATGGACGTTGCTGGAGAGGCTGGCACTGAGGAGCTCCTCGCCACCGCGGCCCGGGGTTTTTGTGTGTTCCTCCCCGTGGCTGTGGTCATGCTAAAGCAATAAATCACTGTGACAATAAATGCTGTGGCAACTGCCACACAGCAGCTGATGGCTGACAGAAGTCATCTGCAGCCTTGATCTGTGAGGAGGGGGCTGAAAATAATGCACAGTCCATGAAATGAGCCGCCACAGCCAATGCTGGCAGATCACAGCACAGTCATTTGCTTTGTTTATTGTCAATTAGTGATGTCACTACTGTTCATATCTGACCTTGATGGTCAAACGTGAGCATGTCCACTTCAACGCGTCCCATAAAGCTGAGATCTGTTGTATAAATCAACCTCAGTGGAGATTTAATCACAAATATTACGATGTCAACCAGAGAAACTGGCAGAAGCTCATCATCCGCTGTGAACTTTGTGATGGCGTTCTTTGTTTCAGCTGCCGCCATGATGAGGCTCCCCGGCTCAGATGGAGCAGACGGGGCTTCAGCAAACACCTGGGTGTGGGTGTTGGAAACCCTCCGTGGGCAAAGAGGACAGTCGCACCATAAAATATGGCTGCAGGAATAAGATTTGGAGCGGGGGGGGCTCTTCCTCCCACCACAGTGATTCGGCTCCTGAGACGAATTTACATGTTAAGCTGTGGTTTTTAAAAATAATACGAGAAAAACTGCTTCCCTCCCCTGCAGAAAAAACAAAACAAAAGAAAAAAAATCTCTGACTTGAATCTGAAAAGCACAATTATTGAAAAGACGTTGATGGTTTCTGGAGTATCAGAACCAAAACTGGGCTCAGGTTCTGCTGGGTTTGCTTATGCAGCAAAATCTCTACAACTGCCTTTAGGGTTTGTTGAGCAAGCTTTGTATTCGACCATATGAACCGGAATAATATGATGTTAAATGGCTTAGATACCCTGTGTGTACTATAGGAGAGAACTATAAAGATGGAGGCTCTGCTTGATCGTCTGGAGGAAAGTCAACCTTTAATACGCTGCTGTGGTGGAGCGTTTGGTCTCTGTAACACAGTCAGGACGGACAGATGTCTGATCAAAACCGAGGACGTTAAAAAGGTTGAAGTTCATGACTTTCAGCTAATTCTGTTCAAGCATAGAGCTGCTGAAAAAGAAAACTCTGGATAGTTTTCATGCTTTTAATAAATGTAAATTCTTTACAGGACTCTAATACCAAACAGGTAATTTTTCACTGTCATAAAATGACCTCACGCCTTAAATATTGTGGAATTTTCACTTTCTTTTGGCAGATGTGTTACCTATATTCTCAAAAGAAGTCATTCTGTTGTGATGAAGCATTAACTTTTGCATAATGTCATGGAAACAATGTTCTTTACCCAAAAAGTACACAAATACCCGATGGAATTTGGACATTCACCTACAAAGAAATGTGTAAACTAGAGTCCTCTTTTCATCATTTAAGGTTTAGTTTTCAAAGAATCAAACTTTTCTGGAAAATAGGAACAAAAAGCCCCAAAAATCCTCCAGACTATTGAACTTTCTCAAAAGTGGACCAAAGCGGACGTTTCTCGGTGAAGCAGACGGTCCGTGCGTCGCGTTCACCTCACTGTCATCCATCAGTGATGTCAAGCATTACTGAGCCAATTTATTAAAAGCATCTGCATTCAAAATGTTCTGCAAACCAAGATAAAAAATGTCACTTCTGTTGAGCGCGGCCATACATCATAAAAGCAGTCCAAATACAGTGCTCATTTTAAAAAGTGCAGTTCTGTAAAAACCAGCCATTATCTTTGGGGAACCGTTCATTAGCAGAGCCGAGACGATTCTCGACCTTTAATGTTGATGTGTCTAAAAACAACTTGGGCTCTGTAGTTGTTTTATTGCTTTATGGACTGCTTTCATGAGTAATTTATCTATATATCTTTTTAAAATGCAGCTGTGTTTTCATAATGGGAAGTAGATGATAGAAAATCAGTGGCTGTGGAAATCCCACGCGGCTGCGACAGCCCTGTCTGTCCCTGGAATTTGATATTTTTGCCTCCGTCTTGAGGTTTAAAACTGAAACAGACTTTGTCCCATGACTTGTTAGACTTCTCAACTCAAATAAACAAAGCATGAATTTACATTCATGAATATTAAGTCAAACCGTTGTGTTTTTTTGCCGGTTTTTTTCTCAACGGCGTGGTAGGTGTTCACAGCAGAGACAATGATACAGAAGTTCACTGCTAAGAGGTTACTTCTTGATCTTGCCACATGTCTTTTAAATGTATATTTATGAGAACCCCTGGCACTTGAAAGCAAGCCAACTCGTGCGCCGAACACATCGCCCCCCCTTTTAATGAATGTATTTATTCAACAGCATGTTCAAGCATCGGTGTGCCCTCTCTTTTCAAACTGCCCTTTTGAAGATGCTGTTATGCTCCTAATAACTGCACCCCGCATTGTTTTCATTTTTTTGTTCTGGAGATAACTACTGAGCCCATTTCCATTCTGCAAGGACAGAGAAATATATGTGATTTTACATAAACGGAGAAAGGAATTAAGTCAAAAATAAACACGTGCAGAGGAGGAGGAGAAAGAAGAAGAAGAAGAAGCGTCTTTTTGGGTGAAAATCAGAGATGGAGCGGGAAGCTTATGAAACAACAATGCCACAGGCCCATACAATTATCTTTCAATTCCCGTGGCCAAGTGCTGTTATTGTTCCAACTATATTTCTGCAGAAGATTTAATGTGAAATTGGTACCATTTTACTGCAGCATCAGGCATGATTGTTGACTGAGTCTGGTGGGGGCGGACGGAGCTTTAACTTCATAACTGATTGAGACACCCTTGGAAAAAACATCTTACCTGTCGGACATTCAGAACAGCAATTGCAGCTGTTGTGAATTTAATTTCAGAGGCTTCTGGCAATTTTCTCGCTGTTTATCTTGCTATGGAACTCTTTGCAGCACAGTTTTCTTCCTCCATGTTTGTCTTGATACTCTTGGTGTTCTTCATTTTAATGAATGTTGAGGTTTTTGGAGTTTTTTTGTGCATTCGTTCATTTCATTTGTTTGTATTTTATGTCTGTGGACTCAAAAGCCTGTTAGAAAGTATTATTATCATCATTTAATATCACAAATTAATGTATCATCAGAAGATACATTTTACTTATTTGGTATTTGAAGTTCCTTTTATTCATTTTGATCGAATTTCCCAAATTCTGCTGGATGTGTGGTCCATTGCAGTTGGAGATCCGGGTTAACCCATTACTGAATCAAGACTCAAAACTTTTCTTTTCATCCACAAGTTCATTTCACGAAGAAAACAGCAAAGAATATATTTTACAAAACAATTAACTGCAGTTTTCTCAAACAAACGTCCCTGAAGAGATAAAGTCTAAAAACAAATCTGGCCCTTCACAACACAGATAATGATGTTCCCACAAGTTGGATGACAAATGTCTTTAAAAAAAGACTTTTTGTCCTACTGAAACGACCTAAAGCTTTTTAACAAACTGTTCTTTAAATATGAAGGTTATTTATGACTATTCAGAGCCTTCTTGAAAGATTTGGGAGCGCCTTTTCAATCGAGTCGTTAACAAAGTGAGAGACATGGAGCTCCATGAGGACTGAACTCCAGACTCCTACCTGGACTGTCTCCTTTGTGGACTTCCCTTTTCCAGAGTTCGTGATCATCTGGCCTATCTTTGGTGGTAGATGGATTCTTTTCTTAGATATGGGAGCTCAGCCGAAAAACTGTTAAGCCAACCAATCACACAATTTATCACGACAATCTTTGAAGGAGAGCCGAGATTTCAACTGCTTGTAAGACCTGGAGATAAAGATGAAATCCCAAAAGTTTGATTGGTTTTGGCACAAATAGCATTTTTTTATTGTATAAAATGCCTTCTCATTATTTAAATAGCTAAATGGTCCACTAGAGTAAGAAAGATGTTGTTTTATTTCTTCTCATAAAGTATTTATGCTATTAAACTCATAAACTATTGGAGCTGCTGATCTATCACGCGTTACAAGCATCCTCAATTGTTTTTGTTAGCTCTCCTGAGGCACATGTTTAAGAGCAAAAAGCCTAATGCATATTTTATAAAATACACATTATTATGTTGCAGAAGGCACATGGGAGGCAGTTTATTCTGTCTGGTTTGATCTGACACAGTTGTCTGATGGTTTTGTTCTGGTGGTCTTTCGTTCATACCCTAAAGGGCTCTCTGCAGATTAACACCTCTGTCATTGTTTCTCAGCCGGCCAATTTTCACATCTGACTTTCTGGACTCAGATTTCCAGTTTGTATTTTCATGTTTGTGGTCTTCGGGCCTCCAGGGGAGGCACCTTGGCTTCTATGAGGCCCTCACCTGCTGTGAACAATCAAAGGTATTTTGAGAATAAATGGAGTCAGTTGGAGTAGGGTCCAAAAGCACAGGTCCCCCACAGCATGACCTACGTTGTTGCCATTGTGGGAACCACTAAACTCACAGGAGAATGTGTTTGTACATGGAAAACCAAAACTTTGTGGATGGTGCAATCTCACATTTTATCAAATGAATCCTGCGGAACTTCCAGGATTTATTTTAAAGTCTTCTAGGAATGTTTAAGAGACGTTGCATGCGTACATCAAACCGGGGTTCGGTTCCCAGGGGGCACGTTGAGCTTCATCCAATGAGAGTCCTTGAGGAAGACCTTTTGAACTACTGCCTAACTATGTAGCCACAAGGTCTCCCTGTGCTGGTCCCCAGCCCGGATAAAATACAGGGTTGTGTCAGGAAGGGCGTCGGCATAAAAATGTCTGCCAAACCACTGAATTGGTGAAAACAGATTCATCGTGGCGACGCTTGAAGGGATTTGCCGTAAGGTAAACCACATTTGCATGTGTAAATCATCAACACTAATTAATGAAAGGAAAATGCCAACATGGGACATTTCTAGATAGCAAATAGCATTTAGCTGGTCAGTGAGGAAACATCAAACAGGGATAACAGTAGGTAAAGAGTGGGACAGCTGATTGGACCAGGAGGAGGAAAGGTTTTCCAGTCTTAGAAAAGACAAAAAATTAGAATCTTAACACATTTTTGTAAAATGCTTTTACATTGTCTCATGACACCATTTAAAGTATAACATCTGATATTTGAGACAACCTTGCGGTGAACCTGTCCATAGTCTATCCCTTCACCCAACAGTAGCTAGGATAGGCACCAGCAACTCCGGAGCCCGAAAGGGATTCAGGGGTTTGAAAGATGGAGGGATGATCTAGCAATACTTTGTGAGAATCCATTTTCCATCTAAAGCTACGTTGACATTGGGCATGCTAAACAGGCATTCTTGAACATGCTTGCCAAAATCGGGTAGCAACGTCCACTGGACTGTTGCTACCCGATGCAAGCGCGTGAACTCACAGCTGGAAGAGACTTGGTGCAAAATATCAAAGTGGTGCAAATCACGTGAGTATACAAAAAAAAAACCTGGTGCCATAGAATTCCAGCCGGGCACAAACTGCAGTTATTTAGCTCTCCTTCACGATCCATTTTTGAATGGTTGGCAATTCTGCATTTTGAAGAGGCTGCTACCCATACCAAATCCAACTCCCTGATTGGTCAAAGTTCAACTGGTTTAACTTTTGATGCATGTTAAATGCCTCTGATTTTGTACGTAGAGCCTGAAAACGTAGAAAACAGACTTAAAAACATGTGCAGCAATGCGTGAACACAAGAGTTTTGAACGTAGACGGCTAAAACATGCATCTGCGCATGTTTACGTAGACATTTCATTGGAAGTGTTTGCTCGAGCGTGTGTTCCCGAGCCCGGTGTGAACTTAGCATTTGACTTCATACATAAATCTGAAAAAAAGTGAAATGCTTTGGTCCGCCTTCTCTTAAAGGGTGGAAGTGGATCTTTAGTGACGTTGTGTAGAAACAGTTCGACCTGTGACAGACTTTAATGCTTCTCGTTTAACCCTCCCCCCACCACCACTTCCCTCTTTATCTCTACTGCCTTTGGTGAGAAGCAACACGTTGATTGGGTGGCACCATTATTCCACTGAAGCTAAAGACTTTCCCATGATCCAAGAAAGCAAAGCAGATCAGTGTCTGATAGTAGACACACTTTCCTGTGTATGTGAGTGTATGTGAGTGCATGTGCCAAACTGTAAGTAGGGCTGTCCCTTGGCTAGAAGTAGATTGATTAGCGAAGAGGTCATAATTGCTGACTGAATCACCTCCATGGGTAATCAATCTCTGGCTGAAGGATAAATACACTGGGTGAAAACAGACAATCCTTCATGAGGTGATGCACGGTTGATAAAGGACACTTTCATTCATCACGGGCAGCTTTGCTTGATGGATATGCAGGCATCAATGGTGGACCCATCCATCAATCAGGGGGAGAGGGGAGGTCAGCTTTGAAGATCAAAGTCAAGCGCCTAACCAGACCGTGCGGGATGAGTGCAGACGTACAGTAAAGACCTAATAGGTTTTCAAAGGGTTGTGAGGATATAATTACCTGCTTTATTCCACTTTGAAGTACCCATTTTCTCTCATAATCTCTATGGTAACTAGACATGGGAATAGATGATCCCTTTTCTTCACTTCTCAGGGTCCCCATCATACTTGCCATGAAGATTGACTTATATTTCAAGCCAGAGGATATTGTGCATTGAAAATTGGTGTCGCAAAATTTATAAATCGAATTGGATGTGAAATTCTACATAGCGCATGTATCAGTGGTTCTGCGGCGCCTGGAAAATGTTCCTCATCGTAGCATTGATCTCCGACAGGAAACACCTGCTTTTCAGGTGTGAAAACCCTTTCATTTTTATGTTGTTTCTGACATTCCTTTTCTGGATCCACAATGAAACACACTGAACCTCTTGAATTATGAATCTCCGAGCAACGCTTTGATGTCGGCTCCTTTTGAACCGAATTCAATAACTATAATAAAGATGAAGGGTACAGAAGCAAGTTTTTCTTCTGCCTCTTTCCATCCAAAGCACAGCACTGCCTACCGCACGGATGCCCCAGAGGACACCCCTCCCCAGTCTCACTGAAATCTAAAATGCCCAAAAGCAAATATTATTTTCTACAGATGGCAATCTATTTCCAGGCAAGCTCAGGGGGTCTATATTAGCTTGACGTCACGTGTGGAAGTATCTTATTTGTTTACCTCTAACTCTGGAAACCCAGCACCACTTGTTTTCTCTGCTGCCACTTTACTTGGAATATCTAGAAGGGATTTTGAACCACATTGATATTTGGCAGTCACGCGTCAATTCATGGTAATATTAAACAATCCCCTCGAGCACATGCATGCATCCCTGCGTGGATCCTCTTGCAGAAGTGGACAGAAGAGGCCTGTATGCAGACGGAAACCAGTTCAGCTTTGCAAGAGGTAATTCGGTACTTTGTTCTCCAAATCTATGAAAGTCATTCAAAGCAATTAATATGAAAGTTATCCTTAACATTTCCATCATTCTGCTGTATTCAGTGAGTTCAGCTGCTTTTGAAATGAAGAGCAGATTTCTGCCTCCTAACCTGAGGAAAATAATAATTAAAGTCCCACGCTGCAGAACATTTTGGCTTAATAAAAGTTATTTTGTTCAACATCACTATAAATTTAAGTAATTTCTCTGCATAAAAGTGAGAGCAGCGGGGGAGCAAAGTCAGCAAAGTGCGTTTAGACAAACTTGGTTTCTGGAGGAGATGAAGGAGAACTGCATCTCTACATTTTTGCACTCTGTAATAATACATTTGCATGAAATGATGCCTTTGTATCATAAGTCTTTACTTTTATCTCTTCAGATAATGAAAGCTTTTAGCACAGTAATGGTAACAAATAAAAAATCTATAGGAAAATGAAGCAACTTCTTGTTAGATCGGGTGAACTTTTCTGTAATTCCCTTTTTTAGAATGCGAAGAAAAGAAAAAGACAAAGTTTCAACATTTTTTTTGCCAATCAAATCCTTTTTTTGGTAGAAATAAAAATGTCAAAGTTCAAAGCCGATTGACTGAATTCAAATGAAAATTTGTTAAAAAGACACAAAAAAGGGACCATTTGAAATGACAAACAAAACAGAGAATGACCTTGCAACACAGAGTTTTACCTTTACTGTTCTATCAGCTTCCTAAACTTTACACATGTGAGTAAAAGGCAAATATTCCAATTTCAGCTCCAAAAGTTTTATAAAACAACATGAACATTTAGGCTAAAATCAGAAAACACAAAATGTTTATATTTGATCCAAGTAATTGTCTCAAAAATGTATTATATTGCAGTTTTAATGTCTATAATTAGACTTTTTGAGAGGAGTCCTCTGTGAGTTAAATATTCAACCTGTCAATCCTCTCAGTGTGCTGCTTGGAAAACCACGGCAACAGTGCCCCCCTCCCTTCCAGATTACATGTCTGAATTTAACACCTGATTGCCAGCAATTTGCCTCATTGGTACGTTGGTGTGAGATGATTTTGTGCACGAACAGTAGTCATACGCAGGTGTTATAGTTATTGGGGAAAAACTGCATTGCTCTTGATTGTTCTATTTGTTGTTTTTTTTTTTTTTTGGTCATATTAGAAATATTCAGGTTATCCTTGTTTTTCATAAATAACCTCCTGGATGAAGAAAACAGGTCTAAACTGAACTTTGACTGGACCGCTCCAGCCTGGAGTTTATAAGCTGGACTTCCTGGTGTGTTTTTTAATGCAGCACTGAAGTGCTTTTGAGCCTGAAGATTCAAAGATGTGAGAGTAAACATCTGACCGCATATCACTAAAATCATCTGTTTTGTATTTGCTTGGTTGTCTTTGTGTAACATCAAAGCTGGTTGGATCTGAATCACTGAAATGTGACTAACGGGAAATAAAAGGGGAATTAAGACTCGAAATTGGAAAATTGATTTCCTATGCAAAATATTGTTATGCTATGATGTAAAGAAAACAAATTACATCTCAGATCAAAGAGCTGCCAGCCACAGCTTCTTATGTTTTTGTGACCAAACCCTTTTTATTGCATCATCTTCATTTTAAAAATGTCATTCTCAGCAGCACCCATTTACCCTTGAAGACTGGTTTGAATTCTGCACATGCTAATGAATATATTGATTTGCATTTTAGGTTCCGTCCAGAAGCCGCGGTTAGTGATGACAGTATTTCTGTAGGCAATAAGGTGAGGAGATTAAAAATGGATCCCACAGAGTATGAATGACTGAGAGGTGATAAAAAAATGGAAACTCAGTGAGTCACAGTCCAGTGTACTCACTTTATAAACTGATGGGAACCAAGTGGCATCAGATGAAGCCATTAGGGGAAGATGTGCATGCAAGTGTCATTTCTAAAATTAATCAAAACAAAATTAGAATTTTTTTGGGTCAAAATCAAGTGTTGGTATTTTTCATGTGAGGAGGAAAAACGCTCCACACTGCCAACAAAATGTGTGATTTATGCTTTTCAAGGTCAGTCTTTCTGCTCACTCAGTAAAGTAAGAACCATTTAAATAAAGGTTGTATTGATTCAGTTTTTAATGTATGGTGTAACCACATTCTACAGCATGTGAACCGGCACCGTTGGGACTTAAAATTGCTGTCGTTTAAACCTCGCTCCCCCCATTTCCAACACATTTCCTGGAAATAGCCTCCAATATTGCTTTGGCCTCATTTGGCCGTTGCCTGCTTTCTCCGCCTGATTAAACCATTGTCCACATGTCTTTCTGTTCTCAGAACCTCAATCACAGAATCCCTCCTTTTGCGTCATTAAAGAGCTGTGCGTGTTTTGGGTTTGCGTGCATTGGTCCACGGCACGAGTAACGGCTTGAGAATTATGAAAGCAAACGGTGTGTTATTTTTTCAGCCACTTTTCTTTTTTTTGCCCAAATTTATGAAGAGCTCTTGCTGGTGATTAGGATTTCAAAGCGGCTCTGAGCACATGTTACAAAGTCTATATTTAATGTGGAAGGCAAAGCACCATAAATCTGAAAAGCGCTCATCAGTTTTCTCCGATGGCAGTCTAAATCACTCAGAGGATGGAAAAGCTGACACTTTCCTCCTCTGGGTTGCAGAATGGAAGCTATCTAGCTTTAGATTCTTCTGACTCCTGCCTCATATATCAAGCCGCTCCAAGACTGTGTGTGAGGGAGATATTCAGCCGCTCTCAGTCTTTTCTGTTCCTGTGTTTGGCTGCACGCTTCATGAGTCCGACACACATCTTCATCTATGATTCACTCGTCTGTAAGTTCAACACATTTAAAATGCAAATGATTACTCAAAGGTCATTTTCACCCAGAATATATACCGTATATTTTGAAGAATTTGCATCCTGCTTGTCAAATAAGATCAAAAATTGTGACAATGCAGTGAGGCTCAGGACTGCATGTCTTAATTCATAACCGTTTCTCAGCTGATGTAAGACTTCCTCTATAGATACCAATCTGTAATCCATATTCAGAGCTGCTCTCTATTGATTGAGCGTGTTCCAGATAAGAAGGGATGCTGAATTGCACAGAGATAATACATTCTATGGATCACAGGAATGCAAATCAAATTAGATGCCCATGCAAATGTGTGCCAAAGTCATTCTGGTGCAGAAGGCTTTTATTTATTCAGATTTCAGATTTCTTGTTTTAAGTCAATATTAGCATTTGGGGCTCATTTTCTTGTGATATACAGAGCATGTGAGTCTCTTTGGAGAATAATTAATGGCCTAATGTTCTTCATGCTCCAATTACTGACTTGCTTCATCTTGAAAATACATAATCAGAAAGTCCTCTGCAACTTCTCAGATTCCTCTGTCATCTTTTTACTCCGTCAGTAGACCACCGCCGACGGCCTCACTCCACTTCTTTCTCGCCTTTGAAAGTCTGTCCTGACACTCTCATACGTACGTCACACATTTAACAATCGGTGAAAATGAAAATGTGGCCCGGTCTTTGGATCCAAAAACCAACAAAACGTTTGAAAAAGATGAAAAGAACCAAATGAACAAAGATGATATTTAGTTCTTGTTCAAGTATATCATGTGTGCATCCTATACACACATGATATACACACATATGAAATTGCATTCCTGTCATTGTACGGCCCAACAGCCAATATAGATTTAAAAACAATATATAATCTACAAAATAAATAAACAAAAAAAATCCAGATTAAGTTTGGGACATGGTATGAGGTATTGATTGATAAAGTGGCAGTACTAGTTATGAGAAAGATTAAATATTTACTGTATAAACAACAGGAAAGAGAATAGAACGACTCAATCCTGCTCCTTGAGATTTCCCATCATGCTTGTTTTCCTATTCCTGACTTGCCGCTGATCACCTAGATCAGGTGCATCCTGTCAATCAGAAGCTGGAGTCACCTGTTCCAGATATTTGGAAGACAGTTAAGCCGTTTAGCTGGAAATCAAGAGGGGTGGTGGAGCGTGAAGACAGGATTCTCAGACCAGACCATCATATCTCAAATGAGTATTGTACCTGATTTCACTTCAACATCGTTTGCTGATTTTGAGCTTTTGGAGGCTTCTGGGCGGCTTGTCTCGATACCCTGAGAGCAGAACGGCAGTTGGGTTCTCGTCAACAAAGCATGACATTGGCATCTTGTGCAGCACAGCGAATCTTTAGGATAAACAGTTAGTCAGTATAACTGATGAGTTAAAATCAGTCTATAAGATGTGGGAGGGGTTGACAGCAGCACCAGCTGCTCCATAGAGGCATCGCACTGGAGACTTTAGAGTTATTCAACAACTCTACAAGGATTTTTCTACCTATCCTACTTTGACTTTCTAAAAAAACAATCATAAAAAGTAATAAAACAAGCGACAAAAATTACAACCTTTAAATTGGTCGTGGTGCGGGAGTAATGTCAATAAAAAGCTTTAGGAGCAAAGATTGTGAAAATGTGTCAGCAAATAGAACAGACCAGAAATTGAAGAGTTTTTGCACATTTCTCTCTCTGCATGTGTTACATTAATAATTTAGCAGCAACTTTAGGCAGAGATTAAGGTCCTGACTGAACAAGTCTCAATCAAAAAATGGATTATAGCAAATGAGAATTTTGACAGATTAACATACAACACGGTGCAGCTGAGCATCAAAATTATTCACAGTTTACTATAAATGAAGAGTTTAGTTAGTTTTGTTGCATTTTTAAAGTTAATGTACTATTCTTTTGTGATGTTTGGATTTATGTCGGACATCTTAAAGCAGCAAATGCTTTCTCAAAGACATAATATCTGGGATTTTTTCCAAGATGTCAGAGCTTCTGCAGACGTAATAAAGGAGAGGAAGACTCTTGGATGAACTGCTCTGCAAACATCACCTGTCCTCATTAGAAAACGATTGGAGAATTATACTAAAACATGTTTGCAGGAAGAATGGAAAAAAGGACCTTCAACACTCCACGGGTTTACCATAAATGTCAGGGCTTCTCTGAAATATTGGCAGACATGAAAAGAGGTGAAATCGTTTCCTACCAATAAGACACATGGATGAATTTTTATAAAAGAATAAAATGAAACTGACAAGATAAAACAATAAGTGTCTTCGCCCAATATTGTACATGAATAGAGTAAAGCAACACACTCGTCACATAATCACCCACTAGGTCTCTGAGCTGTCAATTAATGGAAGCGTGGCCGGCATACCAGAGCAGCGCCGGACTCAGCTACTTCATCAATTGATCCTTAGGGTTCCCCAGAGATCACTGAGGCTCAATACCGCCTCTTTTGTAAACGTCCAGAGGGAATTTTCTTACAAACCCAGCAATGCGTGTGCACAATTCTGCACTTGTTTATCAGGAGGTACAAAAACTCTGTTCAATGGGAATCCTCAGTGAGACTCAAACCTGTGTTTGTGAAACAAATTCGTACCTTCTGCTAGTCCCATTGATCTAGACATCACCATGCCGCAGGCCAAGAGCTTGTTTTCTTTCAGAGCCAAATTGAACTTTCCATGATTATAGTTTACCCCCGAATAAGAACATCAACCAAATGGAGACGGTTTCTTTACAGCTAACGCAGATGGAGCTGCTCTGGTGTTCATTGGAATTCAGAAGCTCCTCCTGGACTCCTGCAGCAGCTCAGAGAAGCTCTGCGCTCAAACAAGCACACTGTCATGGCTTCAAACCCCAAACTCTGGACTCGATGAGGGAGATCTGTCTTTGCTGCCTACAGACCAGCACACTGCCATGTTCTGCTGCAGCCTGACGCCCCCCTGGAGACCCAGCGCAGTATGGATGTCCACTGCATTGATGGGCGCTTGTCCAACATCGCAGAAAGTCAGACACTCAGCGGCGTCCACTGACACACAGCCCAAAAATCTCATCAGGAGAGGTTTTTAGCTATTTTGTTGTAGATCTGTTAAAAGTATTATAATAACTTTGAATGTCTGGATGGAGCGTTACACACAGGTCCACCCCAAGTATTTCATCCCCCCTCCCCCACCCCCACACTTCAGATAAGTAAAAAGTTGATCTTCTCTCATCGTTCCCTGCAGTTGCTCTAACATCTGTTCATCATTTCAGCTCTGGTATCTCTGGTTATTATGTTCCCCTTTGATGCAGGAACTTTTCAGATGTTGGTTTCTGGTTTTTAGGATTACAAATGTAATATATTCCATTCTCTGGACAGCCGGGCCTCACAGACTTCCATAACATAAAATTCCATAAAAGCTGCAATGTCTTCCTGATCTGCTCCACATGAGGAGCAGCGGGAAATCTATTTATCGACCAAAAACCAGAAACAAGTTTTGCTGCTTAAACGCTGCTTCCAAATTATTTTTGGACTCTGATTTCTGTCCAGCTGAAGACTGTTATCAAAAGGCTTGAAATCATGGACCTCTATCTGAAATTCTAACTTGCTGGATGAAGTGGTTTTGGGTATTGTAGTCACATCATAGTCTCCTCCATAATTTTATTGAGCATGTGGCGCCAAATCATTTATTCCGCTTGAGCTTCTCTTTGTGGCAAAACAAGACAGATTGTAACTACAGCTGTAGATAAATAACAGTCTTGATGAAAGAAAAGAAATTAGCAATTCACAACACTTATTCACTGCGACAAGTATTTATAGAGATGATTACAGTTTACTGTTGAGTATTTGCTGAGTTTTACAAGGTGTATAATTATGTGGACTTCATGGAAAAAAGGTTATTAATAATAAAATAGATTTCAGTACTTGATGGAATGAAAAACATCAAGAGAAGTATATGCTTTTTGTCATCGTGGCGCACAAACACAATTCCTACTTTCACTTAAGATCGGAAGAAGACAAGTTCACCGCAGATCAAACGAGATTTAGCAGTTTAAGATATGAACAAATAAGGTTTCAAACTGGAATCTGTGTGGCAAGAACAAATCGATAGGCGAAGCAGATGAGTCCAATCTCAGCTCATCTGATGAATCCTTTGGGATAGCTGAGCGCTCCCCAACACTGCCCACCCATTACTGTTCAATCCCTACCAAATCCCAACGCTAAGCCGCCACATCCTACAAGGCAGCCAGGAAAATGACACATTTCAACTGAAAACTGTTGTTCTGTTATTTTGACAAATACATAAGTGAAATGAAGGAAAGACCTACAAGTGTATGTATCAATAAAGGTATTGTAGGAATTTGAACGTTACAGTGAAGAACGGCAAATGCAACGACTGGTAAAAAGACTGATGCTAAGGGAGGTCACATGACACATTCTAAGCCAGCTTATAGGGGGCCTGACCCCTGATGTGTTGTCTTTTTCTGTAAACTAGGGTTGCAGACCGTACAGGACAAGCCAGCAGGTAGTTTCTGGAAAACCAAAGACAGCTGCTAAAACTGCAGATTTGATGTTCATCTACCAATCTAAAGGCCACACCCCCATTACACATTTTTTATCCCTGATAGTTGTTATCAATCCTCCTTTAAAAAAAAACGCTGTAAGCAATTTGTTTCTTTTCTGTTTCAAACCAATGTTGACGCATATTCTATATCTAGTTCTGCTTTATGTTTTATTGAACTGGTCTTGACTCCAAAAATGCACACCTATACATATATGCAAGTATTTTATGATGTAAAGCTGTTTCTCTTTAATCCATTTTGTACTTTGTTCAAAAAGAATTACATACATGTATCACCTTTATAGAGTAAACAATCACATGACATGACAGATATTCTCCTGTGTACAATTAAAAGCCCATGTACGATACCCCCTGCTGTTATTGTGTTACTAAGCAAAAACGACGACAGCAGCGTTCTGTCCATTCAAACAAGCCACAGGTGACACAGGGGGTCAGGACCGTCAGCGCTGAACGCCTGTGACATTCAGTGCTCCTTTAACGTTAATTAGTGCAGTTTCTGTTTTTGTTCTGGAACTCCCAGCGGAGCGAAATATACATAGGTCTAAGAATCTAAATATGCATCTTCAGGAGCTCACAAAAAAACAAACAATCATTGCAGATGCAGCGTGCAGCACCAAATCCCACACAGGAACAACTGCAAAGAGAAACTTTCTACACCACGAGAAACTGTGAAAACCTACACCCAGCAGGTTTCATTACTACAGCTGATGCATACCACAACTGCAGGGTCACCTGAGCATCTCAGGAATCAGGTCGATTCTGAGGAAGAACAGTAAAGGTGCCCTTTCTTGATGTCATCCTATGCCGTTGACCTCCCACTAGGCATACACAACCCTTAAGTCAAGGACTCTGTCATCTCTTTTATCTGGGCAAATGTGGAGACCTTCCACCACACTACTTAGAGGAAAACAGTGCAGGCTGCAAATACACAGAGGTCCAGATGAAAGTCTGCTCTGTCCAACCCTTTGGCACTCACCTCGCTGCAGTGGAGGCATAATCACGGTGGGCTGCTTTATTTGGGTTGTGTATTGTGTACTAAAGTAATCCACAGATGACTGTGCAAACATTTACTAGTTCAGCATCAACATGTCGTTGAAGCGCCATCAGGAAAGCCTCATTTCCAGAAGACGCTCCTCATGTACGGCATGCGTACTTCCAGGACTAGTGGCAATTTTCAGGATTCCATTCTCGCTTTAATATGCGGTAAAACAAACTAAAATGTTTTTTGAAGCACCACTTTTGTAATTATAAATCATATTTGTAGTACGTTTTTTTTTCCTCCTAAACTACAATTAGACGTTAGAAACCAAAAACCTACTGGTGTCACATTCAGACTGGCAGCAGTGGCCCAGGTGGCTGAGCAGGTCAACCAATCATCGCAGGGTCTACGGTTTGATCCCTGCTCCCCCCTTCCAGCCAACTGTTGTGTCCTTGGGCAAGACACTTCACCCTCCCTGCCTCCAGTGTGTGACTGTGTGTGAATGTCTCCTTGATGGTCCGAGGGGCCGTAAGGCGCACACAGCTGTCGGTCTGCCCCGAGGCAGCTGGGGCTACATCAGTAGATACCATCACCGAGAATGAATGAATGATGGACAGACAGTTTATGTGCTTTGAGCAGATGGAAAAGCACAGATAAATCCAGTCCATTATTATTTTATTGAGTATAAAAAGCATTATTGACATGATACTTTTCATTGATCATAATTGGATGAGCGCTGTGATCTGCCTGAACCCTCATCCTAAGACTGTTTAGTCTCGACCGAGCCGTCGCTCGTTCCTTGTTTGGGAGGGAGCAGCACGTGTTGCTGATTCAGAGTGACGTTTGTGATCAGGGCTCAGGTTGTGTCAGAGATGAGAAGGAGACCATATTCTGCTTACGTGGTGGACATAAAGTCTGATTTGTTAGTATCAATTTGACGGACAGCATCTGCTGGTCTCCAGAGTCCATGTTTTTGCTGATCTGTCCTTCATGACATCTGCTTGGCTGAACTCCCTCAGTTCCTGTTCTGACACACTGAGCTCTGCTGGCAGGAGCATCCCGGTGGCTGATGACTTTGAGCGGAAACTGATGAGATCTGCATCAACAGCAACTCATAAACATCTGGGTTAGTGTCCTAAACTAGATGGGAAGTTTTGAATTCTGCAGGAGTCTACCTTTACTTTTGGCTGTTTTTTATCAAACAAAACCCTACGTGATTATCTGGATCAAGTTTGTTTTTTCCATTAATCTTCAATGGCAGCTGACATTTTTCAGACATTGTAAGCCCCATTACATTTTATTTGTTATGGTGATCTGTATTGAATATTCAATGTTGTAACCTTGCGAGTCCTTTATTGTCAGTGAAATGACTGTTTAATGTATTAGTCTGAAAACTGATCGATGTGACTATGAAGGCTTTTACTGGAATATTCTAACTGAGTTAGGAGTTTTACATCAACAGTCACATATTCTTTTGAGCAAACGCCAACATTTCACTGCTAATACCCATACAATGGTTTGATTGAGATCTCCAATTAAAGACATCATGACACCTAAACATGCAGCTGGAATGATGTGAAGATCAACACCTACACACAGGCGTTCAGTGCAAACCCAAACACAGCCATTTTGGAGAATTTCGGGAAGCAGGACGATTTGCTTCGACTGTTTAGCTCAGAGCAAATAAATGGGCCGTCACATCTGTCTCACTGACACAAAAGTCAGGGATGAAGAAAAGCCGGGAGACAGGATGCTGCTCAGCTCAAACAAAGGCCCAGACCTCCATCTCACCTTCTGCCTGCCTCTGCAATGTTAAACTAACACCTTAGGCATTCATCTGACACTCTTACCCAAATCAACTCACACAGCAGTGCAGGAATGGGATTGCTTTTTTCCTAAAGGACACCATGACTTTGCTAGTTGGCTGTTTAAAAGACTGAACCTGTGACCATCTGGTTCCAGGACAATCTCGTGACACGCAGGGCCAACACGCCTGCTGTCAGGTAATGAGAACGTCCACGAGGATTAGACTGATACAGCCGGGTGTCTCACCAAAACTTTCTTTTAATTAAATATGAGCCGTGGATCTCAGCCGTTGGCAAAAGTCGGCCTCAGTCTGCAGGATGAGCACAAAAGGAGCTTCAGCGAGTTGCAGAGGTGAGCCTGGCGCTCATTTCTGAGCTTTTTTTTTTTCCTTTGTGCTTCATCATATTATTCAAATTTATTGTGTAATCAGGTAAAATGAGTTACTGTGCATTTCAAGGATGTGCATCGTGTTGTCTTATTAAGCAAAGTGGGACTCATGGTAATAATGAATACAGTGACTGGGGGAGAAAATTCCAGCATGCATTAATGTATGGCTTTCTCTGAAGCCTTTGCTTTACTGCACACATTTTTGAATAAGATCAGCACTCCTTCTGCGCGGCTCCCCAGACCCTATGTGTGGGAGGTTAAGAGAGAAACTGCTACTTCCTGTTGTCTCCTCGAAAATGCCAAGTGTTTATTTTCTGCAGTTTATTGCACACAGATGGGAATAAATCCAATCAGTCGTCATGGAAGTGTGGTTTTCGTTGTTTGTTGGTTCTGAGTATTAAGCCGCAGTATTGATCTTTGAAGAGTCTTTGTGTAGAGGATGATCATTGTCTTCTCTGCTTGAAGCGGCGATTTTTCTTTTACATCTGAGCCGTGTTGATAAGAGTGTGACAGGTATGAGGTACATGAATAATCCATGAACTGAAGGCCTACAATGTGCAGCTTCATCTCCAGAAGCCATTATTCAGCTTCACTTATTGTGACACAGACCTGCTGATTTCTGCTTATTTATTTTAATACTATAGATGTTGTATAGAAAAGGTCTTTTTTTTTAAAGCCTCGATTCCTGATTCCTGTCAGTCGGCGGCCATAAATCAGGTGAAGATGTTTTTGTCTTATCTGATGATTTTTGTATTTTAATGACAAACTGGGGGTGAAAAATGAAGATTCCTAAAGTGACACAGCAGATTGGCTATAATCCTATTTTATTGTATAAGTCACTGAAAAGAAAACAAACAAAAGAAAAAGTATTTGCTATTGACATGCAGAAGAAGAACCTGCATTCACACCGCCCTGGGAAATGCACCTTCAAGCAACCACTTTCGATAAAACTCTCGTGTAAACAGGTCGCTTTGGCACAATTAAAGCTCACTGAACACGCGTTGAATGTTAAGGGAAGATACCTAATAGAGCATGGCAACGTCCCAAAGATGAACGTTTTAAGTCCAGGTGCGCTGAAGAAGACGATGACTATGAAAAAACGGGACCTGGATGAAAGAAAATCTTCTGATTTCGGAATAAAATGATCAACAAATGTGGACATTGTTGGAAGCCTGATTGAGGCCTAAGGCCACAAATTTGTCCTATTATACAAATGATTTTGAATAATAGTCATTCTGGTCGTTATAATTATAATTGTTATTAGTTTCCTTGTTGTACCTTCCAGTCTTGATCTGTTCTACGATTAAAATGATTCTTATTCTTGGCGAATGTAACTGCACAACACAGCAGCAGCAAAAGGCTGTTTTAATGCCAGAACATTAAGTCCAGTTTAGTGGGTCAAGTTGAGCCTTTGGGGGGCGGAGTTCCAGAGGTTATCTGTTCTGTGCTCTTTTCATAACTTAAGTCTTGATTTGATCCTGTTCTTTGCTGTTTTCTTTATTTGCCACCATCACACTATCACACTATCGTGATTCTATTTTCCTCCCACTGATGCTGCCCTGCAAGTTTATCATTAGAGCTGGCTGTGCAGTCTCCACTCTGTTTGGCCTCTGGTGAATATAAGATAAACTGGATAGTTACAAGTGCAGAACATGCTACTATACCCTCTTTTCCAAAGAGAAATTGGTGTGAGACTGAGCTCAGTACAGAGCTGAAGGGACTGGGATACTTTAAATGCTTTTCTCCCTGATTTAATTGAAGCCCAGTGAATTCAGCGGGGACAGAAACACTGGGGTTGTTTTTTCTGTCAAAGCCTGCACACAAATGATGGCTGTATTAAGCCCACTGCTATTAACAATATGGAGTCTGTGCTCACTGCAAATGCTTTGACCTTACCCTACCTGGCGTTGAGTCGTTCTATTGGTTTTCTTCTGCTGATAACGACTAATGAGTGGGAGGGAACGATCCCTGATTTCCGCGCTGTTTCGATCAGAAAACGTCACCTTATTTAACCTGAGCAATCACAGATGCTGATGTTGTTTTGTTTTAAAAGCACATTCATGTTTATGTGAATTCCCTGGTCAAACCATCCTCCCATCATCGTATAGAGCTGTAAATGCTGAGCAGAGTACATTTGTACCCCGTTTTAGTCCCAAACTGCACATTTTCATGGACACCAACTCCATTTAAACTGTTTTTTTAAAAGGCCTTTAAGCTTCTGCAAAGCAATGACAGCTACTGCAGCATCTTTGGCACGCTCCTGCAGAATTTACAATTCTTAAAAAATATATCTATACATTTCGTGAAGATGCAGAGAATCTGTGACCGTTTGTTTAAACCAAATGACTCCTTTTTTAGCCTCCAGTTGCTCTTTTCTGCTGCTTCCAGAATGAGCGAATCTGCTGAAGTAAAAATATTCAGACCCGTACTCAGTAATCAGTAAACATGTTCAGCTGCCTGTTTACAATTCCTCCTCAAGGTCTTGGGTTTTGCACACCTTGTTTCTGTTTGTTCTGCATTGCTCTCAGACAGGAGCAAGACTTTCAGACCTGCATAATTTCCACTCCCTCAGGTTCCAGCAAAAACACGCTTAGCATTATTTTATGGGGAAGAAAGCAAAACAATGACAAAGATTAAATCAAAAGAAATCAAACAAGCCAAAAAGACCTAAATTAAGGAGATATTTAGAACTTAAATTTTAACGAGCTTCCAGCAAATCTGCCGCTTTGGACAGAGACGCGGTTTTCTTTTCATTCACAAATACGTTTTAAACTCATTAACTAAAATAATATACATAATAGCTGCGAGAAAATGTTTGCCACAGCAAAAACCCGACAAGCCTGACACAAAGTTCTGGGAAGGAATCAGTAAATTAGATGAGTTTTTGTGACTGTGCTGATTGAAAGTTGGATCTTTTAGCAGCACATTGATAAACTAATAGTAAAGTTCTGTGGAGAAACTGTTGAGATTAATTCATTTCTCTTCATTTTCTCCAAGATGAATTCTTTTTCCATCATGAATAAAAACCAAAACACAAAGATGTGGTTCAAGATGACCAACTTGAAAGAGTGAGAATGAATCCCATCATTACTGCTGCGTCACCTTTCTTCTTCCTAGAACTCTTTTCAGTTTCAGCGGACGTGGAGGTCTGCCTCCGGGCACGAAGACCAATGCTCCAACAACAACCTGGAACATTTGGTTCAAATGCTCTCTGGAGCTTTTCTCTGTGCACATATTTCTTTATTGTTTTGTTTTTGTTGTTTAAATCCATATTTTAGTTATAACTTTCAGCTTTTTGCAGAGATTGTTGCATAGACAAAAGCTGCCTGCAGAAGATGCTCCTCACTCTCTGTGGCTGCATCCTGAACACAGATTTCCTTTACAAAAATAAAATCCTGGGTAAATGTTTTAGAAATCAAATGAAAGTAGTATTTAAAACAAGATATTATGAACATGCAGTTAACGATGTACAGTCACACATTCAGTGAGACTGCAGCCACTTCACTGATGCAGAGATTTAGACAGAAGAAGAGACACTAATGTAGAACTTCTGCTAAATAAATTCAGACGTTAAAAAACAGAACCTAAAAAGACTTTAATCAGAGTAAATACTGTTTCTGTCATTAGTAGTGTGTAGCAGCACAAAAGCTTAACACAAAATAAAACACCAAAGTGACGACAATCGCTCAAAAAAAGTAGAATATTCTATGATTTTGTTTTTCCTGAAAAGCTTCTGAAGCTTCAGTCGCAGCCGTATCTGTGAAACCGCTCCATCATGAGAAGGTGAACATGCAGTTTTTATGCTAAATGATTGATGAGTCATTCTGTTTACATTAAAACATAGTCAATATAGCTCCGCCCACTACTCAGAGGTGATTTTTAATGAACTTCTGCAGAACTTATGTCCTAGAAAAACACAGGTTTTTAGATTTTGGCTAAAAAGAGCATAATTAGATTTAAACGGACAACAGGGAACACTTTGCAAATACATGAAAAGATGATTGTAGTGGGACTTCCATGGTTTGTTGCTTTTAAATCCTCTAATTTCTTTTCTTCAAACATAAACAGCAAAACGAGCTGAATATTCATCTTCAGGATGGAGAGTTTGGAGCTGAGCTCTGTGTGTTTCTGTCGTGGTTACCTGGAAAGTCCTCGAGCTGCTCGTGAAGCAGACTGAGGAGTTTTCTCTGATAGACGGTCTTTGTAGGGTCACCGTCTCCTTCAGCTCAGCGGCGTTTGTGTCACAGTGGGGGGGACGCCACTCCACAGCCGGAGGCAAATGAAGTGAAAGCTGTTTCTTGATTGAATCACCAGTCTGTCATGGAGGACGGAGGTGAAAGAGGAAGTCAAGCCAGAGCGGGCCAGTTCAGCCCCTGCAGCTGCAGACGGCTCATGGTTGGGAGGGCGTGGCGGCCTTCAGTGGACCGCCAACGTACCGGTAATTGCATAGGAAAATTCTTAACTGGACTAACTAAACAGACTAAACTACACCAGACATCCCTGCCCTTTGACCCTCCTTTTTAGGAAAACTTTTAAAAAAACAAAAATGTATTTAAAAAAAAGCAAAGAAACCTCAGGTGTGTCCACATGAGGAGGGATCCTCCCCCAGGACGGACAGGCGATGTACCAGAACTCTAAGAGAAGAATGAACTTATCTAACTCTACAACTACATATATAAAGTCCAGCAGACGAGCTTCATCCAGATGGAGCTGTGGGGATGGCTGGGGGTGTGAGACGAGCTGGAGACAGGATCCACAGCCAGGTGTAGGAGCAGGAGCAGAGACGAGGTACAGGGTGAGGTAGAGGAGCACGGAGGAGCCAGATGTGTAGAGAAGCTGGAGTTGATGTCAGACCATCAACATATAAGTGAGCAGGTGATGTTTGTCTTAGACTTTGAGTGAGAAGGTTTGAAAAAGAATCGTTGTTTAGGTTTCATCTGAGCGCCTCCACAGAACTGACCCACTGCCTCCAGCTCGGCTTCACTAAACATTAAGGAAAAACAAACCATCACATTTCTGAGCAAATGAGAGTTTGTCAATATTTCAAGAGAAGTTGAGCTGAATGTTTTTCATATAACAGGATCAGTGTGGAAAAAAACCTGGTGGAATCCTAACGCGTTCTGGTACTGCGCCTTTAACAGGTCTGTTGGTGATGAAGTCCAGGATGAAGCTCGGTTGAGAGTGTTGTATAAGGACGGCCGGCTCTGCATGCTGTGCTGCTGCAGCAAAACAACACAATAGTGCAGCGTGAACAACTCTGGCGTTTCTCTACAGCTCATAAACTGCAATGAGAAAAAAAAAAATGAAAAAAGAGCCCAATTTGGAGATCCGTCCTCCTCTTCTTCCTTCTTTCTCTTTTTACCTGGAAACAGTTTGTTCTGTGCGAGGCGGCGCTCGCTCACACGCTGTAATTGGTTCTGAAATGAGCCCTTTTCCTGAATCAAGAACCATTTTCAACTGAGAGATGATTGAATGAAATCTTGATGAAATCAAATTTAATTGTGATCATTAAAGACTCTCTGATAACAATGAATGATTCTTCGACATGCAGCCTGGCTGAGAGTTTTCTCTCTATTTTGTCAGAAATAATTCCTCTGTGATGGAGGATGAATGTTGCAGAACTGGTCTGTCATTTTCCGGATGCAGACAAATCTTCCTCTTCTGGTTTATTTCTGCATGAAAACTGCTCTGTGCTTAAAAGTGGGACGGTCGTGCTGGTTTGTGTTGGTCCTCTGCTGCTCTGGTCCATTGTTCTGCATTGTAAAACAACAGCGTTGCCCCCGGCGACCTTCTGCTCCGACATCCATTGCCTCTGACCCTGTTTGCCATTCAAGCTGTAATTGTCACTTGCTTAAGGCTTTTAAAACCATCAGACGGTTCTCAGTGCATGACGGTGTATCTCGGCTCTCATCAGAGCGCCGGGCTGCCCTCCACGAGCAAATCCAGCCCCCCGAGGTGCTGTTTCAACCAAACTAATTACTGTGTGTAACCACAGCAGCTGGAAAACAGCCACCGGAGCTGGAAAATAACAGCTGAGATTGAAACATTACAACTTGATCCTTATCTCTGACCCCATCCTCTTCCAACATTTTTCTTTTCTCAAAATAACCTTCAGGTTTGTGAACTTGCGTGGACTCTCCAGCAGCAGGCTGATGTCGCGGCGCATCTTTCACCCCCTGAAGTCTGGATGGTCTCTGGGCAAACAAATATATCAAGGAGATTTCCAGTTTGTGTTCTGCTCTCAGAGGAAATAGGCTCCCTGGGGCTTAGAGACCTGCTCTTGATCCTGCGGTGATACCGAGGATTTACTGGGACTCTAGTGATTAGCCAGAGGGGAAATGGGAAAACAGGGCAATCGCTGGCAGCAGTGTCACATCAGACAAACACGGACACACACTCCCAGGAAAATCATCATTTGAAACTGCACTTTCCTCAGGTTCATTGCAAGCATTCAAGTTTTTCTGATAAACTGAATGATGTAACAAAGAAATCTAAAGCCTTTTTTTTGGCACTTTAAGAATAATTCAGATGTGAAGCATTGAACCCTTATTGTTATGCAAATGATGTTGTTGTTGATAAAGAATTCCAAAGGTTACATAAAGTGCTGCTCTTCCTCTTGTTTTTGTGAACTCAGCATATGAATATGCATCTGTTTTGTCAACCTTGGGATTCCGCAGATCCACACAAATCAGAGCTTCTTGATATTGAAAGCGGCTGTGGACGTCCCATCAGTCGCGTCTGGCCTTGAAGATGAAAAACTGAAAAACAGGATCAACGGTGTTTGTGCAGACTAATTGCATCTGGCCAGCCTTCAGAAGTGAGTTATTATACAATTAACATCAAAACTATTTGGCCCCTGAAGAAATCAAACAGAACCCTTCACTTTATAGCAGGAACGGCCATGACCACAAGTGTTTGTTTGCTTCCAAAAAGAAGAAGAGAAAATCTGCATTCTGCTTAATTAAGATCTTTCTCTGATGGGTTCAGCTGAAGACAGGAAAACAAAACCGTCGGGGCCAAAATCGCTGGGCTGCTGACAAATAACAGCCGGTAGTTCAGATTTTCTTCCTTAACTTTTTCTTGAATGTTTCCTCTCAGTCTGTCCTTAAACGTCGACGCACAGACACGAGACTCGAAACCTTCTGTTTTAATTTTCTCCTTGTTCAAATATTGGTTCACAAATGAACCAAAATACCCACCAGGCCTTCTACAGAACCAGAGATCAGTAATCAGGGCTAAAAACTGTTGTTGCTGCACAAAGGGTGACAAAATCGTCTCCAACCTCACCTGCCTCTTCCTGCCTTCACCGCTAATATTAGACATGACACCAACTCTCTCTATACTCTTGGTGTTTACACGGGTTTGGTGTGTTAGCCGCCGTGTCGGGTGGCAGGAGCTGCGGACAACAATGTGCTTTCCTGAAAGAAAACCAGAACCTGGCCTGCCTGGGTTTTAGCGGGACTGTGATCATAAAATATGTTTTAGGATTGATTGCATGAAAGGGGCAGATTTGCCATCTCAACATTTCGTCAAGCTGAAAATCTGGAGTTTTAAAGAAAACATTCAAAGCTTGGGTCCTGGATAACTGCTCCACCGTAGAAAGCCTATTACAAAATCAGCCTCACCCAAAAAAAAAAGGTCTTTTTAAGTCATTATTTTCTCATTGTTGTCTCTTTGACTACATATGTTAAACCTAAAGGCAACTCAGAAACTCCTTTTAAACGTCTTGTATTGAAGGAACATTTAGTTTATTTGTTTGTGATTGGTCACTTTAAGCTGAAGTGATATTGACTTGAGACTTTTAAACTACTGTTCGCCTTCAGTGCCCCAAACATTTGATTTATGTCTTTATTAATTCCGGTGTTCCTAACACGTCTGAATGCCCCTGTCAGGGCCCAATATGTGCTGAACGCGTGTTTGCTGAACTTGTGATCACGCATCCTGGGAGGGAACATGAGCTTCGGTACAACACCTGATCGGCTTTCTGCACAGCTAAGTCCATATTAATGAGCATTACAAAGTTAATTTGTGAACACATTAATGTGCCCCACCCTAATCATTACATATGTCACTTCAGAGTTTGTACTACTGCAGACGTTTGAAAGAAATTAACTTAAAAATAATGCAGGACTCTGGAACCACCTTCCAATTTTGAGTGAGTAGAATTGTAATGAAGGAATAACTTGTGAAAAATGCCAAGTTAGAAGTAAAAGTAATTAAAAGGGGAAAACACAGCACAGCACTTCGAAACTGAATGCTTTTTTTAAGGAAACATTTTAAAAAGAGGTGAGTTTTGTTCCTGCTGCTAGAAAGAAAATTAGAATCTCTGCATCCTCAAATCACACTATCCGAAAGTCGTCAATTGGATGAGAACCCAACTCACGATGGAGAAAGCAGCAGCTACATTTGCTTTTACACCCACAGTCACAAAGTGTAAAGTATAGCAGCTGCACTACACGGTGTGACATCATTTAAAACCCTTTCTGTTGTCTAACTGCTGAACTTGTGAAATGTTCTTTGAAGACGTATTGTTACCTTGGTATGACTGAAAGGCTTTCTTCGCACATACCTCATGTGGTGTGAGTCAGTGGCTGACAGTAGATGCACACATGTGTCTGCAGTGTTTCTACGGCTGTGCGCTGGAGCCTGGCGTCTCATGGCCTCTCTCTCGTGTGACGGAGCAGCAGCCGTCCATCCGGGTCTGACAAATACTTAACTTAGGAGCATTGCTGTTGGCACTGGCAGTAAGTCTTCAACCATTTCCTCTGTACTAAGGAGTACTTCAGTCACACCAAATGCTACATCCGTTGAGTACAGGCCAAGTAGCATTTTGATGCTAATGATGTTGATTTTCCAGAATGGGAACACGCGCGGTACAAATCAGTCTTGGCAGCAAACCAATATTTGACTCAACAGCCATCTTTTATTTTCTCAACTTTTAATAAACATGATAAAACGTATTATATCTCTTTTACTAAATCTCGACTATTGGATTATATTTCACTAAAACCAATTACGAAGACAGTGGTGAATGGCTCGCCTCCCAGAGGACCTCCCACAGCTCTGCTCCCTCTGGTGCTGAGCTTCTGGGGTTGCAAAAAGCAATTAAAGGCGCCACCTGTTCCTCCATTCCTTCTGTCTGTGCTGCTGGATAATTGGAAACCTCTGTCTATTGGTGCTGGTGTCCAACCGCATATGCAGCTGATATTTCACACAGCTGCCCCTTAAAGTTGTAAAACACGACAAAATACTGAACCGGGAGACGTCTTTCTTTTTTCTTTTTTTGTCCTAAATGAGAGATGAATCTGAGGCTCAGAGCAAATACTGTTAATAATTCTAGCTGTGCTTACCCTGGTTCCTGATAAAAAAAACATGGGTTGAACCTCTCATTAAACACAACAAGGAGATGGCAACAGCAGAGGCTGCGATCACAATTAAAGTGTTTGTGTGGGAGGGCTGCAGTTAAAGCCTCATTAACAAGCGGTCACTGTCCCCCACTGGCCACCAACATACACAACAAAGCAAGTTGGGAACACGTATAACTGGAGAAAAGAGTAGATCTATAGGCAGAGAACAGCACAACAATAGCCAGCCAAGTCCCTTAGAACAGAAAGCTCCATCCTCGCCAGACAAACTCAAGAATTCAGCTTTGAAGCCTTTTTCAAACCTCTGCAGCAATGAGTCACCGTGGATGTGTCAGAAGACGCGGTCCAAAAGGCAAACGGGCTGAAAGAGTTTTCCGTGATGATGCTCTGCAGCCTGATGGATCTATCAGTGGACACACAGTGCAAGGTGGACAAACCCTGAAGGCCCTGAATGTGTACCACAGACGTTACTGGGAGCTGCTTCCACGTGTGGTCATGGCGCCACTGGGGTCAGAGGCCTTGCTCAGGGCCACTACTGTGGGATAAAACTAACCACTGACCATTTGTTTGGGAATCTAGCTGGCTTTGTCCAACATATATGAACCGCTATTTTCCCAAAAATGGGATTATTTAATCAGTTCTAACGTCATTGAAAACAGACAATCTTGGCTGTTTAACTAAACACCAGTGACCATCTGACGGAAGGATCTGTATGGAGTTATATTTAATAAAAATATATTTTTGGTTTTGGTTTAATTAATTTTCCTCATGTAAACACAATAGGTATCTACAACCAGGACTTCTGCAACTGTAAAAAAAACAAAAAGCAGAATAGTTTTATGCTTCTGAAATCCAAATTGTGTGTGGAAACAAACTTTTGCAAAGATGTCAGACAAAGAAAACTTTTAAAAAGTTGGAGCTTTTATATATAAAAAAATATTGTAGAAATTCACATCCTTCTCAAGTTCTACTGCTGTAATGTTGAAAATTCTCTGATTGGTTAAACCTTTTTTTGCTCTTCACTGCAGTTATAAAGACCTGTTTCTCATATGGACATGATAGACCGACGGCAGAAAGTAATCCCAGCTTTAAGTTACTAAAGTAACTAGTGAGAGGCAGCACGCTGATTGGCTGCTGGCGGGAGAAAGAAGCTGATTGGTTGATTAGTTCAGATTAGAGCTGCATTCACATCATTCTTGTGATCACAAGTTGCCACTGAAGTTCTTATGGGCTTTAAAACGTGCAGCTATTAAACCCGTGTTGAATGTTAAACTAGGTCCAATTTAGACCAATCAGGGTCTCAGATTTGGTATTGACACAGTATGCATGGCGCCTCCTTTAATTCACGGAAGTCCCAACCAAAAAATGTAATAACTTTGTGGCCGGCCAGAATTCTATGACACCAAATCTTTCCTATATCAGAAAAGAGGTGTCAAAGAAAAAGCCTGGAGCAAGATGCCGAGATGACACTGCTGCGACATTTCGAACCAACCCTCTACCAACCGTAGGTGGTGGACATGTGCCAGTAAAAAGTAGAAAAAGAAAGAAGCCCCTCCCTGCTCGTTCAGTGTGAACACCGTGAGTTGAATGAAACACGTGCCCGGTGTGAATGCAGAATTAACCTTCAGAGATTACAAATCAAGAGTTTAAATGATTAATAAGAGAGTGAACGACCGCCTTGGTCAGCAGAGACCTGCAGAAGTAAATGCCCCCCCTTTTCCACGTCCTCACATGTGCAGCCAGCCGAGACAATGAAGTCCAATCGTCACACACAGACTCTTGCAGCGAGCTGCATCAACACGAAGGACGCTATGATGCTGCAGTTTGTCTGACTCTCAGAATTTGAGGCATATTTCTCTAGATGAGCTTTTCAGTGGAGACAGAGGAGTGCTCTACATCTGACACACCAAATCCTTACAAGACGTTGGGCCATCACACGCAAGTTCTCAGCTTTGTTGGGAGTTCCTTCAGGCCATCCGTTTTACTAAAAGGCGTCCTGACTAGTAACCTGTGTTGTGACAAATGATCTCATTTACATGTTAAAGTGTGGGAGACATGGTCTATTTTAATAAGCCAAAATATAGTAAATAGTCTCTATTTCATGTTGCGATTGTTTTTAATATTTTTCGAAAAAGAATAAATAGCGAAAAACGCAATATAAACAACGAGGACGGCCGCCGGCTTCACGCATTCCGCCGAATTCTCGCCCCCCTGTTTGTGACGTAACGAAAGGAAGACAAGGCAGACAACATGGCTAGCACCGATAGCGAAGCACAGAGTGATGCTACCGTCTCTATTAGCGATTTATCATCAGATGAACAGAAAGATGAAGAGGAAAGTTGCGGAGATTATCATGATGATGAGTCACTTTTGCAACCGTATCGATTCGAACCCTTTTGCGAAAGTGAGGAGGATATAGTATAGCAGAAAGTAGTAGGTCTAGTGATGCCGATGACGATAGCCAGCATGAAGATTCGGCTAGACTCCAGTAAGTCTAAAAAATGTATAAAATTAAATTACTCCACTTACCCTAAAATATACTCAAAATGTCCCCTTTTGGCCTAATCTAAACAAAGGTAAACACTGGTTTTCAACCCAATTTACAAAATAAATGTCACAAAATAAAAGTTTCCCAGATATTACTACTCTTTAGTTAACAAAGTCACTGTATACCATTAACAACTGCAGAACATTAACAGTTTTACCTGTTTGAACCAGTTTGAAACCTTTTCTCGTGCGCGAGCGCTCACACACACAGTTCAGTTTACTCACGGTACCGGCGCCTCAAAAGCAAAAGAAAAAAAACGTTGCAGAACTGTTGCTTCTCTTGCAAAACATTGAGTGCGTTGAAATACTCCAGTTGGATCCAAGGACAACAGAAAACACGACTACTTCGCCTCAATGTGATCCATCGTGATGCACACTAGCCTAGCTTAGCAGCCTCCGCTCCCGACTCCAGCGCCGTCCTGTCCGACCCAGAAAACGGCTCGCTCGCTTCCAGCTCACCCGCCTTTCCTCGACTCAGAAGCCAAGATCCTCCTCCCAACTCTCCGTTCAAAATTCTTCGTTTGTGTCCCGGTTTTTGTCCCTTCGAAAACGCAGACTTCTCTCCTGCAGATCTGGAGGGAAAAATCCTTCGCCGTCCACCTTCTTAAATTTTCCCCTTTTCAGCAGCGTTTTTTGTTTTGGGAATTTTATACACAGATACACTTTCACTAGATGTATTGCTACATCCAGCTGCCACACAACGACTTGGCATGTTGATGATTAACAGATTTAAACACGAGAGAAACGAAGACTACCTGTTTTGTTTACATGCTGTCCTAAGCAACTGCGGAAGGCAACTCCCTTTCGTTACGTCACAGGTCATATCGGGTTCACTTCCAGCCTGCGCTCTAGCGGCAGATCCAAATCTCTGATTCCTTCGAAAGATGTCTATTTTTCATATGCTTCGGATTTTTTTCGACGCAAACTATTGGTATCAATAGAATCAGCGTTTAAAGGGCTTTTTTATTTGACAAAGTTGTTCAAAGCATGGCATCCACACTTTAAGTCTTCCATCAACAGCGTCTTTGTTCAGATCAGGATCTGTGTTGGAGAGATGGTTGTGAAGCAGAATGGTTACAGATGCGGAGGCTTCAGGAGAGATTTTGAATGAGCAGCTTCTTTATGTCTGTGGTGCGGCCGCGGTGCAGTGGTAGGGCGGTCGACCTCCAATTGGAATATTGCAGGTTCAATTCCCGCCTTGCCTGCCCATGTGTTGAAGTGTCCTTGGGCAACACACTGAACCCCCACATCGCCTCTGGTAGAAGGTTGGCGCCAGTGTTCAGTAGTGGAGCCGCCACCAATGTGTGAATGTGTGTGTGACTTAAAAAATAAACATGGAACTAAAAAACCTTAGTGGATTTACAATGAAAAAATGTATTAACGTTGTACCCTGGAGACAGGAAGAAACATGATCCACTCCCCACCTCTCTAAAATGACCCCCTCACAGAGCATGAGATGGTTTTGTCTTCACATCAAGGAAAGACTAACATCAGATTGAAAGTAAAAACAATAGAAGCAAAGAATTGACGCAGACTTCAAACATTCCCAACTGTGTCTCTGATCGGCAGCATTTTACTAACCTATTTCTAATAAAAAGGCTGAAGCCTTTCTGCACTTTACAAATATTGATATCACTATCGAGGTGGCGATTCAATTCACAAATCAAGGTTGAACCACAATAGCATTTCAAATAAATATGTCAATATGTCTTTTTACTGGATCCATGAACATTAAAATACGTTTTTTTCACCATTATTCATAACTTCATTTTAGAACAGGAGATCCAAGTCAACAAAACATTACAGATAAAAACACAAGTATTCGGATACTCGTTACACCCCAATAAATACACGTATGGTAAATAAAGATTGGGTATCGTAATATAATTCTACATTAAAAATCTTTCCAACTGGAATACAAATATGTTGCTTTTACATTGGAATTGTCTTCTGTCATGAAAGCAAACGTTTCAAAAAGTAACAAGATAAGATGAGATGAGATGAGATTTGTTCGAGTCTTTAAAAAGAGTAACGTAATCCTGAATCTTCACAGGCAGTTCAGAGACTTTCAGATGGGAATTTTCATTCTTGATGAGCTGGAAACGTCTGAATCCATCAAACAAGCGCGGCTAGTCTGCAGCTCACCGCCCCCCCCAGGGGAGGGGTCAAAATGCCGAGAAGAATTTCCCCATTGTGGGATAAATAAAGTATCTATTATTATTATTATTATTATTATTATTATTATTATTATTATTATTATTATTATTAAGATCAGCTGAAAGCTGCTATTGTGTCTGGAATGTTCAGTACGTACGAGTCATCATTTTTGTTCTGTGTTGGTGATTCAGGCGTCCATATTTCTAAAATGTCACCAGGAAGAGTTCATGCGGTCATTAACCTTTTCAATGGACATCCTTTAGGCCTCATTAACATTTCCCGTTTTGACAAAAAAAAGCAAACGTTTGGCGTTTGCAGTCACCATCATTGGACTTAAACGAGTGTGATACCTGATCGGCCGTGAAATGGAGCACGTTCAGGTTTCAGCGGCGACTCGGCCATGTCAGGCTGGAATAGATGTGGCTGTTGGAGCTACTGGAAAAACACATTGTCTGGACTTTAGACTAGAATGAAATATTCATTTCACAAACATGTTATTTTATATGGAAGAGATGCTACCCAAGCAGCTTCTTCTCCAAATAATTGCCTGCATGTCCTTGACAAAGAGAGAAGAGTCTGCACTGTACCTTTCTATCATTGAAGGAAAGAGTCATCAGTCATGGATGGCAGGGACTGTTCTGCTCTGTCTTATAGATGTTTTTAAATGCTTTTCTCACTGCAGAATGGCTGAAATGACCCCTCACAGGGCAATTAGCTTCTGCAGTTTGAGCTTGCCATTATAATCAATCTTGACCCATCTAAAACTGAGCTCTTCTTACAGTTTCAACAGGAAATCAGTCCAGCCGCGGGCAGCAAGCACAGACTCTAATGCCAGTGTATTTGTCTGTGAGAGCACTGCAGGTTTTTTCAATATAAACCTCATACAGATGTGCAGCGCTGCAGGAGCATGTTAGTGCCTCACATGTTCTACATCCCTTTCCTAGAAGAAAAAAAGAAGCTACCTGCTGCAGATATATAGTCTTACGTTTGGAAATCCAAATCCAAAAGCAGCCCATCTGACGTCCAGCCACCCACCTCTGAAGTGTGTGCAGCGCGTCACGCCGGGAAGCTTAAGTGAGCCCGGGTCCTGGACTGGAACAGAGGAGAAACTCCACAAAGCTCCTGAGCTACAGGCACTTTTTAATTAAAGTAGAACACTACTTTAGTCCCTTTTATTACATTGTCCCTGTACTGTGACCGAAAAAAAAGTAAAAAAAGAAACTGAATGAAATAAAATAAAATAAAACTTTTTTTTTGTCTCTAACCTTTAAAGTAAGTAAAGTATTTTGTAGAGCCTTTACTGTCCTGGAAAAACAACAACAGTTTTGTAGTTTTAAGTGATTGGAACCTCACCCCAATGCCAGCCTAATCAGCCCAATCCTGATTCGTTGTTTTTTTCCTGCATCAACAGCTGTTTGTGGTTCTGTCACAATTATTTTGTTCACAACACAAAAGTTTACCAAATCTTCACGTGATCGTTCCTCCTAAATGGACTCCAATGTTTGGAGTAACTCATTACGAAAGTAATTATTACCGTAACATGGTCATTTTTTGATGTAACTAAATGATGTAAATGATGCATTTTTGTTCCTTTTTTCCTCACTACATGTTCAGTAACTTGTGTTACAACAAACAAATTGTTCAAAATGGAAAAAAGTAATCTACTTTTATTGGGTTGTGTTCTTTTTTCAGTTTAGTTTAGTGTGACATCACCCACAGAAAAAGGTTTACTTCCAGCTCCAACCAAATGAAGTCTATTCAGCCATCTTTGTGCAATATGGACGCCGCCATGTTGGAGCCAGACAACGCCAGTAAGCAGTGATTGGTCCAAGCTGGTCTGAGTCAACATTTTTATGGCAACCAATGGGTCAATGGACATGGGTGTGGACTGTTTGATGTCAGCAGGTTCATAAAGTGGATGCAGATATTAGCCTGATCCAGCACAATGGCTGAAAAACTAACAGAAAGCATCTAAAGGTTTTTCACAAACATGCTTGTTTTGCAGGTTCCACACTGACAACTTATGTTTTAGGAACTCTAGGATCTAGATTTTCACCTTAATAGTATTACAAAATAATATTTTACTAGCGTGTATTTATATATTTTGTGTTTTCTTTCTTTTTTGGATTTCTGAATAATTAAGTTCCATAAAGGCTTCTGAATGAATCTTAATTCCTGGATTTAATAGAAATGGATTCATCTGCAGACCCTTGAGGATCCAGAATTAATTTGCTGAATTGTTGAAGTCTTTCGTAGATCTGGTGATGCCGCCGTAATAAAGCTGGACCGAACTGGATTACTATGTTTTTATCCAGATTTCTGTTTGGGGATGCAGATCCTCTCTGAGGGAAACACCACCTCCTCCCACTTTGATTACTTACAGCCGTTTCTCTGGAGACAAGTGGGATGACCCCCCACCCCCCATGCACCTATTGCACCAGCAGCTGTTGCCACGTTGTCTGTGGGTCAAACCCATCGCTCAGATTTATTCTTATGCCCCTGTTCTGCTTCAGAATCCAGACACTCAGAGTCTGCGAGCTGGTGCCCCCTGCCCTGAGCGGTGATCACCATACGCATCCTCCAGAACAGCCACAGGACTTTTGAGTGGATGTGAATGTTGGCCTCAGTCCACGTGACCCTTCAGTGGAGCTCCCCTTCACTTCCGTGTTATCTTGATGCTGCACACCATCGGTTCTAGCTGCTCACCGTCTCGTCTCGGTTGCTGCTGGCGGTGATCCGGCTAATCACTGAGGCAGGGTTGAAATCTTTGACCGCGGTGGAACGGCCAAACGTGGGCCGCGCGGAATACCAGATAGGAGGCGGGAAGGATCCGTCTTGTCGGACAGTGACTCCAACACTGCACCGACATCACCGAGCTGACCCTGTGTGGGACTGCCAGCCTGCAGGCACACATTAGCATATCCTAAAGGTGGTATACGGTTTCCAACCATCTGTTCGGACCTCCTCTGAGTGCCCATCATTAAGACTATATAAACTCAGGATGTGCAGTCATGTGTATCCAACAGTTGCACCCAGCGGACAAAAACAGGAGTCGCTCGCTTTGATCCACGCTGAAGGCGAAGCTGCCATGCATTCATTAGAAATATCAGAGGAGTGAAAAGACTGGGAGAACAGGTCAAAGAGGCTTTATCTGTTTTCTGCCTTTAAATGATGTGAAAGTCACATTCCAGAAAGAAGCAGATGACAGCATGCAGATGAAGAGAGGAAAGTTCCATTTTTGTGCTCATCCGGGATGAGGCTGGGATGCATTTTTGAAAAATGTTTTTACTGCACACCTTGTTTAAAAGAATGCGACAAACTCAAGTGCCAGAAATCTTTGGCTGCATGCGCCTCCTCAGTCTGCATCCATCTTATTATGCACAGAGCAAAGAGGCACTTCAACCTTTTGTAGTAATTGATCCTTCCACCTGAGGGCAGTACTTTCTAATCTAATATCAGATAAACCAGTTTCACATCTTCAATTAAACTGCTCTATTGAATTAGCCTTCAGGTAGGAGTTGGTTGAAGTTAGAACAAATGAGTGTGGTTGCTCGTAGTTCTGCATTTGGCCTGCAGGACGAGAGTCCTCGCTGGAAGCAGAAATGTTTGCTTTTGGGCAGGGATTCAGGTGATGGAGTTGAACACGTCGTTATTGTGGAGCGCCCAGTTTCCAGGAAGCAGAACAGAAGGAATACAATCTTCATTAGCAAACCTTCATTGAGGTTCTTCGTGGGCAGTAACTTCCAGCTCGCAGGCTGTCTTTGTTTCTGCTGCGAGGAAAATGCTGCTATCAATTATTTGACTAGTTGAGTCTTCAAAAACATCCCTGAATCTTTCATGCCTCCACATCCAGACCCAGCTCTTTCACACAAAAGCATCTCTCTATCAACTCAGAGGACGACCAGAAAAAGAAAAAAAAGATTTACATCACATGTTAAGACGACAAATTATTCAGTTGGTTTAGTGACATTTTAACTAAACCAATGTAGGTTTCAATCTAGAAGAAAGACAATTGATTTAATCCAGAAAAAAATAACCTGCCAGACAATTTAAAAAGCCTACTTCTAATAATGGATCATTTCATAGTTTACAAAAACCGCATAAAAAGACTAAAATACGTATCTAACAACAAAAATGCAAATACAATCATTTTTTTTTAAAGAAAATGATTCTGATTTTAAAGAAAATTAGTTACAAAAACAATAAATGAAAAGTATTTCTTCTACTGCTAAAACAAATTAGTAGTTAATTACACCAATAGTTAAATTCATGCTTTTTATTTCAATTTTAAACAAACATTTTAATGAATTCCATAAACCTTATAAGAGTTTTAACTAAGTACAGATTTTCAACGGTTCAAAAATAATCAAAATTCAAAAATATTCAACAGTTCAGTTTCATGCCAAACATTAAAAAATAAGTCAACATTAGGAAGATTCTCCTGCTAAAAAATGACCTTGCATGGATTTTTTTTTTATTTTCATTTTTTATTATTAACAAAAAAAAGCAGCTCTTTTTTATGTGCAGGGAAAAACATTTTCAAATGATAAAAAAAACTGACAAGAAACAACCTCACACTTTCCAAACACGTCGGTTATTTCCTCAACAGCCCAACTTTGGTTATTTGGGGCGTTTTTAGTGTTCAGACATTAACAAGGGACCCATAAACAGCTGTTCCAGATTTCAGTATTTAAGTTTAAAACTTCATTAGATTAACCCCACTACCTTTTACTCAAGTACCCCCATTCTAACCAGACAGCCTTCTCTGCCTCTGCAGCCTTTTACTGATTTTCACAGTTTGTGTCCTTCCTGTCATCACCACTCTGTCACTGTCCGCTATCTATCGGACGTCCACTTTTCTGTCAAAGCCAAAAATGTAAACCGTAGCAGGAGTAAAATGCATTGATGGTCATTTATGTACTGAAGCATAAATGATGGACAGTGTCATCAAACTTTCTTCAGAAGTTGCCATTATTGCCCAACCTAGCCCCGATGCAACAAAAAGAAGAAAGCATGTGTCTTGATGTTCATTTGGTGTCATTCTAAAAGAAAAGTTTGTCTCTGACCTTCTGAGCTCTAACTGCTAGTCAGGCTGGATAATGATGTCAAAGCTGCACTGAGTTACGTATTGAGCCTTTTAAACAAATTCAATTGGCTGGAAGGCTTTCAATTTGATGCTCAGGGCATGAGATTAGAAAAACTTTTTAATTTGCTGAAGGGTTGTATTGCTCAGATCAGTTGAAGGATTCATTGTAAGCTAAAGTTCTTTGACAAAGAAGCAGTAATAATGAAATAGTGCACTTTATCTTAGCTTCAACATCCTCATCAGATGAGCAATCTAATTACTATTCTCTTCTCAGGCTCTCATGAAATCCTAATTAAAAGTTGTCATGTGTAATTCATACCAAGCTTCCATTCTGGGGAGAAGACAATCAGCTGACAGGAAGAGCCGTCATTACCTTCTTTGTCACAAAGAACTTTTCAAGTGATTTTCTCCACAAGCAAAGTACTATTAGCTGGATGGGTGTTAAAGATATTTGGAGGACATCCACCGCATATACATCTGTAACGTTTAGTTAAAAGCCCAGTCGATAAGCAATCTGGGCAGGGGCTCTGTGTAACTAATGAAGCCAGAGGGGGGGGGGGCAAAGATGAGATGGAGTAAACTCATTGGAGCCACTGCTATGTCGTGCTGTTATGTGTGATTAAAGAGGAGCAGCAGCTCAATTACAAACATCGTTTATCTCCCCAAACTGGCCTGAACGGCATTTCTGTCAGCCTCACCTGCAGTGGACGGTGGTCCTGGGGGGTGGGGGAGGGGCCAATGGAGAAGACGGAGCTTTAGCGCCCAATGAATAACAAACCTTCATCTCTGCCTTTCTCCTCTTCAAAGTGTCTCCTTACTTACACATGTGAGATGAGTAAGTTGTTTTCTTGTTTGAATCTCCCTTTCTGAATGTTCAAACACAAAATAATGCTCACTTTAACAATATTACGTGCACACTACAAAATCAAATTCATATCAATTATAATCACTTAAATCTAAACCAGTTTTATTTTGTAAACTTGCATGTCAAGCTTAAAATTCATCTTTTATCGCTTCATTTTCATCATTTTAATTAATGGCTTTCATTTTTTGCATTTTTTAAAACTCAAATTCATAATTGTTGTTTTTAGAAAGGTTGCATAAATGAATCAAAAATAAAGTCCTTAACCATGAATAATTGTATTTTTAAAGTATTTTTACCCGTCACATCTTTAATTTATCTTTGTCAGACGTATTGGATTAATATAATACTAAGACTAAAGTGCTCAGACTGCCGCCCCCGGATGGATGGATGGATGGATGGATGGGTGGATGGATGCGTGGATGGATGGATGGATAAATGGGTGGGTGGGTGGATAAATGGATGGGTGGGTGGATGGATGGATGGATGGATGGATGGATGGGTGGGTGGATGGATGGATGGATGGATGGATGGATGGGTGCATGGATGGATGGATAAATGGATGGATGGGTGGATAAATGGATGGATGGATGGATGGATGGATGGATGGATGGATGGGTGGAAATACTTCGATAAAAGTCATCTGTCAAACTTGAGCTTTCCCAATAATCTATCAGATCAGAAACTCTGACAACAGTCATGCATGGTGGTGAGATTGTGATGGTCTAGGCCTGCATCTTTCCTTGGCTGATGAATCTGGGATTCTGTTCTCCCTTCATCTGTCTATTCATGGCCTGAAATTGAATATTACAGGAAATGTGATCCCAACGAACCGACACATTCTCCTCTAAACCCACACTGTGTCTGCATAGAGAGCTGTCAGGTTTGGCAGAAGTGATGGTTTCATTATTAAAGGTAAACACATTCGGCTTGAACGGTTCACGTATTAAAACGTGTCACCGCTGGCAGAGTGTGTCGATGGAACGGTGGAGCAGGAGCTTTTTCTGTTGGATCAGGTCTCTCTGGAAACTTTCTTCCTGGTTCTCATATCTGCAGACAAAAGCTTTAATCCTCTGAACTTCTGTGATTTTGAATCACATAAAGTGAAAGCATAAATATTCTCTTGCTTTTCTTCTAGTTAACGTTTAAGACCAATTTCTCTGTACTGCAGCTTTAATAACAAATGGTGAGGAACTAATGATGCCACCATTTCAATGTGAATCCAAGGGTGCACTCATAATGTCCTCCTTTAAAGCGTTTATGATGGTTTCACACGAGAACATGACATTTCTGCAGTATGGCTCCACCTTAACCCCATTGTACTCAATGTTCAAACATGTATCTTTCGCTCTAATTAAAGGCTCTTAATAAAGATCATTTTCATTCCATGAAAAAGCAATTTCTCTGTTATGGGAGTTGTGTCTTCCAGGATTACTAGTGTTTTCTTCCCTCCCTGGGGTGTGAAGTCATTAAATGGCTGGGTGAGCATAAATAATATGTAAATTTAATGGCCACCTTGGAGTGACTGGAACGCTATTCTTATGGGAGTCTGAAGTGGCACTCGCAACAGCTTAGTCCTTTACAAAATAATGGTTAAATCCATCATTTGGATGCAGAGTCACCTTGAATCGGTTACTTTCTTTTGAGGTCTGTTGGGGGCTGACTTTAACGCAGCAGAGTTATATGAACTATTTAAATATGTGGTAACTATTAATGGAAATGATTGCATATTAAAAATGCTGCTTTGCATTTGTGTGCAACAATTTTAATCTGCTGGATCTCCCATTCTGGAGATAGATGGTCAGACTGTTTTTCAGTTTTGCTGCAAACAAGCCAAAAGAGTTGGTGGAGCTCGACCAATAAGGCATGATTGTTTTAATTGCACGTCATGTACAAAGATAATTCAAAGTGCTGCACATAAAGCATTAAAATAATCATCTAACATAAATATTAAATGAATGATCATTAAAATAAGAATTTAAAGAAAATTAAAATGAAATTAATTTACAGTTAGCTTAAAGGACCAGTGCAGATGTAAACTTTTGAATAAAAACTAATCAAGTGCAGCTAAGAGCAGGCGGCTCTTTAATCTGGATTTAAATCAAGTGTTTCAGCTCATCTAAGGTTTTGGAAGTCTGTTGCAGATCTTTAAAGTCTAGAAGCTGAATGCTGCGTCTCCATGCTTGGTTTGGACTCTGACCAAAGAGCAGATTCAGATGACTGGAGAGGTCTGGTTTGTGCTCACTGGGTCAGAAGGTCAACCACAGGGTTTGGTGCTTAACCAATCAAAGCTTTATAAACCAGCAAAATGACCTTAAGCTCTTTACGTGTGGATTTATTTTCAGCTGATTAAAAAAAAACCAATAAAAACAAGCTTAAAAAAAACTTTTAAGGTAATTTTGGAGCAGAGGTGCAGTCATTGTGCAGTCCCAAGCATATATAAATACAGAAGGTTGTGTCAGGAAGGAAGGGCATCCGATGTAAAATCTTTGCCAAACCAAATATACAAATCCAGCCTATGATACCAACACCTGATTGGTTGAGGCCCGGGTTGGCAACAACCGCCATTGGTGCTCTTCACCAACAGGGTGCTGGTAGAAGTTGGATTACTGTTGGTCTAGAAGAAACCGAAGGAGGTTTATGGATGCAGTGAACAACGAAATGAAGGTAGCTGGTGTCAGATTAGAGCAGTGGTTCCCAAACTGGGGGGCGCGCCCCCTAGGGGGGGCGCGGAGGTATTGCAGGGGGGGCGCTGTGGAGTTTTTTTTTTCATACTTTATTGACAAACAACATAATACAATAACAATGTGAATGTCTCAGGGGGAATGGAAATGTGTACATATTGCAGAAAAATATAAGAAATAAAACAAAAAGTATATAAATATATACACATACATATACAACATAAGACAAAAATTATTATTACTTCAAAAATCTTTGGGGTTTAATAAATTTTAAATCGTTCAAAAATTAAATTAGTTCGAATTGCTTTTTGGTTTTGCAGATGTTTGATAATGGTACATTACTGATTGATTTCACTCAAAAACTGCTGGAATTTAGGTTTGGAGTTTGACCATTTGGCTTCATGGATATGGAATTTTGCCAATAATAAAAACAATTGTGTAATGAAGATACAATCTTTGTCTACTTTGACATTAAGGTAACCCAGAATAATGTCTTTATCTAAAAATGTAACAGTTTTTTTAGTTATATTTCCAATATAGTTTCCCACTTCAATCCAAACCTTATTTGTATGTCTGCAGTCCACAAACATGATAAATAGTTTCCTCCTGAGTTCCACAGAATGAACAAAACAGGTTCATGTCCACAACAAATCTACTCAAAGTTTTGGTAGGATATATACAATGCAATATTTTGAAGGACACCTCTTTTATTTTGTTATTTAGACAGTATTTATTGCTAATAGTCCAAGCATAAGTCCATTTTATGTCCACAAATTTGGATTCCCAATAAAACCTCCCAGCAGGTAAGCTTGTGGTGTAAAAGATTTCTTATTTGCTTATTGGAAACTGAATTAACACAAATATCCACATTGTCCAAAAAAACTGTCTGGGTTCTTAATTGACTTGTGTTCTAAATCCCTTTAAACAGTTGAAGTAGACTGGTTGGAACGGCATCTAACACTATTGTATATTCTCTGGGTGGAACAGGAATACAGAATTATAAAAGAAATTCTTCATACGTCAGAAGATGTCCATGAGAATTGAAAAGTTGTTTGATTAAAACAATATAGTTATCATACCATGTTAGGATTATGAGCTCCTCCCACTCCTACCGGGGAATAATCGCCTCACCTGTTTCCAGTCTCCTCATCAACCCTCAGCCTATTTATGGACTCCTCACCTTCCAGCCGACGTCAGTCCGTCTGCTCTCAGCGACATTGCCTCCAGCATCCTCCACATCTTTGGACTCATCTGCCGTCCAGGATCCTGCCACCTAAGCCACCACCACTGGGACTGATTAAAAACTCTTTCTCACCAACCATCTCTGTTCTGTCCTGCTTCTGGGTCCAGCCTCGTAAACTCTAACATACCATCTAGGAAAAAAAGTGATTTATTTTTGTATTGTACATTACTGTTATTCCAAATAAAACAAGTTGTTGGAGAAAAATTATGTTTATAAAGGAGTTTCCAGGCCAGCAGGGCTTCATTGTAAAAGTTTGAAAGTTTTGTGGTTAATTTTTCTATTTTATAATTACATTTTAGCAAGAATTTAATGCCTCCCATTGTGTCAAATATATATTTGGGAAACGCATTCCAGATATTGTCTTCCTCTTTCAATAAATTACTTAACCACTTTATTTTAAAAGAGTTGTTTAAAGTTTCAAAGGTTAACACATCCATGCCCCCATGTTTTCTGGTGTTACACAAAACAAATTTTGCTCAAGTAATGACATTTTTTCCTCCAAATAAAATCAAATAATGTTTTGTTTAATAGGTTACAGATGTGTTTTGGCATTTCTAAAGACAGAGACACAGACAGATCTAGAGATTCCTTCAGCTTTAGATAACAGAATTCTAACGTTCAGAGAAAGATTTCTCATTAACCACATGTTATAAGGCGTGGTGGAGTTTAGAAACAAAGGATTTGTATGTTTGTGTCAGTGTGGGGGGGCTCGAAAATGTCCTAATTTTCAAAAAGGGGGGCCCTGCAGAAAAAGTTTGGGAACCACTGGATTAGAGGATGAAAAAGACAGGCCTAGATGGAGGGAGGTGATTGGCTGGGGCGACCCCTGACTGAAGTTCTGTAGTGAGACCAGCCGATCTCTTTAGCCCCAAAGACAACAACCTCAGTTTGGTTTTTATATAACTGACGTAAGTTAGTTATAATTAATTAATGCATTTATGAAGAGACCGTACAGGGCCTTGGCTTCCTGGTGTCCTTGTAATATAGGTGTGAGTGTCATGCAGATGTGAAACAGAAGCCTTATGGAACTCTGCATGTACATTTTGTCGGCTCAGATGCACAATTACCAACTGACCAAAGTCAAGTCAGTCTGGATCTGATGTACAGAATAAACTGAAGTTGATGAAAAATGTCAGTCCCAGTCGAATCCAGAGGCATGACTTTGAAACCGCAGTAAAATTCGTAACTTGGTGATATGAACTGGTTTACAGTTACTTCCATGTTTAAACCAGGACATGTCACATAGATGCCACTTTTAAATAGAAAGCGAGATGCCGATTCCTCACACAATCCACAGCGTAAACATGTATGAACCTCTTGGTCCTGTCTTGGTGACCATCTTTCAGACCAGAGCTGAGCTATAGGAACTGGAAAATAATTATCCTCTGGTGCAAAAATAATCTTTAATACAGAGTAAAAATACCATCACTGCCAGGCTGTGATGGTACCTGGACTTGTCTTTATTTGTGGGTCTCAGCTGGGGGGGGGTTCTGTGTACATATCAGCAGGGGAGCTTTGCAGGCTTGTGATCATCTTCTAAATAGCATCTTTTTTCCAAATGGATTAAAAATATCTAATCTAATAAAGACAGCATTCTGCCAAACTAAATATTCGGGGCTGGCTTCCTCCCACCACTTTCTTTGAATGTGATTGAGGGAAATATTTGTCTGTCCGTAAAGGGCACTGCTCAAAGGTTTACTGGCATGATGCTTACATGTAAACATAAAAGGAAAATAAAAACTAACACAAAGCTAAGGCTGTGTGTTGATGCATCTGAGGCAGGACATCAATCTATTCATCTCTTCGTATTTGCTTCAGGTTATTATGGCTTTAGATGCTGAGCTCCCACGGCATCAAACACGCCACAGTCCACCTCACCTCGCATGCTTCAAGATGTGAGCATTCAAATAATGCACATAGTTAGATTTAACATGGGGCAGCATTTCTGTTTGATCAGAACATCAGTACATTTGCTTCAGTAGAAGTTTACCATCTGGAGTTATGGCATTACCATGATTCAGTAAAGTCCAGGAGCATTTTTGATGTTTTTCAGGCTTCCAATAAACAACCATTTCAAGTAACCAGGTTTATACTTACAGATGTACATTTAGGTGTTTCAAAATTCAATTAAAACATCAAAGAAATTGATAAAAATGTGTGGATCCTCAAAGTCAGCATTTCCCTAAGGTCTCAGATTCATCTGCCCAAACAATATGTGATTATAGAAATGATTTGAAAATGAAGGCTTCAAAGCTCTCCAAAGGAAAAGGGCCTCAGTGTCCTTGAGATTCTCAGGGCTGAATGAAAGGTGCAGAAGACTCAGAGCAAGAGAAGACCTTGTAGAGATGAAGATGGATAAAAGGGGTGGAAGAGTGTCAACCTTTTATTTTAGATCTACTGACTGAATTGGAATTGTTTGGTCAAAAAGGGAAAAGATGCTCAACGTAGGATGAACTAAACATTCTCCTTTTTTACCCCCTAACCCTGTTAGATAAGAACCTTCTCATAAAAGCTTCCCCTCATGGTCTCAGTTTGGATCCACGTCCTTTTGTTGCCAACATTAAGTGACACTTTCCAAACATGTGCCCATCACAGGGTAATATTTCCCCCGAGCAGCATCTGTTATGATTAAATCAGATGTTTTAAAGCGTTTATCTGGTGGTGAGGCAGCGTTAGCCCCTTACCTTTCCAGGGAGTTAGCCACTCCCCTAGCACACACACAGCCCAGTCTACTGGCCCCACCCAGTGTGATGACTGCTCTCATAAACTGTTTTATTTATTTATTTTTTTTTTGGGGGGGGGGGGGGGTGTTAGCATCAAATGTATTTTAACTGTCAAGAAAACACAATGAAATATAAAAAGAAAACATTAAAGGATTGTCCAAACTCAACATACCTTCTGAGGTGCACCCACATCCCATTCATTTCTGAAGTGGGGGGGTGTTAACCATGCAGAACAGTGCTGGACCCCTCATGGCCCCGTTGTTACCCAAACAGATCAATTTTGCCTTTATTACATAAATAAGATGGATAACCTCGTCCGTCTTTGCTGCTTTTTTAATGGGCGCTCGCAGTCCCTGCTCTTTGCCTCACACTAATCCCTGTGGAGCCAATAAACTTTAATCCCCCCCAGTGGACCGCTACCACAGTGCGGCAGCTCATCTTCTGTCCAGCAGCAAAACATTGCAAACTTCAAGGTTTATTCAACAATCCCAGAACTTCCAAAAGACTGGGATAATTCAACATCTCAGAAACGTTTAAAGGTAAAATCATAAAAAAGCAAATTCTGTAGTTTAATCATGGACCTGAGATGTGCGTTCTGGAACGGTGCCGCTGGTCTTAAGAGTGTCATGTGCTCTACCGCTACCGTCTTCTGCGCTCTACCACTTTTCCGGTATGTTTTCTACGTCACAAATAGTAATCTCTAATCTTAATCTTCTCAACAAGAACATGTTGACAACAGCAAAAACACATAACAACAAAACACAATTTTCATTGGATTGGATCTTTAAGGCAGGCACAAATTGCGCAATCCTTTAATTCTTGACTTAGAGGTTTGGCTCATGAACAATTACCTTGAACTCTTAACAGCTCTACGATTATAGTTTGGCAGCTGAGGATGTTTCCTGTTTTTTAACATAGAAAAAAAAAGCATTTTTTGGTTTATGAGACGGAACCTTTTTCAAACGTGAACTCGTGCTTCGTGTAACCACGTTCTGATTCTGTGGAAACTCAGAGGTTTAAACTCAAACCATATCTGCCTAAGACTCACCGATCAAGCTCCCAGTGTTCCTTTGCATCACAGCTTATGGATTTGATCACATTTCTCGTAGCTGAAGCTGAGTCTGGTGACCAAAGTTTCAGGCAAACTATGGCCACGCTCACACTGTAGGCTATACCAATTCGATTTTTGAAAAACTGATTTATTTCAGCAGATCCGTTCATTACTTCTGGCAGACCGAACTTTTGCGATCTCCAGGCGACCGACACCAATTAAACGAGACCGCATGCGCAGAAGCCAGAAGAATACTCAACGCAGAACGACGCCACTGTTGTTTGTGGAAGTAGCTAACATAACAATGGATGTCAACAACAGTGTTGTCAAAAGCAGAGCTCTTTTTGGAATATTAAATTTATTTTCATAAAGGAGCTAGCACAATAACAATCTTCTCATTTTAAGAAGGCAATGGAGTCGGATCGCTCTGTGTACCAATAAGTTGTGGAAAGGAAATGTGCATGTGTTAGCTACGCTCACAGGTGTGCGCGTCACAATAGAGAATGGGGGGCAGTGGGCGCATTCATGTTAGGTGTTACGGAGGAAGGATGACGTGTAATAAAAGAAGGTTTCCAGAATAAATGCTATGGATTTTTATTAACCCGTTTCTGGAGAATCTAAGGATCAGAACAGGGAGGAGGAGGAAGATCCGCCTTGGGTCCCCCGCGCTTCTGATTACGCTCGGAAAGGGAAGAAAGAAAAAAAGTAATCGTGAAAGGTTCAACACCACGCTAGGCCATTACTCTGGAATTTTTTTCAAAACCGCCCCATTGCTTTAAGAGTCTGGAGTTTGGCCTGAAAAGAGCGTATCGCCCCAACATACATCTCACGACCTCCTTCCTTCCACTGAGGTTCCGCATCGGCCCACCATGGTTGATGTTTACGTTCGCTCTCGCTACTTCAACGCAAAATGATGACGCTTGTTGGCGTGTCGATGGACGTACGGCTCGAATCGTTACCGCCGGGTCAGACGGCGACATCGCAATTGAAAAGAACGGTTACAATTGAATCAGGACGGCAAACCACGTCTGGGTCGCACTGAAAAGACCGATCTGTGTCATTCAGACTGTCATGAAAGATCGAATTGGGCCGCTTAGGGCAAAAATTCGAATTGGGTCGTTTCAGCTCAGTGGGAACGTAGCTTCAAGAACCATACATGTAGCATCTAAGTTGCTAATTTAAGTTAAAAAGAAAGTTGTGTTTTCTTTCACTTCACGGCCAGGTTTCATTTATTTTTGCAAAAACATTTATCTTTTTGAAACTTTTTTTTCCTATTTTCTATACTGCCATGTTTTAACTCTTCAAGATAAAAGACGTATTTGAGGTGATCCTAGCATGCATTTTCTCACTGTCTTGTCTATTTTTTCTTTTTTTCTCGAGCTTTGACATTAATGTTTATTTTTCTAAGCATAGCAATAACAATTACAACAAACAACTAAACAATTACAAAATGAAGCTCAAATGACAATGTGCTTCTTTATTTTTTTGGCCAGGATAGGAGTTTTTGTGTTTTTATTTACTTCCAAAAGCCTGAACATTCACTGGTGGTGAGAAAATGTTCAAAGCTCTCAACATTTCTGCTACTGAATCGTTAAACGTGTTTTTCGATCACCTTTTATCCAAACATGATTTATGCAGAATAATTAATGTTCCGAGTCTTACCATGATTTCTTAATCAAACAATATTTTTATTAAACACTAAAATGAAGCAAAAAGTGTCAAGTCAGAACTCACTGTCCTCTCTGTCACTAACAGAACCATCTCGTAGTTCTGAACGCACTACATCTCCCAGCAACCCTAGCGCGCAGTTTCTAGATGTCACACAACTGCCTTCATGTGCATTCACTCAGAGTCAACTTAAACACTGTACTGAGCCTCACTCAGTGTGAAGTATTGTGTCACTCTGTGTGCATTAGTGAGCGTTACATCTGGATCTGATCTTCTGTTCCGTTCGCCCATTTTCCCCGGAATCTCGCCTGAATCCTGACTACCCAGTCTCTTCTCTGATGCTCTCATGCTCATTATTGACCCGTGCCTGCGGGACCCGGATTTAGCTTTGTGGACTTTAGCGAGCTACTACACCTGCCGCAATTGAACCAGCCGTCTGCCCTATGGTATGCAAGTTATACACCAGTTATACACGGCACTATAAACAGAAATTATGAATTAGAATTTTCTATTCAATTTTTACTTTTTTATTTTGAAACATTAAACATTTAATCTTTTAAGAATGACTTTGTTTTTCTTTTTTCTCTTACAATTATTTTATACCAAAACATTTGAAATGGCAGCTAAGATCTGGAACAAATCCTCTCACAGATTAGAGAAGCTTTCTTCTATGATGAAGAAAACTCTAAACAAACAATGAAAAATCCTGGATTTCAAAACATCAGAGCTACTGGCTCGAAGAACACAATCAAATGAAGGAGGTGGAAATCCACAAACACGGGTAGCTACAATCATTCAGCGGCAGAGTGACTGATGCCATCTGTGTACTTATTCAGCCCAGATATGAAGAGCACACACACACACACACACACACACACAGAAGTTTCCTAGAGGAAGTGATATGCTTGAAGTTTCCGTGAGAGCGTCAGTGGGTTGCTGAGCAGAGATCCTCTCAGAGTGTGCCGGCTTGATGTGTTTGTTCTGCTCTGCTTGGACTCTAACATCCTGTATTCCTGCTGGATCCCGGTGCATTCAGCTGACTGATCAGAGGAGACATACTGCCAGAGCGGGCCGTCCTGAACACTCAAAGACGAAACCTGGAGTAAATGCAGGGTCTTATCTGATGCACTGCGTAGCGGATGAGAGAGGCCTCAACTCAAGCGCCAACATGACGCCCGTGAGTAATGAAAATACATTTTCTTTATTCACTAAACAGAACCATTTTTTGGGGGGGGCTCGTAGTTCAAGCTGCTTAAAGTGAATCAGGGAATAAAATGGTAACTGGTGTATGCTTCTACAGTGCTTTTCTACCTACATTAAGGCCCAAAATCCTTTAAAGTCGCAATCCATCCGTCCACACATCATTAACATTGTGCCGAATAAAAATCCTGGATAAAAATCATCATGGGAGGGAATACCCGCAACAGCGGTTGACCGCCCTCAAGCTGGGTCAAGCTCTAGATCAGGATTTCATTCTAATGAATATCTCTTTGCTCTCAGCATTAAAATCTCTGCATTTATGTTAAAGTGTAGACTACAAACAGGCCAAGGATCAATAAGTTGCTACGGTTCAATACGTGTGTAACCGCAGGCTCGGGTTTAACACGAGCCTGAGAGTCATAAAGGCCTGATCCCTGAATTCTCTTTTCATACAGAATATTAGAGCTCCATCCACAGCCGCACTTGGATGGTGGAATGTGAGCTTTGGCTTTTATCAGCTTTCTTCTCATGTTCTTGGAGTACTGACAGTTTTGACTGGTGCTATGGACACGTCAGGTCAGAAAGCTGCTGTAAACATTGGCCGGTAAAGACGATCGTTGACTTTTCAGATCAATTCTGAAACACCACAAGAAAACGCCTCGTCTTTTTGTGTGAAAGCAAAACAAATATTCTTCTTCATGAGATTTAGTTGGAAGAAGTCTCGCATGAGTCAGTTTCTGCAGATGGATCTTTTCCAGCTGCCACCCTCTGCTTCCGTTGAATTCCTGTCTGATCCATTGTTCACAATCCTTCATCACCAAACATCTTTCATTCGCCGCTGTAGGTATACAGCTGCTGCTTGCCCTAAAAAGATCCCAACAGAGGCTTTCTAACATGATCAGTTATTAGCCAATCGTCAGAGCTTCCTGACCCTGGTCCTCCAGATCTTCAAGGCTGCTTGCTGTTCAGCTGTCCTTACCTCACTGCTGATAATCATGAATTTCTTGGGTAGTACTTCTGAACACCATGTATTAACACGGCTCACATCAGAAGGCCATTTCTGATCCTTCACTGTCATTGGCTCTGCAGCATTGTCCATCTCGTTTGTGTCACAGTTTGGTAGTTTTACACTACCATGTGATCATTTTACTGAGTTGTTTAGGTCAGTGAGGTCAGTGTTCAACATGTAATAAATAGTTTATGTTTCATACCCATACTTTCTATCCCGTTGTGTAGACAGAGACAGAGCAGGTCATTTCGATCAGAGAGTATTAAAGGTTTGCCCCCATCTTGCCCATCCAGATGTCGTTACCGAACCCCATGTTGCCCTGTCAGGCGTGAGAAGTGGTGCTGCAGCTTGCCACGTTTACACCTGCCTGCAATACACGTCATAAACAACTTTCAATGAAGTCAATGTGAAGGAGCGTATATGGTGTCTTGCTTCATGTTGGAAAAAACTTATGCTTATACGATTATGCCAAGTCCTGCTTTTGGCTCTAAGTACAAAACCCACGCCCATTGAACGACTTCGAAAGTTAAACCAGGTTGTACTTTGACCATTCAGGGACTTGTAACCCTGACATGCTTTGCAGCTTCGCCCCATCCACAGGTATGACATGAAGGTTCATGAGAGTTTGTACAGATTCTCGCACTATGCTTAATAGCAACATACAGTCAGTTTGTTGACAGAAGTCGGACAAAGGGTGCTGTCACTGCATGCATGACAAGTTATATGGTGATGAGAAGCGCTATGCGAGCAAGCAGCGTGCGAACTGGCCAGGTTCCACCGAGGATGGAGGCTGTTCGGCCTTGAATTCAGGCCTTCCAAGCTGGCATGACGACTGGGCGGTGTGTTTGACTACACCTCCATAGCGTGGATATGGTGGATTATACATGCAACTCCCTGCTTATACTGAACCTGACTGATTTATGAACACATTGAGTATGGACAACAGACAATCCATGAACCTGATTTATGTTTCGTTTGCTTATTTTCACAAATCAAGGTGAATACATATACACTTTCGCATCTTAATGTTGTTGTCATCATTGCATCTTCCTCGAAACTAACTTTTGCCCTTATAACTAGTTTTAACTAGGCTCCAGGATTCTAGTTATGGCTACAGACTCAGTTTTGGTAGTGATGTATGGATAGAGTCCTCTTTAAATCACGGAAGTGCCATTTGTTTGGAAGTTGAACATGAAGGAGATATTGAATGCAGATAGAATTCTATGACACCAAGTTTCAATTCAATTCAATTTTATTTGTATAGTCCAAAATCACAACAACAGTCGTCTCGATGGCTTCGAACTAAAACATGAACTCAAAAGGATCATGAATACAAAGAGTTCAATAGGAAAATACAAAATGACTAACAAACTGACTGTTATACCAAGTATCCCTGCTCTTAGACTCCCTCATGTATAAAAACTCCAAAAAAGATCTGGAAAACGAAGAAACCTCAGGGGTGTCTACATGAAGGAGCGATTCTCCCCAGGACGGACAGGCGATGTACCAGAACGCATAGAGAAGAATTAACTTATCTTAACCCATAACTACACCAAGTCTTTCACTTATCAGAATCACAACCGTCAGTTAGTTTACTGGTCTCCGTTCCATATCCGTTCCGCTCTGGCTCAGAGGTTTGTCCCGTTTCTTCACTCATCCAAAAACGAACTACCCGTCATGCCCTCTTTGTAAAATGCATGTTCTGGTCATAAATGATATTATGCTTTTGTATTTCCAAAATTAAACTTGACAGGGACGTCCATGGTGTTAACATCCATTAGAGGGTGGGACATGTCACCTGAAAACTGAAGTACAATTTTATTCAGTTTTATTTTGAAAGTACAAAGGAGGTTTTTATTTTAAACCCAGACCTGTTTCTTGTTTCTCCGGCTTTTACGGGTGATCTTGACCCGTCAACAGACTGGAAATAGAACTCTGCGTAGCTTGCGCTTTCGCATCAAAAGGGAGAGACTTTGGACATCAGATTCAGAGATGTGTTACAGCGAGACCTGTAAACATTCCGATTGATTAAGGAACATTCTATTTTTTGTGGCAACCCAACAGAGACGCGATGCAATCGGACCAGAGGAAATCAGCCTCAAGGCAGTGGTGCTGCTCTCAGTGTGTTAATGTTTTCATGGGAGTTTGGGACTGTGACGAACTTTGGACTTTACGAGTCTATTCCATTTACCATTTAGTTTTAGAAAGAAAATTAACATGAAATAATTGTTGAAATTTACTGTGAGTCATTGACAATATGCAATCAATTGTAATTAAAATGTCCATGGAATGCTGAGTGTAATGTATATTTATTCATATGAAATGAGCTTTGATTGTACACATTAGCTGAGTTGTGTTGGAAAATGACTCTGGTTGATCTGCTTTTGTAAAATTGTTAGCATAAAAGAAGCGTGTTTGTTCAGCATTCTGCTTGAAGAAAAGAAACAAGACATCGTTATTAATTTCACATCTGATATCATGTGTTATTGTCCTTGATCATGTTTAAATAACAGATTTCATTTACACTGTGATGCTTTCGTTTTCCCTTGAAATGACTCTGGGACTCACCGAAGGCCAGGGATGAAGCTGTCCTGCCGCCAGGCCTTCTTTGTCAAACCTGTCACCACTCATTTATTTTGCCTTCCATGTTTGGAGAAATGTACTGCTGCTTGATCAGTCATCCTTGTCCTCAAGATTGAATTTTTTTTTCGCTCACTGTACATTATGCCAAGCTGATATGTAGCCACATCAAAAAACACTGACGCCGCTTCTATAGACACATTTAAACCAGCCCATCAGAAACGGCGGGAAACTGTTGTGGGTAAAAGCTGCTGCCACAGGAAGTGATGCAAAGATTTACTGCTGTAGTGTAGCCAAAAGGCCCACATGTGTTTGAGCAGAAGCCTGTTTAAAATGATCATACGTGAACAAAGACCACCGATGAAAACCGCTTATCATGTGTTCTTAGTAGTATTTTCTGACCATGGGAGGACATAACCAAGAAAACATAAACATAACTGTATTCCTAAGTATTTCTTTGTGAATCGAAGCCGGATGAAAAATGTAATCGCTCGAACTGGAATTCGATTCAAGCTGGACTGCTGATAGCACAGATGGTTGCTGCTATTTTTTGTTGCACCGATAATGTTGGGTTGGGAGGAAAGGCTATAAGCTAGAAGGAGGCGCCAAGCAGACAAACCCAGTTCATAGTTATGGGTGAAGTGGGGCTGGCTTGCCCACACCCACGGTCCACTAACTCAGAGGTGACTTAATTCAATTCAGCACTTCCCCACTTTATTTCTATAGCCCAACAGTACAATAATAGTCGCTCAATGTGCTTCACAATCGAGCACTGTGTAGTACACCAAATCATAAAGACTATCATTGCATTCAAAAGGTGTCTGCTGCAAATTTCAAATGCAAAACATACTAAGCTAAACTGGGCATCATTGCCCTTTGACCCTACTTCTCGGTAAAGAAAAACTCCTAAAAAAGAACAGATTCCTGATAAAAAACTGACTTTTCTAACAAATTCTGTCACTTGCAGAAACTATGTTCTAGAAAAAAGTATATCTGTAATGGAATCATGTTTATTTTCTTCACTATCTGATACAGTTAACATTTAAAAGATACGACAGAGGTCTTTCAAAAGACAGTAGGCATGCCATACCAAGGAATCACTGAAGATTAGTTTTTCTGAAATGCATTTCATTAAAGAGAATCTGTTGAGTCCACACAGGCTCATGTCTGCAGACACTGAGGTTTGGACAGAAGCCCTCAAACCGATTCACTGCAGGCTGAGTTGAAGAACTACAACCTCTTTGTCTCTCTTGATGAAGCTCTAGAAGAAACTGCAAACGGAAAAAGTTCAGGATTCTGAAAAAGAAAGCTGCACAATGTTCATGCGCTTGAGTTTGTTTATGGAGATTTTTGATTTTATGTTGTGTTTTTGTTTAAATCTGTATAGACTTGGTGGTATGGTAATACCAATAAAAACAAACAAAAAATGATATGAAAAACATTTTATTCTTACATTTTAGTAAGTTGTATATAGAGATATAAATCATTTTCAAATGAAGTTTTTCATCATGATCACTCAGAGACACTATTCCATTAATTAGTTTTGCAGTCAAAATCCCAGCCTCTGAAAATACTGCATACTTTCCATTATCTCATATATAATCTGGAGAGCAAAATGAAACTCAGATTTATTAAACACAGCCACTGCTGCCAAAAGCATTAGTGAATTAAAATTCAGCAGCTAAAATGGCCAATCATTTAAATTCTGATATGCATATACTAAGAGCCTGTTTAATCACAGCTCATTAAATGTGTGTTATAACCTGTTTTTGCATGTTTCTAATGCTCTCTTTTCAACCTGCACCAAGTGTTCATTTAAACGACAAACTTAATTAACCACATCGATTCCACTGACAGGCTCGTAATGCTTTTTAGTGTTGTTCTTGCCAAATGCTGCCATAAATGTGGAGAGTGACTGTTTTCAGAGGCAGAGAAGTAATGCTAAAGTGAATTGATCTGTGTAATACACTGAAGCCTCATTGGCATCTGTTATGTATATATCTGGTGTCTTTTTCAAATTCGAAATAATCTACAAATGAGAACATGGATGTGACTGATGAAACGACACCGTCTCCACAAAATGGAGGTAAAACTAGTTCTGCTTGAAAAACACCTGTTAGGTTTGTCATATTATCACTTGAACTAAGTCAGATATTGCTAACCTGATGCCAGAATGCGCTCCTGCGGAGTTCAACTCAAAATCGCCTGACAATTTACTACACATGAATCTTATTTAGCAGGTGTGTTTATGCATCTGTTTCATATTGTGCTCAACAGAAACACCATTTGAACAAACGATAACGACAATCATTGTTGTTTGTCTCGCATTTCTTTCTAAAGGAACTCATTTCTTAACGGTTTTCATTCTTGTTTTGTGCCGACCAATGACTTTTTCAGTCTGAAGTTAACACTCACCCTGATTTCAGACATTTGCAAAGACCAGAGTCTATATGCTTTCCTCTCTGGACTGAGCATCAATGTCTGTCAGGTAAAAGGTGAAATTGTCGTGATCACCAAGAAAACATCTGAAGAAATTATAAAGCAAGAGAGTCTATTATGCTCGATTATCTTTTAATGAGCTTCAAATAAAATACAGAAAAGAGATCTTTAAAAAAGTTGACACTTCATTCTTATACTGATTTAAATCACACAAACCAGTCAGAGTTATGACTGCAGATAAACATGTTTTCTTGTAATTAGATACTAAATAAAAGAGAGAAAAGTCCTGAGGGAAACTAACAAGATCCTAAGCCCGACACACAGACAAATAAAGATGACTGCAGTGATTGAAAACTGCCTTCAAAGCAAACCAAAGGGTCACATGACCAAGGAGCGGGTCATCTCAAAATCAGAGGCGGTCATGAAATTTGTAGTTTTCTTTTATTTATAGTAAAATACAAACTCTATGAAAACCAGATATTTTCTATTAGTTACATTTTGGTCAACACAAAAACCGAAATGGGTTAAATTGACCCTTAACACACACCTGTTGTAATGCTGGTAAAGGAGCAGAGTGGTCAACCCCACCAGCAGCAGGTTCTGCTCCACCCATCTCTGGGTGTCCTTGGGCAAAATACACTGAAACCCACGCAGCCCTGGTGGCTGTGAAGCTGGCGCTCAAAGAACCACCATCAGTGTGTGTGTGTGTGTGTGTGTGTGTGGTGTGTGTGTGTGTGTGTGTGTGTGTGTGTGTGTGTGTGTGTGTGTGTGTGTGTGTGTGTGTGTGTGTGTGTGAATTGAACTATGAATGTAAAGTGTTTTGGGTCTTCAAAGAAGGTAGAAGGTGTTGTAACACATGCCATTTAATAAATATGAGCACACTTCATACTAAACCTGCATGTTTGCACACACAGACACACATGAACACACACACAAACACACATGAACACACACACATATGAACACACACACAAACACACATGAACACACACACAAACACACTCAGAGCCATCACGCTATCACACTCTCATCCCCTCAGTTGAAGTGCTTCAACCTGCTTAATGTAAGTGTGACTTATCTGAAGTGTGTGGAATCCAATTGTAAAATACTAAACAAACTGTGCCAAGGAAACTCAGAAAAACATGTTGTTATGACAACAAAGGAAGAGTCCTGAGGAGCTAGTGTTATTTTTAGATGGTGCCTGGCCAGGCCATGGCACCCTGTGATTGGAAGATGACAGAAAGTTATCCTTTAAAGATATTCGTGTCTTTTAAACTTCTTCTGTTGCCTAGAATAACTGTTGGGTCCTGGGGTTGATTTCACTCTGTTGTTGGAATCTTTCACCAAACCACCCTTTTCCACAGAGGAAACTTTGGCACTACACAAATTTTAGTAAAAATTGTTTTTTCCTCAAGCTTGGATTACAGATACAAAGTTAACTGTTTGTTGTTTTATCCACCATCGTTAAGGTGGAACGAGGAGTTACTTTGTTTTTTCATAAATACTGTTGGCATACATAGCTCAAATGATCTGCTTGGTGAGAACAATGGTTGGGGCTTGTTGAAGGCTGGCGGTCCTTGACTGACAGCAGGGAGGGATGACTCAAGTTTCAAAGTGTTTGAGCTTTGTGGCTTCAAGGTTAAGATGAAGAATGGCTATAATAGCAAGAAAATAAATAAAATAAATCCTTCCATTAGCCAGAACCGCATCCCGGTTACAGCAACCTAAGCAAAGATGTCCAGACCTCCTCCTTCACAGAAACTTCTTTCAGTTCTGCCAGAGGAACCCAAGTCTTACCGAGCCAGCTTACAGACTGAGTCCCTACAGCACATCCTGGTCTTCCAAAGCTCCTCCCCCCAGTGGACACGCCCCAAAAAAAAGGTCCCCAGGCAGCAACTAAAGAGACACGCTGCATCCACTTTAACTGGTTCTCTGTAAAGGAGCAGGTGTACTTCAAGATACTCGTGGATGATGGAGCTCCTCATTCTAGAAAGCGCAAGGCTTGAAAGGAACTAATTTTAGCTGCTTGTACTGTGATCCTATCCTTTGTCAAGACACAAAGTGAAAGCTAGTACTATACAGCAGCTTTGTTTCCATTGACATTGTTCTGTAATACTGAAAAAACATCACGCAAACAATTAAAAACAGAGCAATGTGAAGGCCAGAGTTTGAGTGATATGAAACTCAAGAGCTCTGTACTTTTCCCACAAACCAGCAGATTTCTAAATCTGTCCAACGGCTGCAGATTGCTTTGTTTATTGTGAACAGATCGCAACCACCTGAAAATACTCTGCCATAGAATTAAAACTCACTTAGGAAAACTCTTGGGAAAAACGTATCACCATGGGGAAACAGATTCAGATGACCACATTCACATCAGAGACAGATTGATGGACAGCCCATCAAGTCATGTTCTCAATCATATGCTGTCAGCTTTGATGAGTTGCAGGCAATTCATCATAGTCAGAGGAAACACATCTCCAGCTTCCATGTCTGAATGGTTTATGTGTAAAACCGTGGGAGCCAAAACACAACATCACCTTTTATTTCTTGGACTTTAAATAAAACTGTGGAATCTAAGTCCTGGTTATTTGCTTGGATCCATTTTACCTTATGTGTAGTTGTGGCTGTGTTAGACTCATTGAAAAGTCTGGCATCTATCAAATATATATGTCGATTCACATAGGTCACAACGGCAGAAGATGAATGAATATTTTAAATATGTTTAAAAAATAAGTATATATGCATGCAGATATATATACATATGCATCTATCTATCTATCTAATTATTCATTCATCTATCTATTCATTCATTCATTCATCTATCTATCATTCATCTATCTATCTATCTATCTATCTATCTATCTATCTATCTATCATATCTATCTATCTATCTATTCATCTATATATATAAAATCATCTTTCTACCCTTCTAGTCCTGAAGTGACAGCAGCCTGGGAAAACCAAGGAAATAGGAAATCACAATGTGCTCAAAACAACTGAATATAATAAGTGGTTACAAATGAACTGCTCCTGAATACCATCCACACAGCTATGCTGTAATTTTGGGAAGAAAGTCATTATTTCGCATTTTGTATTTTTAATTGGGGATTTGAATCACAGATGATCAAAAATATTAAAGCTCTGAAAGTACTAGTTAATGTAGTCACCAAACCTTTACTCAGGCTCACTATCACTTGCTGTTGGTTTTTAGTTTATAGGTAACTATTGTTCCTAGTTAATAGTTGCACTCTGTGTTGAATGAAAAAAATAAGGTTGATAAAAGAAAAATAGGGACCAACCCGAATCTGTTTACGTTTGCTAATTTTTTCAATGAAAGTGAAGGATCGACCATATTGAACATCACGAAAATCAAATGACTTAATCGGATCAGGCTAAAAACAACAAGGACGCTCCTGAATGAAGCTCGCTTATTCAGTGGTTTTAGGAAGTACAATCTAAAAGATGCAATCAATTTAGTTTTTCATGAATAGATACAAACTTCAAGCGGTCCGCAGCATATTCAGACTTATTTGTCCTGTGGTTTAATGTTTCAGTAGGTCAAAAAGGCCTCTTTTCCTATTACCCACAAGAGTTTGTGGGCATATTCTCCCATTTTGGTGGGCATTTGGAATCTGCCTTGATATTAAAAACCCTGATGAGATACAGGGAGTGCTGTTTCTTTATAATAACTCATTGTACAGCCACTAAAAAAATACAAAAGATATAAAAAATACAAAGAAAACAGCGTTTTATTTTATAACCTTTAGATCCATATAATGTTGTAACACAGAGTTGAAAGCATCAAAAAAATGAGCCACTTTTTCATTGCTGCTTTGAGCATTTTGGTGACTTGACATGCAGTCTGATGGTTTTTTACTGAAAAGCAGAATGTTTGGGAGAAAAGGGTCTGATGCGACAGCACAGCTTAGAAACATAAAGATGAGAAGACCAGTTTTCAGAGTTACCCAGCAGGAGCTGTATGCAGATTTCATATACAGTCTCCGGTCCTAAAGCTCACATAAACTACTTTTTGTTTTCTTTATATAAGATGTTTTGTTTACTGATGTGACAGATACAAACATAGTACTTGTAAAACCTGAACAAAATCAGAATCTGCTCAGTTAGAAAGACAACAGGAAAAACCATTAGCAGTAGAGAAAAACATAGAATCAGTTTACTGACTTTACACAACAACACTCTTTAATGTTGGTCTGAATTTAATTTGGAATACCTTTATTTTTAAAATTACCTGAAAAAGTGAAATGCCTGCTGGAAGCCCTGTGCAAGCACTGGCTATGGAAAATCACCATCCAAACTAGAGATGGAAGCCATCCAAGAAAGTTTAAGAACGTCTCTTTTCTTTGTGCATGACAACACTTTTGTTCTGCCGGACAGAGAGATACTTTATTCATCCCACAATGCTTCACAATAATGATAGAAAAGGATTCTGGAAGCTCAGATTTCCAGGGTTTACAAAAAGTGGGTTTAAAGAAAAAGGATGCTTGATGCTTAGGAAGGCAGACCTCGATAATCTCCAGCAGAAGACCAACTTATTGATTTGATAAGTCTTATTTTCATGTGCAAATCTAAAAGTAAACAAATATTTCTTACATTCTCATCTTGTTTCACCCAATCATTAATAGAAAGCTTCTTATATCTTCACTTGGTTTGAAGTTTTGTTTCTTGTGTTTCTTTTTTCCTCTGTGATAATTCACTTTTATTTCTCTTCTGAATTTGCTTATCAATTTGTCACTGCACATTCTGACTTGAATTACTTTCCTATATATTTCACTTGTTTTACTTCTTGGGAAATTATTAGTTGGCAAAATAATAAGTTCTGCTTGCTTTCTAATGAAAAACAACAGGACATTTCCGATAGATGGGAAACACGATTATTACTTTTTGTTCAAGCATTTCAGTTTGATGACTTTGTTATGACCTTGCAGGCCAGTCCAGATGATAGATTTTGGTGGTAATAGCTGTTTTAATATTACCGTTTGTTACTAAGAGCGCCTGAGTCAGCAGGGCATAGCTTCAAAGGCTTAATGGGGCTAAATAAATTGCCACACCAAGGGAAAGACCCAGCACTAATCACACCATTAACATTGAGCATCAGCCCAAAGTGGCCATGTTTGTTTGAAGTGTCGAGAAATGAACTTGGGTCAAAATCAAATTAGGGATGCAGGGACCACAGCAACGTAAGAGAATATACCTTTTTTTTTTTTGTAAACTGTTTTTTTGTGTTGGTCTGTTTTCCATTTTTAAAAAGTGACTTTTAGAGTGTCCCGAGCAGATTTTATGGTGTTGTGCTGTTTTTTTGTTCAGTTATTATCACAAAAAGGCATACTAAAGCACAGCTGTGTGGTTATTATGCAGCTGTACTTTATGACTATTTAGCTTCGTGCTCATAAAGAAATATATTACCGTCACTTAACCTCACAGCACAAAAGAGTCCATCTGAAGACCTTCTCAACCCCCATTCTATTTTTGAGCACTCATGTGTGAGCCAATATATCAATCGCATAAGTTATAATATTACATTTATGCTATATTTGTTGTTTAGGTTTCTCAAATATCCATGCTATTACAGTAATACATTTGTGAAATGGATGAAAACTACACTTTCTAGCCAAGAAAACTGGCTTGGTCTTCTTCTTCCCAACAAATACCTTTTCAGTGTCCTCGTGGGCTCTATACCGTGTCAAACAGAACAATCTGAATTGAATGATTGTTGGAAAAAAACTATCTATCTGCAGATCTTTGACTTCATAAAGCAAAGACCTTGGAGGAGGTGAAGCAGCCTGGACAGCTTGCTTCTCAGGGAGAAACCTGACAATGTCTTCATCGCCTTCAAGGCTCAAATCTAAATGGCTACATGCTTTTACAACTTCTCTACATTAGGGACCCTACCTGGAAAGTTGGAGGGAAGTTATCTGTTGACCTTCTAATGGCAAAGTTGTAGAAAAACACTTTCAAGGCTGATCTTTTCAAAATCCTTTCTTACAAAAATACACGGGAGGAAGAATCTGTGAAACAGTGTTAAAGGAATATCCAAGAAGATAATGACTTCTACGAAAATCAAAATATATAGAGGATTTTCTTTGGTAGTGCCTACAAAATTGACCTGAATCACATCAATTTTGTTCAATAGTAAAAATGGAGAACTATTTGTTGACAGAACAAATGAAAGAAATTCAGACGTTTTTAAATTATTTTCATTTTACAACCTTTGATTTTTTCAACATAACGAAAGCATCAAAAATTCCAGTATGGTGATTGTCTTTGGTCCTGACCAGAACTCACTCAGCGGTGCAGGGTAGGACTCTTCAGAGAAGCAGCACCAGTGTGAAACTGCCAAATCTGATTCTTAAGAAAGTGAAACAGACAAGACAAAAGTGTCTTATTCTGTATTTTGCAAGAAACATAATCTTATTAAGAAAGCATTCAAAAGCAAATCAATCTTAGTTTGAGAAAATATGTCTTAGATTTCTTTTTTTACACCCCACATAGCAGCCGTTTTAAGAATAAGTTAAATCTGTATGACGACTGGATTATTTTATGTTTATTTATTTTACATCTGTCAGTGGTCGCACAGTGGCAGGCGGGTGGTAGGAAGGCAGCATCGTAATAATGGACTAATAGGAGGGTCTCTAAGGTTCTGTGTCAATCAGACAAAGAACGTTTCCGATTGTCGATGACGACGGTAGCAGAGCGCACAGCAAGGGTTGTTGGACATGGGGTCTCATGATGACCAAATGACAAGATTTTAATGCACCACGCCACTGTGACTGCAATGGGAAGATCGCGTATTGATGCTGCACAAAACTCATCGTGGACAGAAAAAGGTGGCAAAGTAAAACGGATTAAAACAATAAATAGAACATGGCATATTACAATAAACTAAAAACTTCTACAGCGCTTTATTGTTCCTGTAAGATCGACGTTGTCAGTCAGACGAGTGTAATAGAGTAATGGGCGCAAGAGCATTCCACAATATCGGTTACTGGTTGGAAATCAAAGTCACCTGAAAGTAGGACCCTGAGGTGACCTCCAGCCGGCGATCGGGCTGCAACCACCCTGTGGCTTCACAAAGGCGTCATCCCCACCCAACTAACAACCGCTGCTAACATCAAGACCATGCCAACAATATTCACAAAACAATGAAATCTGATTCTGCCAATGCCTCCCATTGCACAGTGGCAGTTGTGTTTGTGACTGGAGCATAAAGGACAAGACTTTTTATTGAATTCTTGGTAGGACCATTTTTCTTACCCCATTAGCAGATTTATTTATGTTCTAGCTTGTTTGATAAATTCCACAAGTGGGGTATAAATGTTTGACTTATTTCTGAGGGGGCTGTTTTTGCATTGGATGACAACAAAATTGTAGACTCGATCAAAGAGTAGACATCTGCAAACCATCAGAGCCTTTACGCTCTCTTGTAAGCTAATTTTTCCTAAACTTTCCATGCATCCGTAAGGAAAAGCCCTGCTCTGTTTCCTGTTCACCACATTCGCCCAGTTTCTTTCCAAGGCTCGTAGATGAACAAGCTTCGCGATCGTCCCCAACACTGAAAGAGGAAGTGCGTAGTCTTGACGGCGCTGAGAAAGGGCAACATGAATGTGGTGTACGCCGCTCAGTGTGTTGATGCCCGGTATTCTAGTGTGTTTGCAGTGAGGAGAAGCCGCAAATCAGGGCTCTGCATAAACTCTCTTTGATTGACTGTTGATGAATCCTTCAGAGATCACTGGAGGTAAACTACTGTATAATGAAAGGGTTTGATATTGACAGCTATCCGATAAAATTCATTCCTGCATCCGGAAACCCCCCAGGTAGGCAAACAAGGATTTCCGTTGAGTGCTGTGCTAATTAAATAAATAAAAAGCATAACAACATTAGCCCTGAGTTTTTCTATGAGTGCATCACTGTACTGCCACACTGCTCAGGCTCGTCTCTCACTTTTAATTTCACAGATCTTTTCTTTCAATGAAATATCTATTATCAACGTGTATTTCCACTGCCTGCTTTGGAAAACACTTTTATCTGAAATCTAAAACTCAAACCTGTGTCAGGAACTTATTGCTTTGACACTAAAAGAAAAGCTGCAGGCAACCTCAAGTAGATTTGTATTTGGTGATTTGGAGAAAACAAGTCTGCTCACACCGTCAGTTATTATAGGTCAATTAGATTTGTTTAAATACTTGAAAAAACCAGATTGTAAATTTGAAAGAAAATATATAGCAAGAAAGATATTGTCATTTGAAGAAATGAAAATTAAGAAATGTGAAAACAGTTTGAACTTCAAAAATAAATTGTAAACTTGAATGAATTATTTGAAAATATAATAAATCAAAGAATAATTGAAAATTATGTAAATAAATAATTATACATTATAAAGTAAAAATTAAACCTAAGACTTACCAAATAAAAAAAAAATCATGTGTATATGTATTCTCAACTTTTTTTATTTATTTATTATCAAGAATAGGTGCTTCATTTCATTCCGTGATCTTGAGTTAAGTCGTTTTTATGTCCCGATAGAAAGTCATTTCAATTATGTTTAGGAGACAAACTGAAAATATTTTAGCAGACATGTCTGTTGTCTCCTTGTGTGATGATCCCACACATCCTATCTACTTTGTAACCCTTGTGCTATCCTAGGCACTTTAACATTGGGAGTTAACATTCTAGACCCACTAGACAGTGCTCTGAACCTTTTTTCTTCAATGATTTGTGATCTTCACTGGTGTCCATGGTTTACATGAAATCTTTCCACCTTTATCCACCTTTGTCATGTGAGAACACTCAATGGAAGCTGGGTCATCTAAGATAAGTACATAAGTTAAGGAAGATTTGATATGGAGCAGAGAGTTGTGAAGAGATTAGTTGTCTAGTCTTTTTACCCTCTGTCACCACCAGGGGGAGCGCCGGTGTCAATGATGTAAACTTCCACAATTCAACCCTGAAGGCTAAACTTCGGCTTTCCTCACATGGTAATTTTCTATATACATTGTTGGTTTTGACACTCACTGTCATTGGTTCACTTCCACTCTTTCTACCTCTAGATTATTGTGACATTGTTGGTGAACCACACCAGGGTTCACTTGCAAGCTAACCTTCCTTTAATGTGGATCCAGCATGTGTGTTCCTCACCAAAGTTCAGGGAGTTTGGTGCTGCCAAACAAAGAGCAGACAGCCTTTAGTGTGTTGAGCAAGTGGCGGTCAGCTTGAACTTCTTTCTACAAACAGTGGTCCCCAACCGCGGACCGGTACAACGCAAGTCACGTTTAGCGCGGACCTGTGTGGGGAGTTGAGGTGCAAACGCTAGCATATCGCGGGCCATGGACCGTATTTTCTTTAGTACAAAATAACACACAATGATGAACGATCCACCGTGTAATCATGAGCAATTTTATTAGCGGTGTCTTCGTAACGCCACACCAACAGAACATCACAGGTACAGGCCGCGATTCTTTGACGGCGCGTTAACGTGACGGATGTAACAGAGAGAATCCGGTCACTTTTCAAAATAAAACGTTTTGTTTGTTTTTCCGCAAAAAACAACAAACAAAATTGAAATATTTTTTTCTTTCTGTGCGTCACCGTGCCAAAATTTCCCTCGGCCCGCTACCGGTCCGCGGCCCGGTGCCAAGTGTCCCGCGGCCCGGTACCGGTCCGCGGCCCGGTGGTTGGGGACCACTGTTCTACAAAACAGACATCGCCTTAAAAAAAATCTATCCTTCCACGTAGGGCTAAATGATTTGGGGAAAACTTCTAATGTGCGGTGATAGTGATCAATATGACAATATGGCTTAAATGAACAAAAAGGAAAACCATTTCACTTCAACAGTTTGGTTGAAATAAATGTCAACATTATTTAAATTATTTTGCAAATGACCCACATTTATATGGAGGCGAGCATCTAAAAGGGCTTCATTCGATTGGTCAGCCACATGAAGGGATCTATTCAGTAGTTCAATGATGCAAAGGGATCCAGTCGATTGATCAGACGTGTAAAGCGGTCTGTTTGATCTGTGGAATACTTCAATATACTCTTCCATGAGATTGTTTTAGCATGTGTGCAAACATTTCAGGAAATAATTTATCACAGTTTACACCGACTTTTACGATACGCATTTCAAACAGGCCGATATCGCGATGACAAACACGACCACATCTAATCAATTTGCGATTTATTATACAGTCTCCAGACAACATCAGCAATGCAATCAGAGCCACGAGGAATGTAAAGGATATGATTTGTAGCTGCAGAGTCCAGGCAAATGCAGAATTATCCAGCAGAAGTGAGTTCTGCCAGATAAAAACTCTGCAGCCGTTGATGACGCGGTGATGACAGTCAGGGCTGCAATCAAACCGTGGCGGCGCGTCCGTGAAGTCAAGTGTCTTGGTGGAGCTGTAAACAGGCAAATGTTTGTCACTTTGTCTGGAAGTCGGTCCAAAAACACAAGCAGGCATGTCGCTTTGAAAACTGTCCTGAGATCAACGGATATGAAAAGGAGGTAAAAATAAAAAGATGGCGACTCTTTGGACCTCTGATGTTGGTTTTCGTGGTACTCAGGATTTTTTATATATGAACTACGATGTAAAAAAATATATAGGAAAAGACTTTTACCTAAAAAATTCAAACTCGTTCCCCATCTTCGTCCTGTGGTTTATTTTTGAATTAGTTAGCGTTTTAGGATTTGTAAAGGCTTCAGATCAGGGTCCAACCTCCCAGAAACAGTTTCTCTTTCTTCATTGAATGTTAACTTGTGTTTTTCATGTTCATGACATTTCTTACTGCAGAGCCATAAGGCTCACATATAATGTAGTTAGATCTAGAAATACATTTTGTAATAAGTAGATCTGTAGGGTAAGCTAAACTGATGAAGAATGTTTTCTTTACCTGGACATCTTTAAAAGTTGATCTTTACAGGAAACCTTTAAGATGATCAACTTCAAATTAAGCTGCAGATCTTTAAATAGGTTTGAAACTGCGCCAAGCTGAGGATTGAGCTGTCAGCATGATCAAAGGCAGAAATCCTGCAACCTTCTTTCTGTTGTGCCTTCTTTGTCTCTGTTGCTCTAAAGTGAACCCTCCATGACATCATAAACTAAGCGATCACCTTGAGTGGACCTCTGCTCCCCCCAAAACCACAAATGAAGAATCAGTCAGCGGCTCACTCGGGGAGGGGGACTCGTGCACCCTGTGACTCCATCTGTGGCCGCCATCGTTTCCCGACACGTGCGCTCCTGGACTGGCGTCAGCGCACCGCCGCTCCGGCGCAGGAGCGTGGGATTGCTTTGTTGTTGCATCAGTATGATGCAGGGCTGCTCTGGATCTATGCGTGTGGTGTTTATTCATTCATTTATGGAGCAGCTTCTCTGATCCCACTTCACAGGGAATACAAAGGCCTCGTCCTTTTCACCGACGCAGACATGAGTCTCAGATAAAGCAGGTAAATGAACTCAGTCAGTGCAGATGATCGGATGGGAGATCAGATCAAAAAGAACAATATTTGTTTCCCTTTTTAAATTATATGATCTTGAATAAAAATAATTTTAGAAAATCTATGGAAGACAAAGACTTTAGTCCCATTTATCTCTCATTCCAAATATTCAACTTTATTTCACTGTAATTGTTAATTTATTTCCCTGGTCTATTGCACCCCCAATGTATTTTTTATTTCATTTTTAATGTATGCATATATGTTTTGTAGAGCTGTCAACTTTAAATAATGTTATTACTTCAAAAATAATTATGTTCACTTTGCAAAAATAATGATATAATCATAATATTTTACACAATATGTTTATTTAACTTAAAAAATCTCTTATAAAGAAAAACAATTCTCCAAACACGTTAGAAAAGTAACTTTAAAAAGTGAATAACTGATACATTTTTCTACCCATGAGGCTGGTATTGTTTGTACACAAGTTATTGGTTATTGTATTTTATTGATGAGTTCATTTTTTTGAAAGGAATACGGTTAAGCAGAAGAGCCGCCCCCTTCTCCATAGGGAGCAATGATGCAAAGTTTCAGTTGCACATATTTTTTCTTTTTTCTGCAGAAAAATGAGCCGCTGCTTTAAAATGCTTGTGAAGAAACAAAAGAAGAAATGCATCTTTTTTAGGAGCGTCTTTGAAATCAGACAAACCCACATAGATTGATAACTTATTCCACTCCTAAGGAATATCTGCCTTAAGAAACAAATATTTCTGTAACATTCCATCCTTTCAGTGGAGCAGAGAAGAACTGAGCCCCAGTTTTGTAGAAACTTCTAAAACTGGTTAAAAATAAAGAATTTCCTCTTTTAGTGTTTTAAAACCTTTTTGTTTTGGTGAGATTATTGAAATAAATTATATTTTTTATCTTTAAACTTACCATGAATTTGCAGAAACGAGTCAAACCAAACACCGGCTGAGTGATGGAGAAAACCTGAAAAGCTGGGCTCCCTTCCAAAACTATTGAGTGTAAAGTAGTCAGACTGAGAGGTTTCTTCATCACTAGTATCTTAAACCATTCACTATGATGTCATTTTAATTATCTTTAAAGAAAAAAAAGGAAAATTAATTCCAAAAACGTTATTCTCACAGAAAAAGAGAAGTTTTTTGGTTTAGGGAGCAATTACTGTTGACATAGAGCAAGACTGGGCAACCTTAGATGAATTTTATCTAGATTGATTTTTGTTGTGGTTGTTTCTTATTCATTTGATTTGTCTAATGATGTGACATGTTTTATTTAATCAAAAAATTGAAGATATTCTTTCTATCCAAAAAAAACAGCATTTTTAAAAACATACTATATTACCATTTTCCTATTAAGATTTGCTCCCGTGTGGTTGTATGTCTACATTAATATTTGAAGAGGAATCATTTCAAAGTTTAAACAAAAAACAGAGAATCTGAATAAAAGGAAAGAACAAATGAATTTAGGTGGTCTGATTGTCCCTAAACTTCAAATCAGCCATCAATAGTGAAAGTTAAAATCATTTAAATCCAAAAGTTTCCCTAACAACGTCGACACAAACATGTTTTTCTTTTCTGCATCTGTCCATGTGACCATGGAAATGCATTTATCCTACAAATGAGCTCAACTTTCAGGCCAAATGTAAATGACGGACAGGCATGCGAGGCGGCGTCGGAGGAGAATGCATGGTGACCTTTAGCTGCGAGGGTGTGGGGGCTAAAGAGACTTAATCAAATGGAACCCTGCCTGCTGCGGCGCGGCCTGACAGGTGCTGTGTATGAGCGCTGAACCCAGCTATGAAACCTGCTAAATGATTAATAATAGCCTGTAGCTCTATGTGTGATGTGACAAAAGGGAATGGCTATTAGCAATTTCTGCCTGCCATTTCGTTTCTGCCTCATGCAAACAAAGACCTTTGGACTCCCACAACTTGCACCACCTGCGGTGCGTGAGCTTGTGTTAGTTGCCAGTAGCCGACACGCCCCCCCACACGCCACCACCACCAGTTGAAACTCAAAGTTGAAACGCTTCTGGCCTCGCAGCACATCTGCTCACCTTGCCCATGGGAATCCTCCATTGCTCATGTGCAATTAGGGATCAGAGACCTCAGATCAGGGCGTCACACCAACACGTCTGGACGTTTTGATCTGCAGAAACCCCAGAGTTGGCCAAAAAATAGGGCCCCTCCCAGTCGAAACGGATCTCTGATGCTGTCCTCTTGTCCAGCTCCTGAGCAGAAATGCGAAGTGGAGCATAAACTAACTCCGTGGTGGAACACATCCATCCTGTTGTCATGCTGCACCACATCCCTGCATCCATCATGCTTTATATTGCACTCAAGGTCACCGTGTAATGAAGAGATCCTTTAACTGCAAAAAATCTGTGGGCCCATAAAGCCTTCCTGCCCGCGTGCACGTGACCAAACGTCAGTGTTTAGAGGATAAATGTGTTTTCCTCTCATGCTCCTCTGATGTTGCCGGAGTACATTTTTCTCATTCTGCTCAGAGAGCAGAAAGCCCAGGGGAAGTCTAAGTAAGCATTTCCTCCATTCAAAGCACCACCTTTAATGGCTACAACACCACCGAGACACCAACCCTGTCCTCTGGACTGTGAAGGCGCCTTAACCAAAAGCTGCCAATCCATCCCACTTGTTATTTCCAAAAATTAGCATCGTTTTGTTGCCTGTTCAGCAAGCGCTCACTAATTCAGAGAGAAGTTCAGTTTGTTTCCAAGCTGCCAGTTGATTTGGAGAAAGGAAAAAGGTTGTGAGCTCCTCTCGTCGCTCCTATCAGCGCTTGATGAACGACTGCATGCATTAAGCAAAAGAGTGAGTAATATCCGCTGCAGCAGCTAAGTAGCATCCTGATGTACTACAGTACCTTTGAGGACAGGTTACCAGGCTTTAAAAAATGAACAGACCTGCTCGCTCCACTCATTGCTCTGCCTTGTCCTGGGGGAACGGTGCATGGTGTGTTGCTTTGTAAAGGAGCACATTAATAAGGAAAGAGCTTGTTCCTTCGTGTAGTTTAAGTGTTTCTGGAGGGCATCCACCATGTCCTCCACGCTCTTTGGGTTTGGAGGTAGGAATATGTCCTATTCCTTAATGGATTCTCCACACACCACCGTTCCCTCGAGGAGCGATGCGTGTTGTTGTTTTTTATCTTTGCAGATGATTTTGTAAAGAGCTCACTAGTTTACTTAAAGAAAAATGTATATAAACATTAATACTTTTTCAATACATTTTTATTAAACATTTTTTTTTCTTTGTGACGAGTGCTCATACTCCAGTTTTGATAATTATCAAAGTGATTGTTGTGAAAAAATATAATAAAAAATAATAAAAAAATATCTATATCTATAGATATATATCTATATATCTATAGATATATAATTCAAAGCAATCTCTGCAGCTGGATGATATTTTTAGGTCTGTGTAAAGTGGACAGACCAACATTTTTCTCATATTTTTTATCGGCCTTGGAGAGTTTTCTTCCTCCAGTCATGCTCAAGCACCTATTCTCAAATTGGTTTGGCATTTCTCAGCATTGCCGCTGGCACAGATGTAAAATAAAAGCTAAATTGTTTTGAGTAAAAAGTGATGGGAACAGCAGAGCAGCGGCGGAGGCCTGGTATGGAGCCGGGCGCCGAAAAAAAGATGGAAACATTCAATGTGTTAGCTCTTATTTGTTTTCCCTTTAGAGAAAATATGCAATCGCCTCCTTGCATTACGGACACAATAACTGATTCAGAAGATGGTTCCAGCTCAGCAGAGGTCATCTCAGCTGTTTACAAAGCTGCTCTCTGCTGCAGCCATGGCAGAGCCTCACAGCGAGGAACTCACAAAAACACCTGATAGGGTGACAACATCCAAACACTGTTGACTCCTGTGTTGAGTTGAGGAAAGCCCTCCTCAGAACCAATTGTTTCCCTTTTGCTAAAGAACAGTTTTGATATTTTTTTTCAAATACACATATAAAAAGTGTTTTTTAACAGCATCTTCATTTCAAAAGCTGAGAGCAGCATGGTGTGCAGACTATTTCTCACACAAACCTTCATACTGTCTTCATCTCCTCTCAGCTCAACGTTCATTCTCGTCGGTTTTGGATTCCGTTTGTCTGATGTTTCCTAAAAAACAGGCAGGAAAAACCAAAATGAGAACAGCAGCAGAGCATCTCTCTCTAACTCAACAACCCGTGAGGTCAGTCGGGGCCAGCTCCCCAGTGGACAATCCCTCCAAATATTCACCAGATTTTCTAATCTTTTGTCCTAAATGTGTCTGCGTTTCATAAATGATGCCTCCTAGCCAAAGTTAGCCCCCACAAACAAGATGCCCTACAAAAATACATCAGTGCTGGCCTTAAACTAGCAAACCAAAAAGCTCTCGCCTTCAGAAAATCACAGCTTTTCCTACTTTGTTGAGCTTGTCTTTCAAAGTAAAGCAGACAATTTGAATCTGTTTTAGTAGCGGCACATTTGTGACAAACACAGCTAAAGGGGTTGAAGAGCAGTCGCTGAACACGCACTAACTAAAAGTGAAACAGTTTATAAAAGTTTCCAGCATTGATTAGGACCCCATTTTTAACACAGGAAGATGCATTATTCAGCAGAGAGGCTGTGATTGGATGCTAATCATGTGTTCAGTTTGGCAGCACACTTTGTAAAAAACATTCATCTCCGTTTAACTTTGATTCCTTAAATTTGGCTCAACCGAACCCGATCCTCCTCTCGGTTCCACTGAGCATCCAGACACACTGGCCATTAAATTAATGAAAACAAAAATAAGTGCCCCCCATAACAGAGATGGATGGGGCCTTTACTGGGAAATTTACAGGTAACTTAATTACATTCACCAAATAACACACATCCAGGTCACAAAGAGGAGAATTCTAAATAGGCAATTAAGCTAGTGGTAAGAGCCTTAATAAGGCAAGCAAAGTACATAAAATGAGGGGAAGTGAGTGAGTGTCAGAGCAAACGACTTTGCCTAACACTATTCATCATGGGACTAAGTGGTAAAATGGTGTCGGGCTTCTAAATTCTAACGGCATTAATCCCAGATAGTGGGGCTCATGGCAGCCAGCATCAATAATGGCAACAATAACTCATCCATCTGGAAGCAATCCAAACTCTGACTGCTTAATTATGCTTCCTTCATGAATATGCCTTCTGGTGTTTAACAGTAGGAGAAGAAGAAGACAGTAGCATGAACGGGGGGGGCACAACACCTTCTGCCGGCCCGAGGCGCTCCTGATCGGGTCGACTCGGCTGCCGGAGATTCCCACACCAGCAAATAAAGACAGATTTTCTCCCACACCTTAAGGTCTGCTGGAATAAAATGAGTTTTGCAATATGGTGGCAGAAAGTCTCATGATTGAGTGTGGAAATCTGCTCCCCACATTTGACCCACCCCCCCGAGGGGGCAGTGGAACCATTTGGAGATTTAATGGTAACCAAAGTAGGATTATTCCCAGTGAATATGTTGACATATTTACAGGCCAAAGAAAAGCACAGAAAAAAAATGTGGAGAAAGAAAAAATCATACTTTTGGAGAGACGTACAGCCAAGAAATTTCAGTCAGGATTTATTTTAGTATCTTTTCATGACAAAAAGGACTCTGCTGTAAACTGGCAGGAAAAATGTTCAAAGGTTTTTAGATTTAAATGTTTTTCGATTGAAAAGTGAAGACATTTTAAAAAAACAAGGGCTGTTGGTAAAGGTTCCTTGAGAAAACCAGACCCTAAATCTTCTCTTTTATGGTTTGATCAATTCCCTGACCCTGCTGCCCACATTTGCCCTCTGGGTGGTAGAGGCTGTTTTAAACCCTAAACAGATCAGAAGGACAGAAAGAATAGAACAGGCATTTTTTCACAGAAAGTTTTATGTTTTAAGCCATGTGGATTCTGGTTTTGTGCAACTTTTATCTACTTTCATCACACCGCATATTTGTTCACTGACTGTCACCAGACTCCAGGTGTCATTGTCTGCTGCCAAAAAAGGGAGTAATTTTAGTAAAAAATCAATTTTAATAAGATATCTATGTAAATATTTTTTGAAAAAGTATGTTTATGGAGAACGTTTCACAAAAAAAACACAAGATACTTTACAACAAAGAAGGTTATAACTTCAAAATGGTGATAGCATATTAGATAAACTCAGGAAAAACCTAAATCAAGGATTTATTTTTAATATAAGGCAAATATTTAAGCTCAGTTCTGGTTATCTTTGATCAAACTCTAAATGACATAAATGCTGAAATGTGTAGAAATAAAAAAAATGTCTTTTAGAGGAGCGTTATTCACAAAAACACGTTTTAACTCAAAGACATAAATCTTATAGGTCTTGGAGCTTCTTATGAAAATGTTAAAGTAAATCATTTGAAATGCAGATATTTCTTGGGTCACGTGATGTTGGAGGTTTAAAAGAAATGGCTGTTAAATGTAATCCTGAACAAAAACGCCTTTCAGTCGTAATGTTCTCAAAGCTAAGCCGGAACGGCGTCAGCCAATCGTGTTCTCTTTATTTCTCGTCAACGTGATCGCTATTACCATTTCCTCCAGTTTACAGCTGAGCCGCTTTCATTATTTCGTGACCTTTTCGAAAGGTTAGTGCGTCTCCGTGGTCGTCACGGTTCTCCCAGGTGAAACAACAAAAGCATCAGTCATTAAACTGAGATTGCAGGTGAAGCACTCTGGGACAGAGAGTGGAGCAAGCAGAAACCCTGGAATAAACCCTCTCACTTAACTGGTGCTTTCAAGTGTCTCTGACAGTAAAGTCCAAGCAGTTCTTTAGTTTTTATGAGGAACTAAATCAAATTCAAATACAACCACATGATGCTGGCTCCATTCCAGCTGGACTGAACTGACCTGACAAACAAAACCAGAACAGAACTTCATGCTACGGCCCACTTCCGTGTTACATGCACGCAAAAACATATGACATTTAATCAATGTGAACCTCATCAGGATTTAAAGACAGCTCCTCAGCATCTTTTTATCCTGATGCAAAGAAATCTAAAAGTGAAGGCTGATAATAAATTAACATTCAATAACAGTATAGAATTAGAATGAAAAGGCTTTTCTTGTATTAGAACTCTTCAAGCGATATATTTCATTTATGCATTCTGCATTACTGCTTGCTATGGTCATAGGAGCAACATAGTTTTACATAGCTGTCATTTAAAGCTGTGTGCTGTGAGAGGTGGTCAGGTGCATCATGGGAAGTTATTCAGTGTCACCTCATTGGTCTAAAAAGCATTCACTATTTCCAGGATATCAGTGTTGTTCATCCAGGTGAAAGATGATGAAAGTCTTTCATTTTTCTTTGCATTCATTAGATTCCTGTAGATGACCCTTTGATAAGAAGGACAGTATATTGTCACTGCAGACTACAGAGTTTCCCTCTTAGTACATTACTACTTCATTATGCATAAATTAACAGTAACAAAGGGACCCTCATTGTAAAGTGTTACCTTTTATTTACATGATCGGTTGGTGATTTTCATGAAGTGCACCAAAGGACACGCTTGTGTTCGAGTAGCAATTATGGAAATTTAGGAAATATATCGACACAAATACAGTTTTCAATAGAATAAAATATATTTTAAAAATATACATATATGAAAAATTAATTTGAGATTTTTATTTTGTTCAATCCTCTCACTTGGGAGGGGCCCTCTTCAGGGGGGTTTGTGCTGGCCTTCCACTGTCATTGCTGCAGTGACTCCTTCTTGGGGACATCTCCCTGTTGATTCACCGTTCTACTTTGTGCCTTTTCTACAGATTAAAACAATAAAGTGTACTCTGTATTTTTCAAACCGAAGCCCCCCCCCAGGGTCCATGATTGTGCCAGGGGGGAGAGAAACCCTAAAATCCTAAATGACCCAGTTTATAGAGTTCTGCAGCTTAACAGTTAAAGTGACCGTTGGTCTTAAGCTGGTCATTGTTTGCAGCTTTAACAAACACAAGTACGACCAGAAACAATCGTAACAAAGATTCACAGATGAGTAAGTCACAGTTTAGCTCCCAAATCCACAGAATTAATAAAAGCTCTGTGTATTTACAGTGCTGTGGGGGAAAATGACCAGACAGTGTTATTGTGGAATAAATGGGAAGTGGATTGAATTAAGCTTTAATGTGATTACAGATTTCGGTACCGATCAATAAGATGACCTTTGAAATGAGCAGATATTTCTGTGTTTTTCTCTGCTCTCCAGTTTAACATTAAATGCAGTTTTTCAGCTTTGACAGAGTAAGAGTGAGCACTTTGTATGAAACCTCATTGAGGAATCGTCCAAGAACGAGCAGAAACGTTTCTTTAGGGTCTCTTGGACTGTCTTGTTCCAAGAACCAGATAGAAAACCCTGATGAGATTCAGCCTCCAGAGGTTGATTCATCGCTCTCAGGTTGTTACAGTTCTGTACAACGGAGTTTTAGGAGCAGTTTACGAAGAAAGAATAGTTTTTAAAGTGTGACTTTAAAAACGTACTTTTACGAGAAATGTCATTGTTATATTACAAGAATAAAGTCGTACGTACATTTACAAGATGTCCGCTGTCGGTAAAGCGGAGTTTCAAATGTAAAATAAGGAGCTCAGAGACACGTTTGGGTGTAAAGTACCACTACTTTATATTCCTGTTCATTCACATACCCAGAAGTCCGTTTTTCCCATTACGTCATGAACCTGTCGTCAGAACAGCTGAAGGTAAACAGTGTTGCAGACGCCCCCTCCTCCACAGGAAATGTCCCGTTTCAACATAAAAGAACAAAGATGAATGAAAATAGTCTGTTATATCAGCATTAAAACGTTGAAAATGATTCTCCTATCTGATTCTGCTGCTAAGAAACATTTTTAAACAAACCAAAAGTTTTTCTTTTTACATTGAAACATTGTCAGATCTAAAAAGTTAGAATTTTTTATTAAAAGTTGAGAACCATGGAAATGAATTTTTTTGTGAAAGGAAAGCCATTTATAATCATTTTCTGATTGAAAACATCCTTGATTCTGTAACTTGACCCACAGAAATATTTTTAAGAGTAAAACAAAAAACTCTTCAAATTGGAATAGCTACCGCGAGAGTCCTGCTGGTTTTGGTGGAACGGGTTTTTGGAGGTTTTACTGCTGTGGTTTGAAGAATTCATTTGCTTAAAACTAAAATAAATCCCCGCCGCAGAAAAGTTTCTGGAGCTCCAGCGCTCAGCTGTGAGTGCTGCTTTTATCAAATGAATTTATGCAGCAAAAGAATAGAGTTTTGTTTCTGTTATTCGCCGTCGCTCCGGATAAAAGTCTCTACCAAACACTGAGTTTGTCCCTGGGATGTCAGGCTGATGGTCTCTCTTGACTTGGTGGAATCCTGTACTCTAAAAAAGATCCTCCCAAATACTTCTGGACAAAACGCACAACAGTATCCTCACAAACACACAAACATATGCACTCACTAATATTCTCACAGACATGCACAATCATACATACAAATGCTCACAAGTATACACATTTGCACACACACACACTTATAAGTATACTCAAACATGTGCACACAGGTAGAAAAATCGTGCACCCACTACCATGGACACCTGCAAACTACTCCACACATGCACACTCACACACACTCACACACACACTCCACCTCAATACTTCAAAAGACGTTTCTGATACAATAAAGCAGAAGCCAGCAGAGAAAATGTAATCGGCAGAACCAGATTGGGTCCAAAGAATTCCTGATCTGTTTTTTGTCCTCCACTGCATTACATTTTGTCAGGTGGACAAAGTTGTCAATCAAGCTGGCAAACCCATTTTACGTTGTCAATGGGACGGAGGAGAGAGTGTTCATTGCTTCAATAGGAGGCTAGAGATTAAAGTAGGCCAAGCAGAGAAGAGGTAATTTTCTGGGCTGATGTATTGACACTAAGACTCGATCATCTCCCACAATGTGTTTCAGATCGGCTCTGAGGCCACCACACCAGCAGCATTACTGCCTCCTCACAGCTCATATACTTTTTCATTACTGCTTTTGTAAAGAAATTTGACTACAGAAGTGTTTTCCCTCACATTTAGAAAGCCCTCTCCTTGCATGATGCATGCACATCAACTCTGATTTACTGGGTATTTGCAGGGAAACTGAAACAAGCAAAGCCAGTGGTGAGAGCCGCTGAGTGGCAGCAGCACTCATTAAAGTGGACAGCGAGGAAGAGGAGGAGGGCTGACGTCGCAGAACGCTGCAGGAAGTTGTTAGCGAGACGGAGAAAATCGGCAAACCGGCGCATCTTAACACATTTCTGTAAATCACCACGAGTCTGCAGCTCGCAGAGACAAACCACACCTACAGAAACCGTCTGCGTTTGGAAGGAAAACGGAGACAGGACTGCATGCAGCCACGCTAGCATCCACTGCAGAGAGTTTGGAAGTTAAGTATTCATGCCATGAATATTCCATCAAAACCATCTGCAGAACATACTGATCACAAGCTTTTAAATAACTAAAACTGCAAGCTGAGCATGTCGAGTCTGAGGGCTCCTCTAATCTTTTATGCCTCCAATAGGTGAACAAAAGTATCAGTACTGTACTCCATTACTGTCTCTGTGTGCTAAAATTTAATGACGGTGTCAGCATTTCTGTTCAAAGGCCTCATTCTGATCAGATAAGCCTCTCGTTTCCTCCCCTTATTTGAACTCCCTTGAACTAGAAAATGGATCTCCACCCCCCACCCCCCACCCCCAATCCGTCTGCAACAGAATCCAAGACCTTCTGATTAACCACATAAAAGAGCAGTCCGCTACCGTGAAAACGACCGGAGTGAGGAGCCGGGTGGAGGCCGTTCTCCAACAGAGACGCGTACATGCACCCCCTCCACCTCCTGAACCTGGATGGTTCATGGATAGCAGAATGCTTAAAATATTCTGATCAGTTATTGGATGTCATTGTTGTTGCAAATACATGAAAATACTTTCAATTACTGATGCTGGAAAATAAAGTAAAAAGCATTTTGTTTAGAAAATTCAAAGCAAGTTTTCTTCCTGGGGTCACTGGATCACAGCTGCTTTGAACTTCTGGGAGGTTTGCTGTTGTACAATTCATTATTTTTCTTTTGCATCTAAGTCATTGATGTGTTCCCTCGCTGTAGAAACACATCATAAATCCTGGGTGAATTCCTTTTTTAAAGTATCACACAGTCAGGATTCATGAATCTGAGAGGCCAAACTGTCATTTTACTTTTGCCGCTTTGACTTTGAAGCCATGAAAAGCAGCAAAGCTCAGGAAAGTAAGCGTTGCAGCTGCAGGGAGCTGCTGCACAGAGATAATGAATCAATCGCTGCCTTTATCCCTGATCCAAAGGTATGATAACTGTGGAGTGAGGCTGCTCTCCTGTGAGTCTCCAACCTCCAGGGACCGACTGCAGACGAAGGTTAAACAGATGCAGAGAGAGGTCGCTCTCTGGTTCCTCTGCCGTGGGCTTCCCTTTTTGGACTGCAAGAACGCTGAAAGTCTCAGTGAGATTTTTCCTACTTGACAGATTTTTAATATTATGACATATTAATAAACATGACACTAAATAAATGTGGGAAACGCATCTTCTTTTATCAGCTTTGTCCTGTGCAGAATCTGTGGAGTGTTTGATTGAATATGCCTTCACAGCAGCAGGACTCCAGTTTGTTTAAAAAAAAAGTCTCTTTTAATTGCAGTTTTAAAAATGGTCTATTTTTTATTCAAAACTATCCTGATTGTTGTCAAAAAAAGCACTAAACCCTTTACTGTTCCCGCAGCACAGATAAACTGCAGACTTTTAAGTTTACAGGGAGATGTTTTCAGTCTTCATTCTGACATCATGTGCAGCATCTGGAGCATAATTGGGGCCAAAAATCAGAAAAAGCACAGCCACACCAGTGATCCAGTCGTGTGGCCGGGCACTTGGTGCAGGTACTGGTTGGTAGATGCAAAAACTCTAGAATGGCTGTGAACATTTAAATGGTCTGTTAAGTAAACTGGAACGAGACCATGAAGCACTTTATACCAGTTTCATTTGATATTTGCAGTTCTTTGACGAATAAATCGTAAAGTTCTGAGCATGTCTGGAGTTTATTCATATCTAAATTTTGATCCTTATTGTTTTTTTGAGGTCTTCATTATTAAAAACAGATCATCCAATAATAAGCATGCAGCACCGTCTTGTGTAGCTGTTTTCTAAAGTAAGTGTGAACTCCAGAGGAACATTTGCTTTAAGTCAATCATCCTCTCACCCAGATCTTTTTTCCATTCATTTGAATCGTTGCTGCATGTCTCCCGTCTAAAGTTAAAGAGTGATCTCATCAGCTTTAAGTATTGCATCCTCGTTTTTCGATAGATTCAGATTTTAAACAGGCCGTCCCACCGGTCCAGGGCTTTCTTCTTTAACTCGGCAAATTACTCGTGCATCCAGGCTCTGCTGCCAATACACAACTGACGAGGCTAAACGCTTTGATTTGCATTTTGATATTTATGTCCGTGTACTGGTTGCAGACATTAGCGTCTCTTTCGCTGAAGCCCATAAAAACTGACATTATGGGATGCGGCATCTATTAGGAGAATATCAATTGCAGCTCTATGTTTGCATGCTCAGAATGAATATATGGTTGAAGACACGGCATAATGCTGAGGCAGAGTCAGCTGGTTTTAATCACGGCGGGATTGTGGCACTTTTGAGAAGTTAAAGAAGCTCTTCAGAAAAGGTTGTTTTCTTTTCAGATTATTTTATAGATTTGTCCGAGTCACTCTTTAACACATCTGTTCCCGGTTTGACCATAGATATGGAGGGTGTGTTCAGAAAAGCAAAGGTTTGCCGCCGTCCTGAAACATTAGCTACCATTTAATGCCAGGGAATTTCTGTGTTGTGATTGGTGCAGCTGAGGAACTAGGAGGAGCAGAGAAGGGGTTGAGCATTAAGGTTTTTGGATGCACTTGTTAATGCTTTACATACTTTACTTCCAGTTTCTTTGACCATTTCCTTTTTCGTTGCAGATTTTAAAGTCCCCAGATCTTAGTCGAACTTTATCTGGTCTTTGGTACAAAATTCAGTTTGCAGCTAATTTTATTTTTGAAACGCGATTATAAGGAGGAATAGAACGGCACCCGGTAAGACGGTTCAGTATGGAAATCTGTCCTGTCGTCCAAGTAAATGTGTGAATACTAAGTAGACTTGACACCAAGCATGAATGGGTGGGATTGGGGGGCTTAGCCACAGAACAGTTCACTGCTCCCCCAGGGGGAAGGGCCAAATGGTGAGAACAACAAATAAATATATAGTACTATTCACTTTTTTGATTTATTTGCTTCTTTTTTTCCAAGTAAACTCCAAACTTCATTAAAGTGCTGTTAAATGAAAAACTAAAAAACTATGGAGTGGAGTGAGGGACATTTATGTTGTTTTTTTAAGTGTCTTCTTAAATCCAGGGAAAAACATGTGTTGGTGAACATGATCTTATGCCAGCAGTGACATGTAGAGCCCAGGTTCCCAAGTTCAGCTGCATTCGGTGTGTTCTATGTGGGCGTGAACGCTGCTAAAACTCAATAAAAGCAGGTTTATTGGACTTCTTAAACCCCGCCGCTCAGAAGGAAAAACATCAAAGCTCGACACATCCTTTTTAAGCAGCGCATCTTCTTTGTACTTTGTTCATTTCTGAACAAACAGAAGGTCCAACAATTTCCTGGCGTCCTCCAGACAAACAGGAGCGACAGGACGGAACAAAGGCCTGGAAACATCAATGTTTGTACTGAAGGGATGTGAGGAAAAAAAATCATTTATTATTGAGTAATGACATGGCCACTGGAAGATGATGTAAACACATATGAAGCTGAACTCTGGTTGCTTTGACATTGATCAGCCGACCAGACGGCAGTGTTGGTGTCGGTGTGTAGGCGTTCAGGTTCATCACAGAAGCGCATCCCTCACTTTGCATCCGCATGGGACAGAATGAGCTGCTTTTCTCTCAAGGACACAACACTGACCTAAAAATTCTGTCCGACATCAGAAGAATAAAACAAATCAGTTTACACGGAGACACAGCAGGAGAGACGGTCCTGAGCCGGGCACCAGAGAGGTTGTGCACTAGCCGCTTTGCATAATTGTTGGTCGACCACAGCTCAGATTTCCATGATCACAGGCTGAAAGCTGCTAATCACACTTTGTTGCCCCGCTGATGTGATTTGGTCTAATGAACAGTTGTACCTGGCAATTGGACTCAGAGGGAGTTGATTGCAGCAATAGAGACTAAGTCAAGAAACAACTTGTGCTTCATGTAAAAATAAAAAACAAAGATTATACTGCTGGAGCTATAAAAAAGGTTTTTTTTGATTAAATGTGGATTTAAATTCCGTAAAATCCAGAAATCAACATTTACTTAATGCAATTTTTTGTGCTTTATGCTGTTTTTTCTCCAAGTTTATCTCTCTGTGTGTATATATATATATATATATATATATAAAAATTTGAGCAATGCCGATCTTGAGTAAAATTTGATTTGTTTATTTTATTTCTTTTCTATTTTGAAGTAGAAATTCTGTTCTAAATTGAATCCAGTGGTTTGACAGTGAGACCCAAACTATTTTGATAAATGTTGTGGTTAAAAAAAAGAAAGAACAACTTCATTTCAACAATTTAATGCATAACTAATTCAGTTCCAGTAGAAAAAATGCAACAAATGGGAGCTGAGAACTGCAAAATGTTGTCATGTTTTCCTACTCACCTGTCGCAGAACGCCTTTTACATGATGTGAGGAAAAGCTCTTAAACCTCATTCTAAGCCTGTGTGCCTAAATCTAACAAAGCAGAAGTGACAGTCAACTCTACCGACAATATTTGGATGGACATGTTTCAAACGTGACTTCTCTCCCAGTCTGGTGTTAGTTTTACCACATTCCACTCCCCTTCAATACTTCGTCAATCTTTATTTTACAGCTCGAAAAAGAAACCTTCTGAATAAATAAAAACCTGCATCCATACTACGTAGCAAAGCAAATATGCATTACCTCTCCAGATTTTCCAGACTAGCATGGTTTCCAGTTCAATTTCTGTTTTTATGGAAACAAAAAATGGATAGAAAAATGAAAGGAGCAGCTAGAAAATGGCCTTTTAGTGAACTAAAGAAAAAAAATCTGCTTGATTTGGGTCTCAGTGGTGGATCTCCAATCACTGTTGAGTTGCTCTGACCTGCACTGCTGTCCATGGCTTCACCTGCAGAGGGGTTGTACCACTGGGAGTCATGGGAAGTCACTGGAGGAACAGCAAACTTCAGAGTTCAGCTTTAGAGTCACTGCAGCTCAAAGATCATGTGATCTGTGGACCTTTTGTTATGTCTGGTTGTGGTGGGAGGGACGACCCAGGATATTTTGAGATGAGATCAATAAGAGATGGAGAAGTAACCTTTCTTCTTCATTTCTTCCTGGTTACACACGGCATTTTTGGTCATAAGAATGTCAGCTGTGCAGTCATCAACCGGCAGAATAGTGGCTGACACAAAAAAACCTGTAGAAATACTCCTGTGATGGTCATGTGATGCTCAATTCCAAAGTAAGAAGCTCTGGTGCCATAAGAGTTGATCTGTTCATTAATGCTAAATCAGATGCAGGATGACTTCATAAGCTGTAGGGGTTCACTGAACTACACAGGTGCCTCCAACCTTCAGGACCAAACCACACACCACCTGCAAGAAACATGCAGTATGGATCTGAGGCCCAGAGTGGTTTACAGTCACAATCCCATTCTCACACATTTGCACTTTTACGCACACATAGATTTACACACAGTCACTTATAGTCAAACTCACATTGACAGAAATATTTACACACATTCACACTCTAAAACACATTTACCATGGCATATACTCACACGTTAACTGACTCAACATGGGTGGAATTTAGACCAACAATCCTGATCTGTTGTCAGGTTTGTGTGTTTTCTCTGTCACAGTTGATTCAAGTTGTTAATTGTCCGCAGCTGTCCTAATTTCACCTCACAATGACCTCAGTTTATCGTAGCCTGGTTTTCAGTTCATTCTTACAGGTGATTTGCGCTGACTCTTCTTATTTCTCAATTATTTCAAACTTTGCTGACCTTTGAGTTCAGCTTTAAATCCTGGAAGTCCCTAGAACAAACCCTGCATTTTGGGTCCCAAACCACCAATTTCTGACAGAAGGACCAGAACAACCAGGACCTAGTAAGAGATGGCTTGCTGCATTTCTCATGCTACTACCTTGCCATGCCTCACCATGCCAGGAGGTTTTCCTTCAGCTGTTTAATCTGCCAAAAAGCAAGATCCTGCTCTTTCAAGGGAAAGGTCACATCACAGATGTTTCTCACCCTGAGAAGGAACGACGGGCTGCTCCTCTTCTTGTGTCTTCTCCGTAAGGAAGGTGTGTCAGGTTGCTCCTCTTCATGTTTGTTGTGTCAGAGGATGGTCCTTGGTCTATTTCGTTATTTGTGATTCTTGTTCTTGGGAAGAGTTGCTGAAGTTTCTCCCCATCCTGCTTCCTGTCTCTGGGGAAAGTCGTTGTGGTCTCCCTGCTCCGTTCATGGGGAGTTTCTGTCTGTTTTTTTTAAAGTCCCACTCCATCATCTTTTGATCTATTTCCATAGCGTGAAATATGAAATAGCTGTGTCTGCCTGTTATGCCATAAGGCTGCAGAGTCTTTATGGAGTTTAATATCGGCACCGCCAGACGAGACATGCTAACCATATTACATACTATGTGTACGGTGCAATCAAATGGACGAATTCACAATAATTTGGGTAAAAATGAATTTATATGTATTTGTGCTTTTTTGTGAAGAAATTAAAAGAAGTTTGGCTTCAGGATAATAATTATCATTTCTATAAATGTTAAACAACATAACCAAAAGCTCTGTTATGCATTTTAACTGACTGCACTATATTATCTATGCCAGGGGTCGGCAACCCATGGCTCTTATTTTGCGGCTCCTCTTTTCATCCTTCTGTTGTGGCTCCTGCATATTAGCTGGAAAAATAATGAGTATTTTAAGTGTCACTACATTTTATTATTCTAGTTTGTCATTTTACGGCGGTTTTCGAAGGCGCTGATGGCTCTGTACTTGCCGCCGAGCCACGAAAAAACAGCTCCGTAACGAGCTTAGATGATTACAGACCTGCAGAGTTGATATAGAGGAGACACGCGCGCTTCACAATTCGATCTTCTGCCGAACTTGACGGCGCGGGCGGAGATCAACCGCTGATGACAGACTGAGAGTTCGCTACTGTGTTGCCAGACAGAGTCGCCAGTTTTCCAGCCCAAAGTCATCTGAAAAACCGCCAGACCCAGCCGCCAAAAACCCCCAAAGCAATTTGTTGATGTTTATACCGGACTGATAAAAATAAAAGAGCCAAATAAAGATATGTTCTGACCAAATGAATAAATGTGTGCCAATATTGAATATTTTCAGTGGGTGTTTCTTCCGCTCATTTGCTTAACCCGCTTATCCCCGCTTATAACCTGGCGTCTGCTTCATTCCTAGCGGCGCTGAGCGCCTGACTATCGTGTCATCCTGTTATGACTGATTTTGCCTCTGTGTAATACACTGGGAGCGCTGGGGAAACTCCTTTGGGAAGCTGCAGAGGAAGAACAGGTGAAGCCAGGTAGAGAGGAGCAGGTGATAGTTGAGGAGGGCTTTGGCTTCAAACTCTGTCAGAGAGAGGGAACATACGCTGATTCAGACGAGATGAAGCAGAGACTTTCCCTGGGATGATTTTATGAACTCAAACAAGGAAACATGATTACCAAGTAGAACTCTTCAAATAATAAACCTGATCTCTCCACATTCTCAGTAAGTGCTCCACTATGCATTGATTAACACACGCCCCAACAGAATGGACCAGAACTGGAAGCCTCCCAATACGCCACGGTATCATCCTCTTTAAAGAACATAATGTGCATTTGCAGCGACGTACGTATCAGAGGATGTCCGGTTGGCTAATTCATATGTCAATCAAGTCCGTATTTCAGTGAGGACTTTGTGATTTTACCACATTTATTTTGTTTATTCTTTTCTGGTTCAAGATCTACACCATGTCATTGAAGATCGACGATGAGCAATTCCTTGACAATATATGTTACGCATAATATATATAATGATGTCAAACGGTTGTGGTTCGCTGGTGCTTTTCTTTTTTTTATTAGGGCTATCTCACGCTCTTGAGGAAAAGGTTGCCGACCTCTTATATAGGCAAAAAAAAAAAAAAAGAATGTGGGAAAAAAATGATTTTCGTTAGACTGCAGTCTCTAATTATTAAAAAAAAAAACACCAGGTCATCACACATTGTTGTGATGGCAATTGTACAAAGCTATCGGAGCTGAGATATTTTTATTTTTATCTGGAGTGACAAAAAACAGCTACTGTTTGTCTTATCAAGATTCAGGAGAAAATGAAATAATGCTCTAAACTTTTAGCAGTGATTTAGGAAGAAAATCGCAGCCATGGTGGCCCTGCTCTCCATTCTGATGCATCCACCTGTAGACTTACTAGATCCTCAACCGCTTTTGGTTTCTTTTTCGTCTAGATAAATTTGGCTCAAACTGGAGCAGGCTTTTTTAGTATTGTTCTGTCATTTTGTTGCAATCAAATAAAGAAGTTGGGATGTGAGTGGCTGTAAGCTAGTGGGAAAGCATGTAAAACGATGGATGATAGGAAGAGGGCGGGCTTACTCTGTGCAAATGGTCCCGCCCACAACCCAGATGTGAATTTCTTAACATTTTGATGCTCGTGGGTGTATGTCACACTGATTGATGAAAAAGATGCTGTGATGTTTGCTGATGTGATTTTGTAGATAAATGTTTATGGGCAGTTAAGTATAAGGGTTAAAGGTCATGATCATTCATGACCATGATAAAACGGATGGGAGCCCTGCTCAAAGGAAGAAAAGCCCAGAAGACCTCAGGTGTGTAATGTTTAATGTTGCTTTGAGGTAAACTTTTCATTAGTAAGAAGAAAGGGGGGAAATTACAATTTGTTAGCATGAATTAAATAATTGAAACTGCTAATAAGAAAGCGTATTTTTTGTGTCTCACGGTCTGAAAGACAGATCCTGCGAAAACGTGCAACATTAAGCCATTTTGAGACCAGCCTGTTCCAACTTTTGACTCTGAACAAGTGAGTCAGCCATAGGCTTAGGTAAAAACGGGAAGCCTTGTCAAATGAAAATTATGTAGGTTCAAGATAATCATGGCTTCCAATATGGCATCTGCTAAAGATAAAATGTTGTGTAAAGCCTACTCCCACTGAAGTGCTTGCACATCTGATAATTTTCAATAATTACAGTTGTTGTCTGTGTTCTCAGCAAAGCCTCAATCCCGCTTGTCTGTAATTTAAAAAGTAAAAAATTGACCACAGATTTCTTAAAATATTTCACTCGACGCAGAGATAAGTGTGGTTCAATCAACACTTCTGTTTGTTCTGCTTTTTGTAACCAACAGTAACCATCGGGAGTGTTAGGGTGTGTGGGGGGCAGATGGTGTTAACCTGGGAAAGGCCTGCAATTAAACCTTTGATGGCTTTCAGAGCAGGAAGCTCTTAATGAATTTAACAGCTTTTTGGTCCTGTCTGGGCTAAACTAGGGGGTAATCTCGGGCTTGCTTATCTCATGGATGTAAAATGGCGTTCACAGGAGGCAACTTTTAACGGTCCCTGGCTTCAATTTATCAGGTGTGAAAGGTAGATAACATTCTCTAACCGAGATTGACACCAAGCTCTGAAAACTGTCATGAAAGGACATAATTTATGTCATTCAAAGAACCTACATGTGCACAGCACCATTAACAAAATGTGAAATACTAATTTAGTGTGATTTTAATGCAGGTGAATAGGATGTAATAACACCTTTTTATTGAATTATTGCACAACCGAAGCATCAATTGGCAACGAGCTGCCATCTGTTGGTTAAGTCAAAAAAGGCTTTTCACCAGTCCTGGTCTTAAAGGCGCTTAAGAAAACTCACACCTGCCACAGGTAACAAACACCTAATGTTGTTTATCACTGGGTGTGTATGCACAGGTTTTTGTGTTGGGTTGCCGAGCTCTGTGCTCAATTGGAAGCAGGTGCAGCGTAAAGACCTAATCACATTTGCGGCTCATTACCTAGTGACTGTGTGCACATATTTGCCTCTCTGTGTCCTTATTAATCAGACACAGACAACCCTAAGTGCTCCTCTCCACTTTTCCACATGACTTGCTACAAGCAACAGTAGAGCAAAACAACCTGATGAGACCACCTGCTGCTGTCTGCGCCTCCAGCACCTGCAATGCAAATGCCGATAATTTCTCACTTGACCTCTAACTGCTTGCCAATTGGCAGATCATCAGTTTGGAGACCGCTCAATTGTGATCACTGCAGAAGAATCACAACATCCTCAAGACACTCTTCGAGGATCCAGCTGACTCGTGTGTATCACCATGTCTGAGGTCATTATCGAAATGAAAACAGAACTTTGTTGATTTTTACATTTTATGAAATGCCACATCCAGCTCAGCTTTTCTGTAAGCATGTCATTTGATAGAATTTCTTCAAACACTTTTGTAGTAATTTCCTTGGAGTATGTTTGGAGAAAGGATTGCCACTCTCTAGTGACTTGCAATTTTTCTTTTGGGGGGGGGGGGGGTGTCTGTGTACCTCTAAGATGCCCAGACTCTCCCTTTACACAGAAATGTCTTCCAGTACTTCTAAACCTAAAATCAAACTTTATTTATTTGTTAAGTGTCTTTCATTTCAACCAAAAACACAAAGTGCTTACATAAAAACAAATTAAATAGTCATAAAATATAAAAATTAATTAAAGAAGAAAACATAGGACAATCACACAAAATTGGCCCTCCTCACTCCCCAGATTTCTCCCACACAGTTCCCCCAATTTAGCCCTTAACAGAAACAAAGAACTACAGCTTAAAGAAATAGCCTGGCTTGGTACTGCTGTGAGGAAATGGTGTAATGGGGATCTATTATCCATCATTCTGGGGGGGGCCCAAGACACTTGCAGACCAGCTTAAAGACAAAGTCCCTTCAATGTGTTCTGAGTCTTCCCCAGAGCCTCCTTTATGCCTGAAATTCCTACTCAGATGTCCCAGAAACATCCAAAAGTGACATTTGAACCACCAACTGGCCCCTCTTAATGTGGAGAAGCAGCGGTTCTATTCTGAGCTCGTGTGCCGATCTCTAAGGGTGTGTCCAGCTACCCAGCAAAGGAAACTCATTTCAACTGCCTGCATATGGAGTCTTATTATTTTGCCCATATCCTAAAGATCGTGATCATAGATCAGGATAGAAACATAGATTGTACACTTTCAGATAAGCTGTTACTGCTGATTCTTACTCTTCCACTGTCCCTGTCCACAGCGGTGTTGAAGTTTCCCAACCAAACAATGGAGTTGCCAGTCTGAGAGCTTATTGTTACCCCTCCTAGACACTCCATGAAGGCCAGATAAAAACTAAAAAGTGGCAGAAGATATAAAGTTTTTTTACCTGAAGTCAAGACCACAGAGACCTGTTCCTGACCCAGACTTGCAGGGATGCAACCCTCTCTATCTCCTGGGTGAACCTCAACAATGACCCCTGAACTTTGTGGTAATAAGCAAACCCACACCAACCTGCCGCCTGTGAACTTAGGTTAAAATGGAAGAGAGTTCAACCCCTCTCAAGTAGATGGGTTTCAGAGCTTTCAGTGCGTTGAGAGGGAAGCTATCACTATGTCTATCTCCACCTCTAACCAGAACCCCTCAGTCAGTCCCACTCAATAAAGTGACATCCCATGTTAAGATTGAGTCCATTTCCATGGTTTGAGCCTTTCTTGCAAGACCCGTCACCCAACCCCAGGCCTGGCTCCAAGGTGGGGTCCCTGGTGATGTCAGTAGAGCAACAAAGCGGAACTTTTCTTTATTTTCTCAAGGGGCATTTGAACTGCTGTACCCTGACTTGTCACCTAGGTCCTGGGAAGCATGAAAACCCAGCCTGTCAAGACACAATCCTCACAGAAAAAGTAAAGTTAAAATGAACTGCTTAATTTTTCTATCGGTGGGTTTTAGCTGCTTTCAAAAGAAGAGGTTCCCACAATTCCATAGTTTCTAAAATTATACAAATCCTGTGTCTCAGTAAATACGAATTTGAAAAAAGATCCAAACTACAAAGATTTTTTCAGCCTAATAGCCTCTTGGATAAACTCCAGATAACCTTTAAAACCATTTTCTGCCAAAACATTTACCGCTCTGAGCAATAACTTGTGGTGTTGTAAAAGGGTCATAGTTCCACCGGTGGCGCCACCAGGGGGTGGCCAGGGGTGGGCAAAGCACCCCTGGCCGACACATGGCCATCCCACTAGCCATTATAAACTTTGGTAGCATCGGTTATGCATTTCATCCCAAATGCACAGCCAGCAGGCGCCCAGTCACTCTAATCACCTTAACCGGCCCACACCCCCTCCCTTCCCAGCTGCCTTTGCGTGCGCAGAGATCCATAGCTAAAGACGAGACGCTGAATTCAGAATAGAATAAGACAGTGAGGCTGATCTTCTTTCGGGGTTCACTTCCGTGTTCATACCCTCAGATCCTCCAGAGCGGGTTAAACCAAACAGCCAGTCTCAGTTCTTCAAGAGGAACTGTCTTTATTATTTTTTCCTCACATGTGCAATGACATTTTATTAGTACTGAAAAGAAGATGTCCCCGCCACATGCGCCTCACATTTCATGGCACTATTTGAGGACTGGATGTTGTGTTACCGCATAATTTTGATGTGTTGTGACCTGTTTGAAGATTCAAGATTCAAAGGGTTTATTATCATATGCACAGTAAAGAAACGGGTTTCCCTGCACAATGAAATTATTTCTTTGCTGTCTGCTCCAAATGCCAAAAGTATAGAGGAAACAAAACAATTCACTCACATCATACACACTAAAACACAAGAGTTATTATTTTTCCACAGAGTTACATAAAGTCATTAGTTGATGCTTGTGTATGTCAATTTTCAGAGAATGAAAAGAAAGTCTACCAACATTTATTCTTATTTTAGAAGAAAAGTGCTGCAAAAGGAGTGAAAGAGATGGTAGGGGAGCAACAGAGGAGTATTGATGAGGAGGAAGATGAGACAGACCAGCATGATCCACAGCCAGCATGATGACAGAAGAGAATGAGGAAGACAAAGATGAGACGACATCAGGCGAGGTTGGTCAGAGAAACAAGGCAGAACTCAGCAAAATGACCTCGACCTGTTCCTGGACCAACAGGTGAAGTTAGAATTATGTTGCCCTAATGATAAAACTGTTTCATGATTATTAGCCTAAATAGAAATGTCTACAGATATAATTATTACCGTGGAAGGGTATTATTATTATTTCAGAACAACTGACAACTTTTTGTTCATTATAGTCAAGAGCCAAACACCACAAGCAGACACACCTAAGCATGAAATACAAATAATATAAATCAAAATATATCAGTGGGCATTTAACTTTCTGTTGGTTTTCTAAAGGTTGTTTTACTACGTTAAGTAGAATGAATTTTAAAAATGTAGCTCATGTTTTTTGTGTGCGACCCCAAGATTTAAAGTGCCCCCCTACCGGCCACCCCCATGAAACATTTCTGGAGGCACCACTGAGTTCCACATCTTCCAAAGAAAACTCTTGAACTGACTGACTGACTGGCTGGTTGGCTGACTGCTCTTTCTAGACTATTATTGTTCTCTCTCTGTGAAACCAGCTACCTTCTTGGGTACAAATGTGACTCTTTCCAGAGATAGCCTTGCAAATGCCATCATCTCATCTCATCTGAAAAATGTCCTATGTTAGGCATGTCTATTCATCCATTTTGTTTTAATGTTCAAAATCAATCTTTCAGATTTTTTATTGGATTTTAAGGTATGTTTATGTTTTGTTTGTCTTCTTTTTTAGGTAATGCAGGCATAAGATGATTAAAAGAAGTGCCATGAAGGAGGCCAATCTTTGCTTGACTGTATATATATATATTTGTATTTTTAGTAAATCCAACCATAGAAGTAAAACCAAACATCTCCAGTTTTAAAGGTTCAAAGGAGCTGTTGCTTTGCTCCAACGCAGTTTTATCAAACCTAGCGTTGCTCCCCTGTTCTTCTTAGACAGTAGATATTTGTTCCAGGAAACCTTTTCTATTGACCTGCAGCAGCTCAGCCTTCTTCCCATGGTGCCGTCTTGAACTTCAACATTTTAAGTGCTCAGAAAGACGGACAAGGTTTGACACATTGGTCTTTTTTGTCAGCATTTCTCACAGCACTGCATGGTCCAACCTGACCTTGGAGCAGCTTTGCTGTGATGTCCAAATGTTGGAATGAAGGAGCTGTTTTTAATACTGTCCAGTTTAAAACAACACCTTTAATTGTAGATCACTGGAATTCTCAAATGTTTCTGTTCAACACCATTTCTTATGTCTTTCTTTACCAATCAAAAGCAATTTGAAGAGCAAAAAAAAGAAAGACCATTAAAAGAAAAGAAAAATCCGGCTCTTGGTTCACTCCAAAGAGCTCTAAGAACTGTTTCATTTGCCACCAACACATCACTAATTGTTGCATTAACTACTACAACATCTGATTGGTCCACCATTACAATCCTGTTTGTCTGTAATAGCTATACGTGGTCTCTCTAAATATTTACTTCTTGACTAAGTTTCTGTTTAAAACTTGCAGCTCCATTCTCCAAAGAGAATAAATCTGTAGGCTCGGAAGTGAAAAAGTTATAGGAACAACAGAAAGGTGCAGTGAAAAAGGAAACCTCAAAAGAACAACAACAAAGTCTTCATACCCGAGGCACTGGACTCTTCTAAACAAAGAACTCAAAGCTCTGGTTTCCCAGCTGAGGAGTCAGGAGAGTAAACAGGATCTTACTCTCAGAAAAAGCAGTCCAGAATCAGCCCACCTGTGACTGAGACTGAGCAGCACCAATACAAACTCACAGATGCAGAAGCTGTGCATTTTCAAGCAGGTTGTGTTGTTTTAACCCTCACAGGGTGTTTCTATACAATCAGTGCTAAGTCATTTTGACTTCATGAAGCAAAAAGATTCTTGATTTCCTTTATAAAACCTCAAATGTTACTTATAAATAAGCTATTTTTATATGTGCTTGAACCCCTCCCTCAGGAGAAGTGTGAACGTTAGTCACAGAAGTTGTATCTGTGAGCAGCTGTGTAAAAGCAGCTCACTGTCTACAACAGTATACAGGACTGTTTATTGACATATGATTTGATTTTGATTTGATTTGATTTGAAATGGTTTATTTCAAGCAATCAAATAGGAGTAATACACAAAAGCAATATAATCATCAGTTATACATTCATACAGTAACTAATCAAACTTAGGATAATTAGACATAATTAATAAAAATTGCTTGAAAGGGAGTGGAAAGAAGCGAACTTATATAATCCCACCCCGTTATACTATAACCATTTTATTACATGATTTATCAATATCCGGTTCCTATGTTTTAATCAGACAGAATTAAGAATCATAAGGTATCAATAAAGCATATGCCAAAGATGAAATTACTTAAGTACTACGTCAAAAATAACTTTAGAAATCAACATGGCAAATGCAGCATCTGAAATATATGCAAATTATGTTACTTTTAAAAGTCATTCATATGCTTTAAAACATAATACTATACCAGTAAAATAGACACAACAATGTTTCAGGAATTTTCATAGCAAAATTTCATCAAGTATCAAAAGTTAAAAACATGTGCAAAGTTATGCTACATTAGGAAAGATTTTTGAGTCATTTTATCAATTTTAGGAGCTAGTGAAGTGATATCATCAAAAGTCAATCAATTTAACAATTTTCAAAAGTGATTAATCATTTGTTTTACTTTTTTAAATATTCTTTTTTTCTTTTCTTTTTTTTTTATTTTATTTTTTATAATAAGGTAATGCTGTAAGGGAAAAATAAAAAGGGTCCATAATCTGTCGATTGTCCAAGGTTGGCATTTCTTCTTTTATTGATAACAGCCAATCTTCTGGGTTTTAACAGTTAATAGTTCTCTTCGATGTTATGTCTGCAGACATTAGATTCAGGTCCATATCCTTCTTCAGCTGATATCAGCTGCGGTGAAAGTTGAGGTCAAGTTGTCTGCAGGTCAGAACTCTCTGCTGTTATTCAGTTGACGTCAGACATACAGAGAAGGTGATGATTCCAGGTGTCATATTTCTTGAAATTATTTGGCTCTTTGATTTATTACTCCATGTTGTTTCAGACAACCGTGATCAAGCACTTCTCAAAGTCCTTCATGGTGTTCACAACCATAACCATGGCTCTGTCCAGTGGACCGAGTGGTTTGACAAAGATCCTGCAGCCTTTAACCCAAGTGTTCTCAATCTGCTTACGCTTCCTGAGAAGCCGTGCATGTTTGGAGATTTCAGTATTCCTTCTGGTCAGATGGTCGTTCAGATAAGCAGCTGAACCTTTCAGGTGTTTCCTTTGGGTCATCAGAGCTAGCTTGTGTTTGTGATTCACAAACCTGATGAGGATCGCTGGTTTATCCGTCTCCTTTCTCCTGGGGAGCAGGTGGCAGGTCTCGATGGTATTGAGATCCAGGGAAATCCCTTTAGATGTGAGAAATGAATATATTTGCTGCTCCAGCGACGCACCGATCTCCTTATTAGCACTGCTAGCTACGCTAGCGCTAGCATTAGCAGCGCTAGCTCCAGCTGCATTCAGCTTCGCTCGAGGCTTGATTGGTACTCCAGTGAGAATGACATTATTCATCCTTACTTGCTGTTCCACATCGTCCAGTCTTTTCTCCAGAATCTCGACCTGGTTTTCTCCCTGCTCGTTTTGAGCCCGAAATCTTCGGAACTCTTCCATCATCTCCCAGAGTGGCGTTAGTTTAGCCGACACTTGATCCATAAAACTTTTCAGCGTTTCTTGAATAATGTCAAGAGATTTTTTGAGCTCTACATATTCCTGGGGTTTCTTCGGGGGCATGGTCAGCTCTCTTTTTGGAGAAAATCAACTTCTTAAGTAATTTGAAGATAGTATCCGCAGAGAGCCGCGACCACGCGTCTTGCCTTAACCCCGGAAGCGGAAACTTGATGCATATAACATACATCTCACAGTACGATATACTGTATATCCTGATAGACTGTCCCTAGACACAATTTATCCAAATTTTTGAAAGAGTATGACTTTGAAAAACCTCGTCTGAAAACCAATAGAACTTCCCCATGAACACATTTGTAAAGTACAATTCATTTAATGATCAGTGCATTGAGCACTGCAACTGTAATTCTTGTTGAGCTCTGTAACAACAACAGCTGCAAGGTTAATGAGTTAACATCTATCGTGAGATGGTTTCGGGACATTTTGCTGCTTGCTGCAGAGCTGCTGAAAGAGGCTTGATGTGGTGTGCTGCCACCTAGTGGTTGGGGGTTTCAACGGAACACAAAAGTAAAAGACTGAACGGCATTTGCTTATAAATATTTATTCTATGGTCCAGGTGAATACTCAATTCTGATTGACTGCTGGGTGTGGGTTAAAAAGTGATAATGCACGAATGCTTCTTTCTGAAAAAGAAGTTCCGGTCACATAGCATAAATGCTCTGTATCACTGTGCTGGACAAAAAAAAGCAGTGAGAGGTGGACTTTCTCTCTGAACTGATGCTCTATTTAATCCATCGTGACAATGACGCCTTATCTATTCTAATTATGTATTACTACAAAAAATACTATAAATACACATGACAAAGATTTGTATACTCTTACTGTGTAGTTTTTGAGACTTTGCCAAGCCTTTTGGTCAGATTGTTTACTGTCTCTATGATTTCTGAGGGTAGGATTTGAATCAGATATGGAAAGTATGTATTGGTATTTGCCGGAAAATATGACATTTATTTTGACATGAAAGATTTTTCTCTACATTAAAAAAATTATCTTGTTTAACCCCTTATGAGTTTTTTCCTTTAGTAACTTAACTAGTTACAAATGTTTTCCAGGCACTGTTCTAAATGCAGTCCAGTCATCGCTGTGTAACAATAGGTGTTCTGTGATTATTAACATTTAAAAACATCCTCACTTGCCGTTTTTGAAGATGTGGTGTTTCCTGTGACATCTAATAACATCAAATTCATTTGGTGGAGATTTAAAGACAGTCAAGTGTCATCATATTTTTCCTTAAGAGGCCTTTGGCTCTGGAAGTTTGGGGTCCCTGTTTGTTCTTTTAACCTTTTTATTCATGTTTAGACTGACAGGTTTTTACATCATAATGGAAAGCAGTATGACAGCAACAGAAATCAATTGTATTGCATTTGATGCCACATTTTTTTTTACATTTATAAGCATGCAAATAATACATCTCTTATTGGATAATGAAAGCTATCAAGACCTTTGGTCTTAATGTTTTTTCATTTTGATTTCCATTTTCTTCCAGTTGTATCTCTCCCTGGTTTCATTGGTCCCAGAGTTCAGTTTGGTTTCTGTTCTTACTTATTTACTCCCATAACTTTGTTCTATCAGTCATTACTCGATCCTTCAGACATGTAGCCTGATCACCAGTTTAAAATGTCGATGATAGGGATTTTATTTTATTATTTTAGTGATACATTATGTCTGAGGAAAGGAATCTGATTGTAAATCTTTCTTCCTGAATTTTAGGAACAGCCTGTTCACCTGTTTATGGCAGAAGTAACTTCTTCTTGTGTTCAGACTCCACTCTGAGTTCACACCTGTTTCAGGATTCATTTTTTAATCTCAGATTCTCCCTGTCAAAGCTAGGGGTGTATAATGGTGTGGTTGTTTGAATCCTGGCTAACTGCTCCCTGTGTAGAGCTTGCACGGTCCACCTGCTTATGTGGGGAGTGTCTACCTTTCACAAAACAAAATTCTGTTTGCTGGGTTGGTTTGTGAGTTTAAAACGGCTCCTTAGAAAAGTGTGTTTGTGTCGTCTTCATTCCTTATCTTTATCAAAAATGATGAATGAAAATATTTCTTTGCCGTCCCTGCAGCTCTGTTTATATTTTGGTTTTTGAAAAACCAATGTGGTTTTATTGAATGAAAAACATTGTTTTCATTTTGTTGGTAAAAAAAAAGCCAAGAAAAACAGGTTAGTTTAACTAATGGCACCCAAAAGAACAAACAGCATATTTGTATTTTTAGCAAAGTAAGTAATCTGTCTACAAAATGTTTTATGAATAACAGCATAAATACATTTTTTGGTTTGTAGAAAAGGCACTGTAGAATCATGAAAGCCTACATTTAAAGGATACTTAAAGATCCACTGCAATGAAAATCATGTTTTTGTTCTATTTATGACATTTCTTTTCTGATGATAGAGTACATTTATAAAGAAAATTAAAGTTAAAATTGCATTTCTGAGTATTTAATTATTCAAAGTGTCTTGAATCAGGAGCAGATGAAGAAGTGTTGTTTAGAAAGATCTATTTGTGACGTGGATAATACTATGGGTGGGCCATCGGCACTCTGTAAAGGGAAGGGAAAGGGGCGGGGTTGCAAATGGCCCCGCCCACAACTCAGAGATGAATTTCTAATAATCTCCTGCCATTCTAGAAAACAACAGTTTTTTTTTTCTTTTTAAATTAAAAATTATTGGAAATGCTATTACAGTAACAAACAAAACAAAAAAAAGATGATTGGAGTAGGACTTTAAAGCATATATCATCCACACACTGTGGTTCCTGATATGTTGTCCAACCCAAAACAACACAGTGTCTTAAGCAGCATTTAGATGTTTGACAGCTGGATAATATCCCGGTTGAGCTTTGATGCACTTTCTTTGGGAGGCATGGAGCCAGCCGAACGTCACTGCTGCTGACTGAGGGGTGCAGACGAGGGCTGGCAGAAAATCAAGCCTTCAGGCTGTCATGGCTGCATCAATGTTTCTACACCATTTCCAGTGGAAAATGACCAGAACTTTCCAGAAGAAGATCTTTTAGCGATAGTTTGACTTTTCTGAAGAATAGGAGCCCAACTGGCTGCTTAACGAACTCCGTGGATTGGGTGTCCAATTCAGTTGTTTATATCTTTTTATGTTTTCCCTGCTATGATTTCAAAAAGCATAATTTTGAAAATCCTCAATATTATCTTCCTGTTGCTGCTCTGCAGAATGCGGGTCTCAAAGACCCATTTCACTAAAACAAATGTGATACTTTCATTTGAGAGGAGGAAGCACATTGAGAACATTCTACGTGACGGTCTTACTTTGAACTAAGCTGTTAAGAGAGCATGAATGAGGAATAACCACGTTAATGCTTTAGTTTGATCACGTTAAGATAGTTTAAGTTTTTTTGTGTTTTTTATGTTTTATCCACTGTTTGCTGGACGTAGATTCATAATTGTCAAGTTGAGAACCTGAGGATACATGCATGATCTTTTTGATTTATTATATGCAGAGGTGGATTTCTAAATGGGAGAAGAAGGAGAAAAGATAAAAATAACCTCTGAGGATGTAATACATTCTCAGAGATCGGACGGACATTTTTCCTCGCTGCACCATCTTGTTTGCAGCAGAAAGGTTTCGAACGAGCGGCCCTGCTGGGGTTTGCTTTCCATTGTTCATTTGTGTTATCTCATTCGCCGTGCTTGTCCCCGCTGCCTTCACTGGACCCCCACTCCCTTTTCAGTGCGGCCCCAGAGACTCCCATAGACCTGTCTGAAGCATTGGAAGTAGGGCACAGAGAGCTCCGACGGTGGCGTCGACAGAAGGTGAAACCCGACAGAAAAATAGGTTTGAATCGCAGACATGCATATTTTTCTGGCTGACCATGGGAGCAGCAGTTCTATACGTCCCAAAAAGATGGGGCAAAAGATGGAGCTGGTGGCGTTTTCTGCTATAGTTGATGCAAAGGTCTAGCAGGATATTACCTGGAGTTTTTCATTTAGATTTTTATGTTTTAATAAATGCTTTGTTAACCTGAGCTCTCCTACATATCTACACACACGTTTAAATCTGCTCTTAAGACTGATTGGATCTCCGTGGAGGTTAATCGCTCCTCAGCTCTTCTTGCTGATAAAGCTCACCACTTTAAGCGCTACTTAACCTTCACTAGACTTTATCATGAGTGATTCCTATTCTCTGTTCATCATCCTGGCATATCTGTGCTGGAAACAAAACATTTTGCTGTGAAGGGTCAGCACTCATATCTTAGTTTACCGTCTTGCTGAAGCGGAATTTGGTGGGATTTGAAGTGGCACTGAAGAACCTTTGGGAGGCGCTCTTCCATATTCAGACAGCCCGCATCCATCAGGATTCATTCTTATTCAAAATGCACAGCAGTGTCTCATAAACATAGCATTAGATTATGGAAATGAGGGGGTCTGCATCTTTTCTCATTTAATTCCTTTTGGGAGACATTTAATTCAAGCAAATAAATAAATAACAGCAGCATCAGGTGTTTATTAAGGGTATTGTGTAAATGTAGCAGCCAAACTAAATAATAAACAGTCTGTTTGATTAGGAGTGTTCAATCACCCATCACTGAACACTTCATTAGGGCTGTAATAGTCTTTTAAACATGTGGGCACTTGACTTAAAACAGTTAGGGGTGAAATTTGCTGCTTGTCATTCAACAAAGTTTTCCATTTAATCATCCAATGTTGGGAAAGCGTGTCTGCTTCTGAAAGACACAGGACGGTTTAACAAACAATGAAAGTCTTGTATTTGTCTGTGTGACAAATAAGTTCAAACGACAGAAGAAATTGTGTCTCAAAGAAAACTCTCTGGGTAAAAACGTTTTTACTTTGTTACAGACAGAGGTAGTAACGTTATTTTCCTCCAGACAAACCAACCTAATTTTGTAACCTGAAGTCTGCATTTGCAGCCGGCAGCAAGAATACAGATGAGAGGCACTTTCACTTTTTCTACTTCTTTGAGATTTGAAGAAATATCCATCCCTTAAATGGACTTTCTGGCCAAAGCTCAGTAATAACTACATAAAGTGAGTCATCTGAGGTTGGACTGACATTAATTGCCTAAGACATAAGGTCAACCCATTATTTCTGTAGAACAAATATTGAAGCAATTGATGAAAAGACTGGAAGAAGGCTTTAGTCTGCACATGAAAGATAATGGGGCTGCTGGAGTATGGTTTATGTACTAACCGCCAAAGCCCATTTACATACAGGACAATGTATGCTACCCTAAATGCAGGTGCTCGTCTATTTGCAGTTCATATTATCGACAAGTCAACAGAGGGATGCACATGAGAGGACACGGGACCAAACTTCAATTCTGTGCTAAACACAAGACGGCAGATAGAATGAATACAAGGATTGCTGTATCAAGGAAAAAAATATTCTGGATAGGAAACTGCAACCTGGTTATATTGAAACGTAAAGAAAACCACAAGGGGTGTAACAATTCATTTTAAAGACGGTTCAATTCCTATCACATTTTGTTGTTGCCGATGCAATTCATAGCCAATAATGGTTCATATCTTAACGGATCCCATTCACTGGATCCCATTCACTGACCTAAAATGGATCAGTTTTCCAGATTCTTGGATTTCTTCCAGATCATCAAGTGGAAATGAAATCTGTGTCCAAACAAACAAGTAAACTAGAACTAATGTCAAATCCATTCAAATTTTAGTTTCCTGATGTTCAGCCCACTGTTGTTTTTCCACATCCAAAGAATCCAAAGGGAACATTCTTAGAACATTCTTGCACAGTTTATGGCGCATACTTGTATGACGCTTTTCTACCTTCCTCGAAGGCCCAAAGCGCTTTCCAGTAACAGTCCCATGCACACAATGCTGGTGGCTCCACTGCTGAACCCTTGCACCAACCTTCTACCAGAGTCAAGGGGGGGTTCAGTGTCTTGCCCAAGTACACATCGACACATATTGTAGATTGGCGAGGCAGGAATCGAACCTGCAATCTTCCAATCAGAGGCCGACCGCCCTACCACCTGATGAATGGTCACCTGTCTTTGCTAAGTTCAAAGTGTTTTCACACATTGGACTGGAATGGTGGGCCGATCCGTGTTTGCTGATATCACATGTCTGTTGTCCGCTGACGCACTTGGTCGTTTTGACCTTAAAGTAAAAATAAACCTACCGACCTAAATCCAAATATTATTTTCTAGTATCAATATGATCAATGTATCTCATTTTAATACAATCTTGCAATAGTATTGGTTGATTTGATTGATAACTTGCCTCAGACGGATCGATCAGGTTGGATCGTGGGAATAGAAATCAATTCATCAATTTGGTTGATAAATCGTTACGCCCCTAAAAAACAACTTTGATGAAAAAATAGTTAAATATCTCCAACATTCCTTTTAGTTTTGTCTTTGGGGATCTTTTAAAAACCTAAAAAGGATCATATTTGTTTTAAATTGTGAAAATCCTGAGGGTTCAATCATCCGGTCTCCTTTTTTAAGGTTACATTTTCTGCAGCACAATGTGAAGTCTACTCAAGAAAGAATCTAGTTAATGTCTATTTCCATTGTTTTCATGTAGTTTTCTTTCCCCTTTACAAAAAAGGGAACTTGATTAAAAAGCATCAGCAGTGCTGCACTGAATGATCAAAAATCTCATGCACACAGCAAAACTTCCACAGAAGCAATAGTCTATTTTGGGTGAACAAAGGCAAAAAGAAGCTAACGAGGATCAACACTCACCATCTGGGTATGACTTGACTTTGTTTCCATCTGCTGAGTCATTTTCTTTAATGGTCCAAGGTGACGAGTGACTCACAAAGCAGTTGCGTCAGATTATTTTCCTCCTCTTCTCTGGTGTCTCCAAACTCGGCATCCTTTTACCAACATCATCACTGTTCCTCCTCTCAATGTGTCCAAACATTTCCGTCTGCTTCTCTGCATGGATCTCCAGAACATTCACCACGATCTGTTCCTCTGATGGATTCATTCCTGATCCATCCTGGTCACAAAGAGAACCTCAGCATCTTCAGCTCTGCCTTCTGTCAAATCCATCAACACATTTTCATCTCTTGATCTTCCTAACCTGCTGCTCATTCTTCCATCTCGGTTTTTCTGCTTGACCTGTGCAGATCCATGTCTGGATCCCTTGTCTCCAACCTGCCATCCAAGTCCTCTTTTGACTTTGTCACCTTCACTTCCACCTTGTTCTTCATCACCCTGTACTTCTGTATTCTCAGCGTCCCTCTTTTTTTTCTAAGCCAGCCATTTCCTCCTAACGCACTCCTGAACGTCGCCATTCCACTGTCCAGTCTCCTGATCTACTTTCCTTATTCCTTACTCCCTAAAAGCCACACAGCACACTTCCCAATTCAATTTCCACCACTTGGTCTTCTGCTTTCCCCTTGTTCTCTTCATCATCCTCACATCGTCACCCTTCGCTGTCTGGCTACTCTCTTCCCAGCCACCACTTTGCAGTCACTGTATAACGTCTCCAACAGCTGAACTCATCTACTGTATGTATCATGATGCTGTCATGTAAGCCATGCGGAGCTATGGCACGATTAAACAGAATCACTTATAACATTTCAGAAAAATATCTAAAAAATAAAGATTTGAGACAATGTTTTAAACCTCAGCAGACGTCCCACCTACCATGCATTCAGGGCCATTGTCCACAGCTGCACTTTAACGTCATTTGTGTGCAGCAGGAGGCACAAGTGCAGAGACATAGCATAACTTTCAGGCAAAGGACTGCTAAACACTGCCTGCAGTGATTTCCTTTGTTACTATGGACACAATGTACTATTGCAACCTGAAAATGAAGCCCTCGGTCCAAGGACTTTTTCCTTTTCAAATGTTTTCTTTCTAGAAAGCTTCTAAGAGGTTACTTGGGTTAAGTTCCACAAACAGCTCTACAAAATAATCAAATTGTTGAAATTAGCTACTCTTATTAAATTCAGTTTCACTGTGAGAAAAAAAAAGTGTTTTTTTTACCTTGCAAGCCATACTTTAGTGTCTTAGAATTTTATCCAAGTTGGCTTTTTGTGTGTCGAGAAAAAGTAATGAGAACCTAAATGTGACAAACAAGGACACTGTGAGATACAAGTACATACATAGATAAATAAATGTGTTTAAGGAAGCAAATCTAAATGTGATGTGAAGATGTGGGAAGATGAAAAGATCTGACAACAGAAAAGCAAACTCTTTGGGTCATCACATTTTCAGTTCCGTGCTCTGTTGACAAAGTGGAACAGATTGGGCGGCACTGTTGATCCCTAACCTTCACTTATCAACAATTCTTTTAACATTTTTGTCAGTGTACCAATGATGCGAACACCAATACAGTAGAGAGCATTGTAAAGTACAGTTGACTTTAGAGTTGAAACTTAGAAAAAAAGAAGTCCTAAAAAACTCTGATTGTTGTAGATATAATTGATCGTAAGTTTCTGGGACTTTTGTGGAGCAGATCTCGGATTGTGTCGTAGGTCCAAGTTTTCAGCAGATGATGAAATCAAGCTAAAAACCAAACAGACTGCGATCCGAAAGAAAGAACCATTAATGGAAATTATGAAGTTCTCTGTCTTGTTTTGCTTTCAAAGCAAAACCACAATGTTTTCTGCGTTCCAGGACGGCCCTCTGCACAGCACCAAAGGAACCAGAAAATTCTTGTTTTAGGGTCAGCTGGACTCCAGCAGGGAACCAACGGTGTGTCTTAAGTCTGGTTTTAGAAAAGGGTTCCTGTAATCTGAACATGAACTCAAAAAGAACCGCCCGAAAGATCAACCAACAAGACAAAAACCAAGAAAACTCAACTGGAATGTCTCAATGGGGAACCTATGAATGTTTCCTTCTTTTCTCGATTGCAATCAATCTAATCAAACTATCAGTGGGATGTATTTTTACTACATTAGTCATCATCCTGAAATTCATAGTTTTTTGTTGTGAGCAAGTGAGTTGTGGTAATTAAAAGAAGAGCTTGTTTAAATGTCACATTAGCACTGAGGCACATTTAGCCAAAACATGCAATTATCTGCATCACTCTCACAAGTGTTCATTTGCTTCTTGAATCTCATTGAGCTGATCATTTGATTACTTTCCTTTATGACAGAAAATTACCCATTATGGGCAGATATACAGTGAGGAATTTCATCGATCAACAACACAATAAAAACCCTGGTGTTGCTTGTTGATTATTATTTTGCAGGAAAAAGCTTTTAGAAAAAGCTGTTCTTTTGGGAATTCAGTTTTAAACATTGAGCAAATTATAATGTCTGTGTTGCTGCTGTTATCCAGCAACACTGCAGCTCTTTAATAATGTCTACATTTTTTGTTTGTCTGTGCTTTTGATAGGATCATGAGATGTTGAATCCTCTCACCATTACAGGAAAAAATCAACAGAATGAACAAAAAACTAAAATATAAAAGGCATTGAACAGACTGAACTGTCAAAACAAGTAAAAAAAAAATCTTTTTTTTTGCTGTTATTATAGTGTTTACTTGTCAGCTTGCTCTTTAAAACATTTTACTTTGGGGAAATTAAAAAAAAGAATGTAATCTCCACATTTATCCCTCATCATGAATTAGACATTGCATCTTGGCTTTAGGGCTGACTTAGCACTGTGGGAGGCATCATGTGTCAGGAGCGTGTTCCTGAAGCTTTGTCTGCATGCTTGCATCTGTCATACTGCTTTGACTTTGTTACCTGCTGAATTCCTTCTTTTTCCCCCCCTTGTTTTGTAATATTCTCAGCTGAGTCCGTTAAAAAAAAACCTCCCTACTTTTAAATTTTGACTGACGTGGTTGGTGTACGCTGGAGTCCTGCTCGTGGTGGAATCTGCCTGTGGAGGCAAACTCCAGCAAAGGAAGTGCAGAGAAACAGCACGCATGGATGCTGAGTCTAAGAATCCATCACACACCATCATATCATCCTGATGGGTTATACTAACCCAGAAGGGACTATGAAAAGAAATATTTGACATGTTATGAACATGTTGGCACAAAACGGCCCCGGTTTTTGCACCTCGCTTTTCTAATTAGTATTTTAATTTTTTTTCCATACTTGAGACAAAAACCCACAGTCTGCATCAAGACAAAGACCAAAGCTGATTAAAATCTTGTTTGTGAAAGTGTTGCAACGATAGGTGAAGAATTCTCAAACTACTGGTTGTTTTCTTTTTTATCAGGTCAAGCAGGCGGTTGGTTTTCCAGTCAGTTTTGTCGGTTGCTGCCCACCTTCAAAAGAGCAACTTCAAAGCCGATGAGACCAAAAGAAGTTTTGAAATGTTTTGACATTTCCCACCTTTTTTTAACCAAGTAGGTAGGACTGTCCTAGTGTGATGCACACAACTCTAGAATCTCTATGCCAGCTTTTCAGATTGTAACAGAAAGGTTAGGGGGTAGAAGTCCATGACAACAGCAGCCATTCCTGCAGTCATTCTCTACTTCCACTGTTATTGGCTGTTACAGACTGCTGAACACAGTATTAATGTGTAGCTTTTTAGCTGGCACTTTTAAGGCATCGTAAATGTAAAATTGACTAAAATGCTGATTTTGGTAAGATTTGTTTCAGTTAATGAAATGGTAATGTGTTGCTTTGTTGCCGTCTTAACCATCAGTTGTCTCTGAACTCACTGGAGTGTTTGCCAATCGCACCAGCTGTTTACAGTGACGAAGGAATTAGTCTAGTTTTCACTTACAAGTTATGTAAAGGTATGAAAATGTTTTTTTTTTAGCATTTACATTTCTGGTTTAAATCAAACATAGGATAATTGGAAAGTCTCAGGTTCATTGTGTAATTATTGTGTAATATAATGAAAAATGTCAGTAAAAGAAAGAGAGAAAACAAGCTGGGATTGAACCAAAAAGACAGCAAAGGGGTCCACTTCACAGCCATGAGACTGCAATTTTTTGCAACTCCAGCTTCCCCAGAAAGGGCGACAACTGCGGCAACAACCACCGACCAAGCTGGCCATCCTGACAGAAAACATCCCCACAAGAAACACTTAAGAATATGCTAAAATTAATTACATAAGTTGTATATAAAAACATAAAATTGAGAATACGATTAAATATATATAAAATAATATGTATTAAAAATAATAGAATAAATAAGCAGATAAGATCAACTAAGATCAGTGAAAATGAAAAAGGTGGGTCTTGAGGCTCTTCTTAAAAACCTCTACAGTCTCTGCAGCCCTAAGGCTCTCCAGCAGACTGTTGCACAGGTGAGGACTGTAATGGCAGAACACAGCCTCACCATAAGTTTGGGTCCGCACCTTAGGGACAACCTAAAGGCCGGCACTGGAGGACCTCAGGGTCCACTAGGGCTACAAGAAAACTACAAGAAAGGCCAAGACCATTAAAATAATATTGAAATCCATTCTGAAACACACAGGGAGCCAATGGAACGATTTTAATGTTCATGCTATCTTCATTTGTGAGGAACAGAGATGATGTTCCTGGGTCAATTTGACCTGGTGCATGTTTTATTTATTAAAAGATGTCTGAAACCCAAAAAATCCTAAAAAGCAGTGTGAGTATTTCATTACTAACTCCATTACGAATTATTCTATCAAAGCTTAGTGAAATGGTGTTCATTACCTCTAACAGGTAGTGGTTCAATTATTGGATAATTTACTCTTTTTTCTTAAAAATATACATGTTCAAACTTTTTTTCAAAATTGTCACTACTGTATTTGACTAACATATAAAATACAATAGTTTTACACAACATTGAAACATAATCTTGAAATCTTGTTTTACATACATGCACTGTGAAACAGAAAAAAACAAAATCACAATACAACAGACAGGCAATTGCAATATGATGTTGTGTGTGTGTCTGTACATATACACAGCACATGAGTGACCAGTCATCACATTGTGCTTTGTGCAAATTAATTTTGCACATTTCGCACAGGTCATGCTTCTCTTGACCTGGATCCTGTCTCCGGCTCGACTCGCGCCCCCGGCCGTCCCCCCAACTCCATCTGGATGAAGCTCGTCTGCTGGACTTTAAATATGTAGTTGTAGTGTTAGATAAGTTAATTCTTCTCTATGAGTTCTGGTAAATTTCCTGTCTGTCCCGGGGGAGGATCCCTCCTTCATGTGGAAACCCCTGAGGTTTCTTTGTTTTTTTCTGGAATCTGTTTTTTATTAGGGGTTTTTCCTTACCGCGAAGGAGGGTCTAAGGGAAGGGAATACCGTTTCGTTTAGTCTGTTTGTTAGTTCAATTTAGTATTTTCCTATAGAATTCTATGTATTCGTGATCCTTTTGTTTTTATCTCTTACTTTTTCAATTACCGATACAAAGCTCATCGAGTCGACTGTTGTTGTGATTTTGGGCTATGCAAATAAAATTGAATTGGATTGAATTGAATTGAATTGACATGGTCACATGACTCACTGCCATCCTAGTGGGCCCTGGCACTGTCTTTATTATGTTTTCTGCAGACAAGTTTGTCTGACACATATTTGGGGATGATGACCAATGTATTTTACCATTTTTTGATATGAATGTCTTGCTTGGAGGAACAGGAATAGCATTTCCCTCATCTGGTTCAAAATCAGAATCATTAGAATCAGAATTTAGCTCAAGATAGTCTTCTTCTGATAATGATCAGTGATGACTTCCAGAGCCTCCTGGACTCTCATCTTTCTGCTTCTGCTGCTCATTTTGTGAAGTTCTGCCTGTTTAATGTTGAAAGGACTCCCATGCAGAGAATCTTCTATATGTTTTGCCCCTCTCCTATTGAGTGTCCACTGAATGTGGGTTGAGTTTTCCTGCGAGAACATAAATGGTTCCTGTCAAAAGTTATAACACCTATGCACCTGTGTGTGTATGTGTGTGTGTGTGTGTGTGTGTGTGTGTGTGCGTGTGCGTGCGTGCGTGCGTGCATGCGTGCGTGCGTGTGTGTGTGTCATAGCTGCAAATAAAGGAATACTTCTAATAATAAGACATCCTTGTACCTCCAATTTGACTGCTGGGTCACATTGACCCGAACAGTATCTATGTGATATAAACATGCAGGGGGGGGGGGGTTTCAAATACGTGAGATGAACCAAATTCATAATATATGTTGATTACACTAATTAAGGCAAGCAGAAGAATTTTCTTGCTGAAAAAATACTTTAAACTATTTTCTTAGTTGTTTAAACTTTAAAACGGGTCAATTTGACCCACAACATAACAGGAGGGTTAAATTGGGTGTAATGTGTTCCCGCCCCCTGGTCCTTGTCAGAACTCGTGCCGCTGAGTTCTGCGATAGTTGTAGATAAATCATCAGGAGACATGGTGAGGTAAAGCTGTGCATCATCAGCATAGCTGTGAAAGTCAACGCTGTGTCTCCTGTATTGGACCCAGAATTGATCCTTGGAGAACCACACAACTTAATTCATGGATTCTTGAAGAACATGTATCCATACTTATATAAAAGTGTTGATATATAGGATAGGAAGAGAACCACTTCAGAACATTAGCAGAGAGGCCAACTAGACTCCTAAGTCTTTCTAATAAAATCTAGTGATGTATTGTATCAAAAACTACGATCCAGCAGCACCAGAACAGACAGTTTCTGTGAGTCTATGTTTATTTCAAGATGATTAGCTGTGTTTAAAACAGTTGTCTCTGTACTGTGGTTTATCCTAAAGCCAGATTGATATTTTTCTAAAATTTTGGGGTCATTAAAACTCGGACTACTATACACAGAGAGCATTTTATTCCTTCACCAATGCTAGTTTTCTTTTAGTTTAAGTCAGTTGATGCTACAGTGGCAAAGCAAATCTATGCTCTACAAGTATTGTTCTTGTTTTTTTCAACTCTTTTGACCAATCATAAATGTAATTTCTTCACAGCAGGTCAAAAAGATAATAAAAGATGTAGAGGTGCACGAATGAAACATGGCCGACTTGCTGGTACCTGTAGGTGGTAGTTTCCAGAATACTTGATTGACATTACATTGAGAATCACTCCATCAAGCCACGGCTATTTAGCACAGTGCTGCAGTAGAATAGCAATGAGGTGAGAAGCCATAGGATGCCGCGGTGTATGAATATTTTGCTAAAGTGCTCAAAATTAGATGCAAATGATTTGAAGGAAATGTTGAATTTTAATAAGCTCCACTTTCCACCAAATGCATGCTGGCTGCTAGATAAAAATGGCGACCGAACACACATCATCAGCAGATTCAATTAGCAGAAATAATGACAGAAATCAGAGGAGTTCATTAAAGTGCAAAATAAGAGGAGGTAGCGCTCTGCCTGTGTTCCAGCCACACATTTTCCCTCACAGGCTTCTACTGTATCCTGCTGGGGTCAGATTAGCAACATCCATGACTCTTTGTTTACCTTCACCCCAAACCTTGTAGAGCCAAGACATCTGTGAAGCCCCTTAGTGAGTCAGTCAAGTGATCGGTGCCAAACAGGGCTCAGCTGTCTGCCACTGCCTGGTTTTAAGGTGGATTTTACTTCTTTCCTTCCTGGCTGGACTTCTTATTAGTGTCACAAAGGCCACACAGGTGACAATGTCTTCCTGGTGAAAGCCATCCTACCAATTTGTTGTGTCCTAACTTTTTTGGTCCATTCTCTTGAGAGTTTCTAATCTTCATAAATTCAAACCAGCTGTTTTTGTTGGTTTTAATTTTCTAAAAACAATGCACAGGGGTGGTATTACCACATTCAAGGGATCAATTATTTATTTCTGAAGTATTTCAGCATCTGATTTGTCGAAATGAGTCTTTTTCTGAAAGCTTTCATGTCTGCGAAGCATAATGATGATTTCTATATTGTTCCAGTATCAAAGAAATGCAAATGACTGGCACTGTTCTGTAATGTGAGGGCAATTTATTCCAATATTTTACAAGATGTGTGCGAGGCCAACCCAGCATCAGCATGAGACTCGGAAACAGTTTGAGATGCTCAAACCACACTTGACGAATCCCGATGGCTTTGATCCTTAATTCCACATTACTATGAGGATTATCATCAGGGGCAATACTTTTAAGACACTCTACAAAGCAGACAAATGATGTAAGGTAGACTAAACTTGGTCACATCTTATTGAATTAGTGTTTAATCACAGCTATGATGATGCCACATTGTCTACGTTTTGCTTTTCTCTTACATCTTCTTTACGTCTGGCGGGACGAAAGGTTGGTGACGGATTTCATTTCTAACTGTGAGCTCAATCCTTACCTGAAGTAAAAGCCTGGCTGATTATCCAAAGTGTGATTAATGTCTATTCCCAGCATATCTTGTTTGTGTCGCAGAAATGTGTTTTTTTTTTCTCTATTCCCAAATGCTATGATGGATTTGGAATAAATGCCTGTCAGGAAAATAATTTGGAATTACCTGCTGACAGCCTGTCAGTTTCGATGCATCTCTGTTGGTCTTTTGTATAACAGGATCTGAAATGTTCGTTGAGAGAAAATACAACCCGCTCGTGTCTTTGTAACTTGCTTCTGCTGCTGGTGACAGCTAAGGACTTTCAGGGCGTCAAAACATACTGTATTTATTTTTTATATATTTTTGCTTTTTTTTTTGCATTTCCCTCATGGCTCACAAGAAGTCACAAAGCCTTTTTCTGTCTCTGCTGCTGTCTTTGACAGTGACATGAGTGAAAAATTCTTTCGACATGTCAATTATTAAACCAGCAGAAAAGCTAACAGCGCTTGTTTGTAGAGTACGATGTTGTCCCGGGATCATCAGAGCACGCTTCATTTCATTTCATCTCAAAACCATGAATGATTCATCTGAACGAAAGCACTCAGATACAAACAAAAAACTGTGATAGCTCCAAAAATCGCCGACCTTTCTGCTCGGGAGGCAAGAGCGGATTAGATGTAATAATGAAAATGACAAATGTCAGCTTGTCTCATTGGCACATGCAGCTGCATTGTTTACAGCAGAGCTGAACCCACATGTGCGCTTTCCAACACTGCAGCTAAAGTTCAGCGGCTTTCATATGGGAACGTTTCATTTACCATTGTTGGGTTATTATGGTGATGAAATGAAATCCCTGGGATATTCAGACACCCAAAGTACAGTAGAAGGATAAAGCATCAGATTTTTTAATCAAAACAAATCTGTAACACACACGAACAAAGAAAGACTTTTTGGAAATGTGTTGCATTGAATACCAGCTGTTGTGTACATCTGCAGATTTCTAACAGCATATGGATCCTCAGATTCAAATCTGACAGAACATTAGAGGACAAATCCAGAACAGAAAGACCTTTGAAAGCTTCCAGGTATCACCGCATGTTCCATAAAACAACGTAAGGACCGTAAACATGGTGTCACTCTAACCAAGCTGCAGTTGGAAAAGCAGATCCGCTCCATCCCAACCCATCTTACTTCTGCAGTCTGCTGATTCAAAGATTTTACTCTCTGATTAAATTTAGATGAAGTACTGTACATTTTATGAAGAATTCATGAACTGGGACTCAGCATTCTGGCAGGGTGCTCAGGCAATATTTAAATACTCATGTTGAGTTTTATAAAATGTGTTTTTCTTTTATATTAGGATGCAGCTTTTTCAGAGCTGCATATTTCACATTTGGTACATGCGCTTGATGTCTGCAACTTTTTAATAACAACAAAATGTTTATTAGTTGTTTGTATCTAATGATTTTCAGAAGTATTTGTCATGGAATATTAACAAAGAAAGACCTTTTGACTGCAAATTTTTAAATAATGTAATTAATCTATAATATGATATAAAGTCAAAATCTGACTTTTTAACGGTTCTGATTTTAACTTTGTTACCGTCCTCGCATTCGGCACCAGAGGGGGGTTGTTACTCAAGATAATCTTTGAACAAGGGTGCAGTGGATCTATATAACAAAAAAAAAAAAAAAAAAAACTCTCACCCTTCTGCGGGTAGTTTCTCACCCAAGCTCGGGTCCTCTACCAGAAACCTGGGAGCGGTAGGGCAGTCGACCCATGATCGTAAGATTGCAGGTTCGATTTCCGCCCTGCACATTCATGTGTCGAAGTGTCCTTTGGCAAGACATTGAACCCCACTTTGCCTCTGGTGGTAGGTTGGCGCCAGTGTTCCCCAGCGGAGCCGCCAGTGTGTGAATGTGTGTGTGTGTGACTGGGTGAGTGGGTCTGTGAATGTAAAGCACTTTGGGCCTTGTAGGTAGAAAAGCGCTATAAATGTATTCACTATTTACCATTTGATGGTCCTGCCAATGTCTTAGCTGTTCCACTGGACTCAGACTTCTCAGTCTAGAAAACTAAACTATTTTCAAAGCATTCCCTGTGTTCTTTTAGTTATAATTATGCTGTTTTAGCCAAAATTTTAAGTCTTTTTCTAGGACATAGTTTCTGCAGAGTGGTAGGAGTTTAGTAGAAATTTGCCCCTCAAATTTGGGTGGGAGTGCTGTGGTAGAGTAAGCCTGCCCACACTTCACGTCATCACTTTGTTTACACTCTGTCCTGCCAGATTACAGCCCCTCACAACCCCAACTTAATATTAGATGTTCAACAAAAATGGTGATTAATCTCAGATCCATCATACAGTTTGGATCCAGATTCCAGCTCAGACGAGGAAAACAACGACGTTCATGAATCGATTTGTCTGACAGTGGATGCATCAGAATGGAGCAGAGCAGGAAGCTAGAGGCTCACTTTGTTTTTTTATGTGCATTCTGCCTCCATGCTAGAAAGCTTCCCAGCTGTTCCAAGGCCTGTTAATGCAATGTGCCTCCCAGGTTAAATGGAATGTATTACTTGAACCAGTTGACTGAAGATGTGAGTGCTTCATGTGTGTTTTCAGTGTGCGGTGGGGTCAGCATGTACGTTCATGTTTATAAGGTGCCCATTATGGCTGCTAGCTTTCTCTGTAAAAAGGAAGAATGCGTTCTGTTATTACATACTTTCACTGCTATTTCTTTTGCTCTCTCCAGCTTTGGTAAACATCTTCTGAAACTCCTGGATGTTTGTATTTTCCACCTATTCAAGCTCCTGTTCACCCGTTTCTTTTTGAGAGCAACACGTTTATTCACCATTCAGTGCACCTTGTCAAAAGTCCTCCTGGGAAATGAAGAAAGTGACTAATTCAAGGTGAAGTAGACGAGGGAGGTAGAGCCAAAGGGATGACAGCTGAGATACAGTTATTGTCTCTTTAGCCCAGTTTGTGACCGATGAAGAAGGGAGCACCAAACGGCACAATTAGCCCTTACAAACACCTCTTTCATATTTTGTTTAGATTGAAAATTCTCAATTTCTTTCAGTGACAGTAGCGCATTCATAAACTTCTGCTGAAAAATTCACAACTGTTGTTTACATGACAGTGGCCTTCATAATACAAAACCCACTGGATGAAAAAAATGTTTTGGAGGGACTGAAATGCTGCGCTGTCACAGAACTTGAATGTTTTCTGTGGGTGGCCCTGACAAAAGCTCACAGCGGGACAATAGGTCCTGAAATAACACAAAAAACACCACAACTGGAAAAACTGGATGTAACTCACCTTAACTCAGAATTGGTTTTAAAAACCTGAGCTACTCTATTATTTGTTCTCAAACACAAAACACATCAGGGAATTGTTTTAATGAAGTGTTTGTTGAGAAGGAAACATTCAGGCTCTCCACTGGAATTACGTTAAATGCTTAAACGGTTGAAGGGTTACAGTAGTTAAATAATGGAAACACTGAAGGTCTGGGGTTAAAGGGTTAACACCCGAGTTCCTCCATCTCTCTGTGACCCACTTTAATGACTTGCTGCCCAGCAATAATCTCAGGATGTAAAACATAAAAATGTGAATAAAATTAGGGGATGTTTTATTATTATTATCTCCATACATGTAAGGAAAAAAAAAACATCCTAAAGTTCAGGAGAAGAATGATCAGATTCTCCTGCATGGTGGCTTTTGACTCCAATCGCTGTTTACATCAACACACCACCGGCCAAAGCTGAGTTCCTGATTGGTTGACCAAATGCAAATTCTTTCCCAACGTTCAGAAACTTGAACTTTGAAAACATCCCACCAATTTTCGCCATGGTGGTGTTGGAGAATCAGGCCACGGCCAACCTTGACGATGCACCGCCGGACCTCTGACCACATCTGTACATTGACTTAACACTGAGACTGATGTGTGAAACACATCTAAATGTGTTAGATCCTTCTTTAAAATCTGTTTTTTAACCTGAATCATGTAGGTGTGATGTGAATGTATAGATAGTCAAAGTGGGAATCCTTATCTCCACTGCCTGTTGCCTGGTCAGGCTTGAAGAAAACAGCTTCAGTTCCAGTTCTTCTCAAAGATCAATGATGGGATTGAAGATCTTATCGTTGTGATGCTGGACAAGTTCTCCTCCATCAAACTCAAGCAAACTTTCTTTCCTAATTGGATTTAGACTTGGACTCCTCATCATTGATCCCTTTGGCAGGGAGACTGAGTTTACAGCAGCTTAAGGGGCTAAGAAGAAAGCCAAGAACTCATGCAGGGTTGCTTGTAAACAAACAAACAAACAAACAAACAAACAAGTAAACACAAAGCACTTTACGGCTGTACAATAAGCCACTGCAGCTCTTTTTGTTTATCCTCCTCAGTGAGTCGTAGAGTGAAACGACGTGGGCCTGAGTTCTCCAGCTTATTTTTTTCCACATTGACAGAATCATGGAGTTCTTCATGATGCTTTGGAGTTCTGGGAATCAGATTGTCTTTATTAAACAGTAAGTGGCCTAACCTTAAAAAACTGTCCACCCATTCCGGCTCTGACCCAAACTTTGAAGCTGAAAAAGTTCTCCAGAATCCCCTCCAATTAAAATGATGCTTTTTACTTTTTTCAAATATATTTAGGGTTTCATTTCAGTTTAATACTTTAGAGTTTCCAAACTAGTTCCCACTTAATGACAATATTTATACATAAAGGCATTTAAGATATAAATAAAACCAAAATATCAAATAGTGCCAGCAAACCTTTATGAATCCAAATTAACCTTATGGAACTGAAACTCTTTCCCCTTTTGCCTCAATTTAGGAAACACAGATAATCAGAAAGTGCATTTTCTCTCGGTGCAGATGATCATGGTGGTACCTTCTGCCATCCCTGATTTCAGCCCCTGGTAGGAAACTGATGAATAGCTGCAGTAGCAAACTATCAAACCAAACATCTGTGTTTTTCTCCGCTGTTGGCTTGTTCTTCATAAACAATGTGTCTCAAATATGTGAAAATGATCAATTACAGTGCTCCCCTGCTTATTCGGGGGGTGTTTTTTCATTTTGAGGGTTCTGCATATTTGCAGGTGTCTAACCCAGGCGAACATGGGGGGAGTACTGTATTTACCAAACCTCCGTCTCCTGGGGTGGTCAGACTGACCTTCCAAGGCTATAAGTTAAAACTTCATTACTTACTAATTACTTCATTACAATTCATTACTTACTTCATTACTTACTGAACCGAGTCGTCTTCATACGTCCTCTCTGTGCTGCTCAGACTCTTCTTCTGTCTCTGCCTTACTGTCACATGACCAAACTTTGTCTTTTTACCTTTCTTTAACAAGAAATCAGCCAACAGATTTTTACATGAATTTTACACATTATTTGGCAAATGGAAATTTCGGATTCTAGCCTTTATGTAATTATGGTATGCAGAGCACAAACAGCAAATGTTCTCTCAATACACTGTACATTGTAACATATTAACAGGCTTACATTAACATTGGTAATGACATTAAGGGAGTGTTTTAACCTCACTGAGCAGTGATCCTCTCACCTGAGCTCCGCCCTACAGAACACAGGAGACCAATTGCAGCTCAGCATTGGTTTCTTTATCATAGTGCATTTTGGAGGCATGCACAGATGTACGCTTAACATTTTTTCTGGTGAGACTGCCTGATTAAGTCCCTCTATTTCACAGCAGAGTGCAAACACAATTCAACTAATCAAATTCTGAACAGTCAGGAGATGCCTTCAGGCAAAAATAAAAAATAGAAAAAGAAAAGCCACAGAGAGAGGGAGGAATTGATCAAGGTCCTTTGAGAGGGCTATGCTTTGTTGTTTTCAGAAGAGTCCGTATTTCGAATTGAAATGAAACTCTGCTGGGGGACAAATGCTGCAAACTGGAGAAATGCTGATTGACACTATGCAATTACTTTTTCTAACCTTTCCCCCGAAGAGAAGAATTTTTACCGAGCACCCACAGCTTCAAAAACGCAGATTTGTAAAGATAATTAAACCGATACAAGGCATGTTTGACGTCTCCTCCACACGCTTCATCCCTGCGACTCCGAGGTCTTACGATTGTGCTTGGCGAGAGAAAGAATTCCCTGCTCTTCCTTGAAACTGTGTCCTTGTTAGGCCCTTTATGCCATCTCGGATTGAACATTTTGGATAAAATCATAGCCAGCCAAAGACTGATTCCTTGACAGAGAGAATTAAAGCCACATTTGTCCACATTGCAAAACTTCCACCCAATAAAAGCTTGGAAATTGCAGCTGCTTACATCAGGGCACATGCATGCACATTTCTCTCCATGACGACACAATTCATGATACCTTTTCTGCCAGATTTCCTGCAAAACATCCAGCTAGTATCATGCAAGAGATCACAAACGGAGGCTTGTCCCACATCGCTTCCTTTCCCTCTTGTCACATAGTTAGTCTTCAGGTTCTGTAAATATGCAACACAATTGTAAAAGTCCCTATATTTTTTACAAATGGTTTGTTGGTGATGGTTGAAGGCGATGGAATGTCTCCTTTTTTTAATTTTTTAGAAATGCTTTTCCTTAAATACCTCACTTTAAAGTTTCACTATGTATATTTTACTCCATCTTTTTGCAAAAGGACAAATGATTTTATCAACAAATTCAGATTTTTGAATCTTCTGGAAACAAACAAAAAAATCAATGTAAAAATTCTGTGTGCAAAATGTAGGTTTATGCATTTAATTAGTAATAATAACAATAATAGTAATATAATTTGTGTTCCCTTGTCTAATTTTCCGAAGAAACAATTTAACAGCCAATAAAAACATTTCTAATATAAATTAGAAATGTATCAGAGAACTGGACTGAGTGTGACATCACCCATTGAAAATGGTTCAATCCCAGCTCCAATCAAATGAAGCCAATTCAGTCATAACATGGACGCCGCCATGTTGGAGCCAAACCTTGTCAGTAAGCAGTGGTCCGAGACGGTCTGAGTCAACATTTCTATAGCAACCACTTAAATCAATCAGAAGTGAGCTTGTTGGAAGGCCACACCCCTAGAACTAGAAAGGGGGCTACACAAATCTGTCAAATGCTTTCAATGTTGGGCGTGGAAGCCATCAGGCACACAACACCTGCCTGAAGTTTTTTAGATGAGTTTAAGCTTCAAATTAATTCAGCTTTTTTTTTTTCTTGAGTGCACAGAGACTGTGTTCCGGTCAGAGTGATTTCCTGAAAAAGAGCCCAGAATGCAAACAAGCATCACTTTGTCAAGTATTGTGAAATTGTCATGTTTGACAGATAGCCTCTGCTTAATGCACACAGCTCTGTTTCAGTGCATACAGATGGGGAGGAAAAAGTCAGGGTTGTCATGGTGACGCATGCTACGGATGTAGCATTCATAGATGTGTACCACAGCCAGAATTCCCAGTGCAGAGACGTAAATGGGCGATACCATGCTGATGGACACTTTTGGCCAGCAGAGCAAACTCCTTTTCAGCCAATAAATACACACTAATCCCCAGAAAACCTGTCAGCCTGGAGTCGGTTATTTTCCAGTCAGACATACCATAGACAGAGCTTTGCAATACCTGACCGGGACAAAATCAAACTTTTTTTTAATCTTGTTTCAGACGTATGCATAATCTGATTTTATGTTTAATCTGTCTTCACCTTTTCCATACCTCCACAAACTAAACAGCTTTGTGTCATGCACTGCTGGCTAAAAACCAAATGAGATTTTCCAGGATACATCAACGGGTTTTCCCACATTTACCAGTCAGGCGTGTTCTCCTTCTAAATAAGAACAATTATTCCTGACTCTTCTCGCCATGACCGTTCTCCGTGTCTTGGAGCAAAAGCTTTTCTTCATGTAGATAAAGAAGAGATTTAGGGATTAGTGATCTTACAGCAAAAAGCTAAACAAGAGCAAAATGAAGCAGGCGTCACATGGATTGTGAAGAATGATGTAAGCCGAGGCTCAAACAACTCCATCCTCCTCTGTTTATCTTTGCCTTTGGCATCCACAGTTGTGGGAATATTCCAAGATTCTAATCATCGGCAGCCTTGGTTCATCTGCTGCCGTAAAGGAGAGCCGTTCCTGTAAGCGCTGAGGTGGTTTGTCCGCGTAACCACAGGAAACCGGGCCGGAGCCTCAACAGTCCATTGTCGTACCGTACACAACTTATCATGACACCTTTGAAAACCTCCACACCAGCTCAGTGGCCTCGCGGTAGAGTGTCTGCCCTGAAACCACAAGGTCACGAGTTCAGGTCGAGTCAGACTCGGGACTCGGCGCATCCCTGCTTGACCCTCAGCATTAAGGGGTTGGATTGGGGGGGTTAAACCACCAAACGGTTCCTGAGCGCGGCTCCATCTGCAGTGAGAGAACAAATTTCACACATTTCTGACAACTGAAGGGATTTTCCCTTGATTATATTTCCTTTTTTAGTAAATTGAATTATTTACAGTTCATTTTGTCAGACAAAAACAAAGAAAAATGTTTTGTTTTTTGCCTTTCTGACTCATTTAGGCCTGGATTCTTTACATCAGTTCCTGATTTGTGACACATGAATGTCTGGGACATCTCTACATATATAGTGATTTGAAAAGGTAAATATCTAACATTCCTCACTTTCGTTTTTACTCCACATGTCTCCTGACTAGTGTTCACCTGGAGTGCAGAAACACCAGCACTGAACTTTTTTCCTGAAACCTCATTTTCTCTAAATCTCAATATATTTTCACGCGTCAGAAAACCGTTTTCATGGCCTCCTGACTCACTGACACAAAGTTGAACACGGTTCAAAATGAATTCAGGACTCCCACAGTTGATTTTCCTGATTGATTTACAGATGTCTTAAATGTACACATTTCCAAAGAATCAGAAATGAAACACCAACAAGAGCGAAGGAGGAAAATGTCTTAGTGGGTCAATCAGGTGAAACTTTATCGTTTTAGCCCAAATATTGTAAAAATTAAGGTTTTTGGGTTTTTTTGAACAACAAAGAAAACTTAACGTGGTAAAACGTCTTAAACATTTAAGTATTTTAGGATTGTTTTTTTTTTTATGATAAAAAAATCTTACAGTAAAACATTGTATAAAATATGGAGATTCAGTTACCGGCTTCCCCATCCTTTCTAAAGTAGACTGGACTAAAACAGCACATAACAATGTTTTATGTTTATTGTAACCTGGTGGATGACTCTGCAAGTCTCACTTTAAGGACTGTTGCTCAATGTGTTTAGTTTTTTTTTAGAATTGTATTCATTTTCATGTCATTTAACCAGTGAACTCAGCTTGATGTTTGTGTTTTGGTGTCATTTTTATCCTTTTTTATGTAGGCTTGTATTATTTTAACTTTTCTCCAATATCCTTTCATTTTAAATGATTCAAAGCATATTTATATCAAAAACTTTCTTTTGGAGAGAAAATAGCACAGCTTGATGATTTTTGTTTTGTTTTTTTATTCAATAGGACGCACATAAAGTACAAGATCAAAGTTTCAGTATAAACTCCTGTGCTGTAGTTAGGTTTTCATTTAATGCAGTCTCCTCTGAAAGTTAAAGAAACACCTTTTGTCCTCCAGTTTGTGCGGAGAGTCATTCTGGTGCTTTTCTGACTGAAGACTTTAAGTTTGATCAAATCTAACAAAGTTGCCTTTGAAGGTCGATCATGGCATCCGTCTGTATGAAATCCTTGCAAACGCGGAAGTGTCATCTGTCACATGGAAGAAGACGGAATGAAGGACTTTTTTTCTTTTATGCTTGGTCGTATTCCAGTTTACCCAGTTAAACCAGCAGTTTTTCAAACTGGAGACGCGTTCTCCAAACTCAACAGACAGACAAACACTAAAAATATGCGTTTGATTCTGTTTTTGTGAGAAAATGTTTCACTTCTGTTTTCCGAACATATAGCTGAGGCTTTACAACCATCAAACGATCCCTGCTTGTTTTCTGTGGACCCTCCCTCACAGACTCTGCTCAGTCCAGGTGAAGCGCAGCTGATTGACAGCTTTCTCCTCCTCCTCTTCCTGGCGCTCTCGGACTCCCTGCTACACTGATGAAGTGGCTGAGAAACTGCTGAAGGCTCCTTCTCCCTCTGTTTCCGTTCACCGGGTAGTTCAGTCAACAGTTCGTCACATCACACAGAGAATGAAATCAAAGTCGAGGTGGCTCTCCTCTATTTGCTGTCATTTCTCATTAAAGAGATATGAATCACTCCTGACACCGTGTAATTGGTAAATGGTAATTTCTGAGAGAAAATTCTAGGAGAGTAAGACAGAATCACACTTTGGATTTGAGATAGGAGAGGATTTTGACACGAAGCTTAGCCGCCTCTTCCTGCTGTCTTTTTTTTCTGTCTGATAGCCAAGAATTTCACTTGCTGCAGAATCAGAGACGCCGGTTATCTAGGTAGCCTCAAATAATGGCTCCACTGAGTTTCAATATCAGCTGCTATACATCTTTTTTGTGTGGTTTGAACTCTGAATTCACAATCACAGTTCGAAAGGAAACATTTTCCTTAATTTCCTCCTAAATGGACGACCCAGCTGCTCTGCTGTCCTAAAAAAAAAAAAAAAATACTTTTGGAAAACGAGAAGCAAATGTGATGATTTTTGTTTCCAACTTCAGCAGCCCCAAAGGTTTGAATGAGAACATAGATTTCAAAAGCTGATGCAAGTCACACATTAATCAACCACACTTAAGTCAAATTTACTTTAACAGTTTCAGGAAAGAGATAAAAAGCCTTAAAAATGGGGGATGGACTCCAGCAATTAGGGAGTCTCGGCTGCTCAAAGAGCGCTGGAGGGAGGACAGTCGTAAAGGAACCTAATTGGTTTCAGGTTGTTCAGTTCAGTAGGGGTGGGATTATATAAGCTTGCTTCTTCCCACTCCTTTTCAAGCAATAAATCAAACTCTACTTATACTTCAGTTAATGATCACTGTATTTAATTAAGCAAATGTGACTTAAGTGACGTTTTTGTTTTGTTTTCTGTCTTTTTAATCTATGCATTTCATCATTTCTGTAATGAGTTTGATAAATATGTGTATTTTTTTTAATTGCTTTGACTACAATGCTTGAAATAAATCAATAAATCAAAAATCAATCAAATCAAAAAAAAGGTTGTGATTCCACTTATATAATTATAGTTGTACTGGTTGTACACCAGTGCTGCCGTTCCTTTGACACACTGGGCTTGGTCAGATGTTTCAGATGCTGGTTACGTTTCCTCCTTTGTTTTTGTTGTATTTTTTTTTTTGTGCGGCACCTAAAGCCCATGACTGTGTTTGGTTTTATAAACCTGCAGAGAAGAATTATGGGACATATATCAAATCTCTAACTAAAAAGTTTCTGAAGGCTTCCAGGCAGTGGGGAGTCCCTCATCTGTGGCTGGCAGAACTCTTGTTTATGACGGGGGTGGCCTCTGGGCCCGGGACGCAGCAGGGGGGCGCGTCTCTGGCTGGGCCGGGGGCTGCCCTCTCTGTGCTTTTGGGGTTCCTGCAGTGGTGCCTCTGGCTCTGGTATGGGTGTCCCTCTGTCTGCCACCGGCGCTTCGGCTCCTGTCACAAGCTTGGCATTGGGGCGATCAAGCGCCTGCCTTACTATTTTTTTTTTTACTTTCTATACACTTGACTTGTGTTTGCCTGTGTGCTTATATGTGTGTGTAATTGAATCTGTGTTGTGTATTTGTGGGTCTGCGTACACTTGAGCGTAAAGGTTTTTGCAGCCAACAGGTTTAATAATGGTAAATGAGTGTGTATGTGTGAACAGGCCCCGCCCTTTTGGTATACGTCTACATGTGAAGGTACTGATAAACCTCCAGAAACGTGTTGACTCCTTTTGTTTGCCATTCTGTCCTCCTTAATGTGTTTCTTTAATAATTCACCTCTTTACATCTATTTATGCTGTACGTGCACGCATGTGAACTTAATTGCGGGTTCTTGAACACACGCTACTAACGCATGTACTTGGTGAAAAATTTGAAAGCGCAGTTATTAAGTTTTATCTCTTTAAACTTTCAGACGGTTTACGCTACTGTGAACTAAAAAGGTTGTGTCATGGTTACGGCTTGGCTGCTGCCTACCCCCTCCCTCCTCCTCCTGTGCAATTACCTGGATCTCAGCTGTTGATTATTTGTAATTTGTGTTTGTGTATTTAGGTTCCTGTCCCTGTGGTTTCTGTGTCGCAGTGTCCTGTTCTCTGATGATTGTTTCCTCGAGTTTTCGAGTAAATCTTTGACTACACTACAGTTGGTTTCGAGTCCTTCCTGCGTTTGGGTTTTTCGGTTACGAGCCGTAACAGGTTGTCGTCTATGCGTCACTACCAAACCTGCGTCAAAGTTTGACCTGCTTTAACTTTCAGAGCTCGTTCAATGGCTGTGTGTTTGTACGTGGAGCCCAAAAACAAACTCAAAGCCTTGCGTAGCTACGCCTGACCACAAGCAGACGCCTGAAACTCACTTGAACGTATGTCTACATAGACATTTCATTGGAAGTGGTCACTTGAATGCACATTTCCAAGCCTGTTGTGTACGTAGCTTTACTGGTTTGCCTGTGTTTCGCCCAAAGAAAGGCCATATGTTGCCAAAAGGGCAACATATTAGATAATGAACTCTATGCACCAAAATGTATGATTTAATATAATAACAATAACTTTAATAAAGAAAGACATTTTTTTTTGTAAAATATGTAGACAAAGAGAGTTAGAGGGAAGTCTGCTAAGCCTGAATGCTTGTGTGTATATTAATTTTGTGATGCATTTGTGACAGTTTTTGTCACTATACTTTACTGCACATCACAATGTTCGTGTTTTTCATGCTTTCCCTCCGTCTGAGAAAACTAACCTCCACCCTCCAATCTAGAAGAAAAGCTTGAAACGAAGCATCACTGCCTCATGCTTCCTTATCACTGCAGGCACATAGCAGTTAATCACTGGCACATGCATTAACCATGTCTGCTCAGTGCAGTTAGCCGTGGTGGAGGGAAGAGTCATCCATCACTGACTCCTCAGCTGAAGCTGGTTTAGAGGTGAAGAACTGCATTTCATCAGAACTACAAGATGCATGCCAACTCAAAGCCCTTTAATGTAATCCAATTAATTCGACTCTGGAGTGCGGCTGGCACTTCCTATTACGAATATGATGCAATGCCGCAATTGTTGTTGGTGAAAGAAATTCACGCGCAGCTTCTTACTGTTTATAAGGTCTGTTGTGTTTTTCCTCTCACGGTTTTTGGTTTTGTAAACCTTTCAGTCAACAAACAATCAATGTGGATTGTGTTACAGTTTTAAACCCAATTATCAACCAAACAGTAACCGCATCAACATTGACAAAGAAATAGAAGGAAACGATGAAGACAATGTGTCTTCATCTGAAACTCACGTTTGTTTGCGCAGACACACACGTTTATAAAAATACATTTCACTCCTGTTGACTTTAGAAGATTCCAAATGTTCCTCACTTGATGCTGAGGACGGATAAAAAAACACAAAGAGTCCAGCCAATGGCCACACAGAGGTTTATTGATATGATTAGGAGTAAATAAAGTAATTATGCATACAGCTTGGCAAGGCTCTGCATATAAATAATCATCATCATAGGGGAGAGTGGATTGGTTTACAGAGCATTTCTACCTTTGCTAGGAAGAGATTTTGATCTAAATTGATTGCTTAGGGATTATCCAGGATTTATTAAATATTAAGGCATTGACTTCCTCTAATGTACATAATTAGGGTTTTTTCAAAGTCAAGGCAAACTGAAGAAGAAAATGTGCATGCAAAGTGATTCATTACAGAGCTACCAGTCAACTCATCGAATATGATTTTCATTACGTATAACAATTAAGAATGCTCGAGCTGAACTGATGGAGTAAGAAAGTCTCATTATGCCGCTGTTTGGATTAACAAATGCTTTCTGACATGTGTTGAAATGTACCCCGAACACAGCCGTATCATCCAGAGCAGATTATTAACAATTAACTCCATGGTTAAGGTCGTGTTAGGAGACGTTTTTACTGTGGTTTTGAATTCCTGTGACTGTGAAAGTTGAAATACAACATCACGGAGCTTAACACATTCCTATTATTGTGAAATACTATCATAACTCCTGTACATAGTTGAAGTACTAAGTATTGTTTACAAGATTTTAATGGCTTCTTTACACATCCTGGAACTATTGGAAGAATCCGCAATACAAGACATACTTTAAAGCTTTACTTTTTTTTTAAATACAACAGTCTGCCTTATAATCCAGAGCTCCTTACATATGGATGAATTCAATTCAATTAGATTTTATTTGTTTAGCCCAAATTCACAACAACAGGCGTCTCAATGGGCTTCGTATTGGTAAATGAAAAAGTTAAACATAAAATCAAAAGGATCATGAATACATAGAATTTAATAGGAAAGTACTAAATTGAACTAATAAACTCACTAAACTAAACTGGCATCTCTGCCCTTAGACCCTCCTTCGCAGTAAGGAGAAATTCCTAAAAAAAAAAGGATTCCGGAAAAAACAAAGAAACGTCAGGTTTGCCCACATGAAGGAGGGATCCTCCCCCAGGATGGACAGGCGATGTACCGGAACTCTTAGAGAAGAATTAACTTATCTCCCTACAACTACATATATAAAGTCCAGCAGACGAGTTTCATCCAGATGGAGTTGGGGGGACAGTCGAGGGCACGAGTCGAGCCGGAGACAAGATCCACAGCCAGGTGTAGGAGCAGGAGCAGAGACGAGGAACACGGTCAGGAACTGGAGCACGGATGAACCAACTGGAATCTGGAAGCACTGCCACTCCCCAGGAGGGGAGAGGGAAAGAGGGAGAGTACATGAATCGCACTGCACCAAACAGAGGCAAGGAAAACTAAATGATGAATAATAATCTGTCTGTCTGTCTGTCTGTCTGTCTGTCTGTCTGTCTGTCTGTCTGTCTGTCTATATATTATTATGCATTATTACCTCCTCAGAACGTTTGAGTAAAAAAAGAGAGGAACAAAGTTGGCAATAACATGGGATGGATTGGTTGTTCAGGGCCACACTCTGGCCCTTGTAGGTAGGTTGGAGTGATTGAAGGCTAACTCAATGGAATGAAAAGCTCCTTTAGCGTAAACTTTATCCATCCCACGAGATGAAATTCTATTGGTGTTAGAGCAGTTGTACATAAATTGGTTCCTGACTGACCTGACTCTGCTTTTTAAACCAGCTTTAATCTGACAAAGATTTGAATTGTGACAGCAGTGACAGGAGGAGCAAATGTCGCTGAGATGAATCATCGCGAACAAACGCAGAGACTGAAAGACTGAAATACGTTTGTGCTCCTGAGTTCCTCAGGGAGTCAACATTTTCTTCGAGTTGTTTTGGTGTCATGTGGTTTCTGTCCACACGACTGTGACTAAATCTCACTCCCAGCTTTAGGTGGGTTTGCCTGTGTTCTGGGTCTGGATGGTTGGGCGCTATGGCAACAGAGTTGTTTGAGCGGCTGCTTTGAAGAGCTGAGTGCAGCTTTAGCAGAACGAGAACACATTCGAAGAAGAAGAAGCTGGCGGCACATTACTCACATTATGGAGCTGGCAAAGGCTGGAGTGCCTTGCTCCTGGTTGTGATTGGTGATTAGCAAATGTTTTTGTCCCCACCACAGATCTGGGTAATGGGAATGTAGACTTCCCCGCTGGTACTTGGAAGTTAATCACACAACAATGGGGAGCTAAGGAAGGGAAGGAAAGGTAAGGATGAAAAGGAACGGGGTGCAGACTTCACAAGACAAGGCCCTGAGTTTAATTGCGTTTGGATAATCTCATTGTCTGGTGGCCTGTGTGGCTAACTCTCTCCCTTTGCTATTTTCCCCTCAGAAGCAGGAGTCATGTTACTTTATAGACTCCTTCAAAGCGTGCAGATGCAGAGCTCTTCACTTATCGGCAGCAGACCGGGGCCCTTTTCTGTGATTTTGCTGTTAAAGTGGTATACCTGCCATGGAAGCAGGTGGAACATGGTAGAATTCACAGGTGAATCCTGTACGTCTGTGATCTACAACCTTTTTCAGGCCATAGACCCGTTTAATGTAGGACCATGTTTTCATGTGCGCTCTGTGCGAGGCTGAAATGTGACGTTTTATTAGCTCCTCTGTTAACTTTTGAGGGTAATGATTATCTTTATCCTCTGTAAAAGATAGGATCTGCAGCTGCTTTAAACTTTATCTGTACTCTAGATTCGATGCAGGAACCATTAAACCAATAAAATCTAACCCACAACTGTCATAACGGAAGCTAAAAAGATCCGACGCCAACATCAGCCTTGTATGATTCTTAGGGTGCGACAGATAGAGACAAAAATATATTTTTTTTTTAAAAAGGCCCTTTCTGGTATTTCTTAAATATAATAAATGTTAATCCACAGTTGAACAACTTTGTTAGGAGCATCCTTGTAACATTAAACAGCCAGTTGACGACTGCCTCCTGGCTTTCTTTTATTTTGAAGAGGAAGACTCTTCTTCTGTTTCCTCTTTTTCTGCCAAAAGAAACTTTCCAGATACTTTTGTTGTTGTTGTTGTTTTTTTACTTTGCTGGCTTTGGGGGTTTAATTAAGCGGTCGGTCATTGTTGCCCTGATACCTTTTTTCAACATTTTTGTAATAATCCTCATTTTTTTCTTTATCGCAAGTTATTCAAGTTATAAACTGGCCAATCAGATTCCTCAATAAAAGCATGCCCACTGTCCCCCACCTTGAACATTCAAAACATTTGATTGACAGATTTTTCAAAGCCCCCCTCTCCTCCCCCCTTCAGGGGAAGGGATGTGGACTTCCAACAAGCTCACTCCTGATTGGTGATAGTAGTTGCAACAGAAAAATTGATTTAGATTGGCTCAGATCAATCACTGCTTACTAATGTTTCCAAATGTTAAATAATCTTTCCAAATGTTGGCATCCATATTGCATTTTGTTGGAGCCGAAAGGGATCCGTTTTGTATGGAAGACCTTGCTCACTCATTTCAGTGCTCCCATGGGAGCTTCCAGTAGTTTTTCAAAATAAAACTTTCTTGATAATTAGATTAGAAATAGAACAGAATAAATGTAGGTCATGTTTTTTTACTCTTTGGCCCGGTACCAACTGGTAGTGGGGGACCACTGCTTTAAATAATAGGGGCAGAATATGCACTTGGTGTAATACTGCCTTTCAGTTGAGTCATCTTAGCATCATGCATCATGGATGGCTACTTTTCTATTTTATCCTTTATGAACCTTTGATGATCAAAATTGTCCTTATGGGGCAGGGACTGGCCCCCCATTGCAGGATCCCCCACTTTGGGATTAGAATCAACAAAAGACTAATATTTTAAGGGTAATAATTAAACACCAAGGTAGTTGAGAAAGTATATTTGCCAAAATCATGTGATAAAAAGTATATTTTATTGGGTTGTGAGCTGAAAATGTTCCATCCTCTAGTTTAGCATTTCTAACAGTGAAACTGGAGTTCAGCAGCAGAAATCCTGACAGTTACAAACAGAATACTTTTCTCTGTGTTGAAAAGGCTTTTTTAGATGTTGGAGTGTGCTGCATCCCCGGTTTTTACTTTGTTATAAAATCGCTAAACCCAGCTGTAAAACATTTTTTTTTTTTCAGATTTAAGTAGAAAACAAGTCTTGCTCAGCAGAGTCAGACTTCCTGAGCAAATGCTGCTGTCAGGTGAGAGTTTCAGGCTCGGGGGGTTTCTGGTCCAGCGTGGACGGCCCGGTTGAAGTACAGGGTTGCTGGCAGAACCTTCCTCCTGTCAACCTCAAGCTCTCACAGACCGATCCAACGAGTGGCAGGCCCCTGCCTTCCTGCTTCCTGTCAGCAGCATCCCTGGCCAGGGAAGGAATCTAATCAAGGATGCAAAAAGCATCTACCTTTATTTACAATTTCAGAGAAGCTGCTGCAATCAGACGAGGAGCACAGGTGCTGCTGCAGACAGATGTTTATGATGAGGTGCTGCAGTGTGAGGACGGGACTCATTACTTATGCATTGAGTGGGTCATTTCATTTGTTGGCTGTGGCTTAATGGAATCCCTTCTTTGTTGACAAGAAAACATCTGGACTCTTTATGCTTTTCAATGAGCATCAGAATCAAGTAATTTAGTAAATTTAATACATTTGCTGCTGTCTGAAATAATAGAAAGCAAAAACAACCGTTTCTCACAACACAGTTGATAAAATAGAGGCTGTTTCTAGGAAAACCAATATAAATAAGCAAAAAAAAACTCATTTTCATTTTTTTATCTAGTGCCTTGAGAGGAGCTCTGTTGGTGCTTTTAAAATGTATTGAGTTGAAATTTCTTTCAATTATGCGAACATGACAGACGCTTCTGATTTGACTTTGAATAAAGTTTAATGTCCAACAAAGTTTGGTTGATTCTGTTGCACGTCTAGAAATTTCTCTTGTTTGCGTTGAGTGATATCTGATATTCAGTCACAGTTTACTGTGATGGATAGAGACGATCTGCCAAAAATGTTGCCAACGGTGTTGCAGTGGCCAGCGCTTTCGCCTCACAGTGAGTTCTGTTTCATATGAAGGTGCTTGTATAAGTATACATGCAGGTGTTCCCTTGCTAAATCGTGGTTCAACTTTCGCGATATCTGGCTGTTTTGTGGATTTTTTTCAGTGCAGTGATTCTTTTTTTTGTTCTACAAAGCGCTCTGCATTCTGGGTACTGATTGGCTATAGGCCATTGTCTAGAGTTACATAAATCTTTGATTGAGATCGAAACCTTTTTAAATATTGTTCTATACTTATTCTCTAATACTGAACTTGTTTTTCTATAAAGGTTTGAACTTTGAGAGTTTAAACAAGAAAGAAAAGTGTGAAAATGTTTTTGTCTGAGAAAAGTGTAGAGAGTGTAGTTTACTGCCTGAAAAAAAACATATGTAATCCTACTTTACAGATTTAAACCTACCACAGGTTATTTTTAGAATATAAAATAGGGGAAATTGTATTTTTGTTAATATATAAACTATTTCTAGCTTTCATCTTTACATTTTCTATACTCTTTTTTGTTGTTCGGTGATATACTTAATTTTACTATTTTTTTTTTATATAACCAACTGTTGACTTGTACAATAATTCCATCGGCCTGCGCTTTCAGTTTATGCAGAAATGCTCAAATAAGAACCGTGAACATTGAGAAGGCGCTGGTTCAAATCCCTGTGTGTGGTTCTTCCTGTGTGGAGTTTGCATGTTCTCTGTTTGTGGGTTTTCTCCAGGCCCTCCGGTTTCCTCCTACAGTCCAAAAACATGCTTCATATGTCAATTGGTATCTCTAAATTGCCCTTCCGTGTGAATGTGTGTCACTGTAATGGACTGGTGACCTGTTCAGGCCTTCACCCGGCAGTGGTTTGCTGCTACGGCCCAGGATTCAGTGTGTTCAGCTGATGGATGGATGTGTTTTTCTATGTTGTTATGGGGATTAGAAACATTGCAATACTTCCATAGAACAGCAAAAAAACTTTCTTGACAAAAGGTCAATATTATTACTAAAATGAGAAACAATTGGTAATAATATTGACCTTTTGTCAAGAAAGTTTTTTTTTTTTTTTTTTGCTGTTCTATTATTACTAAAATGAGAAACAATTGGGGGCTGCACGGTGGCGCAGTGGTTAGCGCTCTTGCCTCACAGCAAGAAGGCCCCGGTTCAAGTCCCGGCTGGGAGACATGAAAAACACAACATCAATGGGGGACCTTTCTGTGTGGAGTTTGCATGTTCTCCCCGTGCATGCGTGGGTTTTTTCTCCGGGATCTCCGGCTCCCTCCCACCGTCTAAAAACATGCTTCATAGGTTAATTGGCAACTCTAAATTGTCCATAGGTGTGAGTGTGAGAGTGAATAGGTGTGTGATTGAGGATATTCTACCCTGCGACAGACTGGCGACCAGTCCAGGGCATCCCTTGCCTTGGCCCAAGTGGCCGGGATAGGCTCCAGCAACCCCGTGACCCCGAAAGGGAATAAACGGTCAAGAAGATGAATGAATGAATGAATGAAAGAAACAATTGGGAGGTGATGATGAGGTGTTGACCTCCATGACCTCAGGAACTTCTTGTTATTTTCTGTGTTTCAAACCAAACTGTTTTTGATAAAGTGTTTATGCTCTGATAGTTGCTGTCTTTTTTAACCTGAGTGACTCTTCAGCTTGATTAATGTGTGTAAAGTCCAAAAAGCACATTTCCAACATTTCCCTGCTGGAAAGTGTAGCAGCTACATCTGCTTTGTTAGAAAGAATTCAAGAAGGAGCTGCCACCTGTAGCCTTTCTGGAGAGGTTATATTTGGTGATGTAAAATGTGTTCACGTCACATCCAGCTAGGCCCAAGTTGTACATCTCAACAAAATGTCTTGGAAAAAAATTATTTTCCACAATCTGTCAAACGGTACAGCAGTGGTCTACCAATTACAGCTGTGAGAAGCCAGCAGCTGTCTCTGCTCTGTAGACTTCTGTGCCACCATGTCTCATCTTGCACATCACACATCTCCCAGTGCAGAAACCGCTGCTGTTCAGAGAAGCACGGCTGGATTTTAGAAAAAAAAGACCAGCGGAAACCAGATTTCTACTCCTGCTGATTACAGCAAGTATTAAACGGATCTTTTGGACGCCATTATCCAGATCCTGCACTGACGCACAGACGGCGCCACACCTCACAGACAGCAGACTTCACAGATAACCAGTGTTTTATTGAGGCCATCTGAAGGTAGCGGCTCTCTGAACTCTGCTGGAATAAAAACAGTTATTAGATCCAACTATAAACTGGCTCGTGGTCAGGGGCCGCCTTGGATCATAACAGGGTTTCAACAGCATCCCTGATTCAAACAAGCTTTTCTATTACTAGCAGAGCTGAAGCTCTCTGCAGCTCCAGCACGTCAATCACAACTTGAGACACTTTTGTGCGAAAGTTCAGAGCCAGCTCCTTTAAACTGGAGATCTCTGCCATGTGGGGGGAGTGGGATCGTCGTGGAGTGTCCTGTGAAACTGCAGTTTGCAAACTTAACTCAGTTCCTGTTCATGGATGATGTGCTAGAACAGAATTTGTGTCAGAAGAGGCAGAACGTGTTCTTATAACCGTCAAGCTCTGGCTGAAAAAGACATCATCCGCTCATGCGGCTGTTATTGTTTACTGTAATATTTGTGGTGGATGAAGGTCAACATAGTTTTTTATGACTTTATTCAAACTATTGATGTCTGTCACCTGCTGGTTAAAACCATGTCTGACTAAACACGGTGTTGTGTCTGGACATTTTCCAGATGAGCCCCCGTCTGTGAGCACATTGATCCAGTGGGGGGGTTCAGCTGCTTCGAGCTGTTTATCTGTACATTCATGAGCTGCTTTATCTCATCAAGCTTATACCTGACTGTTAAACGAGTTTATAGAAACCAAACTGCCCCCTCATCTCCACAAAAAAAAAAAACAAGAAACGATTTGATGTGTTTGACAGGTTAAAATTGTTTTCTACAAACTGTTTAGCTTTTAATTCAGGGAAACAGGAGGAACAGGACATTTTTTAAAGTCATTACGGCTCCCAGAAATGCTGCGGGAGGAAAACATAATTTCATCTGCTTCCTGTTAATGTCGTGGGGGGCGGGGGTGGGTCTTTCCAAGTGTGGTTGTGCTGCTGATGATGATGGGACATGCTCCACTCAGTCGGTGTTTCAGCCAACAATGCAAGTTTGACGTGATCAATCCATATTCTGCTGTCAGGCTGTCCAGAATGAGAAATCGAAATTGATTTCTAAAGGATGTTATTAAGATCCAGGCTATGACTTTTGCTGCCTCAGTTTTCCAATGTAATTATGGGAATGTTACATGAACAAACACTGAGTAACAGAAGGGACTCTTCTCGACTCCGTTTCACTTGAATGCATATTTGTTTGTGTAAGACTGGCTCACTTTTGAGGTTTTAGTCAGATCAGGATTTGAATGCTCTGAAAAAAATCTGTGAAACCAACTGGACTGCTCTGCAGAGTTTGCTGCCAAATCCCAACAATGCCTGCATGCTTTGTCTGAAAAACTGCGGCAGGAGTATCATGGAATGACATTCAGTGTTTTTTGTGATAAGGTGAGCTGTGAAATTGTGCAAATTATGGAGCTTTCTTCTCATTCAAAGTCCCAACCCCAGTGTGTTCTCATCAAATCCCAAATGAGTTCAGTCTGTTTGTCCAATCAATCTTTAGTCCCTTCAAATTGAGTGGAACCTTAGTCTTCATCTACCATTCTGTTTGGTTCCACCACCAATCTCTGGATTTCTACATGCCCATCCATTCATCCATCCACTCATCCATCAGTTCGTCCATCTATTCCCTGTGATGGACTCGTGACAGGTTGCTTAGGCGACCCCTGTGACCCTAACTAAGGCCTAGGTGATTGCTGTTAATGGATGGACCGATGATTTTCCACATCCTTGAATCCTTCTGAAGCTTTGTCGGAAAAATGGCAACAACAAAAAACAAAACTAAATAAGGGTTATCTTTCTAAACTTTCTGGGCTACAAATCTGCACAAACAAATAAATGCATAAACAAAGAGAAGAATAAATCAGCGGCAGCGCCCATATTCTCCCAGAGCAAAGTAACAGATCATTTGGTGTGTGAGACCTCAAGCTTTTCACGGCAGTTCGACCTCTGACACCTATTAAAATTCTCTGTTTTGCTGAGTGCCACCACTGTATTATTTTCATGAATTATGAATGTATGTTTATTCACCTAAGGAGCGTGCATATATTTGTAGCCGCTTCCTCATTACATTAGAGTTTCAGTGCTGTTGGGCTTGTAAACGTGCAGTTAGGAAACATCTCATTTAAAGAAACGCTGCTGCATCGTCGGCATCTTAAAGAACATTTTAGGTTCGGTTATTCATTATTTTTACTGTTGTTCATCACCATGAACCCATTCAGAAATGGAGCAATACATTTCCTTTAAGACTGCGTTAATAAATGCTAAATACATTAATTAAAAGTGAGGTCGTATCTTCCTGCTGATTGCTCTTTTTTGGGTAAATGGATTTTTTTTTTTTACATTTATTTAACATTTATTTATCCAGGCAAGACAGATTAAGAAAAAACATCTTATTTTCAACTGTGGCCTGGAAAAAGGCAATACCTCTTGATTTTTAGCATCAGTGTTGCTGGTTTTGTTGTTGAGTTCATTTTGTAATTGTTAAGAAAAAAGTGTATAATGACTTTACTATGTTTACAACAGAGATTTCCAGTTTGCACGATGCAACCTGGAATCGGGTTGTTTCTTACTAAGAAGGGGTTCCAATGGCAGGGATGCCCAGTTTAGTTTATCAAATTGATTTTGTATTTTAGAAGTGATCTTGTGTTTTGTAGAATTGTGAAACCTGTTAAGACAACTATGTTGTGATATCGGGCTATATAAATAAAATGGAATGGAAGTGAAACACCCGATGTAAACTAAATGATAGTTATTTGGATTATCTGCTGATTTATCTGGATTGGTTGTATTGATGATGATGGTTGTCTTTGATTCTGGGGCCTCCGTCGACCCAAAATATAAGAAAAGCCAACATGTTGGTCTAACTTTCGATAAAGAATCATACTGTTAAATATACCATAAAGACCAAGCTTTATTAATTAGCAGAGGAAGAAGAAACCTTTAAATATTTTGACACATTAACAAACCTTTCTGTCCTACTTTAGCTGGCAGTGAGTCGCTCACTCTGCCTCCTTTCCAGCTGCTCTCCATGTGCATAAAATCAGACAAATTCAACCTAATCTAAAGGGTAAAAAATGGGCTGATAAAACAGAGGCTAGGGGTCATTAAGCACCAGGTTGGGAGACAGACAGAGACAGCTCGGGAGACATCGAGCCCCCAACTTCATCAAGATTAATCACTGACATCTGGTGCCTTGGAGGACCTAGTTAGTAACCCTCTGTTTTCCTGCGGCTGGATGTGAATCATCGATGGCAGGCGGAGACGCAGGAAGCTCAGCCCAGGATGCTTGTTGTATCTTTTGTCACACTGCATGACAAAAGCTCATAATGAATGACAAGGAGGGGGCAAAGTGAGTGCTAAAGCTTTTGTATTCAGATGGCACCACCATGGCATCATTTCTTCACAGTTAACATCACAATGGCATTATCAGAGTGATGCTCCAAAGACCATCGATAAGAAGCTCTGGGTTTTCACACTGCACAGCTGTGCTTCTCTGCTCGGTGCATCCATGAACGTAAATATGATCACAGGCCTGAAATTTATAGTTTGTGGAATTTTAATTAAGACATAAATAAAGGAGGAATCCTTGACTGCTTATTGGTTGACTTAGCAGTAGATTGCGTGGAGAAAAGACGGATTGACGGTGAACTTGCAGAGAAGGTCGTGCAAAAGTGGGGCTGAGATGCCGAAGAGGCGTGAAGTCTGGGTCTTGTCTTTCACCTGGGAGTCTGCAGGAAGCTATTCTTACCATCCCCTTTTTCTGTCTACAGTCCATTATTGTGCTCACTCCAGACCCTGGACTGAGTCTGACCCACACCCTCACAGGTTTCTTCTTACTTCTTATTTTTGCTGCCATTTTCTGTTGGCAGAGTTCTATCCTTGGTGTGGTGGAGAAAGCAAAGCTCCTTCAGGAGCACTAAGAGTCCAAAGAAAGCAGGGAAAAAAGGCTCCAGTAAGAAGCAGAGCAAACCCATATCTAAGGTTACCTTTAAGAAAGAAAGCAAAAATAGGAATTAGGAAAAGAGACTTTTAACTGAAAAAGTTCCAACTATTTTTGAACATCTGGACCTTAAACAATCACCTTATGACTTCTACGTTTGGTAGAAGTCATTTATTCTTCTTTGATGCATTGAAGTGAAAAAATTGGTTGAGGAATAGGTCAGAGTTGAAGGAAGTTTCAATACCATCATTCCACAGACTCCAAGTCCCCTGCTTGTTGATGGTGGAGCTAAAGTTATCACTGCTGCTTCTGACTACTTCTCATCCTCTTTTGCCATTCCTAACGCTGCTTCCATCTGGCCACTCAACATCCCTCTTCAGCAGCCCACTCAACATTGCCATCTTACCATCCAATATCATCTTAGTTTGGGTTTACCGTCCAATCAGAAGTTGTTTGCACTCTAAAGTCATTACATTGCTTAGCACACTTCTGAATATCCTTGGTTTATAAGCAGCTTTGGTTGCCTGATCTCCATTCACCCATCCGTCCATCATCCATCCAATTGTTCAGGATGTAAATTCCAGGGCCATCATGCCTTTCTTTCCCCTTCTTCAGTACCAATCTTCACGGTCTTCCTTGGAGGAGCAGCCATGGAAACTGTACCCTCATAGAAAAATGTCACGTAAACCATCAACATTTCACAAACATGACCTTCTGGCACCTTCATTTCTTCTAGAACCCAGACTGGTATGGTTGCTTTCTACTGTTTTCTACCAGTAATCTGCTGGTCACCTGTTTGATAGGTTATAGCTGCCTGTAGTTTCTGGTCACTTCGGTCCACCTATTCTCCTCTGAATTTTTGGAAATTAGGAAAATGTTTGATGAAGGGCTTTCAGAAATGGCAGTGTTAGAGGAAGGAAAATAGGATGTGGAGAGAAGTTTTGCAGTGGAGCCCACAGAGTGTCTTCCAGCCCTTAGTCACATCACCCCTACAGGTGCTGCAGCTACTTGGGTTGTCAGGGTCCGTGGGGGGTCATAAAGAGGCACATATTAAGGGGAGCACAGGTCTGTCTTTCCGCTTTCTTGAGGATTGAACGGCACCATAAGGGGTGTCATGAAAATGGAATTGTTGAGCATGTGGTAAGTGTATTGTAAAATATTTGTAAGGCTTATAATAGTTCCAGATACTTATGCTGTTGTACGGCATCCTCACACCATACTATTCATCAGTATAGGTGTGACGGGTGTGAATGTGATATATCAGTGGCTGTAGGACCCCCATACGATGTCCACATAAACTACCCTCTGATTGTCTATTTTCCTCAGTTCTAATAGTTTGGCTGCATAAAGGACTGCGCACGAATCACGTGAACAGCTACTAGCATAAAGCGCAGCTTTTGGGGGGTTGAAAAAATGATACTGTACAACACGCCTGCATCACATGTACTTCAAGTGTTCACTACAACCTGTCGCCCGCAGCATGCTCGTAGAAAAAATGTGCATGAACATTTCTCTCTAGGGGTTTACCGAGCGGTCTACGACCTTGATATTTTGTGCAGTGCACCTGTGTTCCCCATTCATGTTTGACAATTTTTGGCTGCAGACAGCCTGTATCCACCCGTAAGGGCTGTTGGGATGAAGAATTTAGTCTCCACTGCCCAGATGACGGACTCAGCACAGCTCAGTGGGGAGTTTGACAGTCCTACTTGTATCTGGCTTCCAGTTTTCCCAAATGGACTTTATAGGTGTTAGAATATGGATGAGATGAGAAAAAAATTGAATTCCCGGGTTTGTTAAGCTGGTTTACGTGGGCCGTGTTCCGTGTTTTGTCCACATATATGATGATATCCTTCTTGAGTCATCTATCCTGCATTTCCAAGGGCATCATCTCATTATTGATTGGATGAAAGTGAGGAGATATGGTTATTACTGGGCTGAAGGCCACTGAGGTACTGAAGGTGATTCATGGGAGGGTCTTCCCCATAATTCAAATCCTGGACAAATAGTTCATTTCCAACACTGTTGGCATTTGAAGAAATCAAATTCTTGAGTTGAATTTAAAGCAGGGCCAGAGGCAGATCCTCACCCTGAGGATGAGAGCAGTCTCTTCCGAGCTGTCCAGTTATCTTTCAAACACCACAAGGCACTCTTGCTTTAAACACTATGCTCCAACTGTGGCTACAGTTTTTTGTTTTTTTATTTGGCAATACATGTTTGTTGGTATTAGTTTTTCTTTCCCTTATCAGCAATATTTTTCATCCTAATGGTTGCTTTTGTTACAGAAAATCTCCAGAAAACTATCATTTGCAGTTGGTGCTGAAAAATTGTTCTTTTTTTGTACTGCAAGGACCAACCATTATCATTTTTTTTCTCTAGCTGTGCCCTTTCCAGCATTACTCCCCCATATAGCCTCAACCTTTTTTACTGCTGTCACTTGTGGAGAGCCAATTAACATATTGTGTCCGAGGGAGTCATTCTTCCCAACACTCCTCCGCTTCCCTCCCTCTGTTTTTGTCAAACTGCTAGCTACTGGGCAGAGTCACAGGAATTAGTGGTGTGGGCTGGAAGGCTCAATTACCTTTTAAGGACATTTGAGGTATTGTGTGTCCGTGCAAGCCTGTCTCAGAGCTTTCTCCAACGATAAGAGTGTAAAACAAGAAGGAGAAGTGGGGTTGGGGGGGCTGCAGGAGGAGAAGAGCAATTGGTAAACGAGGGCTGGGTTGAATTTCTAAGAGATCTAATCCTCTGTCTGCCGAGCGTCTCGCTGTTGGCATCCCGGTTTCCCCCAGAGACGACGGTAACTTTTCTTCTCATCAGCCCACCTCAGTCTCTCCTCAGTACCTCTCATCTCTTTCCTCTTTTTGTGGTGTGCCATGCCGAGTGAGGGGACGGCCAGCAGAAAGCCCATTCCAATATGATGGCAGGGTGTACTCTCTGAGGGACAGCATCACTCAGAGAGCTGTGCCAGACTTGGCCTCGTTATCCATCTGTGACCATGTAATGGAGATGGATACTGTACCGATGGCAGCCTGAGACAGGAGAGATGCACGAGCTGCTAGATGTTAAGCTTCTAAACAGCAGAAACGCTGCAAGCATTGGACATGTAATCATCAGGCATGTACTGAAGGGCGGTGATGTGTAACTGGTGGCGTTTCAGCGTTTGGGATGCTGGGAAGCAAAATAGGTTAATCTGAGTCGTTGAAAGAAAACTGCTTTCTGCATCAGATTCATGGAAGATTCATATTTACCGCAAAATTTAGAAATTTTGATTTTTACAAATGGTTGATGGCAATAGCAAACATCTGACTCTAAACAAAGACATCAGCCATCTTTTTCTTTGTGGAGGCAATAGAAAAGAGCTCAAGAACAAACTTGTTAGGCAGCAGGTAAATCCAGTACTCTGGCTCTGAAAAAACACCCCATGCATGTTTGCCCATGCCTGTGTGTGCGGTGGGAACGGGTGGGTGTCAGCAAGAGACCTGTAGGAATGGCTCTCCACCAAAGTTTGGTTTAGAGACATGAGGCATTTCTGTGAAGTATTGGGGATGAGGACATCCAAGGAACGGCTCACAGTAAAGCAAAAAGCACAACACAAAAACAACAAAGAAGAATTTTATTCACCAGATAAATTCAAGAGAATAAAGAAGGTTAAAAGAAAGTTTATTTAAATAAAAAGAACATGGCTTCATTAAACGAGTCGCTTCATTCGCAAACAAAACATCGCTAATACTTCGTCACCTTCTTAATTGCCTTTTAAAGTCATTTTTCTGAGTTTTCAGGAAACACAAAAAACTAATCAGTTTGTTGAATATATGATAGTTACTGACCATTTTAATCAAAATAGCTACAGATGCCTGTTGATATACAAACAACACAGTTACCCAAAAATGGAACATGGGAGAATTAAATGACTTGGGCACATTTTTAAACATGCCTTTGTGATTTAGGAAATTTTAAGCCTTCTATTTTATTAGGAAAAAACATTACTAACAAACTGAACATAACGCTTCGGAGGAAAGTGCATTTCTTCACTTCTCTCTCAGACTCTTCTTTGTACGGTTCTTGTCTAATGCCTATCAAGGTTATAATAGTTTCGGATTTTTTATTAGTTTTAGTTTTTATTTAGTTTTGAATTTTTGTTTTTAAATTTATTTAGTTTTAATTAGTTTTTAGAGGCTGCTTTACTAGTTTTTATTAGTTTTTATTTTTTGAAATTGCTTTGTTTTAGTTTAGTTTTTATTAGTTTTAGTGTTAGTTTTAGTTTTTTCTTTTCTTTTTTTTTTGTAAATTAGGATATTTGTCAGGTGCATGATTCAAAATCATCAGAATAAGTATTATATGATAAAAACTCAATCAAAGATACATTTTGAAACACTTATTATTCAGAGGACACAAGGACAACTGTCCTTAAATTAAAATACAACAGCCGATAACAGCATTACGTTATCTGCTCTCGCTTCTTTTTCAGGGGAGGGCGGGCGATGACAGCCTAGCTTGTCTAGGTACTGTTGATTTGCGTTGTTGTGTGCGCTTTTTAAATGTACTTTTTGATTCGTAGGGTTTTTCCCTTTGAGGAGCGTTCCACAAATGTTGTCTCCTGCTTCGACTACAAGGCACTTACGCTGTTATATTCAAAAAAGTTCCAAATAGGACTCTCCCGCTTTCTCCCAACTTTTAATGCAGCCATCACGCTCATGTAAATGTCTATGACCACGCTAGCCGGCAGTGTCTGACAGACATCACGTGACGTCACAGACAACGTGATGCTGTAAGGTTCAGATTAAAGCCCTGCGCGGGACTATTTTCTTCATCCCGCTCCCGCCCGCTGAATTTCTGACCAATCCCGCCCGCTCCCGCAACGTATGCGTTACACTCCCGCCCACACCCGCAATATGTGTGTCCACTCCCGCCCGCACCCGCAAAACTAATAGAATTTAGTCCCGCACAGTAATAGAGATGCATTGATTTTGTATCGTCTCCCGTCCCGCAGGAAAAAAACACGTATTTGTATTGATATTATTAAAGAGATTCATGTCCCTCCTCCAGCCTCATCTTTTCATGCATTCCTCTTTTGTGTAATCTGCAACTTAATTATTAAATATTTTTTCACAAATCCCGTTAGGTTAAGTGTGCGTGTGTGCGCGCGCAGACAGACGGCCTGAAGCGCGGGGCGTTGCACACCCCCAACAACAGGTTAGATGACAGAGTCCATTGGGCGTCTCTACCTGGTGCCTTCACGGAGCTTCAGTACATAAGAATCCAACAGCCGCTCAGCCTACCTTAGTCCGCTAATATATATTCATGAGATCGTTCATGGCAGCACTGATCCCGCGGGTTTTTTTTCTGCCGCCCGCTCCCGCCCGCAGCACAATTCAACCCGCCCAATCCCGCGAGATTTGGGTTGGGTCCCGCGGGACCCGGCGGGACCCAATCCCAATGCAGCCCTCTAGTTCAGATACACAGTAAAACTAGCAGGGTGAAGTAAATAGACTTTATTTCAACCCAAAAGACTTATGTATTAACAAAGACGAAAACGAAGTATTTTTTGGGGTTAATATTAGTTAGTTTCAGTTAGTTTTATACACACAACAAACAGTTTTAGTTAGTTTTCGTTTTTTTAAAAACTCTCGTTTTTATTTTTATTTCAGTTAACGAAAATGTTTTTTCAGTTCTAGTTTTAGTTTTTTCGTTCGTTTTCGTTAACTATAATAACCTTGATGCCTATTAGCATGGGAAACTGTAAAATAAGTGATGGGTTTCATTGACCGGAGGTTCTAGAACTTTCTTCTTGATTGTCAGAGCATATCAATCTTATCCATACCAATGGCCCATTGGAAGTCTGTACCCTTTGAAGCAGTTCTTTCCATACAAAGGCTTCTGAGAAGGACAGTCTGAATGGATCTTGCCATCACTGATAAACTGAAGTACGTAATGCATAGTTGGAAATCAAGCTTTTGTGCCTGTATAGCCTGAAGAAAGATCTATGAAGTTTCAGGAACCCATTGTGCTTAAGCACTTTTACATGTGATACTGCAATCTGAAGTATGATGACGTGGTCTCCGCGGGTGAAAATATCTGCTATCTATTTTTTGTTTAATGGTACTACGAATGCTGTCACACTTTGTTTTTAAGACCTGCAACAAGGTATTTCTGAGGTATTAGTGCACCATATTTCCTTGCAAGCTCAGAGTATGCATCAGCCAATGGGATTCTGATAACGGCAACCTTCACTTCACACTATGGTCTGCTTGAGTTCTGGATAGCCTTTAATCACACCTTCAAAATGACAATACTAAAGATGAGCAAATACCTCACTATACATGTCACCTTCTGATTTGTCTCAAGCAGTAGCTTTCTTTGAACCCAAGTTGAATAGGGTTAAAGGTATGGACCTGCAGTTTTGTTTTGCAATATAGACCGCTGGCTGGAGTCTTTGGACACAGTAGCACAAGTCCATTGTCCAAACAGACTTCTCTTCATTGGCCGAATCCTTGTCCTGAAACTTCTCTTGCCGCGCTTCATCTTCTTGGAGGCATGAGTCAAAAACATCCCTACTGATATTCCAGTGTTTGAATAAAACACAAAAGTCCCACTGATCTTTTCTCGAAACAAATACATAATAATTCTCATGGAAAACACTGGGAAATATTGGACTCCAACAGCCCTCACCCCAGAAGTTGTAGCCTTCTGTTGGTATTCACAATGTAGTTAGGAGATGGTTGTACCTGGGTATAGGAACTTCTAGTCTTTGTAGGTCTGCTTCTGCAGTATAGTGTGAATCAACACTGGGCAGGTCCCTCAACCTATTCTTAGTGAAATCCTTAACTTCAGGTTCAACCTCTATCTGTTAGTCTCACTTAGCTCCAGATTTAAATGGGGCTGGTGCATGTTTTTTCACAGTCAATGGGATTGTTCAACCATTTTTTCATGTTTTTTCAGGAAGACCAAGAGAGGAGGAAAAAAGTGCCTTGCACTCATTAACGCTTTTTTCCCCTTCTTTAAGCTTCAGTTGATGGAAAAGGCTGAAATGTCCTAGGATCTTTCAGCAACGTTTTTGTTTAATGTTAATTTTTGTGACCAAAGAACTGTATGACTTCAAACATGTATGATTACTCTGAGAATCATTATATACTCGTCTATTTTTTTAAGCTACATTTACCATAATGGTTTGCAACTTGCCTGTAGATATAGCAGAACAGCATAAAATTACACCAGTCAGTTCATGTTGTGATAACTCATATTACATCTGACTAAAAAAGCACAAAAGTGAAGTGTCCTTTGGGATTCCTTTTAGATTGTAGATTGCAATACAGTATCAAAATGTCAAGTGGGTTATGGACTGTTGAGAACATGAGACATCAAAATCCTACTGTTCATTCAAAGATTGTTTAATAAGACATGGTATCACTTCTAGAAGCCATTACAAGCCATTTTACTTTTTTCATTTTTTAGCTGACCTCCTAAACTGAAATTTTAACTAAAGAAAAAGATGAAATCTTATGGAATATTTTAGCCCAGTTTATAGCATAGTAAACATTTTTACCTACCAATATGGAAGGAGCCATGAATCATGAAAATGACCTAATAATCCGGAAAAAAAACAATTCTATTTCTTGAATCAGCAGCCATTATGAAATGCTTATAAAATTGCCTAAATCACATTGATATTGGCAATTATACTAAAGGAGTTAAATGGCAGGTTCTGTTGAACTGAGGATGTAGGCAATTTTACCAGTGGTGGCCAGCATCATGAGATGATTTGGGCAAAAAAATAATTTTTGTCAAAAATGACTTAGGCAATTATTTTAAGAAGGAGACGCTTGCAATAGTCAATCAGATCTTTCAAAGTGAACCAAAATGGACTATAAATCATATTGCCAACCGCAAATTAGGATATGAATCAAATTGTTGTTAAAATGAATCAGTACACTCTATACTGTTGACGTTTATTTTATACCTCTGCAACCCCAAAAGTCTTTTTGAGGTTGTTGTTTTTTTAAATACCTTTCCCTCACATTTTTATTAAATCACCCCTAGCATTATTTTGTACATATTCATTTGAAAAAAAACCTTTGTGTTTTGGTGTTTTTAATTTTCCATAATTTTCTAATTTCCTGGAATGTATATTTTTGCTGGTGCATAACAGGAAGCTTTCTTCCTATATTCCATGCATGGTTGCCCACATTATTCAAACCACAGAGGATTTTATCTGAGATTTCTGTAGTTTGTAGCACTGATCAATATAAAGGTAACCTGAGGTTTTTTCTTTCTATAGATAGAAGAGACATACACAGACTTGATGCTTTTCTATTTAAATTCTTGTTGTGCTGAAGATCAAGAGTCACAGTCAGCAGTTAATTCATGCATTAAAGAGGATGTCAGGAAATGTGTTATCCATTCATATCATTTGATAAATGTGCGCCTCAGCTCCATGCATTACCAGCGCTCTTGAGGTCCTTGTAAATCTTTGCACAACAAAGAGAAAAATGTGTTTGCAGACCATCAGCTGCATGTATAGATATGCACCGTCATGATCCGCAGGATCTCCTATTATTAAAGTGTCAGATCTGGTTATGAGGGATTTCAAATCGAATGCAGAGCGTACATTTGCAGCTAATGCTTGAGTGCAAACGGTCTTGCATGCAATGCAGCCAAAACTCTGAAACTTGGGGAAGTTTGGGGTGTTTTGAATCTCCATCCATATTTTAGGTTCGTCTACATGTTTCAGCGATGTGTTGTTGCATTTCTGCCACCATGGCCGATTAATTAACTTTATAGCGGCTGTAATTCATGAACGTCGGGCGGGCGGTTCTTTTGCTTAATGAATATTAATCACTTTTTTGTCCTGTGAATTTCCTGAAAGGCTCCTGCAGCCGTCCCTGGCGTATGTGAAGACTGGTGCGCCTTGTCTTAGGAAAATGGTGTGGGAGGTGCATGTGGAGAAAATTAGTTCGCACTCAGCTCTGCATGGGAGTGCCCCCCCCCCCCCCATTCACACATGCAGACTTCAGAGACAAAAAAAAGCTCACTTTCAAATTCGATTTTTGGCGTTTCTTTACTCTGAATCTCAGTTTGTTCCATGATCATGCACACATTTCTCATTTAGGTCTTCAAAAGGCAGATTGTCTGCAGATAAAAGCTCATGCTTCACTCAGCATGGGAAGCTCAACATCACAGACAACTTGTCTTTGTTGTTGGGAACTTTGATCTTCCACCAGGGGTCAGTGTTGTGCAGGGAGATTGATCTTCTTAAACACCCCCCCCCTTCACCTTGTGAGAAGATCAATGAGTCCAAATCTCCGTGGTAAATCCCCCCCCCACGTCCCTTCTGTGCAGCTCGGAGTGTCACATCGTGCGCGTTTGCATCTATGTGTACAGTACGAACCAGAAGTGAGACGGGGGATCGGGAGTGCACGTGCGCACGCAGCTGTCATTACTCTGCATGTTGAGTATCTGTTGCAGCACAACTGACTCACTGATGTAAATGCTCTGTCGGTGCCACGGCCTGCTGCATCTGCCAGCGCGAGTCTGGGTGCAGGTCCAGAATGTGAAATGTGTTCTGCACATGTACATGCGGCGCCCTGGAAGCAAGGTGAGTCAGGAAGGAGACAGGCAGCATCTCATTAAAATGATGTTTGTATGACATACAGAGGAGGGAAAACTGCTCAAAGCTTCACGTTTCTGCATGGATGGGAAAACACTGACCTCCGTTCTGGTTAGTTTGATGTTTTATTCAGACAAACGACATGAAACGAGAAGCAACAAACAAAAATAATTGAGGATTTTGTTTATTTAGCGGGTGGGACCTTTCTCCTTAAATCATGTGAATCTTTCTTCAGCTTCGTTCTCTTTTAGGTCAAAGCGTCTTTCAAAACAAATCTGTGAGCAGTCCAAGTCTGTGTTCGTTTTACATCTTTCATTTGACTCTGATTGTAATCCAGTCAGATTCTTTCAAGTAGAGCGGCCAAACTATGATCCAAAGATGGCAGGTTCTGTGCCGGCCCATGTGCCGACCTGTCTTTGGGCACTGAACCCCACCTGGCTCCTGGTGGTTGGGGGGTTAAACCACCAAATTTCCCAGGAGTCACTTAAAAAAAACCAGTGTGCATTGATGCCCACTAGATTGAGGTTTATAGACTTTAATGCATTTAATGCATTGTGCACCCAAATGTCAGCCCATTCAAAGGCATATCAACATATGGAGGAGCTGAACTGCCTGGTTTCTCTGAGGAAGTAGAAGATCACATGTGGCCCAGAAGACATCAGCGAAACTATTTGATTTAGATGTTGAATGAACTTTCTGCTCTTCCTTCTGCTCAGCTCAGTAAAGCAGCAGCTGGAGTCACTCTGACATTGAGTGTAGTTTGCTCTTTTTCCTTTCAGAAGCTCTCTTGTTAGTTTGTGATCGTCCTCCTCCGCTCAGCTGAGACTGGGACTTGTCAGCAACATGCACAGACTTGGCAGTATGCGGCGTCTCCCCCAGCATCTCCTTCCTTCACACAGCCCCATGTCATCACACCTTCTTGTTTTGGTCCTGGTCATGTAGCCGTCAAATGTTTTGGACTCGACGTGAGCCGACCGACACCGTGTTCTCGTCACAGCTTGTCAAATGTGTTGTTTAATTCAAGACTCAGTTGAGCCACTGAGAAATGAACAAACTCAGATCTGACACCATAATGAAACCAACGTTTGGAGCAAAGAAACTTTGTTTTAAAGTCAAATGTATTGTTTTCTATTGACTTTGTGGTCTTTATTTTCCTTTGGTTTAAATTCGGTCTCTGCACATCACTCTGCTCTGAGTTTAAGTGATCTCTTGAAGGTAGATTGACATGAGACACGTTGCTTTAAGAGCTGAAAACTCGGATCGTCTCCTTTTGTTTCTGTCGGTGCGAATGGGCGATGTATCAACCGATGTTTCATTGTCAGCTGATCAGAGACGCTCCCTTTCTGAACAGTTTAGAGCTAAACTGAAAAGATTCACCTGCTTAAACAAAGAGAGGGAACTTCTTGAGGGCAACATCTTTACTGAAGATCTGATGTTTCTTAAAGTCCATTTTCTTTCTTTTAATGTCTCAAGCTAGACATTAACTGTGTTTTAAAGCTTGTTTTTCATCTGCAGATCTCAACTGTTACACAGGTTATAACTGCTTTTTGGTTTTATCAAAGATTCATCAGTGATAACGATTCGTCAAGGTCTTGCTCTGAAAGCACGCCCGTACCATCACACTGCCACGCCCGTGTCTGATTGTTGGTAGTTTTCTGCTCTAATGCTGGATGCACCTGCATACAGACCTCTCTAAAAGTTCAACTTGTATCTAAATGACGTATAAATGGAGTCTTTGTACAGAATTTCACTTCCATGCTTGGGTCGGGTCTTCCCTGTGTAACTTCCTCAAAGCCCTGCATGCAGGTCTTCCTCCTTAACTGCATCGATGTTCCTGCAGCAGATGTGTAACATAAGTGGGATGCAAACATGGCTAAAGCTACACATATGTTAGCCGATAATAATGAGCGGAAAACATTTGTTAGAAAACGAGCCTAATCCAAAATCCCGTTTCACCGGAGAGATGAGCAACAAAACCAAAACTCCAAAGGGCTGAAAACGTGGAGCGGCGGTTTATTCGTGGGTTTGTTTGGATTCTTCTTAAATGGGCCAACCATCTGTGCCAGGCAGCCCGCAGCCCCTTCTTCTAATTGTCCCGTCTGTGGTGTTTGATTTACATAATTAGACTTTTAATAATCTTTGCAGTGCAGGTGATGTTTGCAGAGTTCAGAGTTCACTCTACGTCTTAGTGATTAGACTTGGTTTGTTCACTCTTCCGGTGTTAAGAATGTTAATTTTTCACGTACATTACTGTTTTTTCGATCTGAACTAAAAAGGTAGAAGTTTTTATTGCTTTCATTCTGTTTGCACGAAAGCCTCACAAATGGCTGAAGCATGAGACATTGAGCGTCTTTTATCAAGACTGCGGTTCTTCAATGAAGCCAAAACATAAAAAGACTTCACTCAATGGAAGACTAACCAAGGCCTTTTCATAAAGATGTAATTATGAAAAAAAATTATCAGAGGTTGAATCTTTTTTTGTTTTGATTTAATAACATTTATGGAAAACATATTCTATTTTATATGAAATGAAAAATTGGTGTCAGAAACACATCCATTTGTGATCATTATATGATTTCACTGTTTTTAGCTTACATTTTGGATAACAGACTATCTGACAAACAGGCTAGAATTTGTCAGAATGGGGAGTTGCAGTTCCTCCATGCTGACTGGCAGCACGGGGCTCCACAGGGCACCGTGCTCTCACCTCTCCTCTTTACCCTCTACACCGCTGACTTCCACTACAACTCTGATGCATGCCACATGCAAAAGTTCTCGCCCCCAATTGTGTCATGTATCAAAGAGGGTGAGTGGGGGTGGACAGACAGCTGGTGGAGGACTTTGTGCACTGGAGCCAACAAAACTGCCTCCACCTCAACACCACCAAGACAAAGGAGATGGTGCTGGTCTGCCGTCAAACACCTGCTGCGGTTCAGCCCATCCTCATTGGTGGAGCAGAGGTGGAGGTAGTGGATAGCCACAGATACCTTGGAGTCCTCCTGGACAAGAAGCTGAACTGGTCTGCAAACATGGACTCCATATACAGGAAGGGGCAGAGCAGGTTATACTTTGTAAAAAGACTGAGCTGTTCAATGCCCCCGGGGAGGGGAGGGGGCATGAGGAGGAGTCACTAAATGGGCATCTACTTTTTACCACTTTTATGCTTTTACTTACTTTTATTTTATTTTTATTGCTCTTATACTTTTATCCTTTTTACTCTGTTTTTAGTGATTGTGATTATTTTAGGATTTTATGACTATTTATTACTCAATTACTTTTTAAATTTCTATTAAATGTTTGTGTAAGCGAGGAGCAGTAGATGGATATGCAAGTTCCTATGCAAGTACTCTGTCTGTCTGTCTGTCTGTCTGTCTGTCTCTGTCTGTCTGTCTGTCTGTCTGTCTGTCTGTCTGTCTGTCTGTCTGTCTGTCTGTCTGTCTGTCTGTCTCTGAACCAGTAAATCCATAAAAAATGAGTTAGATTAGCTCAGTCTTTTGTTTTTTGGTGCCACGGCAACATCTCCAGCGTTAAAGGTTTAAAAAGACAGAATGATGGTTTCAAAAGTTTGGTTGTTTTTCGACAAGAACATCATTTTGATGGAGTTTTCCACGTTTTGAGTGGTTCGGTGTTGGATTTCACGTGGCGGATCATCACCTCCTGATGAAGAATGTGTTAATGGTGATTAAAAGCAACAGCGTGTCCAACGCGAGACCATCTCTGCAGAAACTGGGTGGTGAGAGCAGCAAAGCCCGACAGCTCATAAGTGCTGTCAGACACAGCCGTGTTACACACGTCGGATTTTATTTACAACGCTTGGAGCTCCGCAAACCGCCACAGGAATGCTGTTTGATGGCAGGACTCCCTGCTTTGTGTGAGCTCTCTGAATCTTATCGTGCAGCAGGCGCCGGCACAATGGCGGTGCTGTGGCGTTGCTGCTGATGCCTGCTGAATGCCCACAGTGGCTGTGGAGGTTTAAAGAGCACACTCAAAGGACTCGCTGATCAAAGAGGCGTTTCATCTGTGAGTTTTGCTGCAGAGTCCGGAGCCCGAGAGATGATACAGACGAGACGCTGAAGGAGAGCTCTGAACAGTCTGTAAACAAAGAACACATTTTAACTGCATTCTCATAAGAGAAGGATCATTTTAATTAAACGGGAATCTAAAATTAGGACCTGATGAAGCTATCGGTGCCTGCAGATGCTACAGATGATGAATCAACAGGTGTTGTAGGATTCAAGCGTTAATAAAAATAAATCATGTCCACACAATGTGACGAGAAGGAGAATTTTGAAAAATGCATGGTGCACCATTGTTTTTGAAAAGAAATTCTATTCTTACATATAAAGATGGAGTGCAGCATTTCAATTTAATCTGGTTGTCAATTCTATAATATTATAACCTGTTCAGTCCAGATTATTCCAATAGAACTGAATGCTCATGTAAAACCTTAGTCACATGCATTTGTAGGAAGGGTTGACCCGAACAGGTGCTGTGGATTTTTGGGTTGTCCAGGCCCATTGAGGGCGGTAGAGAGGAGCGGCTGAAGTACAAGTGTGTCTCACAGTTCCCTTGAAGCGTGTACGGTCACCTCAAGTGTATCGTAAAGTATTCCTAAGGCTAACAGAAGTTACGCCCTTTTGATGTACGGGTGATGAATATAACCGCCACACTCTGGTGGTTAGTGAGGTCCGAGTCCTGGCTCCTTTGCCTTCGTCTCGCCTACTTCCCTCTTGCTTACCCTTACGTGGCGTATGTTCACATTGGCCCGCCACCCGTAGAAAAACATGTGCAGGAACATAGCATAACCAAGTGGTCTACGAAAATTTCGTACAGGTTTGATCATTTTTCACCTGCAGATCCCCGAATTCGCCCAAAAGGACAGTTGGGACAAAGTGAATCAGCTCAGCAAACAATTCATTTTTGTCCTAAAAGACATAATAAATGTCAACAACGTTTTCTGATTTTGATCAATAGCTTCTTTATCTTGAAGTAATTTGTCATTTTTAAAACCATTGGTAGTTTTTTTTTTTTTTATGAAATGGTATCTTGCTTAAAAAGAACTAATAATACTTGTTTTTGCAACAAAGAAAAGGTCTAAGAAAGAACTGCAAAGTATTGCACAGATGTTAGCCTATTATTAAACAGTAACTGCACAGAATCATTTGTGGAGGTTTATTTTGGAAAAGATAAAGAAACGTCTCATTATGACTGGGTTTCTTCAAAGGTTAAGACGGTGCTGGACGGTGGGGGCCCACAAGACCCCAAGTTTCTGAGCATGAAATCGTAAAGAGTTTGGGGATTTCATCATCCACCGTTAATAATAAAATAAAAAGATTCATAGAATCCAGAGAAATTTCAGTAAACAAGGCTGAGAACTAACATTTATTGTCTGTGATCTTTCAGCCCTCAGGCTGTGCCGCATTAGAAACATGCATCGCTGCTGCAAACTGCTCATGAGTCTGCAGCCAGAGATGAAACCTAAACTCCAGCATGTCATGAAATAAACACAAGTGAGATCTAAGAACAGATTTCTAGAAAAAAATCTTTTTAGGGAATGGCAGAGCGAGAGGGACAGCTCGGGCGCCGTCCAGCACCGTTCATTCTGAGGAGAGACAAGAACCTGCTCAGCCAGACGGAGGAAACGCTTCACTTTCACAGCTACATCAGCTGGTCTCCTCAGATCCCAACTCCGAAAAGAGCAGCTGATGCAACGCAGTGTTAGGCAGACCCGCCGAGCTACTGTCATCAAAGTCAAAAGCACTTTAAATTTTCAAAGCCAAACAACAATTTCATCATTTGATGTCTCTGCACAGAACTGGTCTCTCTCAGAAATGCGTGTTAACTACTTACTAAACAACCTTTTAGGTGAGATCTGCACGAGGAGAGGCTTCTTTGTGCAGGAAATGTGTTTGACCCTCTGATTGCTGAAATAAGCGAGCCCCTGTTTTACCTGAGGTGGCACCCTTTGGGAGGGGGCTGGTCGTCTTCCTCTTTGACCCACTTCTCTCGCACATCAATCTCTGAGTTCCCAGACGGGTTGACATTTGCTGACCGCGAAGGCCGCAGCCTCTGAGTCACATCATGTTTACAGTGGCCCCCCTGAGCCCACGGAGGGAGGTGTTGTCATCCTTTGAAGACTGCCCCATTGGGGTTACAAATGTTTCATCGCAGGACAAAATTGGTGGTTTGGGGGAAAAATGTAAAAATTGATCTGCAGCGACCTGGAAACATGAAAGCGAGGTTCAGCTTTTTCTGGGCTGGACTTTAAAGGTCTGTTAAAAAAAATACAAATGTGCATGAAGAGAATAGAAATCTGCTCCTGCATGCTTCACTTTCATTTAATTCATTTCATGCCAATAATCACTGACCTCAATTCAAAAACAACAAATCTGACTCACTCCTGGTGCATCAGTGACTCACTGAGAGCTTTTTTTCTGCTGCAGGTCCTCTGGTTAAATAAAGAAAGAAAGGAAGAAAGCGTCACATGACCAGAGAGCCATCCATCACTGCCGTGAAGGGAGAAGGTCAGCCACAGTTAACCTTATTGGCTTTAATTGGTCCCATGTGTGACCAGCCCCGCTCTGCTTCTCTGAGGGAAACAACAAACATATTGTTGAGGTCACGAAGCCCCGGCTGCACTTCCTGCGCCGCCGCTGATGTAAGCCGCCTCATCACCGCCAGGAAGTGAGGAGTCGGCTATCCGTTTGTCTTTCAGTGGAAGAAAAATGAAATGGTGAAAAGGTGAAGCTCATCGATAAATCAGCTCCAATCAGATCAAATCTCCTTTTAACTATTCCTCTCATTGGGTGTTCAATGATGAGGACTTTTTTTTATTATTTAAAAAACAAATTTAAACTGAATTTTCCTTGTTTCCATTCGAGAAGTCCTGATTAGGATTCGTAACACATTGAAAAATAATTACAAATGCAAAAAAAAAAAAAATCCAGTGTCTTAGCATTTAATTACCCTCATTTTATCATTTACTTTTGTTACCTATGTGACAAATACAAACATATTTGAGTAAAATCAAAACAGCAGCTCAACTTCAGATATCCAGCAGCATAGACATGTAAATCAAAGTGTCATAAAGTAAGGCTTTTTTGAAACTGTTCTATTAATTCTTGTGTCTTTTCAGCCTTTAAGAATAAAATGTACGTTTTTCTTTTGGAAAATCAACATCTCCATCCTGTCTGATTCAAGCCTGTTCCTGTTCTGATCAATGTTTGGTGCAATGTGGGCGGAGTCACTCTGGATTGAGAAAACTTTTTGACATGCTTAGTGATATTTCTGCAATTGAACGCAGCTTTTTCTCCATTTCCTGCTCTGACTGCCGACGTATTCTGCTGCATTTTACGACAATAAAATGTCGTGATCCGCTAAAGCTATGCAGGTGAGAGGCTTCTACCAGGCTTTTTGACTAATTTAATAAGCTAAAAATATATAGTGCTGGTCCTAGAAATGAGAATAAAAGATATATCTGATCATTACTTTGGCCCCTGACACTTCACATCAACAAATCATAAAATAGTAGATTTCTTGGAATGGTAGTTTCCAGACAATAAGACACTGGAAAAGGTAGGTATTATGGGACGTCACTGATTGGATGATGACATTTGTTCACCTTTATAACAGGAAGGAAGGAAAATGTATTGTTTCGTTTTGTTTTTTCTTTCACAACGGGCTTCACCTTCGATCATTGGATCGGGCCGGGATATCTCTTTTATTTCAATCATTTTAATTTGACGTGTTGTTTCTGAAACCTCTGTGTCTTTGCATCGCTTTAAATGGAGGGAAAGTCTGATGAACCTCCCACTGTGGGTCACAGATGCATGAAGTCTTACAAAAGCATCTCTGATTATAGCTTATGGTTACCCTCCTGCCTAAACCTGAAAGCACAGCTTCCATATCATCTATCTCTGCTCAGTAAATGTGAAGTCAGCCCACAATAATCTTAAAATTCTCCTCCGTGTCTTGGGAAACATGTCCCTTATCTGTGGACCGTGTAACTGTGGTGCGATCGGGTCAAACCTGCACCTTCGGAGAGCAGAATCCAGGCATCCGTGCAGTCTGAGTGAAGCTGATCCGCTCAGCTCATCAGAAAGTCTGATGTTTGCTGTTTTGATGCTCCTCTGTTTAGTGTCATCTGCCCCAACACTGTTATTTATTCAGCTCAAATGACATCAAATATTCATGCAGTGCATTAGCATAAACTGCAGCACTTCAGGGGTCAAACGCTGCTTAGAGGGAGGATGTAGCCTCCAACGCTGAAGACATGACCTTCTGCATGCAGAGCGTGAAGTCAGCACTTTCTCTCGCCGTGTTAAATCCACTTCTGAGAAGAGAAATCCTGTAGAGCGGAGGTGAGGCACGGCTCTGCACACGGCTACCAGACAACAGTCGGCTGCTGATGGGCGGATGGCAGATAAACCTACCGGTCATGCACCTCCTCTTCCCCACCTGCCTCCTCTTTTTCTGCTGCTGGGGGGTTTACTGGGCTGCTGCAAGAGGATAAACTACATTTAAAATGTCACAAATGATCGTTCAAAGGAAGACAATAACATAGATTTAAACAACAGCAGACTTTCAAAATGTTTCACTTATTGCCAACTAATTAAAATATCTTTCCTAAATGTGTATTTCTACATCCATTTCTGTAGCTGCCACATGTTCATGGTCACATGGATGCTGCTGTGCACAAATCCACGGGGAGAACATGAGAACTCCACACAGAAAAGGACCCAGGCGGGGTTTGAACCAGCAAATGCTAACCGCTACCCCACCATGCAGCCCGTAAGTCTATATTATGTTAAAAAAGAGAAATATTAAAGACTAAATAATGCAAAGTCCCATCAATAACAGAACATAGGTGTTGCAGAAGTGAGAATAAATCTACTTTTAGATTTTTCTTAGCTGATTAATTCTTAAACTGCAAAGCAGACCTGAAGAAAATTCTGAGACGTGAACTTTTAAAACTTTTTTTTCTGTCAGCTTTATCTGCTCACCAGCTCCCCTCGCAGGTAACCCTTGTGCTATCTTAGATGACCCCCCCCCCCTTACATTGACGTGTTGATCACAAATCATTGAAGAAAAAAGGTTCAGAGCACTGTCTAGTGGGTCTAGATGACCCAACTCCCAATGTTAAAGTGCCTAGGATAGCACAAGGGTTAAAACCGCAAAGGGAGGGGCTTGAAGCCATGCGCTAATGAAGGTGGGGGGCACTGCAGGTAGCCCCCAAGCAGATTGATGCAGATGCATCATTAATTGAGACCGTTTCCAGACCGACCCGCCGATTCGATTTAAACAACCCCCCCTTAAGCGTAGGGCTTTGAGTGTCCCCAGCACCAGGCAGGACTCCATCACAACTGTCCCTTCCAGTCCTTAAAAAACGGCTCTGGCCTCTGTGGCGATGTCCCAGCAGGCTTTGGGTGTTGGAAGCATTCAGGGAAGAACATCTGTCAGGATGACACATCGCCCAGTCAGAGCGCGGCCCCCGCACTGATGAATGCGCTCGCAGAGCCCAAACAAACAGCGGTCAGACCGCCGTGCAGACAAAAGAGGAGCTGATGGGTCAGCCTTCATTCTGCTTCACTTAGTTCCTTAATGATGTCTCTCTGCCATTATAACAAAAGCTAAACATCAGATGTATTCAAGCATTTAAATCTTGATGCCTTCCTCTTTAGAATGCAGGAGGCACCTGTATATTAGACCTCTTTCAATGCTTTCCAGAAAACCAGGATGACTCACTGTGACCCCCAATAGAAGACATTTAGAAACATCGCAAAGCCGGAAGGTATCATGTTATAGATTTAGTGGTGCAGAAGAAGCGGCAAACCCTCTACAGTAAATTTAGAATGTTAAAAAAAATACTGACACAACAGTTTTTCTCTTTTTTTAGCTTTGGAGACTCAACACAATTTCTGAACTCACTGTATCAACTACGTGTTTATAATTTGATATTTTTACCAAAGGAAATGATCCAGATTAGTTCAGCCAATCACAGTCTGAATAACCTAATCCAGTCAATCAGGAGAGTGAAAAATAATAGGGACTAGTTTATGATGTGGAAGGATCGCAGAAGATGTGAGTGGTCAGGATTCTGTGTGCAGTCAGAGTAAACTTCACTCTTTACTACATCTGAATTGCCTCACTATAACCCCTAAAAGACTGTGTAGTGCAGGACTATCTGGATTTTAATTAAATTCAAACACTATACTGAATACTTTTTGGTTTTTATAAATGCCAAGTGTGACATCACACATTTGCTGAAGAGTATTTATTGGTCATCTCCCTTGTGCAAACTGTTGCTGCTATTTTTCAAATCACATTGTTCAAACGCAATGCATTGTGGTCTATGTTTACCAATTCAGTGGGCATTAGTGCACAACCGTATACCTTTACAAATATTATGGGGGGGGCTTATGTAAGACCAGGTGAGGTTATGAGGGTGGGCGGAGCTTCGGTCAAAATGCTGAAGTGAGTGTAAGTTTGTCTCTTTATCACAGCAATAGATTCAGCAACCTGATGGATCAGAGTGACGTTTACAATCCTCCAAAAACAGGCCGTTGTCATGGCGATGAGCGGCTACTGTGTGAAAAACTTTTATTCTGCCTTTTTGAAGCACCATAAATGGCACCAGCAAAATAAAATCCAAACGGTACCCATCCCTATAGTGCCCCCACTGAGGACTAGTGGGTGACTTTTTAAGGACCAGGTTGGACAGCACTGCTTTGGGGTATTTGTAGGGTTTTACGGCAGTTTTAACTGTAAAAACATCGAGAAAGTTCTTCTTCTGTTTGAACAGAGTATTTGTCAAGATATTTCTGGCATTGTCCAGATGTTTCTATAAGTCTTTGCATCCTCTTTGCTCTGCAGTGTTTTTCTCCTTAAACTTATTTACAGAAAAAGGAAGTGGTTGAGCAAGGGAGTGAACACCTTTTGAAACCTCCAAATAAGAATCCTTTGAGCTGATGGTTCACTTTTCTTTTTGAGAAAACTCAGAAAACAGAGTTGTGCTCTGTCCCATTACGTTTGAGAGAAAGCAGACATCTCTGACGCTCCAAACTCAGCAAGTCTCAGCAGATCAATGCACATTCATAATGTATAATATCCCGGGACGTACAAGCCTGCAATCCCTAAAACTGGATTGCCTGTCAGTCTGAGATGTGGCAGTTGTAGGATTTGTCTGCACATTTGCAGTAGAAGCTGTTCAGCCGGACTGTTTGCTGAATGATTAACATTCCAGCGGATGACAAGGGTAAACAGCGAGAGCTCGTCTCTGCGCCGGCTGGCAGCCGCGGGACAGTCGGACATGGATAGCCGCGCTGACAAAACACTCTTAATCCTCATCCCTTTAGATTACAGAAACAATGTTGGAACAGGAAAGGGCAGGAAGTGATGACTGCTGACCTGACGGCCCATGTGAAAATTGCTTTTTGGATTATTTCATTCCGAGCATCATTCACATTTATCATTTCCTTCAGATGTCGGGTCGGCTCTGATTTTCTTTTAGAAACTCGTTTGGATCCGAAAGAAAAAAGGTCACATTAATGGAAATGTTCGCTTTCAGGCGGGATCCTGCTTTTGCTGACAAAATGCTGTTTCAATGTAAAATAGGAGCTTTTTTTTTGTAATTGTATTTTAGTCCAATCTGAAATAAGCCGGTGACCGTGGCTTTAACAATGCTCTAATGGGGAGGGGGCAGAACGCTGACGTTTCAGGTTCCTAACCCACTTACCGGCTGCATTCATCTCTTTGATGTGAATCTTCACATTATTTCTGTCATATAGCTGCACTTCTCCATTCAAAGTGTAACCTGATTACTCTGCAAAACCACATAAATCTGCATGACTGTCAGCGAGCCCAGACAAATGGAGAGCGGGAAATGACACTCTGTTCAACACATTTGGATTTTGACATCTTTAATAATAACCACAAAAAAGCAGATTAGCGTGAAGACAAACAGGCTTACAGAAAAACGAAGCCCAAGTGACTCACTCTGCATTTGTAGACGGATAAATGTTAACTCTGCAGTTCAAACGCAACCTGTTCATGTTTACGAGCTAAACAACACCAACACATAAAACCACAGAGGAAAGGAAAAGAGACCAGGCTGGTCTGACACGATCGCTCATGCTGGATTCTGTGTCGGGCAGATTTAGAAATCCGAGGTCACATGACCTACAGATGAAAGTTGGACGATCTCCATTCAAAAGTGAACGCAGACAAGAGCGTAGAGTTCCAACGAATCGTGGTCATCAGATTAAGACGTACTGTTTTAAAAACTGATGAACTCTGGCCAGACACAGAGTGTAGAAACACAAACACCTTACATACTTTGCCCTTGATTAGTTTGTTTTTATTTTGTGGCATTTATTTTCCATTTTGGCATTAATAGCATAAGTTACACTCTTGTAGGAAAACTCTTGTTTCTGTTAAAGTAGTTCACATCACCAGGGAGGGGAGCATCTTTTTCCAACTTTCTTTAAGTCTTAAAGACCTTAAATTAAATTAGATTAAATTAAATTAAAATTAGGCTGTGAGATTTAAATTATCTGATTTTTTGTCGATCCAGGACAAATTAAGCAATAATACTATTTTTTGCCAAAGAAAGATACATACAAGAATAATTAAATCCCAATTTCTCATAGGTCAAGGTCTCTGTGGGAAACACCTGTAACACGTCAACGAGAGGTGACCCCCCCCACTCTAAACCACCAGTTGATGCAGAGGTACTCCATGTTTGCTCAAAGGTCCTCCTTCCCACGGAAGGTAAGAGACGTTTCGTTTTTCCATGAAAATCTGCCTATCGAGCTCTTAAACATTCAAACTTCAGCAGTCTGAGGTTCTGAGCTTCACCTGTTCAAACCCCAAGAGGCCCACTTTAGAAACCCCCCAGTGGAGCTGACAGTCACAGCCCAGTGACAACCTGATTGGTGGGTTTCTGAGAATCTATTCCAAGCCACAGTCTCAGGGACTTTGTAGCCAAACGGATTCGTGTGGAGGGCCAAAAAGGGATTCTGGGTATTTGCAGAAGGTGGCAGAAATGGAAGTGAAAGCACAGGGATTGTATCTGTGCTCAGCACTGTCTTTACATGATGCAGAACTTTCCTCCTGGGTGGGGTCACTGCATGGCTGCCTGTGCACACCCATCTTTGAGATACGATCTGGGAGTGGCAGAGGGATTAGCATGAGTGTCTCGTTTTGTTTTCATTTATGTTTCAATCCTGCTGAAGATCCAATCAGTCCGTTCGGGAACTGAAGCGCTGTTGCGTCTTAATCTCCTGAAATGAGAAGCAACGCAACAAAAACGGGAAACTTCACTGATGACCATATTTGGGCTGCTGTCCATGTGGGGGGGGGGGGGTGCTCTCAGAGACACAACTGTTTTTGTTCTCGAACCCCTCCACCGCCCCACCAGCTCAGAAACAGAAAGATCTACACGGAGGTAAAAGAATGATCAAGTTCTGGACTGGATGAGCAAATGCTTTCCTGAAGAGCTCTCATTGTTGGGAGGGGGGCTGAGAGAGGAAATAAAGGCTCCGAGGTGTTTCTGCCTGATTGAATGCTCAGAAGATAAGCTCTGCGACATTAGATATCTGGTAGGAGGAGGATGGGAGGTTAATCTCATTCTCCGTGATGATGTTTCCAAAGTGACTCTTTTCACCAATGCTTTTGTTTCTGAGCACTCCTTGGGTTCCAAGGGCATGGGAGGTGTCCACAGCAGCGGACGCATTGATTGCTTCAAGATTTGATTAAACTCTCGGCTGTACTCCAAATGTAAGACAATCGCATGGAGATAATCCCACCTCCTGTCCTCGGGTCAGGGATAATGTGCTTTAATGATACGGCTCCTTTCCGATGGGACACCTCCGGCCGTTCGCACTAAATGTTTATGAGCTTTGCAAAGTTGAACCTGCAGCTGCACGGAAAACTCCCAAAGACTTTTAATCACAAAAGAGAAAACTTTCTTGTGGACAAACTGGCGTCTCCATGACCTTATTGATGATTAGTGCTAATATTTATAAAAAAGCGTGGAGGCAAACACCCTGAGAGCCCCGCAGACTCGGGCAGGTCAGCTCCTGTGACTTTTAAATAGGACACTAGTCCTTCCTCTGCAGCCCCTGGCTAACATCTTTATTAGGCCTCATTAGCAGCCATCCTACACAAATTTATTCACAGCAGATTACAAAACCAGGCTCTGGGGTGGAAAACCGTGGCCCGCTAAATCATTAATTGATGATCCTGCAATTCCACTCAATGTTTCTCTGAGCCGTAAAAGAGCAGATTGGAAGGAGCAGCTTTTCTTTTGTTCTTTTCCCTGAAAAGTCCTCCAACGCCACAAATTCAGATTCTCCAAACGACCTTGTCTCCGAGCACAGTTCTTCTGCAGTGTGGTCTCAAAGTGTGCAGCAAACGGGCGAGAGATTAATCCTGGCTTTTGTTGGAAAGGGTTCAACAACGGGGTGTGAGGATTTCACTGCCATGAACTGTTGATAGTCAGTAGGGTGGGGGGCCTGAAAGATGCTGAAAAAACACTTCTGCCTCCCAACATGAGGGCACTTCCTCGGGAGGCAGGACGGGCGTGCAGTGTGTGGGGGGAGACTTAATGTGGTGTGATGGTTGGCTTCTTCCTCTATCGTATCACTCTTGCAGCTCTCGTCTGTCAGCTCATCTCTCTGCATTCATCTCTCAGATGCTCCTCTGAATCTCTGTAATGACGACAATTAACCTGGAATCACAGTAATAATAAAGAGTGGAATCTGCGCACACGCCAACTAAGAATGCTAATTGACTTGATTGTTATTAATTTTGACATTAGGCTCTAATTAAAGATAGCAAAACACTGATTTCATTTTCTTTTCATTTCACGACGGCAGATTAAAGGGGCATTGATCACACCTGAATGGTTTGGTGTGTCTGTTGCTAATTAAAGCCTGAGATTACAATTAAGATAATGAGTCTAACTTTTAAATGGGAGCACACAAACACTTTCAGAACCCTGTCAGTCAAAGGCAAATGTGCATCTATAGCTTGGAGTATTAGACATAAAGAGGACCTCAGTTTGGTTAAACGTTGTTCTTTCTGTTCATATCGTCAAAATATGGCGTCTGTGTTACTATTTTAGTCAACCAAAGGATTAGCAGGGATATGTTGATGCATCTTTGAAACAACACTGAATAATAATGATAATGGATTCAATTAAATTCTTCCTCATATTTGGAACTTTGCTGCTTTAGCTGTTTAAGATCGTTGGACTGTAGTCAGATTCCTCATGGAAGATGTTTTAATCTTAAGCACATCATGAGCAGACTGTTGGTGAATGGGGTGCGGTTGGAAGTCAGACTCGTGAACAAAGTGTGAGAATATTAATCTCTGGTTGTGTTTGTGGGGATGGCACGGTCACGTCATGCTCCTGTGAGGAACACCTGAATAACTGACAGCAAGCGACATCACCTGCATGACTGCAGACCCACCTGTCAGTTTATCCACAGAACAAGAGCGTTTCAATTAAGCGGGCGCATGTAGGAGCTGAAGACGCCGGCATAGTTAGCAACTGGAAACGATGGAGCATTTCTGCGATTTTTCATTGTGAATGAGGAGAAGAAATAAAATGCAGTTTGAAAAAGATCGTATATGTGACGTAGAAAACAAGCTCCATGCTCCGCCCCATTCTGATGCATCCACTGGCAGATCTGGATCTAAACTGAACGGCTGATGAACTGCCGCTCTGCAGAAACGACACCGACTTTTAGATTTTGCGCTAAAAACTGCATCATTATGATCAAAATACATCTATAAGCACTTTGGAAACAGATCAGAAGATTATCAGAGTGGGACTTTAATACTGGAGATACTGGAAATAACCCTCGCCTTCCGAACTGTAACTCTGTGATTGTTTATGCGGTTGACATAATTCCAACGGATTGTAAAGCGGAGAACAGAAGCTTAGCACCAATTTGCAACACTTTATTGTAAAGTGTTGCAAATTGGTGCTAAGCTGCTTTTCTAAACAACTATTTGGACACATGAGAAACTTTTATTACCTGACAAAGAGTGAGACCGTTTTGCTCATTTTCAGACTTCAGGTAACAGTGACGCTGCTGGTGATTGGGTGAATCACTCACAAACAGAAATGAACAAAATCTGAACAGGTTACCAGTTCAGAGACTGTGGAACCCATTAAACAAGAGGGAGCAAAAAAAAAAAAAATGCTGACGTTTCTGCTCATTTATGCTCAGAGGCCATTAAACAGCTCCTGGCACTTAACACTCCTCGAATCAGGAGTTGCCTAATTTTTAAGTTGTTTGTCTTACAAACTTACGGAACATCCTCTGTCCTCCTTCCTGCTCAATTACTTTTCTGAATCCATTTTCTTCATCCGTTTCTCCCTATAATGAATGAATCTAGTGGCACTCAGCTACTCCTTCTCCGTTTGCTCCATTATTTTAATTGTCCAAACATGCATGCGCTGTGAGGTGAGCTCTTGTTCTGCAGCTTGTTGTCTTAAAACACCTCATTAAAAACAATGCTGTTCTGCGAGTGTAGTTTTGCATTTCGCCTCACGTTTTTCCTCCAGATGCAAAGCCTGACCTGGTTCTGCTAATGACTGAAACCTCGAGTCCACGCCGGTCCCTCAGACATTTCTGCACGCCGACGTTACGGCGCAGTTGAAAGGGATGTGGCCTAATTAAATGGAATATCCTGATGCAATGGGGCATCCCGAGGAGTGTGCAGCCCGCTCCTTTGATTAGAGTGGCAGTCAATTTATTATTGGATGGGAAAGCTTATACCTACCTCTGATAGTGTGGGAGCTGATGCTCGGTTTCTGTGCCTAATGCTGTGAGTGTGATTTGTCATTCATTATTTATTACTTTTACATTACTCTCCATAGAATAATGCCGCTAAATGAGGACTGCAGCTTCTTATTAATGGAAACCTTGACTAAGGGAAGGCTTTTATCCATTTTATATAATTTGTATCGCTCATTCAGCTGGTTCTCTCCCTCTAGCATGCTTCCTGTACTAACAAGCCAACCAACATGATAATGGATTTAAAAAGGCAGTGATTAATGTAAAGTTGAAGTTCTATACATCATCTTCGGCTACCTGAGGTGGACTTCAGTGAAATACTTTGGCACAGCATGAAGAGAGTTTTCTTCTGGCATGCTTTTACCCGCTAACCAGACAATTTATCTTTTCTTATTTCATTGTTGCAGATTTTTATTCATTATAATATCAGATCCGTGGGCCGCTGAGTCGACCGCTGGGCTTCCTCAAATGAAAAATAATACCAGTCTCTACCAACACTTACATGTAATTCATTCAATAAAGAAAAAAAATGTCCCAGTATTACCACCTAAATATAAAGTCTGCTCAGTGTTTTTCCATACAGCTGTTAAAGAACTTATATTAACAGTCATTTTGAGAAAAATACAGTAACCGTGACTCTGATGAATGATAACATTGCTTTAGTAGTTTTTTTTTACAGATTTAGATCACATCATTGCACTGAAACAGGTCTGATGACCTTTGACCTCTGCGTGGGCTTGTTTGTTCTCTTTAATCTTAATGCTGCGTTTAACTGATCTGATTTCAGAGGCTGATGAATAACAGCGAGACTGCAAGAACTCAACGTTATATTTATGCTGCAAAGGTTTTAGCCAGAGATGCCTGCAGGACGCTGAAGGAATCCACTGACTGCAGTTCTTTAACGCCATCCACTGGGGTTCTCTACCTTTAGGTCTTAACCAAAAGGAGATGCTTCGTTCACACCGGGTCTGGAATGCGCGTTCAAGCGACTACTTCCAATGAAAGGTTTATGTAAACGTGCGTCTATGGGTGTTTTGAGCTTTTGCATTCAGAACTCTGTCATTTATGTGCAACTATGAAAGGTTTCACGTCGGTTTTCAGACTATACGTACAAAAGGTAAACTGGTCTAACTTTGGCCAATCTGGGACTCGGCGAACGTGAGGACAGATAAGTATTGCACCGTGTAAAACAGTGAAATGCCAACCCTTTGAAAATCGAGTTCGACTATGTGCACTAGCACTATGTAGCAAGAGTCCAGTTAGAACACACTATGCTGAAAGTGCATTTAAAAAATTACTATTTAGTCCCTTCTTGAACGCACAAACATGCCCGGTGTGTACATAGCATCAGCGCTCCAGTCAGAATTCTGATTGACCCTTGTGCTACCTTAGATGACCCCCCCTCACATTGACGTGTTCTCCCTGCCATGACAAAGGTGGATAAAGGTGGAAAGATTTCATGTAATCCATTGACACCAGTGAAGATCCCAAATCATTGAAGAAAAAAGGTTCAGAGCACTGTCTACTGGGTCTAGATGACCCCACTCCCAATGATAAAGTGCCTAGGATAGAACAAGGGTCACAAATGGGCAAAGAATTGTTTTTTAGGACTCAGTAACATATTTCTCTCCTAAAGCTCAACTTTAAATATTTGTTCTGACAAACTTGTAGTCCAGGTTCACAATTTAAATAAATATGAGTTTAGTTGATCAGACGAGGCTGTGGAATAAGAGAGAGTCAGATCCTGTTTTTCTTCTGAAGGAAGGATACATGTGCAGAGGTCCACTCATTCAGAGACGCCAGATCATTTTTCAGTGGGTCTTTTATTTTCAAAGATGTATTTTCGTTTTTGTACAACTATATTAATTCAGGAATTCATTAAGCATGGCCACAATGTGTCATGGCCAAAGGAAAACAGTGTTTAGAATTTAAAAAAGATGGAAATGAGGCGCAGTGGTCAGCCCTAAAATCACCAAATTCTTTGCCATTAAATATCTGCTGCATTGATTCCTTGAAATGAACTGAAAGTTTCCAATAAAACAAGATTGAATAGGGAGGGTATTGGGTTTTGTCCTTCCCAGCTCCTGGCAGCTGCTTTTATTTATTGGTGAATGCAGCTGGGTCGAATTTGTTCGGTCCTAAAAATGACCTTTTCCCATGATGCAACCCATATTTCATGCTGTAAAATTTTTTTTTCATCTTTCTTTTTCTTTTTAAAGAAGCTGAACTGTTACTTAGGAGTCATATGAGAAAATGCAATTCTGAAAATGAGAAATTCATGCTAGTCTGAAAGATAATTAAGCTTAATAAGAAGAAGCACAATCGAGGTCTTTCTGTGTCTAATTAAGTCAGTGGTGCTAATTGCATTTTTTCTTTCACAAAAGAGAAGTGTGATAATTATTTTTGTGCTTTTCTGAAGAGCGATTGTATAAGCTCATGGGAAAGCTGATAAAAGAATGATAAAGTTTAAGATAAAAAAACAAATGTAAAGAAATAAGAAAGAAAGTGTTTTATGGGTTTATCACAAGTTTTAACATATCAAGCAATAAAAAAGGGAATTCTTTTAGTTTGCATATTTCTGTAGGAAACTAATGACCAATAAGTACAGACTTTTCTATTAGAAAACACAGAAACCCTAAATGTTACAACATGGCTTTAGAGAATTTACATACCAAATGTCAAATTCACTTTAACAAAGCCTTTTACAGTAAGAGCAGAATAACCAGCAGAAAGTTGTAACCACAAAATCCTCTAATTACTTCTTCATGCAGGAGAGGCTGATGTTTTGTTTTTGTTTTTTTTTCAAATTCATGAAAATCTCTATTTTTATTGTTTTGTGAAGCTGTTTTAATCCTCACATGCAGATAAACTATTATCCGTCTTGTAAACTGCTTCTGCAAACATCTGCAGTGGAACGAGCTGCAGCTCCATGAGCTGCTTCGATGATGCTCCTGTGAAAGTTCAACGCTGCCAAACATTTTACACCCGGCTGTCAGAGATCGTGACGGAGCTTTAAGGACATAAACCAGGGGGGTCAGAAGATGCTGAGGCTTAAAGTCCCAGCGATCACTAAATTACTGCAGTCACTCCTGCAAACTTAACGAGACCTCTGATCAACTCTTGAACAGACAAAGGACTTTATCAAATGGGTTTCCATGGTGACAAGCTGCATCCAACCATCCATAGATGATTCCTGCAAAGCAAAAATGTAAAGACTGCCGCCTCTGGACTCCAGTGCAGAGGAGACGCCTTCACTGGAAGAACGAGAGTCACTTCTCCATCTGACGGTCTACAGAAAGGAGCCGGAGTTTGGCAGTTGCCATCGTAACGGTACCTGTCATACTGCAAGCTCCAAGTGTGAAGTCGGGGGAGGTTGGATCATGGTGTGAGCTTCTCTTCTGGAGCTGTGCTTGGTCGTTTAGTTCCAGTGACAGAAACGGAATATTTGATCAGACCAAAAGATTCGGGACATCCATGATGATCCTAATGTTGGGGAAGGGTTGCACAAGAAGGGGCCATGGAGGTTCTGGACATGTATGACCCAGAACTGGACTGGTCTGCACAAAGTCCTGACTAAGGATGGGCACCGAAACTCTGTGCCAAGTTGATTCCGGTACAGACTTATATGGTACTACCAGTTCCATATGACGATGTGGATGTCAGTGTCTCATTTTAGTGCTCCATTTCAGACATGCCAGTCACTTGTACTTTATTCAGTTTTGCTGTACAATTCTAGTCAATAATTTGACCTTTTCAGTGATGGTGGGCGGAGCTTCAGTCAAAATGTGCGAGGCAAAGGTGCATGTTTGGCGGTATTAAGATCCTAATTCAGTGAGTTGATGGATTAGAGTGACGTGTACAAAGCTTAGAGAAAACCCTTCGTCGTGCACCCGGACCTACTTAGCCTTAATTAGCATCACTGCTAGTCAGCAACAAACTTGTAAAAATGACTGAAGTGAGCTCAAATCCTAGCAGTAATGTGCCTTTCTACCTTTACAGATGTGCTTTAAACTCAAACCTGCAAATGTTGATTGTTAATGTTTCAAATATCATTGCACCTTTGAGCTGTGATGACCTAATGCTGATATGTGCATCAGTCAGGCAAACACGGCCCAGCATGGAACCAACAGAACCACAGACCTCCCACACAGCTCTTATGTCACTAATTGGATCCGTGTTGAGAGGAAATCTATGTCCACACAGGTGACAGCCTCCAACTGTCGGCCCTGCCAACAGATTTAGATGGAATTTAATTAACCTTGTTAAATGTAACATTTTTATGTTTTGCAACACCAGAAGCAAGGCTGCTAAAAAGTCAGCTCTGATATAAAAACAGGAAAATATTCATTTCGCTGTTTTTGGAAAGTTTTTTTTTTTTTTTTAGACCACCATGTTATGCAGATTAATTAAGCGTTATCAAGCTGTGCTGACCATGTATTCCCATTAAGACTGCTCTAAAGTATGTAATTATGACCGATGCTACACTGAGTATGGCTTTAGGATATTTTGTCTTAATTAACATATTTTTTTCACCTTCTAACTTCCAAAAAATAGAAAACATCGAATTTTCTTAAAGACAAAATGGATGCAGTTAAAAAATAATAGTTTCATTTTTTCTGGTCAAGCAAAACAAAGGAGCATCTAAGATATTCTTAAGGAAGACCTTCACTTGACTCTGTTTAGGTCAAAGGTTAAGGAGAAGATTGGTCTTCATGGAACTTCAACTTGTGTTGGTTCTGCAGCAGAAAAATGGTTCAAACTTAGCAGAAAATTCCCCTCTAAGTGGATCAAAACAAAGGTTTTAAACTGTTCAAGTCAAACTCTAAGTTCAGTCAGACTGAGATGCTCTTTTATGATGAAAAAAACATTTCTGTGTGTTCTCAACTCTTCACACTTTTTGATTGCAGAGGTTTAATTAACTCCTTTTTTTTACATGCTAATGTATTTCTTGGTAGTAAGAGCCGCTTTAATGAATTCAGACACACTCCTTTCTTTCTTGTGAAGTCCGAACATTTTCGCAGGTGTGATTTTTGCTAAAATAAATCAGACGTCCACTTTGATCTATAATGCAGAGTCATTTCTCTCAGAAGGGAGCTGATGAGACTCTGTGCTTCATTTGGTTTGGATCTGGATGTCTCTTTTTTTTTCTTCATGAAAGTGTGCAGCAGTTAAAGTCCGAAAAGAGTTATCAGTAGTGTTCTCTCCACTGCATAAACAGTTATGTAACTGTCCAAGTGCCTTTGGCTAATCTGCTTTAAGTGAAATTGTTCACATGACTAATGCTAGATGATTTCACAACATACAGTAGAAATATAACCCTAAAGGCAGAATTCATACTGTATAGAAGTTACTACAATTTCTGTTGTGGATTGGACAACAACGTTGTCCTCCTGTAAAAAGTTCTTCAACATGTTTTAGACCAGGGCTGTCCTCGAGAACCACAACCCTGCAGGTTTTCCAGCTCTCCCTGGTCTGACTATACCTATACCAGGTGTGTTCAGTTGTTCAGCATGTGGCATCTCTGGAGTTAGCTAATCAACAGCAAGCTAGGACCAGGTCTGGCAGCCCTGATTATAGACCCCTTTTACTGAAAGATGTTGGTGTCTTTCACATCTTTTCGTGTCATTTTTGTTGAGCTTATAAAGAAAACGAAACTCACAAACTGCATTTCTGAGCATTCATTTATTTAAATTGTTGTAAATCACAAGCAGATGGAAACTTGAAAAAGCTCACAGGTGTGATGGAGAAGCAACAATCTGTGAGCAACAAGCTCCCTGCTCTGATCATCCACTGTCAGACAAACAATCCATGAGTGTCTTTGTTTTCCTCGTCTGAGCTGGAATCTGGATCTAAACTGGACGGCTGGATAGATCTGATATTGGTGCCATTTTTGTTGCACCACTGATGTTGGGTAGTGGGTGTGAGGGGCTGTAAGTAAGTGGGAGAGAGTGTACACAGATGAAAGATGGGAAATGGAAGGATGACTCCTCACCAACAGTGAGTCGAATGTTTCAATCAATTCCTGTCGCTCTGCAGAAGCTATGTCCTAGAAAACAAGGTCGTTTTTTTAACAGCGTCATCATGATCAAAAGACCACTGGGAACAATTTGATAACAGATAGAAGGATGATCGGAGTGAAACTTCTATCTAACTTCTATGTGTTCTGACCAAAAGGTTTGTGTTGATTTAATGAGAGCAAGGAAGAACTGATGTGATTTTTCTTGAAAGCACCAGTTCACAATTAAGGGGATTTTAAGGCATCAGACAAAAATCATGTATCTCAGCTAAAATAATTCTGATTGCAATCATCCAAATCTGCTCTGATCATTCAAAAAAGGTTTTAACGGTATAAGTAAGATCTCCTCATGTCGGCGCAGGGCTTCTCCACCTGCAGCCTTCATGTCTACCTACTGGATTGGACACAGAAGGGGAAGACTTTGTTGGAATGCCAACAGCCCTTTTAGGAGCAGGACAGAAGCTCATTCTCCCTTTTTTTTTTCATTTTTCTGTTCGTGAAATGATTTTTCTCTTTTTAGAAGTATGAAGTTGGACCGCAGTCGATCTCAGCACAATCTCCGTGCTGCGATCGTGTGGATCAAATGTCAAGGTGAAGCCAGACTCTTAAGAACCCACATGGCTGCTTGGATTTTCTGCACCAGGACTCACAACAGTGCAGGCTGAAGGCCGTGAACTGAGCTTCTGTCTTCTTGGAGCTTGTCTGAGGAAAAGTGGCATGTTGCTTGTGTGTGCTTCGATGGTGGACAGATCCTAAACTCTGTTTACTCCTTAAACTGGAAGGACGTGTAACCAGTGATTACTTCCTAAACACTATCGACTCATTGAAGAGATCAGACCTGTGTGAAGATTTTCAAAAGAGAATCCTGGGAAGAAAGACTTCTGTGAAGCACTGAACTGAAGCCACAGGTGTTTTTGTAATAATTTTAGTTTCACCAAAAAAAGAAAAACTCGTCAAAGTTATTTCATGTTCTCGGTCATCTCACCACTATGGGGTCTGAATGCATGAGTGTTTTAAAGGACGCTGCTCTTGGCAGGAAAGTCACCTGCAAGCCCTCTGTAATGCTGCTGCGGCTGTGGCTGTCACTCAGCAGATGGATTAATGTCTTGTAATCATACTTAATTATTATCCCCACCTGCCTGCAGACTGCAGGAGACTTGGGGGGGTTTGTGAAACGCCGAGCTGAGCACCGGGACGGCGTCTCATGGGAGACGGCTGAATGTCACCAGCAGAGCCTGCTGAAGGCTTTCAGATCGGCCGGTGCTTTCTGAAACAATATGAAACAAAAAGGTCACGGGTTCAATCCCAGCACACTGCTGTGCTTCTCTGTGTTTGTGGAAGCAGCTGATGACAAGTGAGGTTGATTTAGAGGCAACATCTGCCCAAGGAAGGTCCATGTTTGGAGGAACCCAATCAAAGCTGGCTTCAAGAGGCCTGGCTTTGAAATGTTAAGACCAGATTGAGGCAGAGAAAATGAAATTCCCTCTCAAATGTTTGGGGAAGCCAGTTCTGGACATCTGATCAGAAAGCTTCTCAGGTACAGGCTGACCTGGTGCATCAGGGCATTTTGGTAAAAAGTTTGCACTTTAACCAACTGTCAGTGGATCTTACCTATCCCAACGGCGTTGAAGGCCTTATTTTGAAACCAAACAAAACAAGAAGCCGGATGGTGCAAATCCCTCCTTTAACTGTCCTATGACACATTTGAGAGGGTAAATGTTTGCAGCCACACTTGTTCTGACTCCAAATTCCTCCACTACCCCTAACGGCCTCCCCCTAACCCTACATTTGGCCCTCCAAGTGGAGAGCTAAGGGAAAAAGTTTGGTCTTCAAATTTGAACTTTGCTAGATCTTGATGATGTCATCAATAGCTGTTGGTCATCTACGTTAGCGCATAGCTGCCAACGCTCGGGAATACATAAGAGCATTGGTTTAATAACTACAAAAAGTCAAGCAAAAACAAAAAAGTTATTACTTACATTGAAATGTAAACTTCTTCAGAGCACACCCACGTTTCTCCTCCACATCATAGGGGCCATGCGGATTACCCCACAGGGGGGGGATGACCATCCCTGAGTCCCTACAACTCCCCCTCAGAAAAACAAGCTCGGACACCCCTACAGCTCCGAATTTGGAGCAAAAAGGAGGAGCCAGAGGGGTAGATTCGGCCAAAGACTGCTTTCCCTCTTCTGTTGCTTTTTTAGTCGGGCCTTCTTGGTTTGTGTTCTGTTGTCATTTTGTAGTCGTGTTGTTTTGGGTTAAGGATCTTATTTTCTGGTCACGCCTGGTTGGTCAAACTCCGCCTTAGCAAGTTTTATTGTTTTGAATTTTTAAAACCTGCTTTTGGTTCCCAAACTGTTTTTGCAGTTGCTGTCTGACTGACTGGTTGAGTTTTTGTGAATATTTTCGTCTATTTTATTGTGAAATCCCAGTATTTGTGGACTTGGCTCCTCCGGTTTCAGAAACATTTAGTCCTCTCATCTCCTTGTGCATAAAATAAGTGAAGACATGCTGCCTTTCCTGACAGAGCTACTTTGGACATCTCACAATTATAATAATTTAAACTAAATTTGAACAAGTTTAACTGGAATTAGGTGAATTAAAAAACCTGCATGAATTATATTTACTGCTTCGTATTTCTTTTTTCTTTGTTAGGTGGTGAGGTAACTATGAGCCTGTGAATAAAGAGAATTAAAGCAAAATTATAATTTCTCACAGGCATGTTTGTAACGTGTTTATTCTGATTCTGGTTTGTGCCGTCTTTCAGCGCCGGTCCAATTTGGATGAGCATGTTTATTTCTTTATTTTCCCTCCATTGAGTCAGTTGCAATTATGTGAGGCAGACAGTTATTGTGCGGAGATAATTAGCGTCACATTACAGAATATCATTTCAGACGGGGGATTTTGCAGATGGAGAAGAGTTACATTTGCATCCATTTCCGATGATCAAAGAGGTATATGAGTTTTCCTGCGCTTTCCAGTGAATTTATGTGGTATCTCATTATAAGTTGTGTTGTTTATCTTATATAGTAACGTAATTACTGCCTGTGGAAACAGATGTCTCGACACCTTTCATTATGAAAGGGTTGCCTGATAGATCCGAGGAGCCGGCTCCACAGGCGACCAGAGCTGAGCCTGGATTTCAAAGCCCACAAGGGAGAGAAGTGGATCCATTAAATTAGCAACAAAACCGCGGAGAATAAAGTCAAACACAAATAGCGGCTTCATTTGGTTTTCAGCTTGGTCAACATTTAGTCAGTCACCGTGTAACTTTCTTTGTCCGTGACTTTTCCAAAAACTGCAGCCTAATTTAGAATTTTGTCAATGCTCCTGCTGTGTTTGCGGTACAAAGAAGCCATTTTTATTTCATGTCTGGAAGATGAAGCTGATTCTATAAAGAAAAGCAGAATTTAAAACAAAAGAACATATTTTTTATTACAGGCTGCACAATGGCGTAGTGGTCAGCGCTCTCCCCGTACAGCGAGAAGGCCCTGGTTCAAATTCCGTGTGGAATTTGCATGTTCTTCTCGTTCATACATGTTTTTTTTCCCGGTTTCCTCCCAACCACGTGTTGCTAAAAGCTTGTCCAGTGTAGATACATGTAAGAATGTTTGTGGAATGCCGTGTGTGTACGCAGCTTAAGAACACAAAGACGACTCATCCAGGAGTGGAAGAAGATGGAAGGAAGTCCCAGCCTTAGTTGATGCAGATCAGGTCAGAGGTCATGATTGAGGATCTCTCTAAACTGACCTTAACCTGATTTAGATGTGGTTTGATGACCTAAAACAGGTTTTAGTGCTGAAAAGGCTCCAAATGTGTCTGAATTCAAAAATATTTGCAAAAAGGAATTAAACAGAATTTCCCCACAGACTCACAAAACCAGCTTTTAGACTGAGGCGGTAATTATTTTTGGAGGGTCAGCGGGTTTGGATGGCTGTTAACTAATGACACCTTCTTTTAGAGAATGCCCTTCATGTGTGTGTTAAATAACGACCCCCCCCCCCCCCTGCAATGTCCAGCCTTCTTGTATTTAAAGAGCCCAAAGCAAAGCAGCAACTTTAAAGGAAGGTTGTCCTCTGAGGTTCCGACAAAACAAAACCCAGATGCATCGATAACACGCCCCCCCACAAGGACTTTTAGACGAGATGAGAAAACCCTGCTATTGATTGTTTTGTCTTCACACTTATCATTCCTCATTTGAGTTAATTTTCCAACATCAGAGAGACAAATCTCCCTGGGTCTGTGTCTGCAGATCAGCGCCGTAATGACACCCAGTTCATTGTATCCGTCATTGTTTCTGTTGTGTCGATGGCGTTCAGCTGACTCTGGAAACTCAGGCGTCTGCTGCTGCCTGAACACATTGCTCTTGATTTTGCAAAGGACAGCTTTTCCGTGTTTGATTCTTTGGGTAATCTCTCCTCTCTGTCAGAGTGTGTTTCGGTGAAAGGGAACATCAATGTTCAAGATGCAGCACATCCAAAATCTTTCACTCCTGTATGAAATGTTTTGATTGGTAAATGTGTCACTAAAACATCTCTATAACCACCAACAGTTTTCTATTATTGTGTGTAGGGTCATTTCTGAATTCAGATTTATTTTCTCACAAGTAAAACACCAAAGGACCAGCAGGGAAAGAAGCTGAGTAGACTGGCGTCTAAAGCGCTATAGATTCAGAAAGTAAAGCCCCCAAAAGAAGAAAACTAAAAACTCAAAAGCAAATGGACTACAGAGTCAACAACACTAACACTCTCTGAATGCCCAGAATGCACTGTGAGGACTCATACAGTGCAAAAGTGCTACTCAGTAACAATCAACTGAGTGCAGGCAGCTGTACGCCACTCCACGGCAAACCACAGGTGAGTGGGCGGAGCCTTCCAGGAGGAGCCACAGCCAGCCTGCACAAAGAACACGTCAGATGTCACTATCAATGGTAGTCAATTTGTAATCATTTGTAAACTAATGTTTTTTTATTTAATAGAAATGTAATAATTTAGAAAACCCAGACGTGTCCAAATGTCACTTTCCTTTCAGGAGCGGTGACAGCAGCTTTTAGACAAAAGGAAAGATGTAGAATAAATCTGTGGTTTTCTTTTGATTTAAATGTGCTGAGATCCCAGGCTGAATCAATAAAAACCACAGAAACAGGTTAAGAGAAACGCTGAACTTTAAGGATGGAAAGAAACTCTAGAGCTTTAAAAAGACCTCTGAGTCTGAAAAGTCACGACAGACGGATGACATCAGTCATCAAACGTGGAGATGCTCACTGCAGAAAGGCCAGCCCTAACTGTGAACAGATTTTCACTTTACACAGCTCCATCAAAAGCATAGCCTCTATCTTAAGGAAATTCAGTTTGACACATCAACAGCCAAGACCCATACCATGACACTTCTGCCAAAGTTTCTCTGCTCACAGTGAAGATCTGCAACTTTTCTGAATGATTCTCAGAAAAACAAAATACAACTGACTATAGTCAAAATGATCTGAAATAATCCAAATGTTCTCATCATACCACAATAAAGCAAGTCAGTCAACAGTCCAGAAGAGAAGTGATCATATGAAAAACAAATGGAGAAAGAAATCTGTTCTTTTCTTTCAAACTGCTTCAGAATTGACACCATCCTGTTTTAAAGCTTCACATTTGTGTGGGAATGCAGTATAATAGTTAAATTACTGTGAAGTTCATTTGTGTGTTTAACACTGTGGAGGTGAGAGCACATCTCAGCTGTGATAAATGTTCAGCCTTTATCACTTTGAAGGTGCTAAAACATGGAGCCATATCATTATCAGCCGTGTTGAAACTTATCGAGGTAATTCAGGTGTTTTATTAACTCTGGCAGCAGGGATGCAGGGATCTGCGGTGGCCAGCATGCAAACCAAATGTTTCATCATGCCCTCAAGTCTGAACATTACTTGGCTGAGACAGAGGCTTGGCAGCGCCGCTGTTTACAGCCGGAGCAATGAGAAACAACAACTGTCGCCGAGCCAAAACCTTCAACTGCAAGTCATTTCTCCAACCAGCAGAAAGTCAGAGGAGGATGAAGCATTGGAAGGGAAATGTTCTTTAAATAAAGCAGATTTTGTAATTCCACAATGATTCATTTGAGCTTTTCTGCTGCTTTATATTAGGCTGGAGAACTGCGTCAATGCGGCATTTGATCAAAAATATGAGAACTGTCAGCAGCTAATGAGTCTGGACTGATCCGACACTGATACCTGCTTTGACGGTGTACCAAAGAAAAACTAGGAGGCTAAAAATGGTTTCCCCACTGCTGCTCGTATCCTCAGACCTCCAGATGCTTCATTTCTTTCCTCCGCTGGATGCAACGGAAACAAGGTCCCCAAACGAAGGGATGTTATTAAGGACTGGAGAGACAAGGCGGACAGGGCGAGGGCCACGGTGGCAGGATTGTGTTTGCAGAAGATTAAGGCCCTTCAGGATGCTGGGATGATGGATGGACACAAGCCCTTCATCCATCAGAGCCTGTTTACATCACCTTTAAACAGCCCAGCCGTGCCAAGTCTGTCTGCACTCCCTTAAAGGGACCAGGAGATGGTTTGACCCAAACCTCATACCCGCCACAACCCAAACCCAGAGGGACTGCAGAGGGGACTGTATAGATCTGACTAAAAAAAGACTTATGGAATTGTTTTCTAAAGACGTCATCCACTTGTCACAGTTTATTGTCTTTTTTCTGAATCTGGAAGTTCTTCCTGGACCGTTCATTCATTTAGGACTCAAACGTGTCACCATTTAAAGGTAGACCCAAATGAGACGGAGCTGCCTGCTTCCTGCCGCAGTCCTCTCCAGCCATTACCAACAGTGAGACTTTTATGTGGCTTTCATTTCATGGGCTGTCTGTTTGAAACAGGAAGCACTTTTTCAAAGACAATGCCCCACTGTAGGAGTTCAAAGTCGGCTTCGGAATCGCTCCCAACAGCTCACAAAGAGCGCCTTCATTTTTAAATCTCGCTCCCATCTTTATGAAAAAAGTGCTGCACTCATCAAAATTCCTTCAGAGGATGCTTTAGACTGTTTCGCTGATATATAATGAGCATTGTACAATCTATTTCAAAGGCAGGTTTCAAATGCAGTTTGAAGTGGTGCAGACAGTTTTCACGGCTCCGCTCAGGCATCAGAACCTTGCCAAATCAAATCTAGACAGAAAATAGACTCATCAAATGTTTTGCTGAGCACTTTCAATAAACTATATGTCATTTATCAGTTTTCTTGAAGACAGTTCTTTGAGCAACAGGTAAAGCTAGAGTGTAATATTCTCTTGGTTCATCCCAACAGCTACAGCAGGGTCATTACAGGAAGTCTTTCATCTACATCTCTCTGTGCAAATATGAATTCCCACTAAGGCTAAAAACTTGTTGCAGTAAAGATATCAATATTTCTGTCTGAAGAGCTGTATATAATTAGAAATATCTCAGGAGGTAAGAAGCCTTTTTTCTTTTGACAAAATCAGAGGCTCTCCCCCTTCCGCTCATTGTTGTATCGTCAGATAATACTGAGCTCCTTTATCTCCTGTTTGCAGTTACCTATATTATCACAACCAGTACAACCAGTCATCTGGAGTGGGACCGGCCTGCCGCTAAGCAGCTTCCCTGGTGGAGCTGCTTTATTCAGCTCTTTTCTCAGACGACTGTCGCTGCAGTAATCTTTGAACCAGCAGAGCAACCGAAGACAGTCAGTCAGGATGAGTTCTTAGTGTTTCCACTGCATTCTCCATTCCTGGTCCCTGATTTTAAATCCCCACTCCCATTAAAATAATGTTTTTAACATGTTCATGTGGCATTTTTCTCATAATAGAGGATTTATACAGAAAATTAAACGTCATTTCCAAGTTTATTGAAATTGTTGGACAGAAAACACCGTAGCAGTGACGTAGGTGCCACAGACGGCGGGTGAGAAGCTTTCGGCTCCGCTCCATTCTGATGCATCCACCTGCAGACAAGTAGATCCATGTACGTTTTTGTTTTCCGCGTCCGAGCTGGCGTCTTTATCAAAACTGTACTGCTGGATAGCTCCAAATATTGCTCGCCAGTTTTGATGCACCACTACTTGGGGTTATGAAGGGCTGTAAGCTAGCAAGAGAGCATGTAAACAGATGGGTGATGAAAAATGTGGGCGGGCTTACTCAGCGCCAACAGTACCGCCCACAACTCAGAGGGAAATTGAATTTGGCTAAAATTTGGCTAAAAATTTGGCTAAAAACTGACTGCATAATCATAATTCAAAGACCACTGGGAACACTTTGACAATAGATCAAAAGATGATTGGACTTTAAGGCTATGAGGAGGTGAAGAAAAGTAGAAGACGGGAGTCTAGAATGCTGATATTTGCTTAATGTTTCTAATGTCTTCAATTTTTAGACCAAACCTTGCAGGTATTTTCAACATTTCTGGCAATATCGTGCAAATATCAGATGAAATATATTGCTTTTGTTCTGTTTAAGCAGACCTTTGTCTGTAGCCCTGAGGAAAACTCAATTTATGGATGCACAAAAATATTTTATATTGTGCTTCTGCTTGATTGGAAATGATTTGCTTCAGGGGTGTTAAATTGAACATTATAGATATTAAAAATGCATGTTTTTCTTACTTCTTAATGATCAAAACTTTGTTTTTTACAAAACGCGGTGAAAAACCAGTTTGATGGATTATCGTAACATTGAAAACACACTTTTTGGCAGATTTTCTGTTTTCCTAAAACACATCTTATTTATAAGCATTGTAGTCATGGTGGTTACCGTAGTTTTATTTCTTTTAAACAGTGCTCCCTTACCACAATGCAGTTCATCTTTTGCAGTTTCATGGATTTTTGTCTTGGGTATTTAGATGGCTTTTTTCCGGCATGTTGTGTTCTGCGTCCTGATTGGTTGTAAACCTTGTCAATCAGTCTCCTTGCACATCTCCTGCACAGAATGCAATCAGATTCAGAATTAATTTTTTATGAAGGTCTGAACTTTGAAAGTTTAACCAAGAGAGAGAAAAGTGTGACAATGTTCAGATCTGTCTGAGCGGTGAACGTGTCTAGTGAGGAGTTTTCCAGCCTTAAAACATCTAGAATAACTGCAAATAATCAAAGCAGACTACTTTGTGGATTTTGTCCTTTACAGGTTATTTTTAGATAGTAACCCCTGGGATTAACAAGGACCACTGTCTGTCATTTTAGCCAAAGTTTGGATGCCACTCACTCAAAAACTTTTACAAGAGTTCAGCTTGAAATGTATCAAGGACACACGATTCGAGGAAACTCAAAAGTCACTTTCAAGCGAGATGGCCTTGATGCTGACTTTCACTGCACCCCAGAGAGGATGGGCTTTTTCTCTCTGCAGTCCCACATGAGCAGAAGCTGGCATGAGAAGATCTCTGGTGCAGCTGTCCATTGCTGTCATGAATGTGAGGACTGTGCTAGTTCAGAATGCAGAAGATTCATTTCAACTGTCCCGTGAGAGAAGAGAGAAGATGGGCCATGTCTGACCTCATGTGAAAGCCTGAACCAATGGGACGAAGGCGCCTGCAGGAGCTGAGTGATGCGCTCATAAAGGTTTTCTGATGGCAGGCTTAACCCTAAACAACCTCTTTTGGGTCCTTTCCCTGCATGAAGACAAAATTATGTTTGATCTGAACTGACAAAATCAAACGCATAGATTATTTTTTCTAAGATTATTATTATTATTAGCCTTCAGGCCACACCAGCTCTCCAGCTACCAGGCTACACCAGCCTCCAGCCTTCAGGCCACACCAGCTCTCGAGCCTTCAGGCCACACCAGCTCTCCAACCACCAGGCTACACCAGCTCTCCAGCTACCAGGCTACACCAGCCTCCAGCCTTCAGGCCACACCAGCCTTCAGGCCACACCAGCTCTCCAGCCACCAGGCTACACCAGCTCTCCAGCTACCAGGCTACACCAGCCTCCAGCCTTCAGGCCACACCAGCTCTCGAGCCTTCAGGCCACACCAGCTCTCCAACCACCAGGCTACACCAGCTCTCCAGCTACCAGGCTACACCAGCATCCAGACTTCAGGCCTCTCCAGCCTTCAGGCCACACCAGCTCTGCAGCTACTACCAGGCCTAAGCAGCTCTCCAGTAACAACTGGACTAGGCTATTTTTCCTCCTGGTCCTGACTGCTTCTTCATCTCCCTGTCTCTTGTTTCTGGAGGTATTTACTTAAAATGTTTTCCTTGTGTTATACGTTATGGATTCTATGTCTCCTTGGACCCACAGATATTTCATTGAATCTTGCCTCTGAGAGTATAATTTCTCCAACTGTTTTACAATATTCTTCAACTAAAGTCTATGAAGAAGAAAAACATCAGATCTGTCCAATTCCATATCTCATCCCCAAAGCAACAATTCAATGTGTTGCACATCAGAATGGGTCAAATTTTATCTCTAACGGAACAAATACTAATATAAACAAACGCATTCATAGATTAAAATGTATTATATCATTGCTGCTTTTGCTCTCTGGTAATGTGCAACTTAATCCGGGGCCTTTTCAAGACATTACACCTGAACACTTTAAATGTAGAACTGGACTTGGATTTCTGCACTTCAATGTAAGAAGTTTGTTGCCAAAACTGGACTTGATCAAGTTATGGGTTCTTACAACTAATCCTGATATAATTGTTCTCTCAGAGACCTGGTTAAAAAAGTCTATTACTGACAATGATATTGCTATTCAAGGCTATAATGTGTATAGAGCCGATAGAGCTGCTAAGGGTGGTGGAGTAGCTATCTATGTCAGCTCTAAATTTAGTTGTTCAGTAACTGTATCAATCACTAAACCTAAGCAATTTGAGCTATTAGCTATCCGAGTGAATCTGACAGAAGTTTTATATTTTACTTTAGTTGGTTGTTACAGACCACCTTTATCCAAACCAGAAACTCTGTCCTCTCTCTCTAAAGTGCTCAACAGCCTCTGTGATTCAGAAATATTAATAATGGGGGATTTCAACTGGAATTGGCTTTCTCCTGTTTTGGATCACTTTAAGGAACTGTGTGATTCACTAAGCTTGACACAACTCATTAATAATGTCACCCGATTAAACTTAGTTGATTCAAATAAATCCACTCTGTTGGATATTGCACTAACGAATAAACCCCATAAATTTAGTACCTCTGCTGTATTCTGCAATGATGTTAGTGATCATTGCACAATTGCAGTAATAAGGGATGACAAAATGGTAAAATCTAAACCCTGTTTTATTTTTAAAAGACATTTTAAAAATTTGAGCCTCAAGCTTTCTTTCATGATCTTTACAACTGTGATATTCATCGCATTAAGTTAATTCAAGATGTAGAATGCGCCTGGGAATATTTTCACAACACTTTTTTAAAAATCTGTAACAAACATGCCCCTGTCAAAAAATGTAGGATTTCTGGGCGAAATAATCCATGGATCACAAAAGAACTTTTACACATGCTCAGAGAAAGAAATGCTGCCTGGACCAAAGCAAGATTTACTAATTCAAATTCTGACTGGATCACCTTCAGAGCCCTGAGAAACAAATGCACCTCTTTGACTCGGAAAACTAAATCTGACTTCTACATAAATTCTATTTCAACAAATCTTAAAAATCCCACTAAATTCTGGAAACAAATCAAAATGCTAACTGGACAAAATGTGAAATCAACTACACCTGCAAACCTTGTAGTGAACTCTGTTGCCATACAACAGAAAGAGGAAATTGCAAAACAATTTAACAAACATTTTACTTCAGTGGGCTTAGCTCCTCTTTTATCTTCACCAGTGTCTGGTCATTCAGATCCTCTACCCGCTTCCTCTATTACAGCATCTTCTGCATCTTCTCATGCAATCAAATTTGTCATCCAACCAATTTCCAATTCAGAGTTGTTAAAGTCTCTGAAAGCCATTGACCCAAAAAAATCTCCTGGTCCAGATGATCTAGACCCCTACTTCTTAAGACTTGCAGCTGATTTTATTGTTGAACCCATCGCCCATATTTTTAATCTAAGTATTCAGTCAAACATAATTCCCAAAGTCTGGAAGGCAGCTCATGTTCTCCCTCTCTTGAAAGGTGGAGATCAATCCGAGCTAAACAACTACAGACCCATCTCCAAACTATCAGTTCTTGCAAAAATTCTAGAATCCCATGTAAACTCTCAACTAAAACTCTTTTTAGCATCTAACTCGGTTCTATGTGAAACTCAGTCAGGTTTCAGATCAGGCCACAGTACTGTAACAGCTGCTGTATCTGTAACAAATGACATCATCAATTCCCTAGACAAGAAATTGCACTGTGCAGCCCTATTTGTGGACTTATCTAAAGCCTTTGATTCTGTAAACCATCAGCTTCTACTACAAAAGCTAAGTCTTATTGGTATAGGTGATTCTGCTATTGGGTGGTTTAGAAACTATCTCTCACAGAGAACCCAGTGTGTGATTGTTGAAGATCTAAAATCAGACTTCATGAACATCAATAGTGGAGTCCCACAGGGATCCATCTTAGCTCCTATCCTGTTCACCATCTTTATAAATGACCTGGGTAGTCATTTGCCAAATGTTAAATTCCATCTCTATGCAGATGATACCATCATTTACACAGTTGCTTCTTCAGTCCATCTTGCTGTAGACGAGCTTCAGGAAGCCTTCAATAAACTTCAGTATTTTCTTCATCAATTACAGCTGACCCTAAATGCTAAAAAGACACAATTCATGATATTTTCCAGGTCTCGTTCACATGATGTACTGAAGGCTGATATTCATACTTTGGAAGGGGTGGAAATTGAAAAAGTGTCCTCATATAAATATCTGGGTGTGTGGATTGATGACAAACTATCTTTTACCTCTCACACTGACCACTTGCTAAAAAAGCTAAAAGCACTTCTGGGTTTTTACTACAGAAATAAATCTTGTCTAAGCCCAGGTGTGAGGAAAAGACTTGTTCAGAGCACTTTCCTCCCAATTTTGGATTATGGGGACATTCTGTATATGAATGCTGCCTCGTCAACTCTCCGTAGTCTGGACACAGTTTACCACAGTACCCTACGTTTTATCACAAACTCTGCATACAGAACCCACCATTGTGAACTGTACTCTCTGCTCTCTTGGTCTTCACTCAACGTCAGGCGACAGAAACACTGGCTAATATTCACCTATAAGGCCATTCTCGGCAAACTACCTCAATATCTGTGCCGTCTTCTTTCTCCTGTTAACAACATATATAACTCTCGTTCCTCACTCAAATTGCTTCTTTATGTCCCTAGATTCCTCAGTGAATTAGGAAAAACAGCCTTTTCCATTGCTGCTCCGCTTTCCTGGAATAATATTCAAAACTCTCTGCATTTAAGTGACCTTATTCCCTTGAATTGTTTTAAAGCAAAACTTTCTGAGCTTTTAAAAGAAACATGCACATGTCACCCTTGACCTTTCTGTACCACTTTTAATTAACCTATTAGTCATTGTCCTACTGTTCATCTCAATTTGAATTGCATTTTATTGTATTTTGTAATGTATTTTTATATTTCAGTTGTTTTAACTGTATTTTATTTTGTATTGATGCCTTTTGGCCCAGGTCTTCCTTGAAAAAGAGATGCAGTCTCAATGGAACTTCCTGGTAAAATAAAATAAAATAAAATAAAAATAATTATGTTTATACAAAACTTAAAAAACACTTTTTTAAGAAAAATATTTGTTTTGCTTATGACATGTTCTTTATAAGGGTCCCCTACTTTTGTTACCAATTTGATAAATCTTTATTGTTCCAACACCAAAACACAATTGGGTTTTTACATTGAAATATTGGATCTCCATGGCAACACACCACACTAAGTCCTATATGCAGCCAGATCAAAAACCCATTTTTTTATTTTAATAATTGTTTTAATACAGGGGTCACCACAATGATTCAATTGCCTCAAAAATCTCCTCAGCATCATCCTTGCTCACTCCATGCACCCCCAAGTCTTCCTCATGAACCTCTTCTTTGGTCTTCCTCTTTCCTGTTATGTCCAGCCTCAGGCAGCAAGTGAAGTTTGAAACCAGCGCTCCAAAAGATGACTTCTGTCAGATTTAGGAATTGTCCTGCCATTAAGGCTATAATGCTTATCGACATATATGACAAAGCATTCCTCATCCTCCCTCTTGGGGATGTTTGAAAATCTGGAAAACAGCATCCAAAGGTGTCAAAGGACCAGGCACGTCCGTGCTGGAGTACCTCCAGAATGGAGACACAAACTGCTGCTGCCGTCCGGTAAATACTTCTAAAAAAGATTAACATTGTGAAACTCTGCCATGAAATAACTCTTCACATCGGAGAATATTTCCCTTACAGCTGTAAGAGCCGTTCTGAATGTAGCGTACTCCCATTAGGCCCTCTGAGCCTTTTACTCAGAGTGCCTCTCTCTGGCTGCTCAGCCATAAAGCTCTGATTGATGGGTATCCACAGAAATGGGCGCCATTCTTCAGGACCTTCCATTTTTGCAGAGAAATTCAGACGGCTATTAGAAGCTTTTTAAATTGCACAACTATCAAAGCCGTTGGCCCCTAGGGGACCCTGGAAGCTGTGGAAATGGTTTTAGAGTGTTACCTTTATGTCCACCTCAGGTCTGCACAGCAAGCTTTGGTCTTCCTGGTTGGGCTTTGGTGAGTCACACTTTAAAGTAAGCCTCATTTTTGCCACAAGTGGACTGGAGTTATTGGAGGGGTCGCCGAAGCAAAGAAGATGCACTTGACTGGAAATTGTGAGGCAGCGATTCAGCATCTGAATACTTTTATGAATGACAGACTTCTACCTTTTAAAAGTTTCAGGGGAAAATCTGTGGTTTTACGGACTTTTATTATTGATGTTTAGACGAAAGTGGCTTAATGATGGTCAGAATCACTTTATTTTTTTTAATATGATCTAGCTGTCCCTGTGATTGGTTGGGATTTTATTTTTATGTAGATAGGGTTTTAGTGGAGTATCGGTACACATCAGGGTTCAGGGTGCTTTTAGCTGTTTTTGAGTCGATTAGTTTTTGTCCTGATGAGTTTCTAACAGGTCAGAGCTCAGGAGGGCAGGAGTTGTCTTTAATGATGGCTTTGGCAGTTGGAGGTGCAGACGTCCATCAGGGAGGATCTTCTGCACCTCTCTGCAGCTTGTCTGCAGCAGTGCAGCATCAAACCAATTGTTCTTCAATTCAATGTTATTTAGACCAATATTACAACAATAATCCTCTCAATGGGCTGTATGCCAGTGATTGTGTAATAAACATGCATCATTAAGAACATAAAGTCATGGAATTCAATGGCTGATTTCTAAACTAAACAGACTAACCTAAACTGGGCATCCCTGCCTTAGGAGGGTAAGGAAAAACTCCTTAAAAAGCACACCTCACCAAACAGAGGCATGGAGAACCAAATGATAAATAAATTATCAAGAATAGAGGAGAGAGGAGAAACAGATGAGAGTAGAGGATAGAACCTCAGTGCACCATACGTTTCTCAGCTTCTAACTTCTATCAGCCTACTAGCAACTAATTGTTATTGTCATTAAGGATCTAAGTTGGATGCTCTACCTCCAACTGTACTTTGAATAATTCTAGGAACCACAAGCAGTCCTGTATTTAGTGAGTGAAGTGTTCTGATTGGATGGTAAGGGACTATGAGGTCTTTGATATAGGACGGGGCCATTCCATATAAGGCCTTATAGATTAGCAGGAGGATCTTGAACTTGATTCTGGAATCAACTGGGATCCAGTGAAGTGAAACCAACACAGGAGTGATGTGATCTCTTCTGCTAGTTCCTGCTAACAATCTAGCTGCTGCGTTCTGAACAAGCTGGAGACTTCTTAAGGAACTCTAAGGAAACGCTGCTAACAAGGAGTTACAGTAATCCAGCCTCCACGTAACAAATGCATGGATGAGTTTTTCAGCATCACTCTTGGCAGAAAACAATTTGAACAAATCTGTTTATTGGTTTTAGAAAATCCATGATTCTGTACATGCAAGAAGAAAAAGGTAAAATATAAGCAACAGATGCATAAAAAAAAAGATTTGCAAAGTATTCGACTGCTCCCCCTTTGGATGTCATCTTTAGATCCACGAAAAGTAGCAATAGTGTGTTTGCGTTAACCCAAATCTACCTGCTGTGGTTTTACCAATGTAACTTACAACTGCATATATAACAGAAATTTAAATGAGGTTTATGAAAAAGTTATTGAAAAATGAAGATTGAAATCTTCCAAGCATCTCCGATCCCTCACAATGACCTGCATCCACGAGTTCCGCTCATCTAATTTCTTCTCAGGCTTGGCGTATAACTGGGGCTCATTATTTTCCCCGTTGGCGCTCTCCGTCCAGGTAAAGCACTACAAAACAAACCAAACTAAAAACCAGGAGCTGCATCCCGGGAGAGCTGATGCCGTGTTGATATAGATCTGTGTCATGCCGGGTGTTGGGGGGGATTACGAAGCATCGCGCTTGCACTAATGACCCAATTATGAAGCAGAAGCACAAGAGGATTCCCACCATCCTTTAAAAGTGTTCATTTTCTGAAGTAATGGGGATATTTAATTCCAATTCACATTGGTGGTTCCATGTTTAATTTCATAGTTTACTGAAAGACTGCAGGCCTGGGATTTCAAAAGCCTCCAAACTTCATTGAGCTGTAAAATTTGCTGCTCTTCAGGAAAATGAAGTCACGCTAAACTGCTGCAGTGAGTGAGACTAAAGCTTAACACTAAAGGAATAATCAGTCATTTCAAAAGACTGTAATTAGTTTTTAAGTTGATAACCACCTGAAGATTCAAGCTCTCCTCGATCCTTCCTGTCTCTCTGATGCTACCTTCACATCAGGCATGTGACGCGCGGCCAAAAAGGCATGTTTAGCTTTCAGCACGTGGTATTCACACATGACTGTCGCTGTCCAACCCTAGCACACGTCCACCACCTATAGTTGGAAGAGGCTCGATGCAAACTGTGCTATCATGCTCCAGGTCATTTTATAGCTCTATTCTGGTACATGAAAGACCTGGTGTCATAGAATTCCAGCTGAACACAAAAGGGATTTGTCCTCCATGATCAGTTTTTAAAACGTTGGCCCTTCCATGAATTAGAAAGGAGACCACCCATACGTAAACCGAGTCTCTGATTGGTCAAAGTTCACCTGGTTTAACAATAAATGCATGCAGAGCCTGAAAACACACTTAAAAACTTGCACAGCAACGCATGAACGCACGATTTTGGAAGACAGAAGTCAAAAACATACATTTGCACAGGTTTACACAGATTTTATTGAAGTTGATCTCTTCCAATGAAAAGGCCAGTGTGAATGTAGCCGGACACACTCAAATCTCTGAAAGACGAACAGGAAATCAGAAACTCGGGCTTCCACTAAAGGGAATCATCTCATGGACAGCAGTCATTAAAGGGACAACGCTTCCACGCTGACTGCATCACAGCATGGAGGGGACATGCATCCAGACAGGAGTTCCCCCTGCGCCATCAAACTTGCATCAAGGACAGAGTGAGAGCGAAAAAATGTCTGTACCTGCTGACAAAGGGGAAAAGATGATCACTCTAATGCCCAGCACTAAATCTTTCACACTTGTCAAGTCCACTTTGTTCCCGCAGCCTGAGCTGACCCCTCTCTCTCAGTCTGCAGGGACTTGGCCTTGGTCGTTTGGGGGGGGGCTTAGGTGGAAGAGACACCAGCTAAATTTATAACAAGCATTGTGGCTTCATGTCTCCAAATCATCCAAACATGCTCAGGTTCCGTCTTTCTGTCAGGACGACGTGTTGCATGTTTTGAAGTTTTGTTCTTCTATCAAGCTGCAGAGCTAAAGATGTATTGCGGCACAGAAGATTCTGACAAGTGTGACCTTGTAGCAGCAGCACAGAAACACGTTTGGGTATATTAACTCCCATTTTGTGAAATGATGTCAAAACAACTATTATACACATGGATGGCATTGTGATTGTCACAAGGTTAGATAGCTCATACAAATGAAAAATAAAGTCTGTGAAGCATGCGAGATGCCGCTTCCAGACGCTATGAGTAGGCCAGACAATTTTAACTCAGATCTCTGCCAGGGAGGGGCAGCAGATGGGGAAGGGGTGTAAGATTGAATTCTTCATCGCTATCAAAGCATAAACTTTGAAATGAAAAAGCATTTATCTATTGGCGCTCCATGGATTTTGCCTCTGAATCCTTCAATGTCGACCAATAAAGTCCTGGGAAAGATTTGCAGTGAGCTGTTTCAATGCAACCACAAGGGGGCTCAGAGCAGTGCAGAGTCAACATTCAATCAGCTGAAAAGCAAACAGAACTTTCCTCTTGGATCATTTGTGGCCCAACTACCTATGATCGGCACCAGTGCTGTTGAGCCAGTGCTGTTGGTGAAAACTGGACTGTTGTTGGTAGAAGAGGAGGAGGAAGGTGTGTTTGTGAGAGGAAAGCAAAAAGGAAAGGCTGGAGTGTAGGAACCGATTCTATTCTTTAAAATGTCTTTGCTAATCCAGCTGTTCCCTGTTTTTGGTGGTAATGGCGTATACTAGTATGGTGCTTTTCTACGATCTTAGAAGGGGCAAAGAGGGGGGAAGAAACGAGAAGAAGCCCCTCCTTCCTTGTCTAGTGTGAATATCATGAAGGAACATACGTGTTCAGGAACACACGTTTACTGCATTCTTGAACACACGTCACAAACCTGGTGTGAATATGGCTTCAGACTTCTTAGAATTTTGATAGGAGCACGTTATCAAGGTGTTTCTTGTTTTCCGTCCTCTTCTTCCCTTTAATTTGTGACAGTGTAGGTAATTAATGCTCACAACATGTAAAAGTTTAAAGTCACCAGGCAGAAGTCTGAGTCATGACTTGACTTTCTTTCTGAGAGTCCGCTCAGCTTTTCATCACGTTTAGAGATCTTGCATTAAAACAACACAGATGAAATCAGTACGGATCCTAAATGTAAAATATGTTTTACTGTCTTTTCTATCGTTCCATTTTTTCTGTTGACATGTTTCTTAACGTTTCCTGACATGTCCTCTGTATCTGTGAGAAGAACAAAGGTGAGTCTCTATGGAAACTTGAATCAGCACTTTAAAGGGATGTGAGGTGAATGCGACTGCGGGCACCGCTGCAGCTTCCACAGAGAGGCTGATCCGTCTTTTTGCTGCGACCACATCGCAGCTCAGCGAGTGATAAGCAGTGTGGAGAAGAGTGAGAGGGTTTATCTCCAGCTCTGCTGAGTGGGGGCTGATAAAGGGCTAACCCAGATGACTCGCTTTGACAGGGAATCATAAGAAGTGTTTTAACAGCATTATGCAAAACAGGGAGTTGTATTTTAGTGGTGAATTGACAGTGATGACCCACTAAAGGCATTTTGAAGATTTGTGGAACAGTTTAAAGGAGGCGAGATGACCAAAGGTTTAGGGAACTCTGGAGCTGGATCCCTGGAAAAAGTCCTGGAACCATCCCCATCATCCTCCTCCCAACAAAGCTGTTTGTTAAGAGTAAAAAATGTCACTAATTGGACCTCTTCACGTTGGACAATCTTTAATCTTCTTGTTCTTGTCGGTAGAGAACAGAAGGAGAGTGTTCTTTTACTTTAAGCCTCAGTTCTGCTTCAATGTTTTTTTGTTCCAACAAACTTATCTTCTAACAAACAAACCCGACTAATTCTTCTAACTTACCCTCCTTTCAAACGCTGAGAATCAAGGCTGGTAAAGTTTTAGCTGAAGGTTTACCGAGTCAAACACATCACTTCTGTGCTCAAAAATACATTTCAAGATTTGTCGGGCCTTGAGCCAGGAGCCCTCTTGCTGTGAGGCGCCACTGTGCAGCATTTTTCACAAAAATGAGCGACCTTGGGCGCCTTTCAGGGAGACTACTCTAGCAGTGTTTTACTCGGTTACTCCCCAGGGCGGTTCAGTTAATCGACTCACCTGTTCAGCGTCCTATTTAAGTCCAGGTGTGCAGTTGTTCATTCTCTTCCTTTACTGCAAGCGCTGCGTTCGTCCCCCCACCCTCCTTCCACCTTTGAGCTCTGTTAGGGGTAGTTGTTACCCAAAAGTTTAATGGAAATCTTATCTCGTGGAATTGTAGGGAGCCTTATGCCAAACGAACAAATCTGTAAATAAATATTTTTACTGCTTTTTGTGCTGTTTTCAATGTATTTATGGTCACTTTGATCATTTCTGTATTTTGTGATGCCAATAATTAACCTTTAAGTTTCATTTTCATTCAGCAATATAGCTTTTAACCTGCATTTTTTGGGGGAAAAGCAACTCCTTGTAGTCTTTAATGTATTTAATTTTTACGTTGGTAAAACTTTCGTCAAAACTTCCTTTAAGGGATAGATATGGGTTTTCTGTGGTTGAAAAATGGGCAGACCAGTACGAAATGTTTCAGTCGTAGAGCGCTCTGTGAATCTGAAGAGAGAAAATGTTCATGCACATCTTTTTGCACATTCTGTGCTCCCCTGAAGATGCAGCCGCTCCTCTCCATGACCCTCCATAAAACCGGACAAACCAAAACCCCCCAGCATCTGTACGGATGTATTTGAGTTACATTAGCTGTTAAAGCAAATCAAATCTCCAAACACGTATACATATATATATGTTTTGGTCCTCTGTGAGCGGTAATCAGAGTAGACTCTAAGCTGCTCCACTATGTGAGATCAGCCACAGGAGCCACCTGAGCCTCACCTTAATCTCTTCATCCTCAAAACCTTTTTCAACAACATTTGGACCTGTCACCATGGTAACCATTAATCATCCACTTATGGTCCCACTTTGCTGCTATCTGGTCTACAACACAGTTGTCCTGAACTGTCATCATTGATCCTTTGTTTTGTCTTTTCTTCGGAGACATAAAGTACAGGCAGATAAAGACTCCTGGCCTCTGATGTAGATGTTGTTTTATCTTCATGTTCCAGCTGAAGAGGAAAAATCACAGAAAAAAGCTGCAACAGCAGGGCCCCCCCCAGGGCTCCGCGTCAGCATCAACTCCAGGGAATTAATGCAAAGTAAATCCTAAAAATAATCAGAACTTGCAGCAGCTCTTCGTAGACGCATGAGTGGAACTTGTTTCAATAAAGTGGAGCAGTTCATGCATGAAAAAACCCCAATCGATCGTCTTCTCGAACGGTTGCTTCTGGTTTCTTGTTTTTTAACTTTGCTAAAGCTTTGAGAGAAAGCAGTTAACAGGATTTAACTGTGCTGGTGCCGCGAACATCCACACACCAGAGGTCATCATAATTCACTCACAAAGTCAATACCGCTGTGTGTCAAAACAAGCAGCATCTCCAATCGCAGCGGCCTCTCCTGCAGAGGTGCTCCGGCTGGAAAGAGGGTCATATTTCTACCTCTGTGGTCAGACTCCAGATGGCTGTTGTATTACTCCATGAGGTCAAATGTCCATCAATCTGGATGATGAAAGTATTCACAGGTTTAATGTTGCCATTCCACACATTTCTGGGCATCTCACAGCACAGTTCGTGTCAGCAGATCTGCTTCAGCACGTCTTTTGTTTCCTGAGCCGGCTGAGATGAAGAACCATGAGAACAGTCTAGATTTGGTCTTTCAAACCTTAAGAAGCAGATTCCTGTGCCTCAGAGAACAGAGGAGGAACCAGTCTAACACCGGGAACATGGTTTCTGTGGTTTTTAGATGGCCTCAGACATTATTTTGGGGATTTTTTTGGCCTAAAAATGTGTTCACAAAATGATCAAGTGTAAATGAAATGTGTCCAAACAGACAAGTAAACAAGAACGAACCAAAAATCCATTTGCATTTTAGTTTCCTATTGTTCAGCCCACAAAGGGAACATTCTTAGAACCTTCTAGCACACTGGATGGCCACAAGTCTTTGCTAGATTCAGTCTGTCCACACATTGGACAGGAATGATGGACTGATCTGTTTCTGCTGCATCACATGTATGTTGTCCGCTGATGCACTTGGTTGTTTTTATGTTATAGTAAAAATCAACCGACTGTACCTCAATCAACATAATATTTTTTAGTATTGATGTAATCAATTTCTGATTTTGAAACAATAAACCGATTTGATGAGCAAACTTGTCTCTGACGGATTGATCTGGTTAGATCAAAAGTCGATTCATTAGCTAATTATAACATCCCTAATCCTTTGAGATAAGATTGGCTGGGTTTGCTGATTTTATGCCAATTCCAGCATGAAGAACCTGACCTACACAGACAAAAGTTTCAGGCAGGAGACTTTATTTGCACAGCTGGCTACTGATTTCTTAAACCTTTAAGCTTTCATTCATATTTTCTTGGAAGATCTATGAAGTTTTGGGGAAAGAGCTGAACAACTCTGAATAGATATGACAGCAAACTGGTTCCCTTGAACCTTTTTGTACAGAACGTCATGCAGTGAAACCTGTGATTAACCTAAAGAAAGCTCATTTCCTTTAAATCTCTGCACCGCAGTGGCTGCGCATTAGGCTTTATTCAGACAATGATCTTAAAGAGAACATTCCTTTTGCTACAACAAATGTAAACACAATATCTGGAACAATTTGAAACATAATACACATCATTATTTATATTTTTACTCTATCCTGAAAGACTATAGTCCCCCCCCCAAAAAAATAACACAAAATTCCAAGAAGTGGGTATAAAATTCTCTCTGACATTCTGAGAAATACATAAACGATTAGCCCTCGTGTGAGAGGTCAGGCACAAAAGTGACAAAATACTGACAATGCAGCATCATGCCAGTCCATGAAAAGAACATTTCAGGTGAACGAGGTTTTAATTTAACTTGTTTTTTAAAAGAAATGCATGTATGTAATCACATGTTGTCAGTATTGTCTCGTTTCCTTCATCTGATCTTCTGTTATTTAAGATTCGTTCAGTCATTTTGCTCATAGCGAACCCAGCATTCAGTGTTCCAGGTGAGTATGTGCATTTAGCAGCAGTGTTGCAGTAGGTGCATGCAGAGTCTGCATGCATGCATTGTGTCTTTGGGTGGTGTGGAGGGTGGGGTTGGCCTTTGGGTCTTACTGCAGTGTGGAGTTTGTGAGAGCAGGTATGCATGAGGAGGACAGTCCATTTAACAGCCTCACAGCTTGTGGAAAGAAGCTTTTTAACATCCTGCTAGATCAAAGGGGAAAAACAATCATCCTTTTACCGTAGCAGAAGGGTGTTGGGATGAATGAAATGATATTATGGGATGAGATCATCATAGCAACGGTTTATCATTCGAGTCCCTGAACTTCTGCTCAGATTTCTCTTTCCCATAGTTGGAGTGGCTCGCTGTCAAATCTTTTTGTTGGCATTTTATTTTTATGTCACGGTCCTGACAAAAGGACAGCCGACATGACAGACGAATCAGGTTACAGATTCCAATGCAAACGCTCGTCTTTGTGCCCAAAGTCAGTAATATCCACTAAAAACTGCATAAACTGTTCTCCAGTTATCACTCTTTGCTGTCTAGTGAAGAAATCGAGCACACTCAACCATCTCCCATGTGAACACAAACTGAATTGTGAACCTTGAACAGACCATAATACTCACAACAGCCACCTGTGACAGCCGTTGAGCTCTGGAGCTCGGAAAAGTGGGTGTTTCTTTACTTCTAAAGACTTCAAAAATTGATTTTTTTCTCAGTGAGTGAAAAACTAAAATCATTTTTTCCTAGAATCCCACTGGAATTCTAGAAAATAAGTCAAGGAGGACATGAGAGTGGTTGATGTGAGTTCGGAGGATGCAGAGGAGGATTAGATGAAGGCAGATGATTGAGGCGACTCCTAAAGAGAGAAACCAAAAGACAAAGATGAAGAGTAAATAAAACATTTTAGGTTCAAATAAAGCATATCGAGGAAAAAACATGTTAGGTGAAGCAACACTTCTGTTCAAACTCACTGCTGCGTGATCTGTAACCTGATTGGTCAACTGGGGCCGTCGTCCTAATGGCTTCTGAATTTTGTCATCGTTCTCTCACACCAAAACCAAGAGGAAGCTCAGGATCTCTGGTGAGGACCAGACCACGGAAGAGCCCAAAACCAGCAGATGTGAATGGGAGCAGGGACAGTTGGAACGGGGGAAAATGTCATTTTGAGAGCAAACACAACAGTATCTGAACATTAGGGTGTCAAAGTGTCAGAGACAAAGATCTCATCTCATGTTTCACTGCTCAGCAGCTCCATGATTAGTTTTATTATCATCTGTGTTCAAGTCACAGACCGACTTCGGCTCGCCGCTGTCTTTAAGTCAATTTCCAGCTCAGTGCCAGCAGACTGGAGAGAACTCTGGTAGATGTCATCATTTTTATTTCCCCCACCTTTCCTGCACTGTTATTATTTAGTTCTTTTCTTCTTGCCTGGGGGGACAACTGTGCAACTGGGCTCAATCTGCAGCAGCTGATGCCATTGCTGAACCCCAGAGTTAATAAATAACAAGCAGGAATAATGTGAAATTGTAATGGAATACGAAATGGTGACGATAACGCGCCGCAGAACTCCACTTTGAAAAACGCCTGCATGGTTTGCAGCTACATTGTGACTTCCTTCAGTCCTGCTTTTTAGAGATTTGGCTCCACTTGATTGCTTTTTTTTTGGCCTGCAATTTAGAGACGGTATAGGTCTCAGCATGCAGAGGAAGCTGCACGTTTCATGCGCCAACCGAATCTCTTCATTTTGATATTTACTATATTTAAAATAGGACTATAATATTGTACGTGTATAATGTTACAGCTTTTAGTAGAACCAAACTTTGTTCCTTAAACTCATTTTTCTGTCAAAATGTTCATGTCTGTCTGAGAAAACTGAACACTCTGGTGTTGTTTTGGAGTGAATAACCTCTTTCACGCAATATCAGTCATGTCCCGGTAGCCAATGAGCTCAAAGCTCCGCCCCCATGTAAGATTAGGGTCAGCAGCAAAAGCAAAAAGTCTGCATTGAAACTGTAGAGTCAGGACAGGAAGCCACGAAAACGGAAGTTGAAAATACAAACAGCAGCTGTCGCAAAAAATAACTTTAATAATAATAATACTACTACTACTACTACTAATAATAATAATAATGGATTGGATTTTTCTGCCCTCCAAAATGCCCACAGTGTCCATCATTCATTCACTCCTCATTCATACTTGGTGATTGTTTATTTACTTTAGGTTTATATATTTTTTAAAATGTACATTTCTGTTTTTTTTTTCAACATTTCTTTCATGTTTAAAAAATACATTTTTTAAATTTACAGTTTTTTTTTTTTTTTTTTGTATTATTTAATAATTCCTTCAGGTTTGCAATGGTTCCTTGCCAGTTTCAAACTGATTTCAACTGAAGCTGATCCTGGTTTGAACCCAAGAATCGACAGAAGCAAGACTTCTGCTCGCTCATCGTAGGCCCCGCCCTCCACGCTGCCTCTCAAACAGCTGTAGTTACTCTTCTTTTCCACAGCAGGAAACATCTCAGCTCCTGTCCAGACTTTCCCGGTTGACGGAGGCTCCTTTGTAGGAGAATAAAGACGAACATTTGGAGAACAAGCGGGCAAAGAAAAGTCAGCTTGTTTCCTTCACGTGGCAACAATAACCATCTCTCAGATGGCTCACTGGGGTTCACTTGGTTTCTTATTTGAAAATGCAGCACCTTATCATGGAGATGTGAGTAACTGTGATAAATGTGCTGTTTCCAGCTGCATCGAGCAGATAAGCCCCCAAATTATTCTCTCTCTACATGCCTGCTCTAATTAAAAAGACTCAGGTTTCTGCTTTTGATCAAGATGATGCAAGTGCTGCATAACATTTGGAGAGGATGTTTTCCACCCTTCCCGGATATTAAATCAAAAACAGGAATATCTTGAACTTTTTTTGGACCACCTGCTGCTTTCGGTCTCGGTGCCTGCCTGCACATGGAAGCGGGCTCCATCAGCATTCACGCCGCCTCTTCCCGCCCTGTCGCTTCTCACAAAGCAACCCTCAGGGCATTAGTGGTGAACCTCTCCCCACATGGGACCTGTTGGTCCCTCTGACACCTGTCTCCCCCAGGTTGACCTCAGTCACGCTATGGATCACGCTACAATGCCTCCAAGTCTGCATCTGTCCACACGGGCAGACATTGACAGGCAGCCACTGTGAGCCAACATGCAGCAGGATCCCAAAACAAAGGAAGCCTCTGAGTTAAAACTGGAAAAAGAGTAAAGGAAAGATCATATGTATTCGGCCAAGTCTGGTCAGTTTTGTGCTCCACTGGAGTATTGATTTTTTAGGACCTTTCGCAGAGAGATATGCTTCATGGAATTAAAAAAGTTTTCCAGAATTAACTTGAGAAAAGGCCATGGTCGTAACCACGGCAAAAAGTCACATTTAAAACAACAGGCAGGACATTTCTGCCAGCAGGAATCAATACGTATCAAGTGTACAATACTGCGTGTGTGTGATACTGAAAATGTTCTTTATTATTTATGTTTTAAAAGGACAAGTTGTTGTTTCAGCCTGAAAGGTTTGAAAAACCAGTTCAGTGGTGAATTTTTATGGGTTTTTCAATAGTTGATAAAGTAACATCCGTACAAAACAAGAGGGCAACATCTGCTGATTCACCAGGATCTGCTGAACACAACACTGTAACTCTGAGTTAAAACCATCATCAGCAGAAAAAAGGAAGAGAAGACGACGTCACATTCTGGAGTCACTCAACAAACGGATGTTTTTAGTGGCTGACAGAAATCTGCAAACATTTTACTAAAGTCTTCAAAGTTACCCGTCTACCTTAACTCCCAGTCTGTGGTTTACGTAAAGGTTAAAGCCCAACGATGTATGCATTATCACTTTTTAACGCACGCCATGGAGGTCAGCACCGTCCGACGCGTCTTTACATCCTTCACAGCAGAGCTGAAGTACATTTTAAGAGACGCTAAAGTGGTATTTGTCTGACTTCTACTTCAGTGATTACAGCACACGTGGGTTTGCTGTTTTCTTCTGTGTCAAACTGCATTTTAAACGTCGGTGCTTTGAGAGTGAGATGTATAGATTGCAGCACTAAAACGGTGATTTCGTATCCTATCAGGGCCATTAATTAACAGGAAATTAAAGTCTGTTTTGACTTCCTGCTTGACCGTCTCTCCGTCTGCTGCAAAGTCACAGGTTCCACATAATGATGTCGTCTGCAGTTTTTGCGCTGCCCATTAATCACGGCGCCCGCTCCTCTGTGCTCGCCGTCATGTGGCCCTCTGGGCTGCGAGGCGCTCCAGGACTCTGCGTGGAGGCCACAGCATCACTTGGCTTCTGATGCTGAGTCGCCTCTAAGAAATGACACTCAATTTGTTTCCCATCATGCTACCTGGGCAGTCATGTGTGATTAACATGGCCCTGCCAAGTGACCCGTGGCGGGTTTTGCCCACTCTAAGCCTTCTCGCTGCAGTCGCAACACACTCTGCTCCCAAATCCCTCAGCTTTTAGCAAACTTGTGGATTTCCTTTGAGCTGCGCTGAAATCTGAATGAATGCTGGCTTGTTTGTTCTTTAAAGTGTGAGCTGAGTCACAGAAATTCAGTTTGGAGAGCTCACAGCTGAGGCTTTGTCTGTGCTCTGCAATGCAGCCCCCACAGCCCATAGCCTCTGAAAGAATGAAAACTGAATATTTATTCTGGGGAGGACAGAGGTGACTCAAAGCAAGAATGTTACTAATTAAAATACGTTTCAATGGATGGAAGTGGTTGGTATGCAGTTGTCTGAAGGATGAACACGTTCACTGCTTTGATAACAAATTCTCTTTAATCTTTGTGGGTTTTTTGTCAAACAGAAAAGGCAATAATCCTCTAAGAAGTTGTATCAGGGCTTAAACAAAATACAGGTTTTCTAAATATGTTTAATAACCTCTGAAAGTCCCAGTCTGATCATTTTTTTAATCTATTTTTAAAGGGTTCCCGTTTTTTGGGACGTAGTTTGAACAGACAGGGGTGGTCTGAGCAACCCCAGCCCCCTTTTCCCTCCTTGTTGCTGAGAGCTCTCTGTTCTCACTGTCAGTTCATTTGTAGAAGAACAACCACCTTAAAACGCCATCAGGCTCGTCTCTGAGGGGATAAAGTCTGGACTGAAATCTGACTGAGATGCTGGAAAACCTCAAATGTAACGAAAGAACGAACAAACATGAAATAACTACTGGCTTTTTCACAGACAGCTAGATGCAGTTGTAAAATGTAGGAAGTAAAACCTTTTTGTACGCACCGTTTTCCATAATAACTTAACCTAAAAATGACTGCGATCCTCTTTAAGCAATATCTAGATACTTTACAGACTCCAAGCACCATCAGGAAAGGGCCAGAGACTTTTTTCTGGGTCTAAAGGAAGATGGACAAAGAGAGACAAGAAGAATTGCAAACGTCCACGGGTGTGTGAAACGTGGCCTCGCTGCTCTTTAGGGAGGAAAATTGAAAAGACTTGACTGCAGTTTGTGGAGGCACAGAAGGGAAGACGAGTTCTGTCTTCCACTGAGACCTTGTCTGTGAAAAGAAGATATGGAAGGGACACGCTCAGAGAGCCATGGCTGCCCCCCCCCAACACCAACACTTCCTAAAATACAACTCCTTCACTTGAAAGAAAAGCCTAATACTTAAGAGAGCTGAAAGAGGAAAAAGCATTTGATGGAGTGAACAGCGTGATGCTGAAATGTGAGTTTGGGGAAAAGAAAAAAATAGCTAAAGCCCTGATCCTTCCTCTGCTAAAATAAAAGCAACATTCAGCTTTCTGCAGGAAACATTCATCAAGAAGCTTTTAGTCGCCTGTTTCAGACTTTTTTTTTTTTTGTTGGTCTGGAGTCGACATTTTGGAGCAACATGCAAAGACTTTCAGTCTCAGAGAAAAAAAAAAGATGAAACCTGTTTTAGGATGCTGACACTGCAGTCGCGTTTCTCGAAAGGGACAGATGTGGACGACTGCCTCCAGCTTTCCTGTTCCCACCGAGTTCTGTAGACGACGTTTCTGTCAGAATTTAAAGAACTTTACGCCAACGCAGCATCTGTACGCTAGCGGAGCTTAGAGACGGACGTGGTGAGTGTTTTATGTGTTACACATGTGTTATGTGTTTTATGTGTTGCTAGAACTTCCTGTCTGAAGCTTTCACACTCATGTACTCAGGAGGCATCAACACAAGTTGTGATGATCAGTAACGTGGCTTCATCTTTGTTCCTGGGCAGATGTCCCAATCGCAGGGCAGTTCCTGTTTGCCCCAGCATTACCTAGACCCCCATGACATCAAACAACCCCAGGGGTTCAGTCTCTGGAGGCTTACCTTAGAAAAAAGGTCAGGACACGACATTGCTTTGAACCCCTGATTCCTTTTTCCTCTGACTTTCAAGCTCAGCCTTCCTCGTACCGCCTGCCGTGTGGCGTCTAAAGAGGCGGTTTTCCTTCAGTCGTCTGCTTCCATTCTTTGGATGGAGACTTGAGGATTTTCCAGGCAGGTCAGATGTCAAATTGGTTCAAAATTGCAAAGGAATTCAGCTGACGTGAACACTGTTGTTTGGTGTTTTGTTGTGGTGTTGCTGGAGGCGTGAAGCATCACAGAGACTGCAGAGAAAACTACACGATGAAGAAGAAGAGGAAGATAATCCTGTGGATTACTGTAGTCCTAATGCAATCCAGGACTAGATCAACCCTACATGGGTCATTGGTCTGAGGGTTTATGATCTCCAACTGATCCAGAATCCAATTTCTCATCAATTTTCTTCAGACAGCTGAGGTCGTGTTTGCATCATCTTTGTCTTCACTGCGACAAACCCGTACAAAGTCTTCGTCACCAAAGATGCTGCACCAACCTGTTGGGTTGATTCCACCCTACATCCTTCATCAAAGTAATCAGAATGCACAAAAAAATAAACTCCTCCCCCTGAGGGAGGGACTTCTTTCTGAATTAAAGAGGTCATTCAGACCTTTTTCTGGTAGACTTCAAACTTGGGGGGCCTGATTCTCACTCCTGGAGATGGAGGTGAAATGGGATTAAAAATAAATCCTCTTCATTACTGCCAATGTAAGTGTCAGCAGGTAGTTTGTGACTGCTTGCACAGATTGAGATGGTGGATGAAGGACACCTGTGTGGGAGGGCGTGGTCACATACAGAGCAGGGAGGCTGTCATTCTCTTATAGAGCACCAGTGCGCGGCCGGGGGGAGAAGAGGAGGACTGTTGGAGCCGGTGCGTGGGGTTCCTGAGACTTGGGCACAGCCTGCAGCAGCAGGAGGACTGTTGGAGCCTGTATTGTTTGAGTTTGGCCTGCTGCTGGAGCCAGAGACGCGAGGTCCGTGACATTTGGGTGCAACCTGCAAGGTGCAGGCAGGAGGAAGGCTTGGAGCCGGAGGTGCGCAATTCAGGACGCGGAGGCGGCAGAACACTGGCCACAGGTCTTCATCGGGGCGCGGACCAGTAAATCGCTCGCGTGGAGGAGGAGGGAGGCAGCACACCCTCAGGAAGATCTCACACTGCCATTTGGAGACACAGAGGGGTGAACGGGCTTCGCCCCTCCTAAAGTTAAGTGTGCCAGCTACACACTGAGCTTCTATGAGCAGCCTGTAGCTCAGTCACCAGTGGATTTTAATTGGGTTTTATATGGATTGACTTTTAACTCCTTTGCATGACTGTTTTTGTGTTTTTAAAACTATTTGTGGATTTGCCTTGTTTTTATTGCATGTGGACTGGTGGCTTGGAGTGCAGGCCTGCTCGTGTGAAGGACTTTGGTGTGGGACGAACATCAAAGTGGACACTTTGACAATGGCGTGATATGGACAATTACCACCACTGTTCTCCTGATGTGTTGGCTTTACTTGTGTTTTGTCATTTTTGTTTTTAGTTTTTTTAACCATTTCTGGTTTTAGACTGTTTTATTAAAACCTTTTAACTATCAAGGCTTTTGCTGTCTCTGGAGCAACTAGCAAACTCCCCAGCAGATCCCTAAAATTTTTGATTGCTTTGGGGCTTCACCCCCACCCCTCTGACATAAGTCTGATGCTTTGTAACTTCTGAGTTCAACTTTCAAAACAAAAAGCCAAAGTCAGCCGTCACAGCATTACCAACCTTCAGACTTCAGACTTCATTTTCTGAGAAAAAACCTTTGGATTCAATTGTGAACCATTATTTTAACACTATTTTTTTTACTCTAGGCTCAATGAACCTGCAATCGTCTGCAGAACAGGAAAAAATCCCAGTGATTGATATACTAAAAAGACAAATGACAAAGGAAAAACATTAAGAAAGAATTCTAAAGCGACGAGCAGGAGTCTGAAACTCACGACTGATCATTCCAGAAAAACCGTCTCCACTTACAAAGGTCTGGAAGGGTTTTGGTTTGCTACTGCTAATGTGGTTGAGGTAAATCAGGACACCTGAATGATCTATCCACTCATCCGCCCTTTAACCCCCCACTCTGCATGGTGTTAAAGGAAGAGCTCCTGTTGTCGTTTTGCTGACTGCTTTAGCTGTAGGATAAGTGCATGGAGTCTGACATTGTCAAGAAGATCTTGAGGCCCGGCAGCTAAACCTCTGAAGCCAGTCAGTGCCCATCACCTCAGGGTTTAAGTAACTGCTATGGAACAAAAGATTAGCCCCGACAAAGACTTAGTGAGGCCAGAAGACATGTTAGATTGGAGTTACGCAAGAAGATTAGAAAGAGAAAGCACACAGAGGTGACAGTTTCCAATCTAAACTCCGCTTCCTGAAAGTGGGAGAGCCTGGAAAAGCCGGCGCTGCTCACGAGTCGCTAAGCAGAACCTAATTTAAACCCCGCTTTGTTTTAGAGGCACGGCGGAGAGGAGACCGCAGAGGAATCGCTCATCAAACAACCCGGCAAAGGGAAAGAATTGTGTTCGCTCCCAAGGTCTAAGATTTGTCATTATGGGATGGAAAAAACAGAGGAAGAAATAATAAGAAAGCCTTTCTAGTGTGCTTTAAAGAAGTCTTAATCATTAGTGGGCTGTGTGACGCGGTCAGAGGCCCCCTCCAGTAAAAGAACCAGATCAAAGAGGATGAAGGTTAAACGGGTTGAGTTGGTAGAAACAGAAGGGAACTGGACAGATCAACAAAAAGGGACATGCAGAAAAAGTCATGAAAGTTTTCTGACTTGTACAAATGAAATCCGTCTTTGTGGTAAAAATAAGAACTGAGTGTTAACTCGGCTCTCCCAATATTTGCCGCGATTAAATCCTCTCTGTTCTTCTCCGACTGTCTGCATGCACAGATTATCTCTGGTGATCTTTTGTCCTTAATAAACACTTAGTTCAGAACCAAATTTAGCACATCCTAATCCTGCAACACCATGTTTACACGCCGCAGCCTCGCTCTTATTGCAGCCCGCCTTTGTAACACGGGTTCAAATCTGAAACTGAATGATGTGCTTTGTCTTTATAATTACTTTTTCCCTTTCCGTGCCGCTGAATTTTCATTTAACGTTGAAATAATAATTTAAGTCATGGGCTATATAACCCTTTCTGTCAGCTTCTGCCTATTAATATAAAACAATAGCAGTCACTGCATTTGTGTGAGCATTTAGAGAAAATATTGATTCTACAATAGACCCGAGTGCTTCCTCTGCTTCACTTTCAAGTCCAGTGAGCTTTTAGGGAAATGCCACATATCTCTCACTGCACAGATTAGAATGGATTGCTTTTAATATTACCTCCAATATGGGCGCTTTTTTCCCCTGAATGGTCATTTCCCTTCATTGCTTGAAAAGTCAACTTCCATTTGACAAGACATTTAGAAAGCCTTGTGTGGCACAAACGGTGCATAAAGTTTCAAATTAAACTTGGGGGGGGGGGGGTAAATCTAAGGGTATTTGTGGCTGTTCTTGAAGAAACTAGAATTTCTGGGTCATTAAGTGCATTTTTCCTTTCTGTAGATCAACAGGCAGAATGCTGCATTTCCCCCTCTGCCATTCGTCCAACTGGGCTAATTTAATGTTGGGACACTATTGGGGTTAGCGTGATAAATGGCCTGTATGGGGGCGGCCCCCAGCGGGTAATGAAGGTTCACCTACAAGGACTTACAACACAGAGACCTTAAGTTAATACTTTTAAATGAAAAAACAGGAAGCAGGAGCAAATCTGAGCACCCGGATGATCTGATCAGCCTTTCGAAGCTTCTGTGAGGACAGAACCCGCTGCCCCTCACTTTAGTTCATTTGTTCTATATCTTCAGATTTGTAGATGAGTAAAGTATTTATACTTGCACACAAAGTTAATTTACTTATTGAAAATTAACTGCAAAGATTTAGTTAATTTTGTTCTGATTGTTTGGCGTTTTTATTCTTTTGAGTTCTCCCTGAGGCCTGATTGGCAGAGGGAGGAGTAGGACAACTTCCTGAAGACTTCCATTTGGAGACAATGGAGGGGGAAGACAAAGTTCATTCTTTAGCTGGACTATTGTGTGTATTTTTGAAATATGTTTAACTTGTTTTGGAGTTTAAGTTCAGCTTTTTTTATTAAAGCTTAAAATTACTGGTAATTTACTTCTTTAGTCAAGATTTAGGGTTTGAATGGTTTGCATTAGTGGCTCCCCCTCTGTTGTGTCATTGGTCTGATCAACCTGTATTAAGTCTCCCTAACATTTCCTGTTGTGTGTGTGTGGGGGGGGGGCAGATTTGGTTCAGTTGGTTTGAGCTTTTCTTCCTGATTCTCTCAGTTACATTTTTGTTAAGTTGACCCCGTTTTGAATAGGCCCATGCCATTTTTGTTTTGGATGGATGAAAACTGTCATGGTCAGCTGTGACGAGAACAGACCCAAGTGCTGGAACCCGGAAAGATCACGCACTAGGACTTGGCTTAGAAAGAGTTTTATTTTTGTTCTTGAGTGTTGGACGAGGAGTCCCGCAGATGCTGTCGCCAGAGAGGGCGGAGACGAGGAGTGGACCAGAAGGTAAGGACTCTACTTTGCGTGTAGTTGACCCCATTTGATGAGGCCGGTGAGATGGAGCTTGCAGCTAGTGATCCAACAGGGTTTGCATGGCGTGGAGAAATGGCGTGACTGGTGGTCTGGATGGTGAGGTGGAATTATTAGTCAGGAGCTTGAGAATGAACCCAGATTGGCACTTGAGGCAGATGAAGTTTCTGTAGACAGGAATGAGAGCTTGGTTACTGGGTTATCAAAACGAGAGACAATATGACAAATATGGCTACACTAGTGACCAGGTACTGCTGCACCATGGTGGGGCAACCAACTGGAGAAGAATACTGGAGCAAGGCTATCTTCAATTCAGGAGGGTAGATGAGGGAAGTGCCAACAGCTGGGTTCAATCTGTGGAGGAAACAGAGACTGGAGGGGGGAGGAGAGGACTCCTAGAGGTACCATGACAAAAACCTCGTATTGAAAATAGTTTTTGTTTGTCCTGCACCTCTGCCGAGTGGCCCGTGACAGTTTCCCTACTAGTCTCCCTTTGTATTTTTGGAGTAGATTCTGTTTTTTCAAACGAACCAATTGTAAATTTGTGCAAAAAAGCTAAACTTTCTTCTCAAACAACAGAAATGAGGCACTGAAACCCCTCATAGAGACACATCAACCCTGTAACTTTAGTGCCGTCATTGCAAATAGCACATTTTTAAATAACAACAAATCTACGTTCACACCGGGCTCGGAAACGTGCAACCGAGCAATCACTTAATAATAATAATAATAATAATAATGGATTGGATTTATCTGCGCTTTTCAAGACACCCAAAGCGCTTACATTATGTCCATTATTCATTCTCTCCTCATTCATACTTGGTGATGGTAGCTACTGATGTAGCCACAGCTGCCCTGGGGCAGACTGACAGAGGCGTGGCTGCCAGTTCGCGCCTACGGCCCCTCTGACCATCACCGGGACATTCATGCACATTCACACACCAGTGGAGCCACACTGGAGGCAAGGAGGGTGAAGTGTCTGGCCCAAGGACACAACGACATTTGGCTGGTGGGAGCGGGGAATCGAACCGCTGATCCTTCGATCATTGGACGACCCGCTCAACCACCTGAGCCACTGTCGCCCCAGTGGCTCAGGTGTTTACGTAGACTTTTCTAATGAAAAGTCTACGTAAACATGTGTGTACGCGTGGTTCGGGCTTACACATATAAAAGGTGCACGTTGTTGCATATCAGGGCAGAATCCTTTGGAGTTATGGTATTTGCATAAACGGATGAAGAGTTGCCGTATTTCAGGGAACTTTAAGGAATTTAGAGGTAAAACAAATGCGTTTCTTCAAGATTACACTGTCAAATGTTTTGGATCAAGAGTCTGCAGCAGTTTATCCCTAGATTTCTGGAGCTGATCTGAAAATGAACGTATGGATCATTATTGATGGTCATATGTCCAGTAGATCAACATCAGGTTTAGTCTATGTTTTCTTTGAAGGACTGTTGATATTTGGACCATTAAATTATTTTTATGTTCATTTTATTTTAGTCTGGAGTATCGATTGAAGAATGGCTCATTTGAAGAAGAACAAAGCCTTAAATGAGGATTTTTCGTGGCATTTGTCTCTTTGACGCCCAAACTGCTTCAAACTGCCATCATTAAATGTGACTAATATGACTAAATGATAGTTAAACTCATGAAATAGTCAAAGACTGTAAAAACAGTTGATTCCTCCCAAAAACAGTTGTTTGTAGATTCTTACAACTAAAACCTAAATGAGGGAAACAAACAGATGTTAGACTAAACCAGAATTTCTGATTTGCTCACTTGTAAAACGGTGTCTCCCTATTTTATTTTGCTTTCGTGCCCTATTGGTGTTTATTTATTAAAAGTTGACTTTAGTGTTTTAGTTTAAAATTGAGCCAGAATCAAATGAGTTTGGAAGTCCTTCCTCCGTGACTCAGTCACCCCGTCACCCTCACTGCCAGATTATTTATTCTTAAAAGACTTCAACAGAATTTTGAAGGTTATTTAACTTCTCATACTTTGAATTATTTAAAGCTAGCGTCTCATTTTTTTCTCCTTTAATGACTCTGGAAGAACACTGATTGGTATTTTGACATTTTTCTTGGCATCTTGATGATAATGTGACATTCCTGGGTAATTAGCAGATTCATTATCATTCTTTTTTTTTCCCTCGGTTTGTCAGCGGTGATGGTTGCATCCTATTAAACGACCCAGTGGGATTGTCTGTTTAGACTCTGAATGACCACTCTGACGACAAAAATGGTTAATGAACCAAAATTCAGATCCAGACTGACAAACAGAGGAAATGCTGGAGTTATTTGCTGACATATCTACTATAGAAGGCGGGTTATTCAACCATAAAGCATGGTGAGGGCATTATTATAGTATGGGGAAAAAACAAATCCTTTTTACGTTAGTTGATTCTCATTCATAAGAGTTTTTTTATGTTTGCTAATTTAATTATTGGATCGGGACAAATATAAACATACAGCCATATAACGAAACATCAGTTCCATCTCCAAGTCATGAGGCTTTTAGTAGAAGCTAATTTGCAGCAAACATGCGAATAAAATACCAGAAATATATAAGTTCATTTAAACGATTACATTAAAAAATGAAACAAAAGAAGCAGTCAGAAGCTTCAAAATTTGAAGACTTGGTAAACATGTTTATTTATATATAACTTCTTTATTCAAAACATGTTGACCGAAGAAAAACTACATTTTTATGTCATAAAATTGAATAAAAAAGCATTCTGATCTTTTTGCTTTTGAGGAAAAAAGTTGAAAAAAAAATTTAACATAAAGATGAGCTGGAGTTCATAAAAGAACATTTTTAGTCTTTTTGACAAAAGTGTCTTTGGAAATCTGCCTGGTTTGGATGACAAGTCAGCTGACCTCTAAACCTGATACCTGTTTGTTCAGATAGTTTCAAAAGATATATGAAAGTACTAAAAACTGCATTCTGTATTTACTCAGGTTATCTTTGATAACATCTTGTTTGGTTGAGGTTATTTGAACAAGAAAACAACCACAAAGCATAATGAAAAGAGGGGACGTCTGCCTGAAAGCTGAAGTTTCTTCTTGAAAGTGATCCTGAGTTCACTGACAAATCCACCCAGGAGAAGAAAGAGAGTCTGAAGGAAGGACTGTCAAAAGCCAGATTAGAATGTGATTGAAATGACGGCAAAGGGCTTTGAAAAAGTCAAAATGTGAAAGAAAACCTCTGAAAAGCTTTTCTGCAGCGCTCAGCTTCAGGAGGTTTGTGCGGTCAGCGTCGGGCACCGAGGACAATTATGCAAAACGGCTGACGGGGGTTGTTTCCACAGAGGAAGCTCTTCTCAGCTTTCCACAGCAGGAGGAGATAACCATCATTTTATCCATTAACGTCAGGAACAAATCCAAAGTAAAGTTCATTTACTTCCTTGAATGATCATTTTTCTCTCATCTAATCTATTTTTTTGGTTTACGCTCCCTCCATCTCAGCATTTTTGGCAATTTGGTCCAATTCAGTTTTTCCTCAAATTCTGTAAAGTTGGGTTCCAGCACTTTTCCGTATTCCGGTTGCTAGTTGTCGCTCGATACCGAGACGAGCTGCTGTTTCTGGAGTGTTTCCGCTCCGCAGGCGAACGGCGTCGGGCACCTGGCTCCGCCTCCCACACCTGTAAGTGTTCCTGCTTCTCCTCTCTGAATCGGAGTCCGACACGCCTGTTTGCTGTGGACCACCACGGACCTCATGGATGCTGTTCGCACACTAATTCGTTTGAATTAGAAAAAGAAAATCCACTTTTGGCATAAAGTCTTCTGAATCCGAGTCTTCACAGCGACCTTCTGCTCTGGCGAGGCGAACCAGGCTCAGAAAAAAAACACAAACCGTCTTTGTGTCTCCAGGAACCAAAGCACATCTCTGTAGGATTTGGTTTTCTTTCATCTCTTTAGTTTGGTGGTAAATACTGAGAGGATATCTGGATCCATTTGATGGAGATGTCAGTATAGCTTTTATTCCCCTAATTTCCATATTTCATGACGTTCATGATTGAAGTTATTACATATGTCAGACGTACAGAAAGCAGTGGAATTGGCAGCAACCAGCAGAAATGTCATCTGTCTGGAAGGATTTGGAGAACTCCCATGAAGACGATGCAATTATGTCCCACATGTCAGCACAGACAAATGGATAAACAACATTCCTTCAAATTGACTAGAATCCGGCGCCATCATCGATTGGAAGGAGACTTTCATAATTGTAATTGCCTCCTTGATTCTGATCATTGATCTAAATCTGAACGTGTGACTCTGAAATGCAGAAGAAACAGCAGCGGCTCAGAAAATGACTCGGGCTCAGCCTGACTTACGTATCGACGCTGAAGGGAGCGGCGCTTGATTGTGTTGATGGCTGATACCACCTTGAAGGAGGGGTCTGCCCCAGAGGGAGGGGTATTACCACAGGGAGGGGTCTGATTTCTCCAGCAGTTAATTCTACAATGAAAGGTCATTTAGTTCAGTTTGATTTAAAGTCATTAGAGAAAAGGGGCTGTGAAGACTGAGACACACAACCACACACACACACACACACACTGATACAAACACATATACTGACACAACCACATACTGGTACTGACACAATCACACACAGACACACACACAACCACACACTGATACAAACACACACTGAAACACATACAAACAAACACAGACACACATAGAACCACACACAACCACACACTGACACACACACAACCATACACACAACCACACTGATACACACACTCATACAACCACACACATACAAACACACACAGATACTGATACAACCACAAACTGAGACACACACAACCACACACTGACACACACACAGACACGCGTACAAACACACACAGATACTGATGCTGACACACATACAAACACACACAGGCACACACACAACCACTTACACTGACACAGACACACATACAAACACACACAGATACTGATACGACACACTGACACACACACAACCACACTCTGACACACACACAGACACACATACAAACACACACAGGCACACATACAACCACTTACACTGACACACACAGATACTGATGCTGACACACACACATCCACACATTTTCACACTCACACACTCGCGTTCCAACAAACACACACACACAGATACTGATACAACCACATACAAACACACACAGGCACACACACATCCACACATTTTCACACTCACACACTCGCGTTCCAACAAACACACACACAAACTGCTGTGTTTTGAATCTTTCAGGTGTAACAAAAGAAATAAAAAGGAAGATGACAAATACCTTTTAAAATAAAGGCGGGAACGGAACGGAGGGTGTGGAGTCTCCAGGGGAACAACACAGGATGTGGTGAAGATGAAGCACATCTCATGAGTCTCACTGCAGAACAGGCGAGACACCTTCAGCAAAACAAGCAGAAGAAAAACAAAGAAATAAAAAAAGAGTTCAGAACCATAAATGCAAATCAGAATGAAAGGAATCCATGAGGAAAAGTCTGGTGCTCTTTAAAATTCTGAAGCATTTGAAGTTTTTCCACTTTATGTCAGGCATTTAGCTTCTCCCTGTCAGCCTAACAGTGAAACAGCAGACATTTGACATTTGACTATGGAACTAATCAGAGAGTGGATCGGCGTGAGTCACGGCGAGGTCAGAAGCTATTTTCAAGCCGGACAGAAAAATCCACTGCAGAAGTGTCCATTTGTCAATAAATTATGGACATTGACAGTTTACAGAAGCCATAATGGCTTCTAGAGCAACCTTATCAGGATGTTCTTTGAGGAGTGCGGTAGCCCGGGGGCTCTTTGTGCGGGTTCAGTCAAATCGCCCCCAAAAGATTTTCCTCTTTTTCATTAATAGTTGAGAGCAGCAGATTCAGAAAAGGCCAATTATTCACGATGATCCAAATTAACTTCAGGCTCCTTTCAGACATCAGACAGAATCTGACAAAACTGCTGTCAATAAGCACAGAAACGAGTCTGCGACATCTTTGTGAGCAGGACTTCACAGAAAAGAGAAGCTTTTTTCCTCGGCGCCGTCTTCAAATGAAACAAAAGTCTTTGTTGTGTTTTCTGTCCAGAGACGCTCGTTAATCAAACGCAATGACTTTCAGTCTTTGTGTGTTTTTTCTTCATCCAAACAAGTTATGCAAATAAAAATAAAGTTTGAATTAATTTTAATGAGTTCCTAACAAAAGGGCCTCTGCTAATTAGCTACATTTCTGGTCTTTGAAAAACAGATAACACTGACCCCCCGTTGAATAGAAAACCCAAACAGGAATGGTGGAATACTCATTATGTAACGTATGTGAGTAGGTGAGCTTTACGAGCCCGCTGGTCCTGTGGGAGGCAGATGGATGGGGGGGGGGGCATATATAGCATGAGCTCCAAAGCACAAAAGCGAGTTTCTATGATTTCCTTCAGCTGCCTGCAGGGACGAGAATCCCAGCATCATATGCCTTCATTTGCGTTCTTGACTTCATTTCCATTTAAAAGTTCAGCCTCCCGACCCCCCATCAAAGATAAAAATAGTCAAACACTAAAGACTCCACATTCCAGACAACCATCATTCTTTCTTGTGAATAAGCGGCTGCGTCTGCGTCTGCGCATACACTGGTTTAGGACAGGAGGTTCAATAATGACATGAAGTAATGATGGATGTGATCATAACGGCAAAGCACAGTCGTGTTCTTAACGGCTACAATTATCCATCAGCAGGAAAAAAAATTCCCACTTTGAGTCCATCCCAGGAGTCAGAGCTGAACGCTGTTTCACGAGGAAGCAGCTCTCAGCATCAGAGCGGCTCTGAGGCCCGTCTGTGAAGGCCGCGCTCTGCCATCCCTGCTGTCCTTCACCGAGTCTGCAGCCTCCCCACCAACGCAAGCCGGCGCCGACGTCTGGATCCCAGAAAAAAAGTCTGACAAGGTTAGACGTCAAATGTCAGGACAGAAAGTTTAAAGGTTTAACCGTTTGTCAAAATGCGGCTTCCTTTCTAAGCAAAAGATGAATAACTTTTGGTTCTGCAAGTTTCAGGAAGTACTCCTCCTCCTCAGATTCAGAAAGACATCTAAAGGAGGGGTGAGCATTAATCATGTTTAAAATCTATTTAATGTTTAAGTATAAAACAAAAGGAACTTTATTACATATTTGTATCTTATGTCATTGGCTCCAATCAGGCTCATTGAACACTTTTTGAGATTAAATGTCAATCATATCAGGAATGGTCTGTTTATTTTGTAAAATGTTTTTCAGCCTCTTGATTATGGTTGTCCTGTCTGGGGTCAAATCAGGATTTAGAAGAAAAATTTAAATTGGAATTTTGAAAACTAAAAACAAAATATTTTAAATATGAAAAATTATTAAGCATTTGAAAAATAAAATTAAAAAGTAATAATTATTTGACATAAATATTTAAAATAAAAAAATAATTAAATTTGAAATATGAATAGAAAAATAGAAGCTAATTTGTAACATGTGCTGTTTTACTTTTTCACCTTTTTTTTCATTTCTCTTGGCTTTTAGTCTCAATTTGGTTTTTCAATTCAGACTTATTGGTGTTTAGCCTAATTTTACGTGGGGGCGGGGCTAAGGGGAGGTGTTTGACATCACGTGATTGAGGCTTATAGTGACATCATTTCTGCTCTAAAACGGCGTCTGCTGTCGTCGCCGTCTTTGTAATGCCTCCTCTGATTCTCACTACTGTACGCTACAAACCAGATTTATTTTTGCAGTTTCAGGTTAAGAGTTGTTTTTAATTTTTTAGCAAGTTTAAAATTTACCATTATATTTTAATTCAAGTTTTACATTTTGAAAATTTCTTTCAAGTTTATAGTATATACTTTCGACTTTAAAACTCTTGAATCTTTCATTATTTTTTATTTTATTTTTAGTTTTTACAATCTGGTTTTTCATTCACTGTAAAGTGATCCTGATTTGACCCCATTTGCCTGTTTTAGCAGGTGCAGAAACTCTGGTAGAAAGTTATTTTCGTCATACTTTTCGTTTTTCTTTGGCGGCTGCAGACTTCGTCGGAAGACGACCTGCTCTCTGAGTTGGACTGAAAGGCGGAGCTGTGAAGCTAAATAGACGCGATGATGCTTCTGTGCTCTGACCTCCTTCAGCCTTCAGTCTGACGGTCCAGTGGTCGATAATCGAAGCATCAGCCGGCCTTCATGAACTTCTTCTTCAGCTGTAGGAGGGATCAATGCTGTTGAAAAAATCGACGAACACGGGCCACACAGTGAATTTATATCCATGTTTAGAGTCAGTAAAACTTTCTAAATGTTGGGCCATAAGAATAAAAAGTTTTTCCGTCAATCTAAGGAAAGCAACACACAGCTCTTTGGGTCGATAAGAGAGAAAGTTAGAAAAACTGTTTTATTTAAAATGAACAGAGCATCACAGCTTTATATTTCGAAAAAAAGCCTCTGCTCTCTTACTAAGGGTGCAAAAACATTTCAGATATTCAGGAGCATTGCTTGACATAAATGCTAAAGTATTTGTGGATTTCATCATTTATGGTCCATTATTTCAGAGTGAGAGAAGCGTCTGTGCTCACGGAAAGAGGCCGAAAACCAATATGGCCCTGATCTTCAGCCCTCAGGCAGCGCTTCATTAAAATCTGACAGGAGTTTCAGGGCCGGAGCTCCGAAAACACGTTTAAAAACTGTTGTTAGAAAACAGATCATCACCTCATCCATGAAAACACAGCAAAGGAGAAAACCGAATGAAAAGAAGGAAAAAAGATGCAGATGGGAGCTTCTGTGTCCGAGTGTGCTCAGCTTACAGATGTCCAGTCAGCAGAAGGGAAATCGGGAAATCGGGAATCAAACCGTTGGAACATGGTGGTTGGATGAGGATCAGCTAGATTTGTAGATGAGGTCGCTTTGGATTTGGGTTAAAAAAGCTTAACCAGTTAACCTGCCTTTGACCCACAAGAGCTAACTAGTGGAGGGAGACCTGGCTGCAGAAAGGACGGCGCCCAGACATCATTGAAGAAGCAGAAACGCTACAAGATTTCAGAATCGTAACACCTTTTATTAAAACTTTTAGTGTTAATAAACGGTTTGCAAACAGAGCGCAAGATGAGTTCAAGACGGTGCAAAATCGTTGTATCCCTTTCAAAAAGCACTTTAACAAAAATGTTCAGATTTGTAAAACTCTTAACTGTAACTTTTCAACCCGTAACGCCATCAATGTGGATCAGCTAATTCTGACGCGGAGTAAAGCAGCTTTGTGCCGGTGTGCAGCACTTTATATTAGTAAAATGTTGCATATTAGGAAAAAAACCACTTTAAAGTGTTGCTTACCAGCAGTAAGCCACTTCACTCTGACAATCAGCTGATTAACGATCACATAAAGAGTTTGTCAAACAGAATAAGAGCTTTTTACAGAGACATCTCCAAAAGACAAGCTTTGTCCTGTTTTGCCCTTTTGGACATTTTTGTTAAGATAAAAAGTGCAGCTAAGAATTAAAAAAAAAAGCATTTTCATTTCTATATGCCAAAAGAAAGATACACATCTACAGTAGATTGTACCTGTTAAGGTAAAAGAATCAGACGGTATCACATCGCCACAAAATCAGTTGAAACTTTGATGTATGGATTGGTGGATCACATATGGAGATGTGCATTGAATCACGTGAGGTGAGAAGACACCCAAGCCTACAACCCTGGGTCAAGAGGACCAGAGATCAGGGGGGAACTCCGGTTTGGACTGTAAAGATGTGTTTGTAACCATTTCCAGCCCAATCACAGCGAAAACCTCCTGGTTAGGACTTCACGTTTATGCTTTTCTCAGGTTTTTTGGTCACGCAATTTTTAAAAAAAGATCTCAGTCTGAACAGGAAATGGAGTCTGCTGCAAACACAGCCGCCCTTCTCTGGCTTGTTTTTCCTCTGGCCTGCCCTCTGGCAAACTGCTTCTTATTTGTATCTGTAATTGAAAGATATTAAAAGCAAAAAGGATTCATTACTACTCAAATAATCTCTTTTACTCCTTAGAAAGCTCTACATTTTAGCAGACCAGACCAAGTAGGAAAGACTTTTTAATTTCATAATTCTACAAATTAATGCAGTTTCTTCATTTTAATCTTCTGCTTTACATTTATTTCACTTTCAGACCATCAAACTGGGAGAAACAAGAAGATAGAGTGGAATACATTTCTCTGCAGCAGCTGAGGAGCTTTCAGTCTGGAGGCATGAATGAGGGGCACATCTTGGGCTCGGTGAGGCTTGTTTACCCTCAAAAGGCAGGACTGATCTCCTCACCATCTGTCCCCTTTGGTTGTCAGGCTAAGAAGCCAAAGATCTTCTCAAACTCACATTGGAGCGGTTTATGCTACCACAGATTTGCATTTTTCAGAGAACAAACCATCCGCTTGTTGGTAAACTTGTGCTTCACAATGGAAACAGCAGCACGTTCTTCTGAACACATACGGTAAGCTTCAGAAGATCGTAAACATGTTCAGTCCTTTATGCTTCATGGTAAAATCAGCTCACAGCTGAGCACAGGAGTTACTGTTGTGGTGCAGTGTTGGGATACGAGACACAGGGAATTTTAACCGAAAAGAACTCAGTCTTGACACCCTTTAATCTAATAAAGGGTTAATTTGTTACATGTAGAGGAAAAAATAAAAAGCACCGAACTAAATACTGCTAAAATACAATAGGTTCCCTTTAACTTGTTTGTGAATGCTGAGGTCACCTTAAGGGGGTCAAAAGTGAGAATTTATGACTCAACCATATCAACCTGCTTGTTGGAAGCCTTTTTAGATTTAAGCTTCTGCCTAAAAATATACCAAAAATGGATAAGATTGCAGAAAATGTACTGATAACCAAGTCTGAATGGATTGGATTTAGTTAAACACATTGTATTTATATAAGAACTGGATTGAAAGACTCCTTCCAACTGATATTCCAGACAGGAAGTGACTTCTATAGAGGAACGTCTCAGAATAACCATTCGACCTCAAGAGCATTGACAGAAAAATGAAGCATGATGGAACATGCTGCACCTCCTTTTATTTCAGATTTAGGCTGCAGAACAATGCAAACATTTCCGCTGTGGTCACCGTGTCCACGTTACTCATGCAGCCAAACTCAGCAGCCACAACCCTGTGATGGGCTACAGGTCACTGTGGGGACCAGTCGTGGCTGCTTCCTGGAAACCTCTGTGGACCAGTGATGTCTTTGCAGTCCTGTTTGGAGAGTGAGGGACCTGCAGGATGGAAAACCTGCAGGGCAGACACACCGTAAGTGATGAGGCTCATCAGGTCAGGAGCCGCTGTGGACCGGAGCACTGGGAGCGTATGAAGACACTGCTGGGGAGTAGTGGAACCGACTGAACAGGACTTTCCTCTGGTTGTAGTGAGAGTGAGACCTGGAAGCGCTGCCTTGATTCCATGAGTTTTCATTAGTCAGAACTGGCTGCTGGTCACTGCCGAAGTCTGATAAAAAACTGAGAAGACCGGACGATTGGCCATGGGGAGCATCACGCCGACCCGCCTCCTCACCCTCTGCGCTCCTGAAAAGTCTTGGAGATGCAGCTGAATTTATCGGTGATAAATCCTTCTTGTAATATGGGGTTAAATCGATCAAGATGGGGACAATCTTTTTTTTGTAGGAAAGAGCTGCAGGACAAGTTCAGTATCATTTTCTGCGTCGTCAGGGCCAACAGATCTGAAAGAGTTGTGTTACCTCTCAGTGGTGAAGAGCAGCTGATGCCTCCAATCAGAAGACAGGGAATCAAAAATACAAACCTGCAAATACACTCGCATCACCCTCACTGAAAAACACAGCAGCTGCCCAGGGGGGTATTCCAGAAAGCCCATTTAAACTCCCCTGACTTTAACCCTGAACTCTGGCTGAGGTCCGCCTGAACTTGCTTACTCTGGGTATGTCGGTTCCAAAAGACCGGATATGAGTTAGCATAATTACGCTCCACTTGGTAACCCTGGGGTTAACGCGCGTGCACAGCAGGTACATAAAGACATTCTCAATGGATCGACGATTTAAGGAGTCACCATGAAAACGCGTGGTTACACCTACTTAATTGAATTCATTTGAATGAAAGTAAAATAACTGTCTGAAAACTACATGTTGTTTTTAAGTTGAATGAACTCCAAACGATGATTTGACTGTAGTAAATAATTAAGTTAGATCAAAGTAAAAAGTTTCTTTCCAACATCCATTCGTGGTCTTATCCTCTCATGGTGAAAAAAGTATTATCGGAGCTTCTTCATCCACTAAATCATCTTCAAATGGACTCGTCATGCTGCTTCACCTCTCTGACAACAAACTAACCTTCAACATAACCTGCTGCAGACCAGGTTATGTTCAGAGCATGAGTTGCTTTGGCAACTTGACCTACCCTGAAACATACCTCCATTTTTGGAACTGAAAGCTGAGGTTATCAGCTTCCTTAGCCTCAAACTTACTATGGGAGCTAGCAGAACCTGCTTTCTGGAATACCCCCTGGTGTGTAGAGAAAGTATCTCACCTCATTCTGCAGCAACTAAACACAAACGTCAAACTGCTTTGTGATCTGCCTCCCAGTAAACCAACACAAAGCTCCAAACCTTTCTGCAGGATCGTCTGTGCAGCAGGACCTGACTGGAGCTGATTGTCAAATATCAGCAGCTGTGATGAGAAGCTGCAGCTAATGAGGGAGCTTCTCCTTCCCGTGTCCTTCATGTGATCACTTCCTGCTCCAGAGAAACGCTTCTGAAGGAGAATGGAAGAGAGTTTACTGAAGAATCAAAGGAAATGAGAGAGGAATGTTTGGACCAGGTGGCAAGTTCCAACAAAGACAACGATGACACAAGAAGATGTTGGTTCTAAGTTGGATATACACCTTTACAAGTTTGAGCAGAAGACTTTAGGAAACCAGCAGTGGATGGATTTCTCTTTGGAAGCAGAAAACGGTCAGCACCTCACTCCCACAGGTGAGTTCAGGTGCTCTTTGCCAAACTAACAACACAAAATAAGTCTTTAGTCTACTCTTGTTTACAGGCTCACCAGTAAACAACACAGAGCCCCGTGTTTTCCAGATAAAATCCCCCAACATGCAGCAGCTAACATGTTTATTTCATGAACCATCATCTGAACTCAGACTGACTTTCCTGTTTATTTGTAGCTGTGATGCTGTGGGGGTGTTTTCTATGTTTAGTTCTCATGTTTGGTCATTTCTCTTTACCTTGAGTCAGAACTCGGTCGGTGGTTCCGTCTCAGAGGAGGCTGAGCATGTTTTCAGTTCTGGGGGTTTCTGTGATTCACATCAGTTCTTGCTTTTAGGGAAACTCATTTTGGTCGTGTTTACATCCTCAGCATTTCTGCTCCTGCAGTCACTGATGTTCTGTCGTTTTTCATAATGCTAATCATCTGGGACACACATCACATCATTTGTCTGCCAGTTTTCTCACATTCCAGGTTTTTACAAAAAGTCTTTTTATCTCTTGTTTTCTTCTTTTTGACTTTTAAAAGCAAACTTTCAATTTAAAATTTCTTAAACTACAAATAACTTTTAACTGGAATAGGCGACTCACTGTAAATGTAACTAAAACGACTCTGAATGCTGAACTTCATCTTTCCGTTTGCTCTTCTCCTTTTGGATTTGGGGCAGGGTCACCTTTGGTTGGATGTTGTCTCCTTTTGGTTTTTGAACTGAAAGATTTTTTTTTTTTAATTGTAGTTCCCAGGATTGGCTTCAGGACCCCATCTGGGTTCACCCTTGTGGTTTTGGTCCACCTGGGTTTTTGATTTAAAAATAAAGTGGCACAGCAAAGCTCCTGTGGTCGGGCCCGTGTGGAGTTTGGTTTTGTCACTAATGTTGATTAAAAAATGGAGGCCAATCGTAGCTCCGGCGTGGAAGCAGCAGTCACGACTGACGAGATCTTCAGAAGCTGCAGACATGGATGCCGACCGCTTTCAGCATATTCATCTGCGCTTCACTCCATCAGAGTTTAGCTAAGCCTGCAGCCACGTGAAAACAGGTTCTTGGCGCTGAGAACAGTTCCTCCTTCAGCACTGCGGAGCATCGGAGATCAGGATGTAGGATGGAGGCATCAGTCTGAGAAGCTTTTATCCATCAGGGTGGATCTGAGCATCATTTTGGAGGAAATGTTTGGTGACTTGGGTTGTTTGCTTTGAGCTGCTACTGCAGTTGCTTGAAGGTCAGTCTTTTGTTGAAGTGGCTTCCTTTCCCTGTTTTGTAAGTCTAAAACAGTAAATGTAAATCAAACGAGCTCATGCGTTCTTCAGTTCAGTTTCTATTGGACCCTCTTTCAATCTGTGTTCAAACCTCAGGGATGGCTTTACACCTTTGTAGTTTGTGTTACGATAGCTTCATCACAGATTTTACTGATTTTTCATTTTGTTTTATTAGTCAGAAAATAAACAGAGTTAGTTATTTCTGAACTCGCATCAGCAGCGTCTTCATTTTCTTCATTTTCAATCCATTTTCCAACAAATCAAATCATTTCCTTGAGTTTCAGAGCTCCTCCTTCTTTTTTCGTGTCAGTGATGCCACTCGTTGCATTTGCCCTGCAGGTCTTCACGCTGCAGCGTAACACCCGAACCCTCCCACTCCTCTTTCTGCCCCCTCCCTCAGTCTTTGAACACATCTGGCTGTGAGGCTGTGCTTCTGCATCAATGCTACACCTCCCACCGTCAGCAGAACCTAAAGACTCAAATCCTGCTGCAGGGATCCACACTTGATTGAACTGTTTGTGTGAGAGTTGTTTGTTTCTTCCCACTGTGACATTCTTTAAACACAGTCAGACCTGCGTGAGCCGACTGTGACGTCGGAGGACCTGTGATGGTTCGAGTCTGTTCTGACGCGAACGCCTGACATTTCTGCTCTTTTGATTCTGCAGAACAGAGCCGTCTCAGAAATGCCAAATCACTCATTCACTTTTATATCAAGTACAGAGCAGGAGAAGGCATGAAAACCATGCTCAGAGAAGTTTCTGTTAAAAACAAAAAAGACAACTTTGTCTAGAAAAGACTGCTCTGAGAGGCTTACATGGAAAACGGAAGAACAGCAGCAGCTTCAGATCTCACTGGTGCTTTCAAGATCCGTTCTGAAAATGGGGCTTTTGTTGTTTTTAACGTCATTCTGGCATTTTTCTGATGATGGAAGACATGGATCAAGTAAATTAAGTTCAAAGCTGAATTTCTGCGTAATTCTTTAGTCAAATTGATCAAAAAAGCTCACATTATTGGCGTAGAAAATACGATTGACAGCTCACGAGGTCCCTGCTCTGAGCTCTCAACAATTAAGAGGGGAAAGGGGGCGGGGTTGCTCCACACCAACAGTCCAGCCCACAAATCAGAAGTGAATTTCTGATGAACTCCAACCGTTCTACAGAAACTATGTCATAGAAACAATACAGGTTTTTAGATTATGGGCTAAAAACAGCATCATCAGAAATAAAAGACCACTGGGGACGATTTGAAAACAGATCGGAAGATGATCGCAGGGGTACTTTAACCAATTCCTACCAACTACTTTTAGACCAAATGTGATGCAGATTGTAGACTATAACAGCACAAATTCATATTACATTCTGATCTATTAAAGGTCAATAATCTTTCCATTTTTAGACCAACGTGTTAAGTTCTAATGTCGGAGCATTCGCCGTTTCCTGCAGACTCAGTAATCAGACATAACAAAAGAACTTGGAGAGCGGCATTGTTGGCTCAGGTTGTCTCTCTGTTCTTTCAGGAACGGCCTCAGGAGTTTCCAAAAAGCGCTGAGCTCTGATTTTAGCCAGCCTAAGCAGGAATGAGTGGAGCACGTGTTGGAGAGGGTTTTTAATGCAGAATCTGTGCAACTCTCCATCGGTGGACGTAAACTGATGTATGAAGGACACGTCTGCTGCTTCAAAGCTCCAGCTCACTGATTTGGATTTTTGGTCAAACGGATCTCGTGACCCAAAGGGGTCATCTGTCCAAGCCGGACCAACACTTTCTTTCCTTTTTCAAATTTAGTCCTGAAATAAAAATACATTTGGAGCAAAACAATCCAGTGTGGGTGTGGGAATAGTGTCTTTAAAATCATGCGTCAGCTTTGCTTTCTGGGTATTTTTTTCCGTTGGGCAGCTTGATTGTAAAACTCCCCATTCTTTTTGGGGTTTTTTGTTTCTTTTTTTCAACGCAGCAGCAGCCTTTCTGTCCTCACTCTGTCATATGTGATGGATCAGTGAGGAAAGTTTTGCCCCAGTTTTGAAACGCTCATGTCCTGGGGAGAGCAGCAAAGGTTTGCCTCAGGCGTCTGCAGCTGTGTGATGGTCTGTTACTGGGAGCGTTCCGCCCCCTCTGGGACAAAAGCAAGTCTCTGGTCAGCTTCAGTCTCTGACCCACACTTTCCCTGGACTGCTGTAGAAATCTGCTCCAACCTTTTCTCTTCTTCGGTTTTTGATGGCCGGCTCTCAGACTCTGGGATTCAAACTCAGCTCTCTGAATTGCTTTCTGCCTTGTTTTTATGACTAGAAGGCCTGCAATTAATAACTGTGGCTCTCCAGCATGACTCAGGCTGATGTTTATTGGATGATCAATGCTTGTTTTCTCCAGTATTGTTCCAATTTCCTGTTGAGTCACGGAGGCAATCAGAATGATGTAGACAAGCATTAAACTTGTTGTTTTCACACATTATTTTTGCTCTAACCACAACCTGTGTTTTGAATCCTAATGGTACGATAGAAACTAAATCCTGGAAGATGAAGCTTTTTCTTTAGTGCGGGAACAAAAAAAATGTCGCATTTTTTTTTAAATTGTATGATTTATTTTTTGCTAAACAGATTATGAACGGCTATCGCAGCCATGACAGTTTGTTTCAAAGGGAAGTCGTTACAACAAACACCTGCATAATGCTTGAGAGACCACGTTTTCTGAAGAATCCTCATGGGGGAAGCTGCTCATCCACTTAACGTGACTGTTCTGTGTATTTCTGTGTGTGTGTGTGGGGGGGGGGGGGTGGAGGGGGTAGTGTCAGACTTTAGAGTACATCAATAAATCATGTGGGAGTGTGAAATGGTTTTTGTCACATTTCCATTGGCGTCCATAGATGCATACTTGGAATCACGGTTGTGTGGTGAGACCGTGTTTCCTGGTCCTGGACCTCTCGGCCAAACGTCCACCCGGTTTTCACGCCTACCCTGTTCAAACGCACCTGTCTCCAGTCAGTCAGGACCTGACGTCTGCAGAGCCTGATGATGAGCTCCATGTTTAAATGTTAACATGGAACCAAATGTTGGCTCAGCAGAAAGATCACTTAATGTTGTTTCAATGAGGAGCGATATTATAAATATTTTTGGCATGTGACTCGCATTCAAGACGCTATGAATGCAGCTTCTTGAACGCACTTTTAGCATACGGTGTTCAAACTGGCCTGTTGCTACCAGATACTTGTGCATGTTTTCACAGCTGGAAGAGGCGTGGTGCAAAATATCCAAGCAGTGCAAATCCTGTTCCAGCCTTTTTCTTTCTCTATTCTGATATTTGATAGACTTGGTTTCATAGAATTCCGGTCGGGCACAAATCGCAAATATTAATTTCTCCTCCATGATCAATTTTCCAACAGTTGGCACTCCTGTGTTTTGGAAAGGCTGCCCTCCATACGTCACTGCCAAACACAACTTCCTGATTATTTCAATTTCAACTACCGTAGTTTAATTTTCAACACGCGCTTCTGTACGTAGAGCCCAAAAACTGACTTACAAATGTACGTAGTGAGAAGTGAAAGGGAGAATTTTAAACAAGGAAGCCAGAAACGCGCATTTAGACAGCTGATGGCGGTTTATATGTAGCATAAGTAACCATAGTTCTTCCTTGTTGAAATTGTGCCAATGCTTTAGTCAGCCTGTGAGCGAGGGATTGTGTGGCAAGAACAGGAGTTGGTGAATCGCTGACCAATCTGTACTTTAACAAATATCTAAAATCAGTTCAAGTTTACATCTTTGTGTCTGGATCATATTTTCATGCAGTTTTGTGTTTAGCCAAGAAACCTGTGACCGCTGAAGGAAATCTGCCTCTAAATCTAGAGTCAGAATAAAGCTGCATCTTCTTATGTGTAGCTACACAAACGAACCTTAAAAAGCATCCAAGACGATAAGCATTTAGCCATTTTTACATCTGTTAATCAATCAAACTTTATAAAGCACTTTTCATATAAAAGTATAACACAAAGTGCTTAATGTCAGACATGAGCTGGCCTCTGCATCCATGGCGTCATATGTTCATTTATCTCACCTCCTGACACTCAGACATTTGAAGATGTTTAACCTCGTCTGACCTGCTGGTTTTAATCAAACTTACATAATCAGAGAACCTTTTAACACTGAACCCAAACATTGGAATAAAATCCTTTTTACTTTAAAGTCATCGGTGATTAAAAATAAAAAACAGACATTCCCATTAAACTATGCTTTGCTGTATAAATAATAACTAGGCAAACGCTATTATTGGTGTCTGTATTCTCTGAATCATAGTCGCACAATAAAAGTATTTGTACTGAAATAATTTTGCAGCAATTATTCCTTCAATTTCAGAAAATGTTCAAGCCATTGGAGACTTTAAATCACACTGTTCTTAAGCTCTTTTCTTTCTGAATTTTCAGTCAGAAGTGTCCAACAAAGTGAAGCTAAAGAGAAAAACCAGAACAACGATTAAAAATAAATGTATGTCATTAAATGCCTGCTTCATTACAAATTATTCTTTCAAGATTTGGTCAAGTGGAAAGGTTGAAGGCTCAGACTTTTCTTTTGTGATTTAAAAAAGAATAGTGATAATAAAAAACTTGTCTTGATTCCTTCAGAACTCACAGGAACCGTGACCGTGAGGATGTGACCCGCCTCTTCGTCTCAGTTTCAGAACCGACCAGGAAGTGCCAACGGTTGCAGTCCCTCAAATGAGGCAGGTTACCAAAGTGAACAGTTGACCTTTGACACCAGATTTTTACACCGAAATAACTTGGTATTGAGATTTTTTATGCACTTTAAAAAATAGTTACTTTAGTGGCTTTTCCATTAAAATAATTCCTTAACTGAACCCATGTTTAATCATTCAAAAAGCTGATAATAGTTTGATTGGGTCTAAATTACAAAATACACAAATCCTGATTGAGGATATTGTTCCTAAAGAAATAATTTACATTCATTCTGTTTGGTACATTGATATATTATCAGGAAAAATCAAAAGTTAATGTAAAGATATTAAAAAATATCAAAACATAAGGTCACATCTGTAGAAATTAAGATGCTTACAATTTTCTAAAGGTGGATTTTTTTTTTTTGGATAAATGCCTTTTTTTCCCTCACACTTCTTGTCCTTTTTTTAAATTATTTTTTCCACCTGCACCAGTTTTTTACCGTTAAAGGATTGTTGCATTCGTGAATTCTCCCCGCTCCCTTTCTTGCTGCTGAATAATGTAAGCGACCTGTTTTTTTTTTTTTTTGTTTTTTTTTATCTCTCTTCTTGGTGAATCGTGCTCTGGAATCTGAACACAAGCGGATGAAGGGCATAACGTGTTTTTATCTGTAAAACAGAGAAATTCTTGGAGGTATTTGGAGATCTAATCCAGCAACTCCAGAGGTCCTAAAGTCAAATTGAGTGCAAACACACATGTTGGTGCACAATATGTCTGTGTGCAGACGAGGCTGAAGCCCCCTAATGGACCAGACACCCCACGGCTGTGTGTGAGTCTGTTCGTGTGTGTGTGTTGGGGGCTTGGCCACAGCTAAATGGTTTTTTCCTGCTCTGGCCCACATCTGTGACTATAACAAAGCATTTCGTCTTTTCCCGCAGGGAGTTATGAACCACAATGTCATCTGGGATAGACAACCCAGAGGGTTAGGGGTTTATCGAGTGAAAAGACTCCGTTACCAATTTATGTTTGAGGAGAATCTTTTATTGAATATGTGGCATCTGAGATTCATTTCCCGCACTTTTCAGATGAAATAATAATCTCCCTGTCACTCCTGATATTGTATTTCTGCAACCATCTTTGCTCTTACAGTCATGCAGCGGCAGTCAGAATTAAGCTCAGTCCCTCGGATCCATGAAACCCGAGAAATGAGCGCTAATAAAGAGAACGCAAACACAAGGATAAAAGATAACATATTTGAGATGTTTCTGCAGGTCAAAGGTTACCTGCCCCCATAAAAAAATGTCGTTATTTCACAGGTTTATCCTGTCATGAATGCTTTTTTAAATGCTTGTAGTGTCTGAGTCTCCTGACAGGCGGAGAGTCCCATGTGACGCTTTGCCAACGCATTCCTGACTGTAAATGAACCCAAGTACAAACACAAAGGTCACGTCAGCCACTTCCATGTCTCTGGCAAAACATTTTCTCTGCTTTGTTTTTGTCCAATCATCCTCTCTCCAGTTCAGCGACTGTCCCGGGCTTCAACTTGGGATGGAGTACAGGAAGATGCAGCCTACATAGAACATGGAGCTCATAGATAATGAAACAAACCATATTTGAAGGGTTCCTGTGTGTGTGCATCTTTAACACAACAAGACCAAGTGACTGGAATAGGATACAGGGAGATGTGTATGCAGTCAAAATGGGATACGCCTCTGAAAGTGATAGAGAAAGGTAGCAAAGATCCAATGGGACTTCCAGATCCAGACTGACAGGATGGTAACAGTGAACCAACCAGACATTGTAGCGGTGGATAAAGAACAGAGGATCTCCTCAAGCACCTCCTAGTTCTTCAGTGTGTCTGCCAATGACCAGATCTGAAGGACATTTATGAACCAAATCAATGTCTTCCTGTCTCCTCCTCTTTTTCAAACTGGAGGCATTTTTTTATATAATTACCAATTTTTGGAGAACACCTGCGTATCTAAAGCCAGCCAACATCAGCCGCCCTCCTGGGAGACCTGCTCACCAACAGGCTGAACAGCATCTTCAGCCTTTGGCAGCTCCGGCAGATCTTTATATTGATGGTCCGGAGCCACAAACCACTTCTGCTTTGAGGTTCTCACCAGCCACCGAGCCAGAGCTGGCATCCATAACCGACGGCTGCAGGAGCTCCATGAATTCCTGGCTCTCCACCTGGCTGAGAACACTGACAGACCCCCCCACCGCCACCGCCGCCACCACCGTCACCGCCGCCCGCTCTCATTGAGTCAGAAGCAGCGGGACTGTTGACAGGCTTCCATCTGGGTTTGGGGAGAATCTATCTTCATCTAGAAGCCCCAGTTGTTTTGTTTTATGGCATTTTGATGTAAAGTATTGACACAAAAATGAAAAATGTAGAGCAACAAATGTATTTTCTATCATAGATCTTTTTGATTCTAGTTTTGCTGTCATGTTGCAGTGGGGTAAAAAGTCGTCCAATTGTGCAAGTCGTCCCACTTAAAAAGGCAAGAGGCCTGTAATTTTCATCACGAGTATACTTCAGCTGTGATAACCAGAATGTTGGGGGAATCCCACTGCAAATTCTCTAATGAAATAATCGGTCAATTATTTGCTAGAATAAGTATTTGGTGACCTCCAAACAAGTCACATTTGAATCTTACAGGCCTGTAGCTTTAGGAAGCTCTTCTATCCTCCACTTGATAAAGTCTGACTTTAACCTTTAAGGCATACGCTGTGTAAAAGGACATCAGAAATAATCATTCTAGGCCTGGATCAGGCTGGGACGACTGAATCTGCAGTTGGGAAGCAGCTTGGTGTAATAGAATCTGTGGGAGCAACTACCACTGATCTGCAAAGAACACCACACCTACTGTGGGGCTCTGTGGTGAAAATGTCCGTCCATTAGCGAGAGAAAATGATGCACGGCGATGATCCCAAACACATCACCCGGGCAACGAAAGAGTAACATCCCGGAGTGGCCTAGCCAGATCTCAGCCCCATAAAAATAGATTGGAAGAAGTTGAAAGTTGCCGAGCAACAGCTCCAAACATCACAGCTCTGGAGACGATCTCCACGGAGTGTTGTGGAAACTACCAGCAACATTGTGTAAAGGACAAACGGGAAACATTTGTCACTCCCAACACAAGGCATGTGAGAAATTATTGAGATGAACCTTTGTTTTGACCAAATCTGTATAAAATCCACCATATCATGCAAATAAACTCTCTAAACTCGACGGCTGTTTGTGGATAGTTGATGTTGTCCCAATGATAAAATTACAGGCCTCTCTCATCTTTTTAAGTGGAACAACTTGTACAATTGATGGCTGATTAAATGCTTTTTCCCCTACTGCATGTGTCTAATAGGTTTTTCAGTACAAATAATTTTATTTTTGATTTTTAAAAAGAGAAAATTGTGTAAATAACTATCAAAAACATTTTTTCCTGGTGAAGTAAGTTTGTAAAAAAGAGCTGAGAATTGACAAATCCCCCTTGAAACAACTTCTTCAAAAAAAAAAGATAAGTAAAGTCCACTGGAAAGTTTTTATTTTGTGTTTTATTTTCACTGGAATGGTTTTTGCCCACCACTTCAATGGAATCAACCTGGATAAATGAGAATCAAAGCTTGCTGGTAAAATGGCGCCAGCATCTGTGAGCTCCTGTCATGCTGCCTGATATTTTTATCCAGCTGTTCTGTGAAAGTGTTCCACATTTAGACTAAAAAGCCAGAAGGAGAACGACTCCTGAAGAACAGCCGACTGATCACATGGTGATAAAGGTTCGCGGGGGGGTCTGACAGGGAGGGGAGGCCGTTTGAGGATCAGAATTGTAAATGGCTTCTAAAAAAGCTCTGACCCTAAAACTTTAAACTTTATGAGGCCTGTGAAGGCATCATAAAAAAGAAATATGACTCAGTTTGGGTTTCTCTACCGGATTTTTCCCCCCTGCTCCCTAACCCTCCTTCCTATTGAAGGATGAGGCAGATAGGGGGCAGATGAACGGCGTTGGAACCCTGATCTCTCACCCTGGAAAGCACCTGATTGCATAAAAGGGCTGAGACATAAAAATAATAATCCTGAGCCTTGTATCCCATCTATTAGCTTTGACTCATTCAAATATGGCTTAGTGATGGGTGTAGCTGGTTCAGAACATGTTCGAGTTAGACTCCCAACCCACTCCATGAATCACACAGGCTGGGGGGGTGGAATGACGAACCGGTGACGGTAAATAACAGAGCAGTAGAAAAACTGTACGGGAGCCAATGAGACTTCAATGCCAACAGGCGATCCAGAGGATTGCTTTTTTACACGGACTCTGTCCATTCCTAAAAATCTTAAACGTTTGACACAGTTTATGAATAAAACCACACAAAATGCAAATCTGAGAAGATTGATATAAAATGTGCCCTTATGGGATCAGATATCCATTCAAATCCATTTGACAAAGCAAAACATGACATCAAGCTGATGCTGCTTTTCTTGGTTGGTGTTTACTGCCTTAGGATTGTAACGGAAGCCATAATCTCTTAATCCATAATTCTCTTTTATAATCAAGAAAGTTGTTTTGGAGAAATACCTGCACAAGGTCAAGCACTGACCTCTTCGGGTCTCCCCCGTTTGTGTTCTGTATTCAGTCAGATCCAGGAAAACTCATCCACGGATGCCACTGCTTTGATTTTTAAGATTCCATCACTGAAGGCTGGAGGTCGTAAGAACGCAGAACGCTGAAGACCTCCGACTAATTACACAGAGTGGTTTCATGCATTTGTTTGGGTGTTGATTAAAGTTGCTTCGATTTATGTTAAACAAGTTTGATTCAAATGTGAGGCTGTGGCTCAGAGGGAGTGAGATGGGAGGGGGGAGAGATGGAGAAGCCGGAGGGGAAGATGAAGGATACATTTGAATATTTGAATACATTTCTTTTCCTTTGTTTGGCTGTCAGTGCTCAGGTATTTGAACTGTAGGAGCACTGCTCAACGGTGGGGGCATGTTCTGCCAGGCCTTCATCAAATGACGCAACTTCCTCCAGGAAGACACGAATCCTGAAGATCCAGAAACGTCAGTGGATTATTTTATAGTCGAATGGAAAGACTTAAAATTCCTGGTGGGGGTTGATGTTATCAGTGCTGCATCTTATCATGCAGCAATGCAAAGTAGGCCTCATGAGATTACAACTCCCATCTGCTTTGTGTGTTTTCCTGGATGTAGACAAATACGTTGCTGATGGGATGGAAACGATTAACACTTCCTGATTACTTTAAATTGTTATCAAATATAATAGTGGTTAGATGGTTTTTGTGACAGGTCTGTCACTTTAACAAGGAAGCTGATAATCATGTTTGGTGCTTTTGTGCATAAAAGAAAAGTTTCACATTTTTTTGTTTTTGGGGGTTTTTCTGTAAACTGACCAACATCACATGACTTTGTTTGAGCCAGACCAGTTCTGTGAGGACTTACTTATCTAAATATTTGACCTGTATTTTAATGAGAAGATCAAGACAAACTGATGACGGTACAAAGAACCAACATAAAATTAGCTGTTTGTCCTTGACCCAGAAAAATATCAGAAATGGATTCTGTGGTCCCAAAAGCCAGGTTCCATGATCGGGGTTTGGGCCGCCGAGGCACCCGCCCTCGACTGCCACCCAAACCACATTGCACCGGCCCCTTTTGAGGTCTCCTACGGGTGGTGGGCCCATGGGAGAGTGGTCCCATGTCATTCCTTCGGGCTGTGCCCGACTGGGGCCCGTGGGAAGAGCCCCGGCCACCAGGCGCTCGCCTGCGAGCCCGACCCTGGCTCCAGAGCGGGGCCCCGATGACGCCAATCCGGGCGACGTAATCGGGTCCTTGTTCTTTCTTATCATAAGGGGGTTATGAGGGGGTTATGAACCACTCTTTGTCTGGCTCGTCACCCAGGACTTGTCTGCCATGGGAGACCCTACCAGGGGCTTAAGCTCCAGACAGCTTAGCTCTTGGGATCACCCAAGCTCTCAAACTCCCCCACCACGTTAAGGTGGCGGTTCACGGGGGAGTGAACACCTCCCTGGAGAGGTGTTCCGGCCATGTCCCACTGGGCAGAGGCCCCGGGGAAGACCCAGGACACGCTGGAGAGATTACGTCTCTCGGCTGGCCTGGGAACGCCTCGGGGTCCCCCCAGAGGAGCTGGAGGAAGTGGCTGGGGTGAGGGAAGTCTGGGCATCTCTGCTCAGTCTGCTGCCTCCGCATCCCGGTCCCGGATAAGCGGAGGAAGATGGATGGATGGGTGGATGGATGGATTCTGTGGTCCACTTGGTTGGTGGTAAAATACACATAGTTAATAGGAAAAACCGGATCTGGGTTCATATGGGTTAAAACAGAAACATCATCATAGGATCTTGTTCTGTTGGCTCCACCTTAAACCATCATTCACATTTAAATTCTGCCTGAACAGAACGCATCCTGAGGGATTATGGGAGCAATAATATGAGGGTAAACCTGTAAAACCATGAATTCTTCAGAGAGAGATGGCTAACAAGCACTAGGACCTGTTTGGATATCGGTATGAGTTGTGCAGCCCTTCATAAAGTCCACAGCTCTGACTGAAATGAAAGCTGTCTGCATTTGTGCTCATGTCTGGGAAAGATCTCGATTAGTGATGTCAACTTTGAGGTATTTTCATCCTGACACAGTTCTTAAGTTCTCCATTTTCTTATTTCTGAATCTCTCCCAGAAGGACCTATAAAAAACAAAAGCATAGTTACATTTGTTGTCCGTTCATCTGTCTCTTCTTCAGTTTGCACCATCATTTGTTTTGTTTCAGAGGTCAACGTGCAATCTGTGAAGCAAAAAGATTTTGTCAGTCTGCCTAGACGTGTTGCCCACCGTTTGTGTAGCTTTCCTTGCCCTTGTTGAGGCTTTTTACCTTCAAGTGAGTCCAGTCAATCACATGATCCAACTGAAAAAATACTACTCAGCTCTGGCATGATGACAACAAACCACACAAACACAAAAACGGTGACTAAATCCATTTCCATAAGCTCTACCTCTGAGATGCAAAGACGTTTGACTGACTCCGGTTTTATGCACGGCATTTCATGCCCAGACAAAGGACGGCTAATCTACAGAACACAACAGTTGTTTACTGGTATTAATCGTTTCAAATGTAAATGAAATGTTCCGACTGCATCAAAAGCTCCAGCAGATTTTTTACATTATGTTGTCAGAATGATGCATTTGCTTCACCTAAGTGGTTAAAAAACCTGTTCTCAGTCTTGAGAGCAAAAATTGTCATTGCAATTCTGCAGTGGGGCTGTTACCCAAAAAAGGGGAAGTGCATGTTCATTGGACTGGCCTACCTAAGACAATATTTGAAGATGTATTTTATAAGTGCACCTCTTCAGTGCAATGTTCACCCTCCAAGTGAAAAACATCTCCTAATTCCCTCTCATCCTTCAGGAAGGCTCATCATTAATTTTATTCTCTCATTTTTCCCCCCCCAAATGTTGTAAAAATGCCAGACTGATGCAATCCAACTGCAAGTCCTTCCATACATAAACATCATTTCCAGGTTTCTGTCTCCGAATGGCAGGCAGAGGGAAGAGAATAAAAAGGAGAGGTGACCGGATAGAGGGATTTTCTCTATGAGAGAGGTGAAGAAATTAGAAGTAACAGAGTGGAAAGATGAATGCGTGAAGCTTGAATGCTTCAGCGCCATCGCCACCACAAGCAGAAGCTGACCTGGAAAGGCTTTCTTATGTGGACATCAGCTTTAAGTCGCCTCTTCAAAGGCCTCATCAGGGGATCCACGCTGTCCTTATGTTTAGGGTCCCTGCTTTAGTCTGCTTGTGTTCATGTGAATGACACGGTGTGTCGTTCTGTTCATGGGGTTGACGCTCTGCTGAGCCGGCTCAAAGCTCCATCTTTTTCAGCTGTTTGTTAGAAATGGGCTTTGAGTGGAATGATGTTTGTGTGTGGGAGAGGGGGGGCTTGGAGATGCTGATTGACCTTTCACAAATATGTAAAAGCCTTTGATGAAAGGGAGCCCAAAATAGTTTGACCGGAGCAGAAAGATCCACTCTTTGTGGAGGTCAAGTTAACTAATCCTAAATGGCAAGAAGGGAGTTTCCATTCAAATGGGAATAAAAACCTCAGATGGAGAATGTTTTATTTCCCTCATGATCTGTTTCCCTCATCATGACCAGCAAAGCGCAAAAGATTAGAAACTGGGTTTACTCGGGAATTTCTCACTTCAATAAGACCAAAAACAAAGCAAGGAAGTCCTAAATTCAAACTGTAATTCAATGGAGATTCCCCTCCTGACCTAATGTGATTGTTTTAGATCTGACCTTTTTTTTTAAGTCAATCCTTTTTCGGGCTCAACACGGAGGTAAATGAAGCTTGTGTTGTTCAGATAAACATCACCAGAAAGCTAAAAAATGCAAGGGCTAAAAGTTCTTAAAACACAAAAAGATGTACTGTAGTATCAACATTGTTCTCTAGTTTGATCATTCATATAAGTGATAAAGATATAGCCAATAAATGATAAACAATCAGCATGTATAGAACAATACAGATGACTTTGTCAAAGGTGTAGCAGAAGGTAACATTACATGCCTCTTCGTACTTAGGCCACGTTGTTTCTGTGCCATGATGAGACCTGAAAAACACAAAGTTTTGGCTTTCGCATGAATTCTGCAACGTTTATACTAAACCACATGGATTTACTGTTACCAGCAAAAATGTACTTTATAATCATGACCAGGGGGCGCACTGGAATGTAGGGAGAAGTTTCAGTCATGGGTGCTTTTTCTACATTCTACACATGCAAAAGGCGCACCGGGTTTTAGGGCGCAGGTACGTTGCAAAATATACATGCTAGTAAGTGTGTTTTAAAAAAGGCAGCGGGAGCTAAACTGAGTTGGTTGTGATGGATTCTTTATGTTCTCTGTCATCAATAAGAATCCAAAAATCCCTCAAAGTCTTCATCTTCTGTATCTGAAATGAACAGCTGCGCTAAATTTCTTTAAAACATGCCATGGTTCCCTTTCATCATCGTCAGAGTCCGTCCCATTGCCGTGCTGTGTCCGTGCTGTGTCCGCCATTCGACAGTGTGACTCTCCGGGATGTCACAAGTGAGCGGCACCCCATCCATGTTGGTGATGTGGCTGGGCTGGATGTGTTTGTCGGTATTTCACTGCAGTAGGAGTGGAAGATGGACAGCTTCTTATTGTAATTCACTGGAAGTTGCTGCACCACCGTATTCCTTGCCTGGATGGAAAGACGACACAGTTTCATGAAAAGAAACGTTTCACCAAAACGGACCTTCATGAAAATGTTCCGTTTTCATTTCCTTGCATTTCTGAGTATTTCTTTAGTCAAATTGTTGTGAATCAGGAGCAGATGAATAATGCCATTTGAAATGGATCGTATTTGTGGCGTAGAAAACGCACTGGGCGAGCCACCAGCTCCCTGCTCCGCCCCATTCTAGTTAGTTGTTTAACAATTAAACTTGTTTGATGAATCGATTCATAGTTTGAGCGGCAGTGGCTTAGGTGGTTGACCAGGTAGGCCAATAATCGAAGGCTCTACGGTTCAATCCCTGACCCCCTTCAGCCAACCGTCATTGTGTCCTTGGGCAAGACACTTCACCCAGTGTGGCTCCATTGGTGTGTGAATGCATCTAAGGCCGCATTTACACTGCAGGTCTTGATGCCCAAATCCGATTTTCTGTTGACGACCCGCTTACATCATCTTTTAAAAGTGACCAGTATCTGATTTTTGCATTTACACTATACAATGATGAAACTATCAAACGTAGATGTTCTGAGGACTACGTAGCAGTATTTCCGCCTTCCGCGGACCTCTTTCGGACTTTTGTGACTGCGGTTGTCATGGAGGTAACACAGCGACGAAGGAGGCGTTGCCTTGGGCGCTCCTAAGGGGGAAGCGCGGGAGAGGAAAAGAAGGAGGGCTGCTCGTGAATCAGGAAGTGTTTGCAGAGGTGCTGTACTAACAGTTTGATCCAAGTGTTGAACCTTTCCTGCGCGATGACTTCTTTTTTCCGGCCGTGGTCAGAAACACACGGGAGATTTCCTTGGGGTTCACTTTCCGTTCTGAACCCTCAGCCTCCAGAGTGGGTTAAGAAAGACTCCAAAACTTTTGGAGGAGACACCTTATTTTTAATTTACGGTTCTCCGACACTCCCCCGCTCCACGCTCACACACACACACGGTCCCCATCATACACGCCCCCCAAAGAAATAAACGGCTTCTAGCCTGTTCCATAGCAACGGTGTCCCGCTTCATTAGTTACCGTTTGCGTCCGGACCGGACATAACAGCGGTTTCCGACTACGGTCTGAAGCCTGAGGCTGAAAGGTAACACGCTGACAGCAAAATCAGCACAAAAGCACCTTAATAAGTCATGTGATCTCAGTTGGTGGTGTCCTGAATTGACGTCACTGAGGTACGACTCGCATTTACTGGGGAATATCCGATTTGTCTGCTTACATGGCACACGCAAATGCACGTATCCGATTTGTTTCCGATTTATCTCCACATATGAGAGAGGCCTGTATCCGATCTGAGAAAAACGGAATCCATGCGCTTTTGTCCTGCTTACACGTTCACCGATCATATCTGATCTGTGACGCATGAGAGGAAAAAATCGGAATTGGGTCACTTGAACCATGGAGTGTAAAGGAGGCCTAAATGTCCCGGTAATGTTCAAAGAGGCTGGAGGCGCGTACTGGTTATGAATAATGGATACATCTTGTAAGCGCTCTGAGCATCTGGAAAAGTGCACAACAATCCAGTCCTTTATTATTATTATTATTATTATTATTATTATTATCATTATTATTTCCACGATCCACACAGCTCCTCCACAGACGTTTTCTGCTCAGACCTCTATGAGACTTTCATGCCTGGTGGGGCCTGAAGGCTTTACCTTGACAGAAGCACCACAGGTCTTTTCTTTTTTTATTCTTTACTGCTTTTTGAATTTAGAAAGAAAGAAATGTGTTTCCAGCAAGAATCTGTATCTGAGAACTGGAGGGGTTGTGAGACACACATCCTGTTTTTGTCAACTCTAATATACTAAAAAAGATCTTACTTCAGAGAATTTTAAGATGGTTCAATTTCTCAACAAGATAAGATTCAACCTGCTTCCTAATGACTTTCAAAAGATCTTTCCTTGAAAAGGAAGGAGGAAAACATTGAACTTCAAAACAAGTAAACTTAGAACAACACTAAAAAGATTCGGCATTTCAGTAACCGGAGCAAAACTGTGGAATGAATTACATACAGAGATAAAAACAAAATCCAAACATTTGTCAAAAAAAAAAACATTAAATCTCTCAATAGATGACAGTCGTCTGGTTTCTGTTGGTGTCTGAGCCCCATAATAATTAGAATAAATGTCTGGGTGTTTGTTTATTAAATATTTAGTTATTATGATGTCACACTGACATGCACATGATTGATACATTTTCATACTGACAATGGTATTTCTAATATCAATATTTTGTGCTGATTTTTGTTGCTGTTTTTGTATTGTTGTTTTAGTTGAATTAGTACAATGGAGTTGGCTGTAAATGGTCCATTAGAGTCCCAAAAGGTTAGTTTCCATGTTCTGTTTTTAACTTTATAACTGCTTTAACGGCACATATATGTAGAAATGAGAGTTCTCAAATGTTCAAACACCACTAGAAACATGCTCAGAAAACCAAAGTCATTAGAAATGAGTGTTTCGCTGTCAAAACTGTAGAAATCCAGAAGCCATTGAACAAAAATTCTCATCCTCCAGATGGGAAGATGGAGCAAAGAGCAGGATTTAAAGTGACAGCAAACATCTCTGTGCGTTCGTTGGGAGCTCTCAGCATCTCTGGCACCGAGGATGGATGTGGTCCAGTGAAGAGCTAATTATCACTGACAACAACTGTCACATCAAACAGGTATTATATGAGCTGCATGAGGCCCGCTGCACTCAAAGGATTCAGCCAACTGTTTTCCTGACTATGGATGCAAGATTACTTTTGACAGAAAACATACAAATAAAACATTACCAGGGCTTACAGGGAGAGATACCCACTGAGTAAATTATTCATACATTGACTTACTGAAGGAATGAAAGCTTGTCTTCCCTCTAATCCCCAGAAAAGCTTTCGGTGATAGTGCAGCGCTCAAGAGTTGCCTCTCACAAGGCGCTATTCATCAAACTTTCCAATGTATGAAATCAGTGTCTGACAGGCTTTCAAAATCCTGCAGCTCCTGCATTATTATAGCGTTTAGCCTCAAACAGCCTCTCCATCTAATGACTTCTCTCTGCGATGGTGATTGCTTTGATTTTAATTGGGATGTTCTCAGGGTGCTGCTGCTTCTAATCCAGCTGTCTCCCACCAGTTAGACAAGGGCTGCTCATAGTGAGCCTTTTATTCCCCGATCTGAAGCCCGTCACAGGGGAATGCCGTTGTCCTGGTGAGTTTAGTCATGGGGGACAAAAGGAAGGAGGGGCACCATATGTCCAAGCAGTGGGCTTCGTCTTTTGCAGCCAAGTCACTGCTGATGGAGAGATTAAGTATAGAATCAGTTGATGCGGTTAAAGTGTCAAGTAGACAAAGATGCTGGTCTCTGGAGGCTGGGTAATTGCACAGGAGAGCATCATTTAGCCTGTTCATCCCGAAAAGACTAGACCACAACCCCCCCGGGACAAAATAGAAATGCATGGAAGAGCTTACCAGGTGAAAGCCTGTCCCTCTGGACAAAACACCCTTTAACTGCTTTTTTCCAAGTTTTTCAAGAACAGAAAACTTTTTCAAAAACTTCTCAGACTTTGTCACATCCTGTTCCAAGAAACTGGAGGGAAAGGAGAGTGGCCTTGGCTTTTCTACCGAGCTGTTTCTTTCAAAAGTATGAAGTACCAAAAAACAAAAAAACAAGGACTACGCTTGTAAATCTGCACTTCTTGTTTATCCTACAATCAACTGCTTCTTCCAACAGTCAGTGGTGATCAAGACGGTGATCTGCTTCCAGTTTTCTTTGAGCCCTCCAAGTACCGTCACTGTGTCTTCTGAAAAGAAGAAAACAGAAAAAAAAACTTTGTAGGAGAGTTGGTTTCCCATAGGATCACTGACAAAGACCAAGAGTTTCAACTCACCTTTGGTTTGACGTTTGAAGGTCCAGTTGCTGTTGACTCTGACTTTAGTCAGTAGAGGCTACACATGCAATTCACCCGGCACATCTGAGCACATTTTAGAAAACTTAAAACATGAAAAAAAGAAAACAGGCACCTAGTAAAACCGATTCTTAGGATGGAAAAAGGACCGGAAGTTGCTTTAGCCCTTATTATAACCTAATCTGTCATATTTGACATTTTTTAAAGATCTCAAACAATGAAGAGGTACATGAAAAACATAGCCATCCGGTCTTAGAAAGTGTTACATACAGTTTTTAATTTAAACATTTAGGGTAATTTATGTACATCTTAGCCTAGAATTAGATTTTTCCACCATGAATCCTTGCAGAATTGATTTAATGTCAAGAAAAGGAGTCTGAATCAGAATTTTCAGGAAAAATCAAGTCTTTAAGTTTTAAATTGAATAATTCTGGAGATACAACAAAGATGTTTACTTCTGGATCGCAAACAAAGTTCCCATGGCCGTTTGCAAGTTTTGGGCCTGAACACAGGCACATCATAATGTCCTAACTTTCTTCATCGTGTCTCCATCTAGTCCTCCTCCTCCTCTAGTTAGGGGTCCTCAGAATCAAGCAGCACTGATGATCTCTCATCCCTTCTGTGTCTCGACCACACAGTCAACAACGTTAAGATTTGCTCAATATTTTTGTAAATAAAAAGGTTGGATGCAAAGACAGCCATCAAAGCTTGTTGACCTCCACTTCCAATGGGAAGACAACCTTTTTTGATCATGCAGCTCACATATTTTGACAGGTTACAGGGAAAGGTAAAGCTGTTGGATATACCTGCTTTCCCATGAATGTATGCTTTGTGCATATCAAGAAAAACATGCATGATCAGTATGAAGGCAGTATTTCTTCAGAAACACCTGATGCAAAAAATACACCATTGAAAATTCGACGCACGGCTTTTGAAAAGTTTGCATTCTGTAGATCTGCATTCACTAAATGGAAAAGAGCCCATAAGCTTTTCAAGCAGCTCAGGAAAAGGAAAGACCTCTGCTCTGCTCTGCTCTGTTACTGATAGGAATTGTGACTGATCTGTTTGTTCCAAACACGAGCTGTAATATTAAGAGCGCTTGTGCGATCTTCCGCTCTGAATGCCTCAGAGTCCAGAGAGGTCAATGCTACTGTTGACCTGCTTGACATAAAGCCTGTTTCTCCTCCCTTTAAAGTTAAAGTTTAACTCCTGATACACTTATTAAAAGTTTTCTAGAGTTTCTCTTTGCTTATCAGGCAATTTGTCATATGTATGTATTGTGGATGCCAGTGACGTCCGGTGAGGTTAATGGCTGGTGAGGCACTGACGTCATCAGTCAGATTTACAAACATATGAACCATACTGAGTAACTTATTCACCATTTGATTGACAACAGTTAACGTGTTTTGTTTAAAATATCATTTCAACATGTTTTTTTTCATATACAAACTGCAGCATAGAAAAAATCACAAACGTTATTATCGTCTTACCTTTACTTGTAAATAAAGTCCATACGCCGCTCCTTCTGAAGAAAATGACTTGCCGCTTGCTATCACTTCTTCTATTATTTTTTAGCGTCATAATCTCAGGGCTCACTGGCGCCCCCTAACATGAGGCACTAGAACTACTGGCCTCACCCAGCGGCTTTTTTGCCGGCGTTTAGCGCTCAGCACAAGAAACCCGTCCCTCACATACAGTTATTTATAAAAACAAACACTGTACATCATATACATCTGCTAAATTATGCAAACTCAGCTCATATAGTACGAGTGATTGAACCGATATACAGAGAGACAGCAGTACCGTCTGACTACATAGGTATTGCGCAATCCAAGGTGAGGCTCAGCGGGCTGGTGCCTCATCGCACGTCAAATGCGGAAATTCAGCGATTTTGAAAAGAAAAAACACCCAAAAATGGTACAGTTAAATGGAAAATGACTGCAAAGCACAAATTACTGATTGAATATAATAAGTGAATTTATTTTTTCTCTTTTCTTCCCATAATGACAGGTGAGGCACAGCCTCACCTGCCTCTCCTGACTGCACGTCACTGGTGGATGCTCTCATAGATCTAAAGGAGATTTCCTGAGCTGCTCCCATGTTAAGGATCGGCTGTATTAGACATTGTAAGAGAAATCAAATATATATTCCTTCTCAAAACAGTCAATTTTAGAGTGTCCTTCAAGTTACCCTCAAGACCGTCTTGGTCTGACTCTCATTTCTGTTTTTCCTTTGAAGAAAATTGAATCGTGTTCTCTGAATAATTCTGTTTAAACAAGGAATTTTGGACGTCACTACGAGTCAAAAGGCCTCAGGGGTCATGACCTGAAGAATGGGGGATTTCTTGAGCAGGCTGCTTCAATGAAATTTCATGAATTGCATTACAAAAGGCAGGAGCAGCTGTGTGTTGTTAAATGTTATCACTAACACGTGTGTGAAACGGCACATTTGTGATGGTGACAACTGACCGAAATGTTTCTGTCAAGATGAGCAGAAACCTGCCAAAACAATCAAAATGATTGTTGCACCGTGGCGGGAAAAGTTTTAAAACGCTACACAAAACGTCAATCTCAACACAGACCTTTATTAATCTGAACTGTTAAAATCAGAAATCAACGCAAAGCTGGGGAAGCCTGAACCATCCAACGCCAAGCTTCTGTAAAGGGTTCTAATTTCTGAAAATGGACACTTGGAAGGCCGATATCCCGCTTCAAGGTCACTTTCAAAAGAAATATTCAATCAGTTTTACCACTTTATAATTGATTTTCAGTTTAAATCGCTTTTTAGCAAAAAAACTATTTGCAGCAGCAAATAGTTTTTTTGCGATATCTATGACTATCTATGTCAACGACAGCGATATCTATGCTGGTCGTCACGATGGGTTAAGTAAAGCATCAGTTCAGAGAGAAAGTTCACCTCTTACCGCTTGTTTCTGTCCAGACGATGAACATAAAGTATGTTTCGAAGACGCTAGAGTAGTGATACAGAACACGCAAGCTATGTGACCGGTACTCCTTTTTTATGTGTGGTGTACCACTGCGGATTATCACTCTTTAATCCACACCCAGAAGCCAATCAGAATCAAGTATTCTTTTGGACCACGGTACAAGTAACATCCTAATTGTATGCCAATGACAACTGTTTGAAAAGACAACATCAAAGGATTCCCAGTGTTGTCCCCCAACAGAGTAAAGACTTGGTCCCTGTTACCCTTATTGGTCAATACACGCTGTCTGCAGGGCAAGAATGGTCTAACCTGTACACACAGGTGGCCTGCATGAAAAATAATGCTCGTACAGCGCTCAATGAACCTGTGGGGAGAAAACGTTCATGGACATTTTTTCTAGGTTCATGCTGTGGGCGACGGGTGAAAACATCGTACAGATTTTTCCGTTTTTCAACACCCTAAAATCCTGCAGACCACACACGGAGCCCGTTAACGCTAACATAAGTGTGTGCTCCATGCTGCAGCCTGACTGTTAGAAATGAGGACATTAGATAACAAAGTGTGGTTTATGTGGACGTCCACTTGCGTATCACGCACACACCCCGTGCCAGTACTCACCTTCCTAACCACTAGAATGGGGTGTATGGACACTGTACGACAGCATCATCCGTACATCATGAGTGCATGTAGCTTCCATTATCCTTACAAAGACTTCACAAAACACTTACTACACGTATGGCAATGGCACGTTCCATTTTCATGACGACCCTTGAGATGGACGCACGATCCCTAAGGGAACTGTACGATGCACCTGAGCTCCTTAAGATGCTGCTGCTCCTCTTTGACTCCTCTGACCTGGACAACCGAAAAACCTTTGTTCAGATCAACCCCCCCGTAAGGGTGCATGTTGCTAAGGCTTCAGGAAACGGCAGTGGAGAGAAAAAAACCCTCTGAGTGGAATAACCTCCATCAGAACAAGACTCTGTAAGAGCGACCTTCTGCTGTGACCGGTTGGAGACTGAGAGGACAGGCAGGTTAGTTTCCGCAGCAATGAAGGAACAGAATTCTTTTTTTTTTTTGACACTCACAATTTTTATAGGTGTATATATTTATATGCTTTTTAGAAAGTGTCCTGCTAATCTCTTTGTCCTTTTTTTAGTATTGATGGAGTCAGTTGGATGTGTGCATACTTACATATTTGCAGTTCAAGTTAAATTTTAGAGCGCTCTACCACAGATACTGACCTCCCTCATTTAAAACCCCTGAGCTCAGATTTCTTGTTGCAAATGCAGACCCGCTCGCCTTTCCAAGCGGCTTCACTTTTAAATCAGGTTTCTGGCTGCTGCCGGGCCGGGCCCTGAAATTAGCTCTTTCTGGAGATAACCCTGCCATTCCGAGTCATTCTGTGCTTGGTATGATTAAGCAGAGCACAGAGTGCTGATGGATGGAAGTAATGATGGATGCCTGCACGCAGGCATGCCAGTGATTGTGCTCCCCATCAGTGGTTGTCGGGCATTTCTGGGTTTCAGACCTCACAAAAAAGGCAAATGCACAGCGGCACAAAAGGGTAATTTTTACGTTTAGGACATATCTTGACTAATTATTGAGTGAACTCCCAGAGGCTGCAAGTATTCATTATAGCAGAAGAACAGGTCATTCATCACATGAATTTTAGGAGGGTATAATACATTAATGCTGGGTTTGTATTTTTTAGGATGTCATCAGTCACTCTGCTTCAAACCTTTGCGTCGCTGTAGACACAACAGAAGTTGAGATTTTTAGGAATTGATTTACCCAAACTGAAGAGAAAATAACAAAAACTCTTGTTGGCTTGAGCTTCTACTCACTCAAAATGCCAAAAGAGGAAAATGCAAAGCAGCGCATCCATAATTGAACAACATCACAATCTGGGGCGTTTTCTGGCCAGTCGCTCCCGTCGTCTGAGAATGCTGAGGGCTCAGGCTCTTGCTGCATCCACCGCATTTTTAACGCCACTTCTGTCAGGAATAAACGGGAGAAACTCTTCATTTTTACAGCTGACTTTTCCAACCTCCCTAAAGACTTGCTTTAGATTAGACGTCATCCATACAGAATCTGAAGTTCCGAGGGTTTGATCCCTACTTTTCTGTAGCACTCTTTCTACTTTCTATCAAGCCTGCATTTAGGTTTAACTCTGTTTCAACCCTGGATTATGAAAAGCAAATGGTGGCCTTGACCAGCACTGAGCAAATTGTAATTTTGGTAGTTTGGAAAGACAACACCGTCAGTAAAATCACAAATGTGTCCCAGATTCTCGTGGGCTGTGAGGTTGGTAAGTGGACAATGCTGAACACCAGAAAAAGGGAGGAGCTGGTGAAACTTTAACCTTATTTAAGTTGAATTACCACTCCAGTCATCTCTTCAATCTCTCTTCAACCCGTTCCCAGTGGTCTTTTATTTAAGACTGTGGCAATTTTAGCCAAATTAAAAAATAGCTTGTGTCCAAATTCCTTTGCTACTCACTACATAGTGCACTATATAGTGTGTTTGCCATTTTGGAGAGTTGTCTTAATGTACTGAGTCCTCCAGAAATTTCCCAGAAGAACGATCAGTGCTACTCCTTTTCATGTGAAAAAAAATATTTACTTTTTTCTTTCTTTTTTAAATAACATCCATGTTTTTATGATCAGAACACATTAGATTCATACATATCCTGTTTGCCGTTTGAAAAAAAAAAAAAGAAAGCTGTGAAAATAGTATCCGAGTTACCCAAGGAGGCGTTCAGGAGGCGTCCGGAGTAGATGCCCGGACCACCTCATCTGGCTCCGCTCAATGTGGAAGGAGCTTCACCCCCTATCTCTAAGGGAGAGCCCAGCCACAAAAACTAGGAACAGCCTCTGAACGCGGATTTCCCACAATCCCTTTGTTTACATTCTCTCCCACTAGGTTACAGCCCCTCACAACCCCAATTAGCAGTGCAACAAAGAGTGTCTAGCAGTATTGTAGCCATCCAACCATCCAGTTCTGATCCAGATTCCAGCTCAGACCAGGAAAACAAAAACGTTCATGGATCTATTGGTCTGCAGGTGGATGAACGGAAAGGAGGTGAGCGGGAACTTGTGGCCTGCCAACAGTAGCACCTACGTTTTTTTTAACAGAATTTTTTTGTCTGCTCCTGATTCACAGCATTTGAATAAAGAAATATGGTGATCTGAAACAAAGATTTAATTTTAGTTTCCTTTGTATATCTCATCCATCATGAGAAAAATGCCACAAGAACATGTTAAAACACCAAAAACACAAATGTCATTGGAGTGGGTCTCTCAGCAGCAGGTGCTAAAAGTCTAAAGATTAGCAAGAGCAGGATCAACATTAATCCTTTGAGGTTGAGGCAACAGACGCTCAAATGCAGGGCCATTGACAGAAGTCCTGCTGTCCTCTAGAAATGCAGCGCTCCCTCAGTTGTTTGATTTTCTTCTCGGCTTTTAACTGGGACGAGGAGATGGGGGGGGGGGGGGGGGGCTGTGAAGCTGTCCTGTTCCTGAGTCAACGTAGAGGGTGAACAGACTTAGTAAATTTCAAAGTCACCCAGCCGGCTTAATGGCTCTCCTAAATGACTCAGCACATTATTTCTGGTTGTACAGTGGTCCATTACACGCTGCGTTACCGGACCCGGACAGCATTTGCTCTGCCTTCCTTTCTGTCCTTGTGGCTCGAGCCTGGCATCTTTTCAACAAACCACTTGAGCTTGAATGCAAAATGAAGTCGCAGGGCTGTAACTTTATCCATGCTCCAGCCTTTCTGCTCAGAAAGACTGGGTCCTGCCAGTGACCCTTCACTCTGGAAGCTCTGATCGCAGGGGCGATGCCTGACGGTGTAATGGATGGAAGAGAGGAGGAGGAGATGAATAGAGCAGGAGGGAGCAAGAGAGTGTAATTAGTGGTGCTCCACAGCATAATCCCTGGGAGACAAGGCCCATCAATCATGCTACTAATCCTTTGTTTCTCAATAAAGATAACCATGCTGCAGGGAGTTAACATTTTCTTAATAAGTCATCCTGGTATAATACACCTGAAAGGCCAGATTGGCCCAGAATCCTCCTTATCCTTTATGTATGACATTGAGTTGATAAGAGGACAGGCGCCTTATCTTAGACTTTTTGGTGGAAATGGTGTCGGTACAGGTAGAACAGAGGGCAAGGTTAACCAAGAATGTCTGGTCAAGTCAATGGCAGGGCTGAAGAAGTTTGCATTTGAATGCTGAAGCTGCTCCTCCTACTATGTGCTCTGAAATGGGTTTGTCTAGAAGACAACATTTCCAAAACGTTACCTCTGGAGTTACTTTTATAACGGATAAATAGGTACCATGTTGTCGCTCCGGAGTATAAGTCGCAGCTGCCGTAAAATGCATTATAAAGAAGAGAAACATCATTGATGAAATCACTGTGTTGTGGTAGTGAATGGTCCATATATTCAGCGTTTCTTTTTCTGCACTGCTGTCAGTAGCAAATATTGATACACACTCCTGCAGTGGCAGTAGTAAGAATGATCTTTTTTTTTTCTTTTTTTTTTTTACCTGAGCCTTAACTTTATTAGTTCTGGTCCTTAATGTAGCTTAGACATTCACACTTCTATTGTTGAATAGGCTTACACCGGGTACCAGACAGAAGGGCATCTCTGGAAAAAAGTACCACAGGTTGACTGTAGTTGACTTGAAAAATAAAAAAACGGAGCGGTGTTGTCTTTCCAGCCCCAAAGTTCCTCAAGCATCCTTTATCAAGCTTCATCAGAAAAGCATCAGGAAAGCTTGTGTTATAATAACACTCCCAGATACTAGAAAGAAATACTAAATATTCCATTTGCAGAAGCCACTTCATACATTTATATTTTATGTTTTTGAAGATGCTTTTATCTGAAGTGACTGCTCAGTCGGGTCATGGTTAGAGTGGTTACCTCACTATAAGGAAGTACAAAATCCTTGTTGCAGTAGGCATGTTCCCTATTCCCAGCATACAGTCCAAAACCATCTCTACTGGGTTGGTGGAAGAGGCTCGATACCGTTTATCAGTGTGCAGGACTGGCAACCTGTCTATAAGAAGACTAATGCTGTTGTTCATGCAAAGGTTCATCACTGCATTATATTCTGAGGGATTTTACTTTGAGAGGTCAAAGTGGTATTGAGACATGACAGATGCACCCATAGGCTGAGGTAAAGTCAGAGACAATGAGTGGAACAGGACTGGAAGGGTGACCAGTCCAGTTATAGTGTCCTGCAGCTAAAGGACAATGACGGAACCCACTCCCTTAAGTTAAATAAAAGCTTGCTGACATGGTGGAAACAGATTTTATTTTTTGCTGAGGTTTTATCTGCAGAATGTGGCGAGTGACTAAACGAAATCTGTGTGAACATTTAGTTGAGGAATAATGTGGGACTTCTGCAGACTCCACCTGCATATTCATAATGCGCTGAAACTTAATGGCACTTAAACACGTAGACTGAAGGTCTAATTGCAAGCTGTACCTTTAAGGCATCTGCTGTGGTGAAATACAGAGCAAAGAGTTAGTTGAAATATTTCTTATGACAGCCCAAAGGCACAGCTTCAAGAATAAGCCATCCTTCTGAGGAGCATAAAGGGATTGCCAGAAGGCGAATAAGATATCTTTTTACTTCGAAGACTTGCGACTAATCTTCATATTTTCCATTGAAATAACAGCATTTCCTTGAAAGGGCCCATGTGGGCAACCCTTGTAAAAACCAACTCCAATCTAAATTGAAAGAATTCACAAGTGACCTTAAAGTCATCACTGTGTCCAATTCACTCTTTTTTTCCTCCTGATCTCACGCAGACAGGATCCATCCATCATGGTTTCTTGTTCACCTTTGTCTCAGAGACGACTTGTTTTTTTTCTGCTTCCCATTTCTTGTTCCTGTCTCTCCATCATTCCCCTTTTCTATCATTGTAGCGGTCTCGTGGTGCTGCCATGCTTCAAGGTCAAGAGTGCTTAGCTGGATATTGAAGAGACAGATGGGTGTAGAGACGGAGTGGGATGGCAACGCAATGCAATTATAACCCGCTGTCCGCCGTGCACCCACACACACAGCTGAGCGAGACCAGCAGACAGCCGAAGAGGGCAAAAAAAAACAACCAAAGACAAGATCACTGCTATCTCAGAAACTCTGCAGAGACAATCTAATATCAGCGTGAGTCCACAACAGTTAGAGCATGCAGACGCTCATGTACAAACAAAGGCATGTGCGCCTCTACACACATGGCACTGAGACTGTCTGATAGGAATTGTAATGGCTCATTAAAGCACCAAAGTGATCCTGTGGATGGCACCAGGAGGAGGAAAACAGAGTGAATGATTGATACAGTGATACAGAGTGTGCTCCTTCCACCAGCCCATTAAAGGGTGATTTAGAGGGACCGCGGAGTGCAACCGGAATGGGAAAGAGACTGGCTTCTCCCCATTCCAAGCTACTCTGTGACTGATTGAGACAGTGCAAGAAAATGACTGTTTTTCACCATTGTGAGATCTCACAACAGCGAGATCATGTCATCATGTCATTTAGGAGGGAGCGGCTGCTCAGGTAACAGCGGTGACACCATAACAAGCGCTAATTAGGGACCTGCGACTCCCGGCAAGCCTGCTTAATTGTGTTTCAGCGTGTCGTACGAGTTATGAGAGGCGCGGGGTCGTGTTGTGGCTCTGACAAATCGGGCCCAAATGAAACAGAATAGTGGCTGGAATACACTTGATCAAGGCCTGCTGTAATTTGGACAGATTGGATGGTGTTCAGTCTCCGTAATGGTCATGCACCGAGGCACGGTCACTCATTTCATCAGTTCCACATCACAAGTCTCACACTTGCTACACATGTGTGTGACTGGTGCTCTGTGTTCCACAGTGGAACGCAGAGCCAGGAGGTTTACAGCTCCAAAATAACCAGATTGTACCGTCCACTCAAACTGAAATCTGATCGTTTTGCTTGTTTTTAGTTTCTGTGTTTGTCGCATAGTTTTACTTTTCTTTGATGGAATAAAAGAGCTGCCCACCAATCAAGAAAGGGGTGTCTACATAACTGACAAAATAGAATATTTGATTTTCATTTTTAACATATTAATTTCCAAGTCCAAGCCTTTTTTTTACTAAACAATTAATAGAAAAAGAGGAATTAAAAAGAGCAAATATTAAAGAAAAACTAAAAAATGATCCTAAAAATGAAACAAAACTTTGTGAAAGTACAATTTGAAGAACTTAAAATAATAAAAATGTATAATAAAAAATTACAAAACATGCATATTCACACTTTGTTACCATGGTTACCACCACAAATTCATAAGGTTTCATGGAAAAAATAACTTTTATGTTAAGTTCCTCGTTTTCAAAAGTCTGAAAAATAAAAATTAAAGCTTCATTCAAACTATTTTCATTTGCTGATCCAAGAGGCAAAAATACCTCCTCATCACAGAAACTTCAGTCCAGCGTCTTACAGCATGACCGGCAGAATCTAAATTCAATAACCATTCATTAGTTTAGTTTATTGTCACTTTTCTCTGTGCAACATTAAAACCTCAGAAAAAGTGGAAAAGACATTTTTTAACCTCATCCTGATTTTATAGAATTTGATGAAATAAAGAGAGTTCATAGTTTCAACAAAAATAGAAAATTAATAAATATTATTTTTCTCATGGAGAAAGGCTTTTAGAAAATCATCAGATCTTAACATTGAAGTTTAACTTGAATAAAAAAAAGCCTTTTTTTTTAAACCTTGACTTGTAAGCTCCTTTCTACAGCATGGATGGCATGACCTTCAGTTTGACTAGGAGTCAGCTCAAAGTAAAAGTACAGTTTTCTCTTGTTTATTATTAAGTTAAATTCTAAGAATAAATGAAATATGCAAAGTGGTCACTTTTTTTTCATACTATACATGTTTTAAGGCAGGAAAACTCCTCGCTGCACATGTTATGCACTTTTCTCAAACATTTTCACACTTTTCTCTCGTGTTTAAACTTTCAAAGTTCAAAGCTTCGTTAAAGATAATCAAATTAAAACAAATATCGAATTGCGATTGAATAAATTTGGCAAACTGCATGGAATTAGGACACAAGGCATAGAGGAGATTGATTGACATTGGTCAACAGCCAATCAGGATGCAGAACATCCACCCAAAAATGCAAACAAAACATCTGTGAAACCATGAAAGGTGAACCGTGTTTCAGCGAGGAGCACTTTTTTTCTGGATAAATTAAGGACGAATAAACTTTTTCTTAACATATCCCCCAACGGCCCAAAACAGATGCTTTGTTGATCTTGTCCTTTTGATTGACTGAATATGGATTACCTTCTCAAGTGTCCACTTGAATCTCAGAAATCATTTTGACGGATAAACAACGGCGTGCGAGTCGCTGCCATTAGAGCCCCTAAAGGAGTGTCAGCTGTGGTTACTCAGCCGTGACCATCCGCGGGAGGGAGTCCCACATGAGTCCACACGATTGTGGACAGGAGAAGAAGCAGCGGTGCTGTGAAATGGAGCCCAGCTCATGCTGAGCCAATTGAGTCAGGAAATGGGGGTCGGTGTGGGGTCATGGCGCCCCAACTTAGCAATCTGAGGATTTTGTATTTCCCACAATTACTTGACCACCCTCTGTACCGCTGCCGCCGCTCACAAACACCCACACAAGTGCACACGCACCACACCTCCCGGTCTTTCAAGGTGGGAGCGTGATATCAACCAATCTGTTTCAGCCCCCCCCCCATAACTCCTACAGCCACACCACCCCAGGTCCCTGCTGAGTCTGACTGCAGCCAGTGCAGAACCAGCATGGCAGAGGGACCGGGGGCTTTCAGTCAGTCAGGGGGAGAAAAGCGGCGGACATTAGGAGCTGTCAGCCTCTCAGTTTGACCCAAATGTGTGTTTTTCCAAATGCAGACGCCATTAATTCCCATTCAGCATGAAAGCCCCTCACCGCAAGTTTGATATGTTTATGTTTGTTTAGAAGTTATGAGAAGGGCTGTGGGCAGGGTAATAAATCAGGAACAGCGGTAGCTCCATCTCTGAACTCCACTCATCTCAAAGTGAAATGTGCAGAAAGTCATCTGACCAATGAGGCGACAGTAGAGGCAGAAATGGTGACTTTATCCGGCAGGAGGCAGAGGGGCTGAAGGCGTGTCATTGCTGGCTACGCTTTAAATTTCTAGGAATTATAGCTTTTTCTTCACCAACCTCTGACAATGATGCACATTTTTTAAAGGCTGGCCACCTCACCCAGTGGGCACGAGCACTAAATTTAAATTAGTTCAAGAGGGAAATCAGGATGGTTCCCTTTCACCTGAATTTTGCAGATATTAGTGATTACATGACTGTCTAAAGGTCACTAATTAGAGAACTGGATGAATGCATCGTTTTTTATGAAAATTGCATTAAATTATTTTAGTGCACAGGTCTGGCATGTCTTTAAAAACAGTTTGAACTCCTGGGTATTTTGCATTGTGGTTTTCCAGAGATTGCCTTGTTTTGCTAGTAATTCATGAACTCTCATTATAGGTCATAAGGTCAAACCTTTGTGAATACATGCCCTGACCTCTCCTGGAGGTCATTCACTCTGCATAAAACAGATCCAACGCACATCCAACACACCCAAAAAATTAAAGGTATCAAATTTATTCAACATTTTAGTTCTCTTTTAGCATAAAAAGGTAGTTTTTCTGGATTGGTCTGAGTATTGGACAGAGCATGGGGAGAAAACAGCTGCAGGGCCGGCGGATGGGTGGTGCCTTGAGTGTCACAAGGGCATTTGACGCACGTTCAGCTTATGGTGTTCACACTGGACAAGCAGGGAGGGCCTTCTTCTTCCTCTTTTCTACTACTTACCAAGGTTCAAATGTCCCGGAGGTTGAAGTAGGTTACATTCAGAGCAAATATGTCACATTCTGATGTGGGGAGTGTGGTTATGGAGGTGACGTTTTTCTCAGGAACTTAATTTAGAGTTAGGCAGCACTGTGCTAACCAGACATATAGGCTTTGGAAGACTTGATTTTGGATGAAACTGCTGCAATCACCTCATGTACATAAAAACGGCTGGCACATCCCTTGAGCCTTCGTCACATGCATCCGAATTTGGGGTTGAGCCGTACAGGTGCTGCCCATGGAGGGCTGTAGAGAGAAGCGGCTGCATCTTTAGACAAGTGCAGGTGTGTCTGGCATTTCCTTTGAAGTGGATGCGGTATGACATGGGAGTGATTCTGCCGCACGGCGTCCTTACGCCACACTCTAGTTGTTTGAGTACTGGCTCCTTACCGACCGCGTGCACGTGCTGCAGGCATGAGGTGTGCACGTTAGTGTAGGACGTCCACACCTTCTACAATCTGTCTCATTTCTAGCAGTCAGGCTGCAGCGAGGAGCTTGCATGTATCACGTGAACAGCTCTAACTGGCTCCTTATGCAGTCCGTAGGATTTGGGTGGGTTGAAAAAAGGACAAATCTGTACGACATGCTGCGTCTCCTATGTGTGGTAGAAGTGTTCATCACAACCCGTCACCTGCAGCATGTCTGTAGAAAAAATGAGCATGAACAGTTTCTCCTCACTGTTTGGTCTAAAACCTTAATATTTAGTGCAGGTCACCTGCGTTGGACCGTTTTCTAGGCTGTATCCATCAGTTGGGACTGAGGTTTTAGCGAATGGTGGGGGTCATTCGTATTTACTTTGATATGAACTCTTAGAAATATTTACTACACTGACTTCAAAGAAAGATCCGTTTATCGTAAACAAGCTTTTTTATTGTCTGTCTTGATAAATAATTTGATTTGATTTGATATAATGATTTTTTACTTTTAATGTTACTCCATTTCTGATTTTGCTTTTCAACGTTTATTACCATAACATAAACTTTTGCAGTAAACCAGCCATGGAAGCACATTTCCAACAATTAAGTGGTTTTAAAGCTGCAAGGCAGTAGTTTCATTGTTTAACATAAAACGTTGAAATGTCTTGACTCGCTTTGTCTACTGTCTACATTTAGCTCAGAGACTGCAGGTGAGTCTTAATGTAGCTGATGAGTTTCCCCTCTGCAATTGGAGTTTTAATTATCCACCATGTATGCCGTTCTCTTAAAATACATTCATCTACAAAGACAAAGAAAAGTGACCGAACATTTCTATCTTGTATGTCATCCATTCAAGCTGCTGGAATGTAAAATGTATTCAAATTCCACTTATTGGAAAAGCCACAATCCCATACAGGAAAGCCGCGCCTTTGCTTCATCAGCATAACCATACTTTTGACACCTCCTCTGTGGAAAGCGTGCGTGGGGGGCACGGCTGGGGGAGGCAGCTATGGAGGCGATGAAGCAGAGCTCAATTTGGACATCAAACACAGAGGGAGAGATGTGAAGGCGGTGGCATGTGGGCCTAAGATGTCAGGAAGGAGCGCTGTCCTGACTCCATTTCCAGCTCTCCCATGGGAATCCCACGCATGTTGCAACAATGTGGCAACAGACTCCATCCCATTACCCCCGAGGCTCTTTACCCTCAATCTGCTCTCGTCTCCGAAACTGACAGCTTGACTGTATTGAACTTGTTCAAAGGCTTTCTGGGTTCCTGGAAATGCCCCGTGGATTAGAAATTAAACATTTCTGTGCCTTTGAGAGACTTTGGGAGTGGAACAAAGACGCACAGATCGACGAGGAAACCGAATTTTGGAGGTCTAATTGCAGTTTATCTGTCAGCGTGACTCTCAGCTCCAGCTCTGAATGTACAGCAAATGAACAGGCATCACATTTGCTGAGCAGAACGGCAGAATTTACAAATCACTAGATGGATTGAAGTTAATCCAGTGATAATTTTCATAAAACGCAACAAACCTTCACGGTGGCATGACTGCATGTGTTCGTCTGTGCAGAGCAGGAAGCTGATCATATAAGCTTCCTAATGGTTGGTAGGTCATGGTTTTCAGATTGGAGTGAATATGGAAAAGATCTTTATCCCTCAGCAGAGTCAAGGTCACCGCTGACCCCCCCCCCCCCCCCCACAGCCCCCGCTATGCTTACCAGGAAGTCTTTAAAAGGTGTAAATTACACCTGCCTCACTAATCTGCCTGTCACAGCAGTTCATGTGCAAGTTGTATTATTTCTTATCCCTTCTCAAAACATGAAATATGAAACTATCTCACCTTCACTTAGCACCAGACAAAAAGGAACTACTAAAAGTCTAAAACATATATTTTCTCTTGGTTCTATTTTTCTTCTTTCATTCGACTTCCGTGTAAGGTAAAGGGCTTTTCCAAAGCTAAAAAGCTATTTTCTGATTAACTTGCTGCTTCCAGTCTTCCTGGATGTGATGACCTCCACAGATACCTTAGCCTAAAGCCTGTCGGCGCCCCCCCAGCAAACGCTCAGCTGCATTCCTGTTTTCTCCCAGGTTTGACCGTCACGGCAGACACGAGCCGCACAAGATCTCCGAGAGAGAGTGAGAGGGTTTCACTCAAGAGATAACAAACCATTTCTGCAAATAATTTAAAAATCTTCATTTAGACTTCTCTTATTATTATTTTGGATCAGCTCAACATTTTTCTATGTTTCATGATAGTAAAACTTGGTTTAAAATAAAGGGAGTAAAAGGATCAAATGCAAACAAATCTGTAAATTACTTTAAATATATAGTCACAGAAAAACAGGAAAATGTGCTGCAAACCAAATACATGAACCCAAATAAACAAATCAAAACGTTTTGGTAGTAGAACAGGAGGAGTAAACTCCTTCACAGAAATGTTGAAGCTGGAATCTAAAAGTGTGTCACGGTCATGTTTACACGACAACCTGACAGCCTTAATTGGGGCCATGAGGATTTCGAGATCCTGCAAAGGCCTCGGGGGCCAGACTCAGTTGAAAAATGCCTTCCAAACATCTCCCAGGAGAAGTAGGTCAGTCTACCTTGAGGTGCTTCAAACTGACCTGAAAGCCAGGCTGTGGTGCATTCAGGCCACTTTCCCTCCGAACTGAACATGTGCCCGAGTATTTATCGTTTTTGCAAAAGTGCAGCGAAAAACAAAGGAAGTTTCTACATGTAAAGGTGGGTTTATTTCCAAGGACCGGCCCCTCCCTCCACTGACTGAGATGTCACCGGCATCTTGATGAACATGTCACCTCAGCGACTGACAGGCCTAATGCCATCACTGTTCTTGAGCCGCTCGCCTGATTTACCGCCCTGATCGCTCCGCTTGTCCTCATCATTTTTTAAAAGCTCCTGAAGTGTCATTTCCTGTGCTATGCTTCACTTGAATCTGAGGAAATGAAGCCTGAGAGAGGTGAATTATTTCCCACGGTGACTTTAGGACTAATTGAGACCATTACAATTGTAGCGCACCAAAGAGAGCTGACTGCAGCGGCAGCCACAGACTCCTAGTGAACGCTCAACCCCCACATGCAAATGAGAGGCAAAACAGCCCCCCTAATTTGTCTGTTAACCTTAAATGTCAAGGTGAAAGTGCTGGTGGAATGGAAAGGTTGAATGTAAATTAGTGGTGGACTAAAAAAATAAAAGAAAACATGCTTTCATGACCCCAATCTGTAGAGTTCGTGCTCCTTGTTTAGATTTTGCCTTCTAAATGGGTTATCCCTAATTATAAGCAAGCCGGAGGGCGAATTGGATGGTTAGTTCACTCTGTTTACAGTTCGCCATGCGAGTGCATGTGTCTGTCACAGTTCAGTTGCAAAGGCACTGACATGCATCATCTTAGTTTACTGCAGGAAGGGCCCGGAGACAAGGCGCAGCATCACCATCTCGCATGGTGGCGAATAAACTGCACCGCCTCTGAAATGGGATCCGTGCAGCCGTGCCAGCAGATAATACATGGAAGGCTGTAAAGAAGATTTCATCCTTTTGAGTGTGAGTGGAAAAAGAAAGAGAGAAAAGAATGAAGCACAGAGCAAAATGGAGCCCAAATCCCCTGAGAAAAATGTGGAGATCTGCCTAACATAAGATCCTTGTGGTAATGCAATTTAAGTTGGAAAGAAAAAATGTCAGGGTAATCTCATCAGTCCGTCAGAGAGAGGGATGTCAGACGTAGCCTGTGGCGAGCCTCCAGCACGGGCCGCTTGTATCCTTCACCGTGCAGCGCGCTCCTCCTTTTCTTCCCATATCAGAGCGTCTCTGCATTGTGCCTCCATCCTGCGTCAATAGCTCTGCAGAGCATGCAACACAATCCGAATTGTGAGGATAAGAGCTGTGTAACAGCAGAGACAAAGGAGCGCCAAGACACAACGAGATGCATGTGAGGCGGCTTACCATGCTGCCTCATCCATTGACGGATTACGCCTCAGGTGGCAGATGCAGAACGCCATAAGGTCATCAGTATATGCATACAATAAAGTCCTCAAAGAGGGTGAAATGGCATGCAAGAAAATTCATCTGTCAATTGTTGCGATGGGGCTCGGGTGCATGGAGATGGGATCACCAAATCACTGAACCCTGTAAGCTCCAGGGCATGGAGGAGGAGGAGGAGGAAGAGGCTATGGAATCTCTCAGACAGAGTGGAGGTATTAGGTGGGGGTCCTTCTTTGAAAAGCCAACACAAGGGGGTCATGTGGACATAATCTGAATCAGCAGTGAACACAAGTGACAGGGTCATTTCTGAACTGAGTTTGGATTCTTTGAACTATTGGCTTTAGTCACATTTGGGGGAAAAGGTGACAATCCGTCAAAAGGGCCAGGATTTTTAAAAGTGATGCCTGAGGATGTTGGGGGGGGGGGGGGGGGCGTGTCTCGACTGAATGGGCGATAAGGCCAGATGGTTTGGTATCGATTCTAGATACACATCTGATCCCCAGAAAAAAGCTATTGGTCTGCTCAGTAAGATTCCTCAATGAAAATAGTTCTGCACGGCTTCTCAAGTGCAGCAGGGCCACCAGATCAGAAGGTCTGTCCAACATGACAAGCATGGAATAAACACAGCTGTGTTTGTGGCCACAACGTGTAAAAAATAGTTAAAGCATGAAAATGAAAGAATAAGGTCTTTATGCGGGAAACAATGAGACTCTGTTAAGGAGTCACACAGTCAAACAGACCTTTGTCAGCTTCTAAGAGGGGAATCCGGGTGAAAGGTCAGACCTGAACCAGGGTTGGGTTTGCCTTTTTAGGTCCCAAACTAAATGGGAGAAAAGATGATTGATGCCCTGACTGCCCACCCCCCCCCTCCCAACCTCCCGCTCATGATACGACAGAAAAACGTTGGAATGGAAAATCCAGCAGAATTTGTGTAAATTAAAGGCTAATTAAATATAAAACTTAAATCCAGTAATTTATACATAACATTTGATCAGAGGAGCTGAATAGATTTTGGTTGATGACATTATGAGGTTGTGAGAAAGCCTCTTTCTACTGTCAGAGATGATTAACATTCCCTCACCTCCCAGAAGGAACAGAAAAAATGTCTAAGTGAGATTTCTGTAGAAATCTTTATGCCAACTTTACTTTATGTCAAAGTTCATGAGAAGTAAACCTTCATTTTTCTGATTTTCTGTTCTACATTCATCCATAACGAGTCATAGACAGTCAAAGGCTCTATTAGCTCAGCTTACAGATCAACTGTGCAATTTCTATTACATTATGTATTTGTGTAAATTGTTACCAATGTTTTCAGGTAACAGGGTTGCAAATCTGTACTTATGTTAGCTTTCTTTTGGGAATAAAAGATAATAGTTTAGCTGTTTCTGATGACCAACAGGACTAAGCTACTTATGTAAATTAGTCAAAATAATAATAATAATAATAATAATACATGTTTTTCCTAAAAGAGTAATAGGGTTGCATGAGGTAGAGCGAGATATTCAATCTGGGTTGACTGTGTTGTAAAAATAAAGTAGAAGGAGAAACCTTTGATCTACCAATTCTACTAGATTTTTCTAATAAAAAAACATGTCCATGTCCAGTCATAATATTTATTGCTTGAAATATTGTGTTTATTTAAACAAATGTTCCTGCAGTTACAACGGAACATTTTAGTTTTAGAACTGGTCTGAAGACAATAAAATTGATCCAGAAACTGCACGATTGTGAATGTGGATTGATTTGGTTTGTGAATCACAAACACAAGCTAGCTCTGATGAATCTACGCAAAAATCTCAGAGGTTCTGCTGTTTATCTGAACGACCATCTGACCAGGAGGAATGCTGAAATCTCAAAACATGCACGGCTTCTCAGGAAGCGTAAGCAGATTGAGAACACTTGGGTTAAAGGCTGCAGGATCTACGTCAAACCACTCGGTCCAGAGGACCGGACCAAGGTTATGGTTGTGTACACCATGAAGGACTTTGAGAAGTGTTTGATCACGGTTGTCTGAAACAACGTGGAGTAATAAATCAAAGAGCCAAATAATTTCAAGAAATATGACACCTGGAATCATCACTTTCTCTGTATGTCTGACGTCACCTGAATAACAGCAGAGTTCTGACCTGCAGACAACTTGACCTCAACTTTCACCGCAGCTGATATCAGCTGAAGAAGGATATGGACCTGAATCTAATGTCTGCAGACATAACATCGAAGAGAACTATAAACTGTTTAAACCCAGAAGATCAGCTGTTATCAGTAAAAGAAGAAATACCATCCTTGGACAATCGACAGTTATGGACCCTTTTTACTCTTCCCCTACAGCATTTCTTTATTATAAAAAAAATAAAAAATAAAAATTTAAAAAACTTATTGAAAATTGTTAAATTGATTGACTTTTGATGATATTACTTCACTTTCTCCAAAACTTGATAAAATGATTCAAAAATCTTTCCTAATGTAGTATAACTTTGCACATGTTTTTAACTTTTGATACTTGATGACATTTTTGCTATGACAATTCCTGAAACAGTGTTGTCTGCTTTACTGATATAGTATTATGTTTTATTCATATGAATGGCTTTGCTAGCGTAGCTATAAGTAACATAATCTGCATATATTTCAGATGCTGCATTTGCCATGTTGATTTCTAAAATTGTTATTTTTGACGTAATACTTAAGTAATTCATCTTTGGCATGTGCTTTATCGATATCTTATGATTTTTAATTCTGTCTGATAAAAACTGGGAACCGGATATTGATAAATCATGTAATAAAATGGTTACAGTATAATCGGGGTGGGATTATATAAGTTCGCTTCCTCCCACTCCCTTTCAAGCAATATTTATTAATATGTCTAATTATCCTAAGTTTGATTAGTTACTGTATGAATGTATAACTGATGTTTATATTGCTGTTGTGTATTATTTCTACTTAATTGCTTGAAATAAACCATTTCAAATCAAATCAAAAAAAATTTGAATAATTTTGGGTGGGACATAAAATGTCCTCCAATTTTGGAATAGAGGAATTGGGCTTTTTGTGACACAAATGTATTCATTTTCACAAACTGCACTAAATTAGAACCACATTTGCATCCATCCGTCTTTCATTCCTGCTTCTCTTAGGGTCACTGGGAATAATCTGACATCATACGCGGGATTCCAAGAGGTGAAGATGACGCCTGAAGTGGGACAGATGCAGTTTAGTCCGTCCATCTCAGCAGCCTTCCGGAAAAGAAATCTGGAAGGAAAATGTAAAGTCTGAAGGTCTGCTGGGTCCATCCATGAGCCACCCCTCTGCCAACCATAATAAACAGACCCCTAAATAGAATTTCAATGAAAATATCTTGAACCCCTTCCATACTGGACTTATGTTATGACTAGATTAAACCCATAAACATATTAAAAAATCACTGATATCAGTCGGACTTTTCCAAATAAGTCAGTGGAACTTTTTTCAATTTTTATAACCAAAACTGGTCTGTGGTTATTTGAGAAGTTGCATCAAATAAGAACAGTATAAAGGTTGAATTATGGATCATAACTTCTACATTTAGTTCAATTTACTGTTTGCTTATTTTGCTTTAAGTGGATTTCTGTTGTAAATTAGTGCTAACAAATCAAACTCACATCTACTTAAATGACTTTATGCCTCAGAATACGGTCAAAGACATTCAGCACCACGTATTACTGTAAGGATTCCTACTGGATTCAAGCAGAAGTTAAATCGGATCATTTTTTTCTCCATGGTGGCACTAAAATTCTGTCAATTAAGCTTAAAGCATTGTAGGCCAGCATTTCCTCATTTGTGTCGTTTGTGTTTGAGAAATTCATAACCAGACTTTTAGTACCGTATTCTACAGAGAAGTTGTCTTCAAAAACACCCCATAGGTCTGTTAAATCACATTCATCACTGCATCACACTGAACTGTACTTCAACAGAGGGGGTTGGGAGGGGGTCTTCAACCCCATATAACTTCTATGCATACAAACATCATCAAGCAGAAGAAAAAGCCAGAACCCTGTGGGTGAAAAACAGAGAAGCTTTTGTTGTTTTGTTTCTTCTCCTCATTTATTCAAAGCTGCAAAGCCGCAGTCTGGTGCCATCAATCTCAATCGGCCTGCGCTTCCTGCGCTGCTCTGATTGGGTGTAATGATCTCCGGATGTCACTCCACACACTGACACGTTTCTCCCTGTGACCCATCTGCTTCTTTATTCTGCCACGAGCAGCCGGAGTGTTTACCATGGATACAGGATCCTCCCACGCCGCTCTGCACTGTCATCATCCATCCTCGCCACTGCCTTTGTGTGTTTGAAGCCCTTCTGATGTATTATCGCTCACACATTTACAGACAAATACACTTTCGTCGGTTTATTGAAAGATTATAGGCAAAAAATTGGTTCAACTCGACTTTTGATTAAGCTTGTAAATTTTGCAAAAACCTTCAACTTTGCTGTTTCAAATTTTTCTCTCAGCATTTGACTTCCTGGAACGTTGCGATTGGTTCTCAAACATGTTCAGAAACAGTTCAATGTTACAAAGTCAGAATAAAAGTTTTAATCCTCAGTTGTTCCCACCGTCAAATAAAAAAAAAGTTTAAACTCTTTCAAACAACATGAATTAAAAAAAAACCTCCAAATGAAATTTACTGACACATTTCCATCCCTCTGTGCTGAGAGACGAGGTGGAATGTTCCAAAAATCAACTGCCTATAAAAGACCAACCTTCTCTAAAGGATTTCTGTCGATTATTCTGAAGTAAAATCCTTTTTTGTGCTTATTCCCTCCAAAACATTTTGCTACCAACCATTTGGAAACTCTTTTAAAAATGTCTTGACAGGAAAAGTGCAAATAGTCCAGACTATTTTATTAAGTGAAGAAAAAAAGGAAAGAGGACTCTTCGTTCTATATTTCAAACAAAAGAATAAACAAGAGAATAAATGTTAAAGGAATAAGATTAACTAAATGTATGTATAGAATCTAAATGAAACAGCAGAAGAATGATTGGGCACGTTAAAAATCACTTGGATTATTGTTTTAGATCATTAGTTTTAATCCTCAATTATTAAGAAATAACGAATCACGATGCCCTGAAGAAGAAGCCGTCCAGACTCCTGAGGTTTATCAAAGTTTTTCTTATCGATCTCCTTGTTTTCTGTTCTTTTCTTGTGCACAAAACAGGTTTTCTCACGGCAATCGACTGAATTTTTGCTTTTTTAAATACAATTTTGAAAACGGTGTATATAACAGGACATTTTCTGCCTTGCCTCAAACAATATTTCCCTCACCTGCATGCATCGCATGTGGCGCCGTTCTAAAGTGTGAGGCACAATGAAATGCTTCAATGTTTTTAGTCTCAAACTAAAAGAATTTACAAATCTGGATAAGTGCCATTTTCTCCCAATCAGATACCAGACATGTTTCTGAGATTAGGAGGGAAGCATTGACACAGTAAAGAGGCCAGATCTTTGTCGGCTAAAACCCCAAAGAACTCACATTAACAACGAGAGCAGAAACCAGCCCACCCACACGTGGAATTAGGGAAACGGCAGCAGGCTGCTGATAAGGAAGCCTTTCAGTCAGATGACACCATCCCGCTACGTCACCTTCTTGACCTGCCGGAGTGAACGGTGGGCTGGATCAGTGACACGGGGGGACCATCAGCCCCCACACCTGAGGCAGTGATCGGATCAAATGGATTTATTGTCCGCCTTAAACTCAAAACGGAGCTGGAGGCGTCTGCAGACACCAAGTGCTGCGTTTGGCTCAGGATTTCAAGCGTCTCACGTTTCCTATAAGTGAAAAGTGCTGAACGAAAGAGCTAAAAATGCAAGAACTTTGGAGCAGGAAGTTACAAATACAAAAAAACCTCATGGTAGAAAATGTATCGATGTTCCTTTAATGAAGTAGAAAAAAAGAAATCATTAAAGTCTGTCATTTTTATTACTTTTATGACAAAAGATCCTCATTTCTGAGACAAATGACTCAAATAAACCTAAATTTGACATCAGTTCTCTAGTGACATCCACTTTAATTGGTTTCATTAGATGTGCCCAACTTTCATGCTTCACCAGCCCCTCCGTCACACTTCTGACCACGCAGAACATCTGCAGATGATGTTCATCATCAGATATGCGTTATTTCAGTCAGCACGTCACAACCAAACCGCATTAGCCGTAAAGGAAAAGCCTTCAAAAATGCAACTTAATACTCTTGAACAAAGAAAAAAAAACTGAAAAGGTTGTGATGAGAGACCCCCAACTCTAAAAAGAAACCCTAAAATGAATCCCTTTCTCCTTTTTTTGGAGACAAATCTTTTGTTTTTAGCAAACATTCCAAGTTTGCTTTTTAGGCGGAGAACTCATCAACTGCATTTATTTGCACTAGGGCTGCATGATATGATGAAGATATTAGTGATCAATATGCCGATGACGATAAAACTTGTGATATACGAACAAATAGCTGAACAACTAGAGACATCATTTCCATTTCACTCCATCAGACCTTATATATTAAATTATACTCCAATGCCCCTCGTCTACACATCTTACACTAAAGGTCTCCATCTGATTGGTCGAATGCATAAATGGATTTATTTGACTCGTTAAATACTTCAAGCCGCCATAAGATTGTTTTAGCAGGACAGGAATGCAGAAGAACAGATGGTGGTGGACTTTGCTAAAAGAATAGAAGTGTCAGTGGAGGATAAGGATCTGCAAAAAAAAACTTTTATACATTTAAATGAGCTGAATGAACTTAGTTCTTTGGTTTGAATTTGCATCTCTTGATGGAACCGTGGAAAAAAAACCAGAGGCTGTTTTTGCTCAGTCTGAAACTAAATGAACAGCTCAAGGCGTCACAGTTAGAACAATCAAAGAACCAGTTTTTCTTTCTCAGCTTTAGCCTGTTTGAGTGCAGCAGGTAAAGAATGCACATGGTGAGTTTGTCTTTACCATATCATTCCAACATATGGACATCATCATGGCTGTAGGAATTCTTTTCTGAAGATGGAGTGAATAATACATAAAAATACTAAAGAAAAGCAGCAACGACGGCAAACAAGCTGGAGGCTTTCGTCCAAAGAGCATCCCTTGAGTGGTCTTCTAGAAATGAAGGTGCTTCTTTGTGTGAGTAGAACATGTGTCTGTGTCTGCGGCTGAAGGTGGACATGCAGGTGCAGAGGTTAAAGACAAGAGATGCAGCTTCAGATGTTTGATAGTTCTGCAGATATCAGGGGAGATGTGAGCCAGCCGTCCCTGTCCAGAGGTCTGATCCACGCCGCCCGTGATTGAAGATGTCAGCCGCCTGTCAGCCCAGCTTGACGCTCCACTCGTCATGGCTGCTCCTGAACACCTGCCCTGCAAGGTGACCAAGAACAAAGGAGGCGTGGGGGGGGGGGGGCTTTTACTGTTATCCAGCTTCGATGGAGTTTACCGTTGCTTGTCAAATTCGCCCCATTTCCTCTAAATGAAATTCAGGTATCAGGTTTGGTCACTTTTCCACTCAAAATGAAATATGAGCTCTGTGAGCACTGGGGGGGCAGCAGCCCCATCAAATTATTACAGTTTTTCTGTCTGCTGTCCTCAAGAATGACTTTCGGTTGAGTGTCTGCCAGCAGTTTACCGACATTGATGGGGGTTTTTTTTCTACTGCTGGAGACTTTCAGAAGACATCGCTGCAGAGGTTATGTCTGCTGCTCCTTTACCTTGTTTCATCTTTTAACCTAATTATCAAGTCTATTGTGGTTTGAAACAACGCTGTTCTTTGCTCATCACAAATCCATAGAATTAAAAAAAAAAACCTTCATCTGGGAAGTTTTAGTCTCTAGACTTCTAGATAATTAAGAGACAAAAAAAGCTCTGACTTGTGCGACATCTTGACTCTGTTGCAGAAGAGCGTGTTTATACAAAAAAAGGCAGAACTTTCTGAAGTTTTCTTTTTTTAATCTTAAGGTTTGGTCTTTTTACCTTTGACTCAAAGCGTACAGTTTCTATGGCAACTGCAAAGCAGCCTCTGTGCTTTATTTGTGTGTGAAACTGAATCTCTTGCTAGCTTCAGTGCTAACCGTAGGTAAAGCGTGGGACGCTGGTCCGGAGCTGTGGCTGCTTCACGTTCTCTGGATTAGCGGGTTTGGTACACGGCAGCACCGTTTGGCCCACACTCGTTTACCCCACTGCAGAGCTTTTCAAACAAGGTCCTGGACCTCTTGCTGAGGTGGAGCTGTGGTTATACGGGCTGCTCTCATGTGTGTTTGTGCATGTGGGGTTCCCGGTTTAAATTCTGTTGCATAGCAAGCGGGACACACTGCCTTTTAAGATACCAAAGTAGTTTTTTGTTCTGTTCTTCAGTTCATCTGAATCTTGAACCTTTACATATTTATCTTTTGGTCGACATGAGTACAGAATTCTCTAAATGAAATAACATGTCCTGGCATCTGTAACACTGGTCTATTTGAGATTTCTGTCCATTCTTGGAAAGGTTACCATCTGACGGCTACGGTGGCCCTGAAGTGCAAATCACTGGATGCAAAAACATTTTAAAGATCACTACAACAATTAAAAAACTTAACAGATTAAAGCAAACACCACATTTCAGAACTCAAAATGAAATTCCAGAAACCAAAACCCCATTACAAAAAATGAAACAAAATAAAAGCGAAACGATTCAGGGGGGAAATTATTTCCAGAAATCAAAAAGGAAATGTTCGAGGATCTATATCATGTTTTCCTAAGCCTTTCTTAATAAATGACATCCATACATGTGACAATATATTCTCTTTGGCACACTAGAGAGCAATTTGTTTCAATGAAATATGAATTATTTTCACAGCTCATACTCCTACCCAGAAGTAAGACTCTTAATCTCTGAGGCTCCGCCTTTTTCTCCTTGTGAACTTATGACGTCAACCTAGAGTCGGCTACAGCATCGTGTCTGCTTTTGGCCCACAAAAACATCCAAACGTTTAGACAGAAGGATGTGCATATTGTGCGTGGCACTTTGCACTTTGTGTTAGGTTGTGTAGGAAAAGTGCTACGCAAACAAAGTTGGATTTGATGTTGCACGTATAAAATGAAAGCCTTTAGCCGATCACCGCTGGCTCCATGGAGAAAATGGGTGTGTTTGTTAGCCTGGGGGCTGGGCTGGCAGCAAAGACTCTTCCTGGAAGGGGCGGTTCCTCACTTTGTGACATCACAACGTGAGGAACAGCTCATTTTTGTGGGTTGGGAGGGGCTGGTGCTCAGAGAGCAGGTTTTTAGAGGAATACTGAGAAATATTTGATTGGATCAAAATGCTGTATTTGGGTTGTTTTTTGTGAGGAATAAACATTATAATAAACTTAAAAGCTCAAAAAGTTAGCTTTGCATGATATAGGCCTATTAAAAAACAAAAGAAGAGACCGGAAAAGGTAGGTATCATGGGACATCGCTTATTTTTGAGTTTTTTTCAAATGTCCAAAAAATAATAAGTTTAATGTTCAGTACAGAATACTTTCAGATGTGGAGATCCAATCAGCAATGTGTGTTTCTATCTTCCCTTTTCCAGTTTTGTCTTTTGTTTCTTTTTTTAAAGTATGTTTGTTTTACAATTGTTTTTTTTTTTTTTTACGAAGCCCTTTACTGAACTGCAGGACAGAATGCACATGGAAAAGGTACTTGTTGTTGGGGTCAAGCATTATTTTAGCAGAGCGGAAACAAAGCCCGGATGGCAGTTTATGTGCCGGTCAATTCTGAGTCTAAGGTATGGACCTCCACTAACGGATGCGTTCCTCTCGGTGGTTGAAGGCCCCTCCCATTTTTCCACTGTACTGTAAGTGTAGGAAAGCTCTAAACTAGAAACACTGAAAACATTTCTATAGATATTTCCAACTGTGGATGATGTCGTAGATGCAGACGGTAAAGTGTGTTTGTTCTATTTCCCCCCGCTGTGCTTCTCTCTGTGTTTACGATGGATAAACTGCATTTAGATGACTAACATTGCTGGTTATTGTGCCCATCCTTGATAATGAGTCTTTTGCTGAGCTTCAAGCTTGTTGAATCCTGCAAATTATCATGGAAGAAAGTACATAATTGATAAAGCTGGACTGCAATTACTCATTACGCACACTCCATGAGAAGCACATATGGCACCAAACACAATTATTGTTTTGGCTGCTTTTAAAGTGTTGCACTTAATTGTTTCTTCTAAGCCAAGACAGCTAAAGTGGTGAAAACAAAAGCTGAACAACATTTAGACGAGCTGGCGTAAAGAGCAGCTGTGCGGACGACATTCGTCCTGAAGCTGCGTACACGCAGAGAAATAGGGTTTAGGAGAAAACGTCCACAAAGGAAGATTCATGGGAGAGGATGTGGGGACGGATGGTTTTACCGAGCTTCTAATGAAGGAGAGTTTATTTAAAGATGGGAGAAACCAACAAAATGCAACATTTGCAGTTAAAAAGGTGAGTAACAAAATATAAAGCAATACTGATAAACTTTTTTTTTCATTTATGGTCGTTATGTTGTTATTTTAAAGGATATAATTGAAGTGTCGTGTGCTTGCTGCTGTGAGAAGAACGTTTCTCCATCCTCCCTGTTTTTCTCCTCTCACCACTAGCACAGCAGGAGCTGTTGTGCTGATAAGAGTTAGAGGAGTAACTGTGTCAAAGGTGTCCATGTTCATAAATATAATACTTGTGCTGCACTTTTCTTTTTCTTTTTCTCTCTTTTGAGCTTTCAACTGATGGCCTTGAGTGCTGCATTGAAATCTATGACGATAGACAAAATAGAACTCAAAATATGTATCAGGATGAGTCAGGCAGCTCATCTTTTTGCACAAGACTCTCATTCTGATAACAGAAAATCTCTTCTTTGTATTGGTAAACCACTTAAAGCATAAAGTAAGAATACAGAGAAAGTCTTGGCAATGTGATCATATGATTCTGTGAAGCGTCACTAGAATTACCTGAATTTATTACAGGAATATACCCTTTTTACGTAGCGACTGCTGAAAACTAAACTTCTTCAAATGCAGGGTGTGACACATGGAACTACTAAAACTGCACCAAGAAAGCATCTAGAATAGTCTTGACAGATGTACAATGTACAGGTTTGAAAAAATGTGTCTATTAATAATTTATCTAGATAAAAAAAAAACTTCAAAAACATTTTGACAAAACTACAAATCTGCTGTTCAAATGTTTCTTCTGCCTTAGTCTTTGTTTCTTGCTCTATGAACCAAGCCTGGGTACGTTATTGATGCATTACCGATCGTTTCTTTTCAATGCAGTTTTTTATATTTTCATTTAAATTTTTCATTTTATTGTGAAAGTCTGTATCTGAATCACTGTTGCTAACTCTGCGACTATTTACCGTCTTATTATGAAAAAAGCTCAGCGGCTCTTCTTCAGGAAGTTGAAACAGACTGGACCATCTTCTCAGTTTCTTGCTAGTTTTTACAGAGCCACCATTAAGAGCATCTTGTGTCTCAGCATGACGGTCTGGTACAGACGCCCCCAAACCCAGAACAGAACAGGAGAGAACTGGCCCAGGTGGGGAGGCCAGCAGAGAGGATGTTGCCCACCAGACCTGGGGCCTCATTTATAAACGTTGCATACGCACAAAAGAAGGCGTACGCCACTCTCTACGCAATAGTTGAGATTTATAAAATGCGAACTTGACGGGAAAATGTGCGGTCCTTCACGCTCTGACCCAGGCGTACGCACAAAAACGGGTGAAATGAAAATGGCGACACCGTCGGCAGATGGAAGAAACACGTGAAAGTGAAAATGACAATCCTGCCTCTCATAAATAACATGAAGACTTCACAAAGCAAGTCTGACAATTAACAGCTACACCAACACCCGTTTGATCGATCAGCAGTGAAACAAACAAAAAAGATCAAACGAAAATTACAACAGAAATTCAAATGAACACTTATTTGCAGAAAGAAAAGTGAAATATGTTCTACAATATTGGCATGTTGTGCAATTCATCCTCATGAATAATATAGTTAACAGAACGAAATAATGTACAAAACTGATATTCTCGTCAATGTGTCCGTCTGGCGGAGCAGATATAGGTGCAATTAGATAGATAGATAGATAGATAGATAGATAGATAGATAGATAGATAGATAGATAGATAGATGTATTTATTGTCCACTGGGGAAAGTTGTTTTCATATTAAAACATTTCTTCATAAGCTACAGAATTATGGTATTCATGCATATGCCTTTAGTTGGTTTTATTTTTGATAAAACAATGTATGGCGTATGTCTCAACCATTCAGAAAACAACAACAAATTACATTTGCTGATCAATTTCCCATTTCCACGTAGATTATTACCGACATCTGTAGCTTGTCAGATGTAATTAAATGGATGGACATAAAATGCCCCATCACAATGCGTGATGACGCACAATGGCTGACATTGTGCTCTTAGAAGATGTGGCAAATGGAAGAATTCGGAGTGAACGCATCTTTAGACAGCAAGAAGACTTGCTGTAAAAACGAGGACGAGTGGCTTATTAGCCAGTTCCCACTTCCTCCAGCCGTGGGGCGGCCGTGGTGCAGCGGTCGACCCATGATCGTAAGATTGCAGGTTCAATTCCCGCCTTGCACGCCCATGTGTCGAAGTGTCCTTGGGCAAGACACTGAACCCCACCTTGCCTCTGGTGGGAGGTTGGCGCCAGTGTTTGGCAGCGGAGCCGCCGCCAGTGTGTGAATGTGTGTGTGAATGTGTGTGTGCATGGGTGAATGGGACTGTGACTGTAAAGCGCTTTGGGCCTTCGTAAGAAGGTAGAAAGCGCTATATAAGTAAACGCCATTTACCATTCCTCCAGCCGTCCTGTTGGACCTCTGCGGGCTTTTTATTTCGGCCACGGTCCGGGGTTGTGAGGCTACAGCATTACGGCGTCTGCCACCGTTTGCCGCTCACGTGCCTTTTTGGCATTAGTAATGCCCACACTGTGCCCTCCAAACAACATTCTTCTCCTCTTTTCCACATCGCTAACGATAACTTCTACTTCACATTGAATGAAGTCACGTTTTTTTGATTTCCTCTCTGTTTGCCATGATTTCGCAATCAATGAATTTTAATTTGTGGGCGTTTCACGGACTATCTATGGGCAACTATGGGCGTGTCATGAAGCTGCAAAAGCTGCGCTACATTTAGAATCGGTTGTGATTTATTAAGGGAAAGATGCGTAGGATGTGCGTGCGCACGGTTTTATAAATCCGAATATTTCTGTGCGTACGCACGTCCTATGTTTCATCCGTACGCCACTTCTGACGCAAATCCTACGCAAAGTTTTATAAATGAGGCCCCTGGACTCAATTTATACCACAAGAATCCAGACAAAAGCTCAGCGTATAGCAAACGATCGCTCCCACCCAGACAATGCAAGTCATCAGACTGAGGAACAGCGTCTTCCCCACAGCTGTTAAAGCCATAGCGCCTTCAGCTGGACCAGGCCCGAAACCCTAAGCCATCGACAACCCCCAAACATGTTCTTCTCCCCAACTTCCTCCCTTTAGCCTATTTACCCATCAATTTATTTTCATTTTGTCAAAGATCTTTAAAAAAAGTTCAAAGTATCTATCAATCTATCCGCTCAAAAGTCACCAGCGTCGTCAAATCTGACTACTTTTCCTCGAGACTTTTTGGTGTTTGGAGACTCAAATTTAAAAACACGTATTGTTCTGACATTTTCATTCTCACTGCTACCTTGAGGCCCCGCCCACCGCAAATCAGACCAGATCAGTCAGTGTGACAGACAGCTCCTTCAGCAGCTATAGTAGAACAGAGGGAGATCTACACCTGGCCACAATAAAGGTGCAAATGAATCATGTATGTGACATGTTGCAGCGGCTCCCGATTCTGACGGGCCACATCTGCAAGATCTGCTAACAAGCATTTATACTTTGACACCGATATGTCATGTTGGCTTCATCTCCATATCCCTGCATAACACCTTTCACAGTTGTAGTGTTCAACAGAGAGGGATCGCTGCTTAGATGAGTGACGGGGTAATTAAAGGTGTTTTTTTCCCCTCTGAACTCACAGTACCTGTTGTTTTTTAAGTTCTAAATATATTTAAGGTGTATTATGGTGTTTATTGTATCCCCTACAATGTTGTTCTTTTCTACCAAACAACTCTTTCCATATAGCAACTTCTAAGAACATCTATGTTGGCCAGTAGCTACTTTCTTTTAACTGAGGAGTAACTTCCTGTATAGTTCCTTGGGGTGTAGTCTTTCTAGTGTGTCCTGGGACATGGCCAGTACACCTATCCGGGTAGGCGTCCAGGAGACATCTGGAAGAGATGGCAGATGCCTCTTAATCTCACGTTAAATCCTTCTCTCATAGTCTAGACCCCGAGATACTGAAACTGCCTTCATTTGGGGCAGCATCTTTTTCCTCCCCTGCAGGGTAAACCATCTTTATCTGATCAAGAACCATGGCCTACAACTTGGAGGTCATGATTCTCGTTGCAGTCACTTCACACTTGTCTGTGTGACCAGACAACTGGGCTGTTGCACACTGAATGTCCTGGTTTGATGAAGCCAACAGAACAACCTCTGCAAAACGTAGAGATGAAATCCAGCAGCCCTCAAAACTGACCCCCTCCATCGAGGGGCAGAGGGGGTCGGAAGAACAGATGAAGGAAGGGGTCCTTGTCAGAGTCCAACATTTACTAGGAAGAGGTTTGACTAACTGCTGTCAATTTAATCTAAGCTCTTGCTCTGGTTGTACAGAGACAGGACGGCCCTTGTTAGGGGGGCCCGGGCCCCATAATCCCAGAGAACCTCCCACAGAAATCCAGAAAGGACCAGATTAAAAGTTTTTCTCCAAATCCTCAAAATACATGGATTGAACTGGCAAATTCATAAATCTGTAGAGCTGATCGGCTAGTCCATGGCAGGAAGAAAAACCACGACCCTAGTCTGTCAGTTCAGAGGGACAGTCCGGACCACCATGCATTATTGTGGAAGTCGCCTGGATCAGCCCCATCCAGAGACTTGAGGTGCCCAGGGCGGACCCCGTCAACTCATTTTCCCCTAAACCAAGCACCTTCTTACCACCTCAGTAGCTACATTCACACCGCCTCTGCAATGTGTGTGAACATGCATGCATGCACGTTTCAGGGCTTCCACGTTGAAAAGTCTTCTGTTTACGCGTAGCGACACAAGTTTGTACGACTGTGTTCAGACTCTATGTACGAGTGTTGAAAGTGGTAACCAGGTCAAACTTTGAATCAGGGACTCTGATTTGGTTGTGACTTTTGGGTAGTGTCCCTTTTAATTCAGGGAAGTCCCAACCATTTGAAAATTAATCATGAAGGAGAAATTAAAAAATTTGATCTGATCCCATCCGGAATTCGGTCTGGAGAAAGTTTTACCGGATTTGCATTGGCATTGCTTTGACATTTCGCACCAAGCCTCTTTCAAAAGAAGAAGCCCCTCCCTGCTTGTCCAGTGTGAACACCACGGGCCAAATGTGCGTTCAAGAACCCACGTTTAGCATGTTCTTGAATGCATGTCACATGTTTGAATGTAGCTTCAGACTTCATCGTGGGTGGTCGCCCACTCCTGCGGCCTTAGTCTCTGCTTTTCCAATAAGATCCATCAAACCTTAACTTTTCATAAAAGGAGAGAAAACATTTTCCCATTTAAAGTAGAATGCAATTGAGGTCATTTTTCCTGAGCTCTCCAGATCATATCTCAGAGTTCTATTTCCACACCCCGACACAAGCGCCTCTAACTTAATGGTCACCAAAAAAAAGTGTGCCACTTAACAAATTGACTGCTTTGCTCGATATGCAATTAACCTATATGACGGGACAAAAGTTTCAGGAGAGTTTTGACAGAGCAAATATCTAAAAATGGCCGTATAGTGTGCAGAAATCAATCCCCTTTCCCTCCATTGATTCCATTAAAAGCCTTTTTGGAGATTGATTACACTGAAAGCCTCCCTCCGCTTTGGGTTACAGTTGCAGTTCCAATCTCATTCTTTACCGTCCAAAGATATGGGCGTTTATTCCATTACACCGCTAGGTGCAACGCCTGACGTCTGAACATCAGAGACCCCCCCCCCTTCTCCAGCAATAACACTCTGTTCAGATAATGCAGCATCCGCTTGAGTATTGCCCTGCTTTCTCAGATAACTGTTATCATGCTTGTCATTCTCTTTTCAAGATCAGCTCTCTCCCATCAACATGAAAATGCGTGTTTCATGAAATCTGAAGTGATCCAATCTGCGCTCAAGTCCCAGCCGTGCTGCTTTTTCCAAGCATCCGTGATAACGCTGCCAATTATTCCTGCACAGTTGGTGCTGGATGAACCCGCATTGTTCTAGTCTCAGAAAAAGTTAAAGTGCAGAGTGCGTTTTCCTCAGAGCTGAAAGAAAACGTCTTAGAAAATAAAATAAATTGCATAAACTGAAGACTATCTCTAGAGAGGAATATTTATCAGTTAAGAATGGGGGGGGGATTGTTGCTTGTGGCAAGTGAGAGCATTAAATATGCAGTGATTTCCTGGTGTTTTTCTATATTAAAGCAGATCTAGGGAGAATCCTTACTCAGCATCTTCTGCAAACGAACATTTCAGATGAAGTCCTTTCTGCTGAGCACAACCACAAGCCACTCTGGGATGTTTATGCATACATCTTCAAAAGTATTATGAGGGGAATAACAGTTCACATGATCTAGGTTATTTCCTACACAAATAAATCCTATATAAAAATGGCTAAAAATGCTAAAACTTTCATTTCTCCCTCTGCCGTGTCATTGAATATTTCATGCATGGCATAAAAGGTGAGAAAGCTGCATATGAAGCTGTGCATGACCTTTCTGTGGACGGCCCCACTGCTTAGTGCAGTTATATGGCAGATTAAAGCTTGGTTGCTGAATAGATAAATGCTGAAACCTGTTCCTGTGAGGTCTGACTGCGCAGCACCACAGTCGCATTTGAAAAGGTTACTTTAAGATGGCAACTGGAGCCTCAGGCTGCTCTGCCGCCTTGCCAGCTCCTCCTCCTCCTCTCCTGCCTGCCAATGGGGCGGGGATCTAGAGGGTGATGTGGGCCGTGGCGGGGGGTTAACGCCTTCCTCTGACTGGTAAACTCAAGTGAAGAACGAGAGAGGACCACAGCCACTGGACTTCTGCCCAGGCATGTTTATGACTTTAGTGTGGCCTTTAGACATCTTATCCTTCAGCTGCAATTTCAAGACCCGCCTGATTCTTATTCTATGAGAGCCTGCCTTGGTTTTCCAGTGTTTCCTGCAGTTTTTTCCAAAAGGAAGATGAAAAAAATGTGTGTTACTTCTGTGCGCATTAGAAACGCCTGCAGAGAAGTCAATACAATTCTGAAAGGCAATCATCTCAGCGTGACAAAACCTTTTTTCAGTGTTAACACTTAAAGTGTTGCACCAAAACCTTTACATTGTGTAAATTACATAAAATCACAGAAAACTCTTAATTCAGGACTTATTCTGGTTCCTTTTGTGGTGTTTCTTGGACCTCGCAGAAGCTACAGCCACCATCTGCTACCATTACTCAGACTGTGCATCCAAAGGAGCTGGACTTGAGCAAAAACTCACCAAGCAAGAGTCTGGCCTGTTTTAATCGCTCCACTGCTGGATCAGAACGCACCGTTCAGAACTACATGTGACGACTGAGTACATATAATGTCCAACACATGCACTGAAGTGGCAGTCTGTTCATACTCACAGTCTGTAAAATAAATGCATGCGGACCTTTTCTGACTGCTGCTATACTTCCTTTCTTGTGTCCAGATGCCGTCTACTGTAAGTATGTCCTCTCATGTCCCTTCCTCACATGACTTGACAAATTATTTACTTTATTCGAATCACTGTGAATCAGGATCAGACGAAAAACATTTTTAAAAAGGTAGTCGCTGTGACGTTTCCATACTATGCATAAGACAAAAAACCCTTTGAATTCCTGAATCCTTCTTGACATTTCACACACACCAGATTAAGTCTACTAGCACCACATCAGATTCAAGAAGATTTATTTGTCATTGTCAGTGAAACAATGAAAATACGTTTGGAGCATCAGTAACAGCCACTCGGTTCAATTCACCAAATAAACACCCAATCAATAAATAAATAACTAAAGTGCAGCATCAGTACAAAAGGCAATACAGCAAGGACCAAACAAGAAAAGAAAAAAACTATAAATAAGTAAATAAGACATTAAATAAGACATGCAGTGTACACGAGATCTTAAATTAGTAGCACCTTGGTTTTGATGTGCAGCAATGCAAAGTCCAGTCTCACAGACGAGGAAATGGGGGGGGGGGGGCAGTTGCACGGAGGGACTGTCCAGCTGCCGCAAAACCTCTGGATAAAGGCTGTTGCTGAGTCTGATTGTTCTGGCCTTAATAGACCTGCACCTCCTTCCTGAGGGCAGCAGATGGAAGAGATGGGGGCTGGATGGTGCTGGTCATGCAGGATGTTGTGGACTCTCTTTAGACAGCGGGTGGTGTAGAGGCTGCTCATCTCTGGGAGAGTGGTCCCGATGATTTTCCCCGCTGTTTTCACCACCCGTTGGAGTCTCAGCTGATCAGCCTTTTTGCAGCTGTGAAACCACACTAGGAAACCATATGTAAGAACAAACTGATGGCACAGTTGTAAAAGTTCACCATCAGCTGCCTGCGGATTTTAGCCATCTTTAGTCTCCTCAGGTAGTACAGGCGTTGTTGGGCCTTGCCCACCACTGAGGCAGTGTGTGGACCCCAGGATAGGTCCTCAGTCATTGTGACCCCCAGAAATGTAAAACTGGTCACCCTCTCCACCATCTCAGTGCCAATGGATATAGGCTGATGGTTTTCACTGCATCTGTGGAAGTCAACAATCATTTTATTGGTCTCTGTGATGTTTAGGATCAGGTCGTTATTATTGCTTCCTTGTTGTCACATAAATTCTGACGTTTGTCGTCGGGAACAGGCCCCCATCTTGAATTGAAAATAAATAGTCACTTTAAGTAGCGTCTACAGATTTAACAAACTGCTCAAAGGCTTTTCAATCCCTTCCTTCCTATCTCCTCGAGCATCATTGGGAAGCTAACTGGGGAAAAAATGTTTGTTTAAAAGCGACGTTAGCGTGGCGAGTTTCACAAAAGTGGCCGTAACATTTGAAAGTTTAATACCTGAGTCTTTGGCTCAAGCTGAACGAAACATGATCTTAGTAGGAATGTAGGCGTGGTTAGTAAAAAACCTTTGTTGCAAAGGAAATCTAAAAGTTTACTTTTGCAGATTCTTCTAAAAATTTTCTTTGTCATCCCCGGGCGACCAAAACATAAAATGGTTGCTATGGAGATAAACCCAACAGAAAAGCTGCCCTTTTTTTTAAGGGCAGCTCTGACCTGGTGGCAGAGGGGAAGAGTGAGGGGGTGTAGCAATCAGTGAGGGGGGGTTAAAAGGGGGCGGTAACGCCTGCGGGCCATTCATCACGGCTCACGTCTTTCATTTCAAATTGTTCTCATGTTCACTCTGACCTAAGTGTGTGAAAATTGGAATTTCTTCGAGTGTTTTTGTATTTAAGGAGGAATTTTTTTTTCCTATGGCTCTTTTTAAAACGGCCTTGCTTTGAGAGAAATAAAGGAAAAGGCAAAATCCACTTTCCTTTTCAAATCTTCAAACATTAAGGCAGTGTTTTCCATTCCGGCGCAGAGGACCAGTCGCAGTTTTCCTGCTGTACAGCGTGTCGTCTTTGTTGCCTACAAGCCCAGGCTCTCTATCTGCCTTGCAGTGCTTGTGTTGTCACCGGGTTTGTTCCGCTTTCCTCTCTTAATTGGAGGCTCTGCCACACAGCAGCCTGAAATCTTGACAGTGCATCCCTGTGTTGGGTTTCCCAGAGTCCATCTTGTCACTAACTAGATGGCCACAGGGTTGGGTTCAGGTGGATTCAGTTAAAATGTGATTTCCCTTTGCTCTCTCATTTCTTAAAGGCTCTTTCTGTCCCTTAGAAGAATTGTAAAAAGTGTTAATTTTGTCTATTTCCTCTTTTCCTAACACATGCGTCTTTTAAATGGAGTTTTATGACATGTGCATCTCGATAAACAGCCTTTGTGTGAGCTGCTGCACCTGCACTTGTGTGTTTCCACTTCTGTCCGTGGGGAGGGAAGAAATTGTTTCCTGATGCAATTGGGGTGTAAGAGAAACGGGACAAAATCCAAAGTCGTCCTTCTGAGTAAATGGGAAATTTGAAAGTCAGACACACGTCAGGTGTCATTTTCCAGCATCCAAAATTTGTTTTTTTTAATGGCCCAGTACTGTTGGTAAATCCAGGTTAGTTTATTTTGTGCTGATATTGCTTCAGATTATTGGTGTGAAACTAAGTTGGATCGGTTTTCAAAGCGTTCCCAGTGGTCTTTTTATTATCATTTTGCTCCTTTTAGTCAAAATCTAAGTCATTTTTTAGGACATAGTTTCTGCAGAGCAGCAGGAGTTCATTAGAAAATCGCCACTGAGTTGTGGGCGGGACCGTTGGCACAAAGCAACGCCGCCCCTACTTCCAGATCTTTTCAAACTTTTTTGTCTGCTCCTGATTGACAACGATTTGGATAAATAATACTCAGAAACGCAATTTTGAGCTTAATGTTCTTTATATTTATCCTCCATTGACACAAAAATGCTACAAGAGCACGTATAAAACACCAAAAATATGATTTTTGATGATTTTGATGATTTATGAAGCCGTCAAATCTATCATGTTTTTTTTTTTTTAAAGAGCTTCAAAGTTGGAAATTACTAGAATCTCTGCTGCTTCTAGATTGTCTGTGCTGTAAATTTTTGACTCTGCAAATGACAAAACATCCTCAACCTGATCTTTTGTAAATCTATCCAGATGAACCGTTATACAAGCATTTGAAGGTAAACGACTAAACAGAGATTAATTGACTGTTGAATGATAAAATCACCTTTTTATGGTGACTAGATCAAACTCCAACAGAAAGGCACTGCAGTTACAACACAACCCCTCTAGATTTGAGTCATTTTTTCTTAAAATTGCTTTGAAATTAAATGTGGGATTTAGAGGGAGGGTAGAATTCGACATGTGTCCCTCATTAGAGGGAGGTTGACGGCTGCATAGTTTGCAGTCTGGCCTCACCCAGCCCCATAACAAAGAGAAGCCAAAGCGATGCAGACCCACCTCACCACACAGAGCTGTGCTGAGCATGCCGGCTTACCTCCAACTGTAATGGCACTGCAGCCCTGTGTGGCCGTGAGTCCTGCAGGGCTCCAGTCACAAAGCTTAGCTGCTGCTGCCAAACTCCTTCCCTATTCTGACCTCAGGCAGCGCACAGTCTGCTGCTTCATTAGGTCACTCCACCACGTCTAGCTGAGGGGAATTTCAAGGCAGGTCCAGCTTGGATTACCATAAGGCTTGTCTTGGTTGTGTTTGTCATGAAATATGAATCCAGCACAAGGACTGTTGCTCCTGACACGCTCAGAAGTGTCACATGCTCAGTTCAGCAGTGCAGGAACTCTGGGGGCATCTATGCTGCAAAGATTTCATCAAAGTCCCCATTGTTTACTTGGGCTCAGTGTGCTCCTCATTAATCTTGCATGCCTACATGCCCATAAAGATAAAAACTTTTAGCAGCATCTGCTCCAGTGGAGGAATGATCCTCTCAGCTGTGTTGGTACACCCAGTAACGGGGAATTTTTCCATCTGGAAATCATTGGAACAAACGAAATTTCTGGCTAACTGGTTTCAATTGTTTAGTTTATCTCCAGTGTTGTATTTAAAAACCATAAAAATCTTTTTTTATGTGCGTCTGTGTATTGAATTGTATGTATTTTTGTTTGAGAGTGAGAACTAGAATTTCCTACCGAGCGGCTGAGCTTTGATGTCTCAGCCGCACTTTCTGCCATCATGAAAAGGTGTTCTGCAGCTCAGCTAAGGAGCTCGGCGGTGATACAGTGCGCTATAAAACCCCACTTTTAGTCTATAAAAGAGCGCTGCGTGTCAAATGAGGAAGCCATAAGAGTTTTCTCCCTGCAGGCTCAGAGGGGGTGGATGTGACCGAGAGTCCAGTCAGGGCTAAGATGTCTGGAGGGCCAATGCAGGCTCTTCCATGATAAAGTATGTGCATATGTCTCAGCAGAGCATGAAGTTCTGCTCTCAATGCCTGGATTTCTCTGTGGCTGTTAACTCTGTGCAGTTTTTACAAAAGTATAAAAGATGAGGGATATAGTTGAAATGTGTGTTTTTAACATGTTCTGTGGCGTTTTTCTGCTGATGGAGGATATTTATAAAGAAAATGTAGATTAAAATGAGGATTTCTTTGTTTAAATTGTTGGGAATTAGGAGCAGATGAAAAAATGCGGTTGGAAAAAGATCATTTTTGTGATCAAAATCTCCCTGCTCTGCTCCATTCTGATCATCCACCTGCAGACAAATAGATCCATGAATGTCTTTGTTTTCCTGGTCTGAATCTGGATCTGAACTCTATGCCTAAATAGCTCCACATATCTCTCCATTTTTGTTGGACCGCTGATGTTAGTTTGGGGGTGTGAGGAGCTGTAAGCTATAGGGGGAAGTGGGCCAATAGATGTATGATGGAAATGTGGGGGTGGGTTTTTAGCAACAGTCATGCCAACAACTCAGAGATGAATTTTCAATGAACCCCTGCCGCTCTGCAGAAACTATGTTCCTAAAAAAATGACACAGGTTTCATTACTTTGGCGAAAAACTATACCATCATCATTAAAAGACCACGGTCAAAATGAATTATTTTGAAACTCTGTTGTAGAAATTGAACTGACTGTAAACAAGAGTTCTGGTGCATCACCTGTCCGTCCTGGGGGAGGATCACTCTTCCATGTGGTTCCTCCTTTTTTTTGACAACTGTGTAGTAATATTGGGTTAATTAAATAAAATTGAATTGAATTACATCATATTTCATTTCACAGTTGCAGTGATTGGTCAAAACTCAGATTGCGATTATTCAGTTATTAACACATTTATCCGAGGATCTTTGTTTGATTCTGCAATATTTAACAATACCTGTGAGTGTGACATTTAAAAAAAAAAGAACGATCTAAGCCTCTTTCTTCATCTGCTTCTCATCCCTGTTGATAAAGTCTCTCAGGTTCTTTAACCAGTAACAGCAATATGTCCTGCTGCAGGTCTGGGCTCAGGGACGACCTTCTGGGGGGGGGGTGATGTCACCATCTGTTGAGAATCGGCTTTGCTGGACTCATTACAGCTGCTGGAGGGATGGCCCCACCCCTCCTGGGAGCTTTTCCTACACAAAAACACGTGTGATTCTTGAGGGGGGGGTCTGATTGATTCGTTGATCATCATATTTGCCGCTAACTGCTGGGCTCATTCATGCCCTCAGATGGGTGAAAAGCCCAGCCAAATGGGTAAACGCCATGATGCAGTTGTTCTTTATTGTTATTTTTGTTGTGCTTCATGGCGATGAACTCACGAGCGAGTGCATCCAGTCCAGACACTAGAAGGGTGCAGTTTTCTACATTAGTTATGGCTGCATGTTTGCTGGATGAAGTAATTAAAACATGTTGGTGAAGGTTCTCATTTATCCAGGCGACGGCGTGAAGTGGAGTCACGACATCTGGTTTTCTCTCTTCGCAGCGTTTCACAGCTTTTCCAAGCTGCTTCAACGGAAATTAAATGACCCGTGGTTTTTTTTAGAAAGAAAAAAAATTTTTTTCAAACATTGCTACATCTGAGGTTTTATTGAAAAAAGAATAAAGTTTTTCTCTTTAAATACTTCCATAACGTCAAACATGTTAGGTTCACCAATACCTAAGTAAAGGTGAGTGATGATTTCAAAAATAACTCGTCTTAATTAGCAATGCCTCTAAAGAAGCCCAAGGACACGGAACAGAACAAACATGGATCAGCTGCATGAAAAGAAACAATTAAACAGCAAAAGTCATGTGTTCATTCAAACAACAGATCAGTGAAAGTTTGGTTTTATAAACTGCTGTGGAGTCCATCCTACAGGTGCTGGGGGGGGGGGGGGTGAAATGGTTTTGGTGATGAGGCGAGCGGATGAGTTTTTACAAAAAAACGAAGCTTATTGAGGATATTCCTACGAGAGATAAGTGCAGGTAAACCGTCCGGGCAAACTTCTGTGACCCCTAATGACCCCTAATAATGGCCAAGAGGTGGTCTGATGTCTCATTCCCAGGTTAGGAATCCTCCTTAAGTCCTGCCATTTGACCATCAGCCTGACCTTTTCCAGACTCCCAGCAGAAACTTGACTGAAGAGGCCGAGTGCCCCTTAGCCAGGCACACGTCTGCTCTGCTGGTCAAGTGGACACCTCCCTCCAAGGATGCAGAATGCTGGCCGTGATGGTGGAAGTTGAAGCACAGACCAGGTCTAAGGGGCCTGACCCCGTGACCTCCCTGATGGTCCGTCCACGTCACTGACAGGCTGGGGAATTCATCTGAGTGCATTTCGGGAGATTTTCATCCTTTGTTGAGGTGGGGGGAAAGGGGGGGGGGGTGCACTGTCTTTCTCATTAAGCCGATTAACAAACATCAATTAACTATTTTTAATCTGTATTAAATATGACTTTTACATGCATCAGCTACTTTGCTGCCATTTCTCTGAGATTTAAGAAACAGTGGAAAGAAAAAAAATTTAAGAAAGTAATTAAAATGCATGATTGAGTTCAGAACCACTTGGTTTAGCATTGAAAATCCTCCGCGTCGAGCCACCAGCTGTAATTATGTCTTGTTATGCAAATACGCAATAAGCCCAGGCAATACATCGGACACTCATCTTTCACGTACTTGCAGCTGACTGGGGTCCAGCGCTTTGAGATGCAGCACAATCAGTTCCAGCACTCTTCCTCCTAAAAGAGTCCAACCAAGTTTTCGGAGGAGCAGCTTCTCTGAAGCAGAGCCGGCTGGAATCTATTTCCAAAATCACAGCCTCACCACCACAGAACCTTGGTGGCCGCGTCTCTCGGGTGGCCATGATGTTGCCTGAATGCGTTTGAACAGCAAAGTAGAGCGTTGTCCTTTGAGAGAGGCGCTTATTCAAATGACGATGAAGCCGTTAAACGGCGGCGGCAGCTGCCCTTGGACCATCGCTCCTTGCTCGATAGCTTCTGATAAAAAACTGCGCCGCATACGTTTCAAGGATAAGAAACACTTCAAACGATGCTCGCTCTCAGCCCTCTTGTTCACAGCACCGTGCTTTTCAGCTGCTGCTCTTAAGATTGTCATGTGTCAGCGCGTAGCTTTTCCCAGTCACTGTAAATTTCTCATGTCTACTACATTTTCTTACCTTTTTTCGATTTCAAACCCAGCCTTCGCCGCAGACATGCACACGCGGGAACACACACTCGCTGCAAACTAATTTCCAGAGCCTCGCAGCATTTTCTGAACTTATCCAGCATCCTGTAGAGTGCATGTATTTACACCCTCCTCGCCTCGTCTCAGGCATGTCTGCCTGCTGGTCTGGCATTCTAGCGATTTGCTACCACCTGGCACATTTCCCCAATTTCTCTGAAACACTCTCTGCCTCATACCTGGCTGAGTCTGCTCCATCTCACCAGGCAGAATGGAAGCATCGCCGTCCCACAGGCAGGCAATATGCTAGCCTCACAAGGTGGAGCACCCTCCGTTGGAATGAAGTGGAAAGAGAACAAAAATATTTATTTAGTAGAAAACTGTTATTTTGGCGACGGCTCTGGCAGAAGCAAGTCAGCTTTCAGCTTCAGATCTGGAATGTGATCAACTCCTGCTCCTGTTTTGTCTGCAGACTTGGTTTTGGCCTAAATTCTGCACATTTTTGGCACATCAGCGTTAACAGGGTTTGACTGGCGTTTCTAGATGATTCCTTTCAGCTTGTTTGTCTCTTATGCGCTTGCAGGTGGGGGATGCTCGTTACTATGGAGGGTGAGAAGAGTCGCTAATGAATTCTCAAACCAAAATGGAGGCCGCTAAATTTAAGAGGGATCTCTAAATAAAAAACCCATTTGAGCGTGCGTTTAAAAAGCCCAAAAATGAGAATTTACATTTTCCTGCATCCAAAAAGGCCAGTTTCCCCTCCTGCGCCTGTAAAGGCTGTTTGGAGTTGGATTTGATTTGGTTCATCACTGAGCTTTTGCTCACCATGTTGGTGTTTGAGCTCAGAAGCTTCCTGGTTTTGAATTCACCCTGAAGCCTCCCATAAGCTTGAAGCTGTTGTATTTTTGGTCTGTTTGTTGACTCCCCACATATAAACCCCCATGTCCCAGCTGCTTGTCAACACATAATGTTAATTTTGTCCATATTGGTCCGTCTCCAGTCAATTGGGACTCTTGTGACTGAGATTCTCCCATTGGTGCCGAAGAGGAGCGCTGCTCTGATTTCTTTCTTCTCTGTTCAAAGGAATGGCTCGGGGGGGGGGGGCTCCACAGCAGGATTCCCCGGTGACTGTGGTCATGTGAAGTTCTGACAACAGTTGCTTTATTATGGAGGCTTGTAGATGCAGCAGTCAGCTGTGTCAGGGCTGGAGGCCACAGCACCACTGCAGGAAGCTTAAGTTTGACTTTCCCCTCGGCTGCCTGGAATAAATATTTATTCTCCAGCGATGGTCGACAGGAAAATGTGGACCGGTCTCATTGCTTCTTAAATTAGCTTACTGGACTCCTAATAGGTGAATTTAAAATCTCTGACACGGACAAAAAGTTGGATTCTAACCGTTCTTAGAAAAAGGAAGACGGACCGAGTCGGTCAGGAACCGGAGACTAGAAGTTCTGTGGGTCAAACATCCAAACCACAGGTGGCGCTACAGTTCTGTGGGATAACAGTTGCTTGTTTCAAAAATTCATTTTAATTTAAGAACACTTTGTAGTCAAACATAGGAGTAGCAAACCAGGCATAAAGTGAAGAAACTCCTCATGTCCCTATGAATGCAAATCTGCAGTCCAGTACGGACTTTGGACTCACGACCCGGTTCTCACCTTGGTGCTCATCTGCAGAGCTGCCCTGATCACATGACTGATGCTTTTGGTATTTCTCTTCCGCTTTTGTCCGGTTTGAATTTGCTTCATTGTTCTGTTTGATTCCTCTCTTATTTGATGAAAGCCTGCTGCTCAAAGGGCTGCCTTTGATTTTTCTACTTGGATCTTCATCACTCTCTCTAAAATGCATCTTAGGCTGAAGCCACAGTGGAGCTGACAGCCAGATTTTCCCGCATCACTGCCTTTCCTCCCATTCCAGGATTTATTCACAGAAATACATGAAGTGGCCCTCATCAGAGATTTTGTCCCCTGAGGTTTTTCTCTGATTAATTTCTGGATTGAATGGCTGCAGAAAAAAACAAAAACAGACTTCTGGTTGGTTTAAATGGGACAACATTTCTTCTCTAAAAAGTATAAGCGGAGCGGATCGGATGCACAAAAACACTTTCTTCTCATGATTGGAACTCAACTAACCTCTGGATTATTTCAGTGTGTTGACAAAACCTCTGGAATCCCCTTTTTCTATGCTTTGAAACTGAATTGTAGTTTCACATCTGCTTTTCATCAGTGTGTTGCAGTTTTCTTCAGTTGTTTTTACATAAAGTCTGTTTTGGTGTCTGGTTTCAATGTTAAGTCAATGTACAGACGCAATCAAAGCTCCTGCGGCCCGTTTTGAGCGTCGGGTGTGGCACTGATCTGGCAGCAGCCCGTGTTAGGCATCGGGACGCGTCCAGAGTTCAAATATCTGAACTTTGGTGAAGAATACGTGTGGAGTCAACCGGTCAGGGACTCTGCTTTGGGCCGTGACACGTTGATGATGGGATCCGAGGATGGAGTCCAAACCAACATGGAGGAGAATCTGATCCTTTAACTCCTTAACTTTATGAGATTTTTCTTATTTGTATGGAGGCAGAAAATAAAAAGGTCATTTAATTTTATATTTATATGATTTTTTCTCTCTGCGGACTCATGCGAGACAGCAAGTCTTCAAACTGGGTCACAGAGAGGCAGAAGTAGCGCTGGGTACCTGGACAGCCCAAAAACCTGCTGCACTCGGACTAAGACCATAGTTTTCTCTTTCTTGAATGCAAGTGGGTGTGTATTTGTCAAGTCCATGACTTGTTCCACCCATTCCTAAGGATGTTCTTAAGAAAGAAGTGATAAAACTCAAACACCAACTTTATGCAGCCAAAGTATTTTTACACACTTACTCTTTAATAAATCTCTCAGCAGTCACTTTTCAAAGGAGTTTTAAAGTTCTCCTCCTTGATCCATCATGTTTGATTAAACACCTGTGCTCATCAGAAGCAGAGATTTTTCTAGTAACCATGTCTTTGCTTCATTTATCCGGAGCAGGAAAGCGAGATGCATGAATATGCAGATCAGCTCCTCTTCAAACCTGCAAACGGGCAAATCAGCGTTAATGTGATGATGCTGCAGCCGCAGACGGACTTCACCTGTTGAGACTCGGACCTGAGAGCCCTCTTTGGTTGGAGCAGTGAGCTTTAAAGTGGACGTGACTCACCCCCCCCCCACACACACACACACACTCACGCCTCTGATCTCAGCCCACAGAGCGCCGGCTCCAGCTCGGGTGCTGCTCCTCCGACTCCCACAGATGAAAATGTTAATTGATTAAAGAAGAGAAAAAAACGTTGTGATTTGATTTCAAAGAACACGCGTTGAGTCCAAGTAACTGCTCTCCTAACGGAGCCTACATGGCATAATTATCTTGTAGAAGATATGGTTTGTTATCTACTTTTGCGCCTAAATTAACTTTGCTGCTGCCCAAAGCCTTTTGTTGCTGATGTAACCTCGTTACAGAAGCCCAGCACACTTAAGCATTCAGCCACTGAAAAGCTGGATCTAATATTAGAAACTCGAGCAACAGCGAGTCTTTATTGATTGTGAGCCCAGAGAGCAACAATGGGCGCTCTGCCCTCTAATGGGATTGTGTTCTTTGTCTGAACACAGAAGTACACCTCTGACACGGCTTTTTTCATTTGCAATCAAACAAACCGTGTCCGCCCGCATCACGGGAAGTTAGCGTCTAACGTTACCGCCTGAAGCCGCGCCGCCAAAATTAAATCTTTCTAATTTCACCAGCACTTGTCGAGATTGTTGTCAGTGATTTTTTGTGTTTTTTCAGATTGCTTCCTTTGATTGTTTCGTCTGCGAGCGGCTCAGATTGCCTTCAGTAATAATGTGTCACTTTTCATGTATCATTTTATTGAAGTTTGATGAAATGCGCTGTGAGAGATGGAGGCTGGATTACATTAAAAATGCTGCCGGAGTTCATTATTCATTTTTGGCTGCATCATAGGCTTTGTCCCAGGGATGCTGCAGAGATTTGCCAGCTCGATTGTATCCTTGATGACAAAAAATTAGTCTCTCAGGCCTCCAGGAGGATTATTACTCCATTGTGCTACTTTTATCTTGGCCAAATCATCCGTTAGCTTGAATTGGTCTTCAATTGAAATGTCCCTGTCTTTTTGTTAGACATGACTCATCCCTTATTTAATCTCCGTCTAATCACAGACTTCACTTTCTACATGCTTTCAGATTCAGCTTTTGACTAACCCCATGCAGAAAATGATGCCTGTCTCGTTTAGAATAAGCTTTACAAAACCAAGTAAAAGTTGCAAAAGACGCAAAGCTTTCACCGAAATAATGATTTCATTTTCCTACAAATTGTACGTTAGTTCGTGACGATCACAAAGAAGCATTTATATTCCTACATCTTTACAGTTGTTTGCAGGTTTTACCAAAGATTTTACACAACCGATTAAAAAAAACCTCAAATGTGCAGAAATGTTATGTATTTTCTGACATGTGAACCGTTAATAAAGATATAACTTTTGGTTAATTGAGAAACATTAGAAATAATAACAAAGATCATAGGAAGTATTTCTTTCAGCATTTCATATCGGTTTCCTACGGTGGCCCTGAAGTTCAAATCACACCAACAAATCACTCAACATAAAAACATGCTAAAGATGACAATAACAAATAAAAAACGCAAAACAAATAATAAAAAAATTATATCACGTTCTAGAAAAACTAAACAAAGAAAAAACATTTAAAAAATGGGAAACAAATACAAAAGAAACATTTTGTAAAACTTTGTTCATGAGATTTCATAAATCAAAATAAAATGTTAAAAAAATGAAACACGATAAGAAACTGGAAAAGGTAGAAACTGACTGGATGAAGAACAAACATCATCATCATATCAGTGATGTCACATTTCCTAAGGTTTTGATTTCTGAAATATATGTTTGTTAATTTTTTGTTTAGCTTTTTAAAATGTGGTTGTGATCTTGAATGTTTTTGTGTGATTTGTTGGTTGTGATTTGTATTTCAGGGAGTTTCCATTTTCTAATCTCTACATTAAAATAACGTTTATGATCGATCTCCTCAAACCTGCAGAAACACCTGAGAAAAAAGCTGATTTGAAAAAAGGCCATTTTTGGTCACTTTTCCAAGTTTTTTTAAAAATAATTTTCACAAACAAAGAAGCTGTGATTTCTTTACCAGGAAGAAACTGACAAAAAAGAAACAACTAAGTGGGTTTCAACAAAACCTGGGTTTCTATTTCTAAAAGTTCACATTTAAAGCTTTTTTTGTTGGCTGTTTTATTTCATGCCACGGATCTCCTCACAGAGACGGGAATCCTCCCGGATAACGGACCCACCCATTCCACAGAAGTCCTTCAACTTCACTTGGAATGTGTTTTATTGGGCCGAGGTTTGGGTTTCTCTGAAGTCAGCTGGATGCTCCTCGCCATAAGGCCTAAATATCTCTTCCTCTGAGTTTTTTGGATGGGTCGATGCTGTGACCTTCTATTTAACTCCAGTTTCTAAAGCTGCTGTTTCAAGAGAAGCTTTGATCTGAATGGACAATGGAGCCCCTGTGAAAGTTATCATTAAAAGCATAATTTCAAGTAGAATATAATTTTTTAGGGAAACTGCACAATAAGTAAAACGGACAATATCAGGACGAGATGGAAAACAGATGGAGACGCAGACTAAATGAGGAGTTTCCATCTGAAGAGGGAGAGCGGCTCGGAGATGGTTGAGATGTCTGCTTTGAATTAGATTTCCGGGGGGTGCTTGTTATTTTTTTGCTCCCTTCATCATCTGGTGGATGGAAAGTGGACTCAATTTTCTGTTTATTTGTTTCATGTGGGCTACTTTATACCATAAGCGTATAATTATGTTAGAGACGTTGTTTTGTGGAAAAGTATGGATTAAGTAAAGTGCATTCATGTAGGGACAAATCCTCTATTTCCTGCAGAAATATGAATATTAAAAAGTGAGAATAGGGCCGTTTCTAACAGATCTCCAAACTTGCAGATGAGTTTGGAGTTGCGTCAAATAATTAAAGAACCCTAAAAACAATGAGAATGGAACAGTCCTGAACATACAGAAGCCGTCCTTCATGTACATCTTCAGGAGGCTTTGATCCGTGCAGTCGAGCCGCTTCTGTGCGCACTGTTGTGTAACACTGTGAGGAAGCGATAACTTCAGACGGAGGGAACAACTTTGTTTTATGTCTACATCCACAAAGGTGAAAAGAAAAGTTCAACACAGCATCAAAGCGACGGAAAGCTCCAGCAGGGCCGGGACTCGCTTTCTGCAATGAAAACCTATGAAAGTCAGCTGCGTGTGTTTCATTGTGTGTTTCTTTGTGTTGTGTATGTGTGTGCTGCTCACCTGTCCAATATGACTAAACCTGCAGACATGCACTGACTTTGGGAATACGTAGAAACAATTAAACGGCATTGTACGGCCTGCAGGTACTACTCGCCCCCAACCGCTCCACCCCCCTTTGACCCACCCTCACTGGCTGGGCGGCGTCTAAATGCCCCTCATTCTTCCTTTCTGCCCCCTGGTCAGAAAAAGAAACAAACTGTTTTTTTAAATGGCAGCCTTAGTGTGTTTTATCTCCATAGCAACCGTTATAGTTTTTGGTCACATGGGGGTTAAAAACAGGTTAAAAACAGAATTTTCTTGGCAACAGAGGTTTTTTGTTGACCACGCCCACATTCCTATTTGTTCCCATCGTATGTCACATCGGCTCATTCTATAATCTAGGAGAGGAGGGACCTCTTCCCAAGGTCAAAGGTTATGAAACTTTGGTTGTGGTTGCAGGCTTGACCGGACGGCTTGTATGTGAAGTTTTGTGCAGATCGTTTTTCTTTTCCCGTATTCTATGAAAATATGAAAACGTCACTCTTTGCCAAACAACGACCACCAGGGTTTGAGTATGTGGCAGGGGTGAAAAGTCCACGCAAAGGCGCGTAAAGAAATAAGAATTCTGGTCCTTGTGGTCCAGGACGGCTGCTGCAGGACAGATCTTTAGCAGTGTTGGTCAGTAGAGGTGGGGGCTCACACCCGTTCATCCCTCCATTACTGATGTGAAAGCGGCAGCTGAAGAACCAGGAAGCCAAATATACAAAAAATATACTTAATGGTAGAGAAAGGGAAATGAGCGTGCATTTTTATCAGGCTGCAACAAAAACATTGTTTTTCTTTTTCTTTTTTTACCTATTCAACGAGGGCCGTCCACTGATGCTCCAGGCTTCAATTTAATTTGACATTATCTTCTTTTTCTCCCTCATTTTCCTATGGCAACTCTCAGTCAGTTTTAATTAGAAAAGGCCCTTCAGGAGGCAGCAGGGCCGTTTTTAAATTCAGACAATACTGGTATTTGCTGGTAAAATATGGTAACATCTACAAAACAGGTCAATTAAAGCCATTTATGGGATGCAGTTTGGGGTTTGGACCTCCTCTACAGCCCAGTTTCCTCTGAAGGGAGTGAGCGTTCTAACTCAAATACCATATTCCATCCAGTGTTTACCTCCGATGCCCCACATCGGGGCAGTAATTGTACAGTCGTGCGCTGTCTGGGATCTCAAAGAAACTCACAAAGGAGCACAGCATCTTTATGAAACGGGGGAGGCTCATAATGTGCAAAAATTACATGCTGCCACCCCAGAAACAATGCTAATGGAAAGTCAATGAGAGGCTATTCATGGTGGTTTGCATGTCCCATGCCACAGTGGGCGCCGCCGTCCACTTAGTGAGAAGAACGAGTCGTTTTCTGATGAAAGCAGCAGAGCGGCATAATCTAAGCCTTTCATGTAGGTGACCAGAGTCGTAGGGGAGGAATTTGGCTGATGGCAGGGGGGGCTGGAAACATTTCAAAAGTGTCAAATAGATTTTTAAGAAAGGACCGGAATCAACAGGACTGGATGCTCTCCTGATCATTGGATTCCAGAACCAAACGACATAAACATCAGAAAAGGTGAAAAAAAAAAACGACTGGACTGAAACAAAAAAATCTTACTGAAGGACTTTTTGCTGGGAAGTCATAGTCTTCAATATAATGAGGATGAAGAGATTCCAGATTTGGGAACAGGTTTGGATTTCATGGATCATCTCCTCAAATGCATGTTTCTTCTGTGCAGATAGCAGATGCAGTCGACCTGTTTCAGCCTCACTTTTGGAGTGAGATATCAGAGGAACTGTTAATGCATATGTACTTTTACCTCTTTGCAGTATCCTAAGTTAACCTTAAAAATGTCTTTAAACTGGAGCATTTGATGGACAACCGAAGGGCATAAAGCCCACTTCATGTTCTGACGGGACAAGGTTGCTTTAACACCGCGACTCTCTGACCGTTAACTCGGTCAACGTGAATCTGTTGGATTATGAACTCTGACCTGATCTGAACCCTGCACTTCTCCTTCTGCTTCTTTGATGACCCCCTAGATGAATCCCCGTTGTGTTCTTGGGGTTCTGATTGGTCGCTCACTCCCGAAAACAGTCTCCAGTTTTCTTCATGACTTGATGACAGATCTTTCTTTGGTCCTTTGGAATCTTAAAGCTGCAGAAACAGCTTTTGAACTCAAACATGCCCAGAGAAATTGGTGCTGAGTGAAAACACCATTTCTAAAAGTTATTATTCATTTGAAAACAGTGAAGTCAAATATCTGACTGGACTCTGGCAGGAAAAGCATCATATTTCATCTTGTTTGGTTGTTGCCCTAAAGGGGGCACCTACTTGTCTGCAGGGCTTTGCATATGTATGCTCTGCGTTTATGTAGGTAAAGGTAAAGAGAGGAGAATATTTGACACATCTCAAGAAGAAAAGCAGACAAAAACAAGCGCTGCAGCCGGTTGACTAAGGCCGGACGCTGGGCGTGTTTCTGTAGCACGAGGAGCGTTCAGCTTCACATATCAATCAGGAAGATGAATCACGGCCTGGAGCTTGAGGGGTGTCAAAGTGTTATTTCAGGCTAATGATATCAGTCGCACTCACGGCGTTGTGTAATAAATCAATTAATATGAATGTGTGTCGCCCCTTTGCAGATGCTCCATGTCTGCTTTGGAACAAAGCCGCTCGGATACAAACACGCTCCTCTTCCAGACAGGCGGGGATCACGCGGGGCCCGATGCACTCGGCAGCCGCCGCTCACATATGGCGTCGTGCAGATGGACGATCTGCTCGGGGCTTCAAAGTTAGAAGGCAAAGTTCATTAACACGCCACGAGCTTTGAGCCCGCCATTAGAAAATAATTTAATCACCCTCCTAATTATGCACAGACATTTGTAAAGTTTCTCTTGCTGTGCCAATCGGTTTTAAATAAACGGGCGCCTGGCGGAGATCAGGCTGGCAGCACAGTCACAAAGTAAACGTGCTTCAGCTGCTCTGGAGGCGCGATGGAAGCAGATGCTGCGGGCGAACCTGAGCGTCAAGCTGATGTAAATAAAGATGCGCGGCTCAAGGAGTCCTCCCCCTCCTTCCACCTGCAGCCCACACGTGGGCAGCATCTCTGAGAGCGCGGGGACGTCATCCAGCGAGGATCAGAAAATAGCCAGCTCTCCTGGGCCGCATTAGTCTGAAGGTCATCGAAGGGGAAAATGACCCCGCTCCGTCCTCCTCTCTCCTGCTGCCCCCCTCCCCTCTGTAATTGAGTATGCAGCGTGGTCGGGCAGCTTTCGCCCGTTGGTGACCCAAACATGGTAGTTAGTTACAGTCGTTTTCACCGTAATTACCAGGCAGACTCTCCCCGTCTCCAGATCTTTTCAAGGTTGCATCAATTTCAGAGCACCCCCCCCCCCGTCCAGCTCCCCTCCTGTCATTACAGGCTTTCAAACCCTCTTCGTCATTCCTGCCTTCCTCCTCTTCTTTTACTAAAAGCATATCAAAATCAAAATTATCGGTTGATGATCCCATTTTGTGACCTGAAACTGTTTTTGTCACAAGGGGGCGGGGCTTATGATGGCCTCCTGGACAGACAGTGACTCATCTCAGGCTTTCGGTGTTATTCCTGACTCTCTGTCACGCCGATTTACTTTCTCTCTGTGCCGTCAAATGTAGCTTGATTTCCTCCGAGGGGGGCGAGGTCAGTCAGTTCTGGCAAAGGCGCCTGAATGAGGTCAGATCTGTAGCCCTGCCCTCCGCAGACACCCTGTCAGCCCGGGCGGTCCGGAGCTGCCCGCCAGCAGGCCAGCCAGTACACTTGAGTGGGTTTTAAAAGTGAGTTGTCCTCATATCACAGCACAGCAGAACATCTGCTTTGCCGTTTTCATTCCATTTGCTGCGTCGTGTTTTGGCGAAGTGCCGAGAGGGCCACCTGTTTCTCGCCGCCACGCCACCATCGCAGTGTGGGAGTCTTGTGGAGGACAATGTGCAGCTGAAGTGATCGCTCGGCTAAGTGCTCGTGATTTGTTTACGTTGCTCGTTTAACTAATAAGCCCTCAAATTGTCGTGGAGGCTTGACATCGTGAAACGGAGGCGGGTGATGCTCGCTCTGATTGCACGGCGAGATGATGGCTCAGATTAGCTAGAGTGTCGTGTGTGTGCGGCCCTTTGATTGAGTTGCAATGTGTCAGGACTATCAGACCATCTGCACGTGTCCCACATCCTTACTGCTGGATTGATTGAGATTTATTGTAAAGGAGTGATTAAAGGGTTGGCGGCGCCGTCGATACCAATGACAGCGGCACTGTAAACACACAAGAGCTCACAGGAACCAATCGCTGGAGGGCTCACCAGCAAAAACAGAAGCGGAGCGCGTCGTCGGGGAAACGCATGGCTTAACAGGAGATGTGAGCATCCCCTGCCGGGCTGCTGCGCCTGGGGATTGGCAGCACTCGCCCTGCTGCAAGTCAGAGCTGTCCTTGAGTGGATGCTGTATCCGTCATGCCAATACCCGCATGATTAATTGCACCAGTTTTTTCATGTCTTCGGTCATGAACGGCCCCGAGCCTCAACAGGACAAACAGACTTAACCATGTAGTGCCTCCGGTGGGGCAGTCCACCCACCTTGATGACACTCCCCCCCATTAAAAACTGAGGCATGGCCTCTTATTCTGCATCTTTGCTCATATGGGTTACAGAAAAAAATCCATTATTTCCTGAAAGAAATTTGGATTGGAGGGGGCTCTGCTCACACGAGCACCAAAGTCACATCCGCTTTTCAGAGGTTGCTGCGATTTCGTCAAGCAGACATGATTCTGCACAAACAGCAGGAAAGCGGCTAAATCCATCCCGACGCAGAGCCAATCCCTGCGAGGCGAGCCCACCAGCACAAACCGAGTTCTGTCCGCGCTGATAAGGAGGTCATCGCGGCCGTGCGAAACGGACCAAGATTGCTGGACTCCTCACGGTCAGCAACCTTCTCCTCTAATGCCGCCACCTGAGCTGACCCAGATTTCTGAACGCCTCCAATCGGCCCTTAAGGAGTCCCAAGCAGATGGCCGTCATACACCAAAGGGTGTAGATAACAGCCATTTATCAAAGCATTAGAGGACTGGCACAGAATAAGGCCACTGGACATGCATCGCTCCATCCTCCAATTCCCACTGCTCTTTCCAAAACGCTCCTCATAAATAATTCAGTCTATGGCCAATGGCATCCTCTCCTATATGGTTTTCTTTCATAAAAACGACTGTTTAACCCTGCTGAGGTCACCCATCCTCTCCATTTCACAGCCCCCCACCCCGCCCCCACAACTCTCTTGACATCTTATTCTCTAATTTCATGCCCCACCCACATGCGTTCCATTAATTTGTCACTTTTTCTATAATTGCTTGGGCATAAAAAGTCTCAATTTAAAGACGGTCAAATTGCAAATATTATTATGAAAATAACCTCAGGAAAGAAAATAATAATTAAAGAAAATGTTCATTCTAAGCTCTGATTTAAACTTGCTAATATCAGGTTAATAAAAAATAACAAGTTTACAAAAATAATGTTAAAATCCTCATCTGATAATTTTTTTTTTTGATATCTTAAATTTAAGGACTTTGTTGTTCCTCTTTGTTAAAATCGTGACGGCCACAGCAAACGGTGGAAGAAGCCAGAACTCCATGAAGGCCCAAGTGGGTTTATGCTTGGGTTACTTTATTCACAGATAAGGTAAAGTATGTCTGGAATACTCACAAAACTCGTAGAAGTGCCTCGATATTTTGTACTAACCAGAACTTTGGCTAACCCTTTAGCACCGCACTGTTTACTTTATTTTCACTTCTTCCACTGTTTATGCGTTTAACATAATTCCAGAGGATTTTGAAGCAGCCGCTCTACTTTTCTCAACACTTTACGTTGATGAAGTGTTAATGCAATTGAATAATCTGATCTCGTTACGGAGAAAAGCGGCTCTGCGCCTGCTTTCCTGCTAGTCTTCCAGTTAGAATCAGCTGATTCACGATGATCGCTTAGAATTTACGATAGGTCAAAGAGCGTGTGTTGTTTGGGCGCCATCTCCAGAGTTAAAGGGTTAACGTTGGAGCCGTTGCTGGCGACAAAATACGATTTTCTACAATCGTAGCCCTTTTACTGGATTTTGAAAGCTGATATGCAAACTTTAACATTTTTAGACCTGGTGTCCACTTTTTACCACAGTAGTCAATTCTGCTTAACTAGGGCCGTGTGACTACGTGTGTGGAGGTTTAACTCCAATACTAGCTCGGGTCTTACAAGGTCAGGTTGCATATCAGCATGTGGAGTGAAAGGGTTCAAACATCAGTGGTATGCGCGGATAAAAGCTAACAAAGAGGAGCTGTTTTTGAGACATGTTAAAGAGTTTCAATCGTCTTTTTGAGGGTAAAAATGCACATCATAGGTTTGTCCAAACGTTGGTGAATACGTTTTATTTTTACGGTTTAATGATTGCCTTTGCACTTTTTAGTTTTATTTTTAGAATTTAGTGACAAACTAGAAATGAGTTTGGCTTCTGAGGGATAGAGCCAGAAAAAAAAATCTGTTTCCAAAAGCAAATCACTTCACATGAATGTTTACCGGAGGCTGGCGGTGGTGGAACATTTAGCAGAGAGAGAGAAGTTCAAACAGAACTCCTGTCTGTGTGGAGTTCTCCTGGTCAGTGTTTGGGTTCCTCCTGCTTCCTCCTACAGTCAAAAACCTGCTTCACAGGTTGAGTCGTCTTTCTAACCCTTAGACGTTTGATGGGGATCTGCAAACCTGCAGCTGCTGGGATAGGCCCCGCCCCATGACCTGCACAGGACTTAGCAGGAATAAAAGATGGATGGATCGTCTACCATTTATGCCACTAGTTCCAATCTTTCTTTTTTTTTTTTATTCTTGCTTGCAAAATGTTAAACTTGAAGACTTTTATGGAACAACAAATCTTTGACACGAGCTAACTTTAACACGGACTAACTTTGTTGGTGTAGAAGAACAGAAACATAACCTTTAACTTTTTATCGTATCCCTCTGACTATTGATGAGTCGTTTTCTAATTAAGCATTTAAAGTCATTAAAGAAAACTTTTAAATATGGCCGTCCATGACCTTCTGATTACCGCTTTGAAAGACTTGCTGTCCAGCAAACCTGCTGATTATAATTTAAGCGCCTCATTGTGCGTCTGTTTGAACTGTGGGTAGCACAGCTGGCTCTCAGTGGCCTCTACATACTTAATTTGAGGTAATCAACAACTTTGTGTGAACTTCTCTGATTGGCCGTGGCTTTAGAAGACACCCCAGAAGGCTGGCTGTGAGGGCAGCTCCACCCGCTATGGCTGTAGGTTTGATTGGAGTTTACCTTGGTGCTCCAGAGAGGAGGAATTGGTGATTTAGGTCAGAACCCAGTGGTAGGAGCAGGGCTGTCATTGACCACAGTTCAAGAAGACATATTTCTTAATTAGCCTCACTGTCTGCTCGCTTCGAGGTAATTAACTTGATCAGAAAAGACCTTGCCGAGAGTCGGAGCAGAGTCAGAAAAAAATGTCACTCCAGCGACTAACTACATTACAAATTCTGAATCATATGTTTATCCCAAGCTGTTTGCAATTAGTATGCAACAGAGGGCAGCCTCGGTTTAAATCCTCACAGATGACTCTCAGGGAAGTGATCTGGGAAAGTGCTATCATCATTTATTTGGCTCAGGATTTAATTTTTTTGTTTTCTAGCTCACAAAGCATTATATTATATTTTACACGACTCTCCTGGTTTGAGGCTGATAGTTCCTTTTTGTGTTTATCCCGGTGTTTTGCTGTACATCCACTCCCAGGCTAAATTAAGAGAAACTGATGGATGAAGTTGTAAAGATGCAACAAAGAGGGTGAAGCTCATAAAAAAGCTTTATTGCCTCATTCTCCTTCTTTTGATGGATTCATTACCAAAGAGTGGCAGAAACCTGACAGACGACAGCTTTCCTCGTACACTCAAAAAACTTTCACATTGAATTAACATAAAAAAATTATGGAAAGGATTTCCACCTGATTAGATAGCTTTACTTGAACAAAAATGAATCATATTGGTCCTACTTAATGTACCTAGGTTAGGCAAACATAAAGTATTTAGGTTCAACCTAATAAATTTAAGTTGATTCAATTAAAGACTACAGTTGGACCCAACTTTAACTTAATATTGTTGCTCACTCTAAAAAGAAAAAAGTTGATCAAATTTAAATGAATCACTTCAATTGGTAAAACATAATTGAATTAAGTTTATTCAACTTAAATTTGTATGTCTACCAATCAATATAATATGTTGATCTAACGTGTTTTTTTGTTATTGTTTATTTAATTCTGTTCATACAACTGAAATTGACACACTTTTCTGAAGTTCAACCAATGGGCCTTGTAATTTCCATATCAAAGACATGAATTACCCAGCAATGTCTCGCTTTACAAGGCAGGAGCTCACGTGCCGTGAGGTCTGTCTTTAGTATTGGGACATTAATAATATACCGCACAAGGGGGTTGGTCATCATCCTCTCCCACAAAAAAATAAACAGAACAGTTTAAATTACTAGTTAAGACAGAGTAAAACAGCTAGACAACAAAACCCATGGCGTCACAAAAACTAACACTTAAACCCCAATCTGCCCTGATAGGCAAAGGAAATGGTATCCCACAATTCATTGGGATTACTAATGTAATCCAATGTAATGGTAATGTTGGATCAACATGATTGAAATTAGTAACTGTTAAATTGATTATTTTTATGTGCAATTGACATGATTCATTTACGTATGATTTACAAACATAAAATTTTCTGGTTGAATTTTCCTAAAGTTAATTGGCTGGTAATTTCCTTTTTATGAGTGAGATGGTCCTCTGTGAAGTCCAGGGGTGGGTAACTATCGAAATCTCCTTGGGAGGGGGATTTACAGACTTCTGCCTGGGTCTCTGGTCCTTTTAGAGAGTTCCGTGTCATCAACAGCCACAAGATATTGTTTTCCTTTTCTCGCCGCAAGCATTACGTAGAAAAGCTGTTCTCTCCTGCTAACTTTTATTTATGGTCAAAGGTAAAATCTCCTTCCCCTGCGTGGATTTATGCAGCAAATTGTGAAGATTTACCCTCCTTCTATCTGCTCTAATCCTCGGTATGGATCTGCAGGGCTTAAAGTCCATCTTTTCCAATTGGCTAATGATCTATTTCAAGCAGTTGGGAAAAAAATCTGTCTCCGTTAGTTCTGCTGTTGAAAGTTTGAGAGATGGCGCTGAGGAGGGAGCAAAATCAATAAGCCTATCAGAGAACGGCGACATGATGTATTCGAGCCAGGCAGCTGCTGTGGTGGGGGGGCTCAGCAGAGCCATGGGAAGATGGATATATGCTACTTAAAATATCACAGAACCGCACGGAGTGAAAACCAAACTCTATCTGTAGTCCTGGGAGACCACACGTGAGCAACATATGGCTTTAGATCTGAAAGTGATACAAGAAACACCCCCCCTCCCCTGCAGAAAATCTAAGCCACTTAACTCTAGAATGACCAGAACAGTCTTTACACTTTCATGATTTGATTGATCATTTGAGAGACAAGACAATTCAGCTTTAAACTGCATTTCTGAGGATTTCTATTTCTGTCTATCATTGTTAATCAGGAGCAGATGAAAACATGCTGTTTGAAAAACTGTATTTGATACATAAAAAATATGCAGGGCGGGGGGCTCCCTGCTCAGCCCCCTTCTGATGTATCCACTGTCAGACATATAGATCCACGAACGTCTTTGTTTTCCTCGTCTGCGCTGGAACCTGGATCAGAACCGGACGTCTGGATTGCTTTGAAGATGCTCACCATTTTTGTTGCAACACTAAGGATGGGTTCAGAGAGTGAGGGGCTGTAAGCTAGTGGGAGAGAGTGTAAGCAGATGGATGATGGGAAGTAGGGGCAGGCATACTCCACCCCAACAGTCCCGGCCACAACTCAGAGGTGAATTTCTAATGAACTCCTGCCGCTCTGCAGAAACTATGTCCTAGGAAACACAGATTTTTTGATTTTGGCTATATAATTAAAGGACCACTGGGAACGCTTTAAAATAGATCAGAACACGATGAGAGTGGGACTTCTCCAATGAAGAGGATCCAATGAAAATAACTATATTTGATTTTCATCCAAGAATGGGCAAAACAAAAAGAAAAGATTACATCATGTGGTGTCTGACATGCTGATGGTACATCCACTCCCAGGAAATTGGTAAACCAACAGATGAAATTCAACCGATTTTTAGGGATCCAGCTGTATCCTGATGCTGCTCTCAGATCTTCCTTTGTTGGATTCTTAACGTTCAGCTAATTTCTTTTTGTTGTTCTTTTAATTATTTACCTTACATTGTAATGGGACGCAGAGCAGGGTAACAGTAAGCAGGAAAATACATCTAAGGCAGCTAATATTTTCGCTATCAATATTTAGTCCAATCTTAAGGTTATTGCACTAAAAGGTCAAATATATATTACGGTTTATAACAAGACTTGTGCTGTTTCCACTGTTATTGCCATCATCCTGAGGCAAATAGAAACACGGTTTAGAAGACTAGTTGTTCTGATGGAGAACGCAAAAGCAAAAGGCAAAGAAGATGGCCAAGAAAAAGACAAATCTGACAGGAATGGAAAACAGAACAAAAACAAGACAGTTTTGGACAAGAAACAGCAGCACGATGAAGGAGATAGAAAATGACCAAAGCAAGAAAATCCAACCAACCAGACTGCAGACACGTCTTGGACTCGAGTTTAAAGACCTGAAATGTCAATGAGACAGAAGCCAAACATGTTTTGGGGTCCATAGGCATTTAATAGGACTTGGACTTTAGTTCACAGCAATGATGGGTCTTTTACCCATTTTCAGTTTCAGGGAAACGAGTTCTGGAAGTTTGGTGTCACGAAGCGTGGAAGCAGTGAAAATGTTGGTGGACTTTCATATATTTGCATGTTTTCCTCTAGTTCTGACGCCTCATCCGATAACTGGGCAATCATTTTCATGTTTTGGTGCAGCAGATTGCTGTGGCAGCATCTGACACATTCATTAATCACACTTGGACCCTCGTGGGAAAAGTGCTGCCCAAAAAACTTTGAGATTGTTAGTTGTTGCACAAAGTCCGGTTTTCTGTTGCTGACATCTTTAAATTTGTGTTTTATAGCAGTTTTGTGGCTGCGGAAATTCCTTCTTAATGATGTGAGAAGAAGCCTGCGTGTGTTCTCCGGTTGTCATTGAGCAAGACACAGAAGTCCCCTGAGTTCAGGCATAATAAGCCTCTGAGCAGGAGAGCCAACAACAGTCGGAGCGTAAACTTTTTCTGACTCAGCTCTAATAGATGAATTTGTCCCCTGTTACCTGAACACACACAAAATGCCAAAACCATAATCCTCCATGAATGTACGTGCAGTAAACTGCCAATTGCAATTATACTTGCAAGCGCTAATCTAAAAACGTGTTCTCTGTGGCAACTTGGTGTTTCCATTCTCCTCCGATCCAGGATTTAGAGGTGTTATGGGAGCCATAGCATTGTCTGAGCATGCATGGCTAAATGAAGAAATAGATTTTGTTAATGAAAAATGCAACAGATGGCGGCTGTAAACCTCAGTCCCCGCAGAGCACGAAGATTTCCTGCAGAATGACGGGGAGCGGATTAAGGTCATTTTTGCCTGGTTTTTCAATTTATAAATTCATGCTCAGAGGGAGCAGGGGAAAATGGAGAGCCTGGCATCCCGCCTTCACTCTTAGAAAATCCAAATGTCAATGAGCTGAAAATGTGCAAATATCATAATGAAATATATGTCCATGTGCAGTTCAGGAGTACCCCATTGGAGCCCAAAGAAAGTTGTTTATCAGCATAAAAACAAGACCTAATCAGCAGTTTGTCTCCTGTAGAGAGCCATTCATTCAGCTCATTCTTCATTTTTGTTTCCATCAAATTTTTATATTTTGACCATATGGCTGAAAAAGACTCCATTCAGACAACTATCTTTTCTGTGGTGTCCTTGTTCTGCAGACTCACACCAGTGTTTCAATTTCATCATTTGAATAGCACAATTTCCTGAAGACAGTGACCAATTTTCAGAGAACGGGTTGCATATCCGTTCTCCCACTGCTAACTGAATAGAAGTTGGGTCTCTTTAATTTTTTTCTCTGAAACCCTGTAAAGGCTCGTCTTTCCGCAGGGCCAACCCAGCGCAACATTAGCATGCTGGTGCACGGACGGGTGCAAACCTATGAAATGAAAAAGGTTGTTTCTGCCTAAAGGTTACACTTACAAACACTGGTTGGCAGCCACAAAAACAGACAGTCGCCTCTTTCTCCTGATCCTGCAGCAACAAAACGAAGGTAATGATCGGAAGGTGGCAGAATGAGGAGGAAATCAGCCAGTTTAGGAGGAGAACCTGCTCATAAATGCCTTAAGCCAACTGTTTTTTCATGAAGAAGCAAACTTCAAATTTTGATTTCTTTGTCAAATGTGCACAGCGTCGCAGATGCACCGTCAAACAAAGTTATGTTGCTCTGGCCACAGACAGCAGAAGCAAAAGTAGGAAGTGGGCAAGACAAAACTCCATTTAAATACAAACAACAAATAAAACTAGAAGGAGCTGCATTTCCAGAAGAAAATGTAGGGTTGGGTGCTATTTTGCTGAATGGAAATGAAAATTGGGGAAAAAATGTATAAAGAAATTATAAAAGTTGGACATAAAGTGAAAACAGCATAATAACAAAAAAGATATGTTTGTGAAAAATGCCAGAGCCGGGTATCGAACCACCGAGCTTCTGCACCAAGGATTCCCCATGGATTTCAATGGAGGCAAAAACCCTGGAATATCCTGGAATATCTGGAAAAGTTCAAGGATTTGAAGGACCGAAAGTCATTGCTGGAAAAAGATGAAAGAGCTGAACATTTGAATAGTTGACTGGTTAAAATAGATAAAAGAATTGTAGAACGAGTTGAGCACCAAGAAATGGCGGAAGTTACTATGATAAAGAAATAAAGAGAAACAGGAATTCAATGGGTTGAACAGTTTATAGCATTTAACCAATAAATAAATGCAGCTGTTCAAAGAGAGTTTCTGCAAAAACAGAGGTAGACATCAGTTGATGAACAAAAACGGCTTTTACAGGAGTTCAGAAGTCTGATGGCAGAAGGGTAGAATCAATATGAATAACAATTCAGTCGGAATTCTGAAGTTCTCTTCAAACACATTTAGAAGTCCAAACATGAAAGTTCTGCAGCAGCAAACCTGCCTTGATGTCGATGACAGGTTTCATAAACGATTCTCAGACTGTGATTGTAATCAAGAAAGTCGTTAGTCTGAAATGCCTCATTGCATGCTGGGAATAGCAGAGCATGGTGGGATGAACGGGGGGGGGTAGTCTTGAATTTCTTGATGGCATCTTGAAACGAAGGTTAAGAGATGAGGGTTTTCCTGTCTAAATGCAGGACAGGCGTGCAGAGCACATCTCCGAAGGAAAAAGTAGAGCTAAGTCTCTGCGTCCTTTTATTAGAGCAGAAATGTCTAGAAATTTAAGACCGCCGTATTTTTAGAAGCCCATCAACCTGGCCTTTATATAGCTCGATAAAATAGGCCTCTGTGTTTGGTTGGAGATTGAGCTTGACTTATCCCACCATCTGAGCTCCTTTCACGAGAACGCTCCCACAAAGAAGGTTTACGTCCCTGAATGTTCTCTTGCTGCAGAAGCAGAAAGCATCCTGAGCAAAATGATTCTGGTTAGCAGGAAGGTGTGTGGAGTAAAAGAAAGACCTCTGCAAAAGCTTCCCATGCTGGAGGCCCACCTCTTCAGAGGAACAGCAGATAATGAATAAATAAACCGATGAGCGGGCGTGTGACAGCCTGTGGGGCTCATTAAGACAAGGTGCCCGGCATCGCGCTGTGAGGAACACCGGGTGGCAGTCAGAACCCGTCCTCCCTGTCCTACAAACTCACAGCTTCTTTTTCCAGCTGAAATGGGGGTCTGCTCATCTGGCAGAACTTCATCTGGAAAAATGTGGCTCCTTTTTTTTCTGCAGGTATAGCCAAGGACTTTAGTTGTCGCTAATTCTAAGAAACTCCTGAAACACGGCGGTGGAGTTTGTGGTTGGAACTGCACAGATGCTCGCAGGCTGCATCTCTGTAAATCAGTGGGCAGTGAATTTGCCTGTTTCCCCGGCTTAACAATCCTTCAGTAAATGTTTTTTTTTCTGCTCATTAGACTGAATCGTTTTGGCTTTTTGCGCCGCAGAAACCATCTGCTGAAGCTCAAGGTGTGTGACCTTGGTTTAAACCTGCAGAAGCACAATCCCTTCAATGCAAACCAGCAATGTTGTGTTCTGCAGTTACTTGATATTCTGAGGAACACAGTATCGTGCCATCGCATGCCTTCCTGTTATCTTGTTAATTGCATTAAGCATTGCTGTTCAAAAATTCTGATTGAACAATTTGGAGATGTAAATGGACATTAAGTTGGAGAAGATCAAAGAGTTTACCTCCCATTTACTTCAAAATTCAAAAGTGAAAACACTTGAAAGGGGAGTTTTTAGTGCGACATTCAGCTCGGGAGGACGTGACATTTGCATGTCTTGAACAATTCAATTTAAATATAGCATTTACATCATTCATTTGATTAACTTATGTATTATTTGTCATTTAAGTATTTTATGGCTTATTTGTACATTTCCATCTTTTAATCTATATGGTCCCCTCTCAAACTATTAGCCACAGCGTTTCAGACCATCTTATGTTCTTATGCATTTTGATTGTTGTTTTTAGTCTAGTCTGTTTCCTGACTACATTGTTTTAACCTATGTTTACTTGTCAAACACTGTTTTCTATGCAAGTTGACGGAAGGTGCTCTACAAAAATAGAGATTGATTGATTAAATTCTAATCCCTAGAAGAGCTCTTTGTCTTTGCCGTAGTCCCAACTGTCTTTATGGGAGGATCAGGGCGGTTTGCAGGTGAAAAGAAACCTGTCCAGGGCACATGGATGACCCTCACAAAATATCAAGGTCGTAGGCCGCTCAATGAACACGTAGAAAGAGAAATGTTCATACATGTTTCTACGGGCGTGCTGCGGGCGACGGGTATACTAAACACTGACACAACAAGGGTAAAAGAGGGGGGAAGTAGGCGAGACGCAGGCGTGTCGTAAGGACCTCAAATCCTGTGAACTGCTCAAGAAGCCCGTTAGTGCCGTTCACATGATACGTAAGTGGTAATACAAGCCTAGAGGGAACTGTGAGACACACCTGTGCTCTCCTCTCTACAATCCTCCACGGACCCGGACAACCCAAAGACCCTCAGAACCCCTACAGGTCACCCTCATACGGGTGCATGTGACTTAGGCTTAAAGTGGACATTAAAAGAACTTCTTGCTAAAGATTAAAAAAAAACATTATCGAAAAATCGTCTAAAAGAAAACCTTACAGCTTTGTTTGCCTTTTTGTTTGGACAACTGTGTAGATATAAGCTGAAAGGCAAAAATTCCTAATTTTTAGGTCTACAGACTCTTGCTAATCTACAGACGTTTATGCTGCTCTTCAAAAAACAAAAAAAAGAAGGTCCTTGTCTGAACTTTGACCTCTATGGTAGATCAGAACACATTTACCACCCTTGTGTTTTTGAATATCATCTAAATGTTTAAACCTTAAACGGTGACCTGGTGATTTTCAAAACCATGCTGGTTCATCTGAAACCAGCTTATGGAGGAAAATGTTCTGGAACAATCCTTATGGCTGCCATGAATCTTTGACCGTCACGGATGCCACGGTTTTGAAAAAATGCAGTAATTCGACTCTAAATGACTTTCAAAAGTGATGCGACTTGTGCTTTGGAGCGCCGTGGCGTTCCGGAGTAGGACTGCATCGACATCAAACATGTCAAGCATCACTAAATCATGGATTTCAACACACTAACCCCCCCTCCCCCCACCGCTATCGCCACCTTTTTCTTTTTCCTGCTGAGTGAAAGTCTGCAGATTCGCGAGCGAATCAACAGACTGCGGCAGTTTATCATGACTTATGGCTCTTATGCTTCAGCCAGTTTCAGATTAACTCCAGTCAACAGCCACAACTGCTGCCAGTGTTGACTTGATGAAGTGGCTTAGCTGTTACAGAAATCCCGCCAGTCAGGAATATTTGCACCATTTGAGTGAGCTTACACTGTTGTTGGACGGAGAGATGCTAGTTATACGAACCGATGCATTGTGGGGCGGGAAAAACCTTTTCAGTTATTATTTCTGCAGACAGAAGTCTGTGTTTACAGGTTAAAGACAGCGGGAAAAAAACCTCCGACGATGTGATGCTGCTGTCAATCAAATTCAGAAAACGTGGGACGAGGAGTCACTTCAGGGCATCGGGGGTGAAGGGGGATGATGGAGAACAGGTGAACAGAGGGAAGCCATGCTTATCAAAAGATAAAAGAGGAAAAACTGCTTGAAGCTGTAAAAGCTGCAGATTAATCAAAGGGATTCACTCAAACATGCTTTCAACTCAAAGCTGCAAATTAGCCGTAGATCCATCAAATAAAACCAAATTTCTTCATTCCTTCTCCCTAAAATGTGCTGCCACATGCACTCCCTCCAGAACCACACCTGCTCCTGATCAGCCCTAATAACCTGAGTGGTGATACATTATTTTTATTATAAGTTAAGGTAATCAAAGGAAGAAACAACAAACATGCTTTTTGCACTAATAGTCTATCGCAGAGGCTTTTAGGGATAAAACGCACGAGCCGGCTGTGATTTTTCCAGTTACTTCTTGATTGGTTGCATGACTAATGCAGAGAGACAACACTTTTGCGGTAAAAATCAACGGCCCACCAAAGAGACTTCCCCTCCCTTTGCCCAGGGGTCACCTGTCCGATCCTCTGACAGGAGCATTTGATCAAAAGAGAAAAACACAAGTAAAATATTGTAATGTACAGGCTGCAGGGTGTGCAAGAGTAATGTGTGAGCTGATGTGGGCGGACAAGACATCATGCACAGCACATGTTGTGTTAAATAAACCTCACAAGTCCGATGGAATATTATGTACTTTTTTGTGAAAGCAGTTCATGCATGCAGGAGTCTGGGTCAGCAGTGGGCTGAGGGGGTGGGGGGGTGGGGGGACTCCGCCTCAGCTTTTCTTCTTTATTAAAATACTAAAATAGTGATAAAAAAAAATGTTTGCTATATATTTAACTATAACTTGGGATGGTAGCTTAGTCAGTTTGTTGGTTCATTTTAGTATTTTCCTATTGAACTCTTTGTATTCGTGATCCTTTTGAGTTCATGTTTTACTTCGAAGCCCATCGAGACGACTGTTGTTGGGATTTTGGGCTACAAATAAAATTGAATTGAATACAATCAGGTGTTTTTGCCCAGTCCAATTCAGAGTTGGCTGCAGTGGTTAGCGCTCCTGCCTCACAACCTACAGTTCGAGTCCCAGCTGGGGGACATGAAAAACACAACATCAATGGGGGCTTTTCTGTGGAGTTTGCATGTTCTCCCCGTGCATGCGTGGGTTTTCTCCGGGATCTCCGGCTTCCTCCCACCGTCCAAAAACATGCTTCATAGGTTGATTTGTTAATCTAAATTGTACCTAAGTGTGAGTGTGAGAGTGATGTATGATGATGAATGAAAAAAAAAAAAACAATTCAGAGTTGTTTGATTTTGAGATTTTTAGAGTTTTTGAGATTTTGAGAATTTATTTATTTCATTTGCAGGATTGACCCCATTTTTACTTCATTGACCTTCTTTTGTCATTTAACTCTTAAACAGAGCACTTATGTGAATCAATCAAGCAAAAACAAAGAACTAATAACTAGACAAAAAGTGAACTACCACTTAGAGGAAAATAGTTAATGATTAAAAAAAGCCAGCGCAGTGATACAGAACGTTTAGACTTTGTGACCGGAACTACTTTTTTAGAAGAATCAAGAATTCCACTGGACCATGGTACAACAAACCTTTATTAGTATGCAAACAATGAAGACACATTGAAGAAACTCTAACATCAAAAGTCAAATGTCATCTGTTTTCTTTTTTTAATTATTATTATTTTCTTCTTTTTTTAAATTTTCTTTGTGATCTTTAAAATGTTTTAAAATATTGTCAGTAATTAAACTGAAAAGGCAAAATAGGAAAATGTAAGAATGCAACAGTGATGCTAATCCATGCACTCTTCCACCGTTAATGCAAAGGGACTAAAGGAAGTTGGCGTAATGGCGTCAGTACTATCAGACTGATTTAGGTACACATAGCTTTCTCAATGCAGTCATACACCATCCCTACTGTAAAGCATGGGGGTGGAAACATCATGCTTTGGGGCTGTTTTTCAGCAAAGGAAAGAATGAATGGAGCCATGCATGGTCAGATTTTGAATGAAAACCTCCTTCCATCAGTAATGAAGATGAAACATTGGTGGGTCTCTCAGCATGACAACCATCCCAAACACTGCCCGGTAACGAAGGAGGGGCTTCATAAGAAGCATTTTAAGGTCCTGGTGCAGCCTAGTCTGTCTCCAGGTCTCAACCTCAAAGAAAATCATTGGAGGGAGTTCAAAGTCTGTGTAACCCAGTGACAGCCCCAAAACATCACTACTGTAGAGAAGATCTGCATGGAGGAATGGGCCAAAACACCACCAACAGTTTGACTTTTTGGCAATGATGGCTGTCATTGCCAAAAAGAGAGCATAAAACAAAGTATTGAGTTAAACTTTGCTATTGACCAACTATTTCTTTAGCACCATAATTTAATCAGACAATGTCATTTTCTGGATTTTTTTTTTCCTCATTTTGTCTTTCATAGTTGAAGTTTACTTATGATAAGAATTACAGGCCTCTCATCTTTTTGAGTGTGGAGAATTTAAAAACAATTGCTGGCTGACTACATTATTTATTGCCCCACTGTCATCATCAGAAACAGCTGAATGTCTTTTTTTTTTACATGATAGAGTTTAGATGTGATTGGGAGGGCAGCAGGGTCAAATGACATGTTTGACAGAAGTGTGATATTGAGAATCCATTCAACTACAACCACAAAGGAAACGGAGAGCAGCAGGAAAACACGGCTGCACGCCTCTGGGGGGTTCCTGCTTCCTGTGCATGACTCCTGCTCACCTTGGACACTGGGTCGGTGTCAGCTGTCAGTGTCAGGTTGGGAGTGGGAATGCTAATGGCCCCTTGCCACATTGCATCCGTGTCCCCCCTCCTCGTTTCTGCCTTTTCCCTCTGTGTTTCACGGCAGCAGGACGCCGAGCTATTACCTCTCCTTTAGCAGTCAGAGCTCTGCATCTGACTGTGGTCGCCTGCAGTCTTATTCTCCACAAAAAAGACAGACAGGCTCCCTTTGAGAACTACAGATGAGACCCAACTCTGTCTGTCAGAAGCTGCCGTGCTCGATGTGCAGCCCCCCCCCCCCCCCTCTCTCTCTGCAAAAATCCTTAAACCAGTTTCTTAACCTCAGAAGTGAACAGTTGATGGTGTGCTTGAATGTAAAAGAAGCCCCTTTCATGCACCACTAGTGCATGCAGGAAAGCATGCATGTCTACCATGCAGTTTCACGTGCATCAGTAATTATTCATGACTGCGAAAGCAAGCATGAAAGCTATCAATTAAAGCTCAAACCAATTAAAACATTAGCAACAGATGGTGAGAAGCTACAGAGAAACCAAATTATGAGAAATTAATTTGTTTGTATATATGCATAATGGATGAAAAAGCATAAGGGAAAACTCAATACTGTGTGCTTTAGAAATAAAAGAAAAGCCAAAGCAAGAACGGGTCAAATGTAACCAAAAGTGGTGCACATGTTTCTCTTCACGATGGATTTGGTTGCCTTTGGCTTATTGGAAACCCATAAAATCTTCTGACCACTCACGTTTCATCGTCCAGTGAGATTCCTTTTAGAGCAATCTTCACACGATCCCAGATCTGAGAGATGACTTCATCCAGGGCAGCTTCATTAATAATGGAATGATGGCTAAAAGTATCAGAGAAGGTCTGTTTTACTTCTCCACCCTTGTAAAACAAACCACAGATCAAACGCAAGATAGCATGGAATGATTGTGAAAAAAACTCCTTTTTTTTATTTATTTGCTTATTTCTTCTTTTTTTGTAGAAAATATTTAAACAAACTTTACTTTGAAAAGCTTCTATAGATAATAACAGGTTTAAGACGAAACACAACCTCTGCACTACTTGATGTTTTTAGCATATTCTTGTAGCATTTTTCTGATGATTGAAGACATAAAAACAGGAAATAGCGTTTCTGAGTGGATCACTGAGCAAAACCTTTTTTTCTCTTCTTCCTCCTGGACTTCTCTGTCTCTGGTTCAGGACTGGTTTGATATAAAATATGTCACAATTGCAGCTTGTGTTCAGTATTAGAATGAGCGTGGAGACTCCAGTCTCTCCTTGTGATGCTTCTCCATCATTCTGAATAGATTTCCTGGACGATAGTCTCCAGGCTGCAGTTACCTTTTCTTAATTTGTTCATATTTGGATCCAGAACTCTGTGAACCACTAGTTGTTGAACGCTGACCTTTAGTGGTTTGCTGTTTTCTGGACAGTCAGCACTCTTCTCCAGAATGAGATTTAAAGGCTGAGAGAAGCTTGTGTCCAGTGTGTGATCAGTGGTGAGTTTCAAACGTTTGATTCCTTTTGATGATCTTTTTTAAAATCTCTATCGGCCGAAACAATCAAAGCTACATGGCAAGGCAAGTTTCTTTATTTTATTATTCAAATTAAGGCGGGGAAAGATATCAGTGTGTAATGATTTTATCTTTGAGAATTGACTCACTAAAACATTTATTTTCATCATAATGTGATTATTGTTTTTAGATACTATTGTAGAGGCTTAACAATAAACTTGATCCTCAATGACACTTCAAATGGAGCCAAAAGAAATGAAAGCGATTACTTAAAGTATTGGTTGTGTTACAGTTTTTATCATTTCACCAGAATGCTACATTGTGTTGTGCGTCTCTTTGCTCCTTTTTAATAAATATTCAAATTGATTTTGAAACTGTTGTTACTATAATTTAAAAAAAAGTTATGATTAAACATTGAAAAGGAAGAATTGGCTTCATGCCGTTCTTCCTTTGCTTTTGTGGTGAGGGTGAGGTGAGGATGAAATATTGGTTTTTTTTTTAGGTATGGTGGTTTAGAATTTGAAAAACTATTTTCTTTTTCTCCTGTCACATTTTATTTCTTTTAAGCAGAATTTAAAAACCCCAGAAGCCTTAAAGTCATAAGAATTTAAAAGAAAACACTAAAGAAGCATCTGGATTGACATCTCCAGAACTGATATCTCTGTTCAAAATGAAAGAAAACATGTCTTGCATTTGAAAAACAAAACATTTGAGATGATGAAATCGAGCCGCTGGAGTTCTGCATGATTTGCATCAAAAGCATGAAAAATCAAGAACATTGGGCTTTTTGTTTTCACTGCAGATGTGTCTCCTCATGGTAGGCAAATCTTGTGAATCCATAATAGCATTAAAATGAGGTAATTGCTGTATTATTGTAAGCAAACATCCAGCCTGAAACTGAAAGCTGTTGATTCAATCAAACGTGGGCTTCCTGCTGAGAAAGCGGCTTTTCTGTGGCGTTTGACTGATAAGCGTCTGTTTCATTCTGGAGGGTAATGACTCACGTAAACACAGGTGGATCTGACCGACATAAGACCCTGAATGTCGGAGTTCCTTCAGGCTTCCATCGCTGCAGCAACATTCAGATGAACTTCAGAGGACGATTATCACAAATGACATTTTGTGAAGATTTGAAGCCTTTCATTAAAATCTGGAGGGACATGTTTGCAAGCAATCACTCTGAGGAATGTCACTGAACTCTAATATGACAACAGCAGCAGCAGCTCCTTGTTTTTCTCTTTCTCTCTCCCCACCAGTGCAATAAATCAGAAAGCAATCACATTAGCATGCTTGGGATTAAATAAATTGGACAGTTTTTGTGGCTGGCGTGGCTTTTTCAGAGCCTTTCCTGCTGCCTGTCTGAGCGCTAAAGCTCACGGAGACGATAGCATTGGGATAATTAGTTGAGAAGATGAGCAGTGGCTGTTTGAGTCTGTGGCAGATATCCAGAACCGGCCCCCTCGTGCTGCTCCAGCCACCGCGTATTAAAGCAAACGTCTGTTTAATCACAGAGCAGCGCATACCCTCCATGCCTTATTAGACTATAAATGTGCTGAATGAAGGCCTGCTGCCTAATTAGGGAAGACTTGAGTTCACTCACTGTTTTCTCTCACCTTCCCTTCTCTCTCTGAACAGTGGGGGGGGGGGGGCAGAGCTGAATCCTTCCAGTCTTTAGAAGTAGGCGTTGAGGGGATTGCACCCCCAGCAAATCTCATTCCAGCCATTTCAACTATTTTCCAACTGAGGAATGCAGGTGGCCTTGGTGTGGGTGCCAGCGGGGGGAGGAGGGGGGGGGGGGTTGGTCATGCAGAGAGGAGTCCTCAGCCTCAGCAGATGGACCATTGCTGGTGGGAGTGTAATATCCGAGCTTAAAGAACCGACTTGAGAGGCTTCTGAAAGGGGTCAGGACGCATCATCAGCCCACACAAGGCTTTTGGAATAGATGATGGGGGGGGGGCAGCACACGAGTGCATCGGTTAATAGCCTCAGCAATTGAAGATAATAGGTGCAGTCTGCCAGCCGGAGAAGCGGAGATCCAGTCCAGGTCCCGCTGGTGGCGTTAGGAGTGAAGGACGGCTCCAGAGATCCTGCTGGGAAACGGGCACTTTCACCTCACCAGTCATTCCTTTATATGAACCTCCTGGTTGAATGAAAAGGCTGATAATTACCAACCATCAGTAATTACTCGTGAGCTAGTCCAGACACCTCTGCGGCTGCAGGGGTCAAACGCGAACGGGTGGTCTGAAAAACACCCAGGGGCCCGGTTCCTGCTTCCATCCCAGCAAGAACGCTGAGGCAGGGGGGAGTTTCCACGCGGCACACAGGGTTCCCTCCAGATCGGTGTTCCTATTATCTTCTGCAGATAAGGGCTTCTCTGAATGCACGACATGCGCAGGAGATGAAAACTAAGCCCAGAGAGGCAGAGAATTATGGGAAATAATAGGTATAGGCGGCTGAATTCATTACTCTCTGCAGCTGTAGTAAAAAAAAAGGGGACCTTATTTTCGAGTGGGAGCTGCACATTAGTTGCTGCTGTTTAGATCCAGTTGTGCCAGGAGCCTATGGGGAGGTGTGCTGTGTGACCGCACACCCCCATGTCCGTGTCCCCGACCTCCCGGGAAGCGCAGACATCCCACCATGATGGTAATGAGATGAGACTGCTGCCGCTGAGGCGGAGGCCATAATTACGCAACCATATATACCTGCTCAAAGACATCCAGCAGCTTCACATGCCAGCACTGCGCTCCATTATTCTCAGCCTTCAGCTGTTCACGCTGCTGCATGGAGCGGAGGAGAAGGCCAATGTTACACCCCCAACCTGTCACCGTTCTAAAGGTGTGTGTGTGGGGGGGGGGGTCGTCTTAAGCTGTTTCATATGGGAAGTGAGACTATGAAACTGACCCACATTTGAGCACAAGGCTTTAGAAACATGTTTGCACATTTTTGTCCCTAAATCAGTGTTTTTCAACCTTTTTTGAGCAAAGGCACACTTTATCCTTGACAAATATCCCGCAGCACACCAGCATCTAAAAATTAAAAAAGAACAAACTCTATAGTCTGTATTGATGTTCAGTCCCTCCACAATATTTTTTTAAAAGATGTAATAAAAGTTAAGTTAGTTTTCTGTAATAATTTTCAACTAAATTATTTGAGATTTTACTCTGGTATTTGTTTTTCCCTTCAGTTTATTAACATGTAATTTCATGTAACCTCACAAAAAAACAAATATATTCTAAATTGTGATTTATTTATTTATTTTTTCTGTAATTTTTGAACAATTATATGATCACAATATGTTTGATAAAATGTACACAAAAAAACTAACAATATATATATGTTTTCTGCAGCTACACTAAAAGTGAACATGTTGAAGTTTTATTTGTTAGGCATAGGTTTGTAGAAAATCCTTCTTTCCTTATTCATTAAAGACTCACTCCAATAAAAACAGTGTTTTTGTATGAAGTGATACTTATGCCACCAGAGTGCAAACAAAACTTTCTTAGTAGCAAATGAAAACATTAAATATTTACTTTAAAAATCTTTTTTTTTCTTTTTTACAGAACATCTAATTGATTAATGTTCAACCCTGATTGCACGGTCCTTGGCAGTAATGTTCATGTTAATTGCTTTTAATAGTAATTGTAATAACATTAGCCGTTAGCATTTGCCTTCACAGTCAGGATCTTGTATAGTGTGCTCCTGGAAACGGATCAAAGAACCCAGAAGTTTCTCTTTGCTCACATTTTTTAGCAGATTTTTGAAACACCCATTGAATAAACCTGCACTTAAACAGTTGTTCTGTGGCGGTAGGTCCGATGGATCCGCCACCCTGGACTGCGGTTTCAGCATCGCCATCACTTTGTCAGATGGAATGACGGTTTAGCGCAGTAATAGATGGACCTGCATGTTACTTCAAACCTCACAAAGGTCATTCTAGTTGGGTGATGCAGCAGCAACAGCGCCTCCGCCCCACTGGTGACTTTCAACCTGCATGCCAGCTCAGCACAGAAGACAAGGACGAAGTGACGTTTATGACAGAAACGTGCCCAACTGGCCAAGCGTTGAGTTCGCTCTAATGGTGCTCCATCTAGCTGGAACACACACTGCAGTGTTTCAGGAGTCGAGACCCTTTAATCCATCCATTCACTCACTCCCTCATCTGGCAGTCAGAAGACACGCACCAGTTAAGGTCACCTCCAGGTTTAACCAACAGGTTTGTCGATGAATTTGTTGTTTTTAGCCAACCAAGGTTATTATAGTTAACGAAAACGAACGAAAAAACTAAAACTAGAACTGAAAAAACATTTTCGTTAACTGAAATAAAAATAAAAACGAGAGTTTTTAAAAAAACGAAAACTAACTAAAACTGTTTGTTGTGTGTATAAAACTAAATGAAACTAACTAATATTAAGCCCAAAAAATACTTCGTCTTTGTTAATACATAAGTCTTTTGGGTTGAAATAAAGTCTATTTACTTCACCCTGCTAGTTTTACTGTGTATCTGAACTAGAGGGCTGCATTGGGATTGGGTCCCGCCGGGTCCCGCCGGACCCAACCCAAATCTCGCGGGATTGGGCGGTTTGGATTGTGCTGCGGGCGGGAGCGGGCGGCAGAAAAAAAACCCCGCGGGATCAGTGCTGCCATGAATATCTCGTGAATATATATTAGGGAACTACGTTAGGCTGAGCGGCTGTTGGATTCTTATGTACTGAAGCTCCGTGAAGGCACCAGGTAGAGACGCCCAATGGCCTCTGTCATCTAACCTGTTGTTGGGGGTGCGCCCCGCCCCGCCTCTTACTAAGAGCGCGCTTCAGGCTCTGTCTGCGCGCGCACACACGCACACTTTTAACCGAACGGGATTTGTGAAAATATATTTAATAATTAAGTTGCAAATTACACAAAAGAGGAATGCATGAAGAGATGAGGCTGGAGGAGGACATGAATCTCTGTAATAATATCAATAAAAATACGTGTTTCTTTCCTGCGGGACGGGAGACGATACAGAATCAATGCATCTCTATTACTGTGCGGGACTAAATTCTATGAGTTTTGCGGGTGCGGGTGGGAGTGTAACGCATACGTTGCGGGAGCGGGCGGGATTGGTCAGACATTCAGCGGGAGCGGGATGAAGAAAATAGTCCCGCGCAGGGCTTTAATCTGAACCTTACGGCATCACGTAGTCTGTGACGTCACATGATGTCTGTCAGACACTGCCGGCTAGCGTGGTCATAAACATTTACATGAGCGTGATGGCTGCATTAAAAGTTGGGAGAAAGCGGGAGAGTCCTATTTGGGACTTTTTTGAATATAACAGCGTCGAAAACTAAAGTAAGTGCCTTGTAGTCGAAGCAGGAGACAACATTTGTGGAACGCTCCTCAAAGGGAAAAACCCTACGAATCTTCTAAAAGTACATTTAAAAAGCGCACACAACAACGCAAATCAACAGTACCTAGACAAGCTAGCCTGTCGCCCGCCCTCCCCCGAAAAAGAAGCGAGAGCAGATAACGTAATGCTGTTATCGGCTGTTGTATTTTAATTTAAGGATGGTTGTCCTTGTGTCCTTTGAATAATATGTGTTTCAAAATGTATCTTTGATTGAGTTTTTATCATACAATACTTATTCTGGGGATTTTGAATCATGCACCTGACAAATATCCTAATTTACAAAAAAGAAAAAACTAACACTAAAACTAATAAAAACTAAACTAAAACGAAGCAATTTCAAAAAATAAAAACTAGTAAAGCAGCCTCTAAAAACTAATTAAAACGAAATAAATTTAAAAACAAAAATTCAAAACTAAATAAAAACTAAAACTAATAAAAAATCCGAAACTATTATAACCTTGTAGCCAACCAGTCTTTTCAACAAGAATACTTATTTATTCATATTTGTTTTATAATAACGGCCTTTTGGTTTAGCAAACACACCCCACGGTGGCATGTAAACCAAAATGATCCCATCTAAGCTCAGAACCGGAGGAAGTCTGCCGTGTAAGCATGCTGTTCTGTGTGGGACATGTGGGATCTGCAGGATTTACTTTGAATATTTTAGCATACAAATGACATATTTGCAGAAAAACTGTGCATCACTGTATTTTTCTAAACCATTTAATATCTGTGTCCATCCACTGATGGCGTTACGTTTCCGATCTGTGATTTAAAGCCTTTATTTAGACGTTCCTTTGCAATCTGGTCCTAAATTCAGAGCGTCAGAGGTCCAAAGGCAGAAAAACCAAAGTTCTGTTAGAACTTAGAGAGTCCTACAGTCTGAATACTAAGAACTGCAAAGGTGGTGATTGTTGTTTTTGTGTTGCACATCAGTGATCTTGACATGTTAAAACACTGTTGTCCATTTGTAAAGAGACCATTCACACTGGACGTTCTCTCACAGTTCTGCACAAAGAACGCCAAATGATCATCTCAACAAGCATGATTTTTCATGAAGTTTATGCCGAATATTTCTGGTGTTGTCGATCAGGAGTTAAAAAATGTTTCGTTTTATGTGGTGATCGTAAAATTGAGTAGGAGCAATTAAAAATTAAAGCCGCGGGAAGTGTTTTATGGCCCACAGGCGCTACCCCCCGGCCCTCGCCGCCCCCATTTAACCCGCCCTCACTGGCTGAGCGGCTACTCCACGCCCCTGAATCCCCTCTTATGCCACCCTGGTCGGAGCAGCAGTGACGACTTCATAATAAAAAAAAATGTTTTATGAGAAAAATGGTGCCTTTATGTTGGTTTTATTTAACCTTTTCTTTCTAGGCGTGACAAACAGGTGTATGTGCTTTTTAGAAGAGTCAACAAAAGTCAACTGAGGTATTAACCACGCCCACATTCCTAATATATTCATTCCGTAGGTCATATCGTTTCATTCCAGCCAAAAATTACATTTGATAGATATTCCAGCGAAATGTGTGAGCAACAGGGGAACGCCACTTCTGCAGGCTGGAAATGCCAACGGCAGGCTGCCCAGTGTGGCAGTGGTTTGCACTCTTGCTTCACAGCGACAAGGCCCTGGTTCGAATCCCGGCTGGGACCTGTGTGAGGTTTGCATGTTCTCCCCTGTGCTTGCATGGGGTTTTTCCCGGTACTCTGGCTTCCTCACACAGTCTAATAATACACTTCATTGGTTCATTGGTTGCTCTAAGGTGTGAGTGATTGTGGCCTGCAACAGACTGGCAACCTGTGCACCCCTCTTTCACCCGACAGTAACCCGGACATTCTCCGGAAACCCTGTGACCCCGAAACGGATATTTGATGGTTATGGATGCATTAAGATGGCGGCCTCTCCCCTCGATCAAAGGTCAACAAAATTTAGTGGTGGTTGTACACTTAACCTGGCAGCGTGTGAGTCAAATTTCAATTCAATTGAATTTTATTTGTGTAGCCCAAATGCACAACAGTCGTCTCAGTGGGCTTCGTCCCGGTCATTGTAAGGTAAACATACAATCAAAAAGGATCAGAAATGCATAGAATTCAATAGCATACTACTAAACTTTAACTAAACAGACTAAACTTAACTGGCATCTCTGCCCTTAGACCCTTTCATGAAGATCACTTGAACAAAAGTTTTTTTTGTTTGAACAAAAATGTATTTTGTTCAAACAAAATGTGTGGGGAAACCATAAATCTGATCTAATCTAATCTACTATACTCTAGCCTGGTCTATCCTTCTTATATGTAACATAGCACACTGCTGTGGCCATCCCATAATAATATCAAAACTTCTTCTGGATATCCCCGACAGGTGGGTTTTGGTGCTATTAGTGGATTTTGTCTTCTTTTTTTTTTTTTTTTTTGAGCAGCTTTAGGACTTTAGCTCAATTTGGCAGTTTCTCTTACTGGAATGTCCTGTGGTTTTGTTAATTCATTTATATTTTACTATGCCCAACAATTCAGTTTCACGGGTTACTAGGTTTTGGCAAATTTTGGTGATTTTTGCGGCGGGGGAGTAATCTTCGCTCAAACGTCCAGGAAGAAAGAAGAATTGCAGAAACAATCTGGTCTGTCAGTCCAGAAGCCTCGCGGGTTGGGAGCAGGTCAGCCGGACGGCTGTAGTCTGGTTGTCGGGGTCGTTCGCACTCGCATCACGCCAGCGGTCGTGTCGAGGTCGGGTCGAGGCGCTTGTGTCCTCCAGAGCCTGTGTGCCCCCCCCCTCACATAACTGCTCCCTCTTGTGCAGTGTGCAGCCACGGCGTGTAATTATCTTCTGCCGGCATAATCAGCGGAGCCCAAAGGTGATGGATGGGGAGGAAACACATTGCAATAAACTAAGCATGCAGTCGTCAGAGGAGAACTCCACGTTTGTCTTCAGTCTGACTCATTTCACATCCAAACATGGAGCAATTAGGTGCTTCATGAGGGTTGTAATTGTGGAACATATTAGGGTGTGAAAATAAACCAATAGATTGTTGGCAGAGACCCCCCCCTACCCCTTCAATAAATGCTAATTGCAGATCTTTGTCTGAATTCTGAAGGAATAAAAGTAGACTTTGTTCTGCTGCTTCAAGGTAAAACCTCCTTTGTCCAAGCAGTCTCCGCTTGCACACAAAAAAAACAACTAATAGATGCATTTTGCATTGAAGGCATTCTGGGGGGACGGCAGGGGGGGGCGGAGGTTGGAGGTTTGTTCAAGGACACATGGACTGTTTGCAGAGAGGCTTGTCTGCTGGAATGATGAAAGCCACGACCTTTGAGTCTCAGGACGGCTTCTGATACCAACTTCTAAAAGTCATAAATGACAAAGCCAGTTGGGGGGGGTTGGGGGGTGTCAGGGCAGCCACACAGGACCACTATGGGAACGCTTTTGTTTTGGAAACCTCAGATCTAAGGTGCGTGTTAGACAGTAAGCTTTTTGACATGGTTCCTCTGGATTTCCACAGTTTGTGAATTGCACATTAAAAGGAAAAACATTAATGAAGTTTTATGAATCACTAATTTCACTTAGTTTTTCGGACGAGGGCCTGATTATATTCTTATTTGTGTTTAAACACACCTAAATCTAAGTTGAACTTTCCAAATAAAAATACAGCATTTCCAGAATGATTAGTTTCAAAGCCGACAACAGCCGTTCTCTCTTTAAATCTGTGTTTTAAGAAAAAGAAAAAGTCTGAAGCATTTAAAAAAAAAACACAAAAATAAGTTCTTCAATAAAGTGGAAGGCTCTCTTCTCCTTGATAGCCGCAATCTTTACGATTCCTTTCAGGTAAACGTATGAATAGGGTTCTATAGATGTGGTTGAGGAAATAAAGTGCTGTTTATTTCTAACCTCGCTAAATGTAGCGGAACCTTTTAAAACGGTTCAAGTGTCTGAGTGGTGCTCCAAAAAAGAAAAAAAACTCTCCAAAAACATTTGATGAAGCAGCAAGACAGTGAAAGGGAGCGCTTGAATGTGCCTAAGATGCTTATTTCCTTCGTTCTGACCATCTGCACTGCAGCGCTGCATCTCTGTCTCCACACAGGCGGAAGGAAGTAAACGGGGATGTTGCCGCTCATCGCCACCGTGACGGTCTTTTTTTCAGAGCGTTGTACACGTCACTCGGATGAAACAGAACCTTTTGCTGTGGACTACAGCAGAAGGTTTGCTCGCTTTGCCTTCAGCATTTTGAAGCTCCATGGAGAGCGCGCTGAGAAACGAAGCACCTACTGTATGTTCTTATATGGTGCTGGCAGCAACGTGGCATAGAAGTGTCTCATTGAGCTCCTGACAGATCAGCTAGAACATTCAACACAAGGGGTTCCTTGCCATATCTTGTTGTCGTTTGGTGCGGTGTAGAGACTTTGTGTGCTGGCGACTAGCGGTCAGGGGTTTAAGTGAAAAAACAAAAGCAAGATGCCGAACTATGTGTTTGCTTATAAATAATTAATTAAATATGGGATTGGCACCATTTGAAATTGGTATTACTCAGTGAAGCATCACCATATTTCACTGAATCAATTATGTTTTGTCCGACACCCCTATGAATCACTTCATCATGTTGGTGGTGGCTATGAGCTGGTAAGATAGTAGAAGAAGAGGAAGCCCCTCCCTGCTTGTCCAGTGTGAACTCGCGGCCAAGAATGTGCGTTTAACGGGTTCTTGGACACACGTCACATGTCCGGGCTGTTGCCTGGGTGTCGACGCTAAAAAAAAAGTCTCCTCAGTGACGTGCTGATCTGTGCTGCTGCTTTCTTCTTTCCCCTGACATCATGTCAGAACTAATCCAGCGCTAACGCTGCATGAGCAGACATCCCGGACGTCCAACTGCTTTTCAGATTGGAACAGAAGAAGACATCAAAGTCGACCACTCCTTTATCACAAGTTTGTTTCGCTGCTGTAGAGAGGGATTTTACCTCCTTTCCTTCCGTTTTCCTGCACACCCTGTGTCCTCTGGTGTTTCTGCACATCTACATCTCAGGCTGCATGGCTATAGGTGGCTCACATTCAGATCTGCTGACTCCACAAAGAGTGAGAAAGGGGGGGTGTAACTGCAGGAGTGAAGTCCTGAAGTTGCTGAATATGGAAATATAGGAGCAAAGTAGGAGTATTTAAATATTTATCTGAGTACAGCGAGTTGAGTAAACGTACTTAGTTGAGCTGCACAGCTGCTTGTAGGCCCCTATGGTCTCTTAAGGAAATCATTTCTGCAGCACAGCTAAAGTTAATTGTTAATGCATTCCCTGTGGTGATGGCCACCCTCACGGCTGCATCTCATTTTCATTTTTATAAGATCACGTTTTGTTTAAGAAAGGATTCAGCTCAAAGTGAAACTAAAACTGCAATGAGACAAAATCAAAGATTAACTTGAGATCTGCTGCACGTCAGCTCATGTGAGCCGACATGAAGTCTGCCTGATGTTTGTCGCTTTAATTCAATGTTGAACAGGTTCTGGTCCTGAAGAGGCTCTTCTGTAGAGCAGATGATGTGACTGAGCGCTGGAAGAGGCTCGTCAGCACGTCAAATAGAGCTCAGGGACTCGCACCTTCTGACTCCTGCAGCATCAACGAGCTTGTTGCCCGAGAAGAGTCTAAAAAACAAATCAACAAGCCTCCAAATGACTCCTTTCAATGTCAGGCAGTTTTTTTTTTTGCAGAAACAGGGAATGGTAATAATGGAAAGCAGTATTGTAATTATTTGGCAACATTTCAATGGTTTCTTAAGCTTTACTTGATTTTATTCCATTTTACTGACTGACACCAGTCTGACAACATTGAAACCTTTCATATCTAATGTTTTAGGCCTTTTATCCCATATTATGCTGCTGATCTTGAGTCAAAGTAATTCCTCTTTTTGCATTGGTGCAGTGCGATTCATGTCCCAAACATTCATGCGCTGCAATCATGGGAGTGATCCGGTACTTGGCCATGGATCCTGCCTCTGGCTCGTCTGGCGCCCCCAGCCGTCCCCCAGTTTCATCTGATTGAAGCCCACCTGCTGGACTATTTAAACATGTAGTTGTAGAGTTAGATAGGCTAATTCTGTCCTTCCGTCCTGGGGGAGGATCCCTCCTTCATGTGGACACCCCTGAGGTTTCTGCTTTTTTTTCCTGGAATCTGTTTTAGGAGGTTCTTTTCCTTACTGAGAAGGAGGGGCCAATGTTAAAAACACAATTTTCATCAGAGTGGGTCACTAATGCAGTTTTACATGCAGGTTGTCTCCCCCAGATGCAGACCTGTCTGCTTGCTCTGACAAAGCTGGGCTTTGTCCATCTTCCTCCAGGAGTGTTCATTCTCCTCTCTGATTGGCTCCTGACAAATAAAAGCTGATTATCTTCGTCTAGAGAGCTTTAAAAGGTTAAAATCCAAATATTTTATCATTAGTTTGATGGGGGGGGGGGGGGGGGGTTAAACGACTGTGACTTCATATCACTTCTGTTCAGGTGGGGTGAATTTGATCCGTCAAGGAGAAGCAACTGGACCTCCTACATGTAGGTACAGAACACTTTCAGACGAGGACAGCGTGGGGGGGCTGAGTTTGTTGACAATACCTTCTGCAAACAAGACCTCATTTGTACTCATAGAGTAGTGGGAGGATTAGGGGGGGGGGTGATATTCAGCCAAAAAGAATCAGACATTTTAATGAGAGGAGGAGAAAAAGAAATGAGGGGCGCGGTTACCACTGATGCAGTTTGGCCCCCACCTCATTAGCGCCGGATGTTCACCTCCCTCTGAACTATACGTCCCCCTCTAACTTGACAGCATTTAATGTTGAATCAGCTGTAGCTCTGAAAAGAGAAAAAGAGAACTCACACTTCAAAATGTATTTGTTACAGACACACACACACCCATCCATTCCTTATCAGACTCAGGGAGGTGGAATTAGCGCGGTTTTCCTGCAATGGGGGGGGGGGGGTTAGAGGGGCTTTCCCAAAAGGAATCTGCTATTGATTGTTAAGGCCTGAAACGTCTCAAATGTATCTGTAGAGCTTCAAGTACAGTTGAAACCAGGAGTTTACATAGTCCTCATGTGGTGTATGTAATAAAAACGTATTCTCATTATTCTGACATTTAGCAAATAGAAATAATTTTGTCAATTGTAATTGACCTAAAACAGCAAAAGTTCACTTTTATTTAATTACTGATGGTGAAAGAGAAAAAAACACGTGTTTGTTTTTATGTGGTGAATGTAAACGTCTGGTTTCAATTGTACAGTATAGAGACAAATGGTGTGTAATCCCACAATTCATCTCATGGCAGGAATTTAAGTTACAATCAAGACGCTGGAAAAGGCTTTTTACACTTTGGGACTAAATTTCAACTTAATTCAATTTATTCTAATCCTTCTTAAAGCTAATTTTTCCAGTTTTTACACAACCACTGTTCACACGCATTCCTATCTGTTCATTCCTTCATGGTTCTTCCTCTACTGAACAGGAGTCATTCAAATATGTATCAGAACTAACAAAAATAGAGTCACACTTAGTCTGTTAGGTTTGAGAAGGAACACCAAAATGATTGAGAACCACTTTCAAATCTTTAGAGGAGAGGACCAAAAATAACAACAGAATCCGCAAAAAAATCCTAAAGTTTTAGAGTCAACTTTCTAAACATAATTATTACCTGAATTACTTGAATATTTATTTTTACCAAACAAAAACAAAAGAAAGTTGCCAATCACCTGGAAACATGTTATCAGAAATTCTGTCTATAGAAACACAAAGTATCTGTAAGGTTCCAGCTCCAGTCAGATCCGATAAAGGACTGGAGACTCAAAATGGACTGGAGACCCAATAAGGACCAAAGACTCCAAAAGGACTTGAGACCCGATAAGGACCAGAGACTCATAATGGACTAGAGACCCAATAAGGACCAGAGACTCAAAACGGACTGGAGACCCAATAAGGACCAGAGACTCAAAATGGACTAGAGACCCAATAAGGACCAGAGACTCAAAATGGACAGGAGACCAGATAAGGACCAGAGACTCCAAAAGGACTAGAGACCCAATAAGGACCAGAGACTCAAAAAGGACAGGAGACCCAATAAGGACCAGAGACTCCAAAAGGACAGGAGATCAGATAAGGACCAGAGACTTCAAATGGACTAGAGACCCAATAAGGACCAGAGACTTAAAAGGACTGGAGACTCTTGCTGAACAAAGCAAAAGAAAAAGAGAAGTGATCATCAGGACCCAACCGTTGGGGCCAAGCACTGTCCTGTCCTCCACTAAACCTTTAAAGGAAAACTGATGTGAACCAACCATTCTTTAGTCCAGATGAAACAACCAACACTGAGGTCAAAGAAAGAAGCTCCGACAAAAACAGGAGACTCGTTCGTCTCCTCATGCCAGTGCCAGTTTGCCGTCTCACGCCCCCCTCCTTTGGGCAAACTTTTCCACATCTTATAACTGGACCACATGATGTCATTTGGCTCACCTGGGACTGGTAGGAAAAGTAGGTCATCAAAAGGAGGAGGGCGGGGGGAAACCCGCACAGCGCCCTAGCAACAGGTAAGAAAGTCTATGATGTTGGAACGCTGTCCAACCAGGAAGTGCTAGCAGGTAATAAGGAGAAAAATTTATCAGATTGGAAAACATTCAAGGTGATTCTAAATCAAAAAGAATCTCCTTGACGTTAAAAATCCGGTCACAACATTATCAAGAATTCTGACAGAGGCATCCGCCACAAAAGGCTTTGGAGGTCAACTCTGAAAAAGCTGCTCACTGAGCATTTATACCTGGACTGTGAAAACACCTTTTGATGAACCTTTAATAACATCATAATAATAATAAAAAAATACTGTATGGCTGTTTCTAAACTAGATCAAAAAAGCCAACAAATTCTGAATCTGGTCGTCTCCTTCTGCATCTCCAGAGGGGTCAGAACGGCTTCCAGTGTACAACAGATCATACATTTCTAAAACGTTCAGTCATTTGAATGGGAGCGAATGTGGAGCTGCTGCTTTAAACATCCTTGAATAAAAAACAAAAACCTGAGCTGAATTCGAACGAGACATAGTTTTTTATCCTCGTTCTTGCTTCACATTCCTTTCAGTTTTACACCGAATTATCTTTAGTTTTAGATGTGGGGGAAAAAAATCAAGATGAGATTACGTCCGAAAAGTAAAATAACTTTTTTTTTAGTTTAGGAATCGAGCCGCACAGCCTCCCACCAACACAGATAAATTAATAACAGATGAAAAAGAAAGTCAGCAGCACACACACACACTGAAGGAAATGACACGGTGGGAATCAACAGACTTAATCTCAGGCTGAATCACCTGGGGAATAACGGTCCCTGAGCTCATCACAAACCAAGGCAAAGTTGAGGAAGACACCTCTAGCAAACACCACCATAACACATCCAATATCCCTGACATGTTTTCCCGTCTGCCCTGTGTCCTCTGCCAGAGGAGGAAAACCAGGAGATTAGATCATATTAGATAACAGGAAAGATGACCCGCTAGCTGGGATTTTGTGGGGTGTTTTCCAACTTTTCCATCACGGCCAGATATTCTTTGCTGGGTAAAAGATGAGACGACCACACGGCTGTCAGAGCTCCTTCCTGAGGCGCATGGATCAAAGGAGGCTTTCCGCCTGGTCACCGCAGCGTGAACACAGACCGCTCTGTTTCAGTCCGCTGTCCCTCCTCACGCTGCCGCCTCATTTCCGTTACAGCATTTAGAAATCTATGCATCACTGATATAAGACGCAAAGGCGGAAAACTGTGTTTTCAACATATTTTGTGCCATTTCTCTGATGATGGAGGACATATTTAAAGAAAATTAAGCTTAAAATTGCATTTCCGAGTATTTTTTATTAAAATCCTTGTGAATATGGAACAGATGAAAAAATGCAGTTTGTAAAGGTCTGCGGCTGTGACATACAGTAACTGGTATTGTTGACAAACCATGGGCTCACTGCTCCGCTCCATTCTGATCATCCACCTGCAGACAAACATCCATGAACGTCTGTTTTCCTGGTCTGATCTGGAATCTGGATCTAAACTAAACAACTGGATGGCTACGATGTTGCTGCCATTTTTGTTGCACCGCTAATGTCAGTGGGGGGTGTGAGGGGCTGGAAGCTATACTGAGAGAGTGGTAGACAAAAGGATGATGGGAAATGAGAGAAGCCTACTCTGTCCCAACAGTCCCGCCCACAACTTATGTCCTAGAAAACAACAGGTTTTGTTTTTTGGCTGTAAACGGCATAATCCTAATGAAAAGACCACTAGGAACACTTTGAAAATAGATCCAAAGATGTCCAGAGTGGGACTTTAAACTGATGTGCTTCAAGCAGAATTGAATATCGTTTTTGTGTTTCAACAGCAAAAGATTCAAACATTTTTTCCTTTTATTATTAGGAGTAACCTCGAACAGAACTTTGGTGTGGTTCTGGTTTTTGTGCCACAAAAACAGCCCATTTGCAGTCTGAAGACTTTTTAGTTCATTTGATTCCAATGAAATGCTGTTAGAAGCATCTTGGTTTATTAAAAATATAGCTTTTTTTATTTATAATATTATACATTTTCCACTTTGAAAGCTCTTTAAATGTAATTCCTGAAAATGTGCAACCTGTGAATATTCCAAACATGGATTTTATTTCAGGATTTAAAAAAACGTCATTTATTTTAGACTGAAAAAAGTTTTGTTGACGAAGTCTGCTGTCTGATTTTTTACAGCAGGCTCAAACACAGCAGCATCTTCTCTGGTATTCTCTCAAAGTCTTTGTGGCTCACTTCCTTGCACCCCTTCTTCAGAAATAATAAAGGAGCAATGTTTGTGAATTCCTGCCTTGGCGAGATTCAAGCAGGAGCGTTAAATTATGGGCACTCCGGTGCAGAATGAAAGAAATATTTTGAAAACTTCCTGCAGAGCAGCTGAGCTCTTCCGACGGAGTGAAGGGAATTTGATTTAGCTTTAATTTCCCTGTTTTTCCTCCTTCTTGCACCTGATTCCTGGACAATGAGAAGGACCTTGTACTGTCTGCTGCAGCTGCGGGTTTTGATATCGGTTAATGACATCTCAGCTGCGAACAGTCATCCAGATTTTCCTCAAGCAATTGTCTGTGGAAAGCCCTCATCCTCCTGGGATTGAGGGGCATTGTGTTCCTTTCAAACTGTGAGCACACGTGTCACCGGCTCCATCACAAAACAGCGCTCCCATTTGACGGAGCACTTAGCCGCATCATGAGTGTCAAAGCCACGTGCATGTGGCCCCCACATGGAGGGGGCCCCGTCCACACCCGCTCTGTGGTCCAGCTCTCGGTTGCAGGGGCTGCAAAGAGACTTTCATCATCCCAGCTATAATTGACAAGCTTGTTTTAACTGCATCTGCTTCCAACCGCGGGAATGTTATTTGACATCTGCTGCTGCATTTCTGATGCTGGAGTTCTCCACACCAGCTCAGGAACTCGGCCAGGGCCTGTTTTCCCTCCATCTCTCTTCGTCTTCCTTCTGTCTTCACCCTGCAGTGTTTGATAAAACACTCAAATTAGAGGTCATTTCGAGGAGCTCCAAAATTAGAAAGCAATCCAAGTGTGCCAGCCGTCAGGTCTCTGTGGAGTCTGGGAACATCCTGATCATTAGGAGATAATGGTGGAAAACACCGGTTTCCTTTCAGAAACACTCAGTGTGCAGATAACCCTGTTTCATCTGGTTCATTCTGCCCCCGCAAAGAGGAGGGACCCCAGATTACCCCCTCCATTCCTGCCCCATGTGTTGCAGGTTGCAGTTAAGGCCGACAATGCAAATTTCCTCCATGGGCAGTTTTCCAAAATGTTTGTGGAGCCTGTGGTTGCTTTGTTGGAAATGTGGAGGACATTCTAAAAGTGGCTTTTTGTTCAGGGTCTGATCGTGGAAATGCGGCGGTTGCATGGCTGCATGAGGAGTCCGGACTCCTGAACGCAGCAGGAAGCCTGACTACAGAGCTCATAGAAAAGTCCAAATGACAGAATCAGAATTTATGCTTAAAGCTGAGCATTCTGACTCAGTTTGGATGAAAAAAGAACACTTTTACTCCACATGAGACTCCAGACCTTCTGCCATTTTTGATTAAAATATCGAGCAGGTGGCAAATCATTTTAAATGTAACTTTCTTTTTGTTAAAAGTATAGTTATTTAGTATGTTGAGGCTTTTAAAAATGCAAAAATACCTGTTGTACTTCCTCTCTTCTCTTGTTAGCAACATTAATTAACCAAAAAAGTATTTGTATAAAAGTCAGCATCAATCAGAAAAACTTGCATATAACAGAACCTCATAGATCCCTATGTACCCTTATAGATAAAATACCAAACCACTTTACATCACAGTATAAATGCCACTCCTCAGGTCGCTGCAGTGGTTGCAAAGAGTCTCAAAAATCCACCGTGTAGGAACTAGACTGCATGATTGCAGTAGGGATGTGGTACGACCGATGAAAGCGGGCATTAAGGGGAGCGCAGGTGGGTCTGGCAGTTCCCCTGACCCTCGTTGGGGGACGAAAGTGAAAGTGGAACATACCATTGTTGTGCATGTGGTAGGGGCATCGTGAGGTGTTTGTAAGGATAATGGATGTCCTGTTCCGGGATTAGATAAAAAGGAAAAACCTGTACGACACGCCTGCGTCTCACCGACCTCCCCCTTACATGTTGTATAAGTGTTCACCACGACCTGTCGCCTGCAGAGAAATGTACATAAACATTTTCACTCTATAGGTTAACTGAGCGGTCCACCACCTCGATGTCCCATGCGGGACACCTGCGTGCCCCGTTCAGGTTTGACCATTTTTCACCCACCGACAGCCCATATCTAACTGTTAGGGCAGTTAGGACTCAGGCTTTAAGGGCAACTCCTTTCCTGAGGTTCATTTGTCCTGGAAGCTTCCAAACCGTCCGTCTGTCCCTCTGAGGTTATGACAGACAGCTGCAGGATTGGGGGGGTTTCTTCCTTCTCAGTGACACAGTTGGCTCTGACGGGGGCTTAATGGAGGCTGAGAGTGACAACAACATTGGAAGGACGGAAAATCGCACAAGCAGCAGAGGGGTGGGGGCAAAAAGGCTGAGCCGAGAGGATGAGTCTTTCTGAGCGCTTTGAGATTAAGAAGGCCAGAAAGACTTTTTTTTAGCGTTCTCAGAGGTCAGATGAGCAGACCCAACAGGAAGCTGCAGCCGCTCGCCAAAGCTCTGCTGGTGCGAGCCATGAAATGCAACAAGAAGCACCTCAGCTGCTGACGTCTGACACTTTCATTGACTTCAGATGCTGATATATTTTGAATTTCCGCCTTTTCTAAAGGAGGAAGCGAGCTTTTGTCAGAAGTCTTCAATGCTGCGGCCGTCAGTCACAGCGCAGATGCTGCTCTGATACTTTTGCCATTTTCCATATTTTTCATAGCCAATTGTCATGAAGACGCATGGCTCTGATAGGAAAGCAGCTTCACAGTTCTACAGTTCTACTGATGGGAGATTGTCAGTAAATATAACTTTTAGTAGAATCTTTAAAAAAAAAATACTAAAGCTTCAACTTTCTCTCTGGACACATAAATAGCACAACTCTATGATCATGCATCAAAAAAACTTTTACATTTTTTGAAAGTTTAAACGTTTTTTTTATGAGTATTGTTGAATGCAAGAAGGTGGCTGACTTCATTGTTCCTTTAGGTTTACAAAAAATTTCATTTATCTATCATCAGCTTCACCTACAGGATAACAAGCTGGGAAAGGTGAGGAGTTTTTTTGTTTTTTTAAATGACAGGTGAGTATATTTCCTTTGTTATCTTGAGTATTTTCATGTCAGAGTTAATGTTAGCATGTCTGCAGAGAACACTGAAACAAAGATGGCGGCTTAGCTCTTCACGGCAGCAACAAACCTTGCCGGATCTCCAGAAACAGAACGTTTGCAAAAGTTTTCTTTCTGGTTTCCTCCATTTGAACAAAATATTCACATCAAGCTTAAAATCACTAAATGATTCTGTTTGCTGTCATTTTAATGTGCATCTTTATTTTGAACACGTTCAGCACACATTCACTTTCAGGCCTTCAAAAATGAAAACACGGCGGTTACATCTGATGCTGCCTTCACGCCTGACGCGTGACGTGGTTTCTCTGTTTTCTAGCACATGTCTGCCTCCTGGTTGGAAGAGTTTTGGTGTGAAACGTTGAAGCAGCGACTATCTGGTGAATCTTGATCCAGGCTTTTTCTTTCACAGTTCCATTCACATATTTAAAAGACAATTTTTCATTTCTTCTTCATGACGGTTGCAAGACGGTTGGTATTTTGACAACTAAAACGGACGCCATTCAGACGCCACTAATGAATCCAAGTCCCTGATTGGTCAAAGTTTGACCTGGTTTGATTTTCACCGAGTGTTCAGTGGCAGCGCTTTTTGTACTGAGAGCCCAAAAACTGTCTTGAAAATGTGTAGCACTGTGTGAGTGCAAGAGTTTTAAACCCCGACACACGCATTTCTGCACGCTTACATTGACTTTTCATTGGAAGTGGTTGCTCGTACACGCGTGAACACAGCTTCATCCAAACTTGAGGTTCTGATCCAATGCCACAGATCTGCCGCTCAAAAACTCCAGATGTTCCTGCTAAAGCCAGTAAACGTCTTCCATCCTGCATAATATAGAAAAGTCCATTCTTCAATGGGGGGTCATTTCTTCGATGTCACACAAACAAATTGTGGAACACAAAAACGGGAACTATTACCTTGGAGATTTCAGCACTGCTTCACTCATTTGTGGACAAATGAAAGAGAAAAGCTTTTTCTGATGCGGCATCAGCTGCTGCTGCAAACCCCAGAGACGAGTCTCCGCAGAGCCGTCAGGCGTCATTTTCAGATGCAGCAGGTAAAAAGGAGGACAGGCTGTCATTTTCAGGTGAAAGTACTGAGGCAGAACCTATTCACGCTGACCTACATAGAACGGGTCGTCCAGAGCCAGGTTAACGCTCCAACAGCCCTTTGCAGGCGTCATGGGATCATTAGTATCCTCTGCTGGAGCCACGCTGGGCTCTTTTGATGCCCCCTATTTCCAAATGAAACTTCACTGGGGGGCGGCCCATTTTCCAGCGCCTCTTGGAAGTGACCATTTCCATTCTGAAGACGACTCCCCCTTTATCTTCTTCCTCTCTTCTCTTTGTGGTCGAGTGCAGCCATGTAGAAATTAGATCAGGAGGAAATGGGAGCTGGGTCAGGGCTCCGCATCGCCATCCTCACTTGGGAATCTTCACCTAGACAGGAAGTGAACCACATCGGAGGAAGATTAGAATATATTTTAACAAAGCACAGACCCTTCTGGCAGACGAGTAATTGAAGAGATGACAGGAAGCCTCTAGTTGGTTTGGCGGTAAATTGCTGACAGGTGCTGGGAAACGTGGCGTTCTCTCTTTATTCATTAAAACTCAGCTCTTAAATGGGTTTGTTCCACTTTGCGATGCGCCTGTAAACAGTTCTGCTCGCGTGGCGCCGTTCCCATCGAATGTGTCATCTATGGAAATCTGCCTGCTTTAGTTATGGCGACATAGAGCATTGATTTATTCAAGCTGATGAAGCCGCTGTGGTGTCTGCTTGTGTCTCCTGCTGCATGTGGAGGCATTTTTCCTCTGCTGACCGGCCTGGACTTCGACCTTCTCCTCTCAGACGCGTCTGAAATTTCTTTCAGGCCTGGGATTGACTGTGACATTTGAGGATGTTTGGGAAAACAAGGCCTTGAAATGTAATAGCTTTTTATTTGCATGAATGCCGTCAGAACAGACTAGCCGGGCCTGGCCTTGCTACTTTGTGAGGGATTTATTAAAAGCAGAGGAGCCACAGTCGCTCCATCTTTGCAGCCATTATCCTCTACTGATACAAAGCATTGGCTTGAACTTCACCATAACCTTCAGCTCCGGCTTTCTTTGCCCTTCTTCCTTTTTGTTTCCCAGCCTCTGAGCGACGGGAGCACTCCGTGCTCTGCAGCTTCAGCTCTCTTTTCCGAGCGAGCCCCTCAGATTTCCTTCAGCGCCGCCTTTTCCTCTGCTCTGTCATTTTGCAGGCTCTTTGCAGCGATTCTGTTCCTCGGCCTGTCATTAGGATCTGAAAAAGGCAACATGTCGCAGTCTAATAGCTCGTGCTCTCGCTGCTTCAGAAATACAGTCGAACCCTCCTCCTCTTTTGTCTGTCTGCCTTTTTGCTGCTGCAGAGTATATTTACCTCAAACACCACTTAGGATCCAACTCTTTCATGAAACTGCGCCTGCATTTTGTTTTCCCCTCAGATAAACAGCCAGCCCTCCAGAAACACATGTTCAATGTGGGCCATTTAGTAGAAGCAGGCTTTCATTTGGATTTTTTTTAGATCATTTGTTGCACTAAGTACCCCAAAATCACCTTTCTTTTGTTGCTGCCCTAGAAGGGTGTCCACTTCAGCCGTGGTCTCCAACCTGCTTCAGGTCACAGACCATCTGAACGAGGCCCACGTTGGTGTTTGAAGTAAAATGCTTCAAATGGAAAATGTTTTAAAAATGTCTGTAGATGTTTTACAGATGAAGTTGGTTGTTAGCTTGGTGCTTTTAATTTGGCGGTCAGAGCAACTGCTTTGAGAAAGTAGCGGATGTATTTAAGATGTGAAAAGAATCCGGTAGTTTTCCAAAATAGAAATACCTTTAGAATCAGAAAATAGGCAAAAGGCAAATTATCTAAATGACAGGATGTGTTTTTTGGGGACCACTGCACGTGAGGATTTAAGACATCACCAACAGCTAAGGGGTTCAGATGAAGGTCAGCGTCCCAGAAGTAGACCCAGATCCATTTTCAAAGAGCAAATCAGAGAAATGGAATGAAAGATGACATGAAGCCACGGCTCTACTTAAATGGAGGTCCTAGCTTTTGGCACTAGGGGGAGCTCCTGTGCCGAAACAATGAAGTAGTTCAGTCAGCACGTCAGATAAGATAAGATAAGATAAGATAAGATAAGATAAGATAAGATAAGATAAGATAAGATAAGATAAGGGTACTTTGTTCATCCCAGCTTGGGAAATTAGGGTTGCAGCGTCCACATACAGTCTCAGTAACTAAACAAACAATGGGTGACAATCAGAAAAATTCCCAGATTTTCACCCTTTTCTCTTTTAAGTTTTGAATTTCTGCGCCATTTTTGAAACCAACAAAATGATCACAAAACAAAATTCTTAAATAGGCAGAAGTTTAATTAAAGCAGTAGATAATCATAACTGTAACTGCAAGTAAAGGAATGGGAATACTCGCTGTCACTCACCAACTTTTGGTCCATTTTGTGAGAAAGTTATAGTCTTTGGTCCAAACTGGAAATTTGTTCAAAGATCTTGCTTTTGGTGCTAAAGGTCTTTTCTAAATAGAAAAGTAGAACTTTGTTTTTACTTTGTCTTCAATGTTGCTGTTTTCACTCAGATTTTTATAACTTCAGTTTTTAACAGTTTGATCAAATGGCTTTCTTACATCTGTAGCAACTCTGAGTTTTCTAAAAGCTGAACGGGGATCATTTTTGTTCTTTTGCTGACAATTCAGCCTGAAATTCCCCAAAATGTAAGGATTATCACAGAATATGATAAACAACAGACTAGATAAGACACAGCTCTGAAATATCTGTGATAATGAGAGACTTTGAAACGAGTCTTTACCGAAGGCAGCACTGTAGAGGTCGGCAAAGGAGAAATGAACTCTTTCTGCTGCATTTTGAATCAGCTGTGGGATTTTTATGTATAATTGGGACATTGGACAGAAGCCGCATTGCAGTGCCGGAGCTGTAAAGTTATGATTGCATGAACTAGTTTTCAGCTTCACTCCGGGAAATGATTATTTAGTCATTTCAAGAAGGTGAAAGAATGCAACTTTAAGGGACCCGTTTGTCATCCAATTAAAGGACGAAGATTTGAGTCCACAACTACTACAAAAAATTACTGGAAGCAAAGTAAATGAAGAGGGAGAAAAGCCACCAAAGCCAAATCCAATCAATGCATTTTTTTACATTAGCAATTAGAACATTAGGACCAATTTCTGACATGAAAACCAGTGTGCTGCATTTGTGACCCAAGACTTAAATCAGCAGGATGGAAATGGATAGTTTTTATTCGTCCCAAGGGCAGCATTTGAAAAAAAAACAGGTTCTGGTACAGAATCCTGAGGAACACCATAACACTCAACCTGCAGACCACAGACAGAGAACAGAAGTTTGTGTTAAGCTCTAGCATGCTGTCAATATGATGATGCAGTGCTATTTGCGTAAAAAGAGAGAAAAAGAGAATAATTTCAAAGTTTATCTTTTGCACAACAGCTTGACTAAAAGCTTCATGAAAGTTGATCAGTTATCAGCCAAACTGAAATGTATTCATTTGGTTTTTTTATTGATTCTGTTCAATTTATGTATAAAACATAAATGTATGTTGATGATACTATTTTATTTGCTTTACAGGACAAATAGGAAATGATAAATGAAAAAGCCTTATAAATCACATTTATGACCTCACCCTTTATACTAAATCAACGCTATCTGAAAAGATGATCAGAGTGAGACTTTAAGATGAGGCTTGTGTGCGTACGTGCAGCAGAGGCGCACACATTTCCTGTAGCGTTAACATACACACTGGTTTTAAAACTCTAATTTGTCAGAGAGGAATTCCTTCTATGCAGATATTTCCCAGCCTGGCTTCTGCCACATTGCTCGTTGCTGTCTCAATGACCAGGACGCTCATTAGCAACGCGCCTCATTTCCTGCCAGCGCTCCGTGTTTCATTCATGTCCACCAGTCCTTAAACAAGCAGTATTTAATGTTTTGCTGCATTCAGCTGCGTGGGTCTATAAGACATGCAAAATAATTAGGGGTGAAGGAAGAAATGCTGGGTTCAGAATGCGGCAAAAGAAAGTGAAGAAAGGTCTGATGAACTCAAAATGTCACCCTTGGATTTTCCCGCCTCTCAGCAGTGCTCTGTTTAGCCCGAGCAAGCCTCTTAACCCCGTTCTGATGGCTTCATAAAGGTTCCTGAGCCGCTGAATGACCCGGCAGCCCTGCTTCTTAAGTCCTCTGTGCGCGGTGGAGTTTTTCATGTTGACTCTCATTCAGCTGTGCCTTGATGTCGGCTGCAGCCAGTCTTGTGTAACACCAGCCAGAGCAAGCTTATGAACTCACTGTTTGATTTCTTTTTTTTTTCTTTTTACCTCAGTTCCTTGGCACTTTTGAAGCGAAAATCCACATCGCACTCAAATACTTTGAAATTTTGTGTCTGTTTCTTCTGGAGACGGTCTTTCATTCCTCAGAGTAATAGCAGCTTGCCTTTCCTGTCGCCGGCTGTCATTTGGCTCCTGTGATGACTGCTGAGTGCCTCAGAGTGTTGTAGCCACCATGTAAATCGCTGTATTTAAGACACTTCTAATTGACGCTTCTTAGATCTTAATGGATCTGTGAAAGTCACAGTTGTCATTTCCCTTTGACTTATTTCTCCTGTACGTGTGGTAATTTTAGGGTGTTTAACAATGCACACTTAACAAACAAGGTATCGCGCATAAAAGTTTGAGCGAACAAGTCATGCAGCTGCTGGAACAAGCTGGCTTCTACAGCTTCCACGCCTCTTGTGTACACAAACATTTTTATGTTGTGCATCTTGTTCCCCGCTGTACTCGGCTGAGTCTCTCTGATAGCATCTCGGCTCGCAGAGCTGCATCCACAAGCAGTCGTGTGATGCACCAGGCTCCACTCCAACTCCTCTTGCTCCGGCAGCTTCACAAGACGTTTGCTATCGGTGCAGATTGTTCCCATCCAGGCCTATAGCTTTCATGTAAATGTCAGTGGCAGAGGCGTGTCAGAGAGATAAAAGCCCAGATAGGAGACTGCCGTCAAGGCGCGTTCCACATGTGTGGGGGTAGAGGTGGAGGGCTGCATATGTGTCAGCGCGAGGTATTGACGGATGCTGCACAATGTCTGCCAAAGCCTCGCCGAGGAAGATTGCCACGCCATTTTCACCCCGCAATCTTGCACTGATCTATCCTGTTTTTTGGCTGTCTCCAGTTTGAGATGTTCGCGGGGGGGGGGGGGGTTGAAAGCTCCCGCTGAGAGTGGCACCCAATTGAGGCAAAGAATTTGTAATGCCGAGTCATTTTCACACACCTTGGGCTCATCTTTCAGGGTTTCTGGGTGCTACACTGTGAGCATGCCGTCACCGTGCCCACAGCAGACGGGTGAAATGCAGAACGGAGGCGGTTTAGATCGTATCCTCGCTATTATGTTTCGTTTTATTTACTTTAAATGGAAAACAGCATGGAGGACTGCAAGCCTCCACTCTACTTGACTTTAAAAGAAGGGACACTCGTTCATCTTTTGTCCATTAAAAACATCTTGCTTGTTTTCCACAGTGATGGATGAAGTTAATTGAGCTCTTGTGTTTTCAACACACAACAGAAAAGTTCTTTAGGGCCCTTAAACTTCACCCTCTTCAGGATAAAGAGCTTTATTATTCTGTGCTGTTATTTATACTTTCTGTACACAGAGGCTCTTTCCTGGCCATGTATGCCTCACATCAATCTGTTCCAGCACTTTCCTCTACTATGAGACTGAATGGCCCACAGCACTTGCTTATAGGGAATTCTACATCACTTCCTTTTTTTTCCTTTTATGACCATCATCTGAAATGCGCAGCATCTTCAGTTTGAACAGAAGTGTGCAGATTTTGAATCCTCTATTTCCAACAGATGCTGTAAAATGACTGATCTGTCTTTATTATCGTCTAAATTTGTAAAGACAACAAATATTTTAGGCCAACCAACATTGGTCACCATTCTCTTGGGTCAGCAACGTTATTGGAATTATATGGTTAAAGTTTTAGTTTACAGCTCTGGAAAACAGGAGAAACTCGTTTTACACAGCCTCATTCAAAGAAAAAACACAAAATAATGAAGAATGTTGAACTGCTGGACTTTTTGTGTCTTTTTCCTCATTTAAAGGTAAACGTGGAACAACAGAGCTTCACCATCAGCTTAGAATCCTCTGAATGTTTGAGGGTGATATAATGAACAGCTTAACTTGACAGAAAACATCTGCTCCTCTTCCCAGCATGCATCTGTCCTTCACAACGTCTATAGACTCTTGTCATCCCTGTGATTCCTACCATTGATCTTCAAAAAGCTATCCAGGATGTTGCTGCAACTGCACGTTTCATGGTATTCATGTCACACCCATTGACACACCCCTGTTTACATCTGCTTTTGGATGTATGTGCCTGTGACTGATTGGATGTCTTGCTTATGTGGATGACACTGTGCTGTGTTGGCGTGTCACAATGGTTACATCCTAAAAACCTGTAGATGGAAACACAAATTATGTCAACTGGAACCCTGGAAATCCCGAATGTGAATGGTCTTTTTGACCTGAGACTGAGTTAGGATGTACTCAGTGGTCCAAAGCACATCTGGGAATGTAAGGCCAGGAATTTTTTCAAAGGAAAAACACAGTCAGGAAAAAAGAAAGACAAAATGTCTAAATAAGAACACGGCTGTGTTCAGGAGCTTCTGCTTCTGTCCGTTTCCTTTTCCATGCTCTGATTGGCTCTTACCCGCATTGGGAACAGTGTAACCACTCAAATGGCGCCGTACAGAGGATAATGAAGGAGATGCTGCATTAGAGCTAACAAAACCAAGTTTTAAAATGACCTTACATTGACTTAACCCTTGTGCTATCCTTCCATTGACGTGTTCTCCCTACCATGACAAAGGTGGATAAAGGTGGAAAGATTTCATGTAATCCATGGACACCAGTGAAGATCACAAATCATTGAAGAAAAAAGGTTCAGAGCACTGTCTAGTGGGTCTAGATGACCCACCTCCCAACGTTAAAGTGCCTAGGATAGAACAAGGGTTACTAAAAACAGTAAAATACTGATATTTGTAAAACTAGAGGCCCAATCGGTTAATCAAGCAACCTCTGGATTAAAGTGATAAAAGCGGAAATCACTGACGAATAGATATAGACATGTCTATATCTGAATCACCTAAACTATCCTAAACTATTTTTTTAAATTTCCTTATCTTTTTGCAGTTCAGCATTATTTGTTGGAGGTATTTTGGCATCTTCTCTACTCTTGGATCGGCAGCTTCCTGCAGTCAGAGGAGCTCTGAGTGAAACGAGCAAAGGTCTCACTTCAACCATAGAGCTCATTGGCTGTTTGTCTGCAAGTACTAATTACAATCCAGCATGTGAGAGGTGTCAAAAATGTACTTTAATAAGAAAATGAAAATGTGTCGGCTTACATGAGCGCTGTCAACCCAACTAATGCCAATGTCCTTCAGGACGCAATTATTCATAGAAGTCCGACCAGTGACGTGCAGTCAGGAGAGGCAGGTGAGGCTGTGCCTCACCTGTCATTATGGGAAGAAAAGAGGAAAAAATAAATTCAATTATTATATTTAATCAGTAATTTGTGCTTCCATTTAAATGTACCATTTTTGGGTGTTTTTTCTTTTCAATTTCGCTGAATTTCCGCATTTGCCGTTCAAATACTGAGAAGTGACGTGCGATGAGGCACCAGCCCGCTGAGCCTCACCTTGGATTGCGCAATACCTATGCAGTCAGACGGTACTGCTGTCTCTCTGTATGTCGGTTCAATCACTTGTACTATATGAGCTGAGTTTACATAATTTAGCAGATGTATTTGATGTACAGTGTTTGTTTTTATAAATAACTGTATGTGAGGGACGTGTTTCCTGTGCTGAGCGCTAAACGCCGGCAAAAACGCCGCCGGGTGAGGCCAGAAGTTCTCGTGCCTCATGTTAGGGGGCGCCAGTGAGCCCTGAGATTATGACGCTAAAAGAAATAATAGAATAAGTGATAGCAAGCGGCAAGTCATTTTCTTCAGAAGGAGCGGTGTATGGACTTTATTTACAAGTAAAGGTAAGACGATAATGACGTTTGTGTCTTTTTCTATGCTGCAGTTTGTATATGAAAAAAACATGTTGAAATGATATTTTAAACAAAACACGTTAACTGTTGTCAATCAAATGGTGAATAAGTTACTCATTATGGTTCATATGTTTGTAAATCTGACTGATGACGTCAGTGCCTCACCAGCCATTAACCTCACCGCACGTCACTGAGTCCGACTACATTTGAACATTAGCTTCTCATGTAAGAAAGATTTTAAGCCATTTAACTTTATAAAAATTCTGATAAGTTTGAGTGCTGAAAGGAAGTATTTGCTCCCCCTCTTGTGAAAACTCAATGTGCATCTTAATTCTAAACGTATTCTGAAAACATACAAACTGCAGTCTGTGTCAACAAGTGATGCCTTTAGCGAAGCCAGTAGATATTTCAGACAAATCAGGCATTTTGTGGTACAAGCATCAAATTTAGCATGGATGTATCTCAGGATCCGGATCTTTCAGTCAAGCATGTTAGCCCTGACAAAGATCCAAAATCACGGCCATTTGTAAAGATGGCTGACAGGCGCTGAATTGTTTCAAGTTTTCAGTCTGTTTCAGTCTGTCTCATGCCCAAAATTCACTCTTTAAACTTGACAGGTACCGACAGAATACTAGAACTGTATACCTATCCTGAAATATCCAAAAGTGGGTATCCTAAATTACATCCAGGCTAAAATTGGTGCTTGTAACTCAAAATGCACTATTATTTTAATAATGTAGACCAATACTGTATACTGCTGAGACCAGTAAACATTCTGGATATTACATTTGAGGTCTAACTGGCCAAATCAAACCACATCAGTCAAGAGTGGTGGTAGTGTCATGGTATGGGTTAATTGCTGGTTCCATAAATAGTCTTTTGTACCAGAAATTCCTGAAAGTGAATGTTGAAGAATGTGTTATTAGGAGCATTAGTCAAATTAATGTTTAAAAAAAAACTGAATCATTGATTTAATCATTTCTCACAAACACAAAAAAAAAGAAAAATAGAACAAAACTTTTCCGTAACCACAGTATTTTCTTTTCTGACTGTCATCAGACATCAACACATCTGTCCCTCATTCTTACAGATACAAAAGGACTGACTGTGAATTAAAGGGTCTCTGCTCTAAAGTGAAGTTGTCAGATTTTCCCTCCAGAACTCCTCCCTGCTCACCCAAATGAAATCCATGTGCAGCTTGAGTTCCGTCAGCGCCGAAGCCAGAGCGCCGCTCCATCCTGCGGTTTCACTTCATAGAGACCATCCCTAACCGACGAAGCGCAGATGTTTCCTCAGCCAGAAACCACCTCTGCAGGGCTCCCTCTCACTTTGAACTTTGGCTCTGGGGTCGCGGCGTCCCTCTCTGAGGCAGCCACAGATGGCCCCCACCGCTGGCTTTTTCCCTGATGTGTTTGACTTCTGAGTCACCCACCTTAAATATGGGCTGTGTTTATGTTAATTCACAACGATTGGTTTCGCTGAGCACCAATGGTAATTACCGAGGGTTTTCTTTTATTGACTGGTAATTACAAAAAGACAAATAGACTTCAAGCTGGTGACTTCCTGAGTAAAACAGCTCACTCCCTGAGCAGCTGTGGGTGGTGATGCTGCTGGGTCGCTGTGTTTATTTCTGCTGCTAACCACCCAAATTAGTTGTATAATTAGAGCTGAGGTGTCTGGTAAAAAAGTAAACCTGAAATGGAATAATTGAGAGGTTTGCAGACTTTTTGACCCCATTTTTCTTTCAAATTTACTTAACACCAATCTTTTACTCCACGCCAATCACCCCAAAACTCACAGCAGAACCATTCACACCAGACTGAAAAACGTATTTTAGCTCAGCAAATAAAGGTAGAGTTGTTTGTAATCCACAGCCGTCCGCATGCAGTTCCTGTCAGTGATGAACATCTTTAATCTGAAATGGGTCGGACTTTTCCCTGTCAGGGTCACATGGTGGAACCTTGTTTCTAAATGTCCAATGATTGTATGTTTTTGTTCATACTTTGGCCTCATCAGGACTGCAGGAAACATTTGACAAACCAGCTGCAGAGAGCTGGTCTTCAGGGAACAGTGAATGAGTTTCGGACTGTTCTGGATTTCTGTCACAGGTCTTGATTGTAGCTTCTCTGCCGTCTATTTTTTTTAATTGAGCCATTCCTCATGACATAAACTGAACTTCCCAGCATGCACTGAGGAGAGGGTGTTAAAAACGAGTGAGTTATTCTCTCTGTGCAGCCCTGTACTTAATAGTTTGTGTTTCAGAACCTTCACTCTGAGAATCGGTCTCTTCTAAAATGAGCAGAACATCATCATGGAAGACTTTGGAGAAGAAAGAGTCTATGTACACATAAGAACTGGCACTAAGCTGGAGGACCCAAATGGCTGTCCACCAAGACACGTGATGGTCCTTGACCCAAATAAGACCTTCACCGGTGCTGACTGTAGCCCACTAAAGATCAGACGACACCTACAGGAAGGCAAAGGCCAAGGAATGCTTCTGGCGTGTTGGTGTTCTCATGGGACGTGCTCCTTTCACAGCAAGAGGTATCCGACTATGACCAGCAGAAGTATCAGCAGAGTTGGCTGCAAACTTTACTGATTGATATCACAGAACCACTGACAGAATGCCATTTCCAAAGCTACTTCAGACGTGGAGGGAGAGCACCGTCAGGGTAACGGACTCGTGTTCGGGTCTTGAGTGAAGGTCAGACAGACAAGTAATTAAAATCTCTTCTGCTCCTTAAGACACTCGTTGAAGTCCAGCCTTCATTTAGAAAACCATTAGTCATGCAACAACCATCTCCAGCTTTACATCCTGAAATGCCGCACATTTGCATTCACACAATGTATAATCATGATGATTAGGAGTAATTGGGGGTGGCACTTGGGAAATGGTTACCTGATACTGACATGCAGAGGATGGGAGGTGCTGTCAAGGAGGCTGCAAGCCTGTTAACTTCTTTGCTTCATCAGTCTAGAGCTGTCAAAGTGCCATGAACTGGAGGTGAGAGCGCTCATCTCCACTTGGACCCCAGCCCGCCGCTTCACTTTGAAAGGGATTAGAGCTCATTTATTTCACATATGTGAACATCGGATCATCTCCAGTTAAACAATACTCTGCAGAGCAATCTGACTTCTATGCCCACAGTTGGAATTCTGTTTTCAACAGCTTCCATGGAGCCGATTTTATATAAAAAGCTCGGAAAACTCAATATTTGAGTTCTGAGGACGTACTGACAAAATAATCTAAAGCTAAAATGGAAACAGTTTTTATGTCTGTATGGGGAGCAATATAGGTTTCACTAGCAATAATGTGGTTCACCTTTTATGGTCTTGCTGTGAGACCATGGATTTTGTTAGTGGGTTTTTGGTTTTTGTATAGCCCATGGTTTTCTATGTCCTGGTTGGCAGCTGGCCATCGTCAATCAGTCTCCTCCACGGCGTGTCTCCTGTTCACAATGGGTTCAGTTTGCCAAATTTCCCTAAATCGTCTGTAACCTGAATCTGTAAGTCTATGTAAACACGCATAAACACGTGTTTTGGGCTTCCATGTTCAAAACTATCGCGTTCACGCATTGCTACACGAGTTTTTACAACTGTTTTCGGGCTCTACCGTGCTGCCGTTTAACGCGCATTGAAAGTTAAACATAGGGTGAATTTTGACCAATCGTGGACTCAGAATTGATGAGGCTTCATTCTAATTCATAGAATTGATGATTGATCATGATGGAGAAATTAATAATAATGGTTTGTGCCCATACAGAATTCTTTGACAGAAAATCTTTAATTTATCAGAATAGAGCTGTGAAAGTAAAAGCCTGGAACAACATTTACCAGATTTGCACCGCTTTGACATTTCAAAACAAGACTCTTCCAGCTGTAGGTGGCGGACACGCACTAGTGGAAAAGGGGGGGGGAAAGAAGCCCCTCCCTGCTATTCCAGCTTGAACAACATGGGCTACAGGCAAGTTCCTTAACTTGCAACACATGCCCAGTTTGAACGTAGCATGACATCCTTAAAACTCCTGTAAACCCAAATAAGTTCAGTCAACTCAAAATTTATGAGGAATCTGATTACGTAATATTTTTTAAGTTATCTTACTTAAAAATTATAAGTTAATCAGAACTTAGAAAATTTGAGTTGTCATTTAACGCTTTAACTAAATTGAAACTATTACCTCACACCTCTCTGGGTCACGGGTCTGCCAGACCGATGGTGAGAGTGAGCCAGAGTTCCAATGCATGTAAACTCCACGGAAAGGGGGGCTGTTACAGTTTCCCCAGCCGGGGTTTGAGATTCAGGGTTTTCTTGTTCTGAGTCAGGAGCACTAACCGCTGTGCCACCGCAACTTGAAAAATCTTCTCAATATGTAAGGTATTTCTTTATGACATAATCACGTCTTTTTACTTGTAAGTTTTGACACCAAGGTTTCATTTACTTAAAAAGTTTTAGTCCAATAAAGATATAACAAGTCAAAATTCAATCAGTCTCTTATTTAGAACGTAACTTTGGCGATAGACGAGGGAACACTTTTATGGCACACATAAGTTTGGGAACTCAAACCTTTTCATACCAAATATTAAGTTAATCATTCTTTTTGACCCTGTTCAATCCTTTTAACACCAGCTCCATTGTTTACATTCCTCCCGTTACTCTAACTCTTCAATCGTTTACACAGATTCTGGGATTACAGTGATGTCAGCACAAAGCCACAATCTTACGTTGACGACGTAAATGGAGTGGTTTAAAGAGCATGTGTTATTTCGGTGTTGACGGGGGTTAACCCTTTGCTGACGACCAGTTACACTCATCAAGTTTTCTGTGACAAACGGACAGGAAGCATGCACAGCCGACATTCAGCATTATGCTACGAAATAGTGCCAAAGAAAGCCAAACCAGAAACTCCCCACCAACAAAAGTGGAGACGATGAGCCTCAAGCAAAGGCCTGCTTTGGTTTAAAGGTCCAGAGGTGTGAGGGTAACCCCTTTGTTTATAGATCTTTAACTGCGGTGGTGAAAGTTAAATCTCTGTGGACCTTTTTTTCCTACATTGAAAATGCATGGGGGGCGGCATCGATTCCATGTAGGTGTACAGAGTAACGGCCCCTGCTTCTGATACGATTCTGCAGCTGTACAGCCAAAACAAAGTCCTACATTTATTGTTCTGATGACTGTGAACAAACCTGCGCACAATCCCACAAACAGCTCTGGTCCAGCTGGCAGCAGCGGCTGAAGAGCATGCATCACAGCGGCCTGCGGTGCCGCTGGAGCCCGGCCCATCCGTGGCCCTGCCAACAGCCCCTCCAGGGCCGGTACACGTGCACGCTCACTCTTCCAGTAAGCCTGTGAATCCGTCATCTACTTCCTCAACCTCACACTTACCACACATCGCCTGATTGACACAAGCGACAGAGCTCGCCAGTCAAAGCTCGGACAAGCCCCCACAGAGGCCTTTGTGACCTGCAGGTGCAGCTCCAGGTTCAGGTCTAACCTAACAAAAAGTGGCGTCACCAATGGATGACTCTGTTTAACTTCATTGCAGTAAGAAACCTCAGTGTCACACATGCAGTGGGGCAAAAAATTATTTAGTCAGCCACCAATTGTGCAAGTTCTCCCACTTAAAAAGATGTGAGAGACCTGTAACTTTTATGACAGATATACCTCATCTATGACAGACAAAATAAAAAAATGAAAAAAAATGGAAAATTACATTGTCTTTATTTAAGACTTTATTTGTAAATTATGGTGGAAAATAAGTAGTTGGTCAATAACAAAAGTTCAAGACTATATGCTAAATATACTATATTGGCCATAGTGGAGTGTGACTGTTTGAGGTTGTGGACAGGTGTCTTTCTATAGATAACCAGTTCAAACAGGAGCCATTCATACAGGTAATGAGTGGAGGTCAGAGGATCCTCTACAGACGACGTTAACAGGTCTGTGAGAGACAGAAGTCCTGCTGGTTTGTAGGTGAACACATTTTTCCTATTTTGTTTCTTGTAGTTGAGGTTTACCTATGAGGAAAATTACGGGCCTCTCTCATGTTTTTACGTTTTAAGAACTTGCACAATTGGTGGCAGACTAAATTCGTTTTTGCCCCACTGTATACACAGATTTATGTGAAGTTAACCCTTGTGCTATCCTATGACCCCCCCCTTCCATTGAGGTGTTCTCCCTACCATGACAAAGGTGGATAAAGGTGGAAAGATTTCATGTAATCCATGGACACCAGTGAAGATCACAAATCATTGAAGAAAAAAGGTTCAGAGCTCTGTCTATTGGGTCTAGATGACCCTTCTAGATGGCTGCATTGGGATTGGGTCCCGCCGGGTCCCGCGGGACCCAACCCAGATCTCGCATAATTGGGCGGATTGTATTGTGCTGCGGGCGGGAGCGGGTGGCAAAAAAAAAAAAAAACAGCGGGATCAGTGCTGGCATGAATATGTCATGAATATATATTAGCGGACTACGTTAGGCTGTGCGGCTGATGGATTCTTATGTACTGAAGCTCCGTGAAGGCACCAGGTAGAGACGCCCAATGGCCTCTGTCATCTAACCTGTTGTTGGGGGTGTGCAACGCCCCGCCCCGCCTCTTACTAAGAGCGCGCTTCAGGCCGTCTGTCTGCGCGTGCACACACGCACACTTTTAACCGAACAGGATTTGTGAAAATATATTTAATATTTAAGTTTCACATTACATAAAAGAGGAATGCATGAAAAGATGAGCCTGAAGGAGGGACATGAATCTCTGTAATAATATCAATACAAATACGTGTTTTTTTCCTGCGGGACGGGAGACGATACAGAATCAATGCATCTCTATTACTGTGCGGGACTAAATTCTTTGAGTTTTGCGGGTGCGGACGGGAGTGGACATACATATTGCGGGAGCGGGCGGAAGTGTAACGCGGGCGGGATTGGTCAGAAATTCAGCGGGCGGGAGCGGGATGAAGAAAATAGTCCCGCTCAGGGTTCTAGACCCTACTCCCAATGTTAAAGTGCCTAGGATAGCACAAGGGTTAAATAAAATAATCATAGAAGATGTGTGCGAGGCTGAAGAATGAGAGACCAAACTTTCACCTGCAGCTTTCATGAACATGAGCTCAGACCCTCAAGATGTGGTCTGGTTTCAGGTTCGAACCCTGAACATGAAGGACCTTTCTTGGAGGCAGCCATCTTGGTCTGGAGCCAGGAGAGTTTTGAAGGAGGAAAAATGACATCAAGTTGACATGTCTTTGTGTCCAAGTTGGATCTCAACAGCTGATCTATGGTTATGTTTAAAATATGTGGATCATTTGTTAGAAGTTACCTAAGCCTGATATTTCATGGTTGCCATGGTGACATATTGAGAATTGACGCTGCGATTTGCCCTTGAATATGGATGTGACAGCTTGGTAAGTTCAGTGGGTAAAAGTTTGGAGTTTTTTTTATAAGAAACCTTCAGGGCTAAAGTGTGGCTTTCTTTTTTGTTTAAACCAAAAAGAAAAGATCAGATTTTTGGATTCTATCGAGTGTGAGCCCACAGTCATCCACTGCTGAGTCCCACATAATCCAAATGCGGCTTTTGTTTATGACGGCTCGCTGAGTAATCAAAGTTGTGTGCAGCCGTTTGATTTAGACGGAGACGCTGAGAGTTTGACTAATTTCCTCTCCCTTTCAACGATGCCAGAGTCTTCATGCAGGACTTGTCCTCCGTTACACTGACTGCCAGGGCCGTTTTGCCAGCAAATCAGTGGCAAAGGTAGGCAGCTTCCAGTGTCGTCTGATGAATAAAACATTCGCTGCGACAATCAAACCCTCTTTGACATATACAGTCAAATCACATGGAGGCTGGCTGTGGCTGAAGGCCAGGAACGTCAGCGCCACGGCTGTTGTCGCTGGGGAAGTGAGGTAGAGGAGTCCATTATCTGTTCCCTCTCACTTAAACATGGAGGCTTCCCCTCATTCCCCCCACAGTCACCTATGGACTTTCTCCCATGGTTCAGCAGCAGGGAAGTCTGATAATTGGTTCGACTGCAGCACAGTCAGAGCGACAGTTCTTTTCTTACCTCATTAGAGGAGCCCGTACAGCTGGATGGAAATTTCAATAAACTGTTTGATTCAAGCCGCTTTGCCATTTGCAGATATTCTATTGACTGAATACAGTTGAGTTTGTGCCCGGGGACACGGGCTGCATTTGTTTTTTTTGTTTTCCTGACTCTTATGACGAGACGCACTTGTGAGATGGAGCTCGCTCTGAATGTTTGGCTCACATATGATTACACCTCTGCCAGACAGTAAATCCAATAGAGTCTGAACTGAACACTTTAATCATGTGTTAGCTTGGCAGTATTGATCACAACGGCTGTAATGGGTCAATACTGCGCTGTAAATATCATTTTTAGTGCTTTCTTTTCTTCATTTCGAGGGAAAATTGTCATGTTTTCTTTACAGAAGATGACAAATGTGCAACTGAGTGTTGTGTTCATTCAAAGGGGATTTACATACAGAAATGTGTGAGTCACCATCATTCTCCCTTTACTGCAGTTTTCCCCTAACTTTCTTTGGTTAAGATAGAACACAAACTTTGCAAGTTTTTGACTTATACAAGTTTTACTTCCAAAAAAGAATTCTGAGAGATTAAAGGTCACCGAAGAGCGAGAGAGGAAAACGGCAGCCTGCTTAGCGCGTCAGCCAGGTCCGGCAGCGCACATCGCAGTGGCTCAAGTTTCTAGAATTAGCTAAACAGTTTCTAGTTTCTAGTTCCTACAGTCCATGGAAGCGCACGTATGGGCTTCTGCGTTCTGCTTTCATGTGTTGCTACGCACGTTTTAAAGTCTGTTTTTTGGGCTCTGCGTGCAAAATGCACTCACTGAATTCAGGAAAGTGCCAACCGTTGGAAGAGTGATCCTGGAGGAGACATCAATGATGAAACGCCCGTCACATGCCCTGTGTGAACACAGCACTGCAGGTGACCTGTAATGATGAGGTCATCAGAATGCCGCTCCGGACTGAAGCCAGACCTCTGGGTCGACGGGTTTACATTTTTGATCTTTATTTGTTCTTGTGACACTCAGTTTGTGTAGAATGTGTTCTATTTACTCATTTTACATTTGTGTTGCAGGGTTTTTTTGGGATCATCTTAACGTTTTGCAGCTTTTTCAGTTTTGGCTTCTAACCTTTTCGACTTACAAACTTTGAAACATCTTTGTGGGTACAAATTCTGACCTTTTTGATGTTAATTTCAACCATAGTTATATATTTAACATGATTTTATATAGACTATATATAATCTAATATAATCTAACTTTCCCCGTCAATCTGCTGAGGCTTTTTTTCTGCCTGAAGGTCTTTTTATTTCAGCAGCTAAATGCACTTTATTCATGTTAAAGTAATGTTGTATTTAATGTTTTTACTTTTTGTTTTAGTTCTGACCCGCATTGTGATACTACTTTTTAATTTAATCTTTACTTACTTTCTCACCATCAGTTCAGGGAGTGTTTTAGCTGACAATGAGTCTGTTGGAAAAACCATGAGTTGGGTTTGTGACAGAGCACAGACTGGGTGTAGACATGGAGTGGGGTTGATATCACTGTTTTAAACAGTGGCCCCCAAACCCCGAGACGCAGACTGGTACCTGTCCATGGGAAAAGTGGTACGGGGCCTCAGAGAAAATATATTTTTTAATGATAAGCTCTACCAGAGACAAACAAAAGGAATTATTTTAGTTTTCTGATCCAAATCAAAGACCGACGCTATTGTTTCTTTTCTCTCTAAGATTTCGATTGCAAAGCTTTAAAACAGCACAGCAAACCATTATGTCTCTGTTAAATGTTTTTTCGCCTGGCTCATTGGGTTTTTATTTAACTGGTGGTCATCTCAACCATTAGATCTCAGCTCTTGCTTCTGCCCAGTGGGAGGATTTACAGAATACTTCAAAATGTACATTTTAAAGTTTACATGTGATGCATGAACTCCTTTTTAGTTGGGAGATGGCGGCTCTTATGGTTTTTGCTTACAGGAAACACATTTGTGAACATCAGGTGCATTATTTAAAGCCAGTGTTGGATTTATTTGCACTGTTTTCCTGTCAGAAATGTACAGGGAGCCTAAATGGACTTGAGATTAGTTACATTATCCTAAAAAAAACATTCCATGACTCATTTTTTTTGTCCATTTGGAGCAGCATCACTTTCAAGGGAGGAGCTTATGAATCTTAAATACAGTTAGTTATTCATTTTTTGTTTTTTTTAATCCTTCATTTGTAGTTTGACTTTTGCATCCATGTAATCTGTATCCATAAGGCACTTACTTCACAAACCTCTAAAACACAGATATGCTGGGAAAGTAGATGTTTTAAGGTCAAAGGTCACGCTTTGTTCAAAGAAACTTTCCAGCAAGTCAAAGAGCAGCTTTTTAAGTGAGCCTTTTTTCACTCTTATGCAATGTCAGAAGTAAAAGTTCCCTTCTTGTTACATGATTGCACATTTCAGTTTTACATCAATAGATGTTATGAGTCGCCATCATGAGGTTATTATTACTGGCACTTTAGTCTTTGAGCTGCAATTTAGCTCAGTTAGGCAGTCAAAGAGCAGCAGAGGTGTTGCATAACATCACCATGACTCTATTTGTTCACAAAGTTTTCTGTTTGATTGTAAAACGCTGAACTCCAGTATCCTTGAACCAATGGAACAACATGAACAATGACAAATTATGTTGAACTTAAATGAAATTTATTGATTCGACAAAGTGGAATTCACACTGCAAACAATTTTCTGCCATTGTTATTTTAAACTGTAAAAACATTTTGAAATATAACATTAATTAGAATGAAAGAATCAACAGGAAAATCTTTGATTGAAGAGTCTTCAACAGCAGACTGTTTCATTTAAAACACTGTCTTCTGACTGAAAAAGAACATTAGCATCATCAACACAAACACCATGAATTATTAATTTAATCCAGAAGAACCCAAAATGAAAATTAGGCTAGTCACATTACAGAACACATCGTGATGTTTTTCTGTTACACTGATGGCTTCCCATGAGTTAAAAATAGCTGCTATGATATACTTTCTACATAAAGAAACGTATTATTTAAATGTCTTAACAAGCAAAAAACAGATAAGTTATGACAACAATCAAATAATTCCAATGACAATATAAAAGAATCAGACAGAAACGTTGCTAAATAAAACATTTACTTTCAAATGTTCTGTTTTTTTTTTGTTAAACGACAATATGGCATCATCCATTTGCTGAAGTAAAAACCTAATAAAAATGAAAATTTTACCAAGACTGTTTATAAATGTTCTGATTATAAGGATAATTTAGAAAAAAATATGATAAACACTTTTAATAAATGACAAACAGCTGAATCCTAATGCATTGTGATCCATATTTGCTAATATGGTGAACATTGATGCGCACTGGGTTATCGCAGAGGCTTCTGGGGAATTTCCAGGGCGCTGGATTTTGGAACTGATGAGTCAGAAACCACAAAAAAAACTAGTGAACGCCTTGGTTCATTAACTACTGCAGGAATTCGGTCACAGCTTGATCGTTCCCTGTGTGGATCTGACTGAAGCTCCTGTTTTTCCCCAAATCTTCACCCTGTGTAAAGTTGATTACATCTAGTTTTTTATTAAAGCTATTACAGAAAGATCCCAGTGCAGAAATAAAATGACACCATGATGATCATTACCGTTACAACTCGGGTGTGTTTGGCTTCTGTGTGCTGGTGATTATATTGGGCAGAATGAGCCCCCAGCATGCTCCTGTTTTTGTCCTGCCATTTGCAAGGCCTTGTGGGAGATGACTAATGCAGTGTGGTGCTTAAAGGATTGTGGTGTCTGGTGCAAGTGTTCCCAGGGTCGTGGTGAAGTTAATTACCTGGGATTGAACAGTTACTTTGTCCTCCTCCAGGGATCCAGAGAGCAGACAGGAGAGGAAAGCGATGCGTCTCAAACCAGCTACAGATCCAGGTCACTGTGGAAAAAACAATCTGTTCACATATTTATCTATAATTTTTTTCTGTCTAAACCACGCCAGGATATCGCCCCACCTGGACATGCTGGGGTTTGGAATGGGAGGGGGGAGGGGTTATTCTGCCACCTCTGTTAAAAAAGGAGAATGAAATAGTTGCTCCATATTACAACAGTTGAGTAAAAAGAAAGTGCCTCCTCCTCAAACAACAGTTGACATGACTCTAATATTTTTTTTTCCTTTTTTTTTTTTTTTTTTTTTTTTTTAACAGTTTTATAAGAAACCACATTTTTCAGAGGTTCTCATCTTTTTTTTTACTGAGGGTCTCATCTTTCTTCTCATTGGACCCCTCAGGGGCAAACATCTGTCCAAATCATAAAAAAACACAGTCTTAGCATTTTATTCACCTTTTAGGATTTCTGTCGTCTGTTAATTGAATATTGTTCAATCAGACATCGCCTGATTGAACAAAGCTGAGCCGGGGGGTGTCCGTGTCCCTGGAGGAGTGGGCTCTGGCCCTTGCCCTAGCGCTGGGCACCATAGAACCGTTTCCAACTTCCAGCCAGCCGAGCCTAGTCGGGCCATGTTTACAACACCCTCGTGGGCCCCCCTTTTCTCCGGGGTGCTCCCTCCTGGGCGGGGGGGTCCTTGCTCTTCTGGACAACCCGTGGGCCGGGTGGGTGGCTGCCTGGGCCTTGGAGCAGGTCTCCGCAGGGGGGTCCTGGCTCATACCTGGGGTAGGGGCGGGGGGATGCCCAGAACTCCTGGGTGGTGATGGGGTGCTCATCCTGGGCTGTGGGCACCCCTCTCAGATGAATACGTTGGGCCCCCTGCATTGGGCAGCCCCCCCCCTGCCCCAGAGCAGCCAGAGGCTGCTCTCCTGGTTGGGCGCTGGGCGGGCGCTCTCTTTCCCTCCGTGCCTCCCCGCTCTCTGGCTTTGGGGGCCTCGCGGCGGTCCTGCTGGCCCTGGCCTGGGTGGTGGATGTGGTCGCCGGGGCGGTTGTTCCCTGCCTGCTCCCGTGTGGCGTTGGGGGGTTCCGGCTGCCGCTACTGCGGCGGGGGTCTTGGTGGGGATAGCTGGGCACTCTCCCTCCTTCTTTTCTTGTTCCACCATCCATTTTAGAAGAACATAAACACTCACCTGAGCACAGGTGTTAGCTCCTCATTGCACTTATATGGTTTGCATGATTGAATGAAATATTTCACACTAGTTGGTTTGAAGGCATAAGTATGCGTGTGAACACTATCTGTATTGTGTACATGTTGACATGGACATTTTTGCAGCTAGCAGGTGTGTTTATAACATTTGAGTGTGTGTGTGGACAGGCCCCGCCCTTTAGAGATTTGCCATTCTATCTGAACCCCCCCCCTCTAACATCCCTCTCTCTCTTTTTTCCCTCTTTTTCCTTTCCGTCCGGTCCAACACAAAGATTTTCAAATATAGTAAAATAAGATGGTTGGTCTCAGTACAAAAGGGGGTTTATTCAGACATACCTCTGGTTGTCTGAAGATTAATAACCCTGCTGTAAAGAAGCAAATATGTCCAACACAAGAGGCCCTCAGCTCTCATCTGCCTGCCCAGCTGTTGGACAGGACAAGAAAAAAAAAAGACATTGCCTGATATGACATCATATTCCTCCAAAAGGGGGGACAGGCAGTCTGTCTGAACCAGGGAGCGGACTACCATTAGGCAAAGGTAGGCGATCGCCTGGAGCCCCCAACTCTCTAGGGCCCCAAGTTAAACACTAAATGAAAAAGGATAAAATAATTTTTACATCCATCGTCATTTAACGCGCTTATTGAAAAAAACACCCCAAATCACTGAACTGGCCCTAGATTAAACATGTAAAAGTGTTTGATCCTCCCCCATCGTACTCCAGCAATGGTATATTCCAGTCAACAGCAGGTCCAGAGGCAAGTCAGCGAGCAGAGCAGCATCGCGCGGTCCTGTTCATACTGATGTTGGCTGGAGACACCTGTTACTGACCAACTGTTTTCTATCTAGTTGTACGAGCTCTCTGTCTATCTCTATGTCTCTCTCTGTCTCTCTTTGTCTTTGTGTGAAGTTCAGCTTTTTTTCTTTCTATTCTGTCAAATGTCAATATGAAATCTGAACAAGTTCTAAAGTTAATATTATTGCTCATCGCCACTCCATTCACAGAGGATAAAAACAATGAAGAATGTTCACTTGTAGAAAATTGATTGTCACTATAATTAACATACAAAGGAAAATGTAAAAACATTGTGACAATGTTAACACATTAATAAGGCAATAAACGTTGCTGCTCCCTGTCTTAGAGCATAGCTTTCACAATAAACAAGGCACCGCTGTACTTTTACATTTCAAATGAGTTCAACTGAAGATCCAATGAGTTTATATGTATTCTTTAAGCAACATTGGTGTTTGTGCCAAAGACAGTTTTTGTGTTGAAGGAGCAAAATCAAACTCCTCTGTCTCACAGAGTTTGATTTCTACGAACTAGCCAGCGTGTTTGGATCTGATGACTGCGTCACTGTTGGTTTCCATCCGATGTAGCCAAACATCTCAATGAGGACATGGCGTGTGTTCATATTAGCTTTAGTCGTGCCTTAATAATCTACAGACCCAAGTCATGGTAGCTAACTGTACTCTTCGGAATGAGCCACAATTCCCATAAACCCTAACATTTAATGTGTGAACCAACTGAGACCTGCAATCTGTCAAGCATTTTTGATGCTTCAGACTTTCATTTCTTGCACTGATATGTTTTTGTTGTGCGTTGTGGTATCACACGTCTGAGAGCTTTGGGCCGACAGCTTAGCCTTTTTTTTCTAGACGTGTTTACCCCAATGAAGTTCGTACTCGCATCTCTGTGTTGTTCACAGGCTGAAAATATCTGCGTCAGATGTAGACAGAGACATGTTTGCTGCTGTTGCGACTGTCAGACTCAAATTGAGCGACACAAATCTACGATGCATTGAAGTATTGGGTTCACATCTGAAAGTTGAATCTTTTCAAACAACAGGACAGCAGTTCAGACAGACAGATGCTTTTCTTTGCAATTGTAAAGGGTGGAACAACACCTGCAGGTGTTACAGACTGCCGCCAAAGCGAGGGTTGGATGAATTACTCGTTTACACTGGGCCAAACTTGACACGTTTATAGACTCTAGACTGTAGAAAGATCTTTTTATGTTTTATGTTCTTGTAAAGTAGCTTTGGTCCGTCCATCCATTCTTCCCTCTTTTTTATTGATTTCTATCCTTTTTTCTTTTGTGTGGAGTGAGATTAAATGTATGGCGGTGACACCGTTGAATCTTTGGATTTTTTCGTGTTTCGAGTCATCTCAAGTATGATCTGTAGGATCGGGCCAGTTTATTCTATTAGTATAAGAAAGAGCGGTTGCTAGTTTTGACACTGTTTTTGTTGTTTTTTTGAATTATGAGGATGGCGTCCATGGTAAATGGTAAATAAGTATACTTATACCTTTCTTCCTACAGGACTGGCTTTACAGTCACAGACCCATTCACCCAGTCACACACACACACACACATTCACACATTCACACACTGATGGCCGCTCCTGCTGCCAAGCACAGGCGCCCGCCTACCACCAGAGGCAAGGTGGGGTTCAGTGTCTTGCCCGAGGACCGCCGACTCATGCCGGCGTGCAAGGCCCGGGGCTCGAACCTGCAATATTGATCATGGGTCGACCGCCCTACACGCTGCACCAGGCGCTGAGATGGCGTCATGAGATGCCCTCTCCGTCAACTATCCGACGTGATGCTGTTCATCCTGACACCACAGTTTGGGTGAAGGAGGTATTGATAATAGTCGTCAAGCAGGACGGACATGGGGTCTGCTGCTTTCTGGATACTGAAGGCTATTGTCATGTTGTTTGGTCAGAGACCCCCTCTCATTTCTGAAGAATGAGGATAAATGTTTTGTCATGGGAGCAGGGATTGCCCAGGCCGTTTCTGTAAGTGAAACTGGAGGATGGTGATGCTCTTTGCTGTTTTCTTAATGTTTATGCTTCTAAATATTGGAAGTGACAGGAAAGGGGTTTTCTTGAGACCCTCGGGTCACACTAGGACAATTATGTTCATGATGAAGTCATTCTGGGTAGGAACTGAAATTGTACAATTAATTAGAAGTGGAATATAATCTTACATTGCAGACTCACTTAGACCTTGTTTGGTTGGGAGTGTCATCATCCCTGCTGGCCATAGTGATCATCATCAGGCCTGTACCACTTTGGTTCCATCTCCTGGGGGCAATAATGGGTCTTTTAGGAGCTTTAACAGTAAATTATTGCAGAACAGCTATTTTGTGTGAGCTTTCATTTGGGGAAGGAAGTGGCAAAGGCCCGGATCAAGATTTTTGGCCAACAAGCCACTTGCAAGATTGACAACTACCCTTAAGCTTTTTGGGATGGTATAGTATAACCTTCTCCTTCTTATGAAGGACAGTACTGCATAACTTAACTCTGTCTTAAAGAAGCTTTCTGATGCCATCATTGGTTTGGGTTTGAATTTCATTTTCTGGGTAAAACTGCAGTAAACTGGTGCTCAGAGCTTGGTTAAGATGGAGAGTAGTTTTAGTAGACCAATTCTAGTTCCAGCAGGCCTGTCCTGTCTCTGGGCAGTTTTGTAGTGCAGCACTTGAACCTTTTTTTGGAACAGATGAAGAAGTAGGATGTGTGGAGTTTCATCACTGGTGTTTGAAGGTGCTGACGCAGGTCCTTTGCTAGTCAGGGCCCACACTGATGATTTAAATATTTGTCTGTCTTATCCGTTGATGCTCTTGGTGGGTGTTTGACGGTTTGTACAAGAATGTCATCCACCATACTTGATTCATTGAAATGTGCAGCCTGTATGTGATTGGAAAGTAAAACACTGCCTTCACCCCCCAGGCTCGTCTTGAGAGGTGAACCCACACCATGGAATTTGCTCCTGTGCTGTGGAGAAATTTCCAGACCTCCCAAACGTTCGACGGTTTACCTCCATCTCTGACCGTCACTCCTAATGTGGTGGACTGGAAAGAAGGTGGGGTCAGGGGTCTAAATCCAGGCCTTGAGGGCGGTGTGTATCATTTTTCCAATAGCCTGCCATTGAAGCTCATATTGGCCAAACACACCTTGATACAGGTAATCAGCAGCAAAAAAGGCAGGGATTCTGGAAAACAAGCTGGACACCTTAAGGCCTGGATTTGGGGAGCCCTGACTTACTTACTCTAGGCCTTGTTGAAGACTTTGAGGTCATGGCTAAGAATACATTTTATGTCAAAGTCAGCATTGCAAGTCTCACGATGGGCATTAAGCCTCGATGTGGATTTAGAGGTTTTGAATTGCTGTGCTCTGAAAGGGCACTGTCAGTCCCAGTACAAGTTGCCTGTTGAGAACAGTGCAGCTGATCTCCAGAGGAGAATTAAATGAACAGACACAAAGCACACTTTGTTCCAACTCCGTCAGAGAACTGTGATTTCTGTGAAGCATTTGAAACTTCTATATGTAGCATAACAGGTTTGGGGGTTTATTCGCTGTTCTAGAGGACTGGTGTCATCTGCTAGGGGAAGCCTTTTCCTTCCCTCTTTTTGTTTTTGGTGCAAATAAATGTGTGCACACTCTTCTAAATTCATCTTTGCTGTCTTGCTAACTAGAAGAATAATTTACCATGTGGTGGGCTTGTAGATGTTCTTTTAATGCCCCCTCTATCCCATAAAGCTCAATACATCAAACATTTAACTGTTTTTTAAATTATGTGATAAATTCCACTAAAGACTTTACATTCTTGGGATCTGTAGTATCATTTAAAGATATGTTGAGTGATTTGTTATGTTTTACAACAACACTGTTGACATCAATAGCATGAGCATTCAGAAAATAAATTCCTTATTTATCCACGTCTCAAATTTAGACCACATTTTTAACAAACTGTAAGTGTTTCATGAAGAATTTTATCAACTAATGTGACATTTTTCAATATAGCAGTTTAAAAATGAAGAATAGATAATTTATTCTCACCATGAGTTTTAGAAAATTAGCAAACGTTTTGAGGTGTCATTGAAGCCGCCATTTTTAAGGGCGACATCTCGACTACTAGTGGATTAGCGATGTACTACTACGGAAAACATGGATCAGAGATTGAATACAATGGTTTTTAAGGGAAGTTTGGATTAATACTTCAATGAGATAGAACTCTCGAAATATTAGTGACAAATATGAAACAAATGGTTATATAGACTTGAAAACTATTTTTTTAATCGATGTTATCATTACCACACACTGGTTGGCTTGTTGTTTTTTTACTACGGTTTTCATTTTTCTCTTCATTCTGTGGGGCGGCTGTGATACAGAGGAAGAGCGGGAAACCTTTGATTGGATAGTCACAGGTCAGGTGTGTCAAAATACACTGAACCCCACATTCCTGCTGGTGGATATAGGTTGGTGCCAGTGTTTGGCAGCGGAGCATCAATGTGCATGAATGGGACTGACACTGTAAAGCACTTTGGGCAAAGTGGAAAAGCTGCTTAATAAGTAACTATTTACTATTCTGTGCAATTCCATAGTATTTTTCATACGAAATGAGTCCTGTTGTGTTAATTGTACAATAAAGGTTTTGTAAATCCAAAATGATTTCCTTCTGTCTGGTGAGAGCCAACAGAATGGAGTAAATGCAACACTACTCTGCACTGAATTACTGTTGAAAGGCATAGGAGAAATGTGTTTTGTTTGTGAAAAACATCGTATTTCCATATTCCTGCTTTAGAAATGTTTTTCCGGATGTGAGGGAAAAATTTGTGTTGTTATCAATCAGCAGTATGACGCCCATTGAGACGACTATTGTTGTTTAATATTGGAACATATAAATCAATTGAATTGAAATAATTCAGTAACGTCTTAAGATCCCTGCAAACGAGAACAAACCGGCGTGTGAGACGTGCAGCTGATCTTTACATGCAGCCTCTGATACTTTAAAGACTCCATCTAAGGCTAACAAAGCTCATGGAAACATCTGAGCACTCCCCAGCTGGATAAACAAAAGGACTATGAGTATGTTCCTGTCAAACCAACACCTGAGAGCTCCCACTCTTCACTCTTATCCGACAGATAAGAGTGAAGCTGGTTTTATTCTGCCCACCCTTCCACAGAAGGGAAGAAAAGAAATGTTTTTTACCTTCAAAAAAAAGTGTTTTTATATAGCAGCCAGGTTATAACAAGATGTGAAATAGCCTGATTTTACCTGCTTAGACTCAAAATTAATGAGCTTAAAGTTAGAGGGATTGATGGTGGAACTACACGACTTGATTGCCACACAACTCTTGGGGAAGGGGGAGGATTGTTTTGTCAAAATTTAAGCAGTGCCTCTTCTAGGATTTGCTGTGTTTTACAACAGCTATTTAGAAGTTTTACAGAATGTTTTTGTTTATTAATTAAATTAAGAAGAAAGCATTTTTACGCAAATTGGTTTAAAAGATAAAAGAAAAAAATCGTAATTTACAAAATAATTAAGAAGTTTTTAATATGTTAGTAAAAAAAACATCCAATTGATGAGTATAGGATGAATAAAAACACACTTTGGCTGATTCTTTTTCTGAAGTAGTTCCCAAAGGTGATTATAAAACTTTATCAGCAAAATCAATGCCAAAAAGGGAGGAAAGTAGTGCAATCTCTTGCAATTTCCCACACTAAATCGAACAGGCTTAGTGTCACCCAGAGCAGCAAAACCCAATGTTCAGGTAAAAAAAAGACACAATTCTTCTTTTAGCCTGAAATTAAAGTGGTTGATCACACAAACTATGTCCTGCTATCATTTAATGCTTTGAGAGGAAAATATGGTTTTCTAAAGAATCAAGAATTTCTCATGGCAGTGGGGGACCCAGCAGTTTTGGGGGCCCCAGGTGAACAATGACATGGGCCCCTTTGCATCAAATGTATAAATAGTTTTATTATTATTATTATTATTATTATTATTATTATTATTATTATTATTATTATTATTATTATTATTATTATTATTATTACTTGTAGGGTAAAGCGTCAAAATAACATCTTCACTCGTCCACTTTTAGACCAAATAAATGTCAAGAATTCAAAGTTTTGATAGTCATTTAAGAAATGACATTGCATTTCAATGTTAAAGAAATATATGTTATATGCATTATTTTTACTTGGAAAAAACATTACATTTAATCTTTATTCAAATCTTTATTTTGTCAATTTTTACTAAAGAAAGCAAAAGAAGCAAAAATACTGGAATAATGGAACAAAACAGCACCTTATGGAGTAGTGTTGCTAAAAGACATTAAAGAAATATTCTTAAAACGACCATTTTCTGCGCCTCCCCCTCTTTTCCTCTCCTTTTCTGTCCCTTTCCTTATTTTTGACTTTATTTGCTTCTTTTGATCTCATTTAATTCTGTTTTTTTCCTGTTTTGTCTTCGTGCAATTTTGGAAAACTTGTAACAATTTTCTTTCTCTTTTTTTCATGATCTTTTCTTTTCTTAACCACCACTCCAATAACAATCGTCTAGCTAGCTAGCTAGCTAATTTGCTGTTGACGGAACCGTCATTGAAAGAGTTAAATAATAATGGGCGGGGGGTTATATTAGACATTTTTATTAGGTGTTCAGTTTAAGGCCCCCAAAGTGTTGAGGACCCCAGCCCATCGCCTACCTTTCCCTAATAGTAAGTCCGTCCCTGTGTGTTGGTAGAACCAAAGACATAAAGGTCAAATTTATCATATAATATCGGCTTCTCTGAAGATGATTTGCTTCTGGTTTTTCTGGCTGATTCTATTTTATTAATTTTGACACTTTTTCTTACACAAATATCTTTTTTGCTGTAGGAATCTTTTATATTAATAAAAATATTTTAATGCGCAGTGTTCATTTTTTCAGACTAACTGACTTCTTCATAGAGGTACATTAAACCAGCAGTAGCAGCTTGATACCAAAAGAATCTATAAACTAAGCTGGCGTTTCTTGACATAAAAGGAAAGAAAAGAAGTCAGACTCGTAGAAGCATCACCTGTTCTGGATTAATCCTGAATTAAAGCTTCCTCAGACAATACAGCAGCATCAGAGACGCTGACATTGATAAAGATTAAACGGATCTTTGGCTTTCTGTACTCTAATTGTAGGGTTTTAGAAAACAACTAGAACAAAATGACATAAAAGCTGCTTTGAAAATAAATATTTTAAAATGCCTGAATGCAGAGGTTGGAAAGAAACTAGAAGTAAGGGCAAGAAATCCCTCGTAGCGTTGGAGCATTTATCAGGGGATATATTTCCCCAACTAGTTGGCAAGTGTGCAGTGAAGCCTGCCACAGTGTCAGGCAAGTACCATCAACTTTTAGCCGAACCACTGACAAGAAGCCCTTACATCTTTAAGTTTCGCCAAAGTTGTCACTCAGTAATCCCCTGGTAAAGTGTAATGCTGCTGGATTAGCACCACAACCCCAGATTTCCAAATTATCATCAAAAAAACTCCCTGAATGATGTTGCTAATAGGAACCAAATTATGCAAAAGAAGGAGAGGGGCGAGTTTTCCTCCTCTTCCTCTACACTTTTCCAATTTGCCACGTCTTTTTCCCTCTGTAACTTTTTCAACTAGCAGATTAGCACACGCTCATGTCCACTTGGAGAAGACATGGAGAGAGAGAAAAAAAAAAGATGAATGTCTGTCATAAGAGGATTTAATCAGCAGGGGCAGTCTAAGTCCATCTGTGTGAGCTGGAGCCTAATCCCTCCGTCTGACTGAATGAGACTGTAAAAATTCCCTGTGATGGCCCACATCAGCAGCTCTTGGAGTGGGAGGATGAGTAGCACGAAATAAAGGAGAGGAAGCATCCAAGGCCTCCTCCCACCGTCCACACTCCCTGGAGTCATCGTAAGCTGAAGCTGAGCTGTCCATGTTTGTTTTGTTGTGATGGCTAAACCCGAAGACTTCCCACTCTCAGGATGAAGATGATTTCCATCGGCTCTTCCAGCCACACCAGCCCACTTCCTTTTTTTCGGTCCTGCCTCCTCCTTCCTCTTCTGATGTGTTGCTCTTACACCACTTTCACATTTCCAGTTGAAAGACAGCAAGGGCTTCCTCCCCCCAGGCGGTTTAGCTCATCTGTCCTATGCTAAAGCCTGTGCGTCCTGGGATCATGGCTGCTCGTGTCCACTCAGTTAGCTCTGCATCAGAACACTGTTGTGAACACACGACTGTGTGACAAATGACTGTTACCGCCTCGCGCCGCCCACCGTCCATCTTTTTCCATCAGAGCCCACATAGAAGGAGAGCTTTAGCTGTTCCACTTTCCTCTCCAGACACAGCCAGGGGACATGAGAGGAGGGATGATGCCTTCAGCACTGCCCTCGCAGCAGACCGGGCTGCCTGCCACGAGCCGCGTGATTTATGATGCCGTCAAAATCTACACTTATTTTTTTTCTCTCTTTCTTTCTGCTCCAACAAGGGTCACTGTGATGTCTCGGATACCTCTATCTGTTAGCATGCTGGGATGATCTCACTTCCAGAAAAGGAACAGCTTATCTCCAGCAGTCGGTTCAATGTTCGTCCTGCATCCCTGCGCCTGATGCTAATTCTTCCATTTTTTAACTTTCAGTTTCATTCCTTCATGCTCTAGAAGAATCTTTTTTTTTTTGGTTCAAAGATACTAAAAAAAATATAAATGCAACACTTGTTTTTGCTCCCATTTGTCCCTAGAAATGAACTCAAGATCTGAAACATTTTCTCCAAACACAAAATGACCATTTCGTTCAAATATTGTTTTACAAATCTGTCTGAATCTGTGATAACGAACACTTTCTCTGCTTCTGAGATAATCCATCCACCTCACATGTGCCATAACAAGAGCTGATTAGACAGCATGATTATTGCACAAGTGTACATAGACAGCCACAATAAAGGCCTCTCTAAAGCTAAGCCATTTTGTTTTTTTATTGGGGGGTCTGAGACCATTGCCTCATGCGTTGCTTCATAGGCCCTTTGTATATAGTTGATCAGGTTGTTATGTGGTTATGGTGGCAGTGGCGTTATCGAATGGGTGTATGCCATGAACAAAGAACACAGGTGCATTTTATTGATGGCATTGTGAATGCCTGAAATACCTTGGCCGAGATCATGAGGTTTATTTTTGTGCCATACATCCAGAACATCACCCATGATGCAGCACAATGCATGACCCTATGATGCAACATGTGTGCATGGCCCATGATGCAGCATGGTAATGCATGACCCCATGATGCAACATGGTAATGCATGACCCCATGATGCAGCATGGTAATGCGCGCCTGTTTCCCGCGCTGATGCAGCATGGTGGCCGCGGCCCCCATGATGCAGCATGGTAATGCATGCGCCCCATGATGCAGCATTATAATGCATGACCCCATGATGCAGCATGGTAATGCATGACCCCATGATGCAGCATTATAATGCATGACCCCATGATGCAGCGTTGTAATGCATGACTATGATGCGTTAATGCATGACCCATGATGCAGCATATTAATGTCGCCGACACCCATGATGCAGCATGTGTGCATGACCCATGATGCAGCATTATAATGCGCGACATGATGCAGCATGGTAATGCATGACCCCCTTGATGCAGCATGGTAATGCATGACCCCATGATGCAGCATGGTACATGACCCATGATGCAGCATTATAATACATGACCCATGATGCAGCTTTGCCAATGCATGACCTATGATGCAGCATGGTAATGCGCTGACCCATGATGCAGCATGGTAATGCATGATCCCATGATGCAGCATGGTAATGCATGACCCCATGATGCAGCATGGTAATGCATGACCCCATGATGCAGCATTATAATGTATGACCCCATGATGCAGCATGGTAATGCGCTGACCCATGATGCAGCATTACGTACATGATCATGATGCAGCATGGAAATGCATGATCCCATGATGCAGCATGTAAATGCATGATCCCATGATGCAGCATGGAAATGCATGACCCCATGATGCAGCATGGAAATGCATGACCCCATGTTCCAAGGATCTTTACACAATTCTTGGAAGCTGCAAGGATCCTATTTTTTGCATGGTCAGCATCCAGGACATGATACCCATTGAGCAAGTTTTGGATGCTCTGGATCAGCAATTACGACAACGCGTTCTAGTTCCGGCCAGTCTCTAGCAACTTCACACAGACATTGAAGAAGAGTTGACCAAGATTCCACAGACCACAACCTGGTCAACTCTATGCCAAGGAGATGGTGCTCTGGTCTACTGACCGGTTTTGGGGTCCCCAAAACATTTCAAAGTTGCCTTTTATTGTGTGGCTAGTCTAAGAGCACACCTGTGCAATAATCATGCTGTCTAATCAACATCTTGTTATAAATACCTGTGGTGGGATGTATTATCTCAGAAGAGGAGAAAGTGCTTGTTATCACCGAGATGTGAACAATATTAGGGAGAGATTACTGTGTTGAGTTTGTAGAAAATATTTCAGATCTTTGAGTTCAACTCATGACAAATGGGAGCAAAACAAGTGTTTACATTTTTTGTTCAGTGTAAAACATGACCTGGCGTTAGCTGTTTACATCCAAAAGACAATACCAAAACTGCAAAAGATTTCTTCAAACCTACCTTAAACTCACTACACGGGCTGTGTGGCTAAGACCTCTGCAGAGGAGGTGAAAGAACTCCCACACAAAATTCTGGAAGAGGTGGAATAACCATCATTTACTGAGACACTTTGTTTATGCGTTTTCTGCCAAAATGTGAAAAAGTGACATGACAGACTCTTTAAAAGCGTTACTAATTCCCCCCTCCCTCACCCCACCCCATCACAGCCACACCCCCACTCCCTCTCAGGAGTCAGACCACTGCCAGTTCATCTGCAGCAGCACTCTGACAGGGAAAACATTTCTCTGTCTGGCTCAGGTGATTATTGCCTTTATTTGAGCATGCCCAGAAGATGCCTGGGCGTACTGTTAAAGAGGAGGGAAGCATTCAGCTCCGGTAGCCGAGGGAAGGGTTCATGTGCAGAGGTGAGGCTCTCTTTCCTGTTGTTTGTAAGCCATGTGCCATAAAGGCTGTGGTTGCATGCTTAATAAACACAGGTGTCTCCATGTCATGCAAGCAGGAGGTCTGCCTGGCAATTTCCCTGCATCTTTGACACAGTTCAGGAGTTCTGCTGCTGCTGAGGCAGAAAGGCGGACTGCAAATTCTACATGCTGGTGCTGCAAATTTCAAAAGCCAGTTGATTTAAATCATGTTTATTGCATGACTGAGCTTTTTTTTAACAGCAGATCTGAACAGGCTAAAGTACAACCGCCTCCACCCCAAATAAAATAACAAGAAAGAAAGAAAGAAAGAAAGAAAGAAAGAAAGAAAGAAAGAAAGAAAGAAAGAAAGAAAGAAAGAAAGAAAGAAAAGAAAGAAAGAAAAAAGAAAAGAAAAGAAAAGATTTAGTTTTTTACAAAAAACTTTGTAATCACATACAATTAAAAGACACACTGTACGTTAAAAGAAAGATAATAAGACCTAAAAAAAAGTTACCCCATTGCGGAGCATCAACAACCAAATCAGTATATATCCTGTAATTCGTTAGAATTTGAACACTATGTTATCATCCTCCCCGATAGTACACAGAACTCCCTCCAGAGCCCACATATTTTTAAACTTTTGAAGGTCGTCGATCAGCAAAAGTAGCATATTCAACTTCACACGACTTTTCAGAAGAGAAAAAAACATAAAGGTAACATCCACACAACCAACAGAGAGTAACCGGTTTTTCCTTGTTAGCCAGATTCCGAGTTTAGCTGTTGCAAAAATAAAATTGAGTATGGTGTGTACATGTTTCCTTCGGGCTGTATATTTGGGGCCAAAAATGAACAATGGGAAAGAGAACACCTCCCCGAGCCTGAGACACCAGTCCTCCAAAACTGTAAACAAACCCCTTAGCCTGTTACACTCTATTGCCAAATGTGCCAGAGTTTCAGATGTCCCACAAAAATCGCATTTGTCTGATTGAGTTGGTACAAAGTGTGCTTTGTATCTGTTCGTAGCAAATTGCACCGTGTACAATTCTCCACTGGAGATCAGCTGTGCGTTTTTCAACAGGCAGCTTGTACAGGGACCGCCAGCGTCCTTTTGGAGTGTGCCCTGTCCCAAAAACCAAAAGAAAGAAAGAAAGAGAGAGAAAGAAAGAGAGAGAGAAAGATGCTAGCTTTGGAATTCTGAACCAAGAGCTCTCCGAGAACGTTATTGCTCGGGTCAGAAAGAGGAGGCACACCACTCTAGCAGAAGGGAAGGGGTCACATTACCATGGTAACCATATCGGTACCCGAAGCTATCTTTTGGAATAAAACTGATTGATAAAGCTGCTTCTTTTCTCCTTTGCCTGTACAGCAAATCAGACAGAAGTTCTCCCAAAACCTCAGAAAAAAGAAATCCGGAAAACGTGACCCCTACGTACTGGATCATAACAAATATGTAGCTGAAAATGACCATTTTCATGCTGACATTGTACCAAAGGATGGTATATTAGTTAAAAGCTATAGACCAGGGCTCCCCAAATCCAGGCCCCCAGGGCCGGTGTCCAGTGTTTTCCAGAATCCCTGCCTTATTTGCTGCTGGTTACCTGGATCAGGTGTGTTTAGCCAATAGGCAGCTTCGGTGGCAGGTTGGTTGAAAAACAGGACAGCAGCCCAAATTTACAAACTAGCATCTATACATCAGGTTGCCCTCAGGATGAAGTGATGGCCAAAGACCTTTCAAACCATTTCTTACAACTTGATCTAAGTCCAAACTAAGCTGTTGGCCTGGCTCAAAGTGCCAGCCTCTTTGAAATCTCACACTCCTGGTGAGCTTCAGCTGCTGAGGCGTATTCATGCCTTTTTTATCAGCTTTTCAGTAAACATGGCCATTAAAAGCAGAAGATTCTCCCGAGTGTTTTACTCATCAGAAAAGAAAAGGCTGTGCACTGCAATGTAACTTTGTTTGGAATAGAAATGTTTGCCGTTAAAGTGTTCATCATCTGAGATGAATTAGTCTCTTGGCCCTATGAGTTGTTGTAAATCCTTTAAATGATTGAATCTGCTGATCAGCACGAGGTGTGGCTGCTGTTCTGTCAGCAGAGAATGATGGTTTTTACACTCGTCGTGTATATATCTGACTGAAGAGGAATCATCAACTTGGAAAAATGAATCCAGAGTTCACTGCATGTTTCTGTGTGGGAAGAGACTGTTGAGAAATTTGTTCTTTTCAAAAAAACAAAAAACTGCAATTCTTGTTCACAAGCAATTTTCTCCTGACTGTGAAAAGGGTATTTGGGAAGCTGGAAAAGGTCATCTCATTATTGGGAATTACCATCGTAGGCCATATCGTAGCGTTCAGCTTGTCCACATGGAAGCCAAACACAAGTGCAAAGACCTTATCGCTTTTTTAAATTAGTCATATGCGCTCTGAGGAAACATCACTGAGTCTGCGTTAGCATGCACATTCACACTTTAATTGGCTTCAGTGGAAGCTAAGGTGGCTGAGCCACTGTCATGTTGTGGCACTGGAATTGCTATATGTGGGGGGGCACTGTAGCAGAACGCAAGTCAGATGAAATAATACGTCTTTGTTCGCATTCATGTTAAATCTGGTTTTAAGTCAAACGTGGAGCAAAATGCTAACAAACCTCAGACAAATGTTGGACTGTGTCTGGATCAGCAGCACGTTTTTTTTCCGTCTTCAGCTTTGTCGCATTGGTCAAAGAGTCAAATGAACAAACTAGACCTGGCTTCTGGTCTACCGGCATTTCATAAACATTCTGACTTGACAGAAAGTAAATATACTAACCTGGCAAAAAGGTAAAGTGTCCCAACAAATGTCATAACAGAGACAACTACAAAAGTGCTAGCATAAATGCTAAAAAGATCAATGCTGCAGCAGGTTGTGAAAACCAGTTATGCATGGGATGAGTGAATACTCGATTCTGATTGGCTGAAGGCTGTCCATTAGGTAAGGGATAATGCCTGACGAGGTGTGCATTATCAGAAATGAACTTCACCTTGAAGGTCTTTATCCCGCTTATACCAACGTCATCGTACAAAATAAACAAGTATTCAGTCAATTTTTAGTAGTTCATTCCTATCGCTTGTTCGCGAAAAGTGGACTGTTTCATATGTAGTGCGACACGTTGTCATGGTAACAGCCTCAACAGCAGCGTCATAATGGTGTAATTCCTCCTCATGTCTCATTCCCTCAGTCTTAGATTCTTTTCTACCTTTCTCTTCTGCTCCCTCCCAGTCTTTAAAATGATCCAATTAACCAAACAGGTCAGAAAACTATGGAATCACTCGTCTTTTCTACTGTCTTGCTCTTTTGATAAACTGTGGAATCACATATGACAACCTACGTTATTATTATTTCCTTTTTTTGTTTAAAAAATGTTCCTAACGGGCTAAAAGCCTGATGTTTTAGTCCAACTGGATTAAATTAGGACCCACAGTTAAAAAATCTTCTGTAAATCCTCAGTTTTCCTGCATAACAACTGTTAGTGATGCCCTATAATTCAGAGATATTAAAATGAACAAGACCGTCCTTTTTTTTCTTTTCCAATTTTTGACAGCAATATGGTTAAATACTTCCTTTGGTTTACTAAAATCCGGTCATTCTGTCTTTTTGGACCACTTCTCAGACCTAACACATTTTAGCCGCATTACTAATTCAGCACTGACTAAAGCATGTCTAACCTTTTAGGTCACAGACTATTTTAGGCTGCTGAAAATCCACCCGGTTCCTGGGTGTCAGAGGTTAGTAGACAAAAAGTAGTTTATTGAAGAGAAATGTCAATTTTATGGGATGCAGAACAGAAAAACAACTAAAAGCCACTTTAAAATGTATCTGATAGAAATCCAAAGAATGTTTTAAAACTGAGATGGAAGAAACCATTTTGAAAACGTGATGAAAAAGCTCAGAGAACTCTTGACCATTTGTTCCTTTTTTTGGGTTCTTCTTGTATGAATTTACTGCTTTTTCAGAAGAATCTCTGTTTCATGTTTGACATGCAGGAACAATCAGTTTGATTCTATCACTCACTGACAGTGAGTGGATAGAAAAGTCTTGCCACAGTGCTGCTAAAAAAGCTTCAAAGTGATCTCTGAAGGTTTTGTTCAACATTTAAAAAAAAGTCTATGAACTCTGCAGACATCAAAAGATAATTCAGCAAATTTGTTCATCAATCGTCCAAACTGTCGTCAGGCTGTTTTGATTGAACCGAGCAAGTTTTTCTATTCTTTTTTTCGACTGGGAACAGAATTACGCACACTGCTGGGAGTCTCCATTTTGTCTCATGTATTTGTAAAAGCTAAATTACCCAAAATGCATTGGACTCTGCACAAGCCTTCTCTGCAGGGGAATTTTCTGCTGAATGAAGGATAAAAATAATCAAGTGTTATAAAATATCGACTTGATGTGTGACAGCAGGATGTCAAGGGTACAATTAAGTAGGCACTTGGAGAATAAACAAATTAAATGATGTCTCGACAGTCTGGTTGATGGATTTCTAGTTCAGTCTGATTTTTGAAGAGTCTTTTGGAGCACCTGAAGACGACTGTCGCTCTGTTGATGTGAATGAATGGAGCTCCATGCACCGAAATGCAGGTCACATCACACAATCAAGCTTCATCCATCCATCCATCCATCCATCCACCCATCCGTCCATCCAAACCCATCAGAACAGAAAGGGTTCAGACCCGTCTGATCACCCGCTGGTGGACTCTAGAGGCTGAAGGCCGTGGCAAACCTTCAGGAAGATTGTCTGAGAAACTCCCCAGTTTACTGAAGTAAAATTGAATGTATTCTGAAGAAACTGGGGCTTTTTGGCGCTGTAGAGGTTGGCGCTCTTGCCTCAAGCTACGTCCTCGCCAACACACGTTTCCACTAAAAAATCTGTGTAAACGGGTCAGAGATCCCAACCCAAAGGCTTCTGTGTTAAAACTCGCATCCATGCGAAGCTACGCAGTTTCTAACCTCGTTTGCATACAAAACTCACGTTCACTGAATGAGCATGGAAAGTAAATGAGTTGAGCTTGGATTTGGTAGTGACTAGTGTCGCTTCTGATTCACGGAAGTGACAATGGTTTGGGAATTGATCATGCAGGGGAAAGTAAGAGTTCCAGTTTGCATGCAGCCAGAATGATACGACAACAAGACTTTCATGCATCTGAACAGAGCTGGAAAGAAATAGTCTGGCCCAGATTTCGCTTTGACATGTCACACCAAGCCTCTTCCAGCTGTAGGTGGAAAAATGTGTAGTAAACAGTAGAAGAAGAGAGAAAGATCATTGTTTTGGGTTTGCAAACAGTTTTTGTAAATGTGTTTTGTGGTTTTCGTTTTCAGATGGACTGTAGATGCCCCCCATGTCCCCCATCCACAGAAAGAAAGAGGAACTGGAGGCTGACAATCCCTCTGTAGGCAAACACCATCAGCAGCATCTGGATTTCATGGCTGCAGCCCCTGTTCTCCTTCACGCCTTCCTACCAGCTGCAGAATAACAGTCTGGAGAATACATGCCAGGCATGAGCCCTTCATGGCGCCCTACGGAGGCTGCATGGAAGATCATGGAGGATGCTCCATGGTCATGACTGGAGCAGAGACGTTCTCGGTGTGAAACCCTCCCCAGATTGCTCTGGTTTAGTCCTCAGCTTTTCACTGGCAGAAGAGATAGAACCGAGTGTTTCTAAACAGCTTTCAGTGGTGTTGAGAGAAAAGAGCTTTCTAAACCTCATTGTGATCAGTGTTAGCTCTGTTCTCTGCAACAATAACATCATTTCATTTGCACTTGGAAGTGTTTTCATCGCCTGGACATGTGCACCGTACAGACGTGTCAGAGCCAGTTTAAGGTCCACACTTGCAGGAACAGTAACCAATTCACAGCGTGCTGCCAAACTTGTGACCATCAGCTGTTTCAAGTGTGAGTTCCTGCAGGCACTGATTCAAAAATAATGCCTCCACAGATAATTACCCGATGCAGTGTATATGTGCTGTAAACAAGGCCAGGATTGAATCGCTCCCCTGTGCGAAGCGCGGCTTTCTCCGGGCTGGGAATGACAGAGGAAAACTGTCGACTTCAGGCAGAGCTTCTCTTTACACCGGAGAGGAGACGTGGCAGATTTTGCTGCATTGTGACTATTTATGCCACAGACTCCTCAGAGTAGAAAGATCCATCACTTTGCCATGTTTTTATTTCTCCTGGGAGTCGAAAAACTAAGTTTATACAAAGTTATCCTTACCCTACAGAACAACACTGTATTTGCTGCTCTTTGTAGAAAACTGTGATATCTTTGATTCAGCTGTGAGTGCCTGACTCCTCTCTGCTCCCTCCTCACTTTCCTGTAGCATATTGATCTTTTTCTGGGATTGTTTATAGGACTCTTTGTGTCTAAAAGAACACCTATTGATTTCCTTTTTACTGGGGTTCAAAGTTCCACCTCATAAAATGAAACCAGATTAAATATGTAGTGGTTCTCTGAGGGAGCTAAAACTCATTTATGGCAGCAATCTGTGATGTTTGTAATTCGTCTTGAAGTTCTTCTTTAATTGGCTATTTTTCTTTTCACTGAAAGCATTAGAGAGGGATATCAAATGACTGGTCTTTGATTTGCTTTCCGTCCTGAACGTTAAAAATATTTACATGTCCCTGTAAACTGCAGAACAATAACAGTTCATTTCATTTTTTTTAAAGAAAATTCAAAGGTCTGAGCGGTTTATTAGCTAGTGTTGAACTGGGTTCTGGTTCCACCATGGCAAATCAAATGCATGAATATTTAGTCAGCAGAAGAAAATTATTTGTTGAAGAAAACGACTAAAAGAAAACAACTGTTTAAGCATAGAAGCTGCCATCAGTGAAGCTGTGTATTCACAGGAACTACACTCACCTGAAAACACATATCAAGTTTAAAAATTCAAGATAAACCACTTATACCCCCCCAAAAATGTTTACATTTTGTGGACTGAAAGTCAAATAAAAATCAGGGAAAATGATGGGAAGTTCTGGTAGCTGAACCACATTGATGTTTTCTGCATTCTGCCTCCTTCTTTGTAAAGTTCATAACAGTAATAATATATAAACAAAAGTTATGTCAAGGAAAAGTTATCAGTGACTGATTGGACTAAAGTTAACACGTAGTGCTTTTATTTTGTTAAGTCCAGCAGAAATGTATCAGATTAAACATTTTATGAATTTTATGTAGCAGCTTTTAGTTAAAGACCCACTCTACTGAAAATGATGTAATGATGTTTATGGTGGTTTTAACATGTTCTACTGGAATTTTTCTGATGAATGGAGGACATTTATGAAGAAAAGTCAGATTAAAACGGCATTTCTGAATATTTGATCATCCGCCTGCAGACAAACAGATCCATGAACGTCTTTATAGATCTGATACTGCTCCCCGTTTTTGTGGCACCAGCAATGTTAGGTTGGGGTGTGAGGGGCTGTAAGGTAGCAGGAGAGAGCGTGAACAGTGAGCTCTCAGTTATGGGTGACAGGAAGTGGGGTGGGTTGCTCCACCCCAATGGTCCCGCCCTCAACTCAGAGATGAATTTCTGAGGAACTCCTGCCGCTCTGCAGAAACTATGTCCTAGAAAATGACACAGGTTTTTGGGTTTGGGCCAAAAAGAGATCATCATAATTAAACGAACAATGGGGACACTTCAAAAATAGAACAGAAGATGATCAAAGAGCCACAGCAAAACTAAAGCAAGCCAAAGATAAATGCATTTTTCCATATTTTCTCACGCAGTATGGAAACCTCAGAGATCTATAAAGTTTGTTTTGTTTTTTTGGGGGGTGTGACGTTAGCGTGTTATAGAATATTATGTGCTTTATATACACTGAAAGCAAAGTTGTACATATTTTTCTCACATATTTGTGGTTCTTCATGTTTAGAACATGAAACAGCTTTTTATATTTGCCATGAACGTGTTAAATGCCATTAAAGAGTTCTTCTCCTGCCTGTACTGTGATCTGAATTTAAAGAGTTTATTACTTTGAGAGCTTTAACATCATTTTAGACCTTTTTTTTAGGAGATGCACTGATTTGAATTCTTTCAAGGCTGATTTAGATGACAGATTTTTAGATAGTGTTCTCTGATAATGCAAGAACCATTTGGCCCCTCCCCTGGAGGAGATGCTGGAACCATTTGGTGGTTCAATCCCCCCAATCCAACCCCTAAATCCTGAGTATCAAGCAGGGAGGCATTGGTACCACTTTTGGAGAGTTGACCGTGGATTTGAACTCACAACCTTCCACTTTCATATAAACATTTTGGATGTTATTTTTTTTGCAGAAAAAAATAGTTTTATAACAAAATCCAGAATAAATGGCTTAAATCCACCTAAACTCTGTTTATTCCACTTCAGTTTAACTTTGATTTGAGGCCTTTTTGGATTGAAAGAGAAAACCTGGTGAGGAACCTAATGACTGTGGAGACAAATTTCCCGGCTTGAGCCTGCAGATGATCGTAAATCCCAATCGTATTTTCCTAATCGTAGTGTTGCTTCAGTGTGAAGAGCTTGGAATGATTTATTTCTGCAAAGCTCCTAATGAAGATGGAAAGAACCAGAAGCTACGAGACCAACCTGGCTGCAAAGTCAGCATCTATTGAGCTGGAAAGACGACCTAAAGGGTCGGAAGTCCTGCCGAAGGGAGTGAGTGGATACGGGGCTGCATTAGTTCATTGCCTCTGTCCGGGTGCTGAAGCTATAGCTCATCATGTCCTCCATTGTTACTGTCACTTTCACACAGACTCTGGCAAGGTGAGGCACGAAAATAATGAAATATGGATGGCTATAAACACAAGCTGAGAGTCCTGGCAGTTCTTTTTTTGGATCGCTCCCGTCAGGAGGTTTTACTGACTTCAGATGTTTTGATGTGATGTGAGGCTTTCTGTTCATTTTCAAAGATGTTACCTCTCATTTTAAACACTAAAGAGCTCCATTTTTGAAACAGTGTGACATCCGGACAGCATTCGGCGCCTGCTTTTACTCCTGTTTACTGTGTCGCTTAAATAAACTGCATCAAACACGGGGCAGTTCAGCTGCAATGATGCAGTCAAGGGCAGCAGTTCTTCATCTCCGGCTGATCTCCTGATAGGACGCGATGCCAAACGCACACATCCCTCCGGCTCGCCGCGCTTTGCGCTATAGGCAAGAGTTTGATGTTTGGTTGAGAGGACAGGACGGCAGCAAAGTGGATGTTTGGAGTGCTTCCAGGGATTAAACCCATGAGTGTAACAGCAGCCAGTGGCCATCATGACACAAACACAGCATGGGTGGTAACCCCGGCGCAGCGTGGGGTCCCGTGGGAGGGGGAGATAAAGAGCAAAAATTGAAACCATAAACCCGTAAACGCCTGCAGACTTTCCTTCCATCTGCATGTTACTCATTTGACGGGGGGGTGACACATGTTTTGTGGCTTGTGTCACTTTAAACCTCATTATGGTGAATTTAAAAGCATGTGGCACCAATTTCAAAGAAGAAAAAGATCCATTTTTGGAGCATTTTCAGGGGAAATTCTCTTGTTTTTACTCAACAGATTATTGGTTGGTTCACAAATATGCAACAAAAGTAGATATCATTATATTTACAGTTTTTCTCATCGCGCTTTAGTACAATTCTCAGATCAGAATGAAATTCCCAAAACTATTTCTTCAATCTTCACATCATGATGTCCCTTGTGCACATCATATAAGCAGTTTCTCACTTCTTTGAACAAGTTGCAATTGCTTTGGTACATCCATGCAAATGATTCTGTACAATTCTCTGCTCTTTGCTACATTATCAATTGTTTATGTCATGTTGATCAAAATGTATTATATAGTTCACTGTGCAATCGTCTTCCTCCTCAAAACACCTAGTCATTAGTTCATCGTATAAGTCATCAACTGCAAAATGATTGACCAAGTTGTCATAATGTGACAAACATATTTCACTGCACTGCAAGAGAGGATATTCTCTGTGATGTGGATGAGAATTTGTGTCCTAACATACAGGAACGACAAGAGGTGTAGGAAGACCACACCAAATCCTACTGCACTGCCTGTTCTGTTGGACAGAATATTGTCCCATCTCCCTTTGTGTTACTGTTTGCAGTGGGTTTTTTCTATGTTGGTGTGACATGGTCTGTCAACAAATTACAATATTAACAATAAAAGTGTAAATGTGAATCTTGTCCAGTCTCTTGCAATCAAACAAAAAAGGTGTAACTTGCATTTTACAGTAATTCTCATCAAAACTTTAGCCATAGTTTCCATCAGAACCTCCCTCTAAAGTACACAGTTATATTGACAACATGACTAAGTCATTTGACTGTCTTGTTCGTAGACAATGACACAACGACTTGACATTCTGATGGCACTGACATGTTCAATGACATAAAGACTTAGTTTGGAGAGATGAACTAAAGATTTTGAGCAAGTTACAGGCTTTTGCAAGAAATCCATAGTGTTTTGCTGTTTGTACAAATTGTTTTGAGAAATGCACACACGTATTTGCAAACTTCAATTCTGATCTGAGAATTGTACTAAAGCCACTGAGAAAAACTGTAGTGTTTAGTGGATGTTTCAAAGCAAGGAGTTTTAAAAGAAGTATTTTTGTGTTAAGGTGCAATAACCCTTTAGAATGAATAGTCTTTACCAGCATCTGTATATTAGATGGAGTCTAGATTACAGCTTCCTGTTTGTTAAATAACACTATCAACTGTGATTCTGAAACTTTGTTTATAGATATTCCTTATCCAGATTAAAAATCAGATAGATAGATAGATAGATAGATAGACAGATAGATAGATAGATAGATAGATAGATAGATAGATAGATAGATAGATAGATAGATAGATAGACTTTTTCTAATCCCAAAGATAGATAGACTTTATTAATCCCAAAGAAAATTTCAAGTGGCCAGCTACCCACACCTAAAAAATACAATCATTCCTAAAACAGATAAAAAAACTATGAATAGATAAAACGCAAATAAGAACAATTACCTAAAATCAAGTTTCCCAGAAACATTTCATCTGATCAAATCAAAAATATAATAAAAGCTCTCCTGGGCTAAGACAGGGGGATTCAGGAACTTTCACGTCAGTTGTGTCAAACAAAAATTATGAGTTTGTGTTCGTCTTGGGGAATCGTGTGACGGTTGACGATTTTCTTCCGTAATGAGGAATTGGAGGAAGGCAATGCTTTAATTTCGAGTGAACAGGATTTCCAGGTCACTCCTGAAGGTGCAGAGCCGAGGCGGACATTTGTAAAATGGGTCAAAGCTTTTGCCTTCACAAACATTTCCCTGCTGTCAAAATAAAAGCGTTTGTCACAAATCCGTGACGAGACTAAACTCATTGCCGCGCTGTGAAATGGTGCTTTTTGGCTGTTGGCTCGACGGGTTTTCAACATGTTTGTCGTCTCTGTTTCTTCCTAATCTTCTATTCAGAGGAAGATTTTCGCTCCATTGTCCTCTTTTGCTCCAGGAATTACATCGACGACCCTCCTGTGACATCTGTTGGTCACTTGTGAAGACTTGTATTACATAATTCAGACATTTGACCCTTTTAAAAGGATCAGACTTGATTAGATTATAATAATCCTAATTATTGAAGATTGCTGTTGATGTGTTTTGCTTGGAGACCAGTTCGGTTCTGGACTGGTGCTTCACAACTGAAATGAATTAAACAATCATTATGCTATTAAAACATCAGCTTTCATTATAAATTATGGCATTTCATACAACAGAAAAATCATTTGTAGGTTGACACAACATGCATTTAACTCCAAAATGAGGATTTGTTGCATTGTGTTCCCTGTAAAAAAAAAGAAAACGTCATATTTGACTCACTTTAAAGGCACATATTTGGATGAAGAGCGATAGATTAATAAACAAAACAATTCAAATCTTTCTGTATCAACAATAGAATTGAAAATCTTTGAGTAAATCAGATTCTAACATTTGGCTTTAATCTTAACCGGTTTGTCAGTTCATGTTAACAAAGCTTCCAGATTTTTCCATAACTTCATCATGACGTTGTCTGAGCTGAAAAATGCCACCAACAGAAAAATCCACATTTTATAAAAATCTTAAGTATGTTTGGGGAGTATCCTCTTTTTTTATCTTAAAGATGTTCACCTTTTGTTCTGTGGTTACGCAAGCTTTTAATTCTGTTTTCGACCATTGTTCGTGCACTGAAAGTTAAACCAGTTCAACTTTTGACCAATCAGGGACTCGGATTTGGACGTATGAGTAGCGTCCTTTTCAGAACACGAAAGTGCTACTATTTGAATATTGATCATGAAGGAGACATGACTAATTGGAGTTTGGCACCAAGTCTTCTGTGAATCAGAATGGAGCTGTGACAGAAAAAGCCTCACCAGATCAACACCGCTTTGACATTTCACACCAAGACTCTTCCAACTGGGAGTACATGTCGGCTAGTGACACTCTAGTGTGGACACCGTATGCTAAAAGCATGTTCAAGAATGCCTGTTTAGCACTTTCTTGTGTCGTATCTCTAGTGTATGGAGCACTAGACTGGTGCCAACCTATGACCACCAGGAGAGACAGACAGACAGACAGACAGACGGACGGACATCAGGCAGGTTCATTGTGGGATTCAGTGTCTTAACACGTCGACACATGGGTGGGCAAGGCGGGAAGCCAATTTACGATATTCTGATCGGAGGTTGGCCGCTCTACCTCTGCAGTCAGTGTCAAATAAAAAAATCACGCCTGACAGACCAAAGATCACATGACTAATTTTGCTATAATAAAATATGTCCAACAGCAGAGACTGTTTCTATTGGCTGACGGATAAAACCACATCTTCGTACAAAGAAAATCAAATGTTTTTGTTTGTGTTGATGACGTTTCTGGATTTATGCACCTTAAATGACAAAACGGTGAGTCTCAGTCAGGGGGACGTCTAGTGTACCAACAAACATCAGCCATGGATCATTTGTTCCATAAATTAGAAAAGAACTTAGAAAAAGTTCCTGTGTGTGGCGTCCTGTTGAGCTTCCCCTACAGACACGTTGGGTTTATTTAAACAGAGATGAGTTTGTGTTTGAGTTGTGAGGATGTCTTTGTGAACATCTTCTCCACGTGAAGAGTTAACATTCAGAAATCATTTTTCATTCCAAAAGATTTCAATTGCAGTTAAATCACTTATTTTGTGCAGAGAAGCTCTGAGAATAAAGTACGTTTTTTGTATTAATTTGAAGTGGCTTTTGTCACAATAAATGAATGCATGTCTGCACCAAATTACTTTGATTTGATCAATTTCGGATCATTTTTCCCCAAGTTTTGGTCTGAAGATGCTGTGAAATGCCTCTCAGTGTGGTAAACCTTTTGTCTGTCAGAGCAGCCTGAATGTGGTTAATGTTCTGATGTGAAATCCTCTTTTCTGTCATATCATGAGCGCAGAGAACGCAGGTTTATTAGGCCGCTGTGTGCAGCCTGAGCCGCACAATATAGCAGATTACAGCGGTAATCTGGTCCGGCCAGAACACTGGATCAAGCCTTTATGAGCCGCATTAGTTTGATTACTCCAGAACAGTTTACAGACTTGGCTTCCAAACAGAGCGACCCCCCCTCACCCCCGCAAAAAAGCCCTCCCCGGACAGAAAAGCGGACCGGTTCCGCTCACCTCCTCCGTTTGGAGGGCGCGCGCGGCTCCCCAAGTGCAGCGCGCGGTGACAGTATAAGCTTCACGCGCGGATCTAAAAATTAGGATGAAAGAAATGATGTGAAGACAGAAAAGCTCTTATTCATTCCCGCACGGTTCACGCACGACTCTGAAACTGCTGCGGATTTTTTTGGAAAGTATCGATCCTCTATTGGCTGATTTCTCCTCTGACTTTGCTCATCAGAAATTATGCAAAGCGGGAAAGTTGACCCTCTTCCGCTCTGATCGCTCCATCCTCCCTCTGCGTGTGGATTTTTCTTTTTTTTTTTTTGTCAGCGGTCTGTGCGTGAGCCTGCGTGATCACCCCCACCCCCCCTCCTGCCAGGGACTCGTGAATGGGCGGGTGGAGTCCCCCCAGCCTCGCAGCCTCCCTGACATCCAGCGGAGTGATGCAGCGCCACTGAGAGCGCAGTCGGGGTTGGAACAACGGGCACCGGAGGCTGCGGAGAGCGGATACGGTCCGGCAGCTGCCGCGGCGCCCCGGGAGCGTCTTTCCCACGGTGACGGTGATCCTCGGGAAGCAGGTGAGCGCGGCGCGCGTTCGGACGCGGAGACGCTCCGGTGTGGAGCGTCTCTTTTGACCGGGGAGGAGGAGCTGGCAGTCCCGGAAAATGATTTTTGATTAATTGTATTAAAAATAACCGTAAAGAAGCGACGGCGGAAGTTCTGAGGAGGCGACTTGTTTTGTTCCTGCGCACTGAGTGCAGATCAGTCATCTGCAGGGAACTTTTTTATTCTCCTTGCATGAAATATTTCATAACAAATTCTCCAAAAACACCCCCCCCATCCCCATCCCCCGCCTGGTGCGGAGGTCCCGCGCGGCAGCTGCGTGGCGGCCCCGCAGACGCGTGAGGGGATCGATCCTCATAGGCAAGACGGAGCTCTGATGGCGGCCGCTCGGGCGTTGTTGGGGGGATCGGGGGTGGAATGGGGGGGTCTGCTGGAGTCCACTGAAGTTCTGGAAAACAACATGTCCTCCGGCTTCACCGACACGAGGAACCGCATCAGTGATGCTCTGCTTAATGCTGCAGCGCGCACGTGCACAAGCGAGGCGCGTGCACGTCAGGACTGATAGGTGCTGAGCACAGTGACCCCCCGCTCCCCCCGGCTCCTCCGCCCGGAGGTGGTGCTGGAGCTGTTCCTGGAAGCTCTCCTGCCCCTTTCAAAGGTCTATCACGCGCGCGGGTTTCCAGGCTGTTTGTGTGCGGGCGTACTGCGTGTGAGCGGGGGGGGGGGGCGTGGCAGACCAGGTCTCCTGTCCAGTTTTGAAGATGAAAGCAGCCAGAATCTGCAGAGGATCAAAGTCACGCGGGAAACACAGAACTGCTGAATATTTAAACCACACACACACACACCTGCGCACGTGCACCGAGCGAGCCGTGCGCGTGGTCTTTGCTCTGGTATGGAAGGTGCTGATCCAGGGGGGGTTCCATGTTTTGGAGCACAGATTCCAGCAGACAGTCCTTCCCGTTTCATGTCTTCACTCTGCAGTCTGTGCTCGTGTGCTTGTGCGTGCACGCCGTGGTGGTGGGGTGTTCCTGAAAGGCTGGGTGACGTCACAGATGGGTGGGTTCACCCGCGGGCCTGACGGTGCAGAGCAGTGACCCGCGCTGATGACATTACTCGCGCTCCACATGTGGCGCGTCCTCGTGACGCGTCCGGCCGCGCGCTGAAGGTTTCTGCGGCGCATCTGGAGCTGATGAGACCCTGCTGTCTGAGCTGCAGACCCCCGAGCCCCCGCAGGGACGACTGCAGCCTTCCTACCCCATGCACGTGCAGCTCTAATGTGTTTGCTTGTTTGAAGTCAGCAGAGGAGAGTGCCCCCCTCCCCCCGGGCCCTACAGTTTGGTGGAGGCACCTTGATTATTTGAGTATATTAGTCACGGTGTGCACAGAGTGATGATGAATCATGACAGGACTCCTCTGAAGGCTCAGTCTGCCAGATGCACTTTCCCTGAAGTTCTCCTTTCTTGAAGCTCCTGGAAGCGTCCGAGCGTCTGCAGCCTCCTCATCCGCTCCTCCTAATGAATCAGGCCCTCAGAGAGAGAGAGAGCTATTCACGGAGCCGTCCGATTAATTCCACCCAAACCAAAATAAGAAGACGTGTTTCCTTGATGGCTCACGCTGGAGGCGTAAAGTGGGTCAGCAGGGGTCACCTTCCCTCTGAAGGTCGACCTGAGACTGACTTTACTGCGACAGTAAAAAGACGTGCAGATGAGATGAGATGGGAGGAAGCTGCAGGTGGTGGGGAGGAGGATTCGGAGTTGGATGGGGGCCTCAAGAGCGGCTCGGTTCTGCTCTCAGAGATCATCTCACCGTTCATACCTCACTTAACAACGGCTAATTATCTCCACCTGCTTTGTGTGGGAGAACACCAATTACACAAAAATATCCTCTTAAATCCACTCACAAAGGTGCTGGACTGATATTGTGTCTCTCTCACACACACAGACAGATGCACACACACACACACACACACACACCATTCTGCAGAGTTCAGAGCTTAAAGTGCTGATGAGAGTCCAGCCTTGTGCAACGTGGCTCACAAGGACGCATGTGACTCTCAAGTCTCTTCTACATTCATGTCTTCAGGAGGGCATATGGAGACTATATTTGCCCCCCTCCCTCGCTGAAACTACAGCTGGATTCCTTTTCTAATGATGATGTGGTTCTGAGGAAGCCTCGCTGCTCTGCCGTTGGCTGGGAGCCCACCCAACGCCGGTCTGCCGGTATTAAAGCTTGTGTGCTCGCTCCCAAGCAGCATCCTCCTCACCTTCCCTGAAGCTAAAAGGTGATGCGCAGGAGCGTGCACGAGCGTGTGCACACGCACACGTAGAGGCGCATCCAACAGCAGCAGGGAGAGCTTTCGCTTTCCTGCACGCTTCTCAGCACAATTTAACAAGATCTATTAGTCACCCAGGAGGCAGCGGGGCGTCCGCGGCGTGCAGCCGTCTGACGGGGGGAGATAGTGATTTACAGCAAACCCGGGTGCAATCAGGGTCGGGGGAGGTGACACAGCTAAAGGGGGGGGGGGGCATGTATCCAGCTGCATTCACAGACTTCCAACGTTTCTGTTGGTGAATTCTGTAACCACGCTCCTGAGAGTTCACCTGATTGTTCTTTAAAAAAACAACGAGGGGAAAAACTCTGAAGGACAGAGAACGTCGGCGGTGCTTCGGATCGGAGGCGTAATCGATTCCCTGACCTGTGCGGCCTCTGTTAACACTCAGCGTCACGTCTGGAATGAAATCTCTGCATCCAGAGAGAAGGGGAGAGACGATAATTATCCAATAATAGAAATCACAAGTTCAGATCACTATCAAAATCTCATCAAGACTTTCTTAGCTGGAGGCGAAGCTTGCTGCTGCATTTCATGGAAATTTGTTCACGCATCTCTCAGACACCATGCAGACAGACAGATTAACAGAGAGGTGAAAATACAACTTCCTGCTGCAGCAAAGACTCCCAGAGCTTCGGATGGAAAAGGGAGGATTTAGAGCATCTTCCGGCGTACAGAGGGCCGCAACATTTAACCTCTTTAAAACTTGGATATTTAAAGCTAACATGAAAGACAAAGGAAGAGATGGCAATTCTATAAAACACAGATGGAACAGAAGAAGGCGGCGTAAATAAGCTCATGGAAATGCAGGAGGTGTAGCAGAGACGGGCCAAATCCAGGGGGCTGGGCATTGAGACCAGCCTGCCCCCGGTTTACAGCCTCATGGAGGGGAAAAAGAAAAGGTGCAGCTTAGAAAAATGAAGTTCAAGGAGGGAAGTAAACAGACGGAAACGAAACCCAACATTACAAAACCTGAGTGTGGAAGTGGACTAAACACTGCTGGGGGGCAGCTGGATGAGACGTTTGGAGGGGGAGCAGTTGTGTATAGAGGTGAGCAAACAGAGAACAGAGCCACTCCACTTATGTGAGAGCTGTTAAGTCGTGGTCGGGGCTCTGTTGGGACGCCTGCTGCGTTTCCTCGGACGCTGCGTGATGGATTGCGATCGCATACGTTGTTTGTTTCTGCGTCTTTGTGTGACTTAGCGTCTCCATTTCTCCTGGCAGCTGTGAAACTGGAGCGATGTGATTTTCCCCTCTGGCAGCCTGCAGGAGTAACGATGCGGGTTATTGCAGACGACGTGCAACACCTCGGCCCAGCGGGTGTCAGCGCTGCAAAAACAAGCCCCTCCTTCAAAGGAGAGACTTCAGGGAGGCTGCTGCCTGGTGCCAGCAGCCAGCAATCCCTCTGTCACCTCCAGACGGGCCCCTCCTTCTGTGGAGAGGGCTCTCCTGTCTATGTAGTGAATGATATCTGGACTCCATTGTGCCCCTTCCCTCCGCCGGCCTATTGTCCTGCAGAGAGCCTTTGTGGGATTTTCCTGAGCGACATTGTGTGAGGTGCAGTAAATGAACAGGCAGGCACATCAGCAAAGGTCCTATTTACTTCCAATCCCCTGAGTGAAAAAGAGAGGTTTCCACCATTGTTCTGCTACTCCCCGAAACATTAGGATGCTTCATTGTGAAGCAGCCGAGGAACAGAAAGACCTCCGTGAAGCCCCCGTCCAACCACAGCCTGTTTGTCTCTGTAGGGCTGCCCATTCCTCGGGGAAGGACACAATACCAGCTTTTTGCGAGCACGCGGTAATAGGTGCGTGCTACTGTTTCAGGCTGGATAATACCCAAGGTGTCTCGGAGCCAGCGGGGGAAACCCGTCCCCTTTGAGAAAAGGTCATTCTGGAAGACCCCCCGCAGCTAAACAGCCAGCTCTGACACGAGGAGCTGACACACGGATGTGTTCAGGTCTCACAGGCCTCCAATTATCGCTCGATGCAGCTGTCTGTCAAAAGAGGCCCCACCTGCTTCTGGACCTCCAGGCCTCTGGATCTGGACCTCCAGGTCTGTGGATCAGACAGCCTTTAGTCCGAAGCCCACTGAGCGTTCTGATGTGATGACGGCGATGCCGAGCTCATTGTCTGCCCGAGCATAAAGCCAGAGAGTTAAAACTATTGTTGGGAAAGACGCCGAGGGAATTTCTTTGAAATGGAAAAATTGCATTAAACATTCCATTTGTATTAATTACATTGGGCCTCTCGTTAGCTCGGCGCTCTGAGGAGCGCTGCCGGTGCTGCTGGGTTGGGAGCGGCGCTCTGAGCAATAATGGTGGAGGCACCCATCCATGCCTGAGGCGCTGACTGCTGCTTCCCTCCCCAGCACTGTGACCGGACCTTTAGTCCTGAGAGACGTCACTCAAGTTACTCACCACTAGATTCAATTAATTTTGGCTTAATTCAATCGGAGACCCCCCCCCCCAGCTCTGCGCCAGGTTTAAGATGGCAAGTTAGAGTTGGAGCTACCCAGAAATTCAGCCTAGGATTTCCTGGCCCTCCAGGGGTCAGGGGTGAGTCTCAGCAGAGTGGGTGGGGTGGAGGCTGCAGCCAGCAGGGCAGTCAGATGCGATGCCGCAGAAGTCTACCTGCAGCAACAGGCGTCGCCAGGATGATTGTCACGCTCATACATAACAGACCGCAGTGAAGCATCCGCCAACGGTTCTGCCAGCCGCGTTCGACATGCCCGCCCCTGACTCTTGCATGCACGCCCCTGACACTCACCTGCACGCCTCTGAATCACCTGCACGCCTCTGACTCTCACCTGCACGCCTCTGACTCTCATTCCGCGTCTCTGACTCTCACCTGCACGTCTCTGGCCTCACCTGCACGCCTCTGACTCTCACCTGCACCCCTCTGACTCTCACCTGCACATCCTTGACACTCACCTGCACGCCTCTGAATCTCATTGCACGCCTCTGACTCTCACCTGTGAACATCTCTGACTCTCCACCTGCCGCCTCCTGACTCTCACCTACACGCCTCTGACACTCCTGCACGCCTCGGCCATACCGCCACCTCGGGCTGCTTGACAAACTAGTGTGCTCAGCGAATCAGTAACTACTACCTGATCTTTCTGTGTTTTGATTCAACTTTAAAACCAACATTCGCCCGATAAATGTGGATCTTCCTGGGGGGGGGGCTGTGCAGATGCGACGGGGGGGACAGCATGATTACTGTACGCCTCCCTTCTGGACTGAAGCCCCGTCTTCCTGGCTTTGTCGTAATTGGGGATTCAGCTCATAAAGCAGCATCATGATTTGCAATAAGCACAGTTAGGGGAAAGTAATGAAGGTGTAAATCAACCCAGCCACTGTTTTCTTCCTTCCTCATCTTTTAATCCGGTGTTGGCAGTCTCCCTCCTCCTCTCTGCCTTCTGTTCTCCTCTTCTTCGTCTTCGTTTCCCTCAGTTTGCTGTAATGGAAAGCCTGGCGCTTTGTAATAAAAGCAGAGTGAGAAGCAGTATTAGTAAACAGTCTTGGCTATCATTCCGCCACCTCCTTCATTTTGTGTGTGCAGGAGGCATTTCATGGCCCCATATGGCGCTGAGGTTGTGGGCGTGGAGCTAATGAATGAGGATGGAATGAAGAGTATTTAATTCCAGTCTGGGAGAGGGACAGGCAGGGAGTGTTTGACGGGCCTCCTCCAACCAACGCCTTTGTTTCCACTTTTTCACAGCGCTCGGGGAAAAAAGCCTCCTGTTTCAGGCGCCAGCAGTGGGAATGTAAATGCAAATGTGCTGCACACAGGCTTTGCAGAAGGACCACACATCCCTTCATTGGAGGAGGGAGGGGGTTCACATGCCACCCCCTCCCTCAATAAAGACGTCATCAGAATTTGGATTTGGACTGGGAGCTGTCATAAAAAGCGCGGCGCAGGCGAAACGTTCCCTTCCTCGCTCCACATCGATCGTCCCTGCTCTCCTGGATCTGTGGTCACCTTTGCCATAAAGCGGGTTTTACCTTTTTAATGCAGCAGACTTTACTTATGCCACCGGGGGGGGGTCTGGTGACCTCAGACACAAAGACATGATGCTGAGCAAAATAGGGGCGTGGCCTGAATTTCGTGTGTGCATGCAAACCAGATTGGTCTCTGGAAGCGGCGTCGGTGTGGATCAGTCTTCTCGCCTGCCTGTTTAAGTCGGGCTGGCCTCCATGGAAACCTTAAAGCAGTATTGATTGTTTATCTGTAATAACACCATGCTGCTGGACAACAGCAGACGGGGAGGGGGGCGGGGCGGCGGGAAGGTGGTGATAGATAACCCTCTTTTGACTGGAGGCTGGTTGTGGTGGATCTGCGGTGAAAAGCGGGGGCCTGAACATCCCCTATCTGTCGATAGTCCAGGTGTGAAATGGGAAATGGAAGAGTTTTGGTGGGGGGTGGGGTGAGGGGGTGGGGGTTATCAAAGCCATGTGGCCCGCGCTTGATAAGGCCCCCACCTTCCTGCAAAAAAATTCCTGAACTGCCGTTCAAACCATCCTCCTAACTTCCTGGTGGAAGCTCAGACGTTCCTGACGGTGGATTTCTCCTGATCTGCTGATGTTTTCAGACGCCATTGTTCGCCTCTTACACGTTAAGCCCCGCCCACCCCGTAATAACGCTGTTGCAGTTGGATGATGAGTTCAGGGTCTGTGTGGGCGTACAGTCAAAGCAGGTGCAGAGGTTCCTCCCAAACTCAGAAAGCTACATGACTTTGTTATCAAGTTACTATAAAATTAAGTTACTTCATGCTGAAATTACTTCATTCTTAAGGTACTTGAAGTGATTTTGTAATGTAACTGTAAAGTTACTCCACTCTTAAGTCACACCATGTCTGTTAGGTTCTGCTGGGTTTGTTTAGTTACTTCATGTTTAATTGACTCTATGATAAAGTGAAGTAACTTAATTAGTTACTACATGTTCACATTACTTCAGGCATGTTAAGTTACTGAATCCTCAAGTTACCTTGTGGCTAATTTACTTCATGCCTAGGTAACTTCAAGCTATTTAGGTTACTAATATAATTATTTTTTTAAGTAGTTTTTGCTTTTTTCAAGACTTTGTGCTTCATTTACTCAGTTACACCATACTACAGCTACTCTATGGTTTAATTACTCTATACTGAAGTGACTCAGTGCTTTAGTTTCTCTATGCTTCATTTATTCTCTGCTTCAGTTACTAAATGCAACAGTTACTCCATGCTTTTAGTTACTCTGTGCAGCAGTTACTCCTTTTTTTAGTTACTGCATTAAGAGACCAAGAAAAAGCAGCTTCTTGAATGAACTCAAAGTTTTTAACTGAGCTTAAGGTGGAATGAACTCCCAGTTTTTAACTGGAGCTCAAGGTGGAATGAACTCCCAGTTTTTAACTGAGCTTAAGGTGGAATGAACTCAAAGTTTGAATCGTTTTTCAAAATGCTTTTCATTGGTCTTATGGACTCATCATCTTTTCCTTCTGTTCCTTTTTTTCTAAGTAGAACAAATTAAAGCAGTAAAATTCCAAAAAGACTTCAGCAAAAAGGGAAAAGTTGGAGCGCCCTGAGCTTTGACTCCAAGGAGGAGCTTGTTTTCTTCCTGCAGCCTTTGGTTGGGCAGATGCTTCAGGAGTGAGAGGCTTTTCACTGTGTGTTGTTGTGACACTGGCGTTTGCTGCAGCTGATGCACGTCTGAAAGGATCAGCGCTTCCACCCCAATCCCTTTCATGTAATTGCCCCTATGGGGGGCCGAGACAAACGTGGGACCATGACTCCTCTGTTGATCAGCACAGACTCTGACCTTTGTGTCGTCCAATCAACGCATCTGCTTCCGGAGACGCGCCATTCATTTGACAGCTTGGCGCCCTTCAGTCTAATATCCTGGCGGGCGGAAAGTAATCTGGCAGCGAAGCTGAAATAACAGCTTTTCATTAGCGACTTCATTGCAGCTGGTGCTCCACACGGACCTCTGCTCTGCGGCACGCGGGACACTCAGGAAGCAAACACAGATTTGCATGGAGGCGGAGACTCTCAGAACCTCCAGTGAGTTAGGCCACAGCCCCCCCACAAACACACAGGCTGCTGGTGACTGAACATGTTTTGGTGAAGTCACACTTGAAGTCCTTTATCAACATCAGCGGATGCTAGAGCCAGCCAGCGACACGTTACTGGCCCGGCGTGAGAACATCTGTTGCCCGCTCATCAACCTTTATTAATCTCACAGGGAGACATTCGATGCATAACAAACCTTTGTCAGCCCCCCAGCTTAGGTTAGTGACTCTAAGCTTCCATTTGCTCAATTATTTCCCGGAAATGGAATAAAAAGAAGTAATCATTCTGTCTGGGGACATAAATAGACCGCCCCACCACTATGTGGTAAACTTGAGAGAGGGCAGTCAGTTTACCTCAAAGCAAGAATGCAAAAGAAAAATGATAAAATATTTTTATGTTAAGGCATCATAGTCTTCATAATCAGGATCATTTATAAACTTCCTCTGAACTCTGCATCACCAAGAAACATGCAGCTCTGAAACAAAAGTTTTTGTTTTTTTTCGCATTTTGCATTAAATAATATATAATCATCATATCCTAAAACCTGAAATCAGAATCTTTATTCCCAAAATCTGCATCAGCTTTAAGTTAGACAAAGACAAACACAGTTTGTGGCCGTGTTGTGTGTCAGTCATGGACAGAGTTTGTGTGCATCTGTTCTGGTTTGGGGACTAAAAGCTCTCGCTGGCATTTCTGCTGCCTGTTTATTTGCAGCTTTAAGGCAGCAAACCTGCATGAAGGCTCAGAAACACAGACGTGTTCGCCAGTCTCCCAGGCGTTTAGATGAAAACACGTCGGGCTTTATCATGCCCTCTGGTATTCTAACGGTGACGCTGAGCGGCGTCTCTCCGGATCGTCTCAGGACTTCAGTTGTTTTTCGGTCGTGATTCTTTGCTCCCCTCCATCTGTGTGAAATCTCCTCTCAGTGATTCATGTGTATTAGTCTGTGTGTAGGGGGGGGGGGGGGTCCGGCGCTGCGTCTAGACGCCGTTGCTCCGCTGAGTTAAAGATCCATAAGTATCGACGGGTAGCAGAGGAAGATGTTTCTGTTTGTCGTCCTGTCGTCTGTGGAGCAAAGGTTCCTGCAGACACCAACCCCCATGGATAAGAAGACCAAGACCCCCCCATCTCACCCAGGATTCAACTGCATAACAGAGCCGTGAGTGACACCACACCCCCTAACAAAGTCAGGCTGCAGCTACAGAGAACACCCCCGCGCATCAGCAGCCTTCCAGGCCTCCTCTGTGGTTTCCAGCTCCACCACTTTACCTGTGGCATCCACTCCTCCTCCCACCATGTCTATTCCCCTGCTCCCCCCCGGCTGACATTCTCCTTTCCCACTTTTAATTGCACCCCGGGGGGTTTCTGGGGAGTCTGCAGCTCACCGGGTGCCTGGCCGTGTCGCTCATGCGCCTCGTTAGCCGCAGAAATAAGAAAAAAAAGGTAAATAAAATCTGAAAAGAGGAGGAGACGAAGCCAAAAACGCAGCCGTGGCCCCCGCTTTGAGGCCCCCCACTCCGAGGAGCATCAGCGCCTCTGCTCTGCTGCCGGACAGATGTATTGATGAACACATCTGCGAGGCTCCGTCTGTGTCCTCCTGGCTCCGGGATCAATAAAACCAATGGATGCATTTCATAACTAATTGCTCCAATTCCCAGTGTTATCTGGGGTGGGGGTGGGGGTGAGCATGGCATCATGGGGTTCGGCAGCGGCGGACGCTTTCATCCTGCTCAGCCAGCACCCAGCACAATGCCCAAAGTCTTATTGCTCTGCAGCAACTTTGCACAATCTCTGACAGGCAATTTAAAGCAATTTCCTCTCTTCATTTTTTCATCCAGACACTTTTAATGCAATTAAACGGCAGACGATACGAAGCGGAGAGGAAGCCCAGGCAGCCCGGTGCTGCTTGTAAACACTGCGTCTTAACTGGGAGAATATAATTACGGTGTCATGTTCTATTACACACCTTCATTATGATGCCCCCCCCTCCCCGAAAAGCAAACAGGAAACAACAAAACCTGTGGCTCCTGAAAAAACAGCTGACAGGTCCGTGTCCGCTCCTGCAGCTGTTCGTCCTCACAAAAGCTGTGAGAAAAAACACATGTACCCCCCCCCCCCCTCAGTGGTTTGGACACGCCCTGTTTGTGTGCAAGAACGGCGTTTCTCAGGTTAAAGCAGCTTCACAGCATTTGTCTGAGATGTTCAGGAAAAGAAAGATGCTTTTGTTTTTTTATTTGCTGGAATCGTGAACAGAAGAAGAAGCCCTGAAGGGCAAACGGATCAGCTGTTCAGAACAGAGGGCCTGATGGGAAATCTGCTGTTTACTGTGGAGACGTGAAGCTTCAGCCTCAAAGACCGATTTGAGGAACGGATCCGAACGTTCAGATCCAGAATCCGGCAGGGGTCTTCTGCTGTGTGGAAAGTGTTCCCCCCTCCAGGAGGTCAGGAGGACACGTGTGCCCCCATCAGGGTGGTCTGAGCAGCAGAACCTCCTGGTTTGTTCTAAAGCAGATGGCGGCTGCAGGTCAGTGTGTCTGCACCATCAGGCCCGTTCCTGATGGTGTTCAGGTTCATCCCTGCAGAGAATTATGATAAGACTCATAAAAATCAGACTAATAATCGTCATTTTTGTGGACAGGAATCCAGGAAAGGACGTCCTGGTTCTGCAGCGTTCTGTCAGCAGAACCGGATGGGGGGTGTGAGGTTCCTTCAGAGTAGACCTTCCTCAGGTGTTTTTAATGTCTTCTTCATCTTCAAAGTCTTTTGTCAGGGGCGCTATTGGGGGGCGGAGCTTCCACAGTTTATAAACGGGGTCACAGAACCACGAACCTCAGGGGGGACCCCCCCATACAGTGAAAGCATCAGCTCTACATGCTGACATCATGGGGAAATGTATGGATAATGGTGCCCCCCCCCCTCAGCTCTGGGGGGGTAGAGAACTTCATCAGCCCACCCCAGAGACCCACTGGTAATTCCAGCTGAAACCCGGAGCAAATCAATGGCTGATGGTCCCTGGTGCCCCCCCCCCCCAGTTAAGTAAATTCATAGTGCGCTCAGAGCTGGGGGGTGGGGGGGCTGGAAGAGACATCCTTCTCTGTGTGAAGCAGTTTTAACAGTGGAGGCCGCGGGTGATCCCACCTGCTTCCATCAGCACGATGACCCCCCCCCCCCGGTGCTGATCCAGGCAGAGGACACATGCAAAGCCCTGCGATGATGCACATCAGCTCCGGCCCTAGTCAGCTAAGTAGACAGCCGCTTCAATTTGCTTTATAAGGGGAAAGCAGAGCAGGCCTTAGTTGAAAGATGGCAGCATAATGGACCCCCCACCCCTACCCCCCCAGCTGCTGACGCTGCTCTGACAGGACGTTTTTTACCTCTCCTTCAAACCCCCTCCCCATCCATTCTGCCCCTTAGTGTTGTCACGGTAACAACACTGAGACGGGGCTTTCAGCACCGGTTCCCCTTCCATCACAGACAAAGAGCACCGGAGCGGCAGCCGCTCTTAAACCGGGTTGGAACAGAATCCCAGGATTCAAACGACCTCTCTGTTCGTGAAGGTCACGGTCCAGAGACCTGCTGACTCAACAAAAACCGTATCAGGTTACGTCTTAGACCCTCCGGTGCTGCGTTTTTCTTATCGAAGCATTTTTCTCTGCAGTTTCAGCCGATAAATGAGTCGATCGTTCCATCTTTTCTCCTCTGAAAGCCGCCGACCTTTACAGAACCAAACAGTGAAATGTCTGAGCATCAACAACCAACAGTTACCATGGCAACCATCTGGACTCTCATGGGTAGCTCTTGTGGGAGGTGAGGGTTTTGACCGACAACCTCCTCATACGTTACAAACAATCACCGGCCTCAGGGTTTTAAACCTAAAAAGTGTTCAGCGTCACGTTTTGCTTCTTTTCAGTTACGACAAATTTCCGAAAAGTTCTTCCTGGAAGCAAATCTTCTCAGGAGGAGCTTCAGCTGAGGTGGGATCATGAAAAGGTGCAGCCTGGGGGGAGAGGGGGGTGGGCTTGAGGTTCAGCTTGACGTCGGCGTCACAGTTGCTGCTCATTTTGCCGGTGCCATCTGACCTCTGTGACCTTCAGGAGCACAGACATGGATGCTGCTTGGCTGCAAGAACTCCGTTTGGTCCAAAGCAGAGCAGATTTGGATCTGGGACCCCTCCCTCACTTCTGCTGCTGAGTCTCTCTGACCCCCCTCATCTTTTTTTTTTTTTTTTTTTGGGGGGGGGGGGGCTCTTGAAGTGATGGCCGCCCGCTCAGCTGTGTGGAGGTGATCGCTCCGCAGCAGGACCGGACCTGTGCTGGCGGCGGACTTTGGCGATCGGAGGCCGACGGGCCGGAAGAGCGGAGGAACCTGCAGCTTCTGAGGATCTGCGTGAAGCTGCTGCAGGTCTGATCGGTTTGACGGAGGAGACTTTAAGATACTGAACTTAGCTCCAAATATCCAAGACAAAACTGGGTCAGCACCTTTCTGTCCCCCCCCCCTCTGTCTGGCTCCTCAAAGCAGGTCAAGGTACTTAATTCATGTTCCCTATTCCTCCAGTCCCACTGTGAGGAAAGCCCATTTGTAGGGAGGCAGACTGGGTAGCCCCCACCCCCTGCACCTCTGAGCAGGTGAGAGGAAGCTGCAGACGCTCCCCAATGATAGCCCCCCCCCCCAACCCCATCCGAGGAACAGAGGAAATCTCCCAGCCGCCAAGGAGTAACCAGAACAAAACCATTATAGATAACCTTTTTTCTCATGGATGTGGCCCCCACTGCCCCCGCTGGAGCCCCGTTCCTCAGCACTGACGGTCAGAGGAAGGTGTGACCCCCCCGTCATAGGGGAGTAGTCTGGCTGTCACTCTGCGGGGCCTGACGGCTCCACGTCCACAAATGCCTCTGACAGCAGCTCCAAAGCATTTTCCCATCAGTCTTTACAAAAACAGTCTAATCTGATGTTCCTCAGGCTCCGCCTCTCTTCCCTGCATCAACGCGCTCCGTGCACGCTCCGTGCACGCTCCGTGCACACTCCTGACTTTTGCACATCTCCTTTCTGTAGCTGATGTCCTTTTCTTGAATTTATATTTGAGTTCATGAAAACAGGTTGGAGTTGGTCAGCGGTTGAAACGTCAGAGAAACAGTTGAGGGTTTTGACCTTTGGGGTCAAACCCTGGAGACAGTGCTTCCTGGTTCTTCAGAGGTTTTTACCTAAATCCCAGTTTTAAAGCCTCAAACTTTAACTTTCTTTTTTACATTTTCACACAACATGGGAAAAGGAAACTTTTGATGGAGCAATCTTCATGAAATATGACACACGCCATCAGGTTAAGTCTACAACCTCCTAACCTTTGGTGCCAGCTAAAAATGTAAGCTCCTCCTACGGATTTCCACTTATCGCCCTCTAACCCCTTCAGCGTCGTTGGGAACCCACTTGGGAGAAATTGTTGCTTTTTACTTTTCCAAAACTTTCATGGCGTTTGTGTGACAAGCTCACAAAATAGTCGCTCCTTTATTATTCCCACATTTCTTTCTGGAATATTTGGGAAAACTTAACAGATGAGTTGTCGGCTCAAGCTGAACGAAACGATATAACAAACGATATGACTATATTAGGAATGTGGGCGTGGTTAACAAAAAAACCCTAGTTTCAAATTCTTCTAAAAGTTACATAGATGACATAAAACGGTTGCTATGGAGATAAAACCAGCAGAAAAGCTGCCATTTTTCATCAATTTGTCATGTGGAGTTCTGACCAGGGGGGCATGAAGGCTTCTCAGTGACATGGGTGGGGCTAAGGCCTTAAATCCTTCCGTCTCTTGTCTGTTAGGCTGTTAAAATCGGCTGCAGTAAACTCCTCAGTTTACTGATTTAATTTATTTTTGGTAATTATGTGGCGTGGTGAAACACAGACAAAAGTTGGTCTTACAAAATCAACCAAGCTCTATTTTTGCTGTCATATAAAGAAAACTCTTTAAATGTTTTCCTTTCACATCTGATATATTCGTGGGTTTAAAGTTTTACATTTTCGGCAAATCCCCATAGAATTTATTGCTGTGTAGAAACTTCCTAAAAAAAGATGTTTCTTTTAATTGAAACAAAGGATTCACTGATTTCTGTGTCACACCACTAATCCACGCAGAAAACGCCGTGGTCCTCGGCAAAAACATCCGAATTTGGTTTTCTGTAAAAACAAATAAGAATTTGACAAGAAGATAACAAGTTTAAGATGAATGTGAGCTTCTGCTGGTGTAATAACTTACCTGCAGTCGAAGCAGCAGTGTTATTGGCATGTTCATGCCGACACTGCAGAAACGATCAATTTGCAATATCCTGTGGTGCCCTATTGAAAATCTATAGTGTTTATGTTGCAATTTCTCTTCTTAAATACAAACAGACTCCTTAATTGCACCTTTGTGGGCATGTTTGCAGTCAGACTCAATTAGAAACATTGACACCGATGCAGTCATTTAAGCCGCTGCTGGTTTTTCAGAATCTGAACGGCTGGTTTGACTAAGACAAGCTAGCTTTGGGTTTTATTCTACCCCATTTGTTACCCATCTCATCATTCTGTGGATTAAACCCTTCAGCTTTAGCGGTTATAAGTTGTTTTTTGGATCTGTGCCTTCACCTTTTTAAGTAAAACAATTGAAATAACTATCCATGTTGTTTTCATTTGTGTTTATTCTTCATTTGTAACCTTTGCTGCATCCTGGAGAGGTCTGAACCGATTCCACAGAAGGTTTGTGAGTCTGAAAACAGCTGAGCTGCTGTGATGCACAGCAGGACCGGCTGAAGACTGGAGCCTGACCCCAAATGCTGAACAAAAACGGACTCGTTTTTCTGTAGTTGTACGCTGCAATGACAACACAACACAACGGATAAAAGGTTAAAAGATTAAAAAAAAACCTTCATGTGAAGGATTAACCAGAAAGTGACGGTGCTGTCAGGGTTTTTGCATGAACTGCAATGTTAAAAACAGAGTGGCGTGATCCATCTCATGTCTGGATTATTCTCCTCTGACTGCAGACCAGAGGTGATGCATAATCCTGGGAGAGAATAGAGGGAAGAGGGAGGATGAACGATTTAGAGGAAAGTTTGGGTAAATAGATGAGAATTTATGAGTTGGAGGAAGGAAGGAATAAAAGGATAGACCAAAGAGGAATATATGATAGACCGATGGATGGATGGAGAATGCAAGGGTAAACGCATGGATGAGTGGATGTTGAATGGATGGATGGATGAACATTGGATGGATGGATGGATGGATGGATGGATGGATGGATGGATGGATGATAATGGACGGATTCAAGTGAACCAAAGCTTTAAAGCAGAAGTGGTTTAGTTGGGTTCAAAGATGTTCCTCAGGTGTTTGGGGCGTGGTCTGCTTCTGAACCTGTAGACCCCCCCCTGCCCCCTCCTCCTTGGGTCCTGACTTTCTTGTTTTGTCCTCCAGGTACTGACTGCTGCCTCAAGTGAGACGGGGACCCCCCCCCACTTCAGCTTTGCTAGAACACAGCATGAACCCGGTTCTCCATCCAGACCACTGAGGACGGCGTAAGAGAGCGCGGTGTGGGGGTGTGGCCATGGATAGAAGGGGCGTTTGTGCACTGATGGTGCTGTGGGCCATGGCCCACCTGGGTTCTCCGGCGGACGGGTCCAGATCCCTGCGAAGGACTACAGGGGGGCGGAAGGGGTCTCCGGGACTGACGGGACATGACGCCAACGGAGTGCCACTCAGACGCTCCAAGAGAGGATGGATGTGGAACCAGTTCTTTTTGATGGAAGAGTACACGGGGACGGACATGCAGTACGTTGGAAAGGTAGGAGCTCGGGCTGGGGGGTTTGAGCCTCAACTCGTCTTTGATCGAGTCCAAAGCGACATTATCGAGCCGCACGCCAACAAAGGTGGGTTAATGAATACCAACCCACAGCCAGTCTTTGACTTGAATTAAGCTTCTTTATTTAACAAAAAAAGCTTTTTGGGAAACGTTTGTCTCTTTGTAAACAGAGTATTCTAAAAGTATAAGTAGATGCACCAAAGCTTCTAGAATCCACTAAAACCAGATTTTCTATCACTGGCTTTAGCGCTCTTTAGATAAGAATGGACAAAGGGGGGGGGGCCTGGAGTTAGCACGCACCGCCCCCACCATCCCAGAAAAGAAAGGAACATGAAGTCCAAACACAGGAACAATGTCAGGATCGCTGGGTTGATGGGTAATCCGTGTTTAGAGGAAACATCTGAGCTCTCATGCTGTCTTCCTCCTCACTGCTGTTTGGTTGTGTGACTGAGACGAACCTTTAAAACTCCCTCAGTTAAACCCTCACTGTCGCTAAAGTTTGAAAAGTGGCTATTTTTGTTCGGCTAAAAATGTATCTTGGTGTTTTGTCTGTCGAATCCATATTTATGAGGAGAAAAAGCTGTTTTTTTCTTTTGAGGGAATACAGGAGATGGCTCCTCATTTGCATGAAGCATTCCTGCAGGAAGCTCAAGACTTCTGATGGATCCGATTTGAAATTCTTATCAGAACAATAAAGTAGCACTTGATTTCCTCTGTAGCTTATAAAAGAGGGCAGAATTGGGATTCATCCATGGTGACGTGACGCTCCGAGGTTTCCACTGCTGCTGGGATGAGCCTCATCCCACTCACATCCCAAAGCCCTGAAGTAGAGCCGGACTTCCTCTGACGGTGTCTTTTGTTCACTGAAATGAAAGCACCGATAATCTGAGCGGGAAGAGGCCCGAACAAGACGATGGACTGTATAATTCCTGCTCTACATGCAGAGGAGCGGAAGTCAAGCCGTCGCTCCGCTCTACTGTAATTGAGGAGATTGCGAAACACGGTGGCAAGGTCAGGAAGAGCGGCGAAGGAAGAAAGGTTGTTTTGTCCGAGCAGATGAATGGGGCGACTGCTTTGCATTCCTATCATGTGTCCACAGAGGATGGAGTTATCCAACCAAATGAGATCCTGCGACATATGTCCCCGCCAAGCCAGGGTTGACTTCAGTCCTGGACAAAAAGGATTACGGCCGTCAGCGTCCACAGAGCGCACGGAAAGTTGGAAAAAACGAGGGAAAGAAATTCAGCGAGAGAAGATCAAATGTAAATACTGAGCTTGATCAAACCACTTTGCCTTCAGAGAGCGCTGATTGATGTCCCACTTGTCCTTTTAGCTTGTTAGAGGACTAATAGCAAGAGAAGAATGGATTATCTGAGTGTGGCGTACACTTAAAGAGCCAGAGGCCAGGGCCTGAGAGCCCGTCTCCTGAAGAGACCATTAAAGCGCAGACCTTCCAGCAGCACACTCAATCACGGCTCAGGAGCTCGTTGTTTCTCCCACGTCCACGTAGATGGGGGGGGGGGGGGGGTTCCTCCTTTGGCCAGTTGACACTTTGAACTGAGGAGTGTAGATCTCATCTGGCTTTAATTACTGCTGGTTAATTGCTGCATAAAGCGGGAGTGATGAATGGGTTTTTGCCTGATCAGGAGGGGAAGAACACGAGACGGCGAGGCTTTTACCCCGTAAAGAGGCATCAAAACACCTGTGTTTGTGGCGAACGCGATGACAGCTTATTACAAACAAACGCTCCTCACGCGGGATGCAATAGGGAAATTGTCCTTGAATTACAGCGTTCTGTTTTTTTTTGCTGCGAACAGACTCACAGGTATCGTAAAAGGACATTTTTAAGACGGGGGGGAGGGAGGAGGAAGGCAGTTCTGCTTGTTCTGCATCGGCCAATGCTTCCTCTTTTCATCCTGCAGGAGAGGAACGGCGTGCTGCCTCTCATTAGCAGGCGAGCTGCGTGCAGGCCTCGGAGGGCCCGGGCTGTCACTGGGGGGAGCCGGTGTTTGTTTATTTCATTATTTCTTACTTTACCAAAGGGCACATCTCTACTGAAAACGGTTAATGGCCTGTGGTTGAGGAGTGTTTGTGCTGCACTATCATATCTCATCAAGTATTTACAGCCTCTGATAGGCCCCAGTGGTTCTGGGCCTGGTGGGCAGACTCTTCAGTGGAGTCCCTGCAATCCAGACGCGCTCGCCGCATGTCAACAAACAAACACGCCGTGCACGCCTCCAGTAATGAGGGAGCACAGATAAAAAAGGGTTCAGACGTGAAGCGCTTCCCAGTCTTGGATGACTCTGCGGTTCGCGCTGCCTGGGGGGGGGCTGTTTGAGCGGGAAGGTGCAGAATGGCTGTGTTTGTTGATGGGAGGATGGGAGGGCTGCTTCCATTTCATCTCTCCTCTTGTGTGGATGCTCCTCCATTACCAGCTGCTCACCTTGGCACAGAGCGGAGCATATGGGATGGTCCTGGCCGTACCAGCGCCATGGCAACCCCTGTGGGCCGCAGAGGACACCCAGGGTACACATTGTCTGTGTTTGTTGATTAGTTGATGAGTACCTGCGAGCGGCGGGAAGAGGCGGCTGCAGTTTGTGCAGTAAAGGCTGAGATGAGGTCCAGGGACCCGCAAACAGCTGCTGAGGAGAGGAGCCGTCACACAGCAGCATCTCCTTTGATTATTTCCACGCCATCGCCTACCTGCTTCTGACGCCTGCTGGCTTTGAGATTAATTAATCATCTGCGGTTGACATTCAGAAAACAATCCGGCATGAGGCAAATGTCTCCGACTGCATATCTCGAGTTCTTTCAAAAGGCTATTTCTGCGCCCCGGCTGAGGCGACCATCTGGCGGCAGCGGAGGCAGCCAGCCCTCCACAGGGCGGGACACGAGGCCTCAAAGGCTAACTGGCTACTTGCCCTGAGCAGCCCGTTTGCTGAGCCGTCTTGTTGGCCGAACTGGAGAGAAGCACAAATGGTGATCAGATCAAATCTGCTGTAACATTTGCTGCACTTGGAGATGATTAATTCCACAAACAAAGACCTCATAAGTTCGGACACGCAGATGTCTGAGAAGTAGTTTGCTTTCAGGAGTGAAGCGCCATCATGTCGTCCTTTTCTTTTATGTTGTTTACTTTGTGGCTGAAGTAGTGAAACTTTGTGTTGATTTGATCTGGTTTAAAGGAAAAAATCTGTTTTCTGCGACTTTCTTCAGCCTCAGTTCCTTTTCCAGCCATCAGCCCCGCCCCTTTTTTTTTAAATCACAAGGAAAAAGAGCCCTGAAGGAAAACGGTTAGTAAAATCCTAAAAGGACAGCAGATCTTTAGCCGTGCAGCTCCGGTTTTGAACAAACATCAGCTGTTTGTTTCCGTCCTGACGTCCTCCACGCTCCAATCAGATGGTTTCCCTGATCCCAAACAGGAAGTTCAGCGGCAGAAAAATACTCTTTAATAAAAAGATGATCACATTAGTGCCTCAGCACACGTGCACACAATAATACACACATAATAAACAAATCTTTAAACTTAATTTGAAGATAATGATTTCATTTCTGTACTCAGCCCTATAGTTTTGTCTGTGAAGCCTTAATATTGGAAACAAATATTCTTGTAAAACTTTGTTTGCAGCAACGTTTCTGTTCTCCACCTACAGTAAATCTGTGTCTCATACCTGGAGGCCATCTTTGTTACGTAACATTGTAGCTTGAAACATGATGGATTAACTGTTGAGCTAAGTTCACAACCGTCATGTGACACGCATTCAACAAATGCAGGTTCCTAAACATGCTTATAGCCAACAGTGTCAGGGTCTCCTCTAAACTCAGTCCTCTGTCCGTTTTTTACTGTCAGCCAGAAGACTTTGGACTTCCGGGTTGAAGCACCTTTTAAAACCAAAAGTCTTTATCTCAGTACTGTAAGCACAGATTAGGACAGAAACTGTTCATGTCATCCTGAGCTGTTAAGGAAACAGTAAAGGTTCATAACTGAAGCATGAAACTAAACACTAAAACGGTATTTTTAAATGATTGAATGAACGAAGCTGAATTAATAAAGGGCTTAACAGCTCCTCCAAGGTGCCTCACAATAAAAGCAAGAAGTTTAAACAATTGGCAAATTAAAAACAAAAATTAAAAGTGGCATATAATTACAAAAAGCAGTTAGCAAAAAAACACATAAAAGACAAATAAAAATGCAATAAAAAAGAAAATAGACTACTGAGCCCATTCTAAAAGGGTCTTTAGTGGACATTTAAAGCTGTTAAGGTCAGATATCATACATAATTCTGCATGGATGTTATTTTCATAAGTGAGGACCAGCAATGGAAAAAGCCCAGATACCCCAAAGTCCACTTTGGATCATCTGAGGGGGTTAACTGCATGTTCCCAGTTTCAACACAGCATTAAGAGAAGCAGCATGCAGGAGCTGCATGCAGAGACGTGCAGAGACATGGAGGGACATGCAGAGACTTGCAGAGACATGGAGGGACATGCAGAGATGTGTAAAGACATGCAGAGACATGCAGAGACATGCAGAGACATGCAGAGACATGCAGCTCCATGTCTCTGCTGAGGTTCTGATGGAGCAGCCGCTCTGAGGACTCCACTCATCTGATTGATTAACTACTGATTCTGAGTTACTGGATCACCTTTAGGATCACCTTTAGTCAGATTTTGCTTCACTAAAACCACAATGCCACCCCCCCACCAGGACAACACACACACACACACACACACACACACACACACAGACTTCTGCTGTTAAATATTGTTTGAGTGGAAACGTAATTTTTCTTGGATAAAACGTTTAAAATGATAAAAAAATGGAAACAACATGAAGGATCAGGAGAAACGTCTCAGCTGCAGAGTCTTTTTGATCATGGAAGTGATGCTAATCTTCTCTCCATCCGGTTCAAAGATAAGTTTTAATTCCTAAAAAAGGAGTTTGTTTTTATAGTTAACATCTTTTTATTTAAAGTCCTGCTGTTAATGGATATCGCGTCATGTTCTCTGACTCTTTTATGACCATGGGGGGTCAGAGGAGAAAAGGCCAGCTATTGATGTGCCACGGTGCCCAAACGGACCGCACATGTGGCTTCCCTGCCCCCCCCCCCCCATGACAGTTTAATTGTATTTTCAATATAAATTGATCAAAGAGGCCATTGTGAATGCATGTTGGGCAGCTGCATTGATTTCTGCGAGAGCTTTTTTTGCTGCTTCTCTTAATTCGAGCAGAAAGGGCAGCAGTAAATGTGTCTGAGCAGCACGGAGGACAGCGGCGAGGGAGGGGGTCACGGCAGCTCAATACTCTGAACTTGTAATATCCTTCATGGAGGAACTCTTCCTTCAGCTTTGACGGGAATCAGGCTTCCAGTTTCCTAGGTGTTTAGAGCACACAGAGCTCTGCAGAAGTTTCTACCGCAGAACGGATGACCAGAGATGAAGGTTCAAGTCCCGGCTTCATCACGGACAGAAGCAGCCTTTTTGTTTTGGGTCAGTGTCTTCCACTGAAGCAGACGACCCGTTGGGAACGGCGTTTACTCCAAAAAAGCTGCCGGGTTACATGAGCCAGCCTGACAAAGCTATGAAGTAGTTCAAGCTGCAGAGCACCTACGATCAAAAGCAGTTAGCTATCAAATACATGCAAACGTGCCGGGAGCTCCATTAGCATTATACCATACCTCCCCCCTCCTCCCAACCTAGTCTGCGCAGCCAAAGAGTTTCTGCACTTTGGAAAACAAAAGTACATTTAACCCCCCCCCATGCCATTGCCCCCTTCCTTCCCCTACAGTTATGAGGATGCTACTGGTGGGGGGAGGCGGTGGGCGGAGCGAGCCTGTGATGAGTTTTCAGGGATGGACGTGTTGTGGGGATTTGGCGGTGGAATTAAAATGTCAGCGCGCGCTAAGCTGCTGTTCATGCAGAAATCAAAAATTAAACATGGAAAGGGAGAGAGCGAATCAAAATGACCAGCAGCCTCTGCGCCACATCCGCTGACTACTGATTCCGCGCAAGGGAGCGTGCACGGAGATGACCCTCTGAAACGCCTCTGCGGCCTGGCAGCAGCAAAGAAACGCAGCTCTGCAGACAGACATGCAGCCCTGCAGACAGACATTAGCTCTGCAGACAGACATGCAGCTCTGCAGACAGACATGCAGCTCTGCAGACGGACATCAGCTCTGCAGACAGACATCAGCTCTGCAGACAGACATGCAGCTCTGCAGACAGACATTAGCTCTGCAGACAGACATCAGCTCTGCAGACAGACATTAGATCTGCAGACAGACATGCAGCTCTGCAGACAGACATGCAGCTCTGCAGACAGACATCAGCTCTGCAGACAGACATGCAGCTCTGCAGACAGACATGCAGCTCTGCAGACAGACTTGCAGCTCTGCAGACAGACATGCAGCTCTGCAGACAGACATGCAGCTCTGCAGACAGACATCAGCTCTGCTTGTTGGCAGCGTGCGAGCTTCTCAGAGACGTGCTGAAGCTGCGAGCGCGTGGCGGCACAACAGTTTACCAAAGATGAGATGAGTCAGTGAAATAACACCAAACACTGTGAAAGCTGCCGCTGCTGCTGCTTGCCAAGGCCCATATTGGTCAGATTGGAGATGTGGGGGTTGCCGAGAAAACAGTGATGGCGTTTGGACGCCTTCATCACAGGGAGGAGGTTCCTGCTCCGTCAGTTTGATGTTTCCTCATGCTGGACTCTTTCAGGAAGATCGTCCTGCCTTCAGACGAGCAACTCAAAGCAAACATTAAAGCCCTCATTAAGACAAAACTGTCAGTGTTGTTCTATTATAATGAAACATCAGCAGTGAACATTTCCATGAAAAAGACTTTCTCTATTTGATTAAACATCTAAAATATAGAAAGGCTTTTCTTCTTTTCATTAAAAACAAAGAATTATGATCCCAGAAGAAAACTCTCATTTGACCAGAAATTACAAAAACAGACTTTAAAAGAGGCTGACTTTGTAAATCAGTGGAATTCCAGAAATCCAGTGCTGTACGCTCAAACAGTATTTAAAAAATCAAAGAAATAATTAAAAGAAAATATTTAATTTGTTTGATAATTTCACGGGTTTGCTCTAAATTGTGTTTTTATTTTATTGAGTAGCTAATTCGAACAATAACTACAAATGTTAAATGCTTGAAAGTAGCATAATTGACTGTAAAACAAGAAAAAGAACTTGAACTTGAAATTGGAGTTTTAATGTTTGATTTGAATCCTTAGTTTTGTCAACCAGACGTTTCTTTTAGGTTTAAACTCATTGAATCATTTATGGAACAAATCAATTTGTTTTGTGCTCTTAATATCTGTTTATTTGTTTATTATTTGTTTATTTCCTGCAATCAAAACAAAAAACACAAAAATAAACATAGATGTATCACACCCAATTAAGATATTTAGTCAAACACTGATTGGAAAACACAAGAAGATAAATATGATCAACCCCTATTTTATTATGTACCTATTATTATTTATGTTTAATATTTATTTTTGAATTACTCTCATTGATGAACAGACATATTTGCACTTGTTCACACTGAATTAATTAAATGTTATTCGACAATATAGTTTGAATAATTTGCTTCAAAGGGACAGTGAGGAGGCAACCTTCCCTCCCCTTTTATATTTATTGTGTTTTTTAATTGTAAAAAAAACAAAAGTGAATAAAAATAATAACAATATTGGAGGTTCCAGGTTGGGACCATGAGGAACACCTCATTTCAAATCAAGCACCTGACATTCAAAAGTGCTTTACAGGCATAAAACAGTTAAATATGAAATGATGAAACACACAGAATACCTTCAACCCCCCCTGATCGCCCACATCCAACATAACCAAACTTAAAATGACACAAAGTTTAAATAGAAACCAATGTTGACTTTTCCTTTTAAATGATGGCCTTTTTGCTGCTGGACCTTCAACAGTTGGGATGTTTTTCCTGTTTAAGCTATTTAATCTGTGATTTCTGATTAAAAACATTTCAGGCTGAATTCAATTGAATTAAATACGGTTTAGTATTTCATTTATTCACCCATTTCAGTATAATGTATCATTTTTTTGTGTCCATCTTTAGCGATTCCGATGATTTTACCCTGATCTCAGAGCTCTGCTGTAAACCTGTAATGAAGCTCATCTTGTCTTCGTCCTCAGCTTCACTCTGACTCAGACCGGGGAGACGGCAGCGTCAAGTACGTCCTCACCGGGGAGGGGGCCGGGACCCTCTTTAAGATTGATGAAAATTCGGGGGACATCCACGCCACCAAGAGGCTGGACAGGGAGGAGAAGGCCTTCTACATCCTCCACGCCAAAGCCGTCAACCGCCAGACCAACGAGGCGCTGGAGGGCGAGTCTGAGTTCATCATCAAGATCCACGACATCAACGACAACGAACCGCGCTTCACCAGGGACCCGTACATCGCCCACGTGCCGGAGATGTCCGACATCGGTACGTTTGTGTCACGCCGCACTTACCTGAGCCAGGCAGGTGGGAGGGTTCAAAGAGCAGCCTCTGATGGTCCTGATGATGTGGAAACAAACGTTCCCCAGTGATGATCTGACTCTGACCTAACTTCAGACACAAGAAGGATCGAAAGAATCTGTTTTCCCATAATGCCTTGTTCTAAGAGGAGATGATGGAGGCTGAGATTGCCTGAATTCTCTGAAGTGGGTCAGAATATTCTGGATCAGATGATTCTAGATCAGAATATTCTGGATCAGATGATTCTAGATCAGATTATTCTGGATCAGATGATTCTGGTACAGATGATTCTGGAACAGATTATTCTGGATCAGATGATTTTAGATCAGATGATTCTAGATCAGATTATTCTGGATCAGATGATTCTAGATCAGATGATTCTAGATCAGATGATTCTGGATCAGATGATTCTAGATCAGATTATTCTAGATCAGATTATCCTGGATCAGGAAATCCTGGATCAGATGACTCTGGATCAGGAGATTCTGGATCAGATGATCCTGGATCAGGAGATTCTAGATCAGATGATTCTGGATCAGGAGATTCTGGACCAGATAATACTGAATCACGAGATTATGGTTTATATAGTTCTCATTTAGATTATTCTGGATCAAGAGACTCAGGATCAGATGATTCTGGATCAGATGATTCAGGATCAGATTACTCTGGATCAGATGATTCTGGATCACGTTCATGGAACAAACGGAAACGTGTCTTTGAGCCCTTTAGCGTTTTGCCGTGGAGCTGCAGCTCTATCAACAGAATTCTTCTCATGTTTCTTCTGAGTTCTGAGACGGACATCGTGAATGTGTCCAAAGTGGGGGGGTTGGTGTTTGGGGGGGTTGCAGTCGAGGACAGACTTTCTCAAAGCTGTGAGACTTTGAAAAAGTCCCCTCGTTTCTCCTGCGCCCCCCGTCCCTCGTTTTTTTCACCCGGATGAGAGAAACTTCACAAAAGTAGAAAGTCATCTGTTTGGTGAGGTCGTTACCCCCCAGTTTTACACGTGTCTATATTTATACCGCTTTCCATTAAATATTTCTACTCAATTAATTTTCCTCGGCGTGTAATGAGGCAACATTTGGCCCCGCGAGGCGCCGCCTGGGAGGTGGCACTTGGCTAACCGCCCCCCTTTGTTCTGCTGAAACAGGCTCAGCCTCTCTGGCAGAGAAAATGGATCCCAAGTTTTTTGTTTCCATGAAGGTCTCAGATCTGCGATGCAGAACGCCCGCCTGCCCGCCAGGAGGGATATATTTAGATAAATGTGAGAGCGTTCAGGTGGCCGTGGAATAATGACGGCTTCAGGAACTCAGAGACGGGGAGGATCAGTCCCGTTCTGAGGACCGGACCTCCTCAGAGGCCGTTTCAGCTTCAGCAGGCGCTGACAATCACCGCCATGAATGTCCCTCCAACAGGAACTTCTGTGATCCAGGTGACGGCCATTGACGCAGACGACGCCACGTACGGGAATAGCGCCAAGGTGGTGTACAGCATCCTGCAGGGGCAGCCGTACTTCTCTGTGGATCCAGAAACGGGTCAGTTTGGACCTTCAGAACTCATCTTTCTGTTGTTTTGCTGTGATCTGAGACGTTCTGTTCAAAAGAAGTTTTTGACCCCAAACACATTTTCAGTTCGGCACCTTTGGCCCCCGCTAGTGTCTGTACTCTGCCAGCCACATCAGCTGTTTACTATGATGACCCCCCATCAATAAAGTTGTCAGTCCAAATTTAACCTGCAGGTTTCAGCTTTGACATTTTTGGATTAAAACAAACATAACTATTATGACACATTAATGGGAACTTTGTGTATTCAGAAGCTTAGTGCATCTTCTCCTGTATTTTAAAACTTTTTCACATTTCCTTTTTATTTCAACTTTGCTTTGTTTTTGGATTTATAGATTGATACACTTTTATTTTGTCTTTACATGTTTAATCTTTTATAAAACTTTAAAAATCCGTTTGAGCTCAATTTTTGAACCAAAACAATGACAACCTGGAATAGAGTTTTTGGACAGTTTCAGGTTCTTTGAGGAATTATTCTGTAATGTTCTGGAAAGAAAAGACGGATATCCAGATTTGCTACTAAAACAGTTTTGACGACAAATTATTTAAGTAGAAAGAAATTACACTCAAAGAAGTCCTGGAATACTAAGGGTTAAATCTCCCAGACTACAGCAATGATTGAAACATTAACTGAAGATTTCAATTCATAATTTAATTACTGGAGATAATATTGTATTTATTATCGAGCCGTTAAAACCTGCCTGGTTGTGTTTTATTTTTATTTTTTAATTGTCAGTAATTTCTCATGATTGGACCTCATTGATGCGCTCTTCCACCATTAACACCTGATTAAAGACCACTAAAAATTGTGTTTTTGGCATATTTATTTGGGCATTTTTCTGACGATAAAAGACATAAATATAGAAAATTAAGATTAAAATAACATTCTGACTTTTATTCTATTTTAATAGTTGTGAACCAGAAGCAAACTGAAAATATGCTGCTGAAAAGCTGGACGGCTCATGAACTGATGGACTTTAGGATTTAAAAACAGCTTTATTCGTCTGAATTTGTCTCAGTCCTGAAGCTTGGCCCCATACTATCACACTGCCTCCCCCATGTTTGACTGTTGAGACCTTCACTTCCTTCCACCTCCTGCACGAGTCCTCCTTGTGTTCTGGGATGCTCCTGGGAGCGTCTCCATGTGTGGATGAAGGATCTCTGTGCTTCTGTGGAAACATCTGTTTGTTCTTCTTCACGTTATCAGATAGAAAGATTTATTGGTTTATTGGTTTGGCAGGAATCCAACTTTCAGTGGTTAATTCAGGCGTTTCCTCCTAAAATGAGGTTTGCTGAAGTTATCTGTATCCTACATTACAGGATGTTATTGTTATATTCATGCCGTCTCCACATTAGTGTAACATCATGTGACTTTTTCCACGCTCATCACCTTTGTTGAGACCAAACTGTCGGCGTTTTTCTTTGGAAAACATCTCCAGATGTCTTGAGGCTGTTTTGCAGCAGAGAAGATTCAGAAAAATGGTGGTACTTAAAATAAGCTGCGCCGCATGAAGGGATGCGTCAGAGGCTTGACCTCCGCATACCAGCATGCTGGCGGAAGCTCCACAGCCGCGGCGACCTCCACCCACGGAGAGGCTCCACGGCCCTCAGAAGGCCGCCGCTGTGGGAAGCGGCGAAGTTAGCATCGCAGCAGCACACCTGGCTTTTGTTGGCGGCGGCCGGCGGAGGCGGGGATTTGTGGACGATGGGAATGGCAGACCCTTAAGTCTACTTTTAATCATTAATGTGCGCTTTGGAACACATCCCACTCGTGTCCTCTTTCTGTTCAAACAAAGAGAGGAAAAAAGCCATTTGCAGATTAGCGAGGGGATTACCGGTAATATGGTTTATCCCACATGTGGCGTGTAAGCTGACATCCCCTCATCCACACAGGCCTGCTCCTCACATGAAAGCTGCATTTGTTTACTCCTCCTGTTGGCCGTGCTAGTCAGTGAGGAGTAACAAAGGTGGGCTTGGGGAGGGCGCCGCAAAGATGCTCGCCTAACAGAGTGTGCAGGCCGTGGAGAGGGGTGGAGGGGGGTCTTTGTGCGCCGCACCCCATCTCACTCTAAACAGGAGGAGGAGGAGGAGGAGGAGGAGAGGAAGGCAAAGGAGTGGAATCCAAACAGAAGATAAAGGATGAGCTTCACGCCCAGCATGAAGACGCAGAGACCAACACCCCCTTTTTTTTTCTGATTGGAAAAGTGAAGCGACACTGTAGGACAGGGGGGTTGTGTCCTACAGTGTCGCTTTACCTTTTTTCTATGTTAGTTGGATCTACAGACTCCGTTTTTTGGTTTAGTATTTTGGTGATTCCTTGATCTTCCTTGATGTTGTTGTCAGTGTGTAACTGTGCATCGCTGCGTCGGATTCAGAAGACACATTTTCTGCACGGTAAACATCCGTGGCAACTATTGAGCAAGAAAGGAGAAATAGATATTGAATTTTGCTCAATGCTTTTAAGAAGTTTATGTAGAAGTCTTTAGTTTACAAGTTTCATTCAAAAAATCTACCAAATTCTCCAAAATGTCAACAACAACAAAACGGTATCTTAAAGTATAAAAAAAGCAAAAGTTTGTGACTAAAGATTTCACAGCTGAACATGAAAGTGGGCGTGGCTGTAATGTTGCTGTAGAAATGATAAGCCTGAACTTGGACAGATCTATGTGTTGAATTCCTCGCCTGCACATCTGCTGCGTCTCTGTTGGCGTCATTTGTCACAGGAATAACGAGCGTCAGCATCGATCCGGCTGCAGCTCGTATTGACGCAGACATTAGCTGACCATTCCACCCTCATAATGACGGACTGGAGTCTGATTACAAGTGCGGGCGCAGCCTCCTTCCTCTGCGTTGGCCTGAACTTTTCATCATTTCATCGCCGCCGTTCGTGGCCGCTCGGGTCAGAAACGTCTGGGTCTGTGGAGTTGTGAATGACGGCTGCGTCTGCTCTGCTGCAGGCGTCTTTTCTGCAGAGTCAAACCTCCTGCTGGGTCATGTTTGAACCACCTGATCACCCACAATGCCACGGTGCTGCGGCGTTCGCCTCCATTGATTATTAAAGGAATAGATGCAGAAGACGACTTTGTTCCAGAACCTCAATTTCCAAACAACCGCCTGGATGAAAAATAAGAGCGTTTCTGATTTATTACTCTTTCCCTAAATAGAGCTGGACTTTTCTCTTTCAAAAGAGGCTTGTCCAGGTTTTCTCCACAGCTTGAATTCCTTACTCTGGTTTTCGGGTCCCCTGGTCGGTTTCTGCCAAACCAGGAGAGTCGAGGAGACAGAGAAGACAACTGAGCAGTCAGACGATGAAATACTGTAATATTGTATAATTACAAAGAAAAGAAATGGAAAAAGTCCAAAACGTTACAAGAAATAATCCATGAAAAAGATACAACTACAAATTTGGGAATTTGGATGTTGTATGCAATTTGTGACTGTCAGCCAGAAAAACCTGCTGTAAATATACCAAATACCAAGTCTGAATAGAAGGTAAAGCGGCAGAACAACGGTCAAAGGACAAACTCCTCCCACATATTGTAAAATGTTCCCCAGCAGCTGCAGGATCCATGATCCAAGGTCCAAGATCCATGATCCAAGGTCCAGGATCCATGATCCAAGGTCCAAGATTCATGATCCAAGGTCCAAGATTCATGATCCAAGGTCCAAGATCCATGATCCAAGGTCCAAGATCCATGATCCAAGGTCCACAATGTTCCAGTCTCATGTTAATGGACGTATAAGCAGTCTGCAAACCATCTCAAACTATTCCTGACTTCCTCCATGACCCAGAAGATGTTAAGAAACGTGAGAAGACTTTGGGGCATCGACCACATCTGCAAAAAAAAAACAAACGATGGGCGGGAAAAATGTTGGAGGCGGCAAACGAGAGATGTTTGGAAAATCCTGAAGGATTTTAGGTCCAATTTATTACTCAGTTCCTCTCAGATCATCTAGTTTCTGGTCACCATGACAACACATTATCTGCAGATGGAGACCAATCAGAAACAGACCTGAGACAAGTCGCTTTAAAGATGCACGCCATTAAAAACGGCGTGTTTTTTTTGTTTGTTCTGCGTATTTCGTCATTCAAATCGCTGTGAATCAGGAGCAGACGAAAAAATGCAGACGTAGAAAAAACACAGCAATAGGGAGGGGAAGGGGGGCAGGGCTGCTCCACATCAGTGCCCCCCCCCCCCCTCCACAACTCTGAGGTGGATTTTTAATGAACTCCTGCCGCTCTGCAGAAATGATGTCCCAGAAGACGACACAGTTTAAAAAAAATGTGGCTAAAAACGACATCATCATAATTCAAAGGCCACTGCTTTAGAAAAAGATCAAAAGATAATCAGACTTTAATTTGTGGCACATAAGTTTGGAACTTGATCAAAATTTCATAGACAAGAGAGAAAATCGAGGACCTTCCAGAACATTTCTGTCCTTTAGGACATCCTGTTCATCTGTGAGAATCAAACGGTTCATTCCAGATTTGATGTTTCATCTGAACATGAGGATGAGCCTCTTAAGATGCAACAAGAGGGTCCTCAGACGTTTGCTAGAGCAGAAGAGACAAACAACTAGAGAAAGAAAGACAAAAAATGAGCAAACAAACCATTTAGCTCACAGAAACCTGGAGGAAGAAACGAGTGGATGATGTCATCAATCAATCAGCAGCAGTCAGTTGCTGAATAACCACAAATATGCAGACAGAGATTTGGTAATAAAGCCTTCCTAATGTCTTAGAGTTTGTCTTCTTTTCCCAGAAAAGAACTGATGAGATGGAATCTTTGCTCCCACACAGGTAGCAGTTAGCTTAGAAGTAAAGGAGACGTGTTCTAATTTAAAGGGCTTTATCTTTGTGGAGGTCTACACTCGGCTCTCCATCCTCCCTCGGCCTCATTTTCTCAGCTTTTTGATTTTTAATGTGATCAAACTAAGAGAGAAAATAATGAGTCCCAGAATTTCCTGGACTTCCTGATCAAACGGCGGATATTCTCTTTGTGCTCTCCTCAGGCCTCATCAAGACCGCCCTGTCTGGCATGGACCGCGAGGTCAAAGAGAACTACCTGGTGGTGATCCAGGCCAAAGACATGGCGGGCCAGATGGGCGGGCTTTCCGGGACCGCCACCGTCAGCATCACCCTGGCCGACGTCAACGACAACCCGCCTCGCTTCACTAAGAGTAAGGACGCTTCGTGGCAACCGGGCGGGCGAACGGCGGGCCCCATCTGGTGTCAGTTTCAGGATAAAGGTGGATTAGAGTTGGGGGGGGGACGGCCTCTTAAAGGCAGCGAGTAATTAAAGGTGGAGCGAAGCGAGGGTCCTGCAAAGCGCATCAGATCATCCTGTAATCCCCGTTAAATGAAGACAGTGTTTTTACCCCCCAACTCATCTGCTCTGTAGCTCCGCCCCCTCTGCGTTCATCCAGCAGATGACAATCACGGATGCGGCGGCCGCAGAGATCCCCCTCCATCACCTCGCATTTATCAATCCGGCCGGCAGCCCCGGTGAGGGCGGGGGCGGCAGATGCTGTCATCTCTGCCGCTCCATCAGTGAATGAGATGAGGGGAGGGAGGGAGACGCATCCGACAGGGATGGAGGAGGTGACAGGGGAAAGACGACAGGCTGCTGGGGGGGGGGCATTGTAACCCAGAGGAGGTAGAGTGTCATGGAGCGATATCATTGTCTGGTGGAGGGATGCCCCCCCCCCCCATGCTAAATACCTGTTAGCTTGGGCGAAATGCTGACTGCCAAAACACCATCACTGGGTCTACACCCCCCAACACTATACAGGTTTGAATTCACGTTCATCCATGTGGAGGGAATTTCTGAGTGTTGGGGGGGGGAGCCAAATGTGGGATTTGGAATGAAATATGTTTGACAGGGAACGACTGTAGCAGGTCCTGACGGTCAGACGGATCTGGATCAGAACCCGGTTCCTTCAGGTTCCCTGAAATCCAGAATTCTGTGCCTGCAGCTCTGTACGAGTTCCGAGTCCCCGAGTCCAGAGAGCTGGGCTCGTCTGTGGGCGCCATCCGGGCCATGGACGCCGACATCGGCCAGAACGCAGAGATGGACTACAGGATCATCGGGAGCGACGGCCCGGGAATGTTTGACATCATCAGTAACCGGAGCACGCAGGAGGGCGTCATCGTGCTCAGAAAGGTCAGACGTTCTCCGTTCAGGTTCTGCTCAGCTCAGACGGCTCTGAAGGGAGTAAATAACCGAGCCCGTCTGGGTTCTGGGTCATCGGGTCACAGTAGTTTAAAGATCTTCTGCTTTAGCTCGGCTAATATGAACCACCATCCATCCATAAAAGGCAGATTTTTTCTTTGGATAAGAGTGATGCTTGTTCTGTTTAGTTTATGTTGGTTTTTGTTTCACAGATGTAAAAGTGTGACGTGTTAAGAACCGAACACACTTCAATCCAAACGTGACGTGTTGGTTCAACAGATAACCACCGGGGGGGGGGGGGGGGTCTGTTACTGTCTCTGTAAAGGCTGATTTCCTGCCGTGCGTCCGCGGTGGGTTGACACAAAAAGACCATGGTCATTAAGCGATCAGAATGTTTACATCGCCCCCGCCACGCCTGCGTCTGACATCCATCCCCCACAATGCAATGCAACCTTTACGGGCAGTTTAGGAAACGGGTCCAGGTTTTAAAATAAAAGACGTAACACTGTCCAGTTATTGAAGACTGTGGCTCCTCCCCTTTTGTACCATCTTTGGTCAGATTTTTTTTTTCAATAGGCCTTTTTTTTAGGAACATAATTTTATATTTCAGATTAAAACAAAAAAAGTCGCAGTCTTTGATTGACAGGTGATTGTTTTATAGTGATGGATGCAAATGCCCCGCCCATTTTCAGGAAGGTAGCAATTGCTTAAATTGCGTAAGTGTGTTCTGCAGTGGATGCAGTTTGTTTTTGGGACAGTCAAATCCTCGTGGTTTCGATTTGAGCTTCGGACATTTGCGTCAGCGTGACCTCTGAACCTTCAGGGAGGTCTCAGCCGTGGAACCTTCCGGCCTCACGTTCAGCTGGATGTTTCCATCCAAGCGTCTCTATTGTGCACAAAAAGAAGGTGAGCTCAGAAAATGCTGTTTTTGATAATTATTCAGTTAAAATATTACAGCATAAGGCATCACTCGATGTTTTCGCCCTGGGTTTTGCCTTTCAGGCAGCTGTAATTGATGCAGGTGTATACTGGCCTCAGGCCTCCTCGGAGGAAACCCTGCAGGCATAACTGGGATGAAAAGTGGGAAACACTAATATCTGCAGCATATTTCACAGAAGAAATGATTCAGATGTACATTTTTACATACAGCAGGTCAGAACAGGAGGTTCGGCTCACGAGTGCCTGATCAAAGCCAAGCGGCCCTGCAAACCTCAGACTCACGCGGCGGCGCTCCATCCTGTGTGCGCACTGCTGCTGCTGCAGCACACAACCCTGTCTTTGTTCAGCAAACACCTGAGGAGCAAACAGATGGACGTGAAACCTCTGATCCTCCAGATTTCCAGCCTTGTTTACCTTCTCATCAGTTACTGGTGATAACCAGGAGAGGCTCTAATGCTGCAAACACGGCCGGACAGCCGCTCTGTTGACAGAGACGGCCCCCAGCAGGCGGACCTGTTTCTGCTTCCTCCTCGCTCACCTGGATTATCACGCAGGTTTATGCACACTTATGACGCCCATTGCTCCTAATGGGAAAGGTAAACAATGAGGCCGATGCAAGGAAGGTCTAAGCTGGATTAGACGCCGTCTGCTGATTCTGAAATGAAGCTAAAATGTTGAAAATCCCTTTAGTGGGAGCAAAACCCAGTTTGTTCTGATTCAGTGAAAACAAATGAGATGAGAATCAGTGCTAGAGCTGGTCCACATGGGGTGGATCAGAGAGAGCGTGGGCATCCCGCAGCAGGGATCGTCTGTGTTTGTCATGTAAATTCACAGCTTCATGTTTTAGCATATGGCTGGTAGGTAACGGAAAATCTCACGCCGAGACGTTAATGTGGCTTACAGATGCAGGATCGGAAAAAGCACAACTCCCCCTCTGTCTGAATACCCGCTAAAAAAAAAACAAAAAACACATTTGTCAATTTGACCCAACAAACAGGCTCCGCCTCCTGGAAAAGGTCAGGAAGGACTCTGATGAGGATCAACGTTTTACAAATTTATACTTGATTTTTTAACTTTTGGTCGGATATTTTGGACAAAATATTAGTGCCGCCATAAAAGAAGAAATATATGAAAATAAATAATATGTATTTTTTTTTACAATTTACCAGAATAAAGTTGTAAATGCATGATTTAAACAGTTTTTTTGCTTTTAAAATAAAGTGTTTGAATTAGATTTAAAAAATGCATCAACAAATACAAACATTAGATTATGTTGCAGATGATTCAGAGAAATGGGATGAATGTCACACTGGTCGTGGACTTAATCCTCAGTTTTAGTTTTTTTTCTAAAAAATCTATTTTATTTTATTTTAACCCTTGTTACAAAACGAATTCATCTTGAAGTCGACTGACATTCTTGATGTGATGACAAGTTCTCGCTTTTATCTTTAGTATCATGTCAGCTGCCGTAACCCTTGTGCTATCCCAGGCACGTTAACATTGGGAGTGGGGTCATCTAGACCCACTAGACAGGGCTCTGAACCTTTTTTCTTCAATGATTTGTGATCTTCACTGGTGTCCATGGATTACATGAAATCTTTCCAACTTTATCCACCTTTGTCATGGTAGGAGAACACCTCAATGGAAGGGGGGGGGGTCATCTTAGATAGCACGAGGGTTAAACGATGGTGGCTGCAGCTAACTGACACGTGGGTGGGTGTTGTCTTTCACAACCTCAGTGAGTTTGTTATGAAGGGTCTCAGAGTTGACGATCAGCTCCAAGCATCCAGGGATCCTCTGGAGAGGCAGGTTATCGGTCACTAGTTGGATGGGACTCCACCCTTTGAGGGACACAAATGGATCAGGACTGTTCGTCCTTCCGTTAGTCGTCCGAGGTTAGCTCCGCCTCTTAGCAGCTCGTTCATTGGTTCTGCCGGCCGCTCAGGACTGCAGTGAGCCTCTTTGGCCCGGACTCGTGTTTGCTTTTCTGTTCCTTCTTCACTTCAGTGCTTAGCTGTTTTTTTTTTGTTGTTTAACGAGAAAACGTCCTCGTTTAGGGACAGAAAAAGCTTTTCTTCTCCTTAGCATGAGGTGATAATGCTCTTGCTGGTGTTTTTGTACAGTTTCTCTATTTTCAAACGTTTACTGATCATCGTCTGTGGCTCCACAGTTATCCGTCTGCTGTTATTAGTGCAGACGGTCTTTTTCTAGCAGGAGTGAAATCATTTAGCAGACGAGTCTCTCCAGATCACAGTAGAAGCTGATGAACCTGCCTTCAACTGTGCATCAGGAAGAAATCATTCGTCTTTTATTTCTTTTCCTTCGGGGAGGCAGAAGTCAGACGGTTATTAGATTTCGGCTGACAGTCGCACTTCCAGGACGTTTGAGGAGATTCATCTCTCATCGGAGTCCAAAAGTGACGCTCAGTCGTCGTCGCTGTTGTGTTTGATCAGGAGCTCCGCCGCCTTCCATCATTTAGAGGAAGACGACATGGTGGTGTGTGCGGTTTGTGTGTAGGCGGCGGGAGAGCGCGCCCTGATTGTGAACCCACTAATGAAGCGGGCTTGTGGTCCCAGCGCTGCTCGCTGAGGTCCATCAAAGCCGCGTCCTCCTCCGGCGGACACGAGCTCCGCCCCGCTTCAACACCAAACGGGCAGAAATCAATCACTCATCATTTGTCCTGATTTACACGTCCTGGACGCGGCTCCTTCCATCTGGAAGTTTCTCCAGCTCTCATCTCTGTTCAGGCGCGCCGGCCTCGACATCCTTTCATATGAGCGTCTGGCAGCCTGCGAGGAGCTCGCTCTGATCCAGCTGTGCCTGCTCGCATTCATTAAAATTCACTGCTCCCCAATTATTCCCATCAACAGGGGGATACCTTCACTGGCGGAAACTTCAAAAACACGGAAAAAGTTCAAAAAAGGAAGAAAAGGATTAGCTCAACAAAGGAAAACGGAGGCATTCAAGACGCAGGCCGCTAATAATCTGCTTGTCTCTAGATCATGCGATCAACAGCAGTTCCAGTCCTGCAGAGAAGGAAAATATGATGCAGAACATCATCCACTTCCTTCAAAGGGATCAAGGAAAGCGTCTTGTATGCTCGTAATTATCGGCCCCTCTGATTTGCAGGTTCAATGAAACGCTCCAGATCATGAATATCGTCATAGGTCGTTGAAAGAAAATCCCTTTATTGAAAAAGACATAAAAGCCGTGAAAAATAAAAAGAGGCATTTGCTTGATTGTAAGTGTCCACATGACCTCAGTAAGTCTGATCCTGATGAAGCTTTTGTTTCACCAAAGAAAAAGGAGAAAGAATGGCGTCTGAAACGACCAAACAGCTTTTTTCCAAAAGCCCCAAAATCCTCAGCAGAGTTTTTGACAAAACGTCACTTAAAAGAGTCGAGGTGTCTTAAGGACGCCATGGAAAGGGGAGGGGCCAACCACAAGACTCACTATTGCAACAAACTATTTTTTGGATTGATACGCATGTTTTGGTTTTCTAAAAGTCAACAAAACAAACAAAGGAAAAGGTAGTATCATGGTATGGGGCTGTAAGAAATCTGAAGTTTCCTTTTGAAAAGATTCTTCAGGTTATCAGTCGTTTCTTTCTTGTCGATGCTCAAAACCATTTCTGTTCAGCAGTGAACATTATTAAGAAAAGGCTTATGCATGGCGTGGTCATGAATGGCGTGGTCATGAATGTCGTGGTCATGCATGGCGTGGTCATGTATGGCGTGGTCATGTATGGCGTGGTCATGAATGTCGTGGTCATGTGGCGGCGTGGTTGGCGAATGTCGCGGGTCACGCGAATGTCGGGTCATGAATGGTGGCGGCTGCGTATGGCGTGGCTGGCGCATGGCGTGGCCGCGTGGCGGGTCATGTATGGCGGGTTGCCACGGCGGCTGCGTAAGGGCGGGCTGGGCGTATGGTGTGGCTGCTGGGCGGCGTGGCTGTATGGGCGTGGTCATGAATGTCGTGGTCAGCGTGAAATGTTCGGGTCATGAATGGCGGTCATGTATGGTGGCGTGTGTCATGCATGGCGTGGCTGGCGAGTGGCGTGGGTATGCATGGCGCGTGGCTGGGCGGCGGCGTGGGTCATGTGGCGGCTCGCGAGTGGCGTGGCTGCGGCGGCGTGGGTTTTGGCTAATGTGGGCGGTTATGTGTGGTGTGGTCATGTATGGCGTAGTCATGCATGGCGGGCATGGGCGGAAGCAATACACGGCGGGCTGGCTAATGGCGTGGGTCAGCGGCGGTGGCGTGGCTACACGGCGTGGTCATGTGGTGTGGTCATGTATGGCGTGGCTGGGCGCATGGCGTGGGTCATGTGGCGGGTCATATGCATGTGGTTATTAATGGCGGGCTGCGTGCGGCGGGTCATTAATGGCGCGGTCGCGGTGTGGTTGCTGTGGCGGCGTGGCTGCGCATGGCGGGGCATGTGGGCGGCGGTCGTTAATGGCGTGTCGTGTGGCGGGTTGCGAGTGGGCGTGGCTGCGTATGGCGGGTGGCGTGGGCTGCGGCGGCGTGGTCATGAAAGGCGTGGGTCATGAATGTCGGTCATGGCGCGGGTCAGCGAATGGCGGTGGAAGGCTGGCTACGGCGGGCTGCGTGGCGGGCTGGCGAATGGCGGGTCGTGGCGGGTCATGAATGGCGGTCATGTATGGCGGTCGTGATATGGGTCATGTATGGTGTGGCTGCGTATGGCGTGGGCTGCGTGGCGTATGGCTGCGGCGGCGGGCTGCGTGTATGGCGTGGTCATGTGTGGCGGGTCATGTATGGCGGGCTGGCGTATGTATGTGGTCATGTATGGCGTTAATGGCGTGGGTTGCGGCGGCGGGTCATGTATGGCGTGGCTGCGTATGGCGGGGTATGGGCGGGCGTCGCGTATGGCGGGTCATGGCGTGGTGTGCCGCGAATCGCTGCGGTTGCGGCGGCGTGGCTGCGGCGGCGGGTTGCGAACGCGAATGCCGCCGCTATGAATGGGCGGCTGCGTGGCGCGGTCATGCATGGTGTGGCCGCGCGGGCGTTCAACGTGGCGCGTCGCGAGGGCGGTTGCGTACATGGCGGCCGCGTATGGCGGGCTGCGGCGCGGCGGGTCGCGTGGCGGGTCATGAGTGGGCGGGTCATGTACATGGCGTGGTCATGTGGCGGCGTGGTCATGTGGCGCGGTCATGTGTGGCGTGGGTCATGTATGGCGGGTCATGTATGGCGGCTATGAAAGGCGTGGTCATGAAGGTTACGCGGCGGGTCATGAATGGTACGGTCAGAATGTCGGGCTGCGAATGCCGGGTCAGTGAATGGCGTGGCGTGTGTGGCGTGGCTGCGAATGGCGTGGGTTGCGAATGGCGTGGTCATGAATGGCGTGGTCATGTATGGCATGGTCATGAATGGCGTGGTCATGTATGGCGTGGTCATGAATGTCGTGGTCATGTATGGTGTGGTCATGCATGGCGTGGTCATGAATGGCGGGTCATGTGCGGCGTACTGGCGAATGGCGTACGCGTATGGCGGCTGCGTATGGCGTGGCTGCGTATGGCGTGGTCATGTGTGGCGGGTCATGAGTGGCGTGGCCGCGGGCATGCGGGTCATGAATGGCGGCTGCAAGTGGCGTACGCGAATGTCGGTCATGTATGGTATGCCGCGAATGGCGGGTTATGTGTGGCGGGTCATGAATGGCGGTCACGAATGGCGTGGTTGCGAATGGCGGGTTGCGGCGGCGTGGGTCATGAATGCTGGCTGCGAATGTCGGGCTATGAATGGCGGGCCGCGGCGGCGTGGCCGCGAATGTCGTGGGCGAGGTGGTTGCGTATGGCGTGGCTGGCGCATGGCGTAACGCAATGGCGGGTCACGAATGGCGGGTCATGAGTGGCGTGGGTTGCGAATGTCGTATGCGAATGCGTGGTCATGGCGGGCGCGTCATGTATGGCGTGGTCGCGTATGGCGGGTCATGTGGCGTGGGCCGCGAGTGCGTGGTCATGTATGGCGGGTCGCCGCGAATGGCGTGGGCTGCGTATGGCGTGGTTGGGCGAAATGTCGTAATATTGCGTATGGTATGGTCATGAATGGCGTGGTTGCGTGTGGCGTGGCTGCGAATGGCGGGTCATGAATGGCGGGTCAGTGAATGGCGGGGTCATGAATGGCGTGGTCAGCGAATGGCGCGTACGCGAATGGCGGCTGCGTATGGCGGGTCATGTGGCGCGTGGTCATGGGCGGCGGGTCATGTGTGCGTCATGAGGGCGTGGTCATGTATGGCGTGGTCATGTATGGCGTGGTCATGAATGTCGTGGTCATGCATGGCGTGGTCATATATGGCGTGGTCATGAATGGCGTGGTCATGCATGGCGTGGTCATGTATGGCGTGGTCATGCATGGCGTGGTCATGTATGGCGTGGTCATGCATGGCGTGGTCATGAATGGCGTGGTCATGAATGGCGTGGTCATGAATGGCGTGGTCATGTATGGCGTGGTCATGAGTGGCGTGGTCATGAATGGCGTGTGTCTGTCAGCTGTCATGCTCTTGTTTGTTTCTGTTCAGATTTTCCTGAAACTGTAGGTGGCGCTGTAACGCTCTGACCCCTCTGATTCACAGCCTCTGGACTTTGAGAAGAAGCGACAGTACAGTCTGCGCGTTCAGGTGGAAAACGTCCACATCAACCCCCGCTTCTACAAGATGGGGCCTTTCCGGGACGAGGCCTCCGTCAGGATCACGGTGGAGGACGTGGACGAGCCGCCGGCGTTCGAGCGGCCCAGCTACGTCATGGAGGTCAGAGAGGACGCAGACAGGAACGTCATCATCGGCTCAGTCAGCGCCTCCGATCCGGATGACAAACGCAGCCTGGTCAGGTGTGGAACTGTCACACACCTCCATGTTCACCAAGAAATATGCTGCTTCAAAGCATATTATTATTATTATTACTATTATAATAGAAGCACATCAGAAATGCAAACCAACAACCTTGTTGATGGATGTTTTAAAGCAGCTTCAGGCTTCAAAACATCCATCAAGCTCTCCAACCGCATCTCAGAAGGACGGCTAGTCTGTCCTCAGGGTCCACTTCAGTGTGGTTAGAGGTTCAGGTCTTTGTCCAGACTCCACCGCTCCGATTGAGGCAGAAAATCTGCATGGCTCTAATAAACAGGAGTGATGACGGGGGTGGGGGGTAGCTTTCTCATTTTTACAACGCTCTGAGGGAGTTGGCTCTCAAGGTTGAAGTTCCAGCTCTTTATTGCAGATGTCAAACCAGATATCTTTCTCTTTTATCGCCCGCCATCAAGGAGGTGGCATTTAAAACTGCACCACGGGGGAGGAGGGGGGGAGGATGCCTGGCATGACATCTCTGAATCTGCCGGCTGACGTATGCAGACACGCGTGTGCATGAATGCATCTGCAGGGCTTTAGGAAAACAGCTCAACATGATTCACCTGCAGACGACGCTGCACCTGAAGAAGAGGATGGTGCATCTGAAGAAGATGATGGTACACCTGAAGAAGAGGATGGTGCATCTGAAGAAGATGATGGTACACCTGAAGAAGAGGATGGTACACCTGAAGAAGAGGATGGTGCACCTGTGGAAGAGGACTTTACCTGCAGAAGCAGATGCTCAGAAGCTGGTGGATAACAATTTTTTGGGGGATAAAATCTTCTAAAAGAAATTTTCTTTTTTTTTCTTGTTTTCTTTTTGGGTTTTGTTGTTGGGACAAAGCCAGAGTTTTGTCAGAACAGTTTTGTCATTCACGATCATTCTGGATCTTCATTTTCTGTTCCGGGTTGATCTTTTTTAACCCTTGTGCTATCCTATGACCCCCCCCCCCTTCCATTGACCTGTTCTCCCCACCATGCCAAAGGTGGATAAAGGTGGAAAGATTTCATGTAATCCATGGACACCAGTGAAGATCACAAATCATTGAAGAAAAAAGGTTCAGAGCTCTGTCTAGTGGGTCTAGATGACCCAACTCCCAGCGTTAACCTGCCTAGGATAGACCAGGGTCACACCTTCAAACTCTGCTCATCCTCCATACCATCACAGTTTTCAGAGCACAGGAGGCAGATGGAAGTGTTTCTGGTTTTGGGATGTTGCTGCTTTCTGGTCAGCAGTTGCAGCTGAATCTCCTGAATGCCTGAAAACTCTGACAGAAGAAGAATTCCTAGAAGTGAAGCTCAAACCTCTCAACCCCGACCCCCCCCCCCCCCATATTCCTTTAGATAAATCACAGAATGAGATTGACTGACGGCTACTCGGCTGTCACAGAACAGTGGGATCAAAGATGAGCTGCAGAGAACATTCTCCAGCTTCCAGAACCTTCAGAGAACAGTTATGAGATCCAGATCATCCATGGATGATGAAGGGTGAGCCTCCCCCGGTGACAGTGGTCCCCCCGCCCAGCCTGCAGCAGCAGTTCAGATGTGGGATAAGCTGTGTGTTAATCTCTGCGTCATTAATCAGCGACGGGCTGCACCCAGCAAGAAGAATGATCACAAACCTCAGAAAAGCAATTAGCACGGGCCGCGTCCGCCTTAACGCGGTGAGAGTTTCAGTCAGCGAGGCGTTTGGAACGACGCCAAGATGGTCGGCGTTGGAGAAGCAGGCCGGAGAGGTCGATCTATGGAGGACACTGCTCCAGAGCCCCCCCTCAGGGGTCTTCTGTCCCTAACGCCGGCCCCCCAGATGCCCGCTAGTCCCATTAATCACACGGATGCTTCAGCCTGGAAGCGGCAGCACGAGTAGATGACCTAGCAGGGCTCAGGAGGGCGGGGCCAGGAGACCACGGCTCCGTGAAGGACCCGTTCCACCGTTTCAACACTCAGAGCTCAACCCTCCTGCCTGATTTGGTCCAAAGGAGAGGCTGCTGGGAAAAAATCGTTCAGCACCAAACAATGAATGCATGTGTACCACATGACGGAAGCTGTCACTGCTGACGACAGGAATGTCCTCAGCGAAGAGATCCTTAGTCTGGATCTGCTTCTGAAAGATGATCCTCATCCTTTTCATTTTTTACTGTTACATCAGTTCATCCGGCTGTTATCCTCTTCTCGTTTAGTTAACTCCAGACTTATTATTGCTTGAAAAGTCTTTAGTGTTTCTAACAGATTGTGGATTTTCCTCTTGCATGGATACTATTGTTCAGCATCTCATGTTACGTCGGGGCGTGTGGTCTCAGTGACCTTCCTCACCGGACCACCTTTGCCTGACATGTTGGGACCCTGCAGATGAAGGAAACGTGTCCTGAAAGGAAAGCTCTCCTTTGGTTAAACAACCGACAAATCCAGGACATCACATGTGGAGGGAACACGCTTGCATCATGCTTACTAAGGCCTGATTTGAGCCCCCCGCCACACAATGAAACTCCAATTACACCCGCTGTTTTAGAAAAACTCATTCGCAGCTTCAGGTTTTCAACCTAAGGCAGTCTAAAAGCGATTGTGGCTTTTGTGCATCGCCTTGGGAACACAAAGTGGACAAGTCTAGAGGCTAATCCCCCGTGTGTCCGGTGCAGGTACACCATCGATCGCCGCACCGACATGGACAGACTGTTCGACATCCATGCAGGCAACGGCTCCGTGTACGTCCTCAGGGACCTGGACCGCGAGGAGAACGCCTGGCACAACATCTCCGTCATCGCCTCAGAGTTCGGTAAGTTCACATGCAGCCCGGCTTCTGGCTGACCTAGAAAACATTCCCATCTTTAGCTAACTGTACTATACTAGCTAATCTCCTTTTACCGTATTTACACGCGTTAGTTTGATAATAATCTCCTCCGTTTGTCTTTTGTGTCGACATGCTCCACTTCTGAATGACATATCCTGCTGTTTAACAAACAATGCAGCTCCTGCTTTCATTTATCTGTCAACCAAACTTCAAACTTCCTGCAGAGATGACTTTCATTAACATTAATACTTTCTGACTTGAGCTTTTTTATAAAGCCAAGCTGGTATTTATTTATGCACATGTAATTTGATTTAGATATAATTAGTTTCCCAGGAAAGGGAGCCAACGCGGCACACGTGTTCGTGAGTAGAAATAATTAGCATAAAGTCACAGCATGCACCTTTGTATTTCCTAGACAACCCGCGGCTGATCAGCCGCGTGCCCGTGTACATCCGAGTGCTGGACGTCAACGACAACGCTCCGACATTTGCCACCAATTATGAGGCGTTTGTGTGTGAGAACGCCAAGGCTAATCAGGTTGGTTATTGCTGAACACAAAGCCGTCGTCATGGTTTCATCTCCACGTTGGGATTAGAGATCCAACAACAGCTCAGCATGTAATTAGCAGACCTCCAAAAGAATCTGGTCGTCTGTCTGGACCACGTTTTGAGCCACTTGACGGATTTTACATTCTAGGTTCAGAACTATAAAAGAGAGGGCTGGAGTCAGACGCCCCTGACCTTTAGGAACAGATCAAAAACACCTGGAGCTCCAGGATCAACTCCAGTTCTGGTGAAACAGATCTAAAGCAAACCTGTTTACTTGAGCTCATTTGAAGCCAAAGATGCAAAGTTTGAACCCATCTGTTGCTGACTCCTTACAAAGTCTCTCTGATCTTGGTCAACTCCAGTAACCAGATTAGGCTCCGCCCAAGCACTTTAGCTTTGTTGATATTAGAACTATTATTTGTTTTTGTGTGGAGCTTTTTTCACCTGATTTTGTTCTAGGATGATCCTGCAGACTCGGATCAAATGGGCATAAAAAGCTCATCATTCTTAAACCTTTATCTGGTTTGGTCTCAGAAAGAAGGGACTAAAATGGACTGAATTGGTGTTCCCAACTCTATCCACTAGGGGGCAATATTCCCCGAGTGGTCCCCCTAACACTGATTTTAACGTAGATAAAGTGCCTGTAGGTCCTTACATCACGTAGAATTTTTCCTTAGTCTTGTGCTTTGAGCCGTTTGTTTCTCAGTTACCTTCTTTCTTTGCTTCATCTTGTAAACTTTCGGGTTGATTCCGTCCAGTGATGGAAAAACCAAAGCTTTCTGAACCACTGAACCAAAATGAATCAAGTTGTACTGAAGTGGTTCAGGGTTGTGAATGCCAGCATCAGCATGAAACAAAACCAACATGTCATGAAAGAGTCATGTGACGATTGTTGTACATATTGAGCCATATACATACAATTGAATTGAATGTGTAGCAAGAAAACATTTGAGTTCCATAATCTGTTTCTCTCATATGTGACAGTGTCGTCATCATATAGTGACATTTCATGACTAAAATATTATAAAAAGTAAATTATAAAATACAAAAACTACAATTTGACTCAATAATTTCCATGTGATGTTCTTTCTGACCCTGACCATCCATGAATAAATATTAAAGTACTGTCAGCTGCGTAACAAACTACATCAGTGAAATAATCCTCTTAACCTCAGTGATGCATGTTTGGATTGACACCTCTCAGGTGTAGTGAGGGTTGACAGGTGAGCACAGGGCGTAGAACATTCAGATGTCTAATTACCACCCTTCAAGTGCTTTCAAAGAGAAATACTAAAACATCTACTTGTATTTGCTTGAAGTTTGTCCGACTCTTCTCCTTTCCTCCAGAGGATTCAAACTGTGAGCGCCACAGATCCCGATGAACCAATAGGAGGACACCGCTTCATCTTTAGTCTGGCCCCAGAAGCTGCGGGAAAGGCCAACTTCTCCGTCCGTGACAACAAAGGTACAGTGCTGGTACATCTGGCCGTGCATTCGTTCAGCGATGACTCCGCCGTTAACGGATGCTCTGTGATCAGACAACACGGCCTGGATTCTGACCCGGAGGAGCAGCTACAGCAGCCTGCAGAGGAGCGTCTACCACGTTCCCGTGGTCATTTCTGATGGAGAGCTTCCCGCACTGAGCAGCACCAACACGCTCACCATCCGAGTGTGCACCTGCGACCGCGAGGGCAACATGAAGCTGTGCAACCCTGAGGCTCTCACGGCGAAGGCGGGGCTTAGCACTGGGGCACTGGTGGCCATCCTGCTCTGCGTCATGATTTTGCTCAGTGAGTTCAGGCGCCTTTTTCTCCTTAGTCGTGTTCAAGTTTACAGTAAATGTACGCTTAGAAAAAGAGGAAGCTTTGAAAAGTTGAACAAGTGGTGTAGTTGTCAGGAGTGAGAAAATGAGGCAGCTTTGTGAAGTTTGGAGAAAGTACAATTTGGTCCATTTATCAACTGGAAAATGTTTGCATGATGGAGTCAAAAGTGGAGCTGCTTGTTGGTCTCCGTAGGGAAGCATTGCAGCCTCTGCTTTATCGAGTAAATATTTCAACAATGCCAATCCTTTTAAAATTTTATGAACTTTAAAAAGTATCAGTAAGAAATCAATTTTGAGTAATTAACAGGTTTTACAAAGATGATTTAATCAATTACATTTTTTTTGATAATTCAGTAGAGTTATGGTAGTCTGGACACCTCCCTGGGGAGGTGTTCTGGGCATGTCCCACTGGGCGGAGGCCCCGGGGCAGACCAAGGACGTGCTGGAGAGACTATGTCTATCTATGATCTACTGTATCTAAAATGTAGCGGATGAGAGGAAGAAGATGGATGGATGGTTGTTGGTCCCAAAACTCCAACTTCCTGTAGTAATGTTTTTCACTCTGAAATTCTGAAGTTGTCGCCGGCAATATGAAAAAAGTCAGGTCTTTGAACTACCGGAACTCTTTGACCGTTCACACAGTTTCCATTATTCCAATGGCTTCTGAAGCTGAGAACCTGAGCTTTGCTCTGTCAAAATCCGCTGTTTTACGTCAAATGTGTGAACACTTGACTCCAGTAAAGCGTTGCATAGCAGCACAAAGATGCTTTTCTTCGCTTCAAAAATCCAATGGAATTGCAGATAAATTACAGTAATTCCTAGAAAGTCAGCTCTGGAGCTAAAGCATCGGTGTTGAAGGGTTAAAACCCTTCACCAAAAGGGTTATGTAGTGATGAAGTCAAATCAAGTGACTTTTGTTTTTGTCTCCACATTGGATGGAAATCAGATCTCTGTCAAATCGTTAAAAATACCTCAAAATGACGATAAACCGATCTAACTGCAACAGATTATAAGCCACAAAGACAGAAGACATCAGTACACTGACTAAATCAATTCGATTGGACTCTGTGGCCCACATGTAATACTCCAGTCAATGTTTACTGAGCTGCTGAATTCCAGTCTACTGACTGAAGTCCAAATGTTGGGTCAGTAACCTTTATCGCTGTGAACACTGGGAAAAGTTGGGCGGTCCCATCTGTAAACAAACGTACTGCTGAGGAAGTGTTTGCTGCAAAGAACTTTTGGGTAATTCTTGCAGCTCACCTTTTCTCCTGCCGTGACCGCAGGCTGCAGGAATCTGGTCCACGCTACTAGTTCGTGACCCGTCATCTGTTTGATGACATCTAACAGAGCAAGAATTCAGTTCATCAAACACTCCGTGTTTCTTTCTACCCACCCACCAGCCTGTGACGCGACGTAGACAATGTCTAAAGCAGCTTACGTATCAGGACTGATAAATGCTCTAGAAAATGTGCTTTATGGACTGAACAGTACATAACCATGAATAGATTCCACTGTCAAGCATCACAGGTACTACAGTACTCTAGACCAGTGTTTTTCAACCTTTTTTGAGCCACGGCACACTTTAACCTTGACAAAAATCCCGCGGCACACCAGCACCCCAAAATAATAAAAAAGCAGAAACTCATAGTCTGTTTTGATCTACAGCCAACCCCCCCCCCGGCAATCTGACGTGCATTTTTGTGATATTTGTGGCAGAAAAAGCAGGAAGTTGCAACTGTTTTTTCTAAAAGATGTAATAAAAGTTAAGTTAGGAAACAAACTGTATGTTCGTTGTGGTTTCAAGACGTTTAACAAGGACGACTCATTGTACGCTGAGGAGCTGTCCCTTTAACCCAATGCATCATGGGAGATGTAGTGTGATACTGGCGCATACGGGCAGAAAGACTCGCGTCTCTGAGCGTCATTGTTTTGTTCACTAATTCCAAGGTCTGACACCGGATTCTGTGGAAAGCTACACCACTAAAGACGAGCTTTAGCTGGTATTTTTGTTGGAACTGAGTGAGTTATGAGCTAAATTGGAACAAGGAAGTGAAGACTTTAACCACTTCTGATTGGTCAGACTGATGACATGTGATTAAGCCCCCCAAGAATGATTGGTAGACAGTTAAAGGGGCGGGACTTTTCAGAAAGCAGTTATAGCTGCAGCTAAATCGCGGTACCTTCATTCTTATCAAAATGTCTTTAATAGAATCAAATAAACACAAAGAAAAAAGTATTCTATGATCTTTCATATTCCTATCAACTCAGTGTTTTATCAGGGCCTGTTTGGATGAACAAAGAGCTGATTTCCTGGAGATGGAAAATGTTTTTAGATCAGTAACTTAATGAGGGCAATTTTCCACAGCACACTTTCCCATCTCCCACGGCACACGTCCAGTCACTCGCCTCCGTTATGTATTGTAAATAATAATAATAATTAGACTTTATCCCACAATGTGGACATTTTTTCTCCGCATTTGACCCATCCCCTGGGGGGAGAGGTGAGCTGCAGGCTTAAACTCGGGGGGCGACAGCCGGCTGGGGAGATCGGGGATCGATCCGCCAACCCTTCGGTTGTTAGACGACCTGCTCTACCGCCTGAGCTACACTGCCGCCCTGATCTGCTGTTGACTTAAAGCGGCTGCTGCGGCTGGTAACCTTAGTGCTAAATTGAAACCCCCAAGCTAGCAAGGTTAACAAAGCAGAAACGTTTCGTTGTGCAGAACAGTCTGTGAAAAAACAGAGGAAGAAACATAAACTGCGATTAACAGAAAAAACAGGAGTACTGTTCAAAACATGGATTTAATGTGACAGTTGTTCCCAAACACCATCAGTACACAGCACAATGTAACCCTTGTGCTATCCTAGGAACTTTAACTTTGGTACAACAGACTTGACAGATTTTGTGACACTGGTTCTTCCAAAAGTCAGCAAAAAAAATAACCATAAGACCCCAAGATAAAACTCTTTCAACTAAAACTCTACATTTAACTCAAGTTTTCAAAAATGCTCACCCCAATGGCAGATTTTCTATAACCCTTGTGCTATCCTAGGCCCTTTAACATTGGGAGTTGGGTCATCTAGACCCACTAGACAGTGCTCTGAACCTTTTTTCTTCAATGATTTGTGATCTTCACTGGTGTCCATGGATTACATGAAATCTTTCCACCTTTATCCACCTTTGTCATGGTAGGGAGAACACCTCAATGGAAGGGGGGGGGGTCATAGGATAGCACAAGGGTTAAAGCAACTGATTCCATTGTTACAAGGATGCTGCTAATAAAGTTGCATTAGCAGTGGATTTGTGTTTGTTTTATTCAGAAAATACCAGTTTGTGTGACGGTAAAATAATCTTATTTTGTTGTATTTATCTGCCAAACCTTAAAAGTTGGACAAGGCAGAAGTTGTTGCCTGGATTTCCGCTTTTGCTTAGATGATTAAGACAAAACACAGTTTAAACTGGCTGCAGACATTTTGCAGCGGATAAAGATTCAATGAAATAAATTTGGAGATTCGTAGAAGTTATTTCATGAAAACTATATGTAAGGATTTAGGCTAAATTCAGAAAACTTTAGCAGAGAAAATATTCTTCTGTGTTGTGGGCAAAAACTTTGTGTTTAATGAATTTTTACAAATCATCAACTATCTTCCATTTACTTTCATCATCTGTTCTTTTTTTACAGACATGTTCAAAGTTTTTTTCATACTGGATTTCTTTCAGGACCATTTTAATGTGAAAATTTTTTTCCGGAAACCCGAAGCTAAAACAAAGTCAAACACAAACTTCAGGCCGGTCCATGAAAACTATCGTCTGATTTCACACAAAGTTTAGTGGACTTTGACACAGTATGGATCTGAACTAAGACTTAAACTACCATGTGAACAACTCAAAAAGTCTTGGTGTAAAACCACAACATAAACCAAACGGCGAACGACAGCGTTGTGTTCTAAAGGCAGACTGTAGAACGGCTTTAGACGATGAGGGAGTGGCCATAAAGCAGAAGCGTCTAGACTAGAGTCCTGCTTCTTCTGTATTTGCTCTTTCATTTCATTGAGGTTTGAAGATGTCTGACGCAACATAAGCTATGACAGCTTCTGTTTATCAAACCACACAAAGGTATTATAAGAGCAAAGAGGTGGTACGAAGTTCCCACCATCACCCAAAAACAGAAGACAGTCCAACACAACAAGAGCTGCTGACGTTCAGGGCCGTCTGCGGTGTCCTTCAGCCGACCTCCTTCGTGTTCTTAAACAGCTCTGAGCTGGCTAAGATGCATAATGCATCCATGTGCTATCACAGCCTGTTTCTACAGTCAAAGCACCAGAACATCACTGAACACAAATGCAACATCAACAGACTCCCTCTGGATCACAGCTGTCCTTCAGAACTGGTAGAGAGCAAAGGCAGACCAGCAGAAGTCACCAAAGTGTGTTGTTTGTTCTCCTTGTGTTTGTTCTCCCTGCAGTGATCGTGGTGCTGTTTGCTGCCCTGAGGAGGCAGAGGAAGAAGGAGCCTCTGATCATCTCCAAAGAGGATGTCAGAGACAACGTTGTCAGCTACAACGATGAAGGCGGAGGAGAGGAGGACACGCAGGCCTTTGATATCGGCACGCTGCGCAACCCAGAGGCCATCGAGGACAGTAAACAGAGGAGGGACATAGTCCCTGAGCCCTTCTACCCCCAAGTGAGACGGCCTGTGCTGCCCCCGTCCCGGGACAATAACGGGGACGTGAGGGACTTCATCACCCAGAAGCTCCAGGACAACGACAGTGACCCAACGGCGCCGCCTTACGATTCCTTGGCGACCTACGCCTATGAGGGCAATGGCTCGGTGGCCGAGTCCCTGAGTTCGCTGGAATCGGTGACCACCGAGGGCGACCAGGACTACAACTACCTGAGCGAGTGGGGCCCCCGTTTTAAGAAACTGGCAGACATGTACGGGGGGGACGACAGTGATTCCTAACGAGAACCCGCCCCTGAGACGAGGGAAGGATAACTTTCAGGAGGTTGTTGTGAGTTTGTGACGAGCAGAAGCGCCAACGGGCTGGATGCGGCGACGGCGTAGGCTTTGTGTGTCCACTCAGTGTTCGTTTTTGCGAGGACCAAGTAAAAGACTTTTGTGTCGAGACTTTTTTTCGTGTGTATATTGGGTGTAGACCACACCCGAATATATATCTATACTGATGTTTTTGTTTTTCCAAAGCTGCCTGGCGGGACTTGTTCAACAAGCAGTTTTGTAAACCAACAGATATGCCTATGTATTTTTCAGTGTTTCTGGAACAAAAACATGCTGCATATTGTGAGTTCTACCTTAGCTTGTGTATGTACGGTAACATGAAACAGAACGCTGTACAGCTGTTTTCTTTTCTAGGGATTTCTAGCCTCCAATCTACCCCCCACTCCGGAGGACACCTGCCCCTCCTCCACTGGGGATCACTGTTGCTGCCATCAGAAAGTTGCCCTGAAGGACGTTCAGGGCTGCAGCTTTTACTTTGACATTGTCTGATCTTTCCTCTCCACTCAGCCACAGGTGTAGGAAGCAGGTGAGCCGAATGTTTCCTTGTTGATGGGGGTCTTTGTCAAAGCCGCTGTTATAGAGTCATAAGTCCTAACGTCCAGCAAATTCTAAGACGTGGAAAAGCTGCAATGTCATTTTAAACTTTTCCAAATTGTATTTCTTACCTGAAGAGATGAAAAATACGGAATGATTTCATCCGCCCTTGAACAGATTCTACAATGTTGCCTTAAATTTTAAAAGAAAATCTCCCGACTGTCCAGACGCAAAAGAAATCAATGCAGCAGGTCGGTTCACGACATTAAAAACCAAATAGAATCGTTTTTTGGGTTCATTTCAACCTGCAAACAGGAATGTAGGAGAAGGTTTATATCAATATATATTAATATTATCCAGTCACAGCCGGCATAAAACACAGTTTTGAAATACTTTAATATGTGAAGTTCTGCTCTCAGAGGAAAAAGGAACTGCCCCCCCCCCCACTTTATTTTTCAATCAACAACAATTTTAGATTAAAAATATCATCATTCTTCTTAATAACCAGGTTGAAAACTCCTGTTTCTTAGATGAGAACTCCTGGTTTTACCCCAGACGTGTTCCTCAAATGTTTTTCTGAAACATTTTCTCTTGAATTTGTGGTGGGGGGGTGGGGGTGGGGGGTTATTTACGGGATGGGAAAAAAGCAGAGGTGGACACATTCCCTTTATACATCAAATCACCTCAGATCTGCTCCTACTTCCCCCATGTTTGCATATTTCCACAATAAAAGTCTGAATGGTTGGACTGAGGCATGCAAACAATCATCTGGAAGTGGGGGGGGGGTGCAGATATCCTCCCCAGTATTGCAGCAGAAAGGTGCCAAACAGCAGAAGAGCAGCAGTACTTTCCTTTCAGGAGCTCAGTCCGTGGAGTGGGGGGGGGGGGGGGGGCTGAGGGACCATCAAGACGCTCACATAATGGCGTCCTTGTCTCACGGAGAAGGTCGTCTCTTCCAGGAGGACGCCGCAGCTTTTAGAGCTGATTTAGAAATAAAGGATGTTAAAGCAGCAGCACTGCCAGCTTCCTGCAGGAGCTCCTGTGAGGTTAAGGGGGGGCTGCTCTCACTTTAAAGGTCCACCTGTGCAGAGGCTGACGTTCACCACCCCCCCAGCCCGCTGAATGGACCGGGTGGCGTGCCGCTATGGCACACGCATGTTGAGTTCATCTTCTGCTGCTGGAAACGGCTCCACCGCAGGAAATCAACGTTTTTTGATTCGGTATTTGACTGTTTGGGTACGGGCCGCCGGCACATCACGCCCACGTGCTTCTATTGGACAGGAGAGCGGCCGCTGGCCACGCCCCCACGTCTGGTTCCTCCTTGTGTTTTAGGGCGGGGTTGCTCCAGAAAGCCTAGATGTTTGGTTGTTGATGCTGACCTCGGGGTTCGGCTCTGCGTGGTGTTCCCGTGTAGTTCTTGTAGAAACGGAGAGGCTGTGGTGGAGGAGGGGCCGTCCATCACACTGCTTTGTAAACCGTGATATTTTGTACTGGATATTTATATGACAATTAAATCTCTTTAAAAAGCCCTTCCTTTGTGTGACGTTCTTCTGGACCAACAGCAGGAAATCCACAACGTGACAAACGTGACAGCAGCCTCCCAGGAGTCTCACATCATCTACAATAAATCTCAGCGTAAAAGACTCAAGTCTAAGACAGATTATTATTAATATGTCTGCAGCTGTTAAATAGCAGGATCCAGAGGCTACCGAGCGCGGGAAATTGTTAATTAGACAATCTATAATTAAGATCTGTTAGGCAGCCAATCAGATTTAGTGAGAGCATCAAATAAACGAAGGAAAAAATGACATTTTTGATTATTAGTGGAGGAGTGGCAGATGTGAGACAGATGGGGAAGTGAAGTGTGATTGGCTCAACCCTCTTTCTTTTAGGGAACTACAAAGAAAAACAATGAAAACTAAAATCCTAAACTTTATTAGCATTTTCGTTTTCCATTCAGAGTCGTTTCTGTACCTCCTGCTGTCATCAGCAGGCGGGGGGGCGGGGGGGGAGGCTCCGCCCAGTCTTTGTTGCAGGAGCTGCAGGTTTGGCTGGTCCTGACCGCTGTCACTTCCTGCACTCCTCCGCCTCGTCGCTCTCCTTCTCCTGCCGCTCCCGCTCCCGTCTCATCTCCTTCAGCTCCTGTCGGTATTTCCGCTCGATGAAGCGCTTCTGATGAGCCATCTGTGGGAAGTTATCTGGAGCGGGAAGAGGCAGGGCGGGACACAGAGGAGAACCCATCAAGACGGGAAGCACAGAGGTGTGATGAGAGTCCAGCCAGGTGACAACATCCACCTGCGTTCAGACCACCGCCGCCGCCGCCGGAGGCGACGCCATGCCGGCCCTCAGCTCACAGGAGGGGAAACGGCCGACATCTTTGTTTCAGATGAATTATTTTTCCACTAATCAGGAAGTAATGAAACATTAAACAAGCCGTGTCTGGTTTCAGCACAACAGCCTCTTCATGAGGTCTGCAGCAGGAAAGAGACATCCGACAAAAGGAGGAGTTCCTCCTGCAGCTTTGATGTTCTTCCTGCTTTCATGTCACTTCTTCCTCTCACAGCTTCCACTCACCCTTCAACATGACGGCTGCTCTGGCAGCCGCTTCCTGCTCACCGAAGCCCAGTGCAAGTCTGAAGAAGCAAACCAAGTCCCTGAACGTCCCACCAAAGACACAAACTACTGTCTGTTTAGGCAAAGAGGCGGGGGCTGCAGGGCGACCAGCTGAAAGGCCAACGGCAGCAACAATCATTGTATGAACTAGAATGAATTAAAAATGAACACAGAAATATGTAAGAAGTCAGGGTCAGGCGGGTGAAGCAGCTTCCACAGTCGCTGTCCTTGAACGCCTCTCGTCTCCAAAATGTCAGGTTTCAGTGAACAGATGTATAATGACTCCAGCTCTGCAGTTTTCAGAGCTTTAATAATGTCAGGAACTGAAAATCTAATGTAGAGCCTCAAAACGCCTCATTAAACTCCTCAAACTGAATGCAAATAGAATAATAAGCAAATTACCACCAAGAACCTCCTCCACCACCGGGAGAGGAGGAGTGAAGACAGAACCGGGCTCAGAACCAACCAGCCTGTTCTTCTGTCCACTGAGCACCAGCACCACACACGTTTACCAGTTTCTTCTATGTTATAGGTAACATGTGACATGTGGAGGTTTAAGACCAGCCTCGGCCCTGAGAAGATGTTCAGGAGTCTATTCTCTGAGCGTGTTGGTGAGCCCGGTGCTGCAGGAGCGTCTGTCAGAGCTAATGCGTCCTGTAATGACCTGAGACCTGAGAAGCAGGAGCTGCAATGTCTTTACTGAGCATCAGAGTCAAATTTACCCTGATATTCAGGATATTGGAATTCCAGAAGGCCACAGATACTAAAACACTGCCAGAAGTTAACTGAACTACAGCGTCCCCTGCTGGCCGAGGGGAAACGATACCCTCAGCGCATCTACGAAACACAAACTGGTTAAAAGGATAAACCTCTATACGATCTATTCTTTAATAGATTGATAGTCCTCAGTCATTGATGACCGAGTCGGCCACGACAGCATCCATCTTTGCTCCAAAGTGTATCCACTGCAGGAACCGGAGCTGCTGGTCTGCAGGTCGGACAACCGTTAGTTGGAGAGGAAGTCTGTGCAGGAAGAGAAAAGTATGGAGAAAGTGGAGAAGAGGTGTGTCCAAGCAGGTTGGAACAGGTGGAAGACGGTTGATGCTGTTGAAGGTGGGATGTGTGACCAAGGGAAAGGTGAAGAAGACTGTGGTGACAGCAGCCATGTTGTTGGTTTAGAGACTCTGATCCAGAGCTGGAGGCAGCAGAGATGAAGATGCTGAGGTTCTCTTTGGGACCAGGATGGGTCAGGAATGAATCCATCAGAGGAACAGATCATGGTGGATGTGCTGGAGATCCATGCAGGGAAGCAGACGGAGATGAACAATGATGATGTTGGAGAAAGGATGCTGAGGCTGGACATCCCAGGAGGAGGACCAAAGAGGAGGTTCATGGATGGAGAGGAGGAGGACATGAGGGCGGAGGATGCAGAGTAAGATGAAGATGGAGGATTCTCTGTAGCACCCCCTAAAGGCATCACAACCATGACCACGCAAACGGACCACCGGAGTCTCCTTGTCTGCTGAACCGTTATGAGATCAGTTGGGGTTCATGAGGGGGTCAAACCTAGAACACGCCAGAGGAGCTTTTTTAAGCAGATCTAGGAAGAGAAATGTTCAATTTCATTTGGTTGTGAATATCTCTACAGCCTACGACCTAAAAAGCAGAGTTTTTCTTGGCATTGTGGCTGCTAAACATTAAACGGGACATAAAGGGACTGCAGTCTGAAGGAAACGCTGACGGATGAATGCAGAGAACTCCAACCTCTCATTAACGTCTCCTTTCAGTTTCATGCAGACTCACAAAACCAACAGAAATACACAAACATTGTCGATTAAAAACGTCCATGAATGAAGTACTTTGTAAAAACAGGATCCGGGTAGATGTTCTTGTGAAGCAGGAACCCTGAGGCCATCAGCTGACCATCTCTTCCTCATCCAGACACCAGAACAAAAATCTGTTGGTTCATGTTCCTGAAATGTCTGAACTGGACCGTTCTGCCAAAGATCCGCAGTCTTTCTCTGTGCAGCAGATCGTCACTAAAGCTTCAACGTTATCACTTCTAGAAAAAGGCACACGTAAAACTTCTGAATCTACACTTTTCCAACAAGAAGACAACCTGCAAAGAAAATCTGTTTGGTGTTTGGCCCCTAAAGGCTGAGATCAAAGAGCTGCTGTCCATCAAAACTAAAGCCAAACGTTTATCACCTGACAGACAACAGGCGTCCATCATTCATCACAGGATTTACATTCTGAAGATTTCTAAAAATGCCCTAACATTTATCTAAATGGTAGCTTTTTGGTTGCTTTCATCTCCATAGCAGCCATTTGGTGTTTTTGGTCACATGGGAAAAAATGTGCTTTAATAACATCAAACACTGAAAATATCAATGAAGGTCCTATGTTTTTTACTGCTTTGTATCCATCAATTTATGTTTGAAAAGCACTTTGTAGAGAACGTTCCAGAGTTCAGGAGCTGCAGCTGAAAAGGCTCCGCCTCCCCGAGTCACAAGCCGAGTCCGTTTAAAGAGTTGGATCTCCGGATCTCAGGACTCGACGAGGACGATAAACACGTAGAAGCTCTGAAAGATGCTGAGGTGCCAGACAGTTCAAACATTTAAAACCCATAAGTTAAATCCTGAAAAGAGAGCCAGTCAAGAGAGCGTGTGCAGTGATGTGCTCCCACCGTCTGGACCCCCGTAAATAGGCGGGACGGTGAATTTTGAACTAGCTGGAGGCGGGAAAGACAGGAATTTAGGCTTGAAAGCGCAGTATGAAGGAGGAATTACGAGAACAAGGTGAAGTGCTTTTTACCGAACGGTTAATCTGAATCATGCGAGTGTCTGACGCTGCTTTAGAAAGGCCTTTTACAGGGGGGGGGGGCAGAGAGGGGCAGCTGCCCTCTGAGCTCATCAGACCCTCCTCTCATGAGCCGTTCCAGAACTCCTCTGATGTGTGTGAAGCAGCTTCAAAACTGCATCTAGATCTGCTGCTCCGCCCTCTCAGTTGTAGATGTGGAGCAGCTTCTCTTCATTAGCATGTGATGAACACATGACAGCAGCGAGCTGGGAAACTTAAAAACCCCGGTTATTTTTACCCTTTTCTGTCAGCAGCATCGCTGGCAGTGGCTCCGGCTCCTGAACAAGCCCATTCTTTAACCAGCAGCCAAGCAGGGTTTGTCTGTCAGCAAACTATTCATGTTCTCCAGCTCCAGAGTGTTCTGTGCAACGCTGCCAAACCTGCAATTTACATACAACACGTGTTGGGCTGGTGGCGAGGAAAGGATAATGTATTCTTCTGGTTGCAGCACTCTAATTTGTCATTATGGCAACAGCAGGATAACAGCAGCATCCTATTAAAACGGAGAGGCTGCATGCATGACGTCCCGCAGAAAGGGACTTCCACAAGACTGAGGGGGAAAACTACATATTGCTTTTCAAACATGGAAATCAGCAGCCGTTCTGATGGGAGACGACTCCAGAAGGACCCGCTGGAGAAGCTCTGACTCTGTTGCAGTTCTTAAAGGAGAATCCGCCTGCTGCAGAAAACAGGTGTTTTTTGGGGGGGCGGAGCTACTCACACATGTAGAGATGGACAGACAGGTTGATTTGTTTTCAGGGACGACCATCAGCAGCCGACGAGTAACCCATTTTTGGAGCTGGCGTTCATTTACAGTAGAAGTAAAAATATCGGCATCAAGATTTACAATAAAACAAACGGCTGACTATGTTGTTGTTTTTTTAGAAAAAAGGAAATAAAGCAAATTAAAAGATCAGGGAGTAACAGGCTCAGCAGCAACTTCATTAGGTTTATTTATTTAAAGTGAAATAAAGAGTTACCTGAAAATAAATAAAGTAAAACTTCCACGTAAATGAAATCTCTTTGTGAAAACTTGAAACCAAAAAAAAAAACACTGGAGGTTCTCGTTGCAGCGTGTCGTATATAAGGTCAATAAAAAGCTCCCTGAAGTTTTATTAAGCAAAGAAAACAAAGTTCAATTAAATTGAAGAAAAATCTGACATCATCAGTTAATATTTTCTGCTGCTTCCTGCCTTTGGAGAGTAAAACACACAGACACGTTAAATCATCTGTTTTCTTTGACCTTTGGCCGGCTTACAGTCAACCAGAGGTCAATTCCCCCGCGACCTCGTCGTAGACGCGCTCACTCTCGACTGATGGTCGCACAGGAACCTCCATGCATAATTGTAAGCGCCATTTATGTTGGCACTCTGCAGAGGAGGGAGGGGCCACGGCGATACCCGCGGACGGAGCAGCAGAGGGGCCGGGTTTCATCTCATTATGGGGGGGCGAGCGTTCGATTAACGGCGTTATAAGACACCGACGTTAACGCTTTAAAAGTGAGTCCTGAATGCATGACCACTCACACCACGCCGTGCAGGAGACAGAGCGGCGCATTTTTCACACCCCTTGAACCTGGCAGGGCATACCAGGTCCCCCCCCCTCCCGTTGACTTGTCCGGCCTGCTCCTCCCGGGTTGTTTGCACTCGTGTTTCTCCGGGTCCAGGCCTGGTTAACATTTAATCCTGCACTGACAGATACAGGCAGGAGACTGTCAAAAGGCAGGGCCATCCCATAATGAAATGTGAAGCAGCCCGAGCCACCAGGCTGCAGACAGCACGCGCGGCAAACACGGGCCGGGTGTCTTTAATGAGCTGTCTGACTGAACACAGCCGTGTCTTTCACCTCCCTGACATGGCTGCAGCCGCAGAGCCTGTCAGCCAGGAAAAGCTCAAAGCTGGAACTCCGGCAGGCTTTAAATAAAACATGGAAATGAATCCTGACACGTTCTCCATCACAGCCCAACACCAGCAGGCGGAACAGGAGCCCCGCCGCCGCCACCGCCGCCGCCCCGATCCCCGGCCCAATGAGATAATCGATGAGGAATTACATGACACCCAGGCGAACGTCCCCGATTACGACCGCTATGTCGACAAATGAAGCCGGGCCTTTGACATCCACACCATGTGACTCCAACAGCAGAGGGCGTGGCTTCTGCGGCACGCCAGAAGCCCGTTCCTTCACGTTGGAACAAGATGATCCATCAGAACCGTGAGGAACAGCTGTGAGGATGACAGAAGCCCTCAGGTCCAGACCAACGTGAAGGTTCCTGCTCCTCTGCCTCAGCGTCTGCTCATGTTCTCATGAACGTCTGCGGTTCTTCTGCAGCTAAAAGCAGGAAAACGAGGATTTAAAGTCCAAATTGCCCCTTGAGCATCAGCTCGGTGGTCTGACGCCACATTATGGGCCCTGGGACGGAAAGGTTCGATTCCCGGTTTCTTAAAAATATACATCCTGCTTGATCTTCAGCATCAAAGGTAAAATAATGTGTGAGGGTGTGTGTCTACACTCACAGACGGTCAGACCCCCCCCCCCACACACACACACACCCATGACAGTGAGGTGCTGATACCCCCCACCCCCCTGCAAAGACCGAAGTTTAATGAAGTGACCTTTGAAAAGGCATCGCTAATCCAGTCACATGAAACAGCAATTTATGAGGGGGAGGGGGTTCATTTACCAGCAATGAGCATCTATCAATCATGATGACGGGTGGGGGGGTGGGGGGCACTGAGGAGATGAACTGGGAAGAATTAGGGGAGGAAGAAAGAAAGAAGATGGGGAGGGTGCACTGGGTGGTGGTGGTGTGGGGTTAAGAGAACTAGCTTTGATAATACAGATGCCCTCTATGGGGGGGGCAAACAACGTTTGAAAAGCTTTTCCAGTTTCAGGTACGATCACTGCATGAGATCACGCTGTTGAGTGGGCGGGGCTTCACAAAGGACCTGTGCATTCATGGCTTCAGGTGTGATACTCACATTTTTCCAGTGCGTCCATCGCGGCCCCCATTTCTGCCTGCTGGATACTGGAACAGAGAAGTGGAGACATTTTTAGAAAACCCCCCCTCAGAGGAACCTGGGGGCTTCCCAGCTTGGAGCTGCGTCGTGAAGCTGAGGAGGGCGGGGCTTAAGTCACAGAAACGCAAGAAAAAGTGAGTCGTCAAAGGCCCCCAAAGCCATGGAACCCCCCCCCCCCCCCCCAAGGAAAGGCCCCTTCTTTACAAATAAGTGTGCAGTACCCCCCACATATGATCAAATATAGAGCATGACTCCCCAGCACAGGACAGCGCCTCCTGCAGGCTCACTCACCTGGGGCCTTTGCCACAGCCGATGCGCTCCCCCTTGAAGTAGACCGCCACCGTGTATGTGCGGGCGTGTGAGGGCCCCACCGTCTGAAGGGTCCTGCAAATGTACACGAGGGAGGGGGGCACATTGAGAAATAAAGCACATAAAGCTCCAAAGAGGACGTGGACGTCAGAGACGGGATTTTCAGTTACAGCAAAACGGCAGGAGGCCGTCCGAGGGTGGGGGGTGACGAATTTTAAAGCGTCCCACAGCCCCCCCCCCTCACTCATCTGCAGACAGCAGGAGAAACGATGACGGCTGTGGCGCACTAGAAGAGCAACAAGGAGGGAAATCCAAAGGCGTCTGTGCGTCTCTGCTCATTAACAGATCAACTTTAGAGCAAAGAAAAACAACTTCTGCTCCTGCAGGAAGCCGATTCCAGACCGCTGTCCGTCATGCTGACATCTGCAGAATCGGCCCCGCCTCCAGCTGAGACTCGGCTAAATTATTCAAAGACAATTTACTTATTTCAGGAGAGCCATCCATTTTTTATGCTCTGTGGTCACTTATGACACTCCATCAATAATACAGAGTCCTCTCAATTACAAGCAAACACCAGAGCGTCACTTTGTCCAAACGCTGACGTGACGAGGCAGGAAGTGATGGAAGCGTTCTCCTGTTACGACACTTCCAGATTCCAGATGGAAGGTCGCTCCGTCGGGTCAGAGCTCTTCACCACAGTTAACCCGATGAAAGCTGCTCTGCTCCTCCATAAATAAACAGATGATGGTGGAAGAGGAGAAAAGCAGGAACAAACAGCGGGCCAGGGAGTTAACCGTGAACAAAAACCTCCAACCGCCCCAATGCCTCCGGATGACCTCCTTTTTTTTCTTTTGCGGATAGAAAAACTGTCAGTTACCATGGCGACCAACACACCACAACGAGCGGCTCAGAAGCAGTCCATCCAGAGATGCTCTTTGACTTTTTGCCAAACGCGAGGTCTCTCTGGACATGTTCACGACAACAAGCCAGACTTTTACACAGCCGCTGCTGATGCTCAGAGGCGCCATGTTTTTCCCTCCGATTGTGCTTAAAGCAGCGTAACGCTCGACCTCTCCGAGAGGAGGAGCTCAGGTCAGGATGGAGAGGCTTTCAGGGACAAACGTGTTTATGCTGGAGAGGAACAGCACATCGTTAAAAAAAGGCAGGAAGCCGACAGAAAACAGATTAAAGAATCAAAGAGGGACCAAAGCAGAGGAACAGAAGCCACAAAAAATACAAAGAATAAAAGAAGGAAAGTTTAACAATCCCTCTTTACTGTGGTGGAATTTGACTTGACTACAGAACACAATGAATGCAGGAGGAGGTCACACACGGTTAGATGCTTGTCAGTCACAATGGGAATGGACTTTCCCTCAGAAATGTCATTTTTATTCCAGCAGATGACAGGAACTTTCAGGCTTTTCTGTTATTTTTGCTGTAAACCATAAACATAAAGTGGGTGGGGTTATATTAGACATTAGCTTCCTCCCACTAACTTTCATAAATCAATTTGTTACATGTGTCCATGTTTGATTAGGAGTAATTAGATTAGCATTATTGACATTTGTACGAACCACTGACTGTATCACAGAACTGGACTGACTCCACCCAGAAGAACCTGTCTCTCACACTTCGGACGTCGCCATGTTGGAGCCAGACTTCGTCAGTGAGCAGTGATTGGTTTGGTTTGGGGTTGTTTTTTTTTTTGGTATGCGTTTCTATGGCAACCACTCTCACCATTCAGGAGTGAGCTTGTTGGAAGGCCACACCCCTACCACTTGAAAGCAGAGCTTCACGAAATCTGTCAAAGGTTTTGAACGTTGGATGTGGGGGACAGCAGGCTCCACCTACTTTTATGGAGACGTCGGATTGGTCGGTTTATGACTTGAACAAACAAAAAAAATGTGACAAAATCTGGAGGATTGTTGAGAACAAAGGTTTCCGATCAAGAATGGTTCTTTTGACCAATAGAATGACTGAGTGACAGCTGGGTATTTCTCTGGAAACGTGGAAGCGATTTTGGCCTATGGAGCCAACAGGTACTTCCTGTTTTCACATATATCGGTTTGTGTTTCTTTTTCCTCTTTTACTTTTGATTTTTATTTATTTATTTACTTTTTGATAATTTCATTTTCCAATCTAAGTTTCATTTTTCAGTGTTTAGATACATATTTTTTTGTCTTCTTTACATTTTTTGATTGCTTCACATAAACTTATTCCAATTCCAAGAAGCGTTTATGATTTCATTTTCAGAGCCATGAAGTTGCATCCCTTTCAGTGCAGATGCTGTAGTGTAAATAACAGATGAGGGGATGTTTGAGTCTCCTCGTACTCATGTAGAGATAACTGTCCTGTTGATAAATTCCGGTTCAAACTCAACATAGCGGGTAGCCGCGGCTCTTACTTGTAGAGGGGGATGTCGGGCTCCTTGCCCTCGGTCCTCAGGGTCAAACAGCACTGCTGCAGCTGCGATTTGGGGTCGTTCCAGTCCTGGTTCAGAATGAACTCCTGCAGCACAGAAACATCATTTTTCCTGGGGGCTCGCCAATGCTTTTATTTCACTCTTCTCCACGCTTTTACGCGCTCCTTTTGGCCCGACTTATTTGCTCTCCATCATGTGGAGTACAAATCACAGGCTACTTAAGACAAAAGCCAATCCCAGGCCAGAAATAAAGCGTCCGGGAGTCTCCCAGGTGTGCAGCCCTGATACATTTCTCTTATCCAGCAGGGACTTCTAAAAGCCCCTCCATTAACGGGGAAGCAGGCCTGTCATAAAAAGGCAGACTTTGAATCCAGAACTGTCTGCTCCTATTAATTTTCTACAAAGAGTGCCTCTGCTGCCTGCGCTTCCCCACTCTCGCTTTACTGCCCCCCGCCCCTCCATCTCTACCCTTTTTGCTTCTGTGCTTTGCCTCCCTTTGCCCTCCATTCCACTTCCCCCGTCTCTGGGGGGGTCCGCCGGCACGATGTGTTAAGGGATGCCGGACGCATCGGTGCGGACCCCTGAAACAGAGGACGGCAGCGCTCCTGTCCCTGATTCTGACTGTTTCCATGGAACTGAAATGAAGCAGCGCAGCGTGGGACACTGGAGCTTCCAGAAGGCAGCGAGCAGACGCGCCGGCTGCTTCACAACTTCTCTCTTGGAAGTGGAAATGAGGTGCGCTCTTGCAGCGACCATGACACAAAGCTCAGCTCCTCCAGAGTTGGGGAGTCTCCCTGGAGAGGAGCACCAAGACAGCAATTAGCATGGCATATCAGACCGGAGCAGCAGCTTCACAAGGAGAGGTCCATGCTGTGTGTGGGTGTGTGTGTGTGTGTGTGTGCGTGTGTGTGTGTGTGTGTGTGTGTGTGTGTGTGATAGTTAGAAAGCAGCTCTTCTCTCCAAATCTGGACTTGGACACTTGAGGATAAAAAGCCTCTCTTCAATTTTCACATCTGACCACAGGAGCTCTGACTTTCTACTGGAGCAGCACTTCTTCGATCAATGGCGAAACTGCGGCGAACAATATTAACGCGGCGACGCCCGTCTCTGAGCGGCTGCCTTTTCCATTAAAGACGTCTAAAATAGCAGGCCAGGCTGCTGTACAGAGAGCCATTCAAGAGCCAAGTACCACTTGAGGGCCTGCATCGATTAGGGCTCGGCCATTAGCTCCCTGCTCATCGTCTGCTCGCACCTTTTCTCTTCTTCATGTGCTTTGCTCAGCGACTCATTGATCAAGGTGCAAGTGGGGACTAGTCATCAATAGGTGCTCACCTTCAGCCGAGGGAAGAAGCACACGTTCATGAAGGTGTGAACGTACTCCAGATCTTTGTCAATGTAGAGAGCGGCGATGAAAGCTGCAACAACAAAAGAGAGCACTTATAAAAATGATGCCTGACAATCACTGCTGCCTCACAGCATAACCAGCCTTCTGGGGGGGAGGGGGGTTCTGCTGTGTGTCCTGTCCAGCAGCTGAACACCGATTATTTGAGGCCTCTTGCCTTTTGACAGATTCTATTGTTAATGTGAGTTTTTGTCATTCACTCGACCTGAAAAGCAGTAGTATATTTGTAAAAACTCCTCCCGTGTTTGAAACTTAACCTCATTAATGTACAGTTTTTCATGTTTCTGTCCAAGTCCAGACAACACACATTACACAAACACACATGTCCACACACAACCAAAAGTAATAAACACACGAAAATGTGTGTCCACCTTCTCAACCCACAGAGATGGCGTCTAACCATCAGGACGTGGAACCTCCACTCACTGAGTGGGAAGGAGCTCGTGGGGGAGGCTGAGCGGCACCAGCTGGAGATAGTTGGGCCTCCCTTCATGCACTCTCTGGAATCTGAAAACTCGCTCCTCAGCAGGGGCTGGACCGTCTTCCCCGCTGGGGTTGGCCGTGGCGAGAAGCAACAGACTGCTGTGGGTTTGCTGAAAGCCCTCCAGCTTGGTCGTCACGTGCTGAGGGTCATCACACCTCCAGCTCTGGGACATGTCTTTTACTGTGGTCGTGACTTGAGAACAGAACTAGCAGGACAAAGAACCTGGCCTTCTTGGGGTCTCTGTGAGGGATAGTAATGTTGCTAATGTACTAATATTGTAAACATGGACTGATTGGATCTGAACCAGAGTGTTGTTTCGTTGTTGGACTTCTTTTTCCAATTATTACCCTTTAAGTTTCATTTCCATTCATTTTTTTCTGGAAAAGCAGCTCCTAGTTACTTTCACATCTTATCATCTCAATCATAGTATTTCCTGTTGTCTACAGACAGCAGAGTCTTCACAGCCACATCAGACAGCAGGTTGGTGAAGAGTGTGGTGCACGGGGAAACCGGTCTGGACGTACACTCCAGTAAATCCGCCAGAGTCTTGGTCCGCAGCGCCACGGGTCGCTTGGTTTTGTCGTTGGTGATGGCAAACTCCTGCATGCCCAGCTCCTCTGCCACCTTGGCCTGTGTGCGGTTGTTGACCAGAGAGCTGCGGAGGAGCTGCAGACAGAGAGGGGGCGGAGTCAGGCGTCAACGTTGTGGCGTAAGAAAAGGACATTGCATGTGAACAGAAATGCTTCCTATTACAATGGAGGCCCCACAGCATGCCAGACTGTGGAACTGTAATCAAACACAGTCGAATAGGCCGTTTTCCAAAAACAGAAATCCATTTTAACCCCCCCCCCCGCCCCGCTGACTCTCGGGACCGCTGCACTCTCTGAGTGGAGGCTTTTACGGGAGTGACGTCTGTGCAGCTGCAGAGATTTTAAGGCTGGTGGGTCCCTGCAGGCCCGAGCGCTCGCACTCCCATCGACGGGCTGTGAACGCCGTCTGATGGCCGCAGGAAGTGCGCCTTCAAAGTGTTTTGGAGCCGTCATGAAAGCCGAGCAGGTTCAACGCTTCATTTTACAGACGGCTGACAGGGGGGAAAAAAGGCAGACAAAGACGTGTTTTGATTGAAAACCGATGAACAATTCTGTCTCATGACAATACCCATCACACACCAGAGCAGGGGGGGGCGACGGGGGGGCGGGGTTACAGACTGATGGAGGAAAATGTCCCCATGAGCACCAAACCAAACATGCAGCTTCTTCTGACGTAAACAGGTGAAAGCAGAAGCCCAGATCTCAGCCTGCATTGATATCACTGTCGCACCCCAACATGGGGGGGGGCTCTTTACTCTCCCTTTCCCGGAGTTTTCCCTTCAGAGCGTAGCTTTCAGGAAGGCTGGCTTTAAACGGGACACTAAGGACCTCTGATCCTGGCTGAGTGTTTACCGGCAAACCTCTGCACTGAGGTCAGCATCACGCCTCCTCTCTGACTCTCCAGCAGAGCTTCCATCCTCTTAACCGGAAGGATGCTGGCCGCTCCGGCACAGCAGGGGACTCTGCAGTCAAATCTGACCCCCCCACCACCACAGTGCTCATGAAGAGAACCAACATGAAGAGAGTTTTTTAGGGTCATTTCTGTTTAAATATGACAGTCAATGGAGAGTGGGTCATTTTTGCCCGCTGAGACATGAAGGGGGGGGCTGGTCTCCCTCCCAGCTGCTCAGAGCTTTTACTCGTCCATCTTCATAGCATCTAAAAATCGCTTGTTTGTTTGTTCTCAGAACTGGTTTATTGTTTGTTGATCAAAGTGCAGAAAAGTAAGAAGTCTGGATCCAAATGTGTTTGTGAAATAATTTATGGAGCTTAAATGAATAGCTTTAACGCTTCACTGATACCATGAAGGCCTGTGATGTAGAAATGAAAGCTCGTCTCATCTAACCTAAAGAAATTCTCTGGAATATGTTCAAGAGAAACCTCCACATCTTTTGTGATCTTGTATAGAGTTGGATCCTATAGATCTCTAACTTATAAAACACTTAAGCAACATATTACGGTAGGTTATACAAATAAAATAAATATTGTTGTCTGTGATGATCTGTGTGAATTTATGTCCAAATTGTGTTTAAAAGCTTTTTTTTTCCAGTCATTTATTGGATTTATATTTCAGAGAAACAAAAAAGTCAGGGTTTAACGGAGGTTATTTAACTGCTGGAGACAAATTATGAGATAAAAGGATGAAATAAAGACAAAAGCTTCTTTTCTTTTTCAGAGACATAAACACTCTTAAATGTTTCTCATTTGTAGCTTAGATGATCAGTACATTCTGCCATATACAGTATTTATCTGCTATTCTCAACCAGAGTTACAAAGTATTGAGCTAAACTTATGTTTTAAAAAACCTTATTTATACAACTGAATTCTTTATAATCCATGTGATTTCCTGGATTCTTCGTTTTCATTCTGTCTAACGTTAAAGAAAAGTTCAAGTTTGCTATGATCAACGTTACAGACCAAACCTGCAGAAACATTTAGCATTTCTGTTTCCTCGCTTGTGATTGGATAACCTTCAGGACTACATTTCTGTTATGAACACCGTTTCATTTGATTGACAGCTGCTTCATGTGGTTGAAACTAAATCCTGTCTGGCTGAAGCTCCTCTGCAGCTCATTGAGACCTTCTCTTCTGGTAAACTGACCTTCTGTCAGACTTTCCTTCGTAACTTTCTGCTCAGATCGGCCCAGACGAGATCTCTCAAGCACAACAAGCCTTTTCAGAGATGAGAGCCCGACCCAACACTTCCTCTCTAACTGTTATCAAATGCAGGCCGACCCGAGCCGGGAGCGTCTGAACCGGGCCAAACGGAGGTTTGATCTTACCGTCAAATGTCCTTCATGATGGTCTGGAAAGTGGATGAAGAGATATTCAGTAGCAACCAGCTGCATGATGGAGTCTCCCAGGAACTCCATCCTCTGGTTGTGGCCTCTGGAAAAGGACAGGAGGGGGGGGTTAGAGTTCAGCCCCTCAGCAGAAGCAGCCTGATGGCGTCATCATCAAACGCCGCGTCATCATCTCAGGATGCATCAAACTCAGGAGGAGCCTTTCTGTGCAGAACTGCAGGGGGCGCCGTCAGAGCCCCAACACAGTCTGAGGCGGCGCGGTGAGGGCGGGGGCACGCAAACGCTGCTGGTGTAATGGTCATTAATTAAACAGAATTATAGATTAGCACTGCAGATGTGGGCTGGTGCGGTGCCAGGCTGGCAGGGTATGTGGAGCAGCAGGACACGTGTCCTCCACAGCTCCTCCGGAGGAGACGGGGGGGGGGGCAGAGCATGGAGCCAGAAGAAAGGAATCTCGCCGCCTCATGTTTCATGTCCGTGGTAAGAGTTTGAGGAACAGGATGTTTTCATAGATCCTGAAGAATCCGACTGGAGACGTGAGGACTGAGATCTTCTGATTGACAGACCTTTACGCAGAAATAGTCCCAGCTACATTCTAATTTTAGCCCCCCCTCAAAGGTCTTGCAGGACTTTAAATTGAGAGCTTCAGCTTCAACCCCTGCTTGGTCAGATGCCCGTTCTATTGTTCTGGTTCTGCTCGACCCAACAGCTTCCAAAACTGTTTTTCTGTTATCTAAAGCCGGCCAAAATTCTGTTGGTTCTGGTTCCGGGGAAGAGGTGAGCCTGAATTCTCACTCTGATCGGTCCATTTCTGCACATCTGCAGCGCTGATGAAGAACAGCTTTGACCATGACGACCTTGAACGCATCAGAGAACCTTCCATAGACACGCGTCAGTTAAAGAAGTTCTGATGACGCAGAAAACGCAAACGTCAAGGTGGATCTTTAACGTCCTTACAGCCCCAATAAAGAAGGGTTTTCAGCTCGAAAAGGAAGATTTGCACAAATGTAAGAGATTTTATTTGAATGCCTGATTTAAAAAGCTGAAAAAAGGAAACAGAGCCTTAGTTAACTGTTGTGTGGAGATGCAAACACACAGAGGAACTGTTACAGGCCTTCAGCTCTGTCTGACAGACGGTAAACATGTACAGAAAAACAAAGCAAATGTGTTAAGAAGGCTCTGTCCATCAGCTTGTCTGAGGGTAAAAACGCTCATCAGCTTGGGGGGGGGGGGGGGGGCATGCAGCTGACGACTGAACATGTGTTGAGGCAGATATTCCCCATATTTACCAAGCAGGCCATTTTCAACCAGAGAGCAGATGCAGAGCAGAAGTGAGGTAATTACAAATCCAGCAGGAGCCAAAAAGACGAGATGGGGCAGGTCAGGCAGGAGTGCGCTCCTGTGTGGGACGCCATAAAGAGCCCCCCCTCCTCTAATTCCCTCTAACAGCCGAGGCACAATGCTGCAGCAAGCAGGGAGAGATTGAAGTAAAGTGTGGAGCCTTTGACTTTGATCTAAAAGGCTCTTCTGAGGAGGCAGCGACCGACCGGCTGCAAAAGAGGGAAGAACGGCGATTATCACAAACATTTTCCCGCAGCTTCTGGGGGAAACGGTGTTCTTGTTTCATACAAACGCTGTCAGAGGACGGACCTGCAGCTGCCTAAACGGCATGCTTCTGAAAGCATGCTTCTTCAGAGAAGGTTGTGCGTCCGTGCAGCTCTTCTGCGGCTGCATAGCATGCGCTCAATGATTGAACACATTTAGGCATCCAGCACCCCCACCTTACACAGAAATGCCATCGTGTTGGTCACACCCCCAAAGAATGTTGTTTCTCTTTCGGCTTTTCCCATCAGGGGTCGCCACAGCGAACGAGTCGCATGGTAAACTTGGCAATGTGTTTTACGCCGGATGCCCTTCCTGACGCAACCCTCTCAAAGCAACCGGGCTTGGGACCGGCACAGAGGTAGAGAAGGGAACAGGGAGCAGCCCGGATTCGAACCCTGGTTTCACGGACGGAAGGCGCCGCAAACCAGCACGAGCTAAACCGGCTCCCCCCCAAAGAATAAAAGAGTAAAGCATGAAATGAACAGCAATGAAAGCAGAAGGTTTCTTCAGGCCTCCTTCCTGATGGCTCCAGCTGCTTCAAGGTCACCTTGTCTTCCGTTTCTTCTCAAACTTCTGTCCAGTCTCCTCCTCTGCAGACCCCTTCGTCTCTCCATCATGACAGAGTGACCTACTTTGCTGTGACCTTTGGTCCAAGTGGGCTGCAGGTCTCAAGTCAGTAATTTATGTCTGGGTTTCTAATGAATTCATCCATCTTCTAAACCAGTTTTGTGTCTTTCGGGGTCACGGGGCTGCTGGAGCCTATCCTGGTCACTCGTGGGCGAAGGCAGGGGGGTAAAAAATCTGCTAAATCCGGAAACAGTCTCCAGAACGTGGCTTTCACTCCTCCACCGTCCCAGCTCTGGATCACTCTGTAGACGCTGAGTTCACATGCAGTCGGGATTCTTCGCTTGTGAGCACTCCTGAAAGTCAGGAGACAAACCCCTGACTCCCTGACCCTGGACCAGGAGGAGCTCTTGACATTTAGAGTGATGGATTAGTGTAGGAGTCCGTCACACGCGTGAAGGGAAGTGCACGCGCCCGCATATCCTCGTGGCAAACCTCAGCAAGCAATTACAGAGTGAGGCTCGCCAATAAGATGCCAAACATGCGCTGCCAAAGCTAATTTGCTTTAGCTGTCAAACTCACTGCTGTTGAGCTGAAAAGCTCAGGAGCAACTATAACCCACAATCAGAGCCCCCCACCCCCCAGACCAGAGTGAACAATCTCATTAGTGAAGCCCAGGTTATAAAAAAAAAAGCCTTTTTTAAGACACTGAAGCAGCCTGTTTGTTAACAAACCAAAGCCTTCTCTGTCCAATCAATTTAAGTCGCCACTCCAGAAGTTTGCAACTTTCCTGACTATTGAAGAAATGTCATAACAGGCGCCAGCGAGGGAGGAAGGAAATGAATTTCCAGAGCAAGTGTCGAAGAAGCGCAGCGCCACTGTGAAATACTGCAATTAATGGAGAAAAACAGCGGAAACCACACGAGCGAATAACAGACTTATCTTAGGTACGCCGCCGTCAGCCTTAATTAAATCTGCTTTAATGAAGACGCGTTTAAACCAGACTGTGAGCAAAGTGAAAAATCAGGGATGGAGCCAAGCGTGGCGCCGCAAAGCTTCGGGTGGCTGTGAAAGATGAAGAAAATAAAAAAACAAAAAAACGCCTGGCAACCTGGAGAGCCAAAACCACATTTCCCATGAGGCAATAGGGTTATGACCTGGAGGTTCTCGAGCCTCTTGAGCCCAGGAAACCCTCATATTAGGAAAAGACACATCAAGGGGGCCGTAGTTTCCACCTTGAATAGGACATTCCAGATAAAGCTGCAGGAACGAGCTCCATAGAGAGCAGTGGGAGGAAGAGGAGGCCGCCTGGTGCTTCCTGTACTCACAGGGTGAGGTGGTTGAAGCCCACCGTCCTGAGGGTGAAGGCGCGGGCCAGCAGGCGCACGTGCGTGAAAAACACGCCGATGGAATCCTCAAAGGAGGTCAGCTTCTGCAGAACCGGAGACGTCTCGATCAGCTGCCGGTCGGTCTGAGGTTCCTGAACCTGTGGGGAGGGGCATCGGAAGAGTTCATGTCAGCAGGGGAGGGGTTCTCCCTGAAGGAGTTGGGCAACAGCAGGAATTCTTTAGGGTTTCTGATGTGTTTTTTAGATAAAATCCTCCAGTTACACCTCAGGGGAATATTGGTAAAATATCAGTAAATAGAAAGATTTTCCTGTTTTGCACTTTTTAATGGACTCTGAATTATACATTCATACAACGGCTTCCCTTAAAGACAAAAAGCCGACGGAAGTCAGACATTAGCGTTTTTATTTTTTACTGTTGACAAAGTCTGAAAGCAATCCATCATTCCGACAGATTACAGCACTGCAGGGAAGTTTCATACCATTATGTAAATACGAAGGACTCCGAGCATGAAGACTCGGATTCATGGAAAGCTGGAAAATCCAACAAGGAACCAAAGACTGAGAGGAAAATGTTCAGCAAGAGATTAGAAAAATCCCTAAAAAAGATGGATTAAAACCTGCTTTTGATTGGAAAGTTAGAAACGCTGGGGCGCCGTCGTTTAAACGCTCCTTTCCGTTGGGCTGATGGTGTTGTCATCAGGTAGGGGAGGGGCAGAAGGACACACCTGCACAGTCCAGATCATTTCCTCCTGGACTAAGGCCCGGGAGCTAAAACGACCTGTTAAACAATTAAATCGGGCCTGCCAAAATGGAATAAATGATACTGATATTCATACTTAATGTTTTATTTTGCCTCTGAATGTGCAGTCTCCCCATAGATGGCGCTCTACACATGTATTGACCTCTATGTAGGTGCAGCAAGTTATTCTGCATTCATGTGGTGTCCAAAGATTTGCTGTTTTTCTGAAGTTCATGTGTTTTCTGAGTTGGAAAGGGATTTTTCCGATCATCACATGAACGCAGCATTTCTCTAATTTGTGTTTTTAGTAAAAAAAAGAACAAAAGTCACAGTTTTGACATAAAATGTGTTCTGTTTTAAAAATACATGAGATAATTTTCAATCAAAGTTGACGCAGGTTTTCCTCCAGATTCCGTGTTATGGTTGGATTACCAAAACACTGCACACATCTGCTCTTGGTCCGGCCCGTCTATCAACTGTTAGATCCCTTTGTGGCCCCCCCGAGCCCACCCCTGGACTAAGACTGTAGTCAAATGCACCCCTATTCACAGGTTAGCTGTATGGGTGCTGGGGATTCTGGGTTGTCCGGACCGTGGAGACTTAGAGGACTTCAAAGGACGTCATGAAAATGGAAGATTCCACCCGCTTATGACGTGGGGGTGATGCCGTCATTCGGCGTCCTTACGCCACACTCTAGCCGTTAGTGAGGTGCGAGTACGGCTAATTACTGACCGAAAGCCAATGCGGCACGCACGGGACACAAACACACAAACTACACTCTGATTGCCTGATTTCTAACAGTCAGTCTGCAGTGAGGAGCGCGCACGTATCACGTGAAGAGCACTAACAGGCTCCTTGAACCATCAGCGGAATTTGGAGGGTTAAAAAACTGAAAAATCAGTACGACACGCCTGTGTCTCACCTACTTTGTTCACTACAACCCATCTACAGCGGCATGAACGTAGAAAAAATTGTAGATGGACACTCTCTCTCTTTAAGGGTTGAGCGAGTGGTCTGCCACCTTCATATTTCGTGCTGGTTTGGCCATATTTCACCAGCAGACAGCCCATAATCCCCCTGTGAGGGCAGTCGGGTTAGTAGGCCTACAGCATAACCCGGAAGAGCTGCTGATCCCGTCTGCAGTGTGGCAGCAGCCACATCCACACTCAGGAGGACAAATGCTACGATGTTTCTGCAGCATTCCCGCTTTGACTGCTCAGACTAGCAGCTACTTTGAGTCAACTCCGGCTTTGCAGCTGACCAGCTGCTGCTTCACCCTTTTTGGGGTAGTTCAGTGAGGAGATACACATACTTCCACCAACTACACCTGACTTTCTACCACTGCTAAATAACTGACAACTACGCATGCGTGCAACATCTGACGTCTGTGCAACAACACACAATATTTATTATGCTGCGCTCCCTGCATTTCAACTCATTCCATTCTTTTTTTGTTCATACGTGTTTAATATTTACCTGTTTCTGTACATTTTTGTTTAGAGATGTGAGCTACAATATTTTTGTTTTATTTAATTTATCGTCATCACTCCAAGGCTGCTGCAGTTTCATTGTATCACCATGTACAATGACGATAAAAGGATTCTGATTCGGACAGATTTGGTACGCCCCCCCAGGAGCATGTTTCCTTCTCCAATCCTAGTGTAAGTCGCTTAGCATAAGTGTGTCAGAGAATGTGCTTAAGTGAAGTGAAGCCCCCCCCTGGCCTGTACAGCTTGAGGGCGTGTTCAAAATCAGTAATTGTGTTGTGCCCCCACCCAAACTGATCATCTGCAGCAGATGGATCTTCTTAGTCATTAAGTGTTGAGACAAACATCTGTCTTTTTCCCCTTCCTGAATCTGCCGACTCCTGCAGTCAATTGATATCTCTGGTGACTCAGTGGTAGCCCAGGTTTGCGTGCTCGTCCGCACGCCGGCAGAATCAGAGACGGAACGCCGTGACTTCGATGAGTTTGGAGGGAAGGATTTTAGCGTGCTTTAAAAAAGAAAAGGCTGCAGATGAAAGTTTCAACATTAGCTCTGGGGCTCGGATAGTTCAGAGGTAGACGGAGTGAGAAGCTTTTTAACAACAATATTTACTCATGACTGCGCTCATTAGATGAGAGAATCATATGCAGAGAGAACACGCGTGTTTGTTGAATGCAGAGATTTCCTTATAGAGGGCATTAATTGGCCTGTAAGAAGCGCCTGATTGGTCTCATTGTGGTGAACCTCTTACTCTGTCATTTCTGCACAAAATAATCACGTTTCATGACAGATTATTTCAGATTAAATTTGATGGACTTCATCACATTCAAATGACCTTGTTGGGTTCTCCTCCCCGAAAAATAGGAAGAAAGAAAAATATCCACCTTCGTTTATATTTCTCTGCATTTTCTTTGTTGGAATGACAAGTTCAATGTTCAGCACACAAAGGGCAGATGTATTTTTATTCCCAGAATCTTAATTGGTTTGTTTTCAGAAACTCCTCCCTGCATTATGTTTTGACTTCAGTTAATTAACACAAAGCATTCAAATGTCAAGAATTGCAACAAAAACAACGTGCGTCTCCTGCAGAGGTGCTCGCCATCCTTCCGGGGGCATGACCAGGAGCAAACGGTGGAGATAACACGAGGGGAAATGTTGTAATCCACGTTGGGCTAGATTATCCGGCCCAGCCGGGGGGGGGTGGATGTGCTGGAGGAGACCCAGCAAACATGGAGCCGTGAGGAGCCTCTGATAGGAGACGTCAGCGGTGTGCCAAAGATCTGCATGATTACAGGCACCATGGCGAGCTGCCATCGCCGCCAGTTCAGCCCTCGTTGGCTCCTCCTACACCTTCGTTTCTTCAGCACAACCTTAGAGGGGAAGGGGGCCACACCTCCCTGCCTGCCTTTGAGCAAAGGCTTTTGACGGTTAGATGGAACAATCAACGTCTCTGGTGGTACACTTCCAGGCCTAAGGTCAAGATGCTAAAAACAGGCTATAAAGGGCTAGCAGATCAACAGGCGTTCAACCCCCCCCAAAAAAATAAAATAACAGCAGAGCTGCAACAAGTGATGGGGGGTAATGAGGCAGAATCCTAGAAGCAGCTAATGACTGCTCCTGCAGAAAACCACGGGTGCATTGTTTACCCCATGTTGGCATTACACGGCCAGGGGGGGGGGGGCTGGCGTCTGGACCACCCACCAACGACAGAGAGAGGCAAAAAGGCAAAGGTGAAACATTTAACACAGCGACTCCACCAGTGCGCCCACACCCAGAGAATAACACGCTTAAAGAAGCGCCCGCTCCTGGCGAACATCAGAGCGAGCTGCCCGACGCTCCCTGGAGGGGCTTCGGGACGGTAATCCTGTTAGCGCATCTTTGATCTTGTCTTCCAAATCCTAATTGCAAACAAACACCATTGACACGTTTATGGGCTGATCATGTGACTCTAGGAGTGAGGATGGAGAGAGAGAGAGCAGAATAAGAGGACGCCGGCGTGCAGCAGAGGACGGCGGGGACGACACCAGAGCAGCAAAGGGCGTCGCCTCGCTCTTTACTCTGAAAATGCAGCATCAATTCATCGAGTGCATGGGAACATTTGATTCTTGGAATAAATGTCTTGTATTTGTCAGCTTTTCCTTTGGTTTAACGTCAACCATCAGTTTGGGAAAACTAAACTAATTTGGTTTCAAAAACATCAATCAAGACCTAATTGATTCACGTAAATTTGAAATCCAAACTCCTGATCTATTTTGGCCGTGGCTCCTAGAACTGAAGGTCATGTGACTTTAGACAATTGAGAGGGAGGAGCTAAGTCCTGTCCGTTCACTGCGGTTAGCAAAGCTCAGGCTAGACGCCACTAAAGGACAGGAGGCTCATTCAGGTCTAAAGGTGAGATGAGTTCCAATCGATAAAGCATGCTGACCTACCTGCAGGGGGTGCGCTGGATAGTTGAGCCAGACCTCCCGGAGATCCTGGGGGGCCAAAACAGAAGCAAATGCAAATTTAACGGATGCAGCCGACAAGAAAACATGAAGACAAAAACGAGAAACTCCAGCAAAACAAGGATTTGATCAAATGTTCCTTTTGGTGATAAAACCTAAAAATAAATGTTGTATTTAGGTCAGCTGTTCTCAAACCTCCTGGGTGGGTGGGGTGTGGTGTTTGTTGTGTGTGTGTGCGGGGGGGGGGATGAGTAGAAATAATAATTTAGCTTTGGGAAACTTTGAACACCATATAGGGACATAAAACTTTGTTACCACGGTGATTTTCCAGCCAATGTGGATCTAAAGCCACATTAGATCCGTCTTGTGACAAAAATGGTCACACGTGCACAAGGCACACAGGTGCCCTTCACAAGATAGTAAGGTCGCAGACCCCTCAGTGAACCCCAAGTGAAAAAAATGATCATTTTTTTCTGCGGGCAACAGATCTTAGTTAACGTCTTTACAACACGTAAGGGGCAGGTAGGCCAAATGCAGGCTTGTCAGACAGATTTTTTCTTTTTCTTATAACCCCCAAAATTTTAAGGACTGAGCAAGGAGTCCATTACTGCTTTTCACATGATACCTGTGCACCTGTAGTGTGCAGACACCCCAGTGAGGATGAGGAAATAGACAGAGTGTAGTAGAGCGGGGAGATATGGCCCAAAATATTTCATCTCACACTTTTTCTTTCCAAATTAAATTTTGGATTTTTCTCCCTGCTTTTACTGCTTGAATAAAAATCACAGATGATGAAATTTAGTTAATAAAAGCTATTTTATTTTAACCATTCCTTTGGAAATTGGCTCAAACACAATGCCCAACTAAACACAAGCTATGCCTGCACAATAAATTGAAAATGTTTCCTTATCGCAATATCAAGCTGTGCAATATGCATATCGCAAAAGTTGGCGCAAATTGCTATAAATGGTTACTTAAAATGTGCTAAAACAATCTTCTGGGAGCTTGGAATAATCAAACAAATCCCTTTATGCATTTGACCAATGGGATGGACCCCTTTATGTTAGACGCTGGCCTCCTATGAAGGCGTGTAAGTTAAGTTATGTTGACTTTCATTTAATTAAACTGTTGCAGTGAAATGACATATTTAGACGTTTTGCCATTTGTTCATATATCACAGGTTATATCGTCAACGCAGTATTGATCACGAATATCACGAGTATCACTTTCTGCATGTGCTTTGATGCTCTAAGGTTGAAGGCACAACCTTAGTGACCGATGTGTCATTTTTGAATCGCCAGTCAAATTGGCCGTTAGGTTAAAAAAATCTATGAACCAAATGAGTCCATGAATTTACCATGAAAAACCATGGGTGCTTTTTTATGATATGAAGCTAAATGCAAACACAGAGGAAGTCACAACAAAATGAAAACATCAGATAAAACTTGTTTTATCTCCTGTATTGATTTCTCATCAATCTTTGTTCTCTGCTTTTCCGTTTTCACGCTGTCTATGAAACGTTTGATTTTCAATCCACTTGAGTTGTTTTCCTGCTGAAAAACGCCCCCATGAGAAGAGGGGGTTACAGTCCGTCACCTGCAGCCTGAACCAGCAGTAAAGATTCAAACCTGCTGAGAAAACCAGGACAGATTTCCTGAAGGGCAGCAGATTGACAGATGGATACTAAACAAGGCAAGGTAAAACTTTTTTAAGGCAAATTACCCTGGTAAACTCAAAAATAGACAGAAAAAACCTCCACCAATAACACAGCGGAGTCCTGAAGGTTAACAGCTTTCTGCTTTTCTCTGCAGTGCTGAGAGTAAAAACAAAGAGCTTAACCTCTTTTTGATAGTAAAACCTGTCCAACACTAAAGGCCTTCAGCTCTCATCTGTTTGCTCAGCTGTTGGACAGAACAAGTTAAAGAAAACAAAGAGCACTGAGCTCTAGCATATGAGGGAATGACATAAGAGGAGAATCTGTGACTTAAGTAGTATTTTACATCAATATCTTCTGTAGTACTGATACACAAGCAGCTCTTCTTAACCCACTATGGGTATTTTCTAGCAGTGGGGAGCATCTGCTTCTGTTTTAAAGAAACATGGAAACCTTGATGTTTAAATGAGAGATAAATATTTTGGAGTCTTGGTGTTTAAGGCCAACCCCACCAATTTACCTGGCAGGGAAACAGGCTGATGGAGAGGGGGGGGGGGGGGTAGCACAGAGGAAAGAAAGAGCTGTTAAGTTGTTGCCAAGGACAACGCAGCCAGAGGCAGTTTTGGGCCAAGGGTCTAATGTTGGGAGCGCCCGGCGTTGGCAGAGCGAGGGCGATGGCCTCTAAAGTACGGTATCACTCAAGTGTTTAAAAGATTCAAGAAGATAAACCATCTGAAAATGCAGCGCTCGCCCAAGGCGTGGGGGTCTGCTGTGGGCTGCACAGACGCCTCGTCTTCTCAACCCCCCTCACCTGGCAGTCCATCGCCTTGAGCAGCCCATGAAAAATTAATGAGTGTGGTCAATATGTTTGAGTAAATGCTTCCGTTTGGTTGCCTGTATCCAAGCCTGGGACCAGAGTATCGGGTGAACTCCAGACCAGCTGGTGCAGACGGGTTCCTGGATGTGGAGATCTCTTAAAAAACATCAATACTGTTGGCTAATGGAGCGGCTGTTGTTACAGCTACGCTGCAGCCATACGTGCCTCCAACACGGGCACAGAAGGCAGAAACTGGGGTGGAAACTCAAACAAATAGGAGTGAAAAACATACAAGTGTGATGGAGCCTTATGATTAAACTCCAACCACCATCCGCCCACACGCCGTATATAGACCTGAACAGCTAATGTTTCAATTACAGCCACTGCAAAGACAAGGCAGACAATGATTAAGCCAGCATGGAGTGGGGATTTAAGAATAACAACAGGACTTTTTTTCCCTTCCTACTCCTTCTCTCCCGGCAGAAGGAAGGTATAATTACTGGGAACACAAATCATTATGTGCTGAGGCTGAATCACAGCCAATTGGAGGATATAACTCTGGTATTGCAAACACGTTTTAATGTCAAGACCTATCTATTATGGGATTTGAAATTAAAAGCGAAATTATCTCAGATTGAAGGTGGATCAGAGATGCTCAACCGATAACTTCTGCTCAGTTTCACAAGTCGAATGTGAATAGTCAAACGCACCAGGGTCATGCATCCACCCACGTGCACACACCAACCTCTGGGATTGTAGGCCATCCATAATTGCAGCCTAATGGTGTTCTTCTCTGACAAGGTCCAATGCTCCCTGACAAATTGGTCTCTAGCAACAGACTGCCAATCAATCCATCACATGTGGTGGTGCAGCAGAGAGATCAATAGAAGATAGCATCGCTGATCGATACCTAGATAAAAGCTGTCCAAAACAGAGGCTTCTGTCAGCCGACGGTCAAGGTGATCTTACAAAACTTGTGTTGATTCTTTGATGAAATGTACAGAACATTTTAAATCTTTACTCCCCTTTGAGTTTTACAGCTGATGTGGATTAAAAACCAAACACAGACGATGAAGCTCGAGCAAAGGAAGCACAATAACTGGGGCTGGAAACGTAAGCGTGTTCATCAGGTATGTCAACAAAAATGAATTAACTCCAATGTTTATTCCAAAACATTTTCAAGTATTTTTTGTATTTCCGTGACTGGTCTTCTACAAAAAGTACAATAAAAAAAAGAAAAAAAACAGGAAAGCGAGCCCCGACTGTAGGCAAAGCAGCCAGCGACACCCACATGGAGAAGAACACAAAGGAAATCTGCCTCCCACACAACCCCACACCAACCATCCAGACCAGTCGGAGGGACCTCAGGAGTTACCAGGGGGACAAAAGAGCGTGAAAAACGTTAAGCTCCACTCAGTGCCCAGGATTCCCGCTGTCTCCAGGGTCCAGTACCAGGCCCCACCCACTCAAGAGTCCCACCAGCCCCAGATGAGGGCCTTACCCCCACCCGAGCTCGGACACAAACCTGGACAATCCAAGAAACTCCCACTCAGTACTCCAGGTGGACCAACAAAAAGAAAAGGCTTGGCCAATCCCCCTACCCAGTCGGAGGGCACCAGTGAAAAGCAGGGGTCTCTGGCCAGAATAAACATGGACTGGCCAGATCCACTTTTGTTTTTAAAGCCTTATCAAGTGAGAAGGGGGGACAGCTTGGGGACCAACAAATGTATTCGAGGTAGCATCCCCCTAGTATCCCCAAGCGTGGGGCTCCATGTCCACTGAATACTGAGGCAGAGGGTTTGGACCTAAAGGCGGACCGGATCTTTATTTTATTATCATGTTTGACAGAACTGTCGGCTGAAATCCAAACTGTGATCACTTTTTACAAAGTTAAAAAGGAAAATACAACTTAACTAAAGGAACCAAACACTTATATTGACAAAGTTCAAAAATATAAAGTCATTAAGTCTATTAGGCTCCAGTATTTTGGAAAACCGGTTTAAAGCGAACAAACTTTTTATTTAGCGTCAAACAACAGCAGTCTGTTCTAATGACTATTCAGAATATGAAACGCAATACATGGAACTTCATGGAAAAATGCCTAATTATAAATTATTGACATAATTACTATTAGCTGTAATGTTCTATATCAGAATACGACTGGAAAGTCATTGTTTTCATCAAGAAGGAGCTTTTCTTCTCATCACTGTTAGAGAGGATTTACAGTCCAACATGTAGATTCCAGTTGAGGTTTTTCCTAAACCCCATAACCCCCCCAAACCCCAAAATGTATTAAATATGCATTTTATTATGGTGGCCTGCAGCAGCAGTCACTGATAGCAAGGAACATTTGACCTCCGCACATGCGCCAAAACTCACCAAAATGTGCGACCAACTTAAGACCCTGAGAAAATTAACTTTAAGCATAGTGAACGACAGGACACTATTATATGGAGTCCTATAATATTCATAATTAAATAAATAAATATGACTGTGCAATCACACAATCAACCAATAAATCTCTCATAAATACATAAAAAGATCAGGAAATTTTGAAAAACCTGCACACCGATTTCAAATGAGCCATTTTATTATTGAATATATTTCATTTTGCTTTAAAAACCTGTTCACTCTTTTAAAACAGCATTTTAAAATATTCATTTTGAATCATGTTGAATATTATTATAATTCTGTTTTTTTCCCCAGAAACTCGGATTTCAAAATCAATATTTTCTAAAGTAGCTTTGTTTTTATTTCACATTGGTGTTTTTCAGAATGACGTATTTGTTTCCTAATAGGCTTTTTCAGCAAAGTCTGTCTGTCAATCAGTGAAACTGGGTGGGATCTAAACACACATTGGCTGATCCCTGGAAATCCACTCCTATTCCTAGATCCCCACTCTGCTTTTTTGAATAAAAATACTCACACAGGTCTCTCAGAGCTCTTCTCTACTCTGCAGCAAACAAAGCTCTGCTGTCTGTGCTCACAGATTAGATCTGAGTAACGGAGTAGCCAATCACAAAAGCGTCTCCGCCTTGTCTGGTTTGATTGACAGACAGACTCATTCTGCTGAAAAAGCTCATTATGAAATAAATGAGTCATTCTGAAAAACAGCAAAGTCAAATAAAAACAAAGATACTTTGGAAAATATGGATTTGGAAATCTGAGTTTCTAATAGCCATAGAATGAAAATTATATTCAACATGATTCAAAATGAATATTTCAAAATGCTGTTTTGAAATAATGAACAGGTTTTTAAAGCAAAATGAAATATATTTAATAATAAAATGGCTCATTTAAAACCTGTGTGCTGGTTCTTCACAATTACATGATTTTATATATTTATATGACATTTATTGGTTGATTGCACAAGGTCATTTTTATGTATTTAATTATGAACATTTTAGGACTGTTGTCATGGGAAACAAAAAACTGTCGCAAAAAAATGTGCTGACCCTGCTAAAAAAAAAAAAAAAAAAAGACCTTTTCGTTTAAGCTGGAATTTGACCCTCACCACATGCTTGAAACCTCACCAAAATGTAAACACATCTAGTACTTGGACAGGGGTCTGCAACCTTTACCGCTCAAAGACCCATTTGGAAATCTAAACTTCTTGCTCAGAGAATGACTTTTGAACTCTTACTGCAGTTCAGAAACTGAAGCAAACGATATAATCCAAAATTTTTAAAAGCAAAATGCTCTTCTATTAAAGATTTTTCAAAAACATTTAAATAAATCAGAATTTTCCATTCAACAAAGAGATTGATCACAATATTCACAGAAAATCATAATTAATCACAATTAAAATCGCAGCAGCTGCTGTTTTAAACAGTTTTAGTGAACAGTATAACTAAAACATTTACCTGTTTGAACATTTCTCAAAGTTAAACAACACAAAAAACCATCAATACAAATAGCGGCTTTCTCCTCTCCTGGGGAGTGGGAGTGCTTCCAGATTCCAGTTGGCTGACCGTGTACCTCGTCTCTACTCTGTTCCTGACCGTGTACCTCGTCTCTACTCTGTACCTGACCGTGTACCTCGTCTCTGCTCTGTACCTGACCGTGTACCTCGTCTCTGCTCTTGCTTCTACACCTGGCTGTGGATCCTGTCTCCGGTATCATCCTTTTTGATTGTATGTTTACCTTACAATTACCGTTACGAAGCCCATTGAGACGACTGTTGTGAATTTGGGCCAAAGAAATAAAATTGAAATTGAAAAAGAAAGGATGCTTTTTTTAAGCAAAAAACCTTTTGAATTCTGCCTGACCACATGTAAAATAAATTGCACCTCTCTCTAAATGATGTATGAACTTTGATTCACCGCATTTTTCAAAAACTCAGCTCTGCTCATTTCCTGCAGGCTTCAGTCGTCTCTCAGTCCATGGTCCAACAGACAGAAGGAGACTCTTGGACAAAATGCTTTGTTGGAAAAGTTCAGGTATAAAAACGCTGATAAGGAAAGGAAACACAAACACCTGGACTATCTGCTAAACCTTCGGACAAATAGAAAAACTTTGAACTGTAAGAAGACTGAAACGGCACATTGACAAAAGTCATTAACTCAGCGCCATGGAGACCATCTCAGTTGTCACAGCAACCTTAGTGGAGTTTGTGTGTGTGTTCACGTGTGTGTTAGTGCGTATCTGTGTTCATGTGTCTGTGAATATGCAAGGCTATGCACGGTGGTGTACAGGTGTGTCTATTTGCATGCGTGTGTGTTAGTGTAAATGTGTGTGCACGTTTCCGCCTCATAGGGCAGCAGAATGACATCTTCATCTTCCTCTTTAATATCAAGCTGCGGTTGAGTCCAGGACTGCAGTTTCCCTCCTCTTTGCTGATGCTTTAATAAGCTCCACAGTAATGTCATTATCAAATTAGCATCCGTTGTCATCTCTTGTGTGCGATGGAGCTGGATTTCATCTGAGATAAGAAGCCCTGAAGATGACGTGTTTGCAGAAAAATCAGTGTCTGAAAGAACCATTTAGTTTCTGTCATGCCAGGAAAAAAAGGAGAAAAAACAAAACAACAGTTTCCTCGACGAGGGCTTCAGGGTGGAAATTACCGCATTTCTGTGGACTAAGTCGCTCCGAAGTACAAACCAGAGCAGCCACAAAAAAAAGCATAATAAAGAAGAAAAAAATCTTATCTAAATTGTAGGGAAGTATAGGTCACACTTTTGGGTAAACCTTTTTAACAAAATAAAAGGTAAATCATTTAAACGTAAAAATAACAATAATAGACTGAATATCTGCAGGCTTCACTACTGTAACATATTCATGAAACAGGAGGAGTCTAGAAGATTAGTGCAACATATGAACCCATATTAAGATAGCCATAGCATAAAAGAACATGTTAACAAGTCAACTAAACTCTTTATATCACTACATCTGTTGAATTCTTCATCCTCTGTGTCACTTCTGAACAACCTCACCGAACCTGGAGTCAGACTGAGCGGTAGTTCTTGCTCTCAGTAGCAAATGCTGATCCACAAACCGACAGCACAACCTAGCGGTTTTTGACGTTTATTTTTTTTAAATCACATATAAGTCGCACCTGAGTATAAGATTGTGTCCGAATTTCTTCCCTACTTACTTCATAGTGCACTATATAGTGCGTTCTCCATTTTGTAGTGCTGCCTGAATCTACAATTCCAAAATCCAGTGAACTAGAAATTTCCCAGAAATCTCTGCGAAAAACCAGTGTGCATCGATTCTCACTAGATCTGCGAATATAGACCACAATGCATTGCGTTGGAAAAACGTTTGCCAAAAAAATGCATTTTAATGTATATTTTTAATTAACCATCAATGTTTTTATCTTCAGAAGACAGTGGACTCATAAATAATAGTCACAAAACTTTGTGAAATCGATGACGTCATATCTCCAGTTTAAAAAAGTGAGCGTAGCGTCCGAAATTGCTTCTAAAATTCAGGCCACTACATAGTTTTTAGTAATTAGGGGGTAGGCTGGGAATTCAGACACAGCCTAAGTAGTGCACAACACGCAACGTAGCCTTTAAAACTTATGGTACATACATACTCTGAAGAACAGAGGGCGGAGCTTCTGGTTTCAGATACGAATATAAGCACTAAAGTTTTAGTGGGTGTGAGGCCTCAGTCCTGATCTGTCACGTCAGGATTATGTCCCACCCCCAAAACCCCCCTTTTAGCATCTTATCAGTTCAAGAACCGGCTTGTCTGAGCGTGGAACCCCAAGTTAAGCAGAACAGAAGTGGTTTTGGAGCTCGCCTATTCAGATCTGGCCTGCCAAACCCCCCCGCGTTATCTCACGACTGCTGTTTGGCTCTCTGGGCTTTGTCCATCTGCCTCCTCTCAGCTTTGAAACAGCCATCAGGAGGATTCCGCAGGGGGTGAGAAGCCACACTATTCCAATCCTCCATCTGAAAGGAGAACTTTTAAGCTGAAGCTGAAAGTTTTTGCTTTCAGATTTTTACAGAAAAAAAAGCAACTTCTCTCATCAGCATTAGTTCAGAATTTGAAAAGTTCTGCAAAGGGTTCTGAAATTCAGATTTTTGTACTCAAAACATAAACTGGTGAGAAATATTTTACAACACTGGTCAAAAAACACAGCTGAACAGACAACCATGTATCAGGAATAGCAGGACTCACCTGCAGATATCAGCACAAATCTACAGATTGAAAGTGGGATTCCGGGAATAAAACTCAAATTTTATAGAAAAAAGAAGTTGTAAAGAAATGTATTTCTGTATTTCTAGCGGCTGAGTAGCTCGGTTGGTAAGGTGAGATATTACTATATCAATGACGAGCAATTAACATCACCCAGTGAGGGCGATACCCTTAACGCTACTGCCTAGCAGCATGAATGTGCGTGAATGATCCCGGTGACGGTCAGAGGGACCGTAGGCTGAAGGCCTGAAACACCATCAAGGTCTATAAAGGAAAACAACTCTGAAGTTAATGTGAATCTACTCATTCTGCTATTCCGATATCCATATTAGTTTATTAAATTGATTAATTCTAACCAGTTTATGGCTTAAGTGCCAGATGACGACCAAAGCACTAGAATGAACGGAGCGAAAGTCATTACTGTCGTTATAATCGACTTTAATCCAAACATTCCAGATTATTATAATCGACTTCAGTCCAGTTAAACCAGACTGTCAAAACTGTGTTTCCACTTCATCTTACAACAGTGATTAACAAAGCATTTCAGTGCATTTCTATTGTTTTTCTAGGAAAACAGCTGCTAAATGGATTTTTGTGCCCAGGAGAATAAAACTCGTATAGAAAACAACAATAGAATCATGGATGTTTAAAAAAACTCTGCTTTGTAAAACTACATATTGTGTTTAAATGAGCAGATTTCCATTTCTACAAGATGATCTGAGGACGAAGCCCCTTCCTCTGAGCTTCTGTCCCTCAGTCCCAAATCAACATCTTGAGCTGCAACTGCCATGAAGCCGTTTGTCTTCAGGATGTTTCTCTGTCTTTCTCTACGTAGTGATGCTCTTTCTAAAGTCGTCAGTCATTAGTGCAGAGGTAGCCGTGCCTGCTTTGGTCAGACACTATGAAGCTACCATCTAAAAAAGCTGTAGGTTTATGGAGGTTTTTGTCCTCCACATCTGTTTGACATCCACTTCCATAGTGAATAATGGTAAAAATATTTCTAGAAGATCAGCCTTCGTACTTAGAAAGACCTTCAGATCACAATAACTCTAGAGCTTTCCTTGCTGGTTTCTATGGGAGGAGGATAACGGTAAAACAGGAGGAAGGTCGTAGAGCTTTTCACGCCAAGCACAAGAGAAAACTTGAGCGGGCAGCGGCAGAGCAAGGCTGAAGGTATGAGGCGGTACACAGACAATACACCCCTGACAAAAGCTATGGTATGCAACACTTATTATCTGGATTATAAATCTGCTGAACAGTATCTGACTTTAACCACAGAAGTTGTGTGAAGGTCAAGGCAAGAAAACTGGACTGCAGAGGAGCAGAGCCGTCAGACTCTCACCTGGTTCCTAACGTTTGGGGCAGAGTTAAATAAAAACCGTGACTCGCTTATCGTTTAGTCACGCCTGCTGATCACACCCAAACAACAGCGGGTGTCCCACTCACAGCCGCTGGAAAGCCGTGTTCAGGTTCTTCCCCGAGCGTGCCAGCACGCATCCACGCCACGGTTCACTTCCTCCCATAGACTGGTGTATCAGAGCGAGGGTCACTCACCTCACTGTTGAAGAGCAGTCTACCAAAGAGCAGTCGCGCCTCGTCCAAACCTCCTTCCAAATACACAGCGCCTGGAAAAGAGGGGAGACCATTCAAAGCAAGACCATCAAAGGGGGTTCCCATTCCACCAACGTATCGCAGATCCGTTCATGTAACGCCTGAAAGGACCTGAACTCAGAAATGAGTCCCAATGGCTTTATTTAAAGGGCCAATGATCTTGGTTTTCTCAAGCCTTTTGGAATAACATGTATGTCATAATATAGTACTTTTGGCACACTAAAGAACCATCTTTTAAGAAATATGAGTTATTTTAGTAGCTCACTGAAGCTCCGCCCATTTCATGACATCATCTTAGAGCCGCCCTCAGCAGCGTGTCTGCGTCTCACCCATGAAAAAAACCCATCAAACCTTTTGCAAAGATGGATGTGCGTGCCGTGAACATAAAATGAAAGCATTTTTTTCGCTAACCGCTAGCTGCACAGAGAAAGTGGGTGTGTGAGTTAGCCTGGGGGCGGAGCTGGCAGTGAAGTCACTTCCTGAAAGAGATTGTGACGTCACAAAGTGAGAACCCGCTCGTTTTTGTGGATTGGGAGGGGCTGGTGCTCAGAGAGCAGGTTTTTAGAGGAATACTTAGAATCAGTGGATTAAAATAGCGTTTTGGGTTTGTTTTTACTGAGAAATTAACATTAAAATACACTTCAAAGCTCAAAAAGTGGATTTTGTATGATATAATCGCTTTAACTTCTTAATGCTTATTGATGCAAATATGAACCAAATCACTTCTGCTCCAAACTTACCTAAATTTAGTATCAACTTGAAAGCCAAAACATAAATGAGATTTTTTTTGGCTTGAAATAAATTGAGGGGCCACGGGTTAGCGCGTATTTTATCACTTTTAAACACTTAGATTCTTTTGTAGACCATCCAAATTAATGAGCAATATTTCCTCAAGCTAAAACTACAAAACCTTCAGACTCTGAGAATGGATTTAGGTCTGGACTGAAGGATAAGTCCATCCTGCATGGAGGTCTTAAAGCCCTATGCTACGTTCACATCCAACACAATTCACATGTCATATTTGCGTCGACTACCTCAGCGAAATTTGCTGCTCCATGCTTGTCCAAAAATGCGTTTGTGACGCCCTCGACCCTACTGGGGGGAGCGCCTACCAAAGGTTTGTAGCCTGATCACTACATGGAGGAATGTTTGTGTAGAACACATTTACAATGCATGGAAAACCTGGATAATGCTGAGAGATCAGGTTGATTTATTGTGAAAAGCAAGTCTCCATGTCTGGGTTCATGACACCATTCAGAGACTCTCGGTATGGTGATCTTCAGCGTCTACTGCGTCTGAATGACGGCGCCTTCAGCGGTACCTCCGTCTCTCTGCCATCCCTCATTAGTCCGAGGAGGGAAAAAATTCAATAAGAAATAAAATTAGAATATAAGTGTATTATTGTCTTGATGAAAATAATAAGTTCAGGAGGAGATTCGTACAGATTTGACTATTTTTCACCCACAGACAGCCCGTATTCACCTGTAAGGGCAGGTTATGGCTGCAAGCTCATTGCTGGATGAGGACACAATGCCTCAGTGTTCAACACGGTCTATCAGCTCCGTGCACACCCACAAACACACTCACACATGTGCACTGGCGAATAAAGAAAAACAGAAGACGTTTGAAATGTTGGTGTAAAAAAGTAAAGAGATCCTCCACAGAGGACAGAACCAGTACTTCCAGACAGTGGTGAGCCGGGGAGCGATGTGCAAACTCTACGCTTTCTTCTCCACAGTTTCAAATTGTTCCTTTTGCTGTTTCTTTTCCTGCTTTTGCTAAAAATCAGGGGAACTATCATGGTGCCTTAAAGCAGCGAACAAATTGTCACCATTGCACTTAGGGTGGCTCATTCAATTTAGAAAGCAATAACCACCTGGCAAATTGGGTACACAATCGCGCCCTGGTTTTTATTATGAACATAAATGAGGCGGTGGAAATGGGGCGCGGCGCAGTCGCACGTCTAAACGCACACACTGCTTTCATGGACGAGATCAAAAACATACGAGGGATTCATCATCTGAGGAGGAAAACTGCTTTCAGATGGCTAACAGGCCATTTACACGCACACACACACAAACACACACGAGTGGTTGCCAACATAACCAAAGCCATAATAAATACAAAGAAACACCAAACAACTCCCACTCTGCCTTCCCTGACACTCACGTTGAGGAATCTTTGTAATGTTTTCTAAGCTTAACAACATAGAGATGTTGCATTAATATGAATGTGAAGAATGCAGTTGGTTAAAAAAAACGTGTTTTCTTTGATCGTGGCACAGACGGAGAACAGTCACTAAGACACTATTGATGATAATAAAGAAAGATGGAGATGAACCATCACGGAAAAGCTGCATCTTCTGAGCTCATGAGGGCAGACAAAGGCCTGCAGGAACTGACAGCAGTGTTCATTAGCCGCTTTACGCTGTAGATTAGTTCAAGTCAGGGTTTAGTTCCACTCATTTAAATGTTTATTTCTTTAAATATGTGATGTGTGCAGTCAAACAGCTTGACACTTGGCAGTCCTGTATGATGGTTCCTGAATCCTCTTCCTTCTGTCATTGATGCAGTCCCAGCGTTTGAGCAGAAGCTTTCCTCATACATGACAAAACAAACTGCAACCGATGCGTCGGTTTTGTTAAAAATGCAGTTTGCTGTCCTTGAATGGTTCAATAGGGATTTTCAAAGTATTACAAAAAGAAAAGGAATGCAAAGGATTTTTTCTAATCCGGTCTGGCAGTAAAAAGGAAGTCTCCTGTTTTAAGCAGGTTTGGGGTTTTGTAATATAATCTTTGGGCAAACCAGGTATTTCGGTGCAGAACCTTTCCAAAAATGGGCACATTAAGAAAAAAAGTGCATTCGTTTCAATAATTCAATTAAAAAAATGTGGAAACTTGAGTAAAAAATAAGAGCATAAATGTTAATAAGACTGGAGAGAAGACAACAAAAGTGTCTTAAGAACACACTCTGATAATAAAAAAAAATAAAGGTTTGGTCACCATGTGACATTTGTCTAAAGATGAAGGACATATATTAAGAAAATTACGCCCACAACCACATTTCGGAGTATTTCTTCAAACCGCTGAGAATCAGGACAAGACGAAAAATGCTATTTAAAAAAACTTCGTATTTGTGTAGAAGAAAATCCACTGGGCGGGGCCAAAGTCTTCCAGCTCCGCCCCATTTTGATGCATCCAAAGTTAGTCGACTTGAACCAGAAGGTTCTTGTGTTGCTGAAGGCCGACGCAGCATTGCATTATCAATAAAGGTGGAACTGAACAACACAGGGAGCAATTATGATGCAGATTCTGACAGTTCACCAAACGCTTGGAGTTTTCTCGTTAAACTTCTTCAAGAGAAACGAGACTGCAGAGCTGTGCAGGAGAAACCAGGAGAGGCTCCAGGGATTGAAAATGGATTGAAAATCTAAAAGCAACACCTTTGGAGTCAATCAAAGAGGCCTGTGGTGGAAGAAACCAAGAAGAAGACTAGCAAGAACAGTTCTGACAAGTAAGGGAAAAGAAAGTGCAGCCCAAAGCGATGCAATCAAACGTAAACCAGCCGCTACCATTAAATGGAGATGCCAGCTCCTCCATCAGCCCGTAAAGAGACATCAAACACTCCAAACTCATCTCGCAGTCCCATCATGCCTCGCCTAAACATCTCTGTGGTACATTCAACCCCCCTAATAGTCAACTATGCCCGGTAAGTTAGACCCGAACAACTTTAGAGGAGATGAACAGATGACCTGTGAACCAAATCCATTCAATTCAGATTCATCTCACCAATTTGGAAAGGCTGCAAGATTTAGACAGAACTTAAACTGGACTTGATCTTTCCCACAGAATACAGTCTCCCCGATGTAAATATGATGGGGGGGGGCAGGTTGGACAGGTTGACGGTCCAGGAAAAGCTGGCCCTGAATAAACTCCAGTGCACGCCAGCATGGATGTGTTGGAGGATAGAATTCTACTGTCTGCTTTCAGTGACCAATAAAAAGCCAGAGTCGAGGGCAATATGAAACAGCAGCGCCTGACAGTCACATTAATAACCAAGAATGAATTATTCACAAACGCTCAGGCTCTAATCCATCAAATAATATATTAAGCCGCTCCCTCTCGGCTCGGCGGGGCCGAGGCGGCAGACGGACACAGAAAACCAACACATCAGAGGCGAAGAAGTAAACAAAACTCAGACGTGGAGATAGAAGTTTCCCACGGCGGTCTGGGAGCTGTGGAACAGCAAACACCTCCCTGCTGATGCTGGACGCAGGAGGTGGGATGGAATGAAGGGATGGAAACCAGCAAGCTGCTGTTTTCAAAGAAAGCAGGAGAGTGGATGAACAAGTGCCCAACGAGTTCGATCCCTCTGTGTTTCAGTGGACGGAGCCTGGAGGAGCGTCAGGCTCTGAACGTCTGGCGGCAGAGCAGAACCTGGTCAGCAGAATGACGAGCATCGCCTTTTCCTTCAACAGGATGAAGGACCAGAGAGGACAGCCGCTTCTATGGATGCACAGTCGGAGGGGTAAAGTGCCCAAGACAGTGAAAGTACAGAAGAAGAGGGGGGAAAAGCAGGAGGAGTGTGTGTGAGGGGGGGGCATACAGGCCAAAAGAGCCCAAATGAGAATGCCCCACTCCAGCACAAGTTAATGACAGGGGATCAGAAAAGCAACATTTCCATTCAACACTTTGAATTATTCAGGGCAGCCATTTGCATTGCAGATCCTTTAGCTTCCATCCCTCCTCCTCCTGGTCCTCCGTCTCCGGCAGGAGGACGGCCCTGCCTCAGGGTTAGCAGGAGGGGGCCCTGCCCATGCAAAGCAGGAGATTAGCCGCCATTTCCAACGCAGGCGGGGTCAACGGTCAGCGCGACAGAGAAACAAATAAAAGCAAGGTCAGAAAACACGGATTGAAAGCAGTTACAGCTGTCTCCCAGGAAATGCTCTGAGCGTGTCATTTTCCATCGCGCCTTTCTAAAGCGGCGTCATCTGAATTCTACCCTTGTGGTAAAAGAGGAGCGTGAAAGAACAGACACACAAAACAGAGACACTAGCTTGAAAAACAACAAGAAGGCGGCGACACATTTGCAGGAGCGTGCCTGTTGACGCGGCACCTGCTGCTTTTCTGCAAAGTTGTAGTTTGACGTTTCTGTCAGACGGAGACGGCGGCGTCTGCCCGACAAACGCGCGCCACAGATCCGAGCGGCACGGCGAGAGTCAGAAATGAGAGAGTGGCAGCATGACTCATTGGGAGTGTGGCATGGCTCTCACCCCTAAAACGTTAGGGGGAGGGCTGCGTAGTCAGAGGGTGACACGAGCCTCGTTTCTTCATCACTTTGGTGCAGCTGAAGGGAAGAAAAGTGAAAAACAGAACAGCTGATGGCTTCATCTACCGACAATAGACCAATATGAGGCTGCAGCCCAGCAGGGCTGGTCAGCTTCATGCTGCTGCTGCTGAACGAGTAGGGAGGTCGGCCATGGAGGGTTTGACGTTCCCAAACAACTGGATTAAAGATGCAGGTGAGACCAGCAGAGCAGCAGGAGCAAGAATCTGACCCTGAACTGACCTGGAAGCCAGATGAGGAGAAAGGTGTGTGTTACTGCACAAATGTGTGTGTGTTACTGCACAAATGTGTGTGTGTTACTGCACAAATGTGTGTGTGTTACTGCACAAATGTGTGTGTGCATGCATCTGTTTGTGTGTGTGTTACTGCAAAAATGTGTGTGTGTGTTACTGCACAAATATGTGTGTGTGTGTGTTACTGCACAAACGTATGTGTGCATGCATCTGTGTGTGTTTCTGCACAAATGTGTGTGTCTGCATGCATCTGTGTGAGTGTGTTACTGCAAAAATGTGCGTGTGTTACTGCATAAATATTTGTGTTTGTGCATGCATCTGTGTGAGTGTGTTGCTGCACAAATATGTGTGTGTGTGTGTGTGTGTGTGTGTGTTACTGCACAAATGTGTGTGTCTGCATGCATCTGTGAGCAGAGCAACCATTGTGCTGAAGTTAAAAGAGCGTCTCCTGACATCGGTAAAGTTGTGTAACTTTCTCACTTCCACCATGAGATCCAGCAGACATTCACAGCTGAACAACAAGCAGAAACGCACAAAGGCTCCAAGACAACAATGCAGGTGAATAAAACGACAATGCAGAGAGAATTCATCATCTCTGTATGACAGAAACAAGAAAACACTTTATGACGCTACATACGAACACAAAAAGAGAAAACACAGATAGGAGACAAAGCAGCACAATGCTGAACGTAAAAACCAAAGAAAGCCACTGGAGACGCAGGAGAAGCAACAGAGCAACAAGTTTCAATCGGGGGGGGGGCCCCCTCAAACGCTTGTTTGGCATGCGAGCCCCAAAGGATGGACACGTGTGATTATTTTTGGTCTAGAATAAAACGTTTATGTCCTAATAATTCACAAACTACACACTAAGAGTACACACACCTTTCTGAAGAGATAGTGTTGTTTTTTGTATTTATTTTAGGTTTTTTATCTTTGCTGGCCCCCGATCGACCCACATGTCCTTTGCAATCGACCGGGTAGAGGGTAGAATTCCGAATGTGATGAATGATCAACTAATAATTCTAGAAAAAGAATCCCAAATTATTCTCCTGAATTGGACTGTTGAAAGATTTTTCAAAAAATGCTGACCTTATAGCTAAAACTGTTATCTTTGCACAACAAAAAAAGAAAATAGTGAGCGCTGTGCATTTACCTCAAACTACGTCTTCTCTATTCATTGCAGAGAAAATGTCTCTTAAATGTGCTACTGCCTCACCAATGAGAGCTTCAAAGCAGTTGGCCATTGCATGTCGCAGGTCCGATTCCCGGCACAGGTCCGGCCCATGAGCGTACAGCATGAAGCGGTCCAGCTCCAGTTTCTGAAAAAGACACACATTCAGGTTCTGATGTTGTTACCAGAACATTTGCACATCTGTGCTAAATGACCTAAAAAGACCTGAAAAAGCTGCAGAGACTAAAGCGGCGCCGGCTTTGGCGGGAAGAAGTTCTGATTTAGGGTCCAGAAACCGGAACTCATGGGTCGCCCAGCTGAGCCGGACTGAACCCAGGAAGAAACCTGCAGGTGTGTGTGTGTGTGTGCACGCACAAACTCACTGCACACACACACACACTTCTAACACAAACACACACAAGCCCAGTTTCTGGAACGTCCTGCCATCAGGGCTGTTCCCCTAAAGTGGGGGGGTGAAACCCGGGTCCAAGAGGACCGGGTCCTGCTGGGTGTCACCCAATACCCCTGCCCTACCTGAGCAGGGCTGCTTCCCTGATGAGAAGCCGTTCTTTCCAGAGCAGTAACTCCTCTAGAGTCGGCTGTCGTGCACAGATAAAAATAATACGACACTTTAATGTCACTCAAGGTCGCCTCACAGGAGGATTTGAACAATAAATTACAATTTCAATAAAGGTTCATTTTCACGTTAAGCGTTGAAGGCCACACAAAAGTGAATATTATTAATTTTATATTTAATAAAGTACAGAACCTCTTATGGAGATAATTTAAAGTGTTTTACAGAGCTGCAGAAAAAAAAACACTTTAAACATTAAATGAAGCATAACAAGGCAGAAAATAGCAACAGTTGACAGGCAGAGGTCACTGCTGAACTGAAGGAACTTTGTTAACTACAGTTAAGTGTGCGTTCTCTTTAGGGCTGCTGATCAACCATAGTAGCAGTAGTAGAAAACGAATGCATGCATCCCACCCCCCACCCCCCACTGTGTTTACGACACGTAAATGAACGTAGTTCCACACATGCATCCGTGCTCCTCAGAATCCCTCTTTTCCACCTCCTTAATGAGGAGGTAATATTTTTAATCAACAATAAATGTAGTTAATCCAGTTAAAAAAAAAACACAACCAGGCCTGTAGAGCTGTGAGTGACACAAGCTGGATGGTAATAGTGTCTCACAAAAGGTTAAATAGAAATGAGCGGAGCTTTTTGTGCAAATGACGATAAGAGAAATATTAGAAATAATCCATATGCTGAGTCAAAATGAGTCTATGTCGTCTTAGTGGCACAGAACTACTGCTTTTAATTATTCCTGATAAGTGTTGCTGGTTTGCACCCCAGTGATTAGGGAGACAAATTAAATCACCGTTCACAAATACTCCAGCTCCAACTTAAGCCTGGCAGTGAAGTGGCAGACTGCGCCGTTACTCGCTGAAGATATTCTCTGAAAGATAATTGCGAGTGTTCTTGAGCAGAGGGCTTTAGAGAAGCCCGGTAAACAACTTGGCAGCGGCGAGCGCCGTATCAGACTCACTTTACTGCGAGCGGTAAATTGAAACAAGCCAAAGTGCTGCACGGCACCGGCACGGATTCAGGCGGCGGCATCTCCGTATTCAGCGGGGAGCAACATGAAAGATGGGAGTTTTTAATTGCTTTCTCCACATCGCGGGACGATTATTGTTCTTTACAAATGTGAGAGTCTGAGCCTGACAAGACAGTGAGAAGGATGGAGAGTGAGCGGAGGACGGGGGGAGAGCAGATAACAAGAACGGGGAGTGTTTGGGAAGACCTCCGGGGGCCTGCGGGGACTCAAACCCCACCAGACTCCAAAACAACAACCTTTTAACTCCAATTACAAAGCTGAGAGGAAAAGAGTGATGACAACCCTGGAGCCCGTCTGAGCGAGGCTGGGGGGGGGTCACACAGATGCTTACCTTGGCCAGCATGGCTAAGTGCTGGTTCTGAACGATGGCCGTCCTGTAGGTGGCCAGACCGCCCTCCTCTAAGCTTGGAAACAGATAGTACAGATGGACGCTGCGGACAGAAAGACGGACACCTCAGTTTGGTTTCCAGTTTGCTGAAGCCTCACTCACATGCACCTGTGTGTGTGGGGGGGGGGGGGGTTAACCTGTACGGGGCAGGTCGTCTTTGTAACACTGATGATTAAAACGCAATTGAAGAATTTAGGAAATACCAAACTTCACACACAGAGACTGGACAACTAGATCAAAATACAGTAATTTACTGGAAAGATCCATCTTCTTTCTCATATTAAACAGCACTAGAGAATGCTATTTATTTTATTTATTTATTGTGTTTTCTGGCCAAGACACAATCGTATCGCTTGAAAAGTATAAAGGCCACTCAGAAGTCCAGTCACAAGCAGAACCAGCCAGCATTAGTACTGATTGGGGACATGACTTGTATTTAATTAAAACCTTTCCAGTGATGCTTTATTTATGATTTTTAGCCAAAATCCCAAAACCTAAATGTCTTAAAAAGCCATATTTCATATTTAACTGAAGCCTCTGTTTCCTTAATCTCCTCTACACGGGCGTGGCCTTTGGTGCTGAGCTGAGTAGCCCCGCCCTTTATCCCCGCCCTTTCTGCAAGGTGGGTCTTGCATGAGTAAAGAGCAGATGACACCGACTGACAGTCTCTACTCTCCAAAGTTTCTCTCTAGCCATAAAGAAACGGTGAAAAGTGACTTTTCTGGTGCCAAATCTCAACAGATCACTCCAAACAAAAGTCCTATCGACGCTCTAATGCTGTGGGTCGATGTGGATCAGGGGGTCGATTGTTTGGCAGGTTCAATCCCAGACTAGACTTTCGATGTGACCAGCAGGGCCCCTCAGTTGTAGGGGCGTCTGCTAGAAGATGATCAAAGGTCAGGTTTCCCATGAAGATGAATAAGTCTACTCCACTCCAGACAGGACAAATGCTCAGAAGTTTGCCTTTAGCTGCCGAAGGTTCAACCCGTCCACTCACAGACCATGATCGGATCTTCTCCTCAGTGCTGAATCTCTCCTCAAACACGACTTTTGACTTTAAAAGTTAGACCATCGTTCGGCTTTTCTCAGAGAGATTGAGCTAATCTGGTTCCAATCTTCTGAATTTCTGTTTTCATTCCATGTTTACATTCGGATGACGTTCTAACCAAGAAGATGAGGAACACAACATTTCATAGCAGACTTCTTCTTGAGCAGCTGAACCTTTGCATCTTTGTAAAGCCCGTTCCAGCTGTGTTCAGGTGACAAGAGTCCTGCTCAGCCTCAGGCTGACCCTGTTCGACCCACTCGTCTGTTTGGTTCTGGGAGATAAGACTGACCTGAATGCTCGGGCTGCCGTCAAGAGGTTCGGGAACGAGGATAAACGTCAAGACAGCTCTGAATAAATCATTGTAATCAGTCATCCCGCACGAGACACATTCAGCAGCCCTCATAATCCGGTCTCCCTCCGCTGAAACAGACAGAAATGCTTCAGTGGGTTCACAGCTGGGATTGCGGAGGGCCGGTTCCATTTTCATTTGGGTCTGGCGTCTCGGTAACCACAGCGTGTCATTTGATTTCATTGGAATTAAAGCAGTCGTTTCTCATCAGGGGAAAGCAGGTGGCAGCCTGCTCCCACATTCAAGAGCGGTCCATTTGTTAGAGGATTGAGATTTTAGTGAGAAAACAAAACACTTGGAATAATAAAGAAACCCTCCAGCGTGACAGGAAGTGCTCTTTACTGACAGGTGGTGGAGTCACTCGGAGCATTCGGACTAATCAGAGAGCTCATCCTTCTGTCCGGTTCCCCCCAACCTGGCTCACTTTAAAGCATTGCTTTAGATTTAAACGTTCACCAGTTCTTCTCTGTTTTTTATGATGGCATTTGTGTGTTTTTTGGTTGATTTCTTTCATCTGTGGATGCTGTGGGCCCCCCTCCCTGCATGGCTGGACCGCCGAGCCTCAGAGGGCAGCTGGGTCTGCTGTTCCCATTAAACTGGACAGGAAGCAGATCAATTATTCAGGGGGCCAGAGCACAGGTCGCACGTGTTGTGTCAGACGCCAACAATCAAAGTGGGACGGAAGAGATACCGGGGTGGGGGGGGCTTTGTCTTTGTGACAATTCTGAAGAGTCCCTGTTCTGGAAAGGTCCGTCCTGCTTGGTGTAACTGAAGCTCCTGTCAACATGTTCAGCTTCCTGAGCACAGCCCTGCTTTGACCTTTGACCTTTTGCTGTTTGAAAGTCTTTCAGATTTTCAGCATAGATCTGTGGTTGTGTCAGGGTTTCCCTCACTAGTTCCTAACCCCTACAGATCTACCCAGAGCCCTGGATTACAAAACATTTCAGACACTAGCTAACTACTTTTTTATTTTTACGCCATCCATAAGTAAAAACTTCATAAATATGATGATTTTTAAGTTGCCTTTTGCAGATGACTTGGATTATTTATTTATTTTTAAAATTGCTTAGTGCAGTGCATTGTGGGAAATTTGCAGGGCTGTAAATTTTGGATTCATGGATTTCAGACACGCCAACAAAATGGAGAACGCTCTAAATCAGGGTTTGATTCCCAGGGGGCCCAATGTGGGTCTATGGGCAAGACCCCTCATGCTACTCCATAACTCGGGTCACTCGGTCCAGTTCTGGTATACAGTCAATGTTCCCTCAAAAAAGCAGTTCTGTTGTGTGGAAGCTGGGCTGAACTTAGGATCCCTCATAGAAGGAGGTCCTTGGTCAGGTATGAGCAGACCCCCGCTCAAGCTGGAGTCAATAACACAATCCACACCACTGACTTCAGGTCAAGACAGCTAATTGCGAGTTGTCATGGAGGGTTTCAGGCTGCTGAACATAGGGTGGGGGTGTCAGCAGCTTGAATGAGGCAAAAAGGCAGAGACGGTGAAACGTGAAGAGGACATGAAAGGCGCAGAAACAGAGGGAGCGGCGTGTGCAACAGTCGGCTTCAATTAGCGCCAACGTCCGTCAAAAGGTGCTGAAATGCGTTCTCACCTGGTGAGGAACTCCACCACGGCGTCGCCCAGGAACTCCAGCCTTTCGTTGTGATTGATCCTAGCGGGGAGACACTTTTTGAAAAGAGGCAAACCGACAAGAACACAGAGACGTGTGGCTGATCACCTAATCTGTGCTTCACTCCAGCGCCCGCTCCATAATAAGCAAAGGCTGTGCTCACTGTCAGCTCCCTTTACTTCCACTGAGCTCTCCCTGCTTCCACAGCTACACTTCATTTTCTCATCAGCAGGCCTGCTGGGCGTCATAATTACAGGAACTGCCCCCGTGGTCAAAGATGCTAGCAGCAGACATAGGACTTACCTGGATGGGGAGGGGTCATCCTGCCCAAGGCGAGACATGATGTTAATCAGGGTGTTGATTCCTGAAAGAAACAGGTGGAGAGGTTAAAGACGGACAGACGGGGAGGGGCTGGCAGATGCAGAGGGAGACTGAAGGGGGCGCACCTTTCTTCCTCATGTACATCTGGTGGGCCTTCCTGTCTCCATATTTGGGCTGGCGAATACCGCAGTTGGACAGAGAGTTGCGGGCGTGATCGGGATTCATGCCGAAGTTGAGGTGGTGACTGGGGTGCGTCATGGCGAGCTGGAAACGGACAGGTCAGCTGCTTCAGGGGCGAAGGAGCCTGGATGTTTCTGAGGCGAGCGTGAGGAACGGTCTAAACCTGCTGTACCTCGTTCTTCTGACAGCTCTGAGACTTGACGCCACCACTGCGACTGTGCAGCAGGCGTCAGCATCAATGCATGAGGAAAGAATTACAGTGTCCTTCTACTGACGCTTACAGTGAGCCGCAAATTTGAGTAAAAGAATAAAAGCGAAGGAAAAGCTCCACTGAAGGCCGTGTCTGTCAGTTTACCCAACGATCCCGCTGCTCTGTAGCCAAATCTGTGAAAGGAGTTGATTCTAAATGCTCCGTCTATCACATCTGCATCACAGATGGCAGAATGCTGGAGAAAGCTCGAGCCATTTGCCAGCCCTCTAATCTGTAAATGCAGTAAAGCTACAGCTCCAGCACAACAAAAGGGAGGTCAGTGTACCACCACAGCGGAGGATCAGGACGCACAAATGCACGCTAATCTGCACAAATGACGCATCACTCTTCCTTTTAAATGTGGGAAAACGCAGAGGCAGCTTCCGAAACTCATTTTGAGAAATGTTTTCTCAAAAGTCAACAGCAGCACGGGAACGTCTGACAAAGTTAAACTCTGTGGAGAGAGTTTCCCTGCAGGTACGAGGAGTCGATCCACAAGAACGTCATGGGAGTTTGCAAGAAGTAGAAGTCTAATAAACTGGAGAGGGCTAAATACAGACATGTATTCCTGCTCACACAGAAATAAAAACCTGCTGTAATCCGACCAAGCCAGTGAGATGATAAAGGTTTTTCCCGTTTGGTCCAAGTAGGAAACGCCTCTGCACATCCCTGCAGGAAGTGCCTCCTGATCAGATGATCAACTTTCTGATGGCTTTCTACACCACAGTTTGATTCACTTCCCAATCCCCAGGATGATAATCCTCTGGAAATGTCCTACAGGCCTTTAAAGGTTCCCCTAAACCCACTGCAGAGTTGACTGCAGCTCACTGAAACCTCTGCTGTGGAAGCTGGAGCTGTGCATTTTTCTGCAGTAACACTGCAGTTTCTGTCTAGTTCTGTTATGTCTATGGAATCATTCACACTCTGCACATTTGCTTTTTCTAATGTGTTAAAAAATATTAAAGTACCTCATTTTTAGGTTTTGAACCGCCTGTGGGCATCCACTAATTATCCAGTGTAACGGTCGGTTCTGCCGCTCTTTATTTACATTATTTTATAAAAATAATTGTGGAACATAAAATACATTTTTCACGAGAAATGAGACCCAAAATTCAAGACTTTTAAATATATATAATACTTCTCCTCAGGAAACCGGTGAGACCTGCATCCATAACAGGACAAACTTCCAGAGCTGCAGAGCTCCAGGCCGTCACACGTTTTGGTCTTTGTGATCTGTGTGTGATCTCCGTCATTTCTAAGTGTTCCTTGCGTTCGTCAATCGTCGTGCGCAGATGTCCAGGTCTTTGCGTGAATTTGGTTTTGAGCTTTTCAAAATGAGTTTATGCGTATTTAATGTAGTTTATAAGCAGTTATTACGCAATTGTATGTGATTTTTGTGAGATGCACATGCAGATTTGTTTCTTTGTGTCCAACAGACTTTTCATGCTTGAATCATTGCCGTATAACTTTTATATACGCGCACATATGTTGAAATTACTATTCCACATAGATTCACCAAAGACCAATTTTCCTCCATGCAACACATGCTAAATCTGCATAGCAGCTGTGTGGAACAGGCCTGAAACAAGTGACCAATCAGACACTCTAAACATGGTCTAAAAACCTGCACAGCTTCTGTTTTTAGACTGACAGAACTCTGTGGTCTTCAAACAGAGATCCACAGAACGCAGCAAAGGAACCTAGAGGTTTCTGCAGGAAACTGGATGACCATGAATTAAAAAAAACCTGCTGTAACTGCAGTCTGTGAAGCTCAAAGAAGGAATCTGATCACTTTTACAACAGCAGAGTTATAAAAACCAACTTGACTTTCCTGTGAATTAGATTTTTTAGAGCGCTCTCCGTTTATCCGACTTTAAATCAATTTCAAGCTCCAACGAGATACACGTGTAAAACATTAGCAGAGTCACGCAGCTCTGCCGCCTCCAACACTAAAATGTCAAACTCAAGGCTTTCTCTCCGGTTTCCTTTAGAGGATGAGCAACATTTAAATGAAAACATTGACAGGAGAAAAAAGCAAACACAGGTCGGTCCACTGTGTCACTGCTGTGATGTTGGACCACAGAGATGAATGAAATGAAAAGCAGATGTTCTGCAAACACTGTTGCCGTTTTCCAGGATTAACGTGCACAACTGTTCCTGACAACATCCCGCCTGCTGGGATTCAGGGATGTCTGCCTCTGGCTGCGCAGACAGCAGACATCCTCGCTCAAACGACAGCTGCAGACTTCTCCAGAGCAACGACTCGATCCAGCTGTTATTTACTGCAGAATCATCTAGCCGGCTCCAAAAGACGGAGGAGGCCACGGCTTCTCAGGTGAAGAGAGACATTTCATTTCAAAATGCAGCTTTTGTAGAGTCCACCAGGGCGGAGACAAAAGATATACTAGCAATTCAGCAAATCCACATCAAGAGCAACTTCTACACATTTTCCTAAACAACTCCTGGAGTTTCTTCCACTCAAAACATGGAAAAGAACGACTCATTCTGCTCACCTGCATGGATCTGCATATGTCTCTGCCGTTGGCACAGACGGCTTTGGGAATGTTCTGGAAACCTGTCACAAGGTAACCAGGCGCTGAAATAAGCAACCGTGTGGATGGCCTGCAGACGACTGCAAGGTGGGATCAACCAATCAGGGACTCGTATTTGGCCCATGACGTGTTGATGACGTGATCAATGGGTGGAGCCCAAAACCTACATGGAGGAAGAGCTGATAAAGTAGATAAAGACAATAATAAAACCATCCTCCCATCCATTTTGTTTCTATTTTTCCTTCCTCGGACCAATGCAGGACAGGAAGTTGTCAAACTGGGTCCCAGAGAGACTCGAGTACCGCTGAAAGCGCCGTGATCCAGACGCAGCTCCTGCAGTAGATGCTGCAGGTGTACTGGGAGATTCTCTGAAGGATGTATTGGATGATGTCATGGATGATGTCATGGATGATGTCATGCTTTTGTAGAGCTGCTCAAAATAAGTAAACCTGATGTCTAAACATCATCTACGTCTTCCATGCATCGACTGTATGAGATATACAGATAAACAGTTCATGCTTCCATGTAACGATGAGGCTAGAAACGTCCGACAGTAGCTCCTCCCACACGTCTATTTTCATTTGATGCGTGTTGGTGTCAAAATCGTGTTCGGCGTGAACATATCTGAAGTCTGTCTGGTCTTACTGGCGCTCTTGGAGGTTGCCAGATTAAATAATGACACTACAGAACAACAGAACACCTCTTTTTTTTACTTTTATATTTTATATGCTATTTTATCACATATTTATTTGTGTAATGCCTTTTAGTCCTTTTATGCCTAAAGTTATTGTAATTTATATTCCAGACTTTTTCATGCACAAACTCATCTTGTAATATTATACAGTATTTTAATTAATGTTGGAGGGTGGGAGGTGCTGGGGATGAGTTGTGCTTGTGCTGCTTAGATGCTGACACCCCGCCCAACAGGAGGACGGCGCCTTCTGGGTTCTCTTTTCTTTAGCTCTGTCATTTGTGCTTGTTTTGTGTGTATTTTATTATGAGAGGCTTAATTTAATTATTTTATTACATGTGTAGGGATCGGTTTTATTGTATTCTTGTTTGTTTTTTATGGAAAGCACCTTGAGCTGTCTGTTTGATATGAAAGGTGCTTTGTATATAAAATTAATTTGAATTTCAACAGATGGAAACCGTTCTGCTGCTCGTCTCCAAAAGAAGCAATGAATGACTTTTGGTCTGTGAAAAGCCCCATAGATGGACCTACACCCCCCTGTTGTTGACCCAACACCCCCATTGACCCATTACTTGAGGGACAGCCAAACAGCAGCAAAGCCTGCAGCTTTACGTCTTCAAACATGATGAGAAAAAAGTGCTGTTTTTGTTTTACCCTGATCTTCATGAAACACTTTATTTTTAAACTTCACACAACAGAAACTTGTTCAAAAATAAATCTTCCTTTTTTAAAGGCTGGAGAACATCACACAGAATTCACACCATCTTCACACAAACAGCTGCATGTCTGCAGGAAGTGAGGGGAGCGACTGCAGCGCCATCATTCACCTCTTTGGGTTTTAGCTGGAACACCTGAGAAAAGTGCAGGTGAGAGGACGGAGGCTCTTCTGGAGCGTTTGATCCATCAGAGTTCGGACTCAGCAGAGAGCAGGACCTTCCCACCCTGGATGACCTGCTAACATGTTATTACTGCCTTCAGAGTCATTTTACTGATAAACGTGTGAACAAGGCGGAATCAAAAAGCCAGACAGAGAGTCCTCCAGAGCAGGTGAGATCACACGTACCTGTCAGCCAGGTGTGTGCGATCTCATTCACCTCCGGAGCTCCAACATTATTGACAGAAGGATCCAGAGAAGCAACAGTAACCTTCAGGAAGACGGCATGGAAGGATGGGCACTGAGGAAGTACCTTTTCAAAATAAAAGACACTGAGATGGTGTCCAGCAGCTCACATCTGCTCTAAAAGCTACACCGACACAAACAAAAGCCTGGTTTCAGAGCTGGGGGGGCAGCCTTGCTCAGGTAAATTATTGAGAGCCTCTCAGTCAGCGTGGGTCAAAGCCTGGAAGGAGGCAGCGGGGGCCTGCTGGATTCAGGAGGTGGCTACAACCCAACACCCCCCCCTCCTGAGCTTCACATGCTAAATGTTTAACAGGGAGAAGAGCTTCAAAGAGCAATGGCTCCACTGCAGCCAGCATAAGGCCATGAGGGGGGGGGTCCATCTGGTTTTCTGTCAGCTGCCAGAATCCGTCCGTCCTCCTCTGCAGCAGGATGAACACAGACGAGCAGAAGCTGCTGCTCTATAGAACGTATAGACCAGAACGCACTTTCCCCAGAGAAACTTTATTAAACATCAGAGAGAGGATGCCAGAAACCTGGATGAATTCTTTACAGCCCCCCCCCCCCCCCCAGCAGCCTTCAACTCCTAGAAGAAGAGAGGAAGTAAAGTGTCTTTTCCTAATGGGGAACAGCTCATTACCCTACAAAGACAGGACAGCGTTTCACAGCAGAAGACTCAGAGTCTGCAGCACTGAGCCGAGCCCGTCTGCTCATCAAACACCTGAACGTTTACCGACCCCCCACCGCCGCTGTTCCCCTTGCCAGGTCACTGCAGAAGAACTAATGAAGGGTTTGTTTTGAAGCTTCTGGTCCTCACCATCAGCGGGATAATGGTCTTATTGGAGAGCAGAGAGAACAAGAGACGAGGTCAGAGGACGAAGGCACTTTTACAGAAGTAAAAGACCTCCATCTCCACGGAAACGTCCTCCAGTTCTGCCGGGGAACCCCAAGGCGTTTCCTGGCTAGTCGGAACCATGGACCCTCAGGTGCGTCCCGGGTCTTCCTCAGGGCCTCCTCTTCAGGGAGATGTCTGAGCCTAGGGGCTCAACTCCAACTCTTATTTTGTTCTTTTTGTCATAATCACAGGTGAGAGTAGAAGGACCCCATGTTGTCAGATAACCTCTCACAGATTGGCCAATGAGAAAGCTGGAAAATCCATTAGAGTTGACCCATCCAATCAACCTTCCAGCTCTCTGATTGGCTGCTCCACAAACTGAACACCGTTCCTCTAAAGCTGGGATTTTGACTATCAGTTCGGCTTTCCAGCGTCCAGGACTAAACTTTGTCAGAAGTCTAAGTAGTTAGATCCCCTCTGAACACCCTCCAGGCCTCATTCTTCTAAAAACAAACCACCACCCCAGTATGCCACCCAAACCGCAAAATCCTGACACCCAAGACCGTCTGGTAACATCAAAGAAACACGAGGGGCTGTGGGCAGCCCTCATCAACAAACCGAGGAGGTGAAGTCTGCTCCAGCAGCTGCTTTTTTCAGCCGTTTGCATTTTACACAACATATATTACACGTGTGGGAATATTTAAAGCGCCTCACAATGACATTAGATGTATTGCTGCCACTGTCACAACTACAACAAAACGTAAAATGCTCTCTGGTCAGTGCCTCATTCATTCTGCTGCTGAAACGAATAAAAATATCATTTATACCTAAGACTTTAAGAATTAACTAAAATACAACAGTCAAACCACCTACAGACAATCACACAAACATTTGATTTGATTACAACCAACAACTATGAAACGCAATCTGTGCACATTTTAAATATATTTTCTCTTTACCTTGAAACATAGCACCAATTCTACTGTTCTCCACCAAAGTGTATCTGTAAGTAAAGGCTGGTCTTTATAATTTTGATTAAGGACATTTAAATTGTGATTGTTTGAAAATCAAAAATCTGATTCAGTTTTTATCAGTTTTTCATCAGTTTTTATGATGTTTTTGTCCTGAACTCAACAACCTTAAATACCAGGAGAATGTTGTTTTCTATAGATCAGCTTTAACTCAAGTCAAACTTAATGAACAGAGTGAGCCGAGTGTTGGAAAACAGAGTGGAAGTGTGTAGGTTGTGTTCTCTAAATGCTTCATTTTGGAACCACAACTTACACACAGCATGACTTTTGCCTCTTTGAACATTAAAAAAGCCTAAATACGTGCAGACATTCAAAGATGTTATGTTCCGTTTGATGCTTTTAGGTTAGATCACATTATTTATTAGAATATTTCAAACTGACGAAAGGATTCTGAATGGATCGATGCATCTAATAACGACGCGCAGAAGTTACTACTTTAGTGACGGACGGATGTTTGTTCTTCAGAATCAGCTCTGAGCTTTGAACTTTCTGCACTGATTCTAAAAACGTTTAGGATTCATTCAAAGAATAACAAGAGCAGAATCCATTTCATTCATGGCACGCAGACGGACAGCAGATTCTCTGTTTAATGAGCAGACTGAAAACGTTCAGCGTTAAAGGGAACCGGAGCCAAGGTGGAGGCCTTGTCCTTTTGTTCCCACCTGTGTGGACGGCGCCGCAGACGGACGCTCTGCTGTCAGACTGGCTGCTTTCCTTTAGCGGTTTGCATAAAGCGAGAGAAAAGGCCGCAGACGGACTCGTGTTTCCTTTCAGCGCCCACACTGACAGCTCCTCGTTAGGCAGACGACAAAAAGACCAATCACCGATCAATAAGCACAAATCCTCACGCAGCGGCGAGAAGTCAAGCACACAAACACGTGCGGGGCCTCAAGCCGATCGTAATGCATCCTTCCCTTCTTAACTATGTATGCTACAAGGCATTGATTTCTAATGTATCAGCTGGTGACAGCTCTTCAATGCAGCTGGAGGCAGCCGCTGGGAGCTCCCCGCTCCAGGCTGCACACCTGACACGGGAGAGCTGTCGTCCTGACGACAGTGACGGCCCCTCACAGCTCAGGTAGGTTTGTTTGTGTGCAGCTCAGGATAACTCCTCAGCCTGGGTTCCCGCCTGTCTCTACAGAGGTGGACCGGGTTCAGTAATGAGGGAGATGGTGCCTTCCTGGATGTCTGCGCATAACAAGCCCCCCCAACAGCATGCTGTCCAGACGGAGGGCCAGGATTACCTATGGCGGTCAGAAGGCGGTGCAGCGGCCGCGAGCAGCTGCGTCTCACCTGCAGGAGGCAGCGCTCCTTGAAGACGTAGCCGATCAGCTCATCCAGGTGCATCAGGCACTGGTGGTAGCGGATGTGGTGGGTCAGGACGGGCAGCATCATGGCGTGCTGAGGACAACAAGCAGAAAAAGAAACAAAAATTCAATCAGCCGACCATCATTTATTCACAACACATAGGAAAACATCAAGAAAAACACATCTGCAGAAAAAAGGAGAGGCCGGTGCTCTGTCTCTGAACGAACCCGGGCCGTCGCAGTAACCGCCACGCCATCAGCGAGGCCACCGTGACACGGCCCCCCTGCCTCGTTAAGCGGCCAATGAAACAAGGCCGTGCTGCGCCACCGTCTGCGGCGCATGCTCTCATGACAGACGCGTGTCTGCAGGAGAAGGCGGGGCTTGTCGGAGTACTTCAAAGGTGGAAAGCTGTAATTTGACAGCAGGTGGCAGCAGCAGAATGTTGCTTTGACCCCATTTTTCTTGGTTTGATTAAACTCATTACTGTTAAACAGGAGTTCTGCTATCCAAAAACCAAAAACCGTCCGACGGTTGCTTCTGCAAAATGTCTTAATGCTGCTAATGTACACCCTCTTCGGCCATTAAGCCACTTATACCACGGTTACTTACAAATAAAATAAATATTTAACCAATTTTTAGAACTTTATTATTGATTTTTCCACAAAAAACTGACCATTTGTTACGTGGTGTGACTATTCTACACAGTCAAACCATTTCCAACAACTAAACCTCTAATTTGAGAGAAACTTGAACACGTTTAGTATTCCCGCGGCTCAGCAGAGGTTTGAAGTGTTTTTTATTTTAAAGCCCCTGGTAGACACAGTTTAATGAGATCTTTGCTCTTTTTTCACATTTGTTCATCCGGATAAGCTTCCTCCAGAAGAAACTCCTGTGTCCACCTTCAGGGAGCCCCCCAGCACGGACGCAGACCAGCCTGCTGCCTCTGAAGACGAGCCTTCACACATCCAGACATGGAAATCCATTCCAGTACACATGCTGAACTGATGCTGGCATAAATAACCAATAAATCCAGATCACAGGGAATATAAATATGTCAACTGGTGAGTCAGAAACGTCTGATTCAAAGGTCACTTTTTCAAAAGTAGTCTGTTCCCATTTAAGTTTCTCTCAACTAGAAGCACAGAAACAGATAATATTCATGGGTTGGATCAGAGCCGATCCAATGTTCTGTTCCTCTGAAGATGAAAAGCTCCAGAATAAAAGCCTCGGCTATAAAACTCTGCTTTTTTCTCAAAGAATCTGAATCTATGTCTGCATTTTAGTTATGTTTATGTCACTTAAGCCTTTATTTCATGGTCACATCTATTCAACCCTGACAAATCCTTATTCACTGGCAATTTACCCATAAACATGGACAAAAAGGCTTCATACTCCTGAGTGTGTTACAGCAGAGGAGAGAACATGAACCCTTCAGGTGATATTTTAACAACTTGATGTAGAAGAAAACCTTAAAAAGAAACAAAACAACAGCCCCGACTTGTAGATGTAACCATCAACCTCTGCCTGCTGATCCCCGACTGAGCCTTTGGGGTTCAGAGCCTCACCATGAGCAGGAGAAACGCCCGCTTTTGTGGCACAAAATGCAGTGTCTAACCGGATTATTCCTGAAGCAATCCGCCTCAGGGAAATGGAACTGGACAGCAATTATGGATTCGTTTCTCCTTAGCTGAACCTTTTCGGTCAGAGGGCTGGCATGTCGTTCGACTCCAAACGTGGGCAGGTTCCTGAGCGGCAGAACATCTACCATGGAGAGAGTCCTCAGAACACTGACTATCCTGTGAGTCACAGGCCTAAGACTTTGTTTGTGTCTTTCCAATGACGAAGATCTGCATCTGTGCAGGCTTCAACGCGCTCAGCAGGTGCTGATGGTCCACCTCTCCTGGGGGCCGAGCTGCAAAGCTGCAGAGATGTTAGCGTTGCTTTTCCTTCCGCTGAAATGGAGATGAAATCAGAACTAAAAACTGAATCAGATGGTGTTTCTGCACGACACAGCTGGCATGTAAATAAAAGTGTCGGTCTGAGTGTTTGCCTGATGAACGGGTAAGTGCTGCAGCTCTGCGGGGGTCCACTCCCCCCATACAGACTCTGACACTTGAATGGAGATGTGAAGCAGCGAGCAGATATCAGAGGAAACTTTTGACAGTCGCAGTGCAGCACAGAGGCTGAGTGTGAGGATGGAAAGATAATGGAGCCAGTTTTGTATTTTCTGCTTGTAGCAGAGATTCGGCTTCAAAATAAACAGGATTTATGGGGAAAAAAAGGTAATGTCTGATCTGAACCTGGATCTGAAGCTTATTGATGGATTTGGAGCCGAGTGAATCTGTTCTCTGGAGGTGAACAGCACGTCCAGCATGAACCTGTAGCCCCCCCCCCCCCCCATATGGACACCTGCCATGTTGGAGCCAGACAACGTCAGTTAGCAGGGATTGGTCCAGGTCGGTGAGAGTCATTTCTATGCCCACCTCTATGGCCAATCAGGGTCCACACCCCTACCATTTGAAAGCGGGCTACACCAAACGTTTGGAGCGCTGGATGTGGGGGCCAGCAGGCTCCGCCTACTTTTATTGAGGCATCAGATTGAATTTGGCTTCTTGGAACCCGCTGTACTTCCTGTTTGGAACGCCAAGGGGGAGGAGTCACTCAGTCCAGCTCTCAGATACAGTCAGTGGTAAGAACCAAACAAGTAGCTGATTTATTTCCAGGATTGGTCTAGATCTGGTCTTGATTGCTACAGATGAATATGAAAACACTGCAGACAAAATAATGTTCAGCTAAGGTCTTCACAGAGATGTTGGTTCATTGTTCAGAGTTTTGCCCAAAGGCAGAAGGCTTGTAGTTTGATGTCAGACCTTCAGTTTTTAATGGCGTCTTGACCCTGGTGTGTTGTCTTTCTCCTGCATGTTTGTTCTGGAGGACGGACAGTTTGAGTCTCAGAGAAGATGCTTTCCTCCACCCCGACGCCGTCAGATGAATGACATGCTCGTATTTAAGGGTGGGGTTGCGTCTCTACATTCAGAAAAACTAGTAAAAGGACTCTGAATGCTCCAACTGTCATTTCCCATCAGACACCTGGACGTCCCTCAGTCCTGAAGACACCACTCCAACATTTTAGTCCTTCAAGAACACAACAGCTCGTCTCTAGAGATCAGCTTGCTGTCACGGCGAGATGGTTCTAAGCTTTAAAGCCAATGCGATTGGGTGATATCTCTGTGGTTATTCCTGAACCTGAGTGCGCTCATGTGCCGGTGGGCGCGGTTACCTGGCAGACGTCGGAGCGGATGCCGGTTTTCCAGAAGCCCTGGCTGCTGAGCTCCACCGTCACCTCGCGCCGCATGGTGTTCTTCTGACGGATCTTCTGAAGAGCTTCCTGCCAAACGAGCAGCAAGACAATCATTGATTCACTGGAGCCTGAAACGACCCCGACAGTCAGGTTCTGCTGTTTTCAACCAGTGCAAATATGAAGGTTTTGGTCCCGCCCACTTTACTACATCCACCGCACCCTAAAACAGTGAATCTTTCACATATTACACTAAATATGGACGAATGATACAGAAAAGTCTGGATGTGGGGAGAAAGAGGCTGAAAATAGAAACAGATTTAGTTTTTTTCTGCTTCAACGTAAGACAATCCTTAAAGGAAAACAAAAGAGCTTCACATTTTCACATAGAATGAAATCAGGTGAGGAGGAGCCCCTCTGCTTGGAGATGGGACAGACGCTTCACACTTGGTCTCCAGTGTGTCCTCAGTTGGGTAAAGATGCCATGTTCCCACTCTGGTGGGCAGACAACCACAGGGATAATGCTTCTGGTGGAATCTGCCGCTGTGTTTGGCTTCACTAATTGCTGTGGAGCGGGCTGACAGAGAGATTGTCAGAGCCGGTTAGCTGGAGAGCTTTGCGGAGCAACCTGGGAAACAAAGTAATTGAGCTCTGAAGTCTTGTTCATTATTGCTGGGAGTGAATCAAGCAATCCAGGAAGAGGCCGTGTCTGCAGCTCAGTCTGTGGTGGTGATGGGGTTATGTCTACTGAGGAGAAGGTCCAGCACCTCATAAACAAACTCACAGCACTGCTAATCTGGGATTCCTGATGGCTACAAGGTCATCACTTCAGTCACTTTGACCTTTTTCCATCAGTTCTCCACTTGGAGGTCTGACCTTCACCCAACACCACAGAGCCGTTAGTGACGTTTCACCTCCAGCTGGAAGTTCAGTCAAATATGTATAAAAAGACGACTGCTCTAGTTTCAAAGATGACAGAAAAACAAGGCGAGATGAAGGCTCAGGTCAGCCAAAGTTTGAGATCTTTAGGTGAATAAATGTAAATGTAGGTTAGAACCAGTGGCCGTCCTTCCACATCCACAAAGAGAGGAGGAGTTTATGGACACATTTCGAAAACCAAATATCAACAAAAGTGTAAAAAAACCTGAAAGTTTAGAAGAAAAAACGATTTAACACAATTGTGGTTGATGTGACATGTTAAAGGCTAAACGGGATTTAAAGATCCACTTGGATGAAAATGGTGGTTTTGGCATTTTTAACATGTTTTTGTGGCATATGTAAAGAAAGTTAAGCTTAAAACTGCTTTTCTGAGTATGCAGTTGGAAAAAGACCTTATTTGAGGTCGAGGAAAATCTGCTAGGCGGGGCGACAAGCTCCCTGCGCCGCTCCATTCTGATCATCCGCCTGCAGACAAACACCCATGAACGTCTTTGTTTTCCTGGTCTGAGCTGGAATCTGCCTCTGAAGTGGATGGATGGATGGCTCCAATGTTACTCACCATTTTTATTGCACCGCTAATGTTAGGTTGGGATTGGCTGTAAGCTAGTGGGAGAGCATGTAAACAGAGAGCTCTCAGTTATGGGTGACAGTCCCGCCCACAGGTGGATTTCTAAGGAACTCCTTGGGATCATCATAATTGTGCCAAACAAAGATGATCAGAGCAGGACTTTAAAGAATATTTACATTTATGTCTGTTCTAAATCCTTGTTGTCATTTTATTGTAATAAGAGTGAAGTTGGAGCAAAGTAATAATAGTAGAACTGGCCATAAATATTTATTGTATTTTCAAATCTGCTGTGGCAGGAGGATCTTATTTTGAAAGGACCTTGTATGTGCTGCTGTCAAAGGTAAACGGTGAAACTGCTCTTTGTGGTAAAAAATGTTATAATTCAATCCTTGTAAATATTTAAAAGCTACCTTTTGTGAGTTAATGGCCACAAAAGTTTAAATAAAGTGTTATGTTTTTTGTTAAATTAGACAAAGACGCCGTAAGATTTAAAGTAGATTGTCTTGCATGAAGCTCTCCTCCTGGACAGGCATGAATCCAAACTGATGCGTTAAAAAAACTGTAGTTTTAGTTAACCTCTCCATTGCAGACTAAAGCGGCAGGTTTATACTCAAACCGTTCAATAAATGGCTGCATTTTGAGTCCAAAGTGTGACTAAAGTGTGAAAGGCTGATATTTTCACAGAGACGTCAGATCTTTTCTGCTGTGTGTGTTTTGACAGTGTCGGGGACGGCAGGCAGTAACCGACTACCAGCAGCCAGTTTCAGACAAGCTGCATGTGAACTGTAGCGCACAGCAGGAGTAACTGCCATGGCCCCGGCTCTGCTTTTTTAAATTAAAGCCCGTAAATCTGTTGCTTCTGCAGGGCACGGACACGCCAACCCAAGGCTTCCAGGAGGAAGCTGCCGGCCGCCCGCCGCCGCCGGCGTGGGAGAGGATGCTCGTTTGGCTGCGACCCACCTCTCTTTGTGACAGCTTCTGCTTGTCCAGCTTCTTGACCTTTGGGCTGTTCGCCAGCAGGTGGCGCAGTTTCACATAACTCTTCCACAGCTTCTGGTACCTGTGGACAGTGGAGAGCGGGCGTCACGCCGGCGGAGTCTGCAGATCCTCAAAGCCGTGAAACATTAAAGGAGCTCCGTTACAACCCCTCATGCTCATTTTCTGTAAGGCCTCATTGTCTTTGCGCTCATTTGCACCTGAAAAGAGGCAGAGAGTTATCGGCAAGGTGACATGTAGCCCCCGCACTGCCCCCCCACTCTCCCTTTTCAATCAGACCTCCTGATTGATGCCGTAAATGCCGAGCGTGACCGTTCTGCTCCCATTCTGCAGACTTTCTCCTCATTTACCCAGAGTTATTCAATTATGATTGGAGAGGAAAGGTGGAGGGGCTCGAGGGGAAGGAAGAAGGAAGGAGAGAGTGATGAGGAAGGACAGGAAAGGAAAAGGACAGAAAGGGACCGATTCATGGAATGGAAGAATTATGGAGCTTTAATGGCGGGGACTTCATTAGAGACTGAGACGAGGGAATGAGACGGCTTTACGCCCCGATTATCCGCCCCCCCACCACCTCCGCTCTGAGTGACAGAGACACAGACAGGAAGAGAGGACGCTCCCTCCCCAGCTCCCAGCCCACTCCAGTGACCTTTCCACAGATCCGCCGTGGGCTCTGGGGGCGGAGCTCTGGCCTCTCTGGCTCATGCTGTCATCAGCGTATGCTGGCTCTTCATTCCTCTTCCCCGTCTCCACCCTTTCCATCCGTGCCGCCACCTGCTGCCGCTAGAAGGACTCTCCCAGTCCTGACCTCCAACCGACGCCAAATCAGATCAGATGGTGATCTAAAGCCTCAGTCACAACAGGTCCAGATATCCCCAGATTACCCCATTCAGGCGTGTCCAGCCAAGTTTGGTGGATCATCCAGATGTTCCTCTGTGTCTTTCTCCTTGAACTCTCCCATGGATCCGTGTTTCTGACTGTTGGATCATGAACTCCGACCTGAACTGAGTCCACTGAGGCCTGACCTCCTCTATCACCCTCTGTTTTTACGGTGAATCCATCTTGGCGGCATCTTTCTGGCATCGCCATTAGTTCCATGTTCAGCTTCAGAGAGGTCGGGTCAACAGGATGTACAGGTGAGATCTGCTGAAAAGGTTTTGTTGCACAAAGACCATAAACTCAGCTGGTCAACAGAAAGTCCAAACAGCAACAGACTTGTGACACTGGTTCTGCCAAAAGACAGCAAAAAAAATAACCATAAGACCCCAAGATAAAACTCTTTCAACTAAAACTCTACATTTAATTCAACATTTCAAAGATGCTCACCCCAATGGCAGATTTTCTGTAACCCTTTTGCTATCCCAGGCACTTTACCATTGGGAGTGGGGTCATCTAGACCCACTAGACAGAGCTCTGAACCTTTTTTCTTCAATGATTTGTGATCTTCACTGGTGTCCATGGATTACATGAAATCTTTCCACCTTTATCCACCTTTGTCATGGTAGGGAGAACACGTCAATGGAAGGGGGGGGGGGGTCATAGGATAGAACAAGGGGTAAATAAGAAATAACAAATCTGCCAATGGGGTGAATACCTGGTCTTCCCAAGAATTCCTATTTTAAGAAAAACATTCTGGTCACTAAGACGCGTTTTTTGAAGCTAAAATGGTTTCTCTTTTGAAACAATCGGACAAACGAGGGATCACAACACATTTGTGACTGAGGTGAGGTCCGATGCGTCTCCATTTGGTTATTTACACATTCTGACATGACCTCTGCTCCTGTGGAGGTCAGGGTCCTCAGAAGCAGAGGAAACCACAAACCAAACCCTTTTTTTCTTTTGAAAGTACAACAAAATGTTTTGACTTTAAATCCTTCACATCGTCTTGTCATGTCAGTTGAGTCTTTTGACTGATGTGTGAGTTAGTGGTTCAGGTGAGGCACCTGATCCAGATTTGTGGAGCTCCTCTCCTCTCCTCTTCTGCACTTTCCAACACTTTACACTAAACTGCTTTTTATTCATCCACACATAAATTAAAGAGGCGGACATTTTCATGGAATACATAATAGATATTTACTTTAGCTGCAAAAAGAAGTCATTTGTGTTTTCCCTGCTGGGTTTTTCAACAGAACGAATCAGTATTTTTAAAGACCCACACCGATCAAAAAGGTGTTTTTCTGATGATGGAAAACATTTCTAAGAAAATTAAAATTCGAGCTGCATTTCTGAGTGTTTCTTTATCCGAATCGCCGAGCATCAGAGCATCTCCACCTGATTTCTCACAGGAACACGAGGATGATCGTCTCTGAATTTCAGGTCTGTTCTCTACATTTTAGTCATGTGACAAAAACACAAAAATTAAAGCTGATATTGAGAGAACTGCACTGAATGATAAATAATAAGACAGAGTGACAGGAAAAGCCCTGAAAAATCCAGCTTCAGGTGGTAAAGCCATTGTGTCTTCCACTCTGCAGAAGAAAGGCTGTAATCTTTTGGTTCTAGTGAGTCACACTTTGATGGGAATCTACGATTCTATGATGGGAATTTTTAGGTCTAAAAATCCTGGATGGAGCAGGACTTTCAGATGTCACGTCATGTCATGTGGTTCCCCCTCCCATGTGTCTCTTCCATCGGTCCGTCCCGCCGCCGTCGGTCACGCCGCTGACCTCGGAGGCGCCTCGCTCCTGCCTCAGTGGTTCTGATCCAGCTGGAGGAGCTGTGGTGCTGAAGCCCGCGGCTCCCCCTCCCTGTGGCATCTCTGCCGCTGCAATCAACGGCGAGCGCTGCCCTCGCTACACGCATCATTAGCACTGCAGGGAAATCCTCTCCAGCGCTCTCTTATTACTCCTTTCTGCATCAGCTAATGATGTCCCAGTCCGTCCATAAATTTGTCGTTTGTCTGGCGCTCTGAGAAGTTTGACACGGCGGCAGGGCACACGGGGATGAAGGCGCTCAGAGGACACGCCGCTAAAATTGTTCTGCCTAAATGGATTTCCTGATGATTGACCCGTTTGCAACTGCAGCGAAAAACATTCACAGCTTTGAAAGTACAGCGCAGACACTTGTGATTGGTGCAGGCGACCACGCCGTCACTGCTCTGGACATCTGAACCACAGCGCCCCCTGCTGCAGAGGAGCCCCGCCCCCACCCTGCAGCTAGTGCCCCCAGCAGAGCAGAGCGGCGTGCTTGTGTTCTTACTGCGGGTCTCCGGCGTAGCTGAGCTGAGCCGGTCGGATCCCGAAGTGGACGATGATGGGGAAGGTGATGACGTCCGGGTTGAACTGCTCCCTGTCCAGCTGGTCGATGCGCACGGAGCTGGGTTTCTGAGGGAACAGACAGCAATGAGTCTGGACGGAGTGGAATCGTGCCGCAGCATAAACATCTGAAGCTACGAGCCCGCCACCCTTTAGCCAGCTGTTAGCCGTGTGTGATACGAATAATCCACGCCGCCAGAGTCATCCGTCACAGGAGTCTAATGAGACGACATGCTGCTGGAAGTAGCAGCTCAACAATGATAAAGTGAAGGGAGCGAACGCCTGCCGCTCTTATCGTGGAGGGATTGACAGGAAACGCATCCTCAGCCGACCCCTGTCGGGCGCCTTGCTTCATCAGAGGGGGGGGGCTGGGTCAGAGCGGCAGATGGCTCGGCTCACCTTGGTGATAGCCGCGCTGCTCATCACCACAGCCTGCTTACAAACGCTGATGCAAGAGCCAAAGGTCGGCCTCAGATCTGGCTCTGACTGCTTGGACAGCGATGCAGGTGAATCGGCCGTTTAGGCTCCACTGCGTCTTTACATTGGTGCTGATGCACCATGACTGATTGGAGGTTGATGACATTTGGAGGCCGACATGTGGATCCTGTCACTGAGTGTGAAATCATCACGTTTCTTTGAGCTCTGGACATGTGAAATGAGATTGAGGCTGAAGCTCTGAGCCGTGGAAAGAATGGCAGCAGCTTTCTCCCACACCTGTCTGTTTATGCTGTTTATTACGTTTTTATGACATTTTTCTGATGACAGCAGACAAATGTGAAGAAAATTAAGCTCAATACTGCATTTATATGTATTTTTTGTCGTTGTGAATCAGAAGCAGACAAAGATGCAGTTTCAAAAAAATCGTACTTGTGACGTAGAAAATCCACTGGGCGGGGCCACAAGCTCCATGCTCCGCCCCATTCTGATTCATTCAGGGGCTGTAAGCTAGCAGGAGAGCATGTAACCAGATGCTAACGGTCCCGCCCACAACTCAGAGGTGAATTTCTAATGCAGAAACAAGGTTCTAGAAAACAAGTTTTTTGTTTGGCTTAAAAGGCGTAATCATCATTAAAAGTCCACTGGGAACTAGTGCTGCACAGTATGAGGAAAACGCGATATTAGTGATCAATATGGCGATGTCGATATAACTTGAGTTACATAAACAAACAGCAAAACAACCAAAAACATGATGTCCATTTCACTGCAACAGATTAATTTAAATAAGAGTCAACATAACTTAAGTTATACTCTGAATGACCCCCGTCTACATAGGAAGCCAACATCTAACATAAAATGGCTGCATCTGATTGGTCAAAGGCATAAAGGGATTTATTTGATTTGTTAAATACTTCAAGTTGACAGTTTTAGCACATGCGATGTGCATGTTTCACAGCTTGGTATCGCGATAACGATAAATTTGCGTTTTATTGTGCAGGCCTACTGGGAACGCTTTGAAACGAGATCAGAAGATGATCAGAGTGGGACTTTAAAGGACAACCTAAGAAATGTGAAGCAGCAGCAGGTTCAGAGCAGACAGGAAGCGGACTCAACTCTTGTTATTGAAATGCTAAATGTCGCTTTCTAGATTTTTTATTTAAAAACAGACTCCACTGTGCTGCTTTGAGCATCAGATGCCTCAATCTCAGCATGAATGGTGCTAAAAAAGACCTAAAAGCTTCACCAACACGAAGAGGATTTTCTAAATCAGGAGGAAGCTGGAAATCCTTCATCGGTTTATTTAAATTTACTTCCAGGAAGTGTAAGACACTACCACAATAAGAGCTTTTTAAAACGGAAGGGTCCAACTTTTCTTAAAGTATAGGCGTGTGTTTTGAGACGTCTGATGACAGCTTTGGGGCAGCGGCTGTTCAGGGCTCAAACAGCAGAGAACGGGGGGGGCCTTACCATGCCCGGGTTGGTGACGATCATGCCTTTGCACTCCTCTGCGTACTTCTGCCAGTCCAGCTGCTCCCACTGCAGCATGTCGGCGATCTCCTCCTCGGGAACCAGGGCCTTGCTGCTGCAGAGCAGGTACAGCAGCACCTGGTGCATGGACAGCACCTCCTTCCCGCCGTCTGAAACCATCAAGCAGGGAGGGAAAGTTTGGTCATGTGGGACAGAGTCTTCAAGCAGAAATAAGGAGAAGTGCTGCCGACTGAGAGGGAGTTTGATGGAGAGCTGAAAAACACAGCCTCGCAATGAGACTACTGCACCGGCTCTGGTAAGCCCGCCCCCCGCTCCCCTTAATTCTCCTGCTTTGCACGGATCACATCAGGAGCGCTGCAACTTCTGTAAAGGAGTAAGAGTCTGCGGCTGCAGAAACTGGTAGAGCTAGGGGGGGAAATTGTTTTTTGATAGAAGACGGTAGGCAGGTGGCATGGCAGCCCGGCAAACAGCAGCGCAGCGGCGTGGCGCAACAGCGCCCCCATGTGCACAGAAGACAAACAGCGTCTCAGAAAAGATTTAACAAGACCTGCTGCAGATTCTTCCTTCATGTTGGATAAGAAATCACACCAGCTAGACGTGCGCAGCAGTCAGAGTCCTACCAGGTAAGAATCTGACGAAACGGGGCATGAAGTGGAACTGCTGGCATCCTGAGGCCTCGCCTTCGCTGTCCGGACCTGAAAGGAGAAGACTTTTGGTTTCAAAGAAACTAAATTCTGCAAAGCTGCTCGACAGGCAGCAAACGTGACACCTCCCTCATCCAGAAAACCCAACATGAATGCTCCATGAATGTCGCCAGTAGTTAATACTTTTTGCTCTGTTTTCTTTATATTTACTCACCAAGCTCTCATTTCCAGCATAAACAGCTGCATCAGTATTTACCTGACACAGCATTTCCCTTTCATCTTTTCAAAACAAGTTTTATTTTGTTGTAAAAACCTTGAGGAGGGTTTTCTGCATTGGAACTTTTTGTCAAAGTAACAGCTGGTTTTCTGTCATTAGCTGTGACTGTGAACAGTTCAAACTGTGATGCAGAAGCATCAGTCAGCAGAAGCTTCTGTTGGTTCAATCATCAGTCGTGTCAAATCACAACAATTGTTGGACTTCCTCTGACTTCAAGCAGCTCAAGAGTCCAATTCGGTCTTTAATTCTCAAAGACCCACTCTCACACCCCCAGCTGAACATTAGTGGTAACTACGCCCCCTTGTGGCTGTCACCAAAGGTTTTTCTGGACCTGGGGTTCATAAACTTTTCTTTAAATCAAAGTTCAGCCCTTAAAACACTTTAGCGGCCATTTTTGGGCCTTTCCAGTTCTATGAGGAGCTTTGTGGATCATTTGAAATTGTGGTTCAGGATAAGAAACTAAAGCTGAATCCTTTTAATTGCCACCAATCTATTCTGTCCATTAACCTCTTATTTAAAAGCACCGACTGACAGAATCCTTCACTCAGACGATGAGCTGCTTGAAAAGCTCCTGGAGGAGAGCCCAGGAACCAGATCCCTGTCCCTGCATGTCTAAATGAGGCAATATTGTCCCAAACATTGGTGGGAGTTGCTCCCCCCCCCTCCGGATCCTGTACCTTTCAGGTTCCAGTCGTACAGCTCGAGGATGTCCTGGAACAGGTAGGAGGCGAACAGCTCCAGGCCTCGAATGCAGTAGTTCTGGACGCAGAGAGAGCTTCGCGTTAGGACGGAGACGCAGATCCAGATTCTAATGTGATCGCAGGAGGGTCTCATCCTCACAGCCACCAGCTGTACAGGAAGCTCCTTCTATAAGGATTAGCCCCTCAGCTGAGGTGTGCGAGTTACAAGAGGCTCCGCCAAAAACAAAGCGGCCGAGGGAACGTGGCGTTTTACTGACCTCCGGCGCCATCTCCTCTATGAAGTGAATGGTGTAATCTATGTTGAAGCGGATCACACGGCACAACGGAATCTGCGATGATGAAAGAAGCAGAGGAGGAGAAAAAGGACATCGTTACCGCGGCGACAGGCAGAGGTCACGGCTCATCCTGGAAACTCATTAAAAGCTCGTTTCTGGAAGCGGAGAGAATCCGGTAAAAACAGGCAAAACCTCACGGGTCCCAAATGTGGCTCTGGTGGTGGTGGGTGGGGGGGTAATCTGAGCAGGATGCTAGTTAGCCGCTAAAGTTCCAAATGTGTTTACCCCCAGCTTTGACGAGGCTGCACCCCCCCCCCCCCCATCCCTTTCATATCGAGAAAAGCCCCAAGATGAAAGACAACTGCTGACAGGCCTTCAAAGAGTTTTCATACTCAGACCCAAAGCTGCTGGACGGAGGCAAAAGTGCGTTTCTCCACACTTCAGGGCTGTGCAGACGATCCTTTAGACCTGCGGCCCGGTACCGGCCCGTGGTTCATTTGGTACCGGGCCACAGAGAAAGAATAAATAACTTACATTACTTCCATTTTATTTATTTTGGAATCTGAAAGACGTTTTACTTTGAAAAATTGCCCGATTCTCTGTTCCATCCGTCTATGTCACTATTGATGCAGGCCAAGACGCTCTTCTGGGTCAGGATACCGCTAAAATAAAACCCAGGAGCTAGCAAAATTAGTAAAAAACAAACGTCTTTGGAAAGTTTCTTTGCCAAGGGGAAAACCTCCATCCAGGAGACAGAAGAGAAGCCCTCCACTTCCAAAAAAAGAAAGCTACATTTAATAGACAGTACTTCTTTTTTGCACCATGAGTGAGGGAAGGGGAAAGGAGGATGACGCCTGTGCGATGTACAATGACATCCGTGTCAAAGCAAAAACTCGGAGATGGTCTTGTCACATCTCTGTTCCACCTTCAGTGTAGCGACAATAATCAAAGCCTACATCTCAGGGACCGGTCCGTGTGACGTCATGATGACGGAGTGCAGGTGTGTCTGGAACAGACTGCTCTGCATCAGACCCACAGGTCGTACAGGCAGGTGTGCCTTAAGGCCTCTACGACCTCCTCAAGGGACGTCATGAAAATGGAACGTACCATTGTTGCACGTGTGGTAGGTGTATCATGAAGTATTTGTAAGGCTACGGGAGGTACACTGATGACGTACGGGTAATGCTGTCGTATGGCGGTGCTCCTACTGCAATCATGCAGTCTAGGTCAAACTAAGGCTAGCCGGTTTTGCTTGCTTCTCTACGCGATAACCGTGGCGCACATCTGAGTTACAATCGTCAAAGCGCAATTGTTTCCAGTGTTTTAGTGGCTTGGTATTTTATTTTAAATAAAATATAGGGATTTATTTTATTTAAAGTTGTTTTTTTTTTTGCATAAAAATTTTTCTCAAGATGCTTAAATCTATATAAATTGGTTTATGGTTAATAAATGCCGCAGACAAGACAAAGTAGGAGGTACATCCGCTTTTTGGGGGTATTTTCTGAAGCCTCAAAATACCAAATAACTATACTTTTGATACAAATTAAGTAACATTGAAATGATTTTACACCTGCTCCATATGTTAAATCACATAAAGGTGAAGTTACAGTTACATTAGAAAGTGAAAATGTCATGTTTTTGTTTGTGGAGCAGAGTCAGACTAAAATCACGTATTTAGGATCTTTGCAATCCTGATAGCGTTCGCTGCACCGTCACGTCTTCTAATCGCTGGAAATAAGTTCAGGTCAGATGGCGAGATATGCACATGATATTCTAATGACGGTGATGTCATAAGCTGCGATTTCTTTTTCCGATGGCCGTACGACCAAAGTGACCGGAGCGATTACAAACCGCTATGAAGGATAAACGGCGTTTCCCTAGTGACACTGAGAGAACCCCTGCACCCCCCGTCACCATCAGACATCTGTGCTGATGGTGTCTTTAAGAAGAGCAGCTTTCGTACGCTGGAGAGAGGCGTGTGGGAGAAGAGCGAGAAGCCTTCAAACAGATACTCGTGGTCGTCGTACTCGATCACCGTCGGTCTGTCCGTCTGAAACACAGAAAGGAGCAGATTCAGCGTCACCGCTGCGTCTGAACGGACACGTCTGAGTTTCCAGGGGGACGTTTTCACACCAGGAAGTTTGTGGGAGGAGACACGGTGATCCGGTAGTGGAAGAGCTTCCCAGCGTTGTTGCTCATGGGACGGCAGGGTTTCACAGGCTGGAAAAGGAGCAGATCAGATCATCGATTTGAGCCCAACGCCATCCTCGTCTCCTCCTCAAATCAATGCTGCAGCTTTAAGCACAGAAGCCATGAGCGACACGCCTTAACCAGGTCTCGTCTGCGTGAGCCCGAGCTGAGTAACAGGCCGATATCTTACAGGTCGGCTCAGAAGCTAATTCTCTGACAAAACAGGCGGAGTCGTATTTATTTTTTAATCACCATCGATGCCAAGACAGGAACCTGAAAACAAAGCTGAGATCAGCAGCAGTCATTTTAGCACGTCTGCGTCTGCGCAGGCTGCAGGTGAAAGAAGGAGTGAAATTGTGTGCGACCCCCCCCCCCCCAAGGTTAGCGGGGCTGATGTATTCCGGCTGCGTCCTACCTCCTCTCCGGGGTAAATGCTGTGGCGGATCCCCGTCCGTCTGGCTTTGGCGCTGCACTTGCACAGGGGACCGTCGTTCATCTGGACACAGCAGACAGACGGCCTGAACCACGGGGCGGGGGGAGGGGGGGGGTCTGCTGCTCGGCTCAGCTACACCCTCCATCCACCGCTGAAAATCTACAGACTGCCTGTTAGTTTTGCACATTCTGCTCCAGCTGCTCCTTTACTGCAGAACCCAAGCAAACCTCAAACAGCCACATCTGTGAAACACGGCCTGGTTCTGGTTCTAAGCTGGATCCACTTGGTGTTTCCACAGAACTTTCCTCCACCAAGTCTGCACCACGTGGAGCCACGTCCGTCTGCCCGTTCCCCCAAAAGCTGGCGAGGTTTCCGTAACGCCTGATCTACCTTTACCGCCTGTGAAGCCCGTTTGATTGGCTGAGGATCATCAGGTGATCTTAACTCGCCCAGTCAGAGCATTTCCACCAAAGGACTGGTGTCAGTCTGCAGCAGTTCCACCAGCAGAGCCCACTTTTCAAGGTTACATTCAGTTGAGACGACACGGCACCTGCCATCATTTGCTGGAAGCAGAAATTACACCTTGACCCTCATCTTAACCCAGAAGTGCTGAGAACTGTGGGAAAAAAACGTCATTAAATCTTAAAACAAAAAAAAAAATATGAGGAATATCAGCATTTAAATTAAAGTCTCTGTGATAACGGGGGGGCTTCCAGTTCTGGTTGTTGATGTCTGCAGCCAGGTCCTCTTGGAAACGTTTCACAGACCAGCAAACCCATAATGCACCTGTGCAGTACGGCCCTCTAAACTGAGCTATAGAATGCGGTTGGAATATAAAAAGGGTTCATTGTACGGAAAAGGTGAGTAGTGACATGATCATCAGTTTTGTTCATTTCACAAACTTATTTAATAAAACCTTCCATAATTAACCCAAACTGATCTTTGCACCCATAAATACGGCCGACTGGATCAATGCTGGCAGTGAGATGTTCTCATTGCCGCTCTGCTATGAATTCTGGGTAAACAGGAACCTGCAGCTGTCACTGATGCTGCTGTGGCTCAGAAGGTGATGCAGAAACCTGCTCCTCCGTGAAAGAAGGGCTTTCTTTAAAAAACTAAACCCTTCTCAGAACTCCTCAAACGTTACAAAGAAAGAACAGGCTGTTCTTTCTTTGTTGCTCCTCAAAGACGGACCAACCTGTCCGGGGTCGTTGTACCACAGCTCCTCGTGCAGCCGGTCGGGATGGGCTTTCTTCCTCTTGATCTCAGCGATGACGTCAAAAACCTCAGAGTCGGAGCTGCTGGAGCAGCTGCTTCCATCCTCATCTGACTCGCAGTCCGAGTCGCTGCTGCTGTCATCTGAAACGCAAAGCCTCAAAGCTTCAGGCAGACACTACAACACTAGAACCGTCCTCTACAAGCAGCCAAAGAAACCATACCACGTAGTTCAGCTGTGGAGAAGCTTCAGAGGAACGGTTTCAGAGCTGAAACCCAGAAAAGCGGAGCAGAAAGCTGCATTTTCAGCCACAAGATTCTCTGAACCTACAAAAGCTCCTCAGAGAGACGAAGCTTCTCTGCCCAGAAGCACCAACTCTTCATCTGTTCTCTGGTAATAACTATGACTGACCCGACTGCAGGCATGATGTCAGCATGAAGCACCAAGCAGGAAGTGCACTTCATGAAACGCTCAGCTTGTTCTGAGGATTAAGTGATGCCTAGTGGTGGAAATGAAACTTTCCTGATGAGAAGGAAAGTAGCGTCTACACCACTGCCACAAGCTTTTTCAGAAAATACACAGAAAGACAATCTTAAGCTTAAATTTCTATATTTATGTTCTGAACATGTTAGAAACACCATTTTCATTGAAGTGGTTCCATAAAAAAACTTCCAGCTTGAATCGTGATTCAGGACATTGCTGTTGGACAGCCGACCGCAACCCTCTAACGCCCCCCCCCCTCTGGGTTTTCTCCACCCACCTGGATCCTCGTCCAGTTTGGTTTTGGGCGGCTCCCACTTGGGCCTGGCCTCCTTGGCCCGCTCCTGCCTTTTTCCCAGCTCCTCCTCAAAGCGCTCGTACAGCTCGCGCAGTTTACTCGTCCCCACCACGGTTGAGTCTCCCTGAAACAGACCAGTTAAAGAAAGAAAAACGCCTCTGAACTTTAATGGCTCGCGCCAAACAGAGAGAGCTGCTCGTGGGGTCAGAGGATCGAACAATCCCACAAAAATCGCTGACAGAGTTTCACCGTACCACCTGGTCCATGGGGTCGTTGGAGTAGTAGCTCTCAGCATGAGTGCAGCGAATCCAGGCGGGCTTCAGCAGATCGTCCTCGTCCTTCTCCTCCTCAGCCTTTGCGGCCTCCCTTTCTCTGTCTCGTTCTCTCTCCCGGTCACTGGCCTCTTCGGAGTCCCGGGTTCTGAGAGAGGAGTAGCTGCGCTCCCTGCTGAAGGAGCCCTCAGAGCGCCGCTCCTTCTCCTCCTCCCAGCGGCTGCGTTTCCTGTCTCTGCTGGACGAGCGGCTGCGGAAGAGAGGAAGACTTTGGTTGAAGCTGCTCAGCGACTTCAGTTTTGTTCTGAAACTCCAAACACACTGAAGCAGAAGCAACCATGGCTGCGTCTGATTCTAGGACTGACTGGTGTGGCGTCCAGCTCACCTGCGAGGCCTCTTCCTGTGCTTGTCAGGTGACGGCGACCTCTGCCGGTCTCGGTGACGGTACCGCTCTCTGTGAGAAAAACCCGGCAGACGTCAGAAGAACGGCGTCAAACAGACATGCGGATCTGGGGGACCGGCTGCGTACCTGCTCCTGGGCCGCAGAGGGGACCGGTACCGCCCGCCCTCAGGCCGGCTGTTCCTGTCCGGGCTTCTCCCGTGGTCCTTCCTGTCTCCGGAAAACTCCATCTTGCGCCTGTCTCCGCTGTAGCAGTAGCTCTTCTGTCGGCCGTCCTGGTAAAAGCTCCTTTCTGGGGACCGCCTGCTGTCTGGGGGCTTCTCGTACTTGAACTGCCCCCCGTGCCGGATGCCGTGGTCCGGCTGAAACGGGCCGGGACTCTGCGAGTAGCTGGGCATAAAGGTGGGAGGCGGGAAAGGAGGATAGTTCATGGGATATGGAGGGTTGTAGTTCATGGACTGAGAGGAAATAGGCGGAGGCATAGGTGGACGGGGCAGAGGGGGTGGGGGCATCATGAAGGGGTGATAGGAGCTGTGAGCTGAGACCTGCACCCTCGGACCAGGACCGCCTGCAGAGCTGGGCAAAGGGGGGGGCGGAAAGTTAGGCGGGGGCTCCTGGAAGCCTTGGCGCGCGGTGGACTTTGGAAACGGCGGTCGTACGGGACACTGGCTCACCGAGCCGGGGGTCTGTGGTGGGGCTGGGGGGGGATAGTGCATGAAGTCAGGGGGCACGTAGCCCCCGTGGTAGCCTGAACTGGGCATCGACTGTGGGTCATAATGGTAGGGGGGTGCGTGGGGCTGAGGAGGGGGGGTCCTCATGTTGGTGGGCCGGAAGGTTTGAGGGGAGCTGTGCTGACCTGGGGGCATTCCCCCCCTGGGACCCCCAGAATCCCGATGGAACGACATTTCTGTTGACAGGAAGAAAAGATTTTTAAGCACAAACGGCAGTAAATGATAATATCAATTAAGAGAAATTATAAATAAGAAATTGTGTGTTTTCTCCCTCTAATTAGGAATCTTTCTTGTATATTTACTTGTGTCCTTTGTTTGTGTGGACAAAATAAGTTACTATAATAAATAAAAAATAAATTTAATATTAACGAATTATTTAAATTCCCCCTATCAATCATTCTTATATTTACAAAACACAGTTGGAAAAAAATACTTGTATTTCACTGCGACTTTTTCATCAATGAATCTTTGGCGTTATACGAAAACAAATAAATGCAGCAGAAAATTTAAGTAAAAACATGTAAATATCCGTAGAAAAGGAAAATTCCGCGGCAAAACAAAAACGATGATTTTCTATAACAGGTCTAGAGCAGAAGAATATAGTAACAATATTTTGATTTGAAAATAAAGCGCGAAAAAGGACATTTGTATCGACAAGGAATGAACGATTAAATAAAGCTAAGAAGCCTGTAAGCTAGCGCGCCGGTCAGCGCGTGAGGCTATGATTAAAAAAACGCCTTTAACTTCAGGAAAACGACAAAACACATATTTGAAAATGTAAAAAAATAGATACTACTTAAAGCGTTTTTGAATGAATAAATGACCACAAAAGCTGTCGTAAGTGAAATAAAACATATAAACCTGTGACGTGCCTCAGTTAACGGTTCCTGCCAGGGGTTCCGTTGTTTCCAGTCGGCCTGGTTTACTAGGGGACCATCACTGGACCAATCACGTTAAAGATGAATGACCAATCGTAGAGCTTTGTGACTTAAATAAAACAAAACTTTATTGAACAAACCAACTTTATTGAAAAAAAAAAACAAGATTTTTATTAGAGCAAAAAATAGGCAGAAACTGATTTTAAAATAATGTATTTGGTGGATTTTATTCCATTTTTTCATTTGTATTTGGTATATTGTCTCTGTTTTATATTCTTATGTGTAGTTTTAATCCTCTTAAAGTCTGTTTTTATTTTGTCAGGGGACTGCAGGGCCAAAATCCAGACTTCGTATTTACATTTGTTTTTGTTTTTAATGTTCATTATTGTGCAATGTCCACTTCTTTATAAAGTGTTCAACTTAGAAAATTTGGCAATGCACACTTATCTCTTTTAATGACTTAAAGTTACTGCAAATTCGAAATTACTAACATTTCAAAATCTCCTTTATTACAAAAAAATATACTGTACCAGCCCGAGCACAAACGTATAAATAATGTGTTTAATTATGTACGGTAAGCAAATTCAGGCTTAAATGAGCAGTGAATATCCATAATGGTAGAATGTCTTCACATGTAAATCTGGACAGGAAATACATTTTAAAATGTGTTTTTTTAATGGTCATTACAGATTTTAATGAGATAGCATTTTTACATTTACTCCTCGAATCTTTTTACAATAATTTCACAAGTGTTTTGTGTAACTTGGCCACATATCCTCTAGAGGACAGCAGAGGGACAATCCTAGCAACACCTCCAGTTTCCATGGTAATATCAGTCATTGTGTGGATGATGGTGGTTTATCATCTGGCAAAAAAAAAAAAACACATTTAACTCCTTGGCCTAAAGCATTTTATGAGGCATGGGTCCACACGGCGGGTCTGTTTAAACGCTTAGGGCAGCTCCTCCTGAGCTCCCGCTCTGCATCGGTCTGACCTCCTCCAGGAGGAGCTGGCGGGAGCTTCACAGCCTCGTTGTTAACCTTCACGTGTGACTGCATGGTGGAGCTCCTTCAGTGGTTTTATGCAAAGCACATTTTTATGGGGTGAAAGAGCAAGGCTAAGATGCTGAAGCCCACACAGTTTGCTGGAAGAAACTCCTACATTCTGCTCTGACCACTAATCAGCCGGCGAGGGAGAAGCTGAATGCAGAATTTGAAGGAATTTTTAAAAAGTATTTGTAAATGAGTCAGGACCTTTGTTTAAACAATGATGGGCACGTTTCTAAATATTTACTTTAAGGGGATTTCCTACGACGGAGTTTTGGGGCTGGCGGAAAAAGGAAAAGTAAAATTACGAGATTTTGAGTCATAGATTTACGAAATTTCTTCTCATAAATTTACAATTTAAAATCTCGGAATTTAGCAGGTATGACAATTTTTCTAATAAATTTACGAGATTTTAAGTCGTTGGTTTACGGGAAAAAAATCTGGTAAATATATGAGTTTTTTGTTGTAAATTTACGACCTAAAATTTCGTAATTTAACAGTTATGACTATATTTCTCGTAAATTTACAACGTAACAGTCGTAATTTAAAAAATTTTTGTTTAATTTAAAAAAAATTGTTCATAAACAGGCTCTAAAACTCTGTCGTAGTTTCCAAAGATGTAAGAGTGCAGAAAACGTAACAGGTCAAGTGCCCAACTTTTAGCCACAGCTGTTTAGCTGGTTTAGATAACTCAGTGTTGGTTTTAAACCCAGACCCAAATCTTTATTGAGATGTTTACAAGTCCAGGAACATTTTCTTCAATTCTCCCTCTGACGGAAACTAAACTAAGATGTAAAGAGATTTTAAAAAATCCTCAACCTTCAACTTTTTGTGATTTACACCAACATGGAATCAGGAAAAAATGTAAGAACACAATTAATAAATGTAGACTTAAGTTGCCCTCATCTTCAAAATAATTAACAAGCTTTTAAGATTTTGAGAGTAGCTTGTATGGATTTAATGAGAACGATTCCTCCTTATAAATCCATTAGGAGACATTGATGGAAGCAGTAAAGGTAAGTCAGACTCTTATTATGAAAGGACGACTGCAGTCATTCAGGTGAAAATAGAAATAAAACCCACAAACTCTTATAATTTTACATTAGTTCTAGAAAGCCTGGACTTTTTAGACTTAATTTTCATTAAGAAAGGGTAACCTTTCTATGAGTGATTTTGCATTTGTTTAAGTGTGCATTTAATGGAAAAAAAAAAAGAAAAACCACAATTTCTTTTTTCAGAGCAAAGAAATGGGAAAGGCTTTTAAAGTCACAGCAGCTTTTTTCTAACATTTTGAAAAAGCTTCTCCTAGAATCCAGGCACAGAAAAATACCTTCATGAAATTATACAAAAGAAAATGTTTTTCAAAAGTAGATTACATTTTTTTGTTAAGTTGTTCCAAAGTTCAATCAAAAGTTCCCTTACAATAAGTCCAAGACGAAAAATATTCCAAAATCGAAACACAATAAGAAACTGTCTAAGGTATTATGGGACATTTGTACTGTATGATGATGCTTGTCCATCATTTCTACAGGAAGTTGTTTGGCGTGAAGCGATGGACATAATCCTATCCGTGACGTCCCTCATTACCTGCCTTTGTCTGTTTTCTGCTGGTGCTTCCTCTTTTAGTATTTCGTTTTGATATTCTGGGAATTACTTCTGTTTTCTGAAATGTTAAATTTTTATTTTCAGTTTTTTTCTAATTGTTTTGAATCTCAGAAAATGTATTTATTTTTTTATTATTTTTTGCTTTGCCTCTTAAATTGTGATCTTGTTAATGATTCAGGGCCACCGTACAAAAAGGATTCATCCAGGAAGTCACAACATAAGCAGAAGACAATAAAGACGTGCAGACCTCCTTGGTCAGAGGTCAGAGTTCATGATCCATCAGTCAGAAAGAAACGGTTGGACAAACATGGATCCGTGATCAAGTGTAAAGAACACGGAGGGACATCTGGATGATGTTCTGGTAGTTTTCTAAACTTGATCATGTTCCTCAAAGACGTCGTCGACGGGCTCAACACCTTCACACACTCTAAGGTCAAACAGGTTCTTTCTTTTTCTTCTACTTTGTTTGAAGCGTTAAAACAAATTCTGTCTGTTCTGATTCAAAGCAGACTGTCTGAAACTTTCTGTTTGACAAACGTTTCATCATTCTTTCCACAAAAGTGATGAAAAAACATAATTACTTTGTTTTTTCTCACCGGTGGAAACCAAAATTTCATTAAACTGTTACCATAACAGCAGAGTTTTGCAAAAAAAAAAGACATTTTAATCTAAGGCAGATAACAGTGATGTATTACATTCAATAAAAAATGGACCCAGAGATCCTTGTCGTGACTTATCGTTTGCTCCAAACTTTTGTTTCTAAGAGGAGTTAACTTTAACAAGCAGAGCCGTTGTTTATGTTTGTGGCAGTATAGTCTTGGTAAGAAATTCAGCTGCGGTGTCTCAGTGCCGCTTTGCATTGCTCCCCCCCTGTTGTCATGGCAACCAGAGAACGAGTGAAGCTGAGGTTTTAGCGTGCACGGAAAACCAATGGCTCAGAAGTGTGGAGCCGGCCTCTGGACACCAAACTGATCCGATTTCTGACGACGACGCTGGAAGGAAATCAACAGAGCGACTGCAGACATGGATTTCTCTCCATTCATCAACGGGGCTTCTAGACGCCTCCAACAACTCTGTAAACTCTGTAAAGCTCATCTTATGGCAGCTGCTCAGGTGCTCTGGTTCCTGTGTTTGTCTTTCTTGTCATCTCTGCGCTGAGCAGAAACTCAACACACCACCCACACTCCGTCCGGCTGTGCTGCAGGTCTCCACCTTCCCTCTGTCTTCTGGACTCAATCAGATTAAACTGGAATCATTCCTGTTTAAAAGAGATTAAAAACATATTATAAATAATGTTTTTTGCAACCTCACTTGTGAGATTTGCTTTGTAATAAACGGTGATTAATTTAAATAAGATAAATAAACGTTTAAATGATCTTTAGGTTGTGTCCGATTTCTTTCACTACATAGTGCAGTTTTGTAGTTCTGTCTGAATCTACCATTCCAAAATCCAGTGCCCTAGAAATTTCTCAGAAGTCTCTGCGAAAAACCAGTGTGCATCAATGCCCACTAGATCAAAAAAATATCAAAATGTACTTTTTTGTAATTATTTCAAGTCTTCAAATAATGTTCATATTCATTAAGTTTTTACTTTTGGAAATCTGTGATGTATTTAAAAAGAGAAAGAAAAAATAGCCAGCATGGTTGTGCACTGTCTAGGTGGGAGGGGCTTGTTCTTCAAGATTCAAGATTCAAAAACAACTTTATTAATCCCCGAAGGGAAATTTAGTGTTCTTCTTACTGCTTACTAGCGAATGTCCCCCCCGGTAGCTATAAGAGGCTTGGTGTGAAATGTGAAAGCGATATACGACAGACTTGCTGTCATATTATTCTGCATTGCTGAGGCCTGCCTTTAGTGGTACGACCCAAAGTGCTGCTCGAACTCCTGCTCACAAAGAACTCTTTTCTCCCAAAGTGTTGGGCGTCAACACCCCCAAAATGACCACATCCTGGAGCCACGTCGGGGGTTTCAGGCCTCCTGTGGAAAACTCATTTAACACATAGACATGGACCGAGTTTAGCTCCGCCTTTGAGTGAAATGCGACCCAAAGTGCTGCTCGAACTCCTTATTGTTCTGCAAATGTTGGGATTTTACTTCGTTGTCATGATTGCTGTTATTTTTCTGTGCAAAATCCACATAACCTTTATAAGGTATTATTATAGACTGCATGGGCGGCATTTTTAAATGAACATTATGCAGTGCCGGCCTGAAACGGGATCTCCTTCCTAAACAGCAGGTGTTTCTGCTGACTCACCTTGCGGCATAAATCTTTTTGAATTGGGAAAATATTAAATGGAAAATCATGATTACAAAATATATATTTAGTAAACTCATTCAGGCCCCCCAGTAGTTCAAAATTATTCCCAATAATTAAATATTTGCTCTGAATCACCGAAAAATGTTTTGGTTTGTTTTAAACCCCATGACAGCATAAAAAATCCCATTTTATCTCTAAAAATCCCATTTCTAACTTGGTATTGTCTTTGTTCAGGATTAGCTCCGTTTACATCAGCTTTGAAAACAGGTAGAAAGAGAAGCTGCATGTCTGAAAGCTCGTTGTGCGTTTGTCTGTGCACGTGAATGACTGCAACATGACAGGCATTCATCTGAACACGGCCGTCCCCCTTAACACCATCATGTAAGTCAGCAAACTCCTGTAACTCTAAGATTTGATCATTTTTACAATAAGTCTTCAGTAAAACCTTTATAGCATCTTGTTTGTGAATAAAAAGTAAATATCCATTATCTAAGGAGCTGGTAACAATGAGGTCACTTGTTTTTCTGAAGGAAGAATCCAACATTCGGTCCTGAGTGAAATGAAAAGACGCAACCTCTGACAAAAAAAAAAGCTGATCAGGTCATTTCCAGTAGAGACACGCTCACTAATGGTTTGCATTTATCAGCGACCGCACACACAGACACATAATTACTGAGGCCATCATTCAGAAAGATGAGAGCGCTCTCCGTTTGGTTAAGGATGAGGCTGTTTGTTGGAGGCGCTGGAAAAAGAAAATGCATTTCATAGAAAAAGATGGGTGGGTGAGTTTACTTTGATGTTCTCGGGTTAAGTACTGAGCCGGCGCTGCCGCCGCTGCGGTTATTAAAGCTATTCAGACGCAGAACAACAGATAGAATTTACATGAAAGGCATGTCCAGTCAATTTTCCTGTCCATCTTGTCTGACTGGCATGGAGAATTTGCAGTATGCGGCTCTGCTGTTGGAACTTTGACATTTTTCTCTACCAAGCAGGAAAAAAAACAATCAGCAGCACTCCGAAGGGTTTAAGCTAGAAGGCTCAAAGCCTCTTCATTATAGTATCTTCCACCATTTTCTGCAGCTTAACTTCAACAATTTTTCAGCTATTTCAATCATTCAACTATTCAAATGTTCAGCTCTTTCAGCTTTTTCCAGCTTTGACTTTTGGACCTTCAAATCCTTGAACTTTTCAAGATATTCCAGGATTTTGCCTCAATTGAAATAAATGGGGATCCTTGGTGCAGAAGCTCGCCGGTTCGATACCCAGCGCTGGCTTTTTTCACAAAAATATTTTTTTGTTGTTGTGTGGTTTTCATTTTATTTATGGTCAACGTAGAACAATTTTTTATTTTTTTTTTTGTGCCAATTATGACCTTTTAAGTTTCCGAAACAGCAGTGTAGAGAGGAGGAGCTTATAAGCTCACTGCCATGGCACTCAGCTGCATCTGCCTCGCTGATGCTGAAGTAGTTTCATTAGTTTTATCATTATTTTTTTATGGCAAATTTGGGTACAACAATACAAACACATCTAAACTGAAATGATACTCTGGCAACCTGTCCTGGGGACCTGATTTGTGGATGGGCAGGCACCCTCTGGCGCCAGCCCTGCTCTGGTAGCTATGGTAACGACAAATATGGCTGCTGCAATACAAAGTCACAGCTGGGAGGGACCTAAAAAAAGGCCCAAGGAGCAGCAGAGCTGGGATACGAGAATAAACATGTTTCTTAAACATCTAACAGGCAGCTTTGCTCTGCAAGCCTCTTTGATTCTTAGAATGAGAAAACTGTTGTGTCCTTGTACTTTGAGAAACAACCGAATGTAGGCCAGTATGTTGTTTGGCTCCGCCTCTGTTCCTGCTCCAGAGCAGAGACAGAGCAGGACACACATGTATCAGTAAGTATAGGTGGACATTAATGGTTCCTCATTGACTCTCCTGCCAGCCCTGGATTTCATCATTCTAACATGTGATAAAGCCAAATACAGTGGTATATCTGCAAAGTTGATGAATATGCTTGATGAATACAGTCATATCAGAGTAATTAACTATAGACCAGCGGTCCCCAATCCCTGGGCCGCGGACCAGTACCGGTCCATGGGTCATTTGGTAGCGGGCACAGAAAAAATAAATAATTCACATTACTTCTGTTTTATTTATTTGTGAATCTAAAAATGTTTTCTTTTTAAAAAAAATTGCCAGATTCTCGGATACCGCTAAAATGAAACCCAGGAACTAGCAAAATGAATTAAAAAACATCTTTAGGAACGTTTCTTTGCCAAGGGGAAAAGGCCCAGCCATGAGACAGAAGAGGAGCCTTCCACTCCCAAAAAAAGAAAGCTACATTTGATAGACAGGATGAGGGGTCCTACTCAAAATACAGATTTATCCTAATGGGAGATTTTCCATGCACTTATTTTGAAGGCAATTTTTAACGTTATCGTAGCGACCAGAGAGGGTTGCAGGCAGAGAGGACGTTTAGAAAGTACCATAGTTTTCATGCAAGAGACACCGCCCTGGGAGTGTCACAGATGGAAGGACGGAAACGCAAGTGCAGAGAATATGGGAATAAACCCCCTTAGGAGTGCAGTGTGAATGGCTGCGTGAAAGTGGTTTACATGCTAACAATGAAGAGTAGTGAAAGGCACCAATGCATGAAACAGGTGTGCCTGACTGAAAAAAATTCCCAGACTGCATCTGATGGCACACAGGCTTAAGCACTAGAAAGTTGATCTCCAAAGTAAAAGACAGTCAACCGTAGTCATTTTTAGGCATCCAGAATGTATGGGAGGCATAGGCAGAGCCGTCATGGTCTGTGGGATCATTTTGACAGCCGTGGACATGTGTTTTGAAGGAAGCCACAGTGGCAGCCTGCGAAGCCTAACCCAGCGTCGCCCAGTGATTACCGCTTTGTGTGAGATGCATTTCTAATCTCTGCCCAACACGAAAATGACTTTGGATCAGTGTTTTCTGGATGCAGTTCTGACGCTGTGCATTAATCATAATAAATATCTTTCTGTAGGTGTTTAATGCACTAAAGGTTTGAACAGATAAAGGAGGTTAGGATTCCTGATCTTCATCTAAGGAAGGACGGCTGTTTGAAATCTGCAATGCCTCCCCTACAGGAACTAAAAGCCTGCCCCCCCACGCCCACCCCCCGGGGTTTGAATGCTTTTTGTTGATTTACAGGAGGAAAAGTGATGCATCTCCTAAATGTTCAAGCTTCGCACCAAAACATTCAGGAAAATCCTTAGAAAGGTATAAAACTGTCTCCACTGACATGAATTTCATGAGAGGAACCTTGAGAGGTTCAGATATACTGTAATTCTTTCTGGTCTTTCTGCCCAAACGCCAAACTGATCTGTCATTTGAAATAAGCAAAAAGGAAAATCTTTACTCAGTATCTTTACAGTGCAAACTTTTTTAAGAAGCTGTGTTTTTACAAAATTAATTTTATGGATTTAACTTGATAATTAAAAAAACTGTCAATTTTAGAAACTGATTAAAAAAACAGCAGCTTAGTCCAACCTTTTAGCCTCGTTTTAAGGAGAAAAGGAGGGTAATGTCCCTCCATAGGTTTCCTAAACATAGACCTATACTGGTTTTAGAGAACTGAGTGACTGAAACACACGTGAATTATTATCCCTTTGTTTTAATGACAATATCTCATTAGAATTGATTTGAATTAATCTTCAATGAAATTTTTTTCTTTCATTCCTAAAATTCAGATTTGTAGATAAATGAGCTGGGAGGAAAGATGTTGGAGGTTTGATTCACTAACTAAACTTTACATAATCGGACAGATCTCAGGTCACCCAACGGACCCTATATGGTGAAAATGAAGTGGGTCTGGGATAGCAACCTACCTAACATGCAGTCATACATTATACAAACAAACAGTTTCCATCGAAAACAGGCAGCAACAACTGGGATTTAACGGCACTTTTTGATTGGCTAAAAAAATAACCCAGACAAGATTTGAGAACCTTTTCAGATTGGCCAATCAGAGGATCTAATGACTTTCTTGCTCCTGGTTGTCAAAAACGCCGGCTGAAACCTGCAGTATAAAAACTGTGAGAGCAGTGCAGACATCAAAGTGTGCTTTGGATCTCACTAAAGCCTCCTTTCACCCTGAAATACTGTTTCTGTGTGCCGAGTTCCTCCCGTTCCAACTTTGACTGGAGTTGGAACCATCACTGTGAAAAGTTTCTGCTTCATGCAGAAGACAAACAGTCAAAACATTCAGAAAGACACCGTCATGCTCAGAGTGATTTCTATCACCAGTCTACATTTTCAAGGACCTTCCTGACAAAGAAAATGATGAAACTGATTCTGCAAACTGTGCAACACGTTTACAGACACTTGAAGAGAGGTCACAGCGTCAGGGACGAGTTTTTTTCTCACACTTCAAGTGCCGCTCTGAGCTCTGAACCAGAGCAGAGATCTCTCAGCAGATAAATGTGGCGTTTACGTCTGCTTTGGAGGCACGTGTGGATGTTTTTCCATGTACTGCCAAACAACAGGCATGTTTCACCACACATGCAGATGATTCTACACTTTGGAAACAGATTTGCTCCAAACCGAAACGATTTCTGAACTAAACAGAGCATTTTGTGAGATTCTGCACAAAGTGACTTCACCTGATTGTACTATAAACTTTAGGATCTTAAACTGAATGTATTCTCTAAAGCAGGGGTGTCCAAAGTTTTTTAGGTGAGGGCCAAATACAGAAAAATGAGCAAAGGTGCGGGCATACACAAGAAGTAACATATTGACACATGATTACTTTGTATTTTTAGCTCACCTATAATGTGAAGAACATTGCTCTCAGTGGAGCAGTGATGCTGATCTGTGCCACATAAAACAAGCGCACGTCAAAATGAAACATTCACTCCAGACAATGAAACCTCATTTAACCAGGCAGTTCAGAGCGGCTTTATTGAGCAGCTGAAGCAGCGAATCTTTACATACGTGGCCGTTAGTGTGGTTGACTAGCAGAGTGCGATTTTGTAGTTTATAAGAGTGAGCTGTTTCTCAGAAAAGTAGACCAAAAGGGCTTATGGGTGATAACGAGGACAATTTTAGCAGTAAACACACACAATTTAAAAATCATTATTTTACAATTACACTCTGTGACAAAATATGCAGCTATGAACAAAAACAATTCCAAAAACAAAACAAGTTCTTTTTTACATAAAGGAAATACTTTTTCACAGTTCAGAATGCATTTTCTTCACCTTGTAGGTTCACTCTGTCTCTGTCTATCTCTAGATGGAAAATAAGGCGTCATTAAAATGTTGTTGACTCAAGCGCCATGTGCGGGCCATATTCAGTGCTATTTTCAAAAATTTGCTCAGGACCAATAAAAACAGACCGGGGCGCAGTTTGCCAGCGAACCGTGGTTGGACACCCCTGCTCTAAAAGGCTGTTTTCACAGGTTTGGTTCTGGTCTGATCCAGATCCGGTTTCCTATGATGGTCCTCCTGAAAACTTACCAGATCTCTTGTTTGGACCATCCTGCACTTGTCTGACTGAGCTAACAAAACACGCTTCACATTTTTGAGCAAGATGTCTTCCAACATTCAGGATCTTGTTTATGTGCTGGAGACAATTAAAGAATCAGTTAAGAGGATAAATTCAGATGAAAATCCAAGAGTGAGCCGTGTTTAGCAACCGCACCGTTCTGAGGTACGACTGCTTTCCAAACATGTAAAGTTCTTTATATGAACTCTTCAGGTCATGCACGTTTCTTCCTCATGGTTCATGCCGTGTGGGCTCCTCAGTCACTGAAGGCCTCATTAAGGTTCTCCATCCGTACCTTCATGGCCTAAAGCCACTCACAACCTCCAAGACATGAATTCAGAGTTAATCCCCGTCAACTGCAGCTGAGCAGAAAGGAATCTGCCTTTTAAAACAACCATTGGAGCGTACCATCTCTTTTAAAAGTCAGTGAGTCACGACCAAATGTGTAAAGAGGAGGGGCGGGAAAAGATGTGTGTGTGTTGGGGGGGTCTGTTGAGACAAAACTGGTTTTCAGAAAATCCTTAGACGCAAAAGTGAGATTTGGAGAGGAAACATGCTGAACCGTTATTTTCTTTAACGATAATAAATAGGATTTATCTGCACTTTTCCAGACGTGCTTACAATGTGTAAGACGCCAAGGGGGGTCTAAGGGCAGGGATGCCAGTATAGCTTAGTCAGTTTGTTAGTTCATTTAGTATTTTCTATTGAACTTTATGTATTAAGTGATCCTTTTGAGTTCATGTTTTACTTCGAAGCCCATCGAGACGACTGTTGTTGAGATTTTGGGCTATACAAATAAAATTGACTTGAATTGAATTGAATGTGTCCATTATTTATTCACTCCTCATTCATGCTTGGTGTGGCGGGGATCGAGCAGCCGACCCTTCGATCATTGGCCCACCTGCTCGCCCTTAGCCACTGCGCCATTTATTCAACCTTTTCTCTGAAGCACTTCCTGTTGGTGAGAGAGCTGAACTGCCGGTCCTTCGCATGAGAACAGAGATTCTTTTTATTGCTTTTAGATGCATGCAGTTTAGTAACTTATGAACAGAAATGAGCGTTTTAGGATATTATTTGGGAGCAAAAGAAAGTTTAAGAAGTCGCCACAACCAAGGTGTCACTTATCAGTCCAAAACATTTCAACTACTGATTGTTTGCATCTCCTCATGAAATTAACAGGGGCTTTTAAAAACCAAGAATTGCCTACAGGTATCCTTTCTGGTACTTTCTAGCAGAAATGTTCAAATATAGATTTTAAAAATCAAAGAAGATTCATATCGTTTGAAATAAATAGGTACCACCAATATTACCTTGATCCCATTCAAAATGTCATTTTTTATAAAACCATGTCTGAGATATTTAATCCCAAAGCCTTTATCAATACATTGATGTTTTGCCATCAATGCAACAGTTCATCAAATTTAAAAAAATGACAGCAAGTTGGTGACTTTCAGAACTTTTAAACCATCAGGAACTTCTCTTTAGACTAAAGGTTTTTCCCGTACCAGCACCACCTTAGTGCTTTGTCAGAACAGCACAAATGAATAAAATGACTGCATTTTGACCAGAAAATCCTGGTTGTGGTTCTTCATCCACAGCATCCTCATCATTGAAGTAAACCATTATTGGTAGAAGCAGTTTGTTCCTTCACACAAACACAACCTTCTACAGTTTAGATGAACCTTAAAACTGTTCTGACAAATATCACAAACCAACACTGAAACACATTTAAAGGTTTCATTTTCAGACAAAACAGGTTTCATATTAACACCAGGGTCATGTTGTCGGGTCAGAGGTTAGTTTTTGTGCAGGAATCAGAAGAGTCATACGGCAGACTCAACCAGTCGACCACTGAGTTTGCTTTTGCTAATGAAGCAATGCAGACAAATGGAGGCTGTGTGTGAGGATTCCCAATCAAAATCAGAGGCAGTTTATTCTGCCACCACAAGGTAAGTTGGAGACCACCAGACCACCTTCAAGTTCAAGCAGGTAAATGATCCTCATAAATCACCATCAACCCAAACTTGAGTGAAATGCAGTCAGTCAGGACAAAGAGCATCCATGACCCACCGGACCCCAATAGGATTCACAGAACAATAGAATCCAGGAGCATCCAAGGCCTGCCGTTTGGTGAAAAGTCTTGTACTGGTGGTCAACACGTTATCTTTTTAAAGTTTGGCATCAATGCAAGATGCCTGCACAGAAGAAGTCCCAGTTGGACTTTACGCCACAATGTCCAGTTTTGCCTTCAGTTTGAACCTCTGTAGAACCTTCTTGGGGTAAAAACAAGCATGAAGAAATCCTATTGACTCCGTGATAGACCTCCTCGTAGTAAATCTTGTTACTGATGATCAAAAACTCCAGGTTTTGAACTCTTCTTTCTGCCAAACTTTAGCAACATGTTTTCCTTTGGAGTGTGATGTGTAAATTGGTGCAGATGTGTTTGTACTTTCATGCTCTGATAGTTGACCTTCAGCCAGTTTTAACGCCTAAGTTCAAATTGTTCCGTTGCCTTAATGCTATGGTCCACTTATACAGTTCCACATTGTAATCTGCTGATGACTGAATTCCTTTTTGACACCACACTTCCAAAGAATTTCAAAGCTTCCCCCATTTCCTGCTTCGAAAGGTGTTTGTCGATTTACAGTTGTTACTGGAAATGTTTCTGTGAATCGCCAGTCCGTTTCAGATCCCAACTTCTAAATTCTGTCATTTTTGCTTTCGTTTCCACGTGGTTCATTTGTCTATTCACTTCAGAGCAACTTTGTCAAAGATCCATCTCTTGAGTATTTTAGGGATTCTGGAATGATGGTTCACTGTGATGATATGTTCTGGTTCATTGAATCTGCAGAAGACAGAAGCTGCACATCCTGGTTTTAGTCCAGTTATCTCATCCCAGACAGAAAGCTGCTGCAGGAAGGAATCCTGTTAGTTTTCAAACAGTCCACAGCCCTTTCAAACATAAAAAAGTAAGTTCAATTTAGAAGTAATGTTAAGTCCTATGCAGGGAGGCCTCCCTTCACAATATGATGATTAACCTGCAACACAACATTTAGGGAGAAGAGGAAATTTGCTGGAACATGACTAAAACAACATTTTCATTCTTTACACGTATTATTTTGTGGTTTCATTTGCTCTTCTCTACAAGTTATGTTTTGGTTTTAGCTTCACACTGAACTTAAGGATGTAACAAGTATCCAAATACTCTGATATTAGATACATGTCATAAAGACTACATATATTTTAAATTTTCACACATCCAGTAAAAACACATAGCAGGTAGTCAGACATATTTATATTATATAGTAAGAATTTGAGATTTGTGAATCAAACTTCCAACTAAGTAACCATCCAGAGCCTATTATGTATGCATTTTATTCTTTTAAAATAATAATGTTATCTAATTAACATTTATATAAAATGTAAAGATTTTTCAAGTAGGATTTTTTTAGCGTTAATAATGGTCAAATTTGAGACTTAGAGACTGACATGAAAGGGAAAGAGTTTTCTAGAAAAACCTTAGAATAGAAAAGTTGGGGGGCCCAGATGAAATTATTTAAGAAAAATAATCCAGGAGGAGAAATAGGCAGACAGGATACCTGGACATAGAAGGACAGCTCCAGAAAAAAGCAAAGATCTCTGCAGATAAAGATACAGACTGAAGAAACAAGCCTTACCATGACAAAGGTGGAAAGATTTCATGTAATCCATGGACAGCAGTGAAGATCATAAATCATTGAAGGAAAAAGGTTCAGAGCACTGTCTAGTGGGTCTAGATGACCCAACCCCCAATGTTAAAGTGCCTAGGATAGAACAAGGGTTAACAGAGTCTGGATCGGACATTTAATTTTCTAAACCAGCACAGTCAAATGGCTCACCACGGCTCACCAAGCGCACGGACGCAATGAAGAAAGAAAAGTGAGTCTTACCTTTCGTCGCACCACCTGGAAAAAAGAAAAACTGCACAAAATGATCCAACCGCAGTGGAAGAAGGAATAGACAGAATCTCTGATAGCCCTTCATAGCAGTCACAAACCATCCTTCACTGATTCAGCTCCAGCCCAACAAATACAACCTCTGCTAGTCCTGAGGGCCGCTGCCGGTCAGAGAACAGCCTTCAAACTACAGACATCATTCCAACAGCTTCCTGAAAATATAATCCTGACCAGACTGGACTCTTCCAAACCTGAAAGCTCCAAGAACTCAGAGCTACCACTTAAACCTGATGCTGAACCTCAACTTTAAGCTGACAGACAGAAAAGAAACGGCATTGAAGGCGACTTCACTACAGATGAGGAGGAACTGATTGGAACAAAAACTGGATGGATCGTAAAATAAATCATTTCAGGAGAAACTAAAACCTCATAAATGGAATTGCAGTCCAACGCGTGCACAAAGACTGAAAACAAAGGTAAAAACATGAAAAAGTAAAGAGGGGCACAGTGGCCAAAGACCAAAAAATAAAAAGTCATGGCGTGGCGGCCAGACCGTCGTACAGTGGGGGCACGGCGGCCTGCAGGTAAGACGGCTCATACCTTTGAGGATTCCAGGTGATGGAATGGTCCATGGAATGAAATGTGGGTGTGTGCGTTAAAAACTGTGACACGTACCTTTTTGAAGACCAAGATGTAAATGAAATTTCCAAAATGGCAGAAAATGTAAAATGACGGAAGCGAGCGCAAATCTTCCACTCCGTAGGAAAATTATATCCATTCAAACGCAAATCTAAGAACTACAGATTGTTCCAATAACTTGTAGAGGTGCGTTCTACAATCCAGATCCAACTGCATTTTATTTTAGAAGTATTTAAAATTCACTTCCTCCCAAGTAAACTCTGATAAACTTCAAAATTAAGGAATTAAGTGTTTCATGTATTCCATTTATGTACTAATGCAAATATAAATTCAAATGAGTAATTATAGTGGCATCATTTATATATGTGTATATAAATAGATAAACACCTATTTTTTAAGTCAGGATAAAGTTTGATGGATGAACATCTTTTATTTGTCTTTACCATTTTTTGTTTTGCTTGAAATAAACAAAATCTAGATTTCGTTAGACGACTACAAAACGCCCTTTTAATGGACTCCACCTCTGTGAAAGGAGTGTTTTTGTTCCCCAACACATTTTAGCTGTAAAGGCCCTAAAACAAGTGACCAACAAAAACAAAGCAGAGCGTCACTGCTGCACCAAACATTAAATAAATGAAAATGTTGCCTTCAATGCAAGCTCAGAGACTGAGGAGAAGACGGGCGCGGCGGCCAAACAAATGACATCAGGGACTCACGGGTTGAAGATCTTCCTAAGAAGTAAATGAAAAGAGAAGTCCTTTAGGAAGGGATTCATTAGGAATAAATTATATGAGTTCTGTCTTTAATGACTGAGGCTAAAGACATTTAAAGTCAAAGCGGATTTGGCGCCGCCGTCCTGCTGATCGCAGACCGGCTTCACATCAGGCCTTTGGGAGCAAAAACTTTTCTGTAACACAGTTGTACCCCCCAAAACCCCCAAGGTTAAAATAGTTACCTCTCTGTTCAGGTATTTGTTAAGGTCCACTCTTCATTTTCCTGGAGAGACGCAGTTCTTCCAGCAAGGAATCCTGGGAAAGAAATCAGAGTACAGACACAGTTAGGTGTCGTTTCAGGCAGAGAACTCACCGCTTCATTTCCACTTCACGTCACAGAAGAGTTTCTCATCAAGGCCGACAGACACTTGAGCACAGAGGAGTATTAAGACCACCAAAATAAAATATATTTACGAGAAGAAAGTCATTAAAGTATGAGAAAAACATCATTTTACGAGGATAAACTCGAGGATCATGATCAAAAGAGTAATTTTACGATAAAGTTATAATTTCTTAAATCGTAGGTTGAGAATTAAAGATTAAAGTAGTATTTACGAGGCAAACGTGCACTGTAGTGCATTTTAAGAGTTTTTTTAAGATAAATATAAGGACATTAAGAAAAGAATTTGCAGGCCCCTTCAGAAGAAGCCATTATATATTTTCTAGAAAAAACAAATGTTTCCTTGTAAAATTATACAGTTTCTGCTCAATTATAAAACCTAATTCTAATAAAATTACAACTTTTCAGTTTTATTACTTACGCTAGTAACTGCATTTCTTATTTTATACTTTTTTATTGTTATTATTGTATTTACTGGAGCATTTGAATAAAAGGGAAAAAAAGGTCTTTTAAGCAGTTAAGTCAACCTTTAAAGCAGAACATCCCAGAAAAAACATCACGTTTGGCTCCAAAGGTTGAAAAGTAGAATAAGGAACAACTGACCCGCATTCCACCGCACACACATCCCACAGAACCGAACCACTCTGTCACGCACGCCCTGATTGCCTTAATGGGGTCTCCATCACCGGTGGGCGATCACGTGACCAGACATTCTTCCGGTCACGGGATCTCTTTGAAGACCAAATGATGACGCCATAATGCAGCATCTAAATCCTGATTTACATGTTGTATAAATATAACTGAAAGAGATTATGCGACTCTGATAGTCAGAATATGTTCAGCAATGTAGTGTGAGAGAATTTTTCTGCTTTATTGTCATCTTGTTTGTCTTTGTCATCACCGTAACCCTTGTTCCATCCTAGGCACTTTAACATTGGGAGTTGGGTCATCTAGACCCACTAGACAGTGCTCTGAACCTTTTTTCTTCAATGATTTGTGATCTTCACTGGTGTCCATGGATTACATGAAATCTTTCCACCTTTATCCACCTTTGTCATGGTAGGGAGAACACCTCAATGTAAGGGGGGGGGGGTCATCTAAGGTAGCACAATTGATTTAAGGACATTGAAGTGTCAGCAGATTGGATCTGAAGCAGAGCAGTTCTTTTCTGCAGATCCACCTGGTTCTCCCTTTGCAAAGGTTTGAAGCTTTCTGCAGACTTTTGTGTGATTTTTTTCTTTTCCAACAGCACATTAGGCAGGAGGGCATTTTAAATGAAAGTGTTTTCACTTTCATTTAAAGTGCAGATCACCGCTAGCTCCACGGAGAAAGTGGGTGTGTATGTTAGCCTGTGGGCGGGGCTGGCTGTGCAGTCACTTCCTGGAAGGGGCTGTTCCTCACTTGATGACGTTTTTGTGGATTAGGAGGGGCCGGTGCTCAGAGCGCAGCTTTTTAGAGGAACAGTTTAAAACACCGCTTTGGGCTTGTTGTCTGTTAGGAATGAGCTTTGTAATAACTTAAAAGCTCATAAAAGTTGTTCTTGCATGGTATGGGCTTTTCAGTGAAGAGTGTCTGTATGGAGAAGCACTGTTAGTATTGCATAAAAACTGCAAGTCTGTTCTGGCATCGTGGTCGTCATGGAAACAGTCTGGACTTTTGTGAGAATCTCCACGTTCCTGCATCCGTGGTTTGGTGCAGAGCTGAAGTGTTGCTGCTGCAGGACATCAGTCTTTCCACCTCCTCATGATGCAATGCAGTCCATGAAAACATTGTGGGTGGGGGGGGGGGGGCACAGCAGGAAGCCCTCTTCTTCTTTTGTCTTCCTGCAGAATGTTAAACAGGACCTGTTGTTGTGGAATCTGCTGCAGACTCTATGGTGCTTTAGTCTCTGCATGTTTCTTTGTTTGGTTGTCAAACAAATAAATAAATAATAGATAAATAAATAAAATAAATAAATAAGGTGTGGGATCATAAAAATGTGCTTCTTCCGATTTCTTTTCAAGCAAATTATTAAACTCATTTTGACAAACTTCACGCTTAACGGATTTAATGTTGTGTATTGCATTAATGAGTACATACATTTCTATTCATGAATAAGGGTTATTATAATCATTTACTTGTGTATGTGGATGAAATTCATGGATATTTCTTCTACTTTGACTTTTTTGGTTTTTTGATCAAGTCATGAAAAGTTATCCAAAGTTTGATATGTGTATGTATAGATCTATGTGTTTATTGTGTTTGTCTTCTTCAGTATTTCTTGTTTTGTTGCTCTACATGATTCAGTTCCAATTCACCGGTTGTGTAATCAAGTTACGTGAGCTCAGCAGAGAGAAAAACCTGAAAAATACACAGATTCTGGGGCTCCAACAGTGTTCATTGGTTTATTAATGACTTTAATTAACCTTGTAGAGCTCGGTTGGATGGCTACTGTCTGCATAAAAACAGGATAAAAAAAGATAAATACAGCAAAGTAGTCGACCGTGAGGGATGCGCTTCAGCCCAGGGAGGAGATCTAATGATCTCATTATTATGAAAGTCCATGTCTTTGACGTTACAAGCTTCTCACAGAGGGGAACAGCTTTAATGAACCCGACTTTATCCAGATTTGAACCCAAACTCAAACCTCTGCTCCTGTGTGGAGTCTGACCTTTACCTTTCTGCATTCCCAGTTAGTCTTGTTCCTGCCAAATCCTCCGAGCATTGTCTCAGAAAGTGTCGGCATGACGGGGAAAATTTAGCAGCTTTAAAAAAGACTGTTTTTCAACTGGAGTCATGAGTGAGTAACCATGACAGCGGAGTGACGGTCCTTTCTCTCACAGGTGTGTGCAGCCTTGACAGACTGAAACACCTCGTCTCAACAGAAACCAAAGCTGGCGTTTGAAGCTGTTGGTGTTTTGAACCCATCTCCAGCCGTCATGTTTCTGTTTTTTTTTAATCCATCCACCTCCTCCATCCTGATGCAGTTTCAGAAAAATCTCATGATTCTGCTCCAGACTCAAACACGGATGACACACATAAATGTTTCATTCGTCCTCAGGTGTTTAAAATGACTCTCGCTACACTTGAACCTTTATTAGCTGGATTTTCTTTCATTGAAATGCTTTTTTTTCCTGATTGTTTTACGAAGCAAAGTCATTTGGTGGATCTCTGGATCTACCGTTCACCTTACCTTTTCCTTACAGTTGGTTTGAAAAGTGCCGCTCCACTTCACCTCTTCAGCTCTGTTCCATCTCTGTCTTTGACAGAATTTAGCGATGCTGCATCAGGTCAGGAGGAAAAAGTGGAGGACTGATGGAAGATGGCAGAAGCAACAGAAATGATTCAGTTTGTTCTTTTTGATTGAATAAAAGCTTCTTTTTTGTACCGTAGACTATTATTAAAAACTAAAACAATGGGGTATAAAAAGCAAAACAAATTCTTGTCTAGAAACAAATTTGTAATTAAACGGCAGTATGTTTAGATAAAAAATACTTAGTTACACTGGTCATACAGTTTATGGATTTGGTTTATATCAGAATGTCCAAAGCAAACATTTCCAAATTCCATTCTTTGTAAATGTATCCATTCCTTTTCCAAACCTGCTGTTGCTGGAGCCTATCCCAGCTGCTGTTGGAGTGAAGGCAGGATTTTCTAGTTCAAATAATCAAATGGACCTGTGCAGCATGTTCTCGGACTGAAGAAGGAGAACATGCAGACTCCTAACAGGAAGGAACCCAGCTGGGATTTGAACCAAAGCTTTCTCGCTGTGCTTACCACTCCACCACCCATCACTCCAATTTCAGACATACATTTGTTCTGCAGAAAGCAAAGAAAAGGGATTAAAAGATTATTTTAAAAAATCAAACAAATAGATGAATATAAGAACAAAAGCTTCCTCCTTTATGTCTTCATGAAAGTTTACTCAAAGTTTACTCAATGAAACGATTTCCTGATGACATTTGCAGCTCATTTCTGTTACTCAGATGATCAGTATGAGCTCCACACAGCTTTTCAGTCAAAGTGAATTGTGAAATGTTGGTAAATGGTTGTTTTTCTCATCTTATTGATGTGGATTTGATATGACTGAGCTGCAGCTCAAATCGATTTAATTAGGATTTCTTAACAGTTTGTGTTTTTCTTCCAGCCGTTCAATCCCTTTCTCCTCCCGTTCATTGAGTCTTCACAATGAAAGAGACTCTAAAAAACCAGAGAGAGCAAAGGAAGCAGTGCGAGAGAGAGAGTGGGTCACTACCTCAGGGTTCACCTGCAGAGAGGAGGGAAAGATCCTGCAGGTCTCAATCAGGAAATCCGAAAAAGCTGCACCACAATAAGGAAACTCTTCCACACAACACAAACGTGCACACGCAGATGCACTGTACTGCTTTTAAGAAGGAGTATCTGTACAGGATTTCACAGCTGCTCTGCGCTGAGCTTCATTATAAAGCCTTTGCCACATCATGCACCCATGGGGGTTGACCCACACAGCTGCCTGTACTCGGACTCCAGGTCACAGAGCACTTCTGCCAGGAGAACAGAATCTGCAAAAACATGTAACCAGTTCCATCAAGAAAAACTAAAACCAACAAATAAAAACCAACACTGAAGATGTTCAGGATTGTTGCTAAATCCCAGGAATCTTTAGGGATTATTCTTTAAAAAATGGCCACACGATCACCATGGTTTTCTAAGCAACTGTGTCCGTTAGCATTTCCACGGCATTATTTCAGGCTGTTTATTTCTTAGCACAGTTTTACAGTTTAGATGAACACTTCCTGATGACTGCGTGACATAAAGATCCCTCTGGAAAAAGGCCTTCTATAGATTTGAAAGGACGTCGCCATCGTGCCTCTAGTGAACCATTAAAAAGGAGATCAACCTTGAAATGCTTCATCGTGTTTTTATAAGGACATTTCACAGAAGAGCCCCCTCATGTGTGATTTTACAGATTCTTGTTTGGTTTTTCCCATAAACCTTTTAGGTTTGGGGAAACAAATTCAGAGTCAGGCAGGTGAAGGGAAGCTCTCCACCGGCGTCAGATTGGTGTTGGTTCCTGCTGCAGCTGTAAATGAAACAAAGGTGAACCTGCAACCCCCCCATCAGTGACGCAGCAGCCTGTCGGTGAGAGTTCAAGTCCTATTTCTGCAGGTCCAACCAGTTATTGTTAGAAAACAATGAAAACAACACGACTCCAGATGAAATATATCCAAAAATGGAAGTTTCATTTGTGGCGATGAAGTAAAAGGCCAAAAACTAAATTCTGTAAAAAGGAATCCAGGGATCTAAAAGAACCAGAAAAGATCTTTAACTTTTACAATCTACACAATCAAGGAGGAATAAGCAACAGACAAAAACAGATCACTGGTGATCACCTGCAAACCCCACCTGAGACTGAGATGCTGAAAACAGAGGGAGGGGTTCTGGAGCTCTGAATCTGCGAGGCTGTCACGATTGCAGCTGCCTACTGCATCCCCCCCCCCTCTGTGTTCTCACCAGGCTTCTCAGCTGTTCCCTATTTTCAATTAGTGTGTTTGGTTATTTAAGCTTCTGTCTTTGTGGTTCTGTTGTCGCAGTGTCCTGTTTAGTCCTGTCTGTTCTCGCTTGGTTTGGAGTATTTTGGTGATTAAACCTTTTAAGTTTTCAAACTCCTTGGATTCGAGTCCTTCCTGCTCCTGGGTCCTTTCGGGTTATGAACCGTAACATTACACTGCGACCATGACAGACCCAGCGGGAGGTTCGCATTCCAGAGTCTTACCTGGTTCTTCTGCTGAAGGTGGCCCTACAGTAGCCGTGCTGTCTGACCTGACTCATGAGATGCGCAGCTGCATGTCTGGTATGCAGCAGTTCGATGACCGCCTCGCCAGATTGGAGCAGGTTTCTCCGTCTCCGCTTCGAGGGATCCAACTGGGCCATCCTGAGTCGTTTGCGGGAACTGCTGAAGACTGCCAGGCGTTCCTTACTTCCTGCCGGCTCCATTTTGACTTTAATCCGAACGATTTTTCCTCTGAGCAGAGCAAGGTGGCGTTTGCTTTGAGCTTCCTGACGGGCTGAGCTAAGCGATGGGGATTGGCGGAGTGGGCTCGCGGAGCTGAACTGTGCCGCTCCTTCCGGACGTTTTCCTCCCAACTACTCAGGGTGTTTAATCCTAGCACACCCCACCGAGTAGCCGCTTCAGAGCTCAGTCTCCAGCAAGGAGTTCGCAGTGTCTCGGATTACGCGGTGGATTTCCGGATCCTGGCTGCAAGCACCCGCTGGTCGAAGGAGGAGCTGGTGGATGTTTTTCTTCAGGGCCTCTGCAGCGCGCTCAAAGACGAGCTGGCGGCGAGGGAGATTCCGGAGGACCTAGAGGAGCTGATCGACCTGGCGGTGCGCATCGATCGGAGGATGAGGGAGCGGGGTCCTCGGCTGCAAAGCAGCACTTCCTGTCCGCCGCTTCCTGTGGAGTTCCCACCGCTGCGATCCAGCCATCTGACTCCACAACAGGTTTCCACTCCTCCCCCAGAGACCATGCACCTGAGGCCAGGTCGTCTAACTCCTGCGGAACGTCGGCGCCGCTTGAGAGGGGGACTGTGTTTGTACTGTGGACAGTCTGGTCACTTCATCCACAACTGTCCAGGAAAGCCCCAGGGTTCACCCGCTAGGAGGGACCTGGTGACCCGCGGTGACCCTGGTGACCCGGATACAAAAGCTTGGTGGCTTTTGAAGGAGCTCAGGAGGAGCTTGAAACACTGACTCTGGTTCAGATGGAGATCTGATCTCACAGGAGGTGGTAAGCAGACTTAGGATTCCTGTTGAGGCTCTGTCTCCTGCCCTTCTCATCCATGCCATAAACGGGTCCATTATTTACACTGTTACAGCACGTACTGTGAATGTTAAGGTGACTGTGTCTGGAAACCACTCTGAACTCATGAGGTTTTATGTGGTGAACTCTCTGAAACCTCAAGTAATATTGGGTTTTCCCTGGTTGTGTAGACACACACCTCATATTGACTGGACTTCAGGACGTGTGTTGTCCTGGAGTTCTTACTGTCTGCTAAATTGTTTAAATGCTGCCTCCGTTCGTTCCTCAGTTCAGAGACCTCTTTCTGAACCTCTAGATCTCAGTACTGTTCCTCCTGCTTATCATGACCTTGGTGCAGTGTTCAGCAAGATTCGGGCCAAGTCTCTACCCCCCCATCGTCCCTACGACTGTGCCATAGACCTTCTACCGGGGACGCAACCTCCTAAGGGCCACAATATCCTCTGTCTCGTCCTGAGCAGGAGGCTATGGAGGATTACATTCAGGAGAGTCTTCAGGCTGGAATAATCCGTCCCTATTCATCTCCTGCGGGGGCAGGATTCTTCTTTGTAGGCAAACGAGATGGGGGTTTGCGGCCTTGCATAGACTACAGGGGATTGAACAATATCACGGTTCGGAACACTTATCCTTTACCTCTCCTACAGTCTGCTTTTGATTTATTAAAGGGAGCCCAGATCTTTACCAAGCTGGACCTCCGAAGTGCTTATCATCTGATCCGCATTCGAGAGGGGGATGAGTGGAAGACCGCCTTCAACACCCCTAATGGACATTTTGAATATTTGGTCATGCCTTTTGGACTTACTAATGCACCAGCTATTTGATAAATAAGTTAGTGTTTGTTTATCTGGATGATGTTTTGATTTTTTTCTCCAGATCTCGAGACTCGTGCAGCACGTCAGAGCCGTACTCCAGCGCCTTCTTGAGAACCAACTGTATTGCAAGTCTGAGAAGTGTGAATTCCACACCACTCACACAAGATTCCTCGGTCATGTAGTTACACCTGGATCCGTCCAGATGGATGGGGCGGGCGCAAGCAACTCCAGCGTCTCCTAGGTTTCGCCAATTTCTACAGGCGGTTCATCAGAGGCTTTAGTGGCGCGGCTGCACCCCTCCACATACCTACATCAGCTAAGGTACGTTTTATCTGGGACGAGGGGGCAGAGAGCATTTACCGAGCTGAAAAGACGTTTTCTACAGCTCCCATCTTGACTCAGCCTGACACCTTCAAACATTTCATTGTGGAGGTGGATGCGTCTGAGACAGGAGTGGGGGCTGTTTAGTCTCAGAGAGCGTCTGATAATAAAGTTCATCCCTGCGCGTATTTCTCCTGCAAGCTCACTCCTTCAGAAAGAAACTACGACATTGGGAACAGAGAATTACTTGCTGTCAAACGGGCTCTTAAAGAGTGGCGTCACTGGCTGGAGGGGGCTGAAGGACCATTTCTGGTGTGGACTGACCACAAAAACCTGAAGTATGTCCGGACTGCCAAGCGTTTAAACCCTCCCCAGGCGCGGTGGGCCTTGTTTTTCGACCGCTTCAACTTTACCCTCTCTTATCGTCCTGGCAGCAAAAATACCAAGCCTGACGCTTTGTCCCGTGTGCATCAGAGAGAGGAAGGAGGGGACTCTTCTACATCCACCACCATTGTTCCCTCTCGTCTGGTTTTGGGGGCTACCCGGTGGTCTTTGAGCGCAGAGTCAAAGCTTCGGTTCCGGACCCCACTGGCATCCCATCTGGTTGCCCCGCAGAGTGTCTGTATGTCCCTTCTCTTCTACGACAGTCGGTCCTGAAATGGGGGCATTCGTCTCGCCTGGCCTGTCATCCCGGAGTGACTCGAACTGCTTTCCTGGTGGGTCAAAGATATTGGTGGCCCACCATGTCCTCTGACATTCGGGCGTTTGTTGCTTCATGTCCAGTATGTGCTAGTGTAAAGACTCCTAGGACGCCGCCTGCTGGATTGCTTCTGCCGCTGCCTGTGCCCTCCAGACCGTGGTCCCATATCGCCATGGGTTTTATCACTGGTTTACCCAGTTCTAAGGGTAAGACTGTCATCATGACTGTGGTAGACAGATTTTCTAAATTGGTTCATGCCATACCTCTGCAGAGGTTACCATCAGCCAAGGAACTGGCAGTTTTAGTTTCGCAACATGTGTTCCGTCTACATGGCCTTCCGCAGAACATAGTCTCGGATCGAGGACCTCAGTTTATAGCCTCTTTTTGGAAGGAGTTCTGTAAATTGTTGGGGGTTAAGGTCAGTTTAAGCTCTGGTTTTCACCCTCAGACCAACGGCCAGGTGGAGATGTTCAACCAGGATCTCGAGACCACCCTACGGGCAATGTGCTCCAAGAACCCCAACACCTGGTCATCTCAACTACCCTGGGCAGAATACTCTCACAACTCACTCGTCAATACCACTGGTTTTTCACCCTTTTAGGCAGCCTATGGCTATCAACCACCCCTCTTTCCACACCAAGAGCAGACGGCTACTGTTTCGGGTCCTGCAGCATTTGTACGGCGCTGCCGACGAGTCTGGGAAAGTTTTCGGCACAAGCTTTTAAGGAACCAGGAGAGGTTTACAGCAGTTGCTAACCGCCGGAGAACTGCTGCTCCCATGTACAAGGTGGGAGATAAAGTATGGCTCTCCTCCACAGAAATCCCACTGAAAGGGGGTTCACGTAAGCTCATGCCTCGCTACATCGGACCGTATCCTGTTGTTGGGATCATCAATCAGAATCAGAATCAGAAATACTTTATTGATCCCACACGTGGGACCCTGTGGCCGTCAAGCTTCGTTTGCCACGGACCCTCAGAGTGCACCCGGTCTTTCACGTAAGCAAACTAAAGCCTGCTAGAGACTCTTCCCTACAGCCCACTCCGGAGCCCCCCCTGCACCTCGTATTGTGGGTGGCGGTCCGGTTTACACGATCCGGGAGCTCCTTGCCTCCAGAAGAGTGGGTCGGGGCCTTCAATATCTGGTGGACTGGGAGGGTTATGGCCCTGCTGACCATCAGTGGGTGCCAGAGCGCCACGTCCTCGACCCAGATCTGCTTGCCCGTTTCGATCGAGACCACCCTGATCAGCCTCGTCGGGGTCCGTCTGGAAGCCGGACTTTGTGAGGGGGGTTATGTCACGATTGCAGCTGCCTGCTGCATTCCCCCCCCTCCCTCTGTGTTCTCACCAGGCTTCTCAGCTGTTTTGTGTTTGGTTATTTAAGCTTCTGTCTTTGTGGTTCTGTTGTCGCAGTGTCCTGTTTAGTCCTGTCTGTTCTCGCTTGGTTTGGAGTATTTTGGTGATTAAACCTTTTGAGTTCTCAAACTCCTTGGATTCGAGTCCTTCCTGCTCCTGGGTCCTTTCGGGTTACGAACCGTAACAGAGGCGTTTTCACGATGAAGAGACCCAACATGTGACAGAGATTGAAGAGCAGAATAATTGGCCTGTGATGGATCTGGGAAGAAGTGCACCTGATGGGGATGAAGCAGCTTCTGCAAACGGCCCACAACACGTCTGGAAACTACTTTTAGAACAAATCAAAGGCTTCCTGTTAGGCTGCATTAAACATTTAACAACTTTTATTTTGGACAAAATCTTTCCCTCCAATGTGGGGCCTTTTCAAAGGAACTGTCTTCATTTTTGCACAGACAGGATTTCTGATCCTCTTTTTGTGTTTGGAACCCATTCCATTCTGAAGGTACGGACGCAGCGGGGATGTGACGCGCGTTTAAGACAGCGCTAAAGGCAGGTTCTTGAACACCTGCTGCCATCGTAGAGGTTCAGCGACACCCACCGCCTTATCCTGAGCTCATCTCACCTGGAAGACGACAGTCCTCCTGTCCTGAAGGAGGGGCGGATCAGTGCAGGGAGTTCATTTATCACGGATGCTTCATGTCTTCTATGTATTTTGAAAGCTTTGTTTCCTGATTCTCTACAGCAGTCCGAAGGAAGATCATAAAAACCAAAAGACAAGCCCCAAACGGACCAGAAACCTTCAAAATAAAGTCTGGTCTGTGCTGCAGAAATGTGCACTGGTTGAATGCTGTGTTAGTTTTTGTGAGGAAGACAGAACTGCTGTAAAATATAAATTAAGTTCTCTGCGCTGTTATTACAGAGAAAGGCTTTGAGAAATGCATAAAAAGTGCATAAAAACATGATCTGGATCAGAAGCTAAACTTCAGAAAAAACACTCCTCCGTCCTTCAGAAGCGGCTCTGCAGGTTTCTCTAATCCACAGTTTGACCTCCATCTAACAACACTTTGGATAAGTCTGTTTCCAAGGTGACTTCTTCTTTTTAAAGCTAAGCTGATGTTTGGAAAAGGAAACAATGAAAGCTGGAAGCAACACAGACTAAACCTCCCTTCTGCCTGAAGCCAGCCCCCCCAAAAAGGACAAAACCTCCTTCCAGTTTGCACTCCTACAGGCAGTAGAAAATATTGATTATAAAGTTTTGGACTTCGAAAGTGCGCAAAATTATTTTTAATTTCCGTTTCTTTGATTGAAAAGACTCAAACTCTGCTTGAGATGTATGTGAATTTCCCTGAGCATCTGGACATTTCCCAGAGAGAGATCTTGGCCTGTTTAACATTTCCTAAAACTGGTATTGGCTCATGTCTGTCCATTATGATAATGACGGACAGCAGCTGCAGGTCCCACTGATGACTCTGAAAGCGTTGCAAGCAGAAATGTCTCATTGCAACGGCGCCGGGGTTTGACACACGATGATGAAAATTCAACAACACAGTTTTTCAACGTATTTGATGTAAAAAATTAGACGATGCTGATTTTACGTTGGCAGAGCCAGTAACTTTTGTTGCCATAAAGACATCTGTGTAAGGAGATGGTCGTTCTAGAGAAGGCAGAAGGATGAGCCAAACCTGGTGATTAATGGCTGCATGTCTGGACCGTCTCTCAGGACAATGATGGATGTCTCATGGCGTGTTTTATTTTGAAAAGACACGTCATCTACACATTGCATTTGTCATAAACGTGGCTCTGATCTTTGGCACAGAACTTGGTTGTATTTCAATGATCATATTTCCTTCGCCGTCGTGCCTAATGGTTTCGTGTCATGTGACGCCTGCATGGGGGGTAAAACAAAGATGAGGGTTTACATCCGACGTTGTAAGCCCTCATCTTCTGGATGCTTTGATCTGTTTCCGGGTGCCAGTCTCTGCAAACAGATCAATTCTTCTGATGTTCACATCTTCCTAATGGAGAAAGCCTCACCTTAGACATGAAAAAACACCAAAATGTTTCCAAGCAGGTAAAAAGTAGGTAGACTTTCTTCCTTCAGGGATGCTGTTGGTGGAGTTCTTTATGTCAGAGTTAAAAGAGGAATCAATAGTGAGGAAACATTGGAAAAGGACCCAAAAATGCAGCAGACCAGGTTTGATGAGCCATGAGCGCCGTTGTTTGGCCTTCAGGTGCCACCTGTCCCCATCCCAACTGCCCCACCTTGGTGCAAATTGAATAATTGATTAAAAACCCCACTTTTTCCACTCTTTTTTTGTTTTTATCGATGAATCAGCAACCGTTTTGTTTTAAGCTTGCCTGCGGGTAACAAACAGGTCTATGTGATTCTTGAACTGATTGGCAAATGAAAGTTTTTGGATTCACCTGGTAACAGGATTTAACCACGCCCACATTCCTAATATGGTCATATCATATGTCATATTGTTTTGTTTAGCTCCAGTCAGGGATACATTTTTCAACAGGTTCTGGTAAAAAAAATCTGGGCATCACAAGGAAGCCCTACTTTTGCCACACTAATTAAAAATTTACCAACTTTAAAACCAACTTTTTAAAGCTTCCCAATTACGCTTGAGGCTTTAGTGCTAGAGCACTGAACAAAGGTCAAAGGTCAACAAACTTGGAAATTTCCCACACATGACTGGTGGCGTGTGGGCTGGAATTCACAGACTTAAACAGGAGAGAAATGATAATAGAGACAACGGCCAGAATGAACGGAGAAGCAGATACCCAGAGGACGATGAGCATAAATGAAGGCAGCTGTGGATGGCGATCCGCCCCTGACCTGAACATGACAGGAACCAAGAGAACAGAAGTGAAACCAAATCAAACCAAAGGAAACAATCATCACCTATTACCAAATGTCAGGACAAACGCTCCCACAGCTTCAGAGACCTCACAGCCTGTTCACATCCTAGAATCAAAGTTCAATAAATCATCATAACACAAATGTCAGATTACACATTAAATTCAACACGTTTTCATTGTTTTTGTCTTCATCAAAGTGCTTCTTATCAATGCCGGGGGTGCATCTCATCTCACACGCTTCAGGACTGCTTCTGTTTGAAAATACAAACCTATAACTCGCTCATTTTCTGGATATTTTCTTTTTTTCTGACTGAATTCTAAAAATTGTCTTGACTCATATGCAGTTAATTCATCTGATGATGCAACATCGTCTATTCAAAGGGGAAAAAAGTCCTTCGAATGTCGGTATGTGTGGGACGACTGCAGCTTCTTGAACACCAGGAGGACATTTCCATGACCTCTGACCTGTGGACAGATCTCTGGCCTAGAGGGTTCTGGGACCACAGGGTTTTGTTGGGTTGTCAACAAAACATGTTCGTCTTCTGAAACCAGCCTCCAGTGGTCAATAGAAGAACTGCAACATGTGGTTCTTCTGGGTTTGCTTTAACTTCAGACATGAGCGCCGGGGGGTTGATGTAGTTATTACATTTAGGAACTAGAGATCTGATTGAAAGCAGTTGTTCTTCCGAGCACAGAAAGCCTCCAATCAGTCATCGACCGTTACGTGAATTCATCTTCTGGGAAAAGACGATGTGCTTCCTCAGAATAAACCATCTGTTTACTGCTGAGTTCTCTCTGTTCTCATAGTTATAGATTTTCTCTTCAGCAACGCAGTAAAAAACTCCACTTTTGTCCTTAATGTTTTCTCATCTATTTAGCTCAGTGTAGAAAAAGCTGCTGTTGGTATGAGAGATCCAGGTGTCACATGGACAGTACACACCTGGAGGTGCTGGAGCCGCAGGTTCACTTACAAAGCGCAGCAGACAGACAGTTAAAGCCTTGGCCGTGTGCCCCCGTATGAGGGGGGTTCACCTGGACAGGTGCTGCTGGTTTTTGGTCTGTCTTGTCCGTGGATCTGCTGCAGCAAGGAGCGTGCACGTACCACGGAAACAGCACTGTGGAGTTCACAGAATTGGGGGGGGGGGGGGGGTCCCCCTTAGTGTTGTATAAGTCAGGCTTGATGGCCTTGGAAGTATCAGAATTAACGCACTTCGCGGAAGCAGCCGATAATGGAAGAAGCTAAGATGTCCAATGATGTAATCATAATTGACAATTGAGACAAACATTTTACTTCAATGCGAGAGAAAGCTTAGTTTAGGAAAAAAAGGTGAGATGAGTTCAAAAGAACTGTCAGAACATTTGGAATAAATGAAAAGAGGAGACACATCAAACATTCTCCGACTGTGAACAAAGAACATCGGGATTCAGACGGCGTCTCTTTTCCCTTGCTAAATTAATCTGTTGTGTCAAAGTCACAAGTTGCCATTCCTGTAAATAGATTCATTTTTTGGGAGTTGGACTCTAAACTCCTCCAAACACTGAGAGTAACAGATAACTAAAGGGGGAGAACTTTTCCACCTGCTTTCATTCATTATGCAGTCACATCTGGCTGCATCGTGCCTCCATTTCCCCCAGCCGGGGCTGTTATCTATTAGCACAGACCCAGGTGGGCTGTGTCTGATTATCAGAGGTGCTAATGTTTGCTTTAAAGCTTTTTGGTTGATGTAAAGAGCTTCCTGACAGGCTCATTATCCTCGCAGCACATTGGAACAGCCCGGCTCTGTTGTTTGTGGAGTTTCATCGGAGCAGGAAGGAAAAGTTTGAGGGTCCGCTCTTCAGTCGGGTTTCTGGGCTCATCAGTCTTTGCTAGATTTGGACAAAAACTGTTCAATTCACGATTACATTTTTAACCAAAAATGTAAATTTTCAGAAAGGAAAATCTTTTTAAAAACCTCAAAAGGAAAATATTTACATTTGACCTGAAAGTTAAACATAATGAACAAAATCAGAAAATGTTTCTACTCTCATAAATGACACATTTCAGAAAGGAAATGTTATTTGGACGTATTAGGAACTGCAGGAGGGATATCAACTCAGTTGGAGGTGAGCTGCTGTGTGCTCCGTCAGATCTCCTGCTGTCACAGACAGAGACCTGGATGAACTGTGACACTGATGGCGTGACTGCAGGACCTCCAGCTGTGACTTCCTCTGGCCGATGAGGAGTGTGAGGAAGGCTGAAGCTGAGGTGGGGGGGTCTCTGTTGGCTCATCAACAGGTGGAGCTGCAACATCAAGGTGTTTTAAACACACAGGATACCTGCTGGCAGCAGATCGGTCCATTCAGACTGGACACATTCCGCCTAAAGTGAACCAGAGTTCGTTTTTCCCCGATAATCCAGAACAAATTGTCGGTCTGAATGCACCTAAGCAGACTGTGGTCCGGGACCGGGAACCGATCTCTGACCCATTTTGGGGGGTGTCCTTGGTTCATTTCCAACTGGACTGAGCTTCGGTTCGATCTGAGATTCCTGAGTCTGAATACAATCTGTTATCTAAGTGGAAATACTGAACCAAACAGGAATGAAGGAGCCAATGAGCTGCAGACTAATGTAAAACAACAATTGTCGTAGTAGCAAACAGAAAAAAGGGTCCAACTGTTTAGTTGTTACAACCTTTATTTTAACACCACTGAAAATCTGCCGGGATTACGTTAATTTATAAACGGATGAAGCGTTACGGTAGTCAAAAGAACGTAAAGCTCCGGCTTTAAAGGGTTATTTACTACATGAAACATTCCTCTAACAAAAATACTGCTGTGAACTTCTGACCAAAATGATGTTTTACTATCAGGGATTTTATCTCAGAGGTTAACCAGTCCATTAACTGCAGGTTTTCTTTTTTTTTAGGTTAATTTGTGACAATGGAGAGCTGAAAACAGACACTTAAATGCACTGAAGGTCAATCAAAACTGATTATAAACGTGAACCTGTTGTGATTGACAGGAGGAAAAACGGAGCCTGACAACAACCAAGAAAAGAAAAAGTACAATCCTCAGTCTTCTGTTTGACATGAATACTGTAAAAAAAAAACTCTCTCAACCGCTGAACAGATTTAGGTCCAAAAGTTAAGTTGTGTGGGTAAAATGGCTCCAACCATTTCTCTAGTGTGAATTTCTTTTCACTAGTTAACTTTTTAAAACTTTAACTAATCGACAAATACGTTGTACACAATACTATAACTTGACTTTAAACCAGACGTCTTTCCTTGCTAAACTAGACTTTCGCATTTCCCAGTTTTTTGCAGTCTTTGACTGAAGTTGATTGGACCTGTTGAAGGATCCGTTTGACCACGACCTCAAACTTTGTTCTGTCTGGAATGAGACATGTCGACACCGGATTGGTCCTGTTCTGCTCTGTGGGGGTCTTCAGCAGCACCTTCCCAGAAATGGACAAATGTGATGTTTGTTTCATTTTTCCCGCGCTGACATGTTCTCTGCTTCTCACAGCCGGCGTGTCCTTCACGCTCGGCGGTCTGCAGACGGGGCTGAAGAACTAATTAGGACTAATGAGCAAAGCATCGACCGCAGGCAAAGGTGTCTTGAAAGACTGTGATCAGAGGACAAACTAAGCCAACTGTGGTATTAGCTTGTTTGCTTACTTTTCGGAGTCGCTCTTCTCGCATTGGCATTGGTGGTCGTCATGGAAACAGGTGGATCAACGACAACAGAAATTGAAACCACAGACCGTCGGAGGTGAGTGTGCTGCTTCAAGGCTGACGCCTCAATAAGGATGTAGAGCGGCTGATTTTGTTTCCTTCTTCTAAAATGCTGCTTTGCTGTCTGGTAAAACATTTGAAGACTTTTTATTTGTCCTTAAATGATTTTCCTGTTTGTTAAATTGAGATAGTTGTTGTGTTGGAGCAGCTACACAGCTGAAACGCAGCTATAATCAAGCTCTTTCTAACCAGATTCCTCCATGAAAAGGACACGTTCAAAGGATGGACATCACCCTGTTAGAAGTTTAGGTTTTCCTCTGGGATTTTATAGTTAATTGACCAGCTCTCATTGTTCATTGTGGGTAACAGCAAATAACAGTGGCCAAAATAACAAAAAAGAAAAATGTAAAAATATCATAATCCAAAATACATTTTAAGAAAAGCAGCAAAATCTGAGTGGGATTTTCAGCGGTTAAAGATGATGTAAATCATTGAACAGATGGGTATTTGTGAGGGTTTACTGTTCTTGGTGTGTTTGCTAGGAAGGGGTTAAATGAACTGAAGTGAACCCGGTGTTTTCCTCTGTGACAGACACATGTTTCTGCTGCTTCTTTACTCCGCTGTGACCAGTTTTTCTTAACAGCTGTGAAATTAACGGCAGGGCGATGCTCTGAAGCAGCAGAATCGAGGCCGAGAAGAAGGAGCCGGCTCCTGTCAGTGCTGTTCCTCTGGGCACTGACCTCTTTGAGGGAGGGGCTCTTTGAATACTAAGCAGTCCCTGACGCTCAGCCTGCAGCCTGATGCTGCAGTAATCACTGACCAGAGCTTTTCAGTTAAAGTTGTATTCTCCTCGTCACTCACCAAAGGACCTTGTGTGGTCGACCTTCTGGTCTCTCAGAAGGGGTTTAATTACAGTATTCTTTCTGTTTTTATCCTTTTACCAACACCATCACTATTCCTCCTCTAAAAGTGTGTCTGTATATCTGTTGGATTTACTCCTGATCCATCTTAGTCACTCCCAAAGAGAACCTCCACGTCTCCTCTGCATCAGAGTCTCTAACCAACCATGGCTGCTCTACACCTTTCCTTCGGTCACACATCACGCCTCAAACCTTCCTGCCCCGGCTCTGCTGAAAAGAATGAATCTGGCAGCCTTCAAGCTATTTGAGCTATTTCCAAAGTGTCCCCAGTGCTCTTTCTGTTTTTAGCCAAGTTATAAAAAGAACCTGTGTCGTTTTCTGCAGAGTGGCAGGATTTCATTCAAAATTTCACCTCTAAGTTGTGGGCGGGATTTCCCGACATCTGTCTGTTTACACTCTCTTCTACTGTCTTACAGCCCTTAAAACCCCCCCAACCTAATATTAGTGGCACAACAAAAATGGTGAGCAATATCGAAGGCTACAGAACAAACACCATTTTCATAGCAGTGGGTCTTTAAGGCCTACAGTCTAATATCCCAACTGTTTTTCTGTCTGGCATCAGCATCAGTCTCTGTCCTTCTGTCACAAATCTCTGTGTCCAACTTCCCACAAATATGAACACCACACCTGTCTTTATTTCAGAAACAGCTTAACTCCGCCCCCTTTTTCTCTCTTCCTGGTTGATCCACGACTTTGTCTTCTTCAGGTAGATTCTGTGATTCTCACTTTATCAGAACCCCTGGCAGAACCCTGTAGAGAATCCTGCACATCCATCCTGCTGCAAGGATCCTGATGAGGACCAACAAAAATGACGTCATCACACCTGATCTCCAGCCTCTCCACTGCTTTCTCATCCACTACAATTCAATGAGAACTCTGCCCGATTTACCAGCGTTTCCATGGACACAACTGGGTTTACCTCAAAGAGCTCTTCACTCCATACAACATCTCAAGAAGCCTCTTTCCTACTAATTTCCACTCAACAGCTCAGATCGAACTGCACAGTGTGGGTTATCACAGTTGCTGCCCCCTCGTGCCTGTGGACACGCCCCCAGGTGCACCAACAGCTGGGAAACAATGATCTTTTTGCTGTTAATTTTCAGTAACCTTTCATTTTTCATCTCTGACTCATTTTTATCATCTAGCTCCTGTGGCCGTCAAAATGTGCTCAGTTCTTTGTCTGGTCTTTTCAGACCGAGGACGGAGAAAAACAACTCCATGACAAAATGCTCCCCTGTTCTTCCAGGCATGATGGATGCCCCACACAGCTGCTTTATCTAACCTGTAGCTGGATCCCAGATAATCCAAACCTGTCATGGTGCCTCTGGCAGCTCTTCTCCCCCTCTCTGCTCTGCTCCTGAGGACTCCTAGCTGTTTCCACTCAACTCATCTACCTGCGGCCTTCTGAAGGAGATCCACATCCAGCATTCATCCCCAGTTCGTTGCTCCTCCATGGTGCTTAGTCTGGTCTCTCATGTTCTTGCTGTTGAAATATTACCCTCAAGTCATTATTTTTCAACGCCTTGTTTTCAGGAAGAAACCTCCACGGGTGTTAGCCTGCCTCCTGAACTATCAGTCCTCCTCAAGCTTGCCACGTTCCCTGTCCACGCCAACCCTCCTACTCAGCCACCTCAGAATACCTCCAGCCAAGCCACAACTTCAAGCCAAGATTCCCGTTACTCACCCTACTACTCACCTGCTGTCCACGGCTGAGATCCTCGTCATCGGATAAACATCCTGCAAGAAAATAAATGATCTCACTTCCAGCACCTGGGTCTGCCTCGAGTCCTCGAAATCATGACAAAACCTCTGGGAGTATAATTTTTGCTTTTTCTTTTCCTCTTTGATGGACGTGGCTGGAAAGCCACCAAAGATCAGAGTGGGACTCCCTGATGTTAACCGAAGGCCGGGGTGAGATCATTTCAGCTTTTCTTTTTGTTGACTTACTTTTTGCATTTTGGCTCATTTTCTTATTTTCTTCTTCTTTATGTTATGCTAGAAGAGGGCAGGGTCGGGGAGTGGAGGTGGGATCTGCAGTCTGAAGAATCTGAGGCAGCACAGCCGCTTTACGGTTTATTGAGTGATTTGTACAAACAGCGGTACAGTGGCACACACATCACATTCCCAGCTGGCCACATTTCCATTAACATCAAACTTGTTGTGCAATTTAAAGCTCAGGGGTACCATTCAAGTATACAAAGTCATAAATAAATAAGGCAACACTGAAGAGATTTCACAGACACAGAACAGCCATAATTCTTAAATGCTGTCGGATAAAATTGTTCTAGTTTTACATCACAGTGCAGCTCATTTAAGGCAGCAATGGAAAGCAACAGTTACACAAACGCATCAGTACAGTTTCACATAAAAATAGACTTTTTATGGTCACATAGACATGCTTCAAGTGAGCCGGAACATTCACTCAAATATACACAAAGTCACAAATTTCTGACTGGATAGAAAGTGGAAAGCTTCTGGTCACTTTTAGTCAGGTAAGTGTCAGCTGAACATCAGCTGGTTCTGAAAGGTCCAGGCTGAGAGATGCACCCCAAGCTCCCCTAAAAAGCAGCATGATTTGTCAAACAATTGATGAATAGCAACATAAATACAAACACAAACAAATTAAATAAAAAAAAATATTTTCACAAGTTCATTTATGTTTTTTTCTCTTCATAGTTCCCTATTCATGGGTTCATTTTCTCATATGAGCTACTTCTGAACATAAAACGAACCTAAACAAAAACAAAAGGAAGAATGCATAATGGTCATTTAAAATAGTGCCTGAGAAATTCATGGTTTGAGATTTTCTTTTCACATTTTTAATCCTATTTTCCGTCAGTGCGTCATCAGGAAGATGGACCTGAGAGAAAGGGGGTTTGTTGCTTGTGCTCCTTTTTCTGTTGCCTTAACGTTTTTCCAGGATGTGAGCAGAAGCTGGGCCATCTCCATTAAACACCTTCACACACTGTTCTGGCTCCATTCAAGTAAAACACCCTGACTGGCAGATCAGACCAATCCAAGTGTTTTTTATTATAGAATGACCATTACAACAGAAGAAGTGTTTCTGCTATTTTCTTTTGATGCCAGTGGAATGGTTTGTATGTTCATTTGTTTCTCCCGTCCATCATCCTGTGATCATGGCTCCGTTTCGGTGCGTGAGCTCCTGGTGCTGCCTTCAGGTCATTTTTGAAACCGTGGGACTTCTGTGAGGTTGGAGATGTGGATGCATGCTGCTCACATCAGCATTCCTGCTACATGCCACTCCAGAACAGTTGATTAGTTGAAAGTTGCAGCCACACAGACACACGCACACACACACACGTCACACACACAGGAGAGCGTTGGAGCAGCAGAAGATCTCCTTGAAGGTTTTCCTCATCTCCTGGCTCCGGAAAGCGTAGATGATGGGGTCGATGACGGAGTTGCACATGATGAGAATGAGGTACATGTTGAAGTGCGACATGAAGCAGGTGCAGTAAGGGTTCCTGGGGCAGGTGATCATGAGGATGAGGTGGAGGAAGAACGGCGCCCAGCACACCACAAACACCCCGAGGAGGATGGTGAGGGTGATGGCGCCCTTCATGTTCGCCCGCTGGTGGATGGGCGCGTTGCCCGGCAGCGCCGCGATCCGCTTCATGTGCAGACGTGCCAGCAGGAACATGTGGACATAGAGGGAAGCCATGAGCACCAGCATGGTGAAGAACATGGTGATGAGACAGATGAGCACCGTGGTACTCTCTGAGTAGATGATGAAGAGGATACCCGACATGATGCAGCACGCCCAGATGCTGCTGATGACCACGGCTGCTCGCCGCAGCGTGACGATGTTGTGGTATCGCAGAGCGTAGAAGATGGTGATGTAGCGGTCAACGGCAATGGCCAGCAAGCTGCAGATGGAGGCCAGCAGAGAGCTGCAGATCATGGAGTCAAACACATTGTCCATGCTCTTGATGAGCCTGACAGGAATGCTCAGGTTGCCTCCGTTAATGAGCGCTATGACGATGGTCTCAGACGCGTTGGAGACGCTGACCAACATGTCGGCTACTGCGAGGCTGCAGATGAAAAAGTACATGGGGGAGTGGAGGTTCTTGTTTTTAACGATCGCAGCAACAACCAGGATGTTCTCCAGCAGGCTGATGATGCCCAAAGTGAGGAACACCTCAGTGGAGATCAGAAGCTGCTCGTAGCAGCCCGCCGCCGAGTCTTTCTGTCCTCCCAGGTCAGGAGGGAGAGTGGCCGAGGAGAGGCTTCTGTTGGGGACCGACCCATAAGGCAGAGTGGAGTTCATGATGACAGCAAGCAGTGCTTTTCTTTGTTTCTATCAATCCATGGACTTTATGAGCTCCAAGAAAGAGAAAGAAAAAAAAGTCTTCTTCTCTTTTTCAGAAGACAGACGTCTGTAAATACCTTTTATTTTTCCACTTTGGTTTGTTAAAAACCCTAAAATAAGTCTAAGAAACGGAAATCAGGAGGCTCCCCGTCACTGTGCTCCAGCCAGCAGAGCATCGCTGCACAAGCCTCTTCGGTCTGTCTCTGCCCTCCGCCTTTCTGTTATTATAGCAGCCCCCCCCACCCCACCCCATCCTGTCAGCTCGCTGATAAGGAGGGAGGAGGAGGAGGAGGAGCTAGGTCGACCAAACGCATGAATGGAATTTTCACAGTGGCTGCTGCAGCACTTCTTCCCCCTTATTTGATAAAAATGTAAATAATATAGACAATTAAAAAAAAGATCTAACAGTGAAGGAAGGGAAACTTTAGTTTCAGTTTATAGATAAATCTGCTTGTGAATATGAAACTTTCCAAATTTTTATGTAAAGTAATCCTGCAGTAAATTAAATGTTTTTCTACTAAAACTTTGCCTCATTGATGCATTTCTCTTAGTCAGCTTGTTTATGAATATACATTAACTGACATGAAACCAGCGACCGTCTCAGTCAGAGGCTTGTTGTCATGAAGACCCTCTGCTGAAACACAGAAAAATGAAAATAAACATACTCCCATCCAGAAATGAAACATGTGAGTCTCTGTGGTTTGTCCTCAGAACAGGACGTGCTCCATCACACAAAAATGATATTATAAATGTAACTGTTATCTATTGTAATCTATTACTTAGAAAAGAAGGGGAAAGCTCAGATGAGGAGACCCGTTCAGACTCTCAAGAAAAGGATGCAATGAGAACGTTGGAGGAGAACAAGAGAGATGAAGACTCAGCAGAGACTTGCAGTAGAAGTCAAACAGCTGAAGAACAGTTCGTATCATTCTGTCAGGCTCCTGACTACAGTACCCACAATGCCCCAACTATCCATTTGGCAGTGTGGCTTTTACCAAAGTTGACCTAAAACATTTTGACAGATTTGTGAGCGCCATTAACCACAGAAAATCAACTGGAGGTCAGCGAGCACAACCAGAATTTATACTGAAGGCGCTCTGGATTATAAGGTGGATTTGCTATTCAAATTCAAAGATTTTAAGGATGAAACAATGAGGTATGGGGAAAAAAATAGCTTTGATTTTATTTTGATTTGTTAGATTTAAGCATTTCTGGCTGAGATGCACCACAAATTGGAAAAAATGTATTTTTTCGTTGACATTAAATCAAACTGCTTCTTTCACTGCATTGAGATGAGCCTCTGTGAAACGGGGTGTCTTTTATTTTGAAAGAAAGTCATGGGACCTTTGTCAAAAGTTACACTTCATTAATAAAAAAGCCTGTTTTCTCTTTATTTTTTATTTATGATATAAAACAAGAATTCCTTTATTTGTATCATAATAGTAACAATTCCATCACTTTAAATCTTAATCTTCTGAAGGGTGAATCTCAGACTTTGCGGCACGTTTTAGGTTGTGGTCGGTCAGTGAGAAATCGATTTAAATGGGTCTTTTAGTCAAGAAAAAGCTCTTCTTGAGGAGCTGAAGAAGCTCAAGCTTCCAGCTAAAACCATGGTGCAGTTTTCCCCCATCGTTGAGTCCATGCTGACCTTCGCCATCACTGATTAGAGCCACACCCAGGATCAAACTCAGACAGCAGACAATGTTTACAATGCTGAGAGAATGATCGACTGGACCGTTCCATCCCTGATGGACCTGAACATCTCCAGAACTCTGAGACGTGCAGGTCACTCTGGACACTCTGGGAGGAGGTGATAAAAGCTGAAGTACAGCTGACAGTGACGTGATTTACAGACGTCAGAGCCATGATGAGGACATCCACACAGCAGCCCTGATAATGCTGGCAGGCAGAGGCCTGGTAAATTCAGGAGTTTACTGACATTTTTATAAAATCCTGATCTGGAATTATGGGGTTAAAAAAGATGCCACATCACATGCCAGTCAATGGGGAACGAAAGCAATCAGGTTCTGTGAATCATTTTGTTCTACAGACATTTAGAGGCTTCTCCTAACAGACTGAGGAACTGAAAACACTAAAGAGTTCCTGCAGATGAAACTGAAGGCTGAGCCGTCACAGTCGGGACCATCTGGTTCGTTTTATACCAGCTGATTATCGATCAATAGCAGTAAACAATAATTTAATGATGATGATCCAGCGATAAAAGCAACACTGCAGAGCCGCATCGTAGACTTTATCACCTTAAGCTCAACACCAGCGAGAAGATGGAGATGATCGAGAACTTTAAAGGAATGAAATGTAAAGAAAAGATTAAAAACCTTTAATAGGGGCTAACTGAAAGATATCAAGATGTTGAAAACAGAAAATCAAGCTCAGAGCCGCTTGATTGACAGCTGAGACCTGATGTGAACAGAAAGAAAAATCAAACACAAAACATAACAAAAGACTACAAAATAACAACAAATATAACACAAATGATTCATTATTGTTCATGTTATATGTCAATAGGCACCATAGAAACAGTAAATGTCATTTTTGCACACACACACTTGTGCATGCTCACACATACGCACCCAAACGTTCACTTTAAGCAGGAAAGACCCTTTGAGAAATAGGCGAGGCATCAAGCTATTAACCAATCAGACAGCGTCATTTTAATTGAACTTTCTATAAAAACTTTTCAGGACTGAGTCGTCGCGGAAGCCTCTGCAAAAGCTTTGACAAAGCAAATGTTCACAAAGGAAGTGAGACTTTACGAACTGAGACTTCCACACAAGTGGAGCAGCTTTTGATGCCTTCTGAAAAGCTGAAGAGGAGCTCAAAGAGATGCATTCAGGAAGGGTTTAGTCATGACATCCTAACAAAACAAAAAAGACGTTTCTGGGAAATTCAAAAATTTCTGGTGGTGGTGAACTGCTGCCACTGGGGGGTTTGGAGCCGAGGTCGGCTGTGGAGCTGCCCGAGGGAGTTTTTTGAGGAAACATTTCTTCTCTGAGGTCAACACATGCGGTGCTGTTACTGGTTGTCCCCTTTTCCATGGGAACCAGCGTCTGATCGGCTCACAAAGACCAGCTGAAATTGGATGAGCCTCCGCCTTAAACAGACGTTGGCGTGAATGGATGACACACATTTTTTTATTCCTCTGCATGTTGTTTTTCTGCATCTGATTCATCTGTTTAATTCCTAACGGCCGGAGCTGATGTGGAGTATGTGACAGAGACTAAATTAAACTCATTTGACATGATCTGGGTTTTATGTTGACGATTTCAGAGATTCTGCACAAAGATTATGAAACTTGTTTGCCTGGAGCTCCTCCCACCTCCTCACTGCCTTGATTTTATGGAAAAGCCCTCAGGTGGCTGCACAGTGAAGTACGCTGGCTCTAAAACACCCAAGGTCGGTTTACTGTGACACCTTAGCAGATCTTTTTTTCAGCTCTGGTGGATTCCTCTCCCTTGTTTTCTGACTGAAATCCTTTGAGTCCTCAGAATTTGTGAGGCAGAGATGATTTCAAACCAAAGAAGCGACTGAGCCGATGCTGCAACACAAACACGCTCAGCCTGATTTTATTTGTTTGACTCCAAATCTTGGAATAAACCAAACTCTTACGGCCCGGCACGGCGCTCCTGTCATTTTCTTTGGAGCTTTTCTCAATCTTTTGTGGAGTGCAAATGAGTATTTAGTGACTCATGTTTGCTGCATTCACAGATGAATAAGCAGGGCAGCTGTATCCATGGAGAAATCGGCTCCTGCTCACACAGAGATAATTTCTTTTGGATTAGCGTGCGCTCATTCATATAAAAACTTTCATGTTTACAATACTTTCAAAGTAAATTAGTCGAATCTTCTCCAACAGTTTCACAACAGGAGTAAACTGCAAACAAGAGCCCCATCTCTGCAGCTCCAACACTTGTTAGCAGAAATTCATGAATATTTTATTTTCTGTCTGCACCTGAGTCCTCGTCCTTCACAAAAAATACATTCATGTTTGAACCGGGGTTCTCCTAAAGCGCCACAGAAAGGTAAAAAAACACCAAACAGAGGTCTTTCCATCACAACCGTTACAGTTCAGACCATCCTAACTGTACTATAACAGGACGAGTGTCATATACGCAAACAGCAGATCACACGAGAGGCTTTCTGATGTTATCCTGAACTCAAAGCAATTATGCAGGAGAGGTATTTCATTAGGGTCCTTCTTCTAACGACATGCAGAGAAGGCTGTGCTGATTACAGTCTTACAGGGGGGGGTCTCCCCCACCAGAGAAAGCCAAACAGTTTGTGTGAAAATCATCACAAAACTGCAGGAGTGTATGGAAGCTCATTGCATTCAAGTAAAAAACAGGTGATCTTCATTCAAATATTTTCCGTGATCTTTGTTTTGATATTTTCAAGAACTACAATTTTTTTCTAAATTTACTGTAATTTTTTCAGGATTCGCTGTCATGTTTTTTTAGGACTACAAGGCCAAATCCAGATACCTTTCCAATTGTAGGGGCATTTGGAGAGATAGGGGGGTCCGAAATAGTTTTTTGACGTGTAACAAACACAATTTCTTCACGTGGGGTTTTTTAAAGTTATAAAATTATATTTCTGAGCACTGGCAGTTAATGTAGACAACCGACAACTATTGATGACGTCATCGAGTGAGAGTTACATCCAGATTACTTTTCTATAAGTCTTCGTTTGGAAGGCTAACTGTAGGGGAAGAGATAAGGACGCGTCTACAATGTGCGCCACTCGAACACGCTGGTCCACTCCAAGAGGAATGATACTAAGGGTTTCTGTGAGTTTTATTTTAACAATATAGCAATGAGTCCATGTTTTTTGAGATTCTTTATGGGTCGTGACTGAGAAGCTGCTGATATTTTTGTTTATTGCCGGCCTCTCCAGCCTTTCATGGCACAGGCTCACATCCGTCTGCAGCTCTCTCAGCTGTGGCAACTCCGTGAAACAAAAGGACTAGAAAATGTTTGGAGTATCAAGCTTTAGTCGACATCACGCTCTGATGAACATGCAGACACACGTTTGGGCTTGAAAGCAAATAAAACACGGCACTCAGAGAAAGCAACACATCACTGCAGACGAGAACATCCATCTCTGCTGCAGGCTCCTCCAAGACGCTAATGATGGCATTAGTTATTGTCATGGACAAAGCATGGCAGCATTTCTGATTTTAAACACAGAAACTGTGTCTTCATAAGAGTTATGGTAAAACTAAAGTAGGTCAAAAGAAAAAACACCTATAAAAATGTGGATTTATTTACAGAATGTATTTACAGTAGATGACACGTTATAGGGCTGCTGACATATTGAGGGATTTATTTATGACGTGTACTTTTACTCCCATTTTTTACTACTATTTCTATTCTTTATTCCTACTCATGCTATTTGTTTTCGTAACTGTTATATTTCTCCTTTGGCTGCTTTACTTTAAAGAGGAAATAAAATGTCTGATGAACTTTAGGAAAAAATGTCTCTGGTCCATTTTCATGAAGGACTAGGAGAACTATGGGGACTGGAAGGACTAGGACAGGGGTCCCCAGACTTTGTCCAGTGAGGGCCACATGATGTTTCCCTCCTCTGATCGGGGGCCAGGACCCGTTTAAAACAGAGAAAGTGTGACGATCGCAGGGGGCCTAAATGTAAACTGAAAGCCACACATAACCAAATTTTAATAACCAAATCTGATGTCAAACACTCCTCTCAGGGTTCTTCACCAAAAAGATGATTATAATAATCAGCAAATATATAATAAGACTCTTTAGGAAAAAACAAATAAGGATACTAGCCTCTTTTTTTATGTTTCCCTTCCCTAACCTTGTCATTTTTCCATTTAGATGGGGGGCGGGTCACGTTCAAGTTCTATGACAGGGGCAAAGTGAGGTTGCAGTAGCAACATTTTAACTTTGGCTCACATTTCAATTCAAATTAACTTTATTGACGTGAGGAAACAATTCCAGGGATTCCGTTTTCCATGCTTCCATGCAGTGGTGCCTCCAGAAATTTTTCATGGGGGTGGCCGGTAGGGGGGCCACTTTAAATCTTAGGGCAGCACACAAACACCTTAAGCTATATTTTTTAAATTTATTCTACTAAATGTAGAAACAGGTGTCAAAGAAAGAAAACTGTTTAAAGGAAACGAACAGGTGGTGTTGATCAGGAACCTGCAGGGTCTGCCATCTTTCCTCAAGTTCAGCTCAGGTTTTGTAAACTGGAAACAGCGCTCTTCCTCCTTCTTTTCACATTCCTTCATCCATTTTAGAAGAACATAAACACTCACCTGAGCACAGGTGTTAGCTCACCTTTGCACCAATAGTTTGTGTGATTGAATGAAATGTTTCACACTAGTTGGTTTGAAGGCATAAATATGCGTGTGTGAACACTATCTGTATGGTGTACATGTTGACATGTGGACATTTTTGAAGCTAGCAGGTGTGTTGATAACATTTGAGTGTGTGTGGACAGGCCCCGCCCCTTCTAGATTTGTATTACATCTGAACCTTTTATATGAGAAACATTTATTTCGGTTATGCCAAACAAACAAACTAAAAACATCAACATAAACATTGACACTGATCAATGTCAACATAAACATTGAACAAAATTAACCGAAAAAGGTGTTGGGTGAAGCCAAGGCTTATTTCCCCAACCCTGAATACAAACATCACATCTACCTACAAATTGTTAGAACCTTAAATCAGAAAAGAAAAGAAACAAGTCCAGAAGGCATTTTTGAAACATTTAGCTTTATACATTTTCTTAAAGTGCAGTATGGATTTTGCATTTTTCAGTTCGTCTGATAATAAATTCCACATGTTGACCCCCTGAACAAAAACACTATTCCTTAATGCGTTAGTTCTGACCACTTTCTTTTTAAACATATCTTTACCTCGAAAATCATAATTATTAACTTTTATTTCAAACAAAAAAACTCAGTATTTTGGCAGGCACACATTGTTTTTTAACTTTAAACATAAAAATTCCAGTACTAAAATCTACTAAATCAAAAAAATTAATTGCCCTTAATTTAGGAAATATTTGTTTTGTAGATTGATTGTATGAAGAGTGATTTAAAATTCTAATTGCTTTTTTTTGCAGAATAAAAATAGGTTTTGTATTTGACTTGTAACTATGCCCCCAGATTTCTAAACAATAGGTCAAATAAGGAATTATGAGGAAACAATATAGAATATGCAATGTAGCTGTGTTTAAAAAATATTTGACTTTATGTAGGATGGCTAATGATTTGGACAATTTAGAGAGAACATAAGTTATGTGTGGTTTCCATGATAATGTATGATTCAAAATGACTCCCAGAAATTTTATTTCATTTACTCTTTCAAGAACAACATCCTCAATTTTTAACTCAGAGATGTTTTCCCGTTTTCTATAGCCAAATATAATGTACTTGGTTTTATTTTGATTTAAAGACAGTTTGTTTGAATCGAACCATTGTTTGATTATGGATAATTCTTATGTTATGTCTGAAAGAAGCTTTTCCAAGTTATCTCCTGATAAATACAAAGTAGTGTCGTCAGCATATAAAACACAATTTAACAAATCAGAAACTTTACAAAGGTCGTTTATGTATAATATAAATAATATAGGACCCAATAGGGACCCCTGGGGAACTCCACATGTTACAGGACACAAATCAGATTTTTCGTTATTGAAATAAACATACTGACATCTGTTAATAAGATAACTTTCTAACCAGGAATATGCTATTCCTCTAAAACCATATTTCTGTAACCTACTAAGTAACATAGTGTGATTTAATGTATCAAATGCTTTTTGAAGATCAACAAAAACGCCTACAGTAAATTTCTTCTTCTCTATCGAGGAAGAGATATGATCAACCAGCTGCATCGCCATTGAAGTAGATCTACCAGCCCTAAAACCATATTGATCCTCATGCAATAAATTAAACTTTACAATAAAATTATTCATTCTTTTAACAAAAAGTTTTTCTAATATCTTGGAGAATTGGGATAATAGTGAAATTGGTCTGTAATTTGTAAATATATGGCGATCTCCATTTTTAAAAATGGGAATAATTTTTGCTATTTTCATGTTATTTGGAAAAATGCCCTCCCTAAAAGACATGTTAAATATATGAGTTAGTGGTTCAACAATGAACTCAATTGTGTTTTTAATTAACGACATATCAATGTCATTCCAATCTTTGGATCTTTTATTTTGAAATGTTCTTATAATTTCTAGTACGTATTTCATTTGAACCAACCTCAGACAGAAACATTGAGAACTTGTTTGATTGGATACTAAGTTCTTTCAACGTTCTTTATTGGCTCTTTTATTTCCATTGCAAGTATATTTCCAACATTAGCAAAATATTCATTTAATTCATTTGCAATAAGCGTTGGGTTTCTGATATGAATATCATTTTTTTTAAATAACTTGGATACTCTTGTTTCTTATTGTTTTTTTTGGTTAATTTGTTTATTATTTTCCAAGTCTCTTGCATGTGTAATTTGTGTTGCTCAATTAACTTATGATAGCATTGTTTTTTAGAATTTCTTATTATATTCACCAATTTATTTTTATAATTTTTATATCTATTTTCTGCTTCTTTACTTTTTACTTTTACAAACTGTCTGTAAAGTGCATTTTTCTTTTTACAAGCCTTTTCAATACCTTTGGTTATCCAAGGCTTTTCGTTATTTTTTTTATGACTAATTTTAATTTTTGGACAGTTTAAATTATAAAGCTCTATGTATCGATGCAGAAAGGCATCATAAGCTTCATTCACATTGGTAGAAGCATATATTTCATTCCATGTTACCTGACAGTATTGATAAACATCCAGAAACTTGTTGTCTTATGCTGCTTCATGGTTTACCCCCCCCCCCCCCTATAATCACCTTCCTACCCACCCTCTCTAATATCCCTCTCTCTTCTTCCCTCCTTTCCTTTTTCTGCCCCTCCTGCGACGGAGGGGGCAGAAAAAGGGATGTTAGAGAGAGGGGGGGTAGGAGGGTGATAATAGGAGGGGGGGGGGGGGTAAAACCATGAAGCAGCATAAAAAAACAAGTTTCTGGATGGTTATAATCATTACAGTGAGGTTCAGATGTAATAGAAGTCTATAAGGGCGGGGCCTGTCCACACACACATTCAGATGTTATAAACACACCTGCTAGCTTCAAAAATGTCCACATGTCAACATGTACACAAAACAGATAGTGTTCACACGCATATTTATGCCTTCAAACCAACTAGTGTGAAATATTTCATTCAATCATGCAAACTATTGGTGCAAAGGTGAGCTAACACCTGTGCTCAGGTGAGTGTTTGTTCTTCTAAAATGGATGGTGAAACTTGAAAAGAAGGAGGGAGAGTTTCCAGCCATCCCCACACCAAGACCCCCGCCTCAGCGGCAGCCAGAACCCCCCAACACCCGCACAGTAGCAGATAGAGAACAACCACTCGCTGGCACCGGGCGATCACATCCGCCACCCAGGCCAGGGCCAGCAGGACCGCCACAGGGCCCTCCAAAGCCAGAGAACAGGGAGGCATGGGGGGGGGACAGAGCTCTAGCCCAACCAGGAAGTTCCTCTTGAAGAACTGAGACTGGTTCTTTGGTTTAACCCGCTCTGGAGGCTCTGAGGGTTCGAACGCAGAAGTGAACCCCGAAGGAAGATCAGCCTCACCGCCTTATTCTGTTCTGCATCCAACAGCTCGAGCCGTGTGTCTAGAGTCTCTGGAACATGTAAGGTGGAGGACGGAAACATGAATGGGAACCAGATTCCTCACAAAGGGTGAGAGAGGATTTTTAAAATCTATTTATTTCTTTCGACCAAATACAGCTTTTAACACGTTTTCTTTCCCATCATCCATTCTTCTGAGTACATTATTTTTGTTTTTTTTAAAGCTCATATCCTCTTAAATCAGCAGCAGGAAATCAAACTAATTAAAGGACGTCAGGCGGATCATTGTAAACAGAATATGTGTGTGCTGGCAGAACAGAGGCCGGTCGGTTCAACCTTCAGGACACAAAGACCGCGGTGCACAGGAAAAACAAAGTAATTATAAGCTTCAACCGCAGATGGAGCCGTGCTTCATACGTGTGTGCATGTTCATGGTCATGCTGTTCTGAGACCATGAACAGTCAGAGGAACATTGTCATCCGAGCCTCATCATCATCTCAGGCCTTTCAAAAAGCCTCGTGCTGCTCCGGTCAGCTTAAAAAGCAGAACTTCCTGCGTCTTTCATCATGTCGAGTCTCAGAAGCGACTCTGGCTAAGAGGAGCGAACAGAGCTGAAGCTTCTGCCGCACTTCCACTCAGGAGGGATCTGCGTTTGATGCTGAGTCAGCAGAAAGGTTGTCAGGGGAGCAAAGAGGAGGAATTCCCTAAACACCTTCAATCCATCACAGATTACAGCTTTTGATCCAAAAGAGCTTGACTTTCTGAAATAAACGGATATATTAAAGTGATTACTGTGAACATCTGCATGATAAAAATCCAGTTTGAGTTTATTATGGTTTCATAAAAGCATCACTGTGCATCACTGTGGTTATCAGTGTTTGCTTTGTCTTCAGCGTTATCAGCCCCCCCGTCTTCTGTGACTGCAGATGCTGCTGTTGCCATGGTTACACAGAAAGCTAAAGAGGACAGTGGGAAAGGTGAGGGTGTCCACGCTCTGGAAGGCGACAGCGGCAGCTTCTGCACAGGAACGGATCGATCTCTTCTGTTCGGATGCAGGTCACAGAAACATCTGCAGATTTTTCTTTGATTAAATCGAAGCCAAATGCAGATGTGAGCAGAATAACTGATCTTTACTGTCCACAAGTGGATACTCAGGTAACACCTCATCATTTATGTCCTCAGTAAAAGCATCTGGACCTTTTTCTTCTGAAGGAACTCAATGAACATAAAGAAGAATCATCTGCTATTCTGCGTTATAATAATCTAATATTTGACTTTTTTAGGACTTTTTTGCTGTAATTAATCATTTTTGTTAGTTCTTAAGCAGCATTTTCTGGTATCTTGACCCAGCAGGTTTCTCTGTCCGGCTCAAACCGCAACAGTTGTCTCCAGAGATCACATGATCAGACCTGGGACGTCAGGTCATCCCAAAAACTCCTCGACTGGGATCGGGTCAGAACCGGGTTTTAGTGTTCAGAGGAAACAGAGTGACACAGGCTGACACAGACACACATGATCAACTGACCTCATGCTGTAACGATTCATCTCAACGCCTTTGTCTGACTTCCTGTCAAACAAAACCTGAGCTGAATCTGAGGACTTGAGGAAAGATGGCAGACCCTGAAGGTTCCTGATCAACACCACGCCTTTGTTTCCTTTAAACAGATTTCTTTCTTTGACAAATGTGAAGGCATTTCACCCCCCCACCCACCCTGTAAGGACCAGCATCCTTTTACTTCTGTTCTCCTTGAGAACTAGTCCTTCTTACTTATTTTTATTTTATTTTTAACATAAATGACTGTTTTTGAACTTGTCTTAACTTTCCTGAAATCTGAGGAAATCCAGGAACAGCGAAGATTCAACATGAAGACGTGTTTGAGTCTGAGAACGGTCAGGAGGACGTCTGAAGGCTCAACATTAAACAATTCACTATCAAACTAGAGAAAACTGTTCTTAAAACACAAGATGGATGAACAAAAATAATGAAATATCCAATTATTTATTGCGAAATGAAAAAAAGAAACTATATTTATATGGAATATTATTGATAAATACATGAAAAGTGGATACAGGGAGAGGCTGTTTGGTCTGACAGAGACTTTTTTCCCCTTAAGCATTGAATATGGAAATTGTATGTATTGTTTTAATTTGTTTTCCATGTTTCTGTGATGTTTCACCTCTTGGTTCAGTTTGAACTGGATGCATTAAAGCTCCTGAACACTTTTCTGTCCTGACACTCGACCAGAAAATGGCCCAAATGGAAGCGCAGCAGGTGCTGGAAGAGCCACAATTATCAGCAGCTTTTCAGATGAAAGTGATGCTCATGGTGACGCCTAATCTGCTGTAATTCAGAGCAAATGAAGCCACTTCCCCTCTGAATGGCCTTACCCGACCCCAGAGCACCATCGCCACACTGCAGCCTCCACAGCGAGGACCTGCAGCTGCATCTGAAGCTTTTCAAAACCTCTCCTGCAGCGTCACGTTCTTCAGAAATGCAGCAGGAGGATCAGCTCATCTTCCCCAGAACGTGCCATCGTCCGTCTCCTCATCTGCCTCAGACCTGATTCTCCCTCTGGACTCATCATTGGGGGAGGAGGGGGTCCCACACACGAACAGCAGCAGCTCCCTAATGGAGGGACGTGTGGGTGAGGCCAGGCAGTTTGTTGCATAAATTAAATGCGGTTGTTGTGGGGGAGCTAATCTGCTTGGCCTTTCACGAGTCATGAAGATCCTCATCAGATCTGATTTCAGGCTGTTCCGTTTATTCTGGCATCCCACTAAACGAAGGGTGAGACAAGGCGCCCCCCCCCATGATTTCCTACGCAAATACCCCCCAAACAGCTGCAGAAAAACTCAAGTTAACTAAAGAGTGTACAGAAAGATAAATTTCTCCTTAGAACCGCTTAACTATGAGGAGACGTGCACATGAAGAAGATCCCGACAGAGAATGCGTGACGTCACAGATCTTTCCACTTTGACCTCTGATGGAGACTCTATGCTGGTAGAAAACCGAACGGAAATGTCAGATTCTTCCTTCAGTCAAGCTTGAAATAAAGAGTTTTATTCCTGAGACACTTGGCTGAGATTGTGCAGCGATGAAGAGGTCAGCCGTCTTCTTCAGCTTAATGTCATCCCACTCAAGTGTGAATGCTTCTCCGGATGGACCATCATCACTTCTACGTCTCTGCTGTGAAGCTAGTGGAGGTGCCGTCACTTCACCATCGCTCAGGTGCCTCTTTGTCATCAAACTGTGACACTAGATGAAATGTTAGAGATCAGACTGTTTCCAGGGTAACGGGCTTTCTGGAAGCATCAGACTGTTTGTCTGGAAAAGGTGTTTCTTCTCTGAATGATGCTTTCAGGCATCTGGAGACCGAGTCATTTAGATCCTCCTGCAGGATTCTGAAATGTGCAACATGACCTAAAAATGAATCAAATCTGTGTGAGGTGACAGATGCAGTCAGGAACGGATGATCAGTGGGACACGGTGGCGGCGGCGGGAGCCAGTCGTGTCTTTGCATCCATGCGGCCCTCGTTAGCGCTCTCTGGTGAGCACCTCTGTAATTTGTGGATAAGTGAGGCATGGCCGCCATTATAATGCCCTCATCCAGGTTTCTGATGTCACTAAATTACACCTGAACCCTCTGAGGAGAGGAGTGATGCTTGGTCGAACTGTCAGGGCGCCAATGAGGGCGGATACGTGTCCAAACTCCTCTAGACTCGTGATCAACGTTTGGACCTGAGGGGTAATGAGCTGTCTCTAAACCGGTCCTTCATGCTGGGACATCCTGCAGAATTCCTCCACAGGAAGACTCCATGGAATCTGAACTTATGAGTTCCAACAGCTGCTCTTTAGAGGACGCCATAGTTCGAAACAAGTTGAAACCAGATCAGAAAAAGCAGAAGAAAAGCAGTTTGCCTCTCCAGCGACCCCTGACTGTCAGATATTTTAATTTTTCTATAGTGAATCCCTTTATCTGCTGCTGTGACCAGATGTTAACCTGCATCCCGACTTGTTCTCAGACAATCTGGGTCCTCAGTGCAACTGTAGGGGTGACCCAGTTCCTGCTCAGTGGAAAAACATGTCCTTCTCAAAGCAAGTTAAAAAAACGTTAAAATATTTTAGGATTTTACCTCTTTAAAGGTGAAAAAAAAAATAATCTGCCAGTCTAAGACTTTGTCTTAGTTCTGCCCTTCAACAGAAAAAGAAATCTGATGAGATAAAAACACTGATTATCAGGTCTATTTGAAAATATTACGTCTTAAAATAAGCCTGTAATGCTAAAGAAAAAATAGTTTCTATTTCTCTAAAGCTGGTTTATTTATACCAGCTTTAGACTTTGTAGTTTCACTGAATCCAGCTAGTCTGTCTCTGGAGACTGTTCACAAACCTCTGCTTCCCGATCCGGACTAAGGGCCGATTCAGGACCGCCATCATCTTTGGAGCCATCAGAGTGAGATTGATAGAACCATAGCTCCAAACACAAGATAAAAACAAAGAACAACAGATAATAATAACACTAAAAACTATATATCAAAACTGAGTTATTATTAATTATGATTATTATGCTTTTAGCCAAAATCCAAAGACATAGTTTCTGCAGAGCGGCAGGAGTTCCCCTCTGAGTTGTGGGCGGGACTTTTGGCGAGTTGCTGAGAGCTCCTGATTCACATCAATTTGAATAAAGGAATGCTCAGAATTGTCTTTCAAAATGTCCTCCCATGCCAAAGGAGCATTAAAAAAGACCAAAAGCAGAATTTTTATGGTTCTTTAGAAATATTATGTAAAACAAAAACTTGTTTTATTAGAGATTTTACTTAAAATAAGATTCTTTTGAGATCAAATGACCAAAATTATATCTAAGATTTAAAAGAAGTTGGTACATCTTATTGCAAAGTTACTTTTGATTTCATTTTGTCTTAAAACCAAACCAAACCAAAATACGGGGAGATTTCGTGTTTTTGTAATGCTGACCTTCATCCTGAAGCAGGTGGTGATGAGGAGGAGATGCTTTCATGCGTCTTTTGCCCACATCCATGAAGTGTTGCTGCATGAGGAAGAGGAGCACGTCTGGGGGGGGGGGGGTCCACTCCAAGCTCAGGTGGACCTTTGTGGGGGAACCTTTCCTCAAAACGCCACCAAGCTGAAAGATTTTCAAAGAACGGAAAGGAAAAAACTTTTCAGGTTCAGAAAAAAATGATGTAAAAACAAACGGCAGAAAAATGTTTTTATGGTTAAAATCATCTAAAAGTGACCATTAAAAGGCACCTTTCAATAACAGGACAGAATTTTCCAGAACAGGGGCTCCAGCCTTTTTTATTTACCTGACGTTCAGGTTTGTCATGTGACTTGATGACATTGAGGGAGGAGTCATGTTTTATGTCATTCCGATCTTCTGCACATCCACATAATGAGCTGTGTGGTGGACCGAGCAACATAAGGCAACGACAGCAAAAAAAAATGATCAAAAATATTTACATTTATTTTTCAAAACATCTAGATGGACATAAATGAGCCCTTAACAGAGGTCAAGGTAACTAAAACAACTGAAGTTTTAAATTTAACAGAGAACACCTGAAAATACATAAAAATGTCCTTAAAATGACCTAATTGAGAACACAAGGGAACATATCTATTGGCAGATCAGACCAACTAGACACACAAGGGGGAACTTAAAAGTCTAAGAGAAAATACAGAAACAAAGGAAACTGATGTCCATCCTGTGGTAAATTAACACACACAAATAAATGTAACTAAGGAACATCAAATAGAAACTAAAGTAAAGCAACACAAAAAGAGTTTCTTCTCCCCCTGGTGATGGTTCAGTCCGATTAGCTGCCTGATGAATATAAGGCCTCTGCTGACTTGCATGCTTCCTTGTGTCAGGCCCCACTTGATGGTTCCAGCAGCAGCAGCAATGGTTCCCTCAGCAACACTGACTCAAAAAACAAAATAAATTAATGAAGCAAATTATAATAAAGTAAACCGAAATGTTAGCCACCGCATCTGCCCTGATGGGGTGGCAGCTTAGGCAGCCGTCTCACGGTGTTATGAAAAAAGTCCTCAGGCTCAAAGCAGAAACGTTACAAATGATTATTTCTGTAATCCAGAAAACCTAAAAGCTGCATTAAAATGTTTTTCACACTCTGAGGGACTTTATCAGGTCTTCAAATGGAATAAAATGAATGAATTTATGTTTTCCAAAGCTTCTGATGAAAGCCTGAAACCGCCTTTACCAAACAAAGTGAAGCAGTTGAAGGGCTTCTTTCAAGTCACATTTCTGGATGTGATGTGCGCAAGAAAGGCTGTTTACATTAAAAACCTTTTTCCTTTTTATTTATTAACATTCTTGCAACTTTTTGAGAAAAATCTTTGATCTGAGCAGAAAAACGATCTGAAATCAAGGTCGCTGCTTAATCATCTTCTGCTCGTATGAATGTTTTCATCCCGTTAAAATATTAGAGCCAAAGCATCTGCTGCCACATTTTTAAAGCGATTCTGCAAAGACGAGTTGCCATGGGAACGTGATGGGGTGCAGCCAAGGTATCAAGGTAAAAGCAAACGTTTGCTGGAGGATCGACGGGAGACCTTTTCTACATTCGACATTCTTCCAGTGAATATTTGGACAAACTAAATGAATTTGAGTCCAGAATGAAGAATCTCTGGACGTTACGTTTGTTTTGCCCAAATGTTCCTTAGAGGAGCTGAACTCCTGCTCCACAGCCTTTCTGAGAGGGATCCAGCTGACTGTAAAGGCTGACATTTCCTGCACTCCTCGTCTCGTCTTTCACTGCTCACACAAAAGGTCTGACTGTTTCTTCTTGTCTGAACAAAACGGTGCGATCTCCGTCTGCAGAACGGCGAATGTTTGGGAGCTTCGACTGGAGAAAGCCGGTTTCCCTTCATGACTCTGTTTGGGTTTGATGAAGCTCTGGGTGTAGGCTGGTGAGCGTGTCATGGAGGGGGAGGACTCAGGTGGATGAAGAAATAATAATAAAAAAAATAAGACATCGCAGACACCAGCACACTGCAAACTATTTGATCTGTGCAAAGAGATCAAAGCTCGTTTTTAAATATAAAGTTTAGCCTAAATTACAAAAAGGGGTTTATTTAAATATATACCTAGTGTGTCAAATGTTTCATAACCCCTTTGTAACAGTAAAATATGTCCACCACAAGTGGTCAGCTGCTCAGCTGTTGGACAGGACAAGTTAAAACCAAACAGAAAAATGTCAAGGTATCTAACCAGGTTTTGAGTTGGTTTAACTTCTCTTTGCACTTTTCCCAAAGTTTCTCTGAATCATCACAGTCCAGAAATGTCCGTCTCATTAGGAGCTAGAAATTAGGAATTATTTTTTAAAAGAGTCCCAATCTTTTTAGCTCCAAACTCTTGAAAATGGACAAGTTTAAGACTCAAAAAACTCCAATTTCACTTGAATTTTTAAGTCAATTTTAAGAACATTATTTAAAAGTTAAATACATTTTGTTCTAAAATGAGTCGTTTCCACTTATTACATTAGTTCCTTGGTCCAGTTGTCAAAATGAACTAAAATTTAGTTAATAAAAACTCAAAAAATCCAAACCATTAGCCAAAAAAACCTTATTATTGAACATTCAATTTGAAGTTATTCTAACTTTTTTTTTTCCTTTTTGAATGCTTGTGTGGAACTCCTTGTTTTGAGGTTTTGATATTTTATCATTTCTAGTTCAGTCAAAGTGATTGTTGCGGTCAGGCAAACAGGTTGGAACCCAGATGCAGGATTTAAACACAGCTAAAGTAGTTTATTGAGAGTAACTGAACCCAGAATGAAACACATGTGACTCACTGATGCAGACGACAGAAAAACACCTCCTTAAATACTGAAACCCTCATTTCTGAATGCAGGCAGCTGTGACTTTCCAGAGGAAGAAACTAAGAGGGGAGGGCAAGCAGGAAAAGTCAGCCCACCTCCATACATCCGTCCACCTGTTTTTTTTTTTTAGGGTCAGGGGGGTCGCCGGAGACTGACCCCTGGACAGGTCACCAGCCAGATTCTGACAACCCTCTTTTTTGGGTCTGAAAGTTGTAGGTTCACAAAAAAAAAGACTCTTCTATCTTCAAGAAAATTTGCCTTTCAAATCACTGTAAATCAAGAGCTGACAGAAAAAAGCTGTTTGAAAAAGATCATATTTGTGGCGCACTGGGTGGGCCCTTAAACAGAGAACTCTCAACAATGGGCAGGGGAAGGGGGGCGGGGTTGCTCCGCACCACTGCTCCCCCCACAACTCAGAGGTGAATTTCTACACAACTCCAGCCGCTCTGCAGAAACTATGTCCCAGAAAACGACACAGGTTTTTGAATTTGGCACAATCCAAGCGAAAAAGCCCACTGGGAACTCGGAATGTCGGTCAGAAGATGATGGGAGTGGGACTTAAAGCCCAAAGTGCTGACCGTCACATTCACACTGATTGTCGCTCCGCTGTCTCCACCAGGAGCAGTCTTCAGTGTTTAACCCAAGGACACTTTGACACATGAAAGGTGGGAATTAAACCTGTGACCTTACTATCAGAAGCAGGCCGCTCTACCTCCACACTACAATAACAAATTACTATGAGTCTCAGAAAGAGAACAGTTTTGTTTTTTGTCGGTTGAAGTCGGTTTCCTTTGGCTCCAGCTGAGCTTGTTGAAGCTCAGACTCAGTCTCAGAGCGCCATCTGCTGGCTGAAAGCAGACCTGTCCAGGTAAAACGCCTCTTGTCTCATCTTTTTACAAATGTTTTGCCCCAAAATGAAGAGTGTCCATGGCAACAGAGGGGCAGGTGTAAGTCCCTCACCTGAACTCTCCTATCCAATCGAGTGGGGTGGGGATGGGGGTGGGTGACTAGCTTTTATGTGTTTTTTTATTTTTATGTTCAGCTAAAAAAGTCCGTATTGAGTTTTTCAGCCATGATCTGCCCTGCAGGACCAGAAAATGCTCCTCATCCTTTGCAGGTGAACTCCCTCCAACCCCCCCCCCCTCCCAACCCCCCAACAGCCAAACTCCTCATCTGGTAGCTTCAGTCCAACGCCGCTCCACACCGAAAACCACGCCGTTTCCAGCAGACGAAGCGGCTCAAGCAGCTTTCAGGCCTCATGTCGCCGTGAGGGACAAGAAGCCTTTTCTTGTCCCCTGTCGGGTCGACTCGGGTGGATTTATTTTTCATGCTGAAATCCAAGAAGTGGTGGAAGGAAGGAGAATTGAATTGATCATGAAGAATAAAAAGGCTGAGGAGTTTCTTTACAAACCAACAGCAGGGGGCGGGGCAGGACGCCTTTTATCCAAACTGCTTCTGAGATGTTGGAGGGGGTAAAAGTCCCAATTATTTCAAATACAAGAAAAAACAAACCTGCTTTTCAGACTCCAGACCTTCTAATCTGGATGTTAATTAAAAAGGAAACAGTATTTACTGGTAAGAACTGAAACAGAGGCGCTCTTTGATGTCAGCCTGCAAATGAATTATTTCACAGGAGTATTTGTTCTGCCGGCTCCGTGAGGTGTGCACTTCTGATGACTGCACGCTCACAGAGCTTGTTTTGATCTGGCGTTCGGCCCTGGGGTAATCCAGTTATTCATTACCCAGAGTGCAGCGCTGCGTGAACGTGGCTGCACGCGAGCGATCCATCTTCCATTAGCCTCATTTTGACACAGAGAAGACCCTCGCCGCTCATCCCATCCACGGCGGCGTGCTTGTACAAAGTGAGCTGTGAATGCGTTTGGGATGTTCTGCTGCAGAGACCCACCTGTGGAGAGATCAAACCTCAAGCCGCAGACGGAGACCCCCAGGCACAGAGGCTGCTCACTGCTACACAGCAAGGTCCAGCAGCTCCTCAACTGTGAGCAGGTGTGTGATGTTTGGTTTCTGTCATCTGGGTGGAGTTCTTCTATCTCCATCTAGAAAATTCAAACTTTCCATCGTTCTGCTCAGGACTAAGTCTTCCTGCAGCTTCATCCAGCTGTTTGGTGTGTTTGTGTTATGATTTTACCAACATCCCTGATTTTATCTGTTGACCTAACAGTCAAAGAGTCCCATCAGTGAAATATTTATCCTCAAACACAGAAATCCTTGAGGAGCAGCAGCTACTGAAGACGTTGGTGATCAATCAACACAACGGCGACGGACACTAGCCGTCAACAACACAAACACACACACAACCAAAACACCCAGCTCTGGAAACCAGGGATGTTTATGCCATGTTTTTCTTTTCTTTTTTTTGTAAAAAATAAATAAATAAAAATTCTGCCCTGTGAAAATATTAAAAAATGACTCCAACAGGAAGTTTTGTAAAAGAAAACTTTGTGGGCGAAGTTTTGGACTGTTCAATTATTTTTTGACTCCCAGCCCAAAGACTTTGAAACGCAGAGAATCCAAGTGAAGAAAAATCCACAGAACAGTCCCAAACTCCAAACACCCTCTTTAACATTCAGTGATGGTGACAGAAACAAAAACAATCGCCATGTCCAAGTCCCCCCCACTCCCTAAATACTATGTTGTGTGGGACTTAAATGCAGTTTGGACACCATGGTCACTTTGAAAAGTATCATAATTTTGACGTCACCGATTTCCCAAGATAAACGTAATAAATAGGAATATTTAACAAAGTTTATTTACTGTGTTCTGGTGATGAAAACTTGGATGGTTTGTGAAAAAAATTGAAATAATTGGAAAAATCATTTTAGCGCAGTGCATTATGCTCTAATCTAGTGAGTTTTTTTTACCTCTGGGGTTTTGGAATTGTAGATCCGGACAGCTCCACATAATGGCAAACACTCTAAAACCACTGATCGGTTAGATTACCCCGTTACCGACAAATGAAACGGTGTCGCCGTTATTTCGACCTGCATTATGCCAAACACCGGCTGTGGGTGGAGTCCACTCAGAGGAAAGCTGACTGGGTCAGAGACCTTCAGATTTGCTCACTGTTCACCTCCTGTCTTGGTCTAACTCATTTTCTGCGTAGGAGCAGAAGCATTTGAAGGGTTTGAGCTGAATGAGCATGACCCAAACCTGTTCTGATCAACGTGAAGAGCAGTTGGTCCTTTCCTGGCTCTGATCTTTGCACAACGCAGACGGAGTCATGAGTCTGAAATCAGACCTGAAAGGTGGAGATGTGACCTCAGTAATGAGGCAGGAATCTGAATCAGATCAATACTGAGCTTTCTGATGAATCCAACGACAGCTCAGTATTGGATTTTACTGTGACCCCGCCCCCCGCATTTCTTTGGTCTTCCGTTCAGCTCCAAATGTTCTCATATGGAGCTGTGACTTAAAGTTCATTGAGCTTTTTGTTTCAGAAGCTTTCACACAAAAACCAACGCAGTGAAGTCGCTTCTGCAGCTTCTACTTCATAAAGCGTCTCTCTCACGATGAGTGACTCGCGTCAAAACAGTTTGTTCTCCTAATCTAAAGGTGGAACCTTCCAGGACGCCACATTTGACCGATTCAAAATGTTCAAATGACTGAATGGCTGATGGGTTCAGATTAAGCTGAGAGTGGACGCTGTATGGACCAGCCTTTGACTTCCAGATTGAAGCCTAATTATATGAAAAGCAATTATCATTTAAACTGTTGAAATGATTTCATTCATCTTTATATGACGGTCAGAGGCTTTGTTGGTCTTGAAGCTTTTAAGTCCCACTCTGATCTGTTTTCAAAGTGTTCCCAGTGGTCTTTAAAATTAAACTTTTAGCTAAAATAAAAATAAAAAACAGTTGTTTTCTTGGACATGTTCTGACGGCAAGCTAAAGAGCTCTGTGGCGGAGCTAGGAGCTATGTCCCGAGAATCTCTGTGGTATGGCAAAGCCCAACGCTTGGGCATCCTAAATCTTATGATATTTTTCTTATATTCATTGAGACAATAATAAATTGATCATTCTTGTTCCTTTCTTGAACAAATGTGGGTCACAGAGACCCGGAAGTTAACGCTGAAAGCGGCTTTTGCGGCCGGACGGAGAGCATATCCGTGTTTATGAATGACTTATGACGTGAACAATTATTTGGTTTGCACAAATTAAATATTTTGTGGGAACAAGATTTATTTTATTTTTTCTTCATGTCAGGACACGGTCTCTGTAATATTGAGTAAATGCCTAAGACAGAAAGATTAATTTTATTTGTTTTAAAGAAACTTTTTAAAAACTTCAAAAATGTCTCAGTCTTTTTCTGTTCACAGTAGAAAAGCTTTAAGCTCACAGAGAAGTTTTTAAGAACTTAGGAACTCGATTAAAATCCACGAAACATCTCAGATGGTGGATTTCTGCCTAAAAATAGAAACACAGTCGTGTTTGTGGCGTTGAAGCTCAGATTCTCTTTGCTGGATCCCTCCCTGACATTTATTCCTGCAGGGCCACGTTCAGGCGCTGATATTTCCCCGCGTGTGTCGCGTTTTTGTCAGCTGGAACTGCAGGAAAAGGGAGCGCAGAGAAAGGCCGCCGGGTGAGAGGCGTGACCTTTAGACATTTGCAGAGGTGATCGATCTGGACGACAGCCGCTCCGATATTCTACGCTTGTAAAACTGAAAACATGGCGGCGCTCAAGTCAATGGAAATGTGACGATTATGTGCATATACACAAACATCTTTGGAAAGTTTCTTTGTGCAGAAAAGAGTCAGACAGGAAACAGAGGAAGAACCTTTGATTTCAAAACAAAAGAAATCCGGATTTAAGTTGTCCCAAAATGCCAAGCTGATTTTAATTTTGATTTGAATGATTGATTTTTTTGGACAAGTGAAAAAAAGTGTAGACAAGACAAAACAAGACAAGACAAAAATAATATTAACAACAAAAATTCAAAAGGGAATGAGAAGAATAAATATTTTATAAAATCTCACCCCATTACCTTAACTCATTACTTTCCAAACTAAACCAAGTGCACCCACCATCAAAGTCCAGTGCCCTACCCAAGTGTATATTCGGTTACAGATGCACATGTAATTCTTATTTCCAAAAACATCCAAATTAAAAACACAATCTCATTTTATTAGCATGCAGGTTTACAAATGCTGATGTTCTGTATTGTTGTGTATTTGTACATATTTATCAATGATCATATTTTTGTATTTATACTTAAACTCCTTTATGTTTGGACATTGTTTCACTGCTCTACACGCCAACCGACTCTCTCATGTAACAAAGACGCTGCTAATAAAGTTGCATTTTACGTGGATTTATGTTTATCATTATATGTAGAAAACACCAGTTTTATCACAGTATCATTTTATTTTGTGGTATATATTTGCCACGGTGGCGCAGTGGTCAGCTTAGAAAACACACCAACAGTGCAAAACATTTCACTTCCACAATCAATCCGTCCAGACTCTTTTAGCTGGGAATTGGTACACTTGCAGAATTACACACTAACCCCTTTTGTGTTCTCTTCCTTCCTTCCAGAGGTATGTCTGAATAAACCCCTTTTGTAATTGAGGCCAAACTTTATTAATTTCAATCATGTTTGAAAATCTTTAGTGTTGGACCGGACGGAAAAGGAAAGGAGGGAAGAAGAGAGAGGGATGTTAGAGAGGGGGGGGTGGTAGGAGGGTTATAATAGGAGGGGAAGGGGGATAAGACCATGAAGCAGCATAAAGCAACAAGTTTACTGGTAACTACCGTAATGATAAACAACCAGTTAACCTGTCTACTCTATGCTGCTTCATGGTCTTAACCCCCCCCCCTTCTCACTATCACCCCCCTTCTCTCTAACGTCCCTCTCTTCTTCCCTTCTTTCCTTTTCCGTCCGGTCCAACACCAGAAATTTTCAAACATGGTTGAAATTAATAAAGTTTGGCCTCAATTACAAAAGGGGTTTATTCAGACATACCCTTGGTTTGTCTGAAGATTAATAACCCCTCTTGTCAAAGTAAAATATGTCCAACACAAGAGGCCCTCAGCTCTCATCTGTCTGCCCAGCTGTTGGACAGGACAAGTTAAAAATAAAAAATAAAAAATAAAACCAACTAGTGTGAAATCTTTCATTCATTCAACTACGCAAACTATTAGTGCAAAGGTGAGCTAACACCTGTGCTCAGGTGAGTGTTTATGTTCTTCTAAAATGGGTGGAGGAATGTGTAAAGAAGGAAGGAGAGTGCCCAGCCACCCCCCACACCAAGACCCCCGCCGCAGCAGCAGCAGCAGCCCCCAACGCCAACGACCGAGCCCACCACCCAGGCCAGGGCCAGCAAGACCACCGCGAGGCCCCCAGAGCCAGAGAGCAGGGAGGCACGGGGGGAAAGAGAGCGCCGCCCCAGCCCAACCAGGAGAACAGCCCCCCCGCCGCGCCGGGAGAGCCCAACGCAGGGCCCCACAGGAGAAGGGCGCCCACAGCCCCAGACGAGCACCCCATCACCACCCAGGAGTTCCGGGCGCCCCCCGCCCCAACCCCAGGTACGGGCCAGGACCCCCCAAGGGAGACCCGCTCCGCACTCCAGGCAGGTTGTTGTATCTTAAATGTAAGTATTTCTTGCACCTCTCAGCCACCGTAGAATTGAGTTGTCATTATTACAATAGCATTCTAGAAAAATGCTGTAATTTTGCCGTTATTATAAAACAACTTCTACAAACCAACAATTTAATTTAATATTCATCATCTGTAAAACATCTGCAGACATTTTCAAAGTGTCTTTTTACACTTCTCTCCATAAGGGAGTATTTTAACGTGAAAATTTACATTTTCTGGAGACGGGAGGCTTAAAAGCCTCGTACAGAACAGTCCGTCTAAATATAGTCTGACATTAAACCGGTCCGAGGCCTAAAAAGGATGGAGACCGCTGCTGCAGGCAATACCCAGAATGACTTTGGTGCTGTTGAAAGAAAAAAAGGTGAGCGTGACACTAATGAAGACGTTGTGTTTTTCTATTTTTCAATTATGCAACAGAAGTTTCAGAAAACTCCTCACAGCTCCGATAAAAACGTTTGACAGGAAAAGCTCTGCGATTCTCTCTCTCCTCCCTGGCAGCATCCCTGTCCTGCTGTTTCTGCGTTTGTCAGCATCTCAGTCACATCCTGCCCCCTCGTCCAGCCGGGGCAGATGGCCTCCTTTCCTTACGTCGCTCATTAAATCAGAAAGCGCTTCCTCACTTCATCGCTTCTCTCGCTCTCTTTCGTTTCGCGCGTGAGAGACGTTTGGCAGATCGGACGGAGAGCGCCGACAAAGGCGCAACAGCCCGGCGCTGGAGCTTGTGAAGGACATCTGCTCGTGACCCCGGCAGCTGCAGCCTCGCTGATCCAAACCAGGCCTCAGCCAAGCCCTCGCTGCTGCCTGCCTACACCCTGTTTTGAAGGACTTTGCCAGAATTCCCACACTCAAACCACAAATTCACTTTGATAAATTAAAACGACTTCTAAATGAATCCCTGCGATAAGTAGAGTCTCAAACATCCTAAAACTTCCAACAATTTTATGATAAATTTGGGTTCAGAAAACAAAGATTCTGAGCAATCATCTGCAAGTGGCTCCTACCATTCGCATTAAGGAAAGATCCTTCCATCCATCCTCCATCCATTCATCCAACCACCCATCATCCAATTAGGAGCCACTCACTCATCCACCCATCTATCCATTTTTCATCCATCTATCATCCATTCATTCATCCATTCATTATAAACAGATAAAGATGGCAGAGTAGACGTGTCACTGGTCGCAGCTCTCTCTGTAATTAGTTATTTTAAAGAAAATAAGGAAGACGAACATTCCAGACAATATGCAAGGGGATAAAAACATTTGATCTCCAATTAAAAGCTTCCGTTTCATCCTAAGCTTTGATGATGCTACCGAAGAAAGGATCCCATTTAAAAAGTAATTTCAATCTGCCATCTGAGGATGCCAACTCCGACACTAGTGAATCGACCATGGCGTCGTTGGAAACTACTCTTCAAACTTTTTTCACTGAAGCTGGAAATCATTCAAAGGCTCGCTTCAAACGCTTTGAGAATCAACTGGATTTTATCGGAACGACACCTGATAAACATGTTAAAGAATTAGACCGACAGTGAAGAGCGACCACCACAAATGAAACACAGGTAATCAATCAGAGAAAAAAAGTCAGAAACAGAACAGCCTGAATAGACAAGTGTTGAGTTTGGTCTGAAAAACTCTGAGGTGATGCTGGGGAGGCAGTGGGGGAGTCAGTTGGTGGGGGGGTCAGAGAAGCTGATACTGACACTCAGTGGAACTCAAAATTTAAAACCACAGTTATGAAACAAACAGAATTTTTAGGTTTCAGCATTTCTAAACGACAATCCTCCTCATTTTTATCATCACATCTTTACTGGAAAATTCTCGACTTTCGTGGGACAGAGAACAAATGAAGCTACTCAGCGAGCCTCGCAGGAACCTCAGCATACAAAGTCCATCCAGCCCCCATCTGTCAGCTCAGGAAAAAAGACTATAATTAAACCTGTCACTTTTGAAACTGATGGTTATTCCTGCCTGTGGGTAGGAGTTGAGGTCTGCCCCCCCCCCCCCCCCAGCCTCATCTATGTCTGCGCACCAAAGAAACAGCCTGCTAACACCATGACACTTTAAATAGTCTTATTACCCCACACGTCCATGATGGCGCCCCCACAATTTCATCTGAGTGTAACTAACTCTGGATCCACCGTCACCTGCTTTTCCTCCAACGGGGAAATGCGTTCTCACGTCTCAGAGCTGCGACTTGAAATGCTGCTGCCAACAAAAACGTTTTAAATGTCAACCGACGTCAACCTGCCACCCGTGCAGATCTTTTCCTTCCACGTTGCTGTACAGCAGCACCCCAAAATAAAATGGTTCATGTTTGCCTCCCCCCTAAGGAAAGCCGCAGAGCTGAAAGGAAGACAGACAGCTGATAGGCGGGAAAGCCAAAAACAGATAACTTGCAGAAATGTTCGGTTCAGACCAACATGACTGATGTCAGTGAACATCTAGAAGGTTTGAACCACAGATTATGTGGGTTAGAGCTAGAAGGACCAGGAGAAACAAACAAGAACTAATCTCAGGAGGAGAACCAAGAGACCAAACGAAGCAAGGACCATGGAGACAGTTTAGTACCATGGAGACAGACCACGACCATGGAGACAGTTCAGGACCATGGAGACAGGTCAGGACTATGGAGACAGGTCAGGACCATGGAGACAGTTCAGGACAATGGAGACAGTTCAGGACCATGGAGACAGACCACGACCATGGATACAGTTCAGGACCATGGAGACAGGTCAGGACTATGGAGACAGACCACGACCATGGAGACAGGTCAGGACTATGGAGACAGTTCAGGACCATGGAGACAGGTCAGGACTATGGAGACAGACCACGACCATGGAGACAGTTAAGGACTATGGAGACAGTTCAGGACCATGGAGACAGTTCAGGACCATGGAGACAGTTCAGGACCATGGAGACAGTTCAGGACCATGGAGACAGTTCAGGGCCATGGAGACAGTTCAGGACCATGGAGACAGTTCAGGACAATGGAGACAGTTCAGGACCATGGAAACAGTTCAGGACAATGGAGACAGTTTAAGACCGTGGAGATAGTTCAGGACTATGGAGACAGGTCAGGACTATGGAGACAGGTCAGGACTATGGAGACAGGTCAGGGCCATGGAGACAGTTCTGGACAATGGAGACAGTTCAGTACCATGGAGACAGTTCAGGACAATGGAGACAGTTTAGGACCGTGGAGATAGTTCAGGACTATGGAGACAGGTCAGGACTATGGAGACAGGTCAGGACTATGGAGACAGGTCAGGGCCATGGAGACAGTTCTGGACAATGGAGACAGTTCAGTACCATGGAGACAGTTCAGGACAATGGAGACAGTTTAGGACCGTGGAGATAGTTCAGGACTATGGAGACAGGTCAGGACTATGGAGACAGGTCAGAACTATGGAGACAGGTCAGGACTATGGAGACAGTTCAGGGCCATGGAGACAGTTCAGGACAATGGAGACAGTTCAGGGCCATGGAGACAGTTCAGGACAATGGAGACAGTTTAGGACCATGGAGATAGTTCAGGACTATTGAGACAGTTTAGGACCATGGAGACAGGTCAGGACCATGGAGACAGGTCAGGACCATGGAGACAGTTCAGGACCATGGAGACAGTTCAGGACCATGGAGATAGTTCAGGACCATGGAGACAGTTCAGGACCATGGAGAGGACCCTTCAAGGATTTGCTTGGCACAATACATCTTACAGAATACTTAAAGGAAAATGTGAAGCAACACAACGTTTCCCACATGGAGAAGATGGAGGGCAGGGGTCACCAACCCTGTACCTCGTGGGCTACTGCCCTGCCTTCTTTGCAGCTAACCCTGCTTCAGATGCTGAAAAACTGGACTGAATCAGCCCAGTTTCTGATTGACTGAAGCCCCCTGATCCAGGTGAGCAGCAATTACTGAAGCAGGGCCTGCTGCAAAAAATGGCGGAAGCCCGGGGGAACAGAGTTGTGACCCCCGGAATAGGGTTTTTGCATCTCTCATGACTTCTGACAGGGCAAGGCCTTAGGGTTGGAGCACCATCAAGTACCTCCAATGTTGACTGAGAACTTTATGAAGTTCCTTCATCTCAGAATACATCAAGGACAAAATCATTTCCTGAAGAACTCCGGGTTTTCAAAGCAGGTAAGGCTCCCAAGACGATGAGAAAAAGTTTCCTTACAGATAAATCCACTGGAATTATTTAAAAGAATCATTTTCTCCTTTTAAAAAATTGACATGAGATAAACTCCAATGGTTTATTTTAGTTCTGTTATCATTTCTATAAATGAAATTTAAAAAGTACAGCAGAACAAATATAAACAGGCAACCCCAAACAGCAGAACTGCATTTTTAAAGTCAACCTGAGAGCAATCGGGAAGTTCTGAAGGAGACGCCGGGCGGTGAGGAACAGAAAACCCAAAGTGCTGGAGGAGAGAGGAAAGAGGAGCAAAGAGAAGATCTGACCCCAAGAGGCTCCAAGTCCATAAAAAGTGATTCATTCATCCAGACTCACTCCGTGCTGCAGAGTCCCCCCCCCCAGCTTCCTCTGATGGCTGTTAATGGCGCCCCCGCCCCTATCGTGCCCTCCTTTGGTCCAGGTGAGGGGAAATCTTATTCCTTTTCTTCTTTCCATCTTAAGCGAAATGGAGATAATGCACCACGTCTGCAGGTGGGGGAAGAGTGAAGTCTAAGGGGGGTGGGGGGTGATTCATCTGAAAGTTCCTTTCATTTTGCTGAAGTGTGGCGGGTGCGGCTGTTTGAAATGGCTCCTCTAGCCTGCAGACTTTGGGGGAGGGGGCTTTATGAAGATGCATGAGTGGGGAAACTGACTGTTTGAGTTGGTGGGACTTCATTAACCTTGTAAAAAATAGGCTTTGGCTCACATAAAGAACCATATTTCAGGGATTTTCAGTCATTTTTTATCATAAGAGCTCGCCGTGGCCCGATTTCATTTCACACCAAGCGAGCGTTAAGCGAGGCAAAGACGGGAGCAGCGGCGTGCACGAGGCGGCTGATTGTTCAGCCTTTTCAAGTGTTTTTCCTGTTTTTAATTCACAAACCTGGCAACCCGAACACTGAGTCCAAATTAGAAAAACACAGAAGGTAATTACAATCAAGCAAGTGGCTAACATGTCTAATCAAAGGTGGCTCTGAGGGGGGGTTGGAACAAACAAGGGAATGACGACGGAGATCTGACTCAGACTGAGTGATTATAGCTCCTCCACCACCTGGATGAGTCATCTGCCCGTCTTCATCGCTCCATACCAGGCCGTCATAACCATCATCTTCATCGCCATTCGCTATGCTACAAGCCCCCCCCCTTTGGTTAACCCTCCCTTCAGATTTATATGGACAGAACTTCACCAACTTTGCTTCAAAATAAAGTCAATTAAAGCTTTTTAAGTGGAGGCAGACAGCCCCCCCCCCAACCCTGAGCAGATGCTCCAGCAGGATGAGGAGAAGCTGAATATTTACCACTGTTGGAATCTACAGAGAGAAAAGCCAAATGAGATCTTTTCTGACAAAAAGCTCAACTCACTGGCAGCACTCGCAGATACAGAAACATATTTATGATATAAACCATCATGGGGGGGTCAGCTTTAACTGGATCCAGCCAGCAGACCCTCCAACCCTCAACAGGGGCACTGCTGGGTGCTTTAGGGCCCAGGTCAAAAACAAACTGGACCCCCCCCCCCCCTCCAAAAGTCAGGATGATTGTTGTAGAAAAAACATTTCAAATTTATTTTTTTGTTCCAATAACATCACAACTAAATCAGTACAGATCAAAAATATAATCAGGTCCAAGAAAAAAAAAATAGAATTTAGATTTAAATAATTGTTCTTTTGGGCCCTGGACCGCCAGATCTAAACACTTTCAATTGACTCTAAAGAAAAAAAGAAACATTATTTTTTAATCAATATGGACTTAAATCAAAAGTCCCAGATATCATATGACAGCATCCACATCCAACTTAGGTTCAGAATTTACAGCTATTTCATTTGTAGCCACCTCTTTTAAAGGGACCAAAGGTAATTGGACAAATGCGGCTCAGAAAGAAAAAAAAAAGGCTGCATTGGCGCTTTTCTCATCAACTAGGCAGTTTTAGGGGTCTGGAGTTGATACCAGGCTGCATTTGGAAGTTGATGCTGAGAACACACAACATGAAGTTAAAGGAACTGTCAATGGACAGGACACAAACCATCCAGAGGCTGAGAAAAAAACCAAGAAATCTATCTCAGAGATGGAAACGTTGGGCCACATCAACAGTTTGGTACATTCTGAGAAAGAAAGACTGCAGTAGTGAACTTGGGAACTCAAAAAGGCCTGGCCGTCCACAAAGGACAACAGTAGAGGATGATTGCATAAGACCCACAACCAAACAGGTGAAGACCGCTGCAGTTGAGGTCTGGAAAAGCATCACAACAGCATTTAGTGATGCCCATGTGTCCCAGACTGCAGACAGTCATTGCCTGCAAAGGATTCTTTTTATTTAAAGTTCTAATATTGTGTCCAATTACAGTTGAGCCCCTGAAATGAGGACCAATTACAAATAAAACCTATAATTTCTATATGTCAGCTATATATCATATATTTGTGTTCAACCCCTTGAATTAACCTTAAGGCCTGCACTTCATTTATGTTGTAGGTAACTTATTTCAAACCCAATGTGGTGTCCTACAGAAGCCAAATCATTAAGATTGTCTCACTGTCCAAATATTTTTAGGCCTGACTGTGCATTTAGTGAGAAGTAAACCAAAAATCTCATTTTAGGTGAAAGTTAAGCTAAAAAGATAAAATTCAAGACATTATGAATCTAAAGCGGGTAAAGATGTCACAATAAAAGGCCACAATTAATTTTATTAAAATGATCCTGTATCAGCCTTTTCCAACCATAAACAGAGTTAACTGAGCTTAAACTTTAACTTTTGTGCTACGATTAGTTCCACATTTGTGAAAAATGCTGCACTTTATTTTGAGTATCATCCTCAAATGAAGATGTGAAGATGGGTGACGATGGTCTGGACTGTTGATGTGGTCAAAACAAGAACAACTAACAACAGGAAGTAGAAAACGGAGAAATGACCGCAAACACCTGAAGCTTGGATGACGAGCAACAAGAAACATCCAGATCAAAACGGATCTGGATCTGCCTTGATGGGCTTTGGATGAATCTCCCTTTGCTGCCAAAGACTTTGCTTTCTGTGGGACTCAAACAAACAACATCAGAGCTGTTTACGAGTCCCGTTCCCTTAACTCATTTAAAGTTTCATCGTGTTAAATGAGGGTTTCCACCTGAGAGGGTGAGTTTCTGACCTCAGCAGAGCGCCGTCCAGCTCTTTACACACATGTCCCGCGTGAAATCCGAGGATGATAGGAATTAGTTCCTGCCTCCTCGACCCTCCCCTCTTCATCCTCTTCTCCATCTTCCTGTTCGGCTGCAGAGGCTGAGGGTCCTTTGAGGGCCCATCTGTTGTGCTGTCGAAGCTTTGGCACCCCCCCTGCTCCACTTGGGCCAGATGATTAGGACACCGTCCAGGGGAAGCACCTTGGTGGGCTCCTTCAGCATGCCTGGCTCCCAAAAGAATTAGAGCCAGTAGGACATCCAAAGCTGCAAATCTGGCTGCATAAAAAAGACGTAAAAGACTTTCCAGCTGCAAAAAGCAAACGATAGGAAATTTGTAGTGTTTCTTTAACTCTGCTGATGTGTGAAAAGTGACAGAGCAGACAAGGTCGGTGTGGTGATGATCCTCCAAAGCTCTTCCTCATTAGGAAAAAGCCTGATGCCACATTAATGGCCTCTGTAATTGCAGCGTTTATTTCTTTCCAGCTGTGACTAACAGAAAAATCAAGAACCGAAAAGACATTTTTCATCATCATGGGTGAGGACGCCCCAATGACAGCGTGTTTAGAGAAACAAATGAAGTGGGGGCCGCGGCGAATCACCAAACCGAAGTGACTCTGCAGGCATATTTCTCAGAGGAGCTTTGAACCTTGAAATCCAGACGTTCTCACCATCTCCTCTGCTTGTTTTTAGCATTGCAGCAACAAAACAGGGAAGCAGGAATAAAGTCTGACACGGTCACAACACCGTTTCACACCAATCAAATACCTGCAAATGAAAATTGGGCTTCAATAACTCGTAAACTCTGTACTCTATGGCCAGAATGAACACCCTAACTCCATTAAATACTAAAGATGAGAGGAGTTTTCATGTCTGTTGTCGATCAACATTTTCACTGTAATCCTTGTGCTATCCTAGGCACTTTAACATTGGGAGTTGGGTCATCTAGACCCACTAGACAGTACGCTGAACCTTTTTTCTTCAATGATTTGTGATCTTCACTGGTGTCCATGGATTACATGAAATCTGTCCACCTTTATCCACCTTTGTCATGGTAGGGAGAACACCTCAATTGAAGGGTGGGGTCATCTGGATCCCATACGACAGCACAAGGGTTAAGATGCCATCAGAACAACTCTAGAGACGGAATATGTGACAAGGCCCCTGAGGCTTTAACTTTCTGTGTTTAAGAACATATTCCTTATGAGATGGAGACAGACGCTACACGGCTAATGAAGAATTGTAGATGATCAGAATGAGCAGGTTGCATTCCTCAGTGGACCGAGGTGACAACTGAAACAACACATGGAGATGGCACGTTTCTGCAAGGTGACTTGCCTGAAGAGTTTTTCCTTTTAGCAACCACATGGGGCTCCAACCCTGAGCCCTGCGGAACCTCAGTGGAGCTGGAAGGAGAAGAAGTTTGACTTTGCTATTTGCTTAGAAAGCCCAAATCTATGCTAGGAACTGAGAGAAAGGTCTGGTAGGAGATTGGTTCTGTTTGGAACCAACCCATTTCCCATCATGCCTTTCTTGCATGCTCTCCCGCTAGCTTAAAGCAACTCCCAACTTAGTGGTGCAGCAAAATAGGCGCGCAATATCAGAGCTATCCAGCCGTCCAGTTCAGATCCAGATTTCAGCTCAGACCAAGAAAACAAAGACGATCATGGAATTGTTTGTCTGTAAGTGGATGCATCAGAATGGAGCGGAGCAGGAAGGTCGCGGCCCCACCCAGCATCATCTCTACGTCACAATTACTTTTTTTTCTTGTTTTCCCCAACAGCATTTTTTTTCTCGCTTCTGATTCACAATGATTTGGATAAATAAATACTCCGAAACTAGGCCTGCACAATATACCGCAAATTTATCGTTATCGCAAGATCCTGTTTTTGCAATATGCATATCGCAAAAGACAGCAAATATCGCAATAAATAATAAACCTTAAATGTGTTAAAACAATCTAATGGCAGCTTGAACTATTTAACGAATCAAATAAATCCCTTTATGCATTTGTCCAATCGGAAGGATGAATTCACGTTGTTAACCAATCAGATTGAGCCCCATTATGTTAGATGTTTGTCACCTATGTTGACGAGGGTCATTTGGAGTATAATTTTTAAACTGTTGCAATAAAATGAGAACGGTTATTTGGTTATTTTGTTATTTGTTTATATATCGCAAATTATATCGTTATCGCAATTTTAATCTCTAATATCGCATATCGCGAGTTTTCCTCATATCGTGCAGCTCTATCTGAAACTCAACTTTAATCTTAATTATTTGAATATATGTCCTTTATAATCAAATGCCACAAGAACATGATTAAAAACACAATTTTCAGAAGAGGAGCGAAGCGGCTCCTCCTGAGGATTCTCAGTTTAGATGCTCTAAATGTATAATGTTGCAATCATCTCAGCATGATCTTCTAACAAGATAAATTTCCTTTTTGAGACTTTCTCCATTTCTTTGCTTTGAAAAACAGTTTTCATTTTATTTCCATTAAGGTTCGCAATTCCAGACTACTTCCCAGCCAGCATTAATTGTGTCAGAGCGAGTCACACAGGAGAACCAAAATGCACAAACTGGAACCTCCACAGAACTGCATTAAGACAGACGTGATGATATAAAACTGAAATTCAAACAAACTGATGATGTACTTTCACTGAGAACTTCACATTGAACAGAAAGTCTGGAGATGACCCACAGCTCTGGTGTTAAACTCAACTGTTTTCTGCTCAGGGTGAAAACTGTTCCGTACCACGGCCAGTTTCATCATCATCCAGAGGATCTGAGTCCGCTTTAAGACTCGATCCATACGGACACCTCTGCCTCTAACCCAACAGCTGATTCCTGCTAATGAAACAGAGACTCCGCATGTCTGAGAGTAAACACAGGGTCATTTAGCACAAGGTTTATCGTTTGCTGCATACTCCAATTAAAGTTTTTCTAGATCAGTGGTTCCCCGGGCTGCAGACCAGTATCGGTCCAAGAGAACATTGTGCAATATTATAGCGGTTCGTGGTCTGCCAAAGGTTGGAGACCTATCTAGATCTTAACTGTGTGCCGAAGAAAGAGCTGGTGTTTGTGTTTCATGAGTGAAAAGGTTCAGCTGCTGACGGGAGAAAGAAGACGGAGCCTCCGGAGAAGTAAATAATTCAATAAGGAAGGAAAAAATTAAGCTCTAAAAAATAGCACAGAAATAGAATAATGGTGACCTCAGAGCCGTCTGGCAAAAAATGAGATCTCTGCTTTCCTGAAAATCAATACACTAAGAAGACTGAAGGACTGATTACTGACGTCTGAGGATGACTGCAGCGTTTTGAGTCCTGCAGAGTTTTCCTGAAAGTTTGTTTTTCTGCTAAATGGATGCAGTAGGCGAGTCGTAGTAGACATGTGTCACTGCTCACCTCAAGGCTGATCTTATGCTGGCTCGGCTCAAATCCAACAGCTTTACAACTGGTCGCTGTTTATTTTTGCAGAGGTGTCACATGTCACAGCTTTCTGAGCATGTTTGTCCCCAAAGCTGGGCTCTCACATATCTCTGCTTACAAGCTTTTGGCATCCTCAACCTAAAAATACACCCATCCATCACTGTCCCGCTGCTTTCCTTTGTGAGCCACTACCTACTGGCACTCAGTCAAGCTCCAAGACTGTTTCCATCCAAACACAACCTTATTCTATCTGCATAAGTGACACCTTAGCAGGAGGAGGACAATGAGAGCTACCTGAGGCTCAACCAACTTTAAAAGATGGAAAGATGACCACTGTGGGCTAAGACATCACAGAAACGGCAGTATAAGAGGAGCTGAAAACCTTTATTGACACATCTGAGTTCATCTTGGAGTTTCTTCATTGTGAGTTACAATTAAGGGGAAACATTTCATTCTTATATTTTGTTGCTGCCTTAGGTCAGACATTCTCAACCTTAAGCCTCCCCATGTTGTATAAGTGTTCACTACGACCTGTCGTCCACAGCATGACGTCAAAATCAAATACATGAACGTTTTCCCTCTACAGGCTCATTGAGCGGGATGATCGTGATGTTTTTCAGGGACCATCTGCGGGTCCCGTACAGGTTTGAGCGTTCTCCGCTCGCAGACAGCCTGTCTCCACTCGAAAGGGTAGTTGGAAGTAGGGCTGGGCGATATGGCCTAAAAATAAAATCTCCGATTTTATTTTTTTTAATTCGATTTCCGATTTTTTCCGATTTTTTCCCCCCCGCCCACCCTACTTAAGGAAAGCAATAAGTACAAACGGCAGACAAGTTCAAGCAAATGTTGCTTTTATTTAATCAAACCCAAGATAAATGTAACCCCCATTTCTGGGATGAATAATAAATAAATGAACACACTCTTGGAATCAAAGTTAAGTATAAGATTTTTCTTCTTACTCCCTTTTTGGACTTGTGTTTAAATAATTGTGTCTTCTTTTATATAACTTTTGTCTTGTTTTTGTCTAATTTCGTTATTCTAAACTTGTTTTCACTTATCCAAAATAAAAAGGTTACTTCTTTACTTAAAGTCCCAGCTGTGTTTTGAGTCACACTTTGAAGTCTGGACTAAAAGGAGACGAACATTCACCTTGACAGTAGCACCATTTTCTATAGGATTAACAATACAGCTCATATCAGGTTTTAATTAAATTAAGAAACCCCGTCTTCTCCACGGAGGAGATGATTAAGAAGCAGGAGTCGCGGTCAGACCGCCCCCCCCCCCCCCCCGCGGCCACCTCCTCCCAACACAAAATACTAAAGCGACGGCGTCGCAAATGAATATATCGGTAAAAGTAATAATTACAACGCAATATTCTTTATTAACAAATAACAGTAACAACTAACTAACTAATGAACTAACTATACAGGTGTTGTAGAATGAGTATGTGTCAGGGCGCGTGCGTGTTTAAGAGGACTGAGCGCGTGCCACGCGAGCGCGCGTGAGAGCCTTTGACTTCAATGGGCTTTAGGCAGCGTGGGAGGCGGTCTCTTCCTCCACGTCTGTGGCAGTAAACCCGTACCAGTTCCAAACAACAAACTTCTCAGCGGTAGCCATGCTGTCGCTAGCTGCTTCGTGCGTCGATTGTCGCGTGTCGGCGTGTGATTCTAACGCTACGGAAGCTCTGGGGAGCCAAAAATGCGCCACATAAAAACTCGATTTAGTAATTTTTGAAATCGCCCGTAACAAAATTTCGAATTAATTCATTTGATCGATTTATCGCCCAGGCCTAGTTGGAAGTGATGCAACATTCACAACGGGCTTATGACGGGCGTTCAAGAAACATGAAAGTCTTGGTTTTATAGAATTCCAGCCAATTTCTTCTCAATGATAGCTTTTCAAATGGTCGGCACTTCCGTGAATGAAAAAGGTCGCCATCCGTAGGTCACTATCAAATCTGATTTCCTGACTGGTCAAAGTTTGACCTGGTTTAACATGTTCAATTTCGTTCAATAGATGCATATAGAGCTGTTTTCGTAGACTTGTCATTGAAAGCGGTTGCTTGTTTGCAGCTAAATCTACAAAAAACAACCCTGGCCTGAGCAAACAGGCCGACAAGTCTGACTGCTGCCATTTAGAGCTGATGAGAAAGACGTAAATACAGATAAGGCGGGTTTCAGTCGAGAAAATGTGCATGTGCCCCTCTTGTGCTGGGCTCACTCCACGGTGGTCATCAGCTCCGGCTGCACAATCAGTGAGGAGCAGCAGGGTGTCGTCTGAACACCGTGTGCAGATCAGCGTTTTCATCCAGCTAATCAGACTTCGCTGCAGCTATAAAAACATTTCTCTGTCGTCCCTCAGCTCCACAATCAGGTGATGCGTTTGAGTGCTGCTGAAGAAAGATCTGTTCTCTGTTTTATTTGGATGATAACTTTGAGCTGGAACTGTGTTTCTCCTGCAGAAACCCGGACAAAGTGCTCGGCGTGCCGCAGCTCTGCAGCCGTTTCTGAAAGGAGGTTAGGCTTACAAACGCGTGAATGTCCTCAAACATCAAACTGTTCTCCCTTAGACAAGCATGCACGCAGAGCGGGTGCACAGATTATGCATTAAGTCATGGTTCCTCAGCTCCAGCACGTCTCCAGTCACACAATGTAGACAATAATTCACGGGTAAACATCCAGCTCTGCAGACATTCTCCCTCTTTTATCCTCTTTCATCTGAATGCTGAGGGGGTGGAATATTTTTTCCTTGCAGATGCTGCGTACGTACAAAGTGCCATCATCTCTATTGTTTCCCGTTGATGTAGTGCCTTTCCTCGGCGGCCCGCCTCCCCCCCCAAGTCAAATTGCGCTCCAAACAAAAAGGTGGCAATGCTCGCGCTCGTGTCGGGACTCTTTGTTGAGCAAGTGGGAGTGAGATTGGCTACGGGCAGAAAAGAAGCAAAGGCAGCGACTTACAGGGGAGCCAGCCCTGTTAGAGCAGGAAAAAGAGCTGGGGGGTTCACACTCCCCAATCCTTTTACTGAACCTGAATGAGAAGGTGGAATTCATCTGTAATCTTGGAAATAAGGCTTTTGTTTGGTTCTGTTGAGGCCACAAGCCGGTCCAGCTGAGACACGCCTCATTGATCATATTATAATGATTTTTGAGTTTGAACTCGGTAAAACCTGCAGGCGAGACACATAAATGAAAATGTTTCTTTGCCTAAACAGCAGATAAAGATGCAGAAAAAGTCTCAGAGATCTGAAAAAGGCTGTGGCTTTTCCAGAAATCTCACACTTTTTCTAGACTCCCACGTTTGATGACAATGAGGGAGAAGAACATCTTCAAATGTTTGTCCGTTGGAGGCAATCTGTAACCAAAAAGAGCAGAAATGGTTTTAAAGTATTTCTTTAGGACCCACATTGATGAAAAATTTGTTTTTGGTGTGTTTAACATGTTCTTGTGGCATTTTCTGATGAAAGAAGACATTTATTAAGAAAACTACATTTCTGATTTTCAGACAAGCAAATCCATGAACGTCTTTGTTTTCCTCGTCTGAGCTGGATTCTGGATCAGAACTCTACGGCTGGGTAGCTCTGGTATTATTGTTGAACCACAAATGCTAGGTTAGGGGTGTGAGGAGCTGTAAGCTAGCGGGAGAAAGTGTAAACAAAGGGATGATGGGAAAGTGGAGGGCTTACTCCACACAAACAGTCCATCACACAATTCAGAGGTGAATTTCTATTGAACTCTCTGCAGAAACTATGACCTCAAAAATGACACAGATTTTTTGATTTTGGTTAAAAAAAAAGCAGAATCATAATTAAAAGAAACAGGGGACATTTTTGGAATAAATGAAAAATATGATTGGATGAGACGTTAAGTTCTTCAAGAGGCTTCTCAATTTTGAGATGAGCTGAAAATTGGTGTTTCTGCTTCATTTTTTTTTTTTATTAACAACCATCTATTTTTTGTTGAGACCAAGCAAAGATGCCCAGACTTCCCTCTCCCCGGCCACTTCTTGCAGCTCTTCTGGAGGACCCCGAGGAGTTCGCAGGCCAGCCGAGCGTTTACCGAGTTTTACCCGGGTCCTCCGCCTAATGGGACATAACTGGAACACCTCCCCAGGGAGGGGAGGGCCATCGGGACCAGATACCTGAGCCACCTAAACTGACTCCTCCTCCAGAGGAGGAGCAGTGGCTCTCCTTTGAGTTCTCTCCAGGTGACCGAGCTCCTCTTGTCCAAGGGAGCATCCAGCTGGCCTACAGAAGAAGCTCATTTTAGCCACTTGTAGGCACCTCGTTCCTTGGGTCATGACCCAGAGCTCCTGACCAAAGGTGAGTATTGGAACAAAGATCAACCAGTAAATCAGGAGCTTTGCTTTCTGACTCAGTACCCTTCTAACCACAACAAACTAGTAAGCACATGGCAATGACCGCCGCCGCATCGACCATCCTGGATGAGTCTTCACGGATGAGTTACCACAAGTGTTCCTGTGTGTCCAAATGACCTTTTTTTAATCCAAATTATGTGTCTACTTTATCTGCAGTCTGTAATCATCATCAAGCGGTGTTTTATGTCATTTTTTTTGCCCGTTGAGCTCTCACAACTCTTCCAATGTTTGGACTTCAGCATTTTATCCCTTAATGCTTCAGCATTGAAACATTTTCCCCGTTAGGTAAAAGAACAAGGTTTCAGAAGCAGCAGGTTTCTGCTAGAACAGGTAGGTTCTGCTTCCCGTTCGTAAGCCAGTTCATGTTTCCTTCACTGGACTGATGAGCAGAGGACTGAGGCAGACTGAAGGTTTACCTCACCTGTTGGGGAGACTCAGGTATCTGATCCGGTTCTGTTAGTTCAGTCTTGGATGCCCAGATGAGACCAAAGCAGAAATAAAAGCACTTTTTCACTCTTCCTTCAATGTCTTTGCAAAAACTGAGTGATTTTCAGGAACAGAAAGTTTAAAGACAGATTCATCAGATTTGACTCGTTTTCAAAGGGTAGATCAGAACCAGCAGGCAGGAGACTGTCAGCAGGGGGTGGACACCAGGAACCCCATGAGCCAATTTCCTTTTTACTGGAGTTAATTACGGCAGACTAATCTAACTCTTCTGAACTCATATTTATCCCCAAATCAGCCTCAGCAAGGACGTCCTCGGTAATTACTCTGTAATTCAGATTCATGGGAGCAGGTGGAGCCTGCAGGCACCTGCAGCGCTGCCAAAGGAGAACCAAGGAAATCGGAGTCAAAAGTGAAAGAAAGTCAACCGCGGGAAGAGATTTGGAGAAATGATTGTTGAGGAATTCATTTGGGTGTTTCATTAGAGGGAAGCTTAGAAAGAGAAATTCTGCTGAGGAAAAATATTCAAACGGATAAAAATGAGCCCATAAGGAGCAGCTCCTGAACACAGTAGATAGTAAATTATAAGAATATTAGGTTATTAATCCTCTGGTTCATATCTGAAATGGAATTCTTCCCCTTTTAAATCTGCTGAGCTGAACTAACGAGAGAAAATATCTTCATTTGTTATCGTTAGTTTGCTGGTCACACATGCGGCTGCACAGCTAAAATATACACAAGGCTGTGAAATGTTCATCCACCTCTCCTGATTCCACATGTTTTCCTCTTATTGTGGTGAGAATGTCTGCTTTTAAAAACTAAGGATAAAAGTCCAAATCCTTATGGTTCACCAAATGTCTAACAAATAATCCACGCCCGTCTTGGCACGGATGCAGATACTCTGACCTCTTCCTGAATGTCGTCACATTTGAGACACGGTGGAGTTTCTCAGCTCATGCTATAGACCTTTGATATTGTTCTGCTCCTTGTATGATAACAAAGAATTCTGTTCTATTCTACTCTACTCTATACTATTCTATTCTATCCAAATGAGATGAGAAGCATGGACCTGCAAGCTGTTGCATCCCATGTGGATTAATCCTGATTTGAAGATCAGTTCAGAGAATCTGCTTTTCCAAAGAAAATCAAGCACAGAGTTTTTCTTCCTTCAACAAACTGTCTTTCGCCTGCACCCCCCCCCCCCCAGTCAAATGAGGAGAGGGGGTTTGTTACAAAGCATCAGGGATGTGATCACAGAAAGACCTGTGGAATCACATCCACCTGAAGTGTCGGCGACACACTTGTTCTGTTTATTTGCATTTAGATGGTTTTCACCTGAAGACTTCCTGAGGGGAGGGGCAGGTGGGATTGGGATGTCGTGCAGATGTGCAGCAGGAGCCTCCAGCAGCCAGAAGAAGAGGGTCTTTAACAAGATAATGGGGATCGGGGGGGGGGGGGGACTGTGTCACGTCTAAGTGATGGGACAAAAAAAAATCATCAGTCTCATGATCCCTCCTCAAAGACAAGCACCCCCCCCCACCACCACCACCACCACCCCACCCCATCAATGATGCTAAAGCATGGCCGCTGCTGCTGTGGTTACCTGCCGGCGTCCGTCACATCAGGAAGGACCTTTGACTGCAGGGATTAGGTGTAAAAGCATCATGTCAGGACCTGGGGGTGGGGGGGGGTTGCTGGTCATCAGCAGCATCCACACAAAGCATATTTAACCACAAAAGAGGTAGAAAGCAGCCAGCAAATAAGGACGGGCTGAACATTTCTGTGGCCTTGACAGACTTAAGTAGCCAATTACTCGATGGGGAGCCTTTCATCAGTTACTTCAAGGAGGCAGAGCAGATAATCACCACTGTTAGTCCCCATTTGATGTGACCACAGCCACCTATTACCCCATAGCCTGGAGCACTGAGTGCTGACTGTAGGGAGGAGGGGGGTGCGTCTTCACCACCCTCGCCCAAAAGTAAAGCAACAGAAGATTCCTCCTTTGAAAACAGACAAACCACCAACTTCTACTGTTCTCCATCATCCTCCATCACTTTCATATGTGGTAATAATGCCGAATGTCAGGGGACGCTTCCCTGTTCTCCTCACCGCCTGCATCAGCATCATTTAAGTAGAAAAGATGACTTTTGGGACGTTAGTCCTGCTAATCAGCTCTCTAATTGCAGGCGATTAACTGCCAAGGGCCTGCAGTGTCACCTCTGCTCCAGCCGGTCTGCAGAGGAACATCTGACACGATAATCATCTGGTTCTTTATGTCCAGTTTCTGCCTAAAAAGTCACTTAGGCTCTTTCATACATTAAACATCATGAGGAAAACAGGGAAACGTTTGGCTTCCCGCAGCTTTTATTTACGACACTGTTTGAATAAAGAGACTGACTCATCGAAAATAAATGGAACTGCTTAAATCCAGCATTCCTGAGGTTTTTGTCACAGAAAAATCTATTTTCAAATCACTGAGATTTTGAAGGGGAACATGACAGAAACTTCACATGAAAGAGAGGAACGGACCCAGAGGTCAGAGGCAGGATTTCATCTTTCTCATCAATGATTCTGGCGAAGAGCCGAAACGTTTCTGATCCACACAGGTGGAAAGGGCCAGGTGGACTGGAACGTCAAGAAGGGGGTCATGAGTGCAGAGCAGACTCTTCCTGGAAGGGGCGGTTCTTCACTTTGTGATGTCACAATGTGGGAACCCGCTCTTTTTCGTGGATTGGGGGGGCTGATGCTCAGGAGCAGGTTTTTCAAATATTTAGAAATACATGAATGGATCAAAATACTGCTTTATGTTTATTTATAGTGATGAATGGGCATTATAATACACTTAAAAGCTAAAAAGGCTTGATTTGCAAGATATGGATCCTTTAAAGTCATTTTAGTGACACAAATATGTACTGCAGGCTGAGACTGTTGGGACACGAAACCCAAACATCCTAACCAGGAGATTCTGAAACGGCAGACACTAATGTGAGAAGAAATAAGTAATTCAGAGAAATGACATAAAAGCGTTTGACAAATGGAGTTCAGATGTAAACAAACAGCACAGCGGTGGTCTGAGTTTCATTTTTCCTCCATTTCATGGTGTTTGACTCCACTTACACACGGTGTTGCAGAGAAGCAAACACTTTGTGTCGTGCAGAGCGGATGTCTGCGCCTCTGTCAGGATCAGGTCAGGCGTCTGAAAGCAGATTCCTTCGGGGTCGTGATCGCTCAGCGAGCGTTTGGTCAAAATCTTTGAAGGGTCAGCAAACCTTCAGTTCAGGAGGGAAACAAACCAAAAAGAAAAACATTTCAAGCCATTTCTGTTGCCTGAATTAATTATAAGTCTCGCTCTGATTGAAGAACACGATGACGATGAGGAGGAGGAAGACGCCATCCGTGCCTCTCAACGTGTGAAGCTGCATAAAGAAGATTTTCTCTTTTGTTCACAGTTATTTGATGTTGTTTCTTCATGCATCTTTTAGCTCATTACAAGCATCTAAATTGCTTTTTATTCTGTTTTCTTTGGCAAAAAGTAAAAGTTATGATCAAAAAAATAATCTCTTTTTTTTTGGAAAACACACAAAAAAGAAAACTTTTCATTTACTGTATCTGCACAACATTGACACTGTGGTTACTATTTAATTTTTGGGAAAAAATTTTCTTCTTAAAAGACTTGCAATTTCCTGTCACCAAAAAAATGGAAAAAGCAAAGCTGCAAATCGTTGATAGACATTTATTTTTAGAGCAGAATTACATTTTTGGTTGTTTGTCCTGGTCAGCATTGTCGACAGGAGAATTGAGCGTTTGCAGGGATGGAGACGTCCCTTTGAGCTACAAAGGTTATGGAAACTAAATGAACTTCTGAGGAAGGAACTGAAAGGTCAACAAGTGACTCTTTCAGGAGATTTATCCTCCATTTGCTCCTCCGAGACAGAAGGTTTGAGGATGAAGATGTCCATCAACAAAGAAAAAGACTGAAAGCTGTTTTTTTCTCACACTTGTGCACACTGTGCAGGTGAAAGGAAAGCATTTTTGTCAAACACTATAGCTCCCATGGACTGTAGAAACAATGGACGAATGGAGGTGTGACGTCAACCACAGACAACGCCTTACCTACGGCTGGATGGAGACTACTCTGAGGAGTACCACTTTTCCTAAGTAACTAAGTAAATGTAACTTGTTCAGCTTCAAAAACACAAACCACACCAACGCTCAAAGCTTAGAAATGGCTCCTTCATTCCTTCATCTCATACATTGCTGATTCCCAACGTACCATTAAATCCAGGATTTAGTGTGACATAACTTTCCAGGTGAACCACAGAGGGGGCGGGGTCAATCTGGACCAAGCCACAGTTAACCTTCATGGAAATAAAACCAAAAATCAAAAAAGGACCTAAAAACAGAGAACCAACCATGACTATATAACCCCCCCCCCACACACACACACACACACTATGACAAAACCCAGACAGAAGTGTTAAGCACAGGTGAAGGCCTCACTTAAAGTGGGGGGTCCCTGCATGAAAATGACCACGGCGAGCGTCAGCCACGGATCAAACAGACGACCTCCATTCAGGCTAACATGAGAGTTGAACAGGAAACAAAGACGTTTCCTCTGGAAGATGAGCCGGCTCTGATCAGAGCTTCCTTCATCTGAATCTCCTCATTGGTCGAATGAAGTCACATGATCGGTTTTGTGGTTAAATAAGACGCTTTGATCTCATCAGGTGGGAAAAAACAAAACGAAAGGCTTGTTAGAAATTAAATGACAAATTGAAAATTTGCTGCGTGACACAGAGTCTGCATATGAAATCAATAAATCATAAAAATATTTTTGCTTCAATTTCCTCCTGCTTTGTTGTGGAGATGCAAATGAGAACACAGAAACAATCGCTTTATCCTCCTTATCCGTTATGAGCTCCTAGGATGAATTCAATTTATGCACAAATTTCCTGTAAACACGGAGACTCCTGCACAAATGACTGTGCTTTACATATCGTCTATACACAAAAAGCAAAATCATTCCGTCAGCTGGGAGCCGCTCCAAGCATACACACATAAAATGAAAAGTTGTTGAAATTCTACTGAGATGATCCCCTTTGGTCTTTCCACAGTCAGATATGAAAGTAAAGAGGCACATTAGAGCCGCAGATGTTGGTTTTTATGAAAACTAAGCCATAAAAAGCTTCACTAAGCAGAATTTATCAACCAGAAATGCGCGAGAAGATGAAAGTTTTTAAGAAACCCTCTTTTACAAGTCTTCTTTAAACAGTTGTTGGATGCTCTTACTGATTTTCCTTTAGCTGCTTTAATGCAATCATCCGGTGCAGCGAGTAAGTGCGTCTGCTGCTCTAAAACTCATTGGTTTCACTGCATTGGTGTTGAATCTCTGTCAAAGATCATCTGCTCCCCGGTGTTCCTGTTCCAGTTTCTGTTTGTGACCCTCATTTCCTGATGAAAGGACATGTTTATGGATCCCTGCACAGAGCCACGAGGCTGAGCGCGCCGTCATCTAGACCCTAGATTCCAGTCTGTAGCAAACACCAACCATCTCCTCTCAGAGCAGGACAAACATTCCCAGACAGAACAGAGCTAGTCTGTCCAAACTGCCCATCATCCTCACACAAGTACAGCCAGCTGTTCCAGAGGACTCATTTCTCCTGCCAGGATTCAGCCTCAGCGAAGATGTGGAACCATGGACGCCGTCCTCAGATCCGTTGTCGTCAGTGTCTCCTCTGACAGCCCGACCCGGCCTAACAAGACGTTAGTTCTCCAGGCAGCTGTTCACAATAAAATATCGAATGCAAAGGCACAAAATGAAAATCCAAGAAACCTCGACTCCCATAATGCACCACGCCAGGCCTTTGCCAACGTGGGATGGTCCACTGCAACACTTCACATAAATCAACCTCTGACATATCAAAATTATGTGAGATGTTTTAGGAAAAACAAAGTAAAACTACTTCCAACTCCCCCAAAGACAAACACAGAGTTATCAGGATGCCTCTAGTGGTCATTTTAGGAACTGCAACATTTAGTTCCTCACAATGATCGCTGCAGAAACAAGCCCCTGAGAAAGAAGCCAAACATTTTTAAAATTAGAAGAATTTTCTTTAAATGACAAAAACTGAGTAAGAAAATTGTCTTATTTTGAAAATTCTAGTCACTAAGACATGTTTTCTCTCATATTAAAGTTCTTTTGACATTGAAAACGTGTTTTTTTTGGAAGACAGAAAATAAGACATTTTTTCTTAAATCAAGGGTCTTTTTACTTTCCCAACATTAGGTTTTGCAGTGTTGTTGCATGAAACTCTTCTCTTAGATTTGCATGTCTGCTCATAGTTTATTTGAGACATGAACCTTTGGTCTGAAACTGAAGTCTTTGAGCTCTGAGCGGCTAAACTTCTACACGTCTGGTGGAGATCTTTGTCTTTAAGTAGGGGTGACTGAGGATTTTCACACTGAGTCAAGAAAGTTACAAATCAACGTTTTTGATTGATTCTTTCATGTTAGAGACACAAGAACCGTCTGGCCTGTTTGCTCATTTCCTCTGTTCTGTAAATGAATCACAAATGTTCAGGAATTCAGAGCATCACAACGACTAAAGCAGCTAAAGCTAACACAACTCAGAAAGAAAACCATCCCATAATAAACCCTGGATAAAGGAGTACTGAGCAAGGTGAGTGGGGGATGCAGGACAGCTGAGACTCCACCAACGATGGAGGGAAACCCAACATCTTAAAAAGTCGTAAATGTTGATATTTTAAGGACTGCACATTGGTGCAGTGGTTAGCACTGTCACCTGACTGTTGGAAATTCCTGGTTCAAATCCTTTTTCTGTGTGGAGCTTTCATGTTCCCCTAATGTTGTGGGTTTTCTCCAGCTTCTACAATCCAAAAAAAAAAAGAAAACATGCTATTGATGATTCAGAAGCGATTTAAATGGACTATGGTTCATAAATCCTATTTGAGGAATAACCTGCAATAAAGCAACAGAAGAATTTTTGGTCTCACAGGAAGGGACAACTCCATATCTGTGCTGGGGGGGGGGTTGACAGCCGGACGCTTTCAGGATGCTCCCACTAACAACTGTCATTGATTTTGGCTCGCATCCGACATATGTGCTTCGAAACGAGTCCTTTAGGCTGACGGACAGCCGTCAAACATCTTTGGAGGCCTGAGCTCCTAACCGTGTTAGCTCCTCATGACCTCCTTCAGTTCCGCTCCTCCTCCGCCAAAACTAAGAGGCCGGCTTTCTATTGAGCAGCACGGTGGGAGTAAAAGACGAGGAAAACACGTCTCTAAATTCAGCCGTTTCTAATTTGTTTTTGTTTTTTTGCAGTAACACTGATTAAACTTAATTAATTATTCCAAAACATTATCAACCATAACCAAAAAGATGTACAAGAGAAACATGAGGTGAGTTGGGTTTGTGTCCCACTGCAAAGGAACCAAAGTGTTTGAATCCATGAACTGAAAGGCCTTCAGGATTTTCTCAGGGAGTCGACATTGACTTTAGGTGCAGTTGTTGGTTTTTATGCAGCATCCAAAGGGTTTAGTTCCATCAGCTCACATAGTTTCCATCTTCTTCTGCTTCTTTCAGGACCTCCTGGAGGAGTCCTTGTTGCATTCTCGGACTCATTTTGGTCACTTGCTCCTCTCTTCAGTTTTCTCCATTTGTGGGTTTCTCTGCAGCCCCAACGCTGCAGAAACATCTGTGAGCATTTCAGGCTTTTCCATGTACTCCTGAATGTTTCTGGGAAGCATCTTCACATGTTTCTTCATCATGCGTCTCATCATTCTACAGGTGTGGCCTGAAAAGCTCATGTTTGCTTTCCAAGAAGCAGAAAGAAGGAAACTTGAGAAAAAGGCAAAAACCTCCTTTTACGCTCTGTAAACTGTAAAGCTTTTCTACTAAAATTATTTTGAAAAGATCCATTTGTGGGGCTTTTCAGTGACCAACATGGGATCCTCCTGAAAGCAGCAGCAGAGCATCAGCCCAATCTGGACAGAAGTTCAAAGAGGTGAACTCCTCTTCCCACTGAAAGGATGTGAAATCCTTCAGATCTTTAAGTGCTTTCCATCACAGCAGCGACACCGCGACCCCTCCTCAGCTCAAGCAGAGATGGAGCCTCTTCTTCAGGAGGAATTTCAGTCCTAGACGTCTGGAGATGCAGCTGTTTGAAACCTCTTTTGTTAATCCGCCCTCATCTCACGTTCAGAGAGGACTCACGTCTTCAAGCAAAGATTTAAAAAAAAAAGGAGAAGTGGAAGTAAAAGTGGATAATTACAGTTGATCTTCTGCAGTGTCCCCTCTGGACAAACGGGTGACACTTCAAGCAGTTTTCTTTGAGCAAACTGGCAGGTTTCTATTGTCTGGATTCAAAAGGAAGTGCCAAAACGAAGCGTTTCCCTCATCTGGATATGAAGCAGCACGAAGACATGCCTCCAAAAGAACAGAAGTTTTCATGAAGTCGTTTCCTTTTCTCTGTAAACGTTTTATTGTGAAAAAACTGTGAGTTCAAAGTGAGAAAAGATTCTGATTTAGTTTTATTCTCATTTTCTGACAAATGAATCACATAAACGAAAGTCTGAGCTGAAACTTTGTGTGCGGCTCTGATGGGGAATCCAGGCCTTTTATCACAAGTCTTCATTGTGAGACACTTTCTACAGAAAGACGACATCCAGACCAAAATATCCTTCCAGCTCTGAAGTTAGGGTTAGGTTACATCTGTTGGAGTTTGTTTGACCCCAAACAAACCCCAGCAGCTGCTAGCTGTTCTTTCACAGACTCCTGTCAGTAACCGGCTTGCAGCACGAGCCGCCGAACCAAAGTAACACGTGTTCCCGCCGCTCAAAACTGGTAATCGACCTATAAAGTTCTAATAAGTTAACTGTCCGGATAAGGATTGTAAAGCGTAGCATATCAGTCATTCTCTTGTTGTTTTGACCCGCCATCATAGTTCCTGACCAATGACTGAAGAGATTTTTCGTCACATGGTTTTGTTTACCAGCTGTGGTCCGTAACAGAACGGTCTGCTTGATGCCAGTCTGAACACAGACCAAACGCCAGGTTCAGGACTCGATCCGGAACAAAGGATTTGTGTAGTTTGAACACACCCTCACTGACAGACCAGCTGCTTTGACTGTTTCTGGATTCAAAAACCGTGAATGCGTGTTCTGTCGACACACGGGAAGAGGTGCCCGGTTCTGGTACCAGCTGCCTGGCACCACGGCTGATTGCAGCAGAGGTGGTTACATGTCGGCCTGAAATCCCAACGTCTGAAAGCCTGTCTGGAGACCAGCAGCTCCAGTAAAAAACAGTAAGAAGAAGAAAAAAACAATTCCAAGGCCAATGTAGGATGGGGGTGGGGGCTGGGGGGGCTGCATTTACTCCCAGCTCCTATTGACAGCTCGGTGACCGAGCCTCTTCTCTCCTTTTTAACTCTTCTGCCTACAGAGGAACAATTACAAAAACTGGGCTTCTGCCACAGCGATGATGATGGAATACTGATGACTTTCTACATATTGATTTGTTTTGGTGCCTCTTTTTCTATAAAGGGGGAAAAACCTCAGCAAACTGATACTGTTATGAAAAGGAAATAGGGCATGCGTAGGATTTTAGTGTGAGCAGGAGAAGACAAACATATAAAAACTGAATTGTTGATTTGTGAATCAGATCGTTGCTGAAGTAACGATCAACAACTCGTTTTATGTGCGAGTCTGGTTCCTTATTTTCATGTAGGCGTTACAGATCTGAATCAATTAGATGTTAATGTTTCTGAGCGCTGATCTGAAACAGGACATTGGTGGAAGCAGACCTGATGATCCAGGATGCTGTTGATAATTTTATGGGCTGATCAGGTTCTAAACAAAGCTATGACCGGATCAGAACCAGAATCAGCTTCATTGGCCAAGTGCAGTGCATATCCAAGGAATTTGGCTTCAGCGTCTTGAGCTCTCGTGACAACCAAGCAAGGCATAAGAAGGTGTAAAAGGGCAAAAAGAGATAAATGGTTTTTAAAATAATAATGTGAAAATAGATTTAAATATACATAAACATAACTAAATAAAATGCAACAGTAGTTCCAGTGTGACAGTTCTCATGTTTGTGTTCCGTGCTCTGTGATTGGTCAGGTCATCAGAGTGACGGCTCGGGGGAGAAACCGTCTTTGTGGCGAGCGGTTTTGCCGCACATTGTCCTAAAACACCGCCCTGACAGGAGTAGCCAAAGAAAGGCAGTGGCCGGGATGAGAGGGGTCTCTTGCAATTCTGCCAGCCCGCTTCCTGACCCTGGACCGGTCCCGGTCCTGAATGGAGGGAAGGCTGGAACCAATAATCCTCTCAGCAGATCTGATGATTCTCCGCAGTCTGTTCCTGTGGTGTCTGGTTGCTGATCCAAACCGGACAGTGATGGATGTGGTCAGGACAGACCAGAACATCGCAATATAGAAGATGGTCAGCAGCTCCTGAGGCAGGTTGAACTTCTTGAGTTGTCACAGAAAGTAAAACCTCTGCTGAGCCTTTTTCCGGAGTGAGACGATGTGATAGGTCCACTTAAGGAGCGCAAACAAACAATGCTCTCCCAGTGCCCTCCACCAGAACATCAACGGTTCCTCCAAAATTCCACTGTTCATATAAAGAAGCACCACTTTGGAGGTTTGGGCCGTCTAAAACACCAGACAGAAAATCCAATTGTATCCAGATCATCCTGATAAGGCCAGGATTGTCTAAATGGTAACATAAGACATATGCAAACATGACAACCTGAAATAATCACTGCAAAATCAGACAAACTGGCGTTCATACCACTTTGGACTCTCAAAGCCAGAAACATCTGCACTGCTGATTCCAAACCTCACCCTTCTCCTAATTGGTAAATTAGCCTCTGCAAACTAACTCAGGAGCATTACTTGGCATAAACACTGACATAATGTGATCCTGATAATCAGAAAAACATAAAAATCATGGATTTCCGATGCTTTGGACTCGTGGTTAACAGTTAGGAACCGCTTGCTGCCAAAGGGAGAAGAATTAGACAGACGAAAGGTGAGCTTACCGGTTTCCCAGCAAACAAACATCACAGCAGCTGTTTCTTTTCTCTTTTCAGAATAGCATGCTTCTCATTTCAACTTCACAGCAGCACACGAGAGGACTGCACTGATTACGGTTAACCCTGGAAGTAATTGGTAAGCTGCATGCCAAAGCAGGGATTTAATCCAATGTGTTGAAGAATCAACAGCATTCAGAGGAGATGAGTCACAAACAAATGACAGTAATTATCAGGAGAACTTTGTTTTGCCGCCTCTGCTAAGAACACACAGCGCAGGGGGATAAACAACCAGGCTATCCCGACCCTCCGGACCGCCGGCTTATGTTGCAGGCCAATTACTTTTTCATCCAGCGTGGGCGGAGCTGCAGGGATGCAAGGCATCTGTGCAGGTGAGGGTTGGGCCTGGACAGCTGATGTGGAAACACCTCCATCTCTGCAGGAATCTGCTGACAGATTTTTCCCTTCAAATCTGCACTTTTTGTGTTTACTTTAACATTTACAGTGATTTAGAAACACAACACTGAGACACGGATTATGCATCAGGACGATCCAAAAACAGATCTGCATATGAAAGGACGGTGGTGTCTTCCTGAAACTGCTGCTTCTTTGGAAGACGGATGTTTCTTGAGAAGTCTGGACAACGATGGAGGCTCGTCTTTTACTGAAGCAGTTGCACAGAACTCTAAATAACAAAAAGAAACATACTTGAGTGGGAAGGAAGAGGGCAGAGGGAACGATTCAGGCGAGGCTTTCATGTCCCTCCAGCTCTCTGTCACAAATCTGCTGGCTCTGGTTTTTAACAAAGCTCTGAATTGGCCCTATTGGGAGGATTTGTTGCACAAAAGGGAGGCATTTGGACTGGGATTATCTCAGGGCCAGAGCTCCATGTTTCAGCTCAGCAGGCTGCCATGAGAAGCTGGTCCTGCCAAACCCTGAAATGAGCAGAAAGGGCGATGAAGAGCTCGGTGAGGGGCTCCCCCCAAACCCTGAAATGAGAGGTTTGGAGCCAAAATGGACCCTTCAAGAGCAGATGCAGTGCTCTGTGAGTGAGAGACATCTAACTGTAGATGAACTGAAGTTCCTGAGGCGCCTTAAAGACTTAAACAACTTTTTATTTTGCTGCTAAAAAAACAAAACAACAGAAAATTATTTCACGTTTTGGTGTTAGGGTTTGGTTCTGATCCGGTGGCTGATCCTGAGTTTGCTGGGTTTTCTGTTACTGATCACAGCTGCACATCAGACACAAACAACATCTTTACATTTTCATCTGGAAAGATCTGTATTTGACATTTTTCCTATGATAAAATGATAATAAAAGTGCAATTAGAAATGATTTTTTTGAGGTTTTCTTTGCCTTTCAGGCAGAAACGTCCTTGAATTGGCCGCAGCTGCTGAAACCTCCTAAAGACAGAGGGATGTGCTCATACTTCTGCACCGCTGAACCTTGAGGGCCTTCAGCAGCCAAACAAAGCAGGTCTGCTTTTTCCTTCATGCTTGAAAACACGAGTATTGTCAGCAAGAGTTCTTCTCTTTTTTGAATACATAACTTGAACAAAATTCTTTTTCCGTTTCATTGTTAAAGTCTCAGGATGGCAGCTGGGATGTCGTTGCTTCTAGATGCAAAGATCATTTTGTGGAGTTTTCACGAAACAGATGCGTTTGCTTCTCTGCTTCAAACTAGAAGATTTCTGCAGGATGGAGAGTCAGAACAGATCTAGAGATCAAATTCTTAGGCGTTTCTTCCTGTTGCTGCTTCCTCCTGGTCTTTCTGCTCCTGCGGCTCCACTTTACAGCCAGTGTGCGTTTAACGGCGTCTGATGCAGCTTTCGGAGCGGGAAGGAGGAGAACGGCTCCAGAGGAGGCGGCGTTTCTTAAGCTGCTCCAGATATTCAGACAGAGATGTGTGCCTCATTAAAAATAATGCAGAACGCCACAAACAGATGATGGGGATAATAGGGGAGCCCTGCTGTCATTTACAGAATAAAAGGGGGGGGGGGGGGCATGTTGTGTCCCCAGACAAACGGGGCACTTGGCATCCAAACCCCCCCCAAAAGGTGAATGAATGGGCTATTGAAGCTTTCCTCTTGAGTGACAAACCAAAGAGTTTATCTGGAGAACATCAGCTCTGCTGCATGTGACCTTCGACCCGAGCTTCCCTAACAGATTACTGGGTTTGGACTTGTTCAGTCAGGACACCCGGCTCCTCTCATCACTTCCTCCTCCTTTACCCAGCACTTCACCCTGGAGCTGGACTGTTCTGGACTGGACTGGACTGTGATGGTAGAAAACCTTTCACTGATCGATCAACAGCCGTGTTTGTGCAGCACCGTGTCAGAACTGAACCTTTTTAGTCCAAATCCTGAAAGACCAAATGCCCCAAACTGGACCCCCCATTATGTAGAGGAGAGCAAAAAAAATAAAATAACTCCCCACCAGGTAGAGAATTCAGTGGACAGCTCTGACCCTCTCCTTACACGAGAGTCCAACACTCACGGTTGAAGGTCGCCTGAAACGACTACAGCGGTCCTACCTGGGGGGTCCTGGTGCCCCCAGCACAGACAGACACTTCTGCTCAAACACAGCGATTGTTATGGACAACAGAACGAAGATGGAGGAAGCCGGATCACGCCCCTCCAGGCACCACTGTCATTGACCACATGGTCATTGGAGTCCCCCAGGAGGACGATGGAGTCCCTCCAAGACACCAGAGAGGCTGGATCCTCCAAACTGCTGTTCCCCCCAAGGCAAAGGACACGAGCAAACGCCGTGAACTACAAAATTGGCCATGGAGCTGATCCTGAATCGAGAGTTTTTAGGATTTATTCATCCTTAAGGGTAAAAACGATCTTCTAATGGGAGCTTGTTTGAAAGACCAGCAAACTAGAGAAAAGATCTACATATGTGTAAACCCTGAGAGGAGGACCAGTGTTTCCTCTATCATCTACTTTGCTCTTCTCTGCCTGATCCTCATTCTCACCCTGAACCTCACGCTTTGACTGCTGAGGATGTTTGTTTTAATGAGGGTGTAATCCCAGATGAGCAGAAATCTCTGAGTCAGACCACAGAAGGTTCAGACATAACCGTTTCATTAAGTGACTTCAGGTTCTTTTCGTTTTCTGGGAAACCCGTCCTCCTCTGCAGCCTCCCAGCTGCTGTCAGAGTTCATGTTCTCATGGAGGCTTGTGAGTGAAGACGGCAGCACAGTCGGAGCCTGTTTGTGTTCCTCGGCTCCTCGCAGGAACTTCACTAAAAGGTATCCTGGAAAGCTGACAGAGCCAATCACTGTCCAAGACGGCGGCGCTCTCGCGCAGACACCTCGTCATCTCGCATTTGCCCCGCTGTTCTCCGTGAAGGAGGGCATGCGTCCCACCGGCCAGGAGTCTCCTGCAATCCGGCTTCATCCGCTGGAGCTCTCATCACAGCTCTCCTTTAACCCACCATCACCCCCACCCCCCCAGGCTCAAACGGCACCTCCCACAGGCTCGTCCTTTGTGAGACACGCACTGGGCTTCAGAGCAGGTAACTGTTACACAAACTCAACGGTCCCAGAAGAAGATGAGAACCCAGCTGAAGATGCTGAGTCTGCTCAGCAGAATCAGCTTCCTCTGTAGGTTGGCTGGACACTCCCCCATAGGAGGAGGACCTGGATCGACACTGTCCCTGCAAGGTCCAGCTGAGATCTTCAGCTGAGAGGTGTAGTCATTTTTTTGTGACCCTAAATCCCTGTCGTAGCTGAGAAAACCCATAAACACAGTTTTTAATCACTGAACCTGTCATTTCTAAAGATCCCTCGTCCGTAATTAAGCAAACGTGACTTAACGGTCTTTTTTTTAATCAATTCCTTTCATCATTTCCAAGTTTGATAAATCTGTGTGATTCTTATTTTTGTTGCATCCAATAGAATGCTTGAAATAGAAATATCAATCTCAATTAAAAAAAACAAAATCATTGGTAGTCTGATTCTCATGTCTGATCCATGTTGACCTCCACATCTGATTGTTGACCCTCCATGTTTAAATCTTGTAGAGTTTGCAGGTAGAAAAAGTAAAGAAGCCTTTTGCCATTTTCAAGCCCAGTTTTCCGTTTGATCATAAATTATTTTCAGGAGCTAAGCCAGATTCACCTGCATCCACTTAGTCAAAGCTGCCTCTATGAAAGCCCCTCCCATAGGGTTAAACATCTGCTTCATAACCAGAACTTTGGTTTTCAGACCAACACTTTTATCTGTCTGACTGCAGTTTTTCCTCACGCACCTATCAGCAGCGTAGTGAAGAGGAGCGCCCCAGCCGTCCGCCCGCCTCTTCTCCAGCTCCTTTTAGAGGAACACTCATCTGATCATGTTCTTGCAGTGAACTGTGGAAATGTGCCGGCGTGACGCTCCGCCTGTTTGCACATGAAAAAAGCTTTGTGAAAAGGTCCCTGCAGATGTCCCTCTTTGCTTTTATTTGGAAAACGTATCTAAATGCTGCCATGAAATGTCAGCGAATCCAAAAAGAAGGAGCAGTGAAAGGTCAGGAATGTAAGATAAATGTCTGCAGCTCAGCTTGCTCTGGATTTTTCATTTGTTTGTATAATCTCTGCTCTGATAAACTCCCGTCAGGCGCCGGCGGCTGCAGCTCGTCTCCAGGCTTTTGTTACGAGGGGTGAAGGTTTTCAGAGTCTGGTCTTCATCAGTGGTTGTGTTGCCTGCAGGTGACTGCTTGCTGGCAGCGGAAGATGCAGGGTTCTGCAGGCTGCATGCAGAGCAGACGGAGTTCGTCGCTTCTTGATTGAGTGTTTGCAGATAAAGTGAAAGAGCACTGCAGCTGGGAAGGTGGATAAAACAAATGTACACAGGTGGCGTTTCATGCAGCTCCCCGCTGAGCGCAGCGCTGAAATACGCTCAGCATGTTTCCACCTTTTTGCTTAATGATGCATGTTTAAAAATACTGGATCTCCACAGCCTGCTCCTGAACATTTCCTTCCATAAACAGAAAGAAATAAAGCCGCAAGCAGCTACCTCGCCGCCAGGCTCTACACGGCGCCCGCCCTCGCTTTCTGCATTTACCCACCATCGCTGCCCGGGTCTAGGCGCCACTGCTGCTCTCACCACCCACCTTTGGCCTGACCTCACTTTCTGAGCAGCCACTACCCTTCTCTTTCTGTAGGGCCGTCTGAACTGCATGTGACTACATGTGGACGGAAGCAAAGGAACTTTTTTTATTTAAATTCAAGATGGTGACCTTTTCCCACGGTCAAAGGTCAGTGGAACTTCTGTGGTTGTTGTGGACGTAAACTTGGGGCATGTGTGTAAAATTTCGTGTAAATTGCATGAACAAAAAAAAATGTAGTTTTCCTCTCCAAATCTCAAACTTTGCCACCAATTGGTGGGTCTTTTGGCCATCCCATAATAACTAAAACTTCCTTTGGATATCACCGACACGTGCGCTTTGGTTTGGTTACTGGATTTAAAAAAAATTGGGGGGGGGACTCCATAAGCAATTTTCATCCCATTCATTTTTTTTACGGTTTCGCCCGCTATGATGTCATCGTATTGGGGGGGGGGTCGTTCACTATGCCCAAAATATATTTTCGCCGGGTCCTGGGGGAATACAAATTTTGGTGACTTTTCGCACATGTAGCGGGGGTCAAACCTTTTCTAAGATGCAGAAATGAATTTCACAAGAGCGAAAACAATACAGTTCTTGCAGGCGGCGGCGGCAGCTGCTGCTGCTGCTGCTGCTGCTGCTGCTGCTGCTGCTGCAGGCCATAAATATATTTTCGGGTTTCAAATTAGCTGCTTGTTTTCCTCCATTTTAATTGCTAAAGACCAGGGATTCTTAATAAGGTTTTTTTTTCTTCCCACAAATTACAGGCAGAAAAACTTCTCTCTGCTCTTTCAAATTCTCACAGGTCCCTCAGGGGAGATAATTACAGAAAAGACGTTGGTTTTTTTGGAAGTTAGCTGCCCTCAAATAATCTTTCCTGAAGCTTTTTTATTGTTTTTATTTTCCTTTATAACAAAATTCTTAGAAAAGCTCAATGATTTTTAAGAAAATCTGCCCAGAGCTAAACTTTGATGAAGAGGATGAAGGTCCTCCAGATGCCCCGTTGAAGGGGCATCTGAAGATTTTTTACTTTTCTCATTGATAACAGGTAGTGATTAACATCTCTGACTGAAAAACCAGTCAGAGGATTTTTCTTTCAGCTGAGAAGTGTCACCATAACTGAACAATGTGGGCTCAGGAGTGGTTTCCTTAAAAAAACTCTGTTTCTATTGGATGCATGGAAAGACGTCCACCACCCGTCAGCTTCATGACATAAACCGACTTTAAAATTCTGGAAATCCCAGACAACAGAAGAATCTGTAGCTGGAGCTCAGGAATAGATGGACTTTATCAGATTCACAGAAGAACCAACATTTTCTATGCAGTTTGGTTCAGAGTGGATATAAAAATATTTACGAAATAAAAGAAAATGTTGGAAAATAAAAGATGAACATGAAAGAACTATAGAGATATAGTATGTAATACCAAACTGAAGATGTGTAGCAATATAGTGCACTGCTGGAGCAGGGAGGAGTGAGTATCATGATATGTTTAGCATTAAACACAGGTGAAAAAATTCGTTCAGCTAAGAATGACTGTAATAAAACTCTCAGTTGTAAATAAAATGTTTAATAAGATTAACGCTTTGATTTTTTTTTCTTTGGTGAGAAAAGACTTCAAATCTTCCCTCATAGGCAGAAAAACTGCCAAAAAATGTGACTGTTTAAAAGTTTTGCTTAAAACCGCTACGGCAGCATCTTAGCTTGTTGTAATATTTGAATGTCCAGATGTGTCTGGCTCCGCCCCTGTGGTCAGCGGGAGGGTTTGGCCTCAAACACGCCATGCTCCGAAGAATCAGAAGACAGAGGAGATGTCTTCTCCACGTGTGCAGGAGTCGGATCAGCTGCACAGCCTTTGTTCAGCACAACCCTGGATGCTGGCTTTGATTCCCCTCCTCATGAGCACAGCGCATTAGTACTGCTCCCGGGGGGGGGCAGCATATATCATGCAGGTGTGGGGATGCTGCCCCCCCCCCCCCCCTGCATGATATAAATAAATACAAGGCGGCGGCGAAGCACAGACACCCTGGGTCATGCTGGGAGATGTGGAGCAGACTGACAGGATCTCACCCACAAACAAAAAGCCAATTCTCCTTTTTTCTTGAAACTTGCCAGCTGACAGCTTGCTCCTTTCAGGTTTGTAGGGCTGACAGTGGAACATCTGATGACTAACTGCAGAACGGCGCCGTAATCAAAGACGCCCGTGTCCCATCAGACGCTAAGATGCCTTCCAGCTATCACCTCCAGAGCAGCAGGAGCCTTTAGTTGAGCAGCTCTTCCCCCAAATTATTCATATCAAGCCAACGTATAGAGAAGAAGTCAGAGCTTCACATCTCCAGAAAAACCCTCAGTGCTGCCGACAGCTCCACTCACTGCAGGGACGACCTGAATATTACGAGCCCCCGCCGTTCCACCGCCACCCTTCATCAGCCGAGTACACACTCCTCCACCGCACGGCGATGTACTACTGCCGACAGGCGTCAAATCAAAGCAGACGACACGCAGGTCAGGAGGTCAAAGGGTCTGACAGGAAGTCGGCTGAAGCCTTTCCTGCTTGTAAGAAACCACAAACGGACAAAAAGGAACAACAGTTATGATGAAGAACCTGGAATGCAGATCCTGAGTTAGAGTCTGATCATAACGACACGATTCTATTTTCATCCAAGGACTTTAATCAAAGTCGTTCTCAGTGAGTCTCACTGGCAAAGGACTAAAATATTGTCCCTTGTTCTAAGAAAATTCCTTCTCCACACGGGAATCTGCAGAGCAAAGGAGCTCAGAGTTTGAACGGTCCTCCACACTAAACCCAGCACACATTTCCAAACTTCCTCATAAATCCTGCTTTTTCAGATTCACGCTGAGGCTGCTTTGTCTGCTCCAAACACACAGATCTCACCGTTTCTCTGGTTCTCCATCGGGGAGTTTGTTTTCACCGCCTCACGGAGAAAACGACCAGGTAGACAAGTCCTCAGGTGAGCTTTGACGTCTGCATCAAACACAGTCATGCAGATGAACCCAAACTCAGGCTGCCATCCACAAACTTCAGCTATGTACAGGTGTGCAGGACAGGTACAGAAAGTGTTCTTGGTGTAGCTGCATGTGGAGGCATCAAAAGCAAAGCTGCAGAAATGACCCAAGGGAAGCTGGATTAAACCAGAGATGCACAGAGGGAAAAACCTTAAACTGGTCTCACTTCCTGTTTCAAACCAAAGAAGCCTTTCAAGCATCGTCTGATTCAGCTGCATTTCAAAAAAGAAAGAAAATAAACCACTCAGAGATGCAAAGGTCTTCTAAAAATGTACAAAAACAGGGTTTTTTTCACTCTAATCATCAACAGTTGGTTGAAGACAGCACATCAATAGATGAATCATTCAACCGTGGTTTTTATACGTGTGCCCTTTTGTCAGAAACCATTTCCAATTACAGCCTCCGGGGCGATTTCAGAGGAACATGAAATGCTGCTGTTTATTATAGACACCTTTGTTTTAACCAATTTGAACTGACTCACGCTTTCCCACCATAGAGAGACATTTTTGAAAAATATTCTGATTCATTCTGCACATGGAAATCAATCTTAGGGTCGGTATAACACATGAGAAAATAGAAAAATAGAAATAAAATTCGGGGATTTCTCTTCATTTTTCTGTAGATCAGGCTGTAGTAAGGGATGATGATCACTTCCTCAGTCTTTAAAGTTGCGATCCGATCATCTTTTGATTTATTTTCAAAGCTTTCCCAGTGGTCTTTAATTATGATTATGTCGTTTTTAGCCAAAATCAGAAGTTTGTGTTGTTTTCTAGAACATAGTTTCTGCAGAGCGACAGGAGTTCATTAGAAATTCACCTCTAAGTTGTTGGGGGGGGAGCCCCCTTCCCCTTTCCCAGTGCTAGGAGCTTCGTTTTCACCCTTTTCCACTAGCTTACACCCCCTCACACCCCCACCCTAACATTACCAATGCAACAAAAACGGCGAGCAATATTGGAGTTTTCCAGTCGTACAGTTTAGATTCAGATTCCAGCTCAGACGAGGAAAACAAAGACGTTCATGTTTGCCTGACAGTGGACGCATCAGAATGGAGCAGAGCAGGGAGGTTGTGGCCCCGCCCAGCGTATTTGAGTGTGGTAGGACCGTCCTGAGACCATTGCAGGACTCCTCTTTGGTTTTTTTCTCTATGTGGTTTAGTCTACACTGATGCTACTGTAATATAGACAGCCAAACATGCTGGTTCCCATGACGACAGCTCATATCGACCATATGACACAGACGGAAGCAGATAAGGAGCTTTTCAGAGGATGGAGTTACGCTGCAGAACATTTGTTCTTCATCCTGCAGAAACCTTTTGGTGTGGAGCCAGGCAGGCAGCGGCGGTACCATCATGGCCTGCATCCGGATCAATAGCAGGCAGAAGGAGCCGTGTGGCTCAGCTGATGAAATGTGGTGTGGACTGCATGTAAAATCCTCTTCATCCATCCCAGCAGATGAAGAACTTCACACGCTTCTCCTGGCTCCATGTTCTTCTGGAACATAATTTAACTCCTTGCCTGTTGTCAATCACAAGTCAGATGAGATCACTGAATGTTCTTCATTCTCCTCCTTTCCACACAGAAGATGGGAAGTCAAACGCCTGGAAAATAAATCTGAATTGTGCTGCAGTTACCCGTCGTTTCTGTTCAGCAACAACAGACACACGCGGACCTTTCCTCTGCAGAGCCGAGTGGAGGCAGATCGTCCGCTTCTGTCAGCGCCGCGGCGGGAAAGCAGAGGGAGAATTAACACGTCTGAGCTTTCTGAGTGGACATGTAATAATGCAGGTTTGAAAGGAACCTTGTGGGGTTTGATGTGTGAGCTGAGGAGCGTGAGATCCTGTAATTACAATCAAAAATGGGTTTTAAAAGAAAAAAAGAACGTTTCTTTTTTAATATTTATAATACAATTCTACAAAAAGAAACGACTACGTTTCTAGATCAAATGTTAAAGATGTAAACAGACACGGCCCACGATGCAATTATCTTTGGCTTGCATCCTCTGCTGATGCACTACAAATCCCACAGTGCACTGCCAAGGTCTTTGTGAACTGAGACCCGCGAGCGAATATCTTTCCAAAATATGGTCATATTTAACTGACATGTTTCTACAGATGAAAAACAGTTTCCTGCTCTGTTTTGATTATGCTCATTTTTTCTGGAGGATGCTGTCTTACAATGTGAAGCTCTGACAAGCCAAGCAGCCCACAAGGGGGCAGTGCAGCTCACCGCCGGGTGGGTCATCACTTTGTTACCTGCAGAAATTCACAAATATGTCTGTGTTACTTAGAAAGGAGAAACAAGAGCGGATGGACAACAGATCTGTTCCTCGTCACAAAAGACTTTATAAAAAACAGTGTTGGGTAAATTACTTTTAAATAGTACTTGATTACTTAGTTACTGGATCGAAATTGTAATTTAATTACTTTACTCATTTAAAAAAGTAATCCACTACCCGTTACAGTTTTCCTCTCATATACAGATTCTCTGGCGGGTCTTTGCTCTGCTGCTCACCTGCTGCTCCTCTGGGATGAGAAGAGTCCATATTTAAGGCAGTTTGGAAAGCAATGCGACTGCAGCAATGAGGGCAAGTCTGGACTTTGACCCATCCCCAATCTGAGCGTGCATGCGTGTGCGTATGCCCCAGTCACCCTTTTCTATTTTTAATTAACCACCGTTTTGTTTCAGTCAACTGAGAAGAAATGTCAGAGCCTGGAAAACCTAAGTAACGATGCAATGAGGGCTTCTATGGTCCAGTAAGTGTAATAAATTACAGATATTTGAACTTTCAAAAGTAATTACATTACTGTAAAGCGTTACTATGTAATCGGTTTCCCCCAACACGGTTAAAAACCAACGGCGGATGAAAGCAAACCCGTAATTGTGAAGCTTACTTTTAAGGAACTCCTTCATGGAAAACAGGAATATGGAGGGGGGGGGGTCCACACAGAAAAATTCAGACCGGAGACAAAGTCATGACTTCAATCAGAGAGAGTTTTACCAGCCACGGCTTTGCTGAAAATACGGTTAATTTTCATGTGGGGCGTCTGCATTCCTGTGAGGATTCTGCATGTGTAACCTGGGTGTGTAAGGGGGCGTTTGCATAAAGGGGCGCATCTATTTTTACCAAATAAGAGACCAAATACGGTCTCTCATCAGGGACATTAAGGTCATTTGACCAAATATGATCCAAGTACTGGATATTTGGGGGTTTGGCAGACCAGCTTGGAGGAAACTCTGAAGTTTATTTACATCTAAATAATAAAGCAGGTTGAAGGCAAACATTTATTTATGAAGAACGAGATGTTTTCATGCATACGCTCTGGTCCCGCCGTGTGTTCATCATTATTTCATGAGCGAGCAGGACCGCGGCGCGTTTGTCACGGACGCTGCACGCCAAGTGCAGACTCCACAAACATAATGGACTGTCAGCTCTGTCTTCAAAGGTCTGATTGAACCATTCAAGGGGGTCTCAAATGCAGCGAGAGGGGTCACGGAAGAAAAACTGGAGAAAGTGAGTGAGACCAAAGGGAGAGTTCAGAGTCCTGCGGGTGAATTCTGAGGCTTGCAGCTCCAATCTCCATGTCTAAACATTCATGAGGCTGGAGGGGGCAGAGCGACAGAGGGAAGCTGAATGGATGGAGCAGCTCAGCGCTCAGACACGAGGCAGAGCTGCAGTCTGAGCTCGTCTGCACAGCTCTGAGGAGGTACAGCGAGGGAGGAGGTCCGCCTTCACCTGAAGATTACCGTCTCACACCTCCCTCACCCTGAAGCCCAGTCCATCAGGGGAGGTGTCACCTCCGGCTCTTTTTCTTCCCGGCACGATCAGGAGGACTTCCCTGTTGGAAACGGCCAGATTCTTCAGGAAAGAAGGGGAAGTGATCAGAGAGGAAAAAGTGAGGAACCTGCTGGTTTTGGGGGGGGATTCAGATCTGAGCTTCAAGAACAGCAAAAAAAAAAGGTAAGACTGACTTTATTTACTATTTGATGTGAGAAAAACTCAAAATTAGCAGAATGACGTGGTGAGATGAGTCAGAGCTGAATCTGAGGAAAGGGAGCTAAAAAACAGGAGAGCGGGGGAAAGTTGGGCTGAGAAAGACTGGGGGGGGGGGGGGGGGGCGCCGGGACCCCGTAACCACAGCAGCTGACATGAGGAAGAGCCAACCACGGACAGCGGCAATTCTATTTTTCAGCCTCACTGTGACACATCGCTGCCCTGCCAAGTCCCCCCGCCCCGTCCCCCAGAAACAAAGACGTCTTTGTGTAGACCTGAGACCCAATTCATTAGTGTGTGCCCCCCCCCCCCCCCCTCACCGCCCTGCCGGCTCGGTCCTCCTGGTTTTCATTTCGGTGTCAGTCCAGTTGGATCTTCTGCTTTTGCTTCCCCTCCTCACAGCAACAGATGTTTGTGGTCATTTACTGCAGCTACTTCAAAGCTAAGGTGAGGATTTTAGCTCACCTGTGATTGGATGACGGTCACATGACTCCTCACCACTGAACTCAGGCTAGCCTTTTCCTCTTTTTGGTCGTCCCCGTCTGAGGCGTTGTTGGGGTGTCCGACCTCAGATTGAAGATCGCAGGTTCAGTTCCCACCTTGCCTGCACATGTGTTGGTTGAAGTGTCCTTGGGCAAGACACTGAACCCCGCCCTGCTCCTAGGGGTTGAGGTTAGCGCCATCCGTGTGTAAATGTGCGTTTGTGGCTGAATTTGACTGTAAAGGGGCTTTGGGGCTTAAATCAAGGTAGAATTACACTATGTGCCATTGTTCATGACATCATCTGTGACATCATTGATCGCAGTTCTTCCCCAATAATAGCGATTGGGCGGGACCGGCAAACATGACACCTGAGACAGTTACAAAGCTGATGATTCAACAGGTAGCTGTCAATCAACCGGTTCCTCCCTCATTTGTTCAAATTGAAGATAAAAGATAAAAGGAAATGAGGAAGACAGTAAAGTAACCTAATTCAGCGGCGACAGGCAAACAGTATCTTATTTCTGTAGTGAAGGTAAGAGATGGGGCAGATGGGGGGGTCTGTCAATAATACAGTCGTAATATAAGAATGTCCAAAGTGAATTAAATGACTTCATTTTCACGTCCTCACATTCTGTAGTGAATGTGAGCGGTCACTTGGTAAAAAACGGTTACTTTTGTTTTCACACTTGTTTCCTTCTGGAGGTTCAGAGCTTCTCTATGGGCGTTAAAATCCACCTTCCCAAAGCTACGCTGGACATGTCCTTTGACGTCACGGTAGAAATGAGAGGAGCTGTGACACGCAGAAACCTGGAAAGACTTGTGATGGAGAGGAAGTACGACAGAATCTCAGGCTTCAGATGAGCCGTCAGAGTTTCTGTTCCACAGGAACCATCGGTTCAGCTCTGATGCCCACATCCACACTCCAGACAAAGTCCTCACCTCTTTAGGTAAAAGGCTGGAATGAGCTTTATGAGGCCCTCATCGTTTCCAGGATGTGAGACGCTGTGGGGAAATCAATCTCCGTAATGGAATGACTGACTGCAGGGCTGAGCTGGACTTTATGATCTAGCAGAAGGCGCCTTTGAGAACGAGCAACAACAGGTCTCTGCCAGCTTTGTGGATGTCTGGGAAACCATGAGGTGTCAATCATCCCAAGCTGGCAGGTGGGGGGGGGGGCAGAGGTGTACTCTTGATGCTAGCCTTTCACAGTTCCTACAAACACTTTGGGGCTACCTGTGGTCCCCGATCAGATCATGGATCTCTTGGCATCGAGAACACTGTTTCTATTTTATTTATCATCTGATCTGAAAGGGGTCCCTCTTGCTGAATATCAAGACCCTTGTATGCCACATGCCTACGTCCACTACGTTCTTAAACGGGCTCCCCCAGCCGGTAATATCGCCAGTAAATAAATAAACAAAAACAAATTTCTCTGGGAAAAAAGTAAAGGAGCCACTGTTAAAACGTCAAACAAAATGAAACTGAATTTATGAGACAATCCCAGAAATCCTAGTAGTAGACATGTGGATGAATCGTGTCGTTCCCACACGGCAAACCCGTTTTCAATGATGCACGGTGACCGCTCTCTACTGTTATGAAGATGCTGCTAATAAAGTTGCTTCAAAGGTGGGTTCACATATAATTTTATTATTTTTTATATACCGTTTTAACTAACATATCAATATTGAGTTATTCATATTTAGAAAGTATCAGCTTTATTCACTGCTGTATCAATTCATTTTGCATTTATGTTACATTTTATTGGTCGCTCAAGCTGAAGTTGGCATACAATTTTCCCTTAATCCTGTTTGATGCTTAAGGGAAAATGTATACTACATTCAAATGTTCTAAACAAAATCTGTTGTTAAAAAAAACTTTAAAGCAGCTGCAGATGTTTTGTTTTACAGAGGAGAATTACTCAATAAAATAAAGTTTTTTTTATAGAATTGCATCTTGTAAAAAAACAGAAGGAGCACTGAGAAAATTCTGGATCAAATAATCCTGCAGAGCCACATCCTGGAGAAATCCTTCAGTTCTTTGGGACTGACCATCCACCTGTCGTCTGCTCACAACCACCTTTGAGAAAATATTCACTTTTCAGGGAACAGAGCTGCTTATACCAGGACTAAGGAAAAGCTACAAATGTTTTCCAATCGATTTTACGTTTTCACTCCGACTCGGCCCCAAAACGGTCAGTCAGGAACTCACAGACCAAATATCTAAGGACGCTGAAATGGATTTCATGACAAACCAGCATCAAACAATCATACAGGGGCTACTATAGTTTTGGTGAAGCCAATCCAGAACCACCAAATGACTGCATCTCATCAGTGGAAGAAATGTAGACAAAGTGACCATTGACACACTGAAACACTCTTCCACTGAAGCCCAAAGCAAATGTGAGCCTTCAGTTACTGCAGAAGACTTTCCCTCCGTTTGAATCTGGATCCCCTTCTAAAGGAGGTCGAACAGAAAACTGCAGCAGTGCCTCAGTCATCTGTGCATTCGAAGCTTCAATGATCCACTGAAGCAAAGAGGAAAACCACAAACCACAACAAAGCATCCAACAACTCTACGGGAAGAACCAGAACCCACAAACAGCAGCGTCTGTAAATCAGATTAACATCTCACCTGACAGGTGTTTGTTTCAGCAGACGCTCAAACGACACGTCCTGGCTGTTCCAGGTTACCGTAGAACAATTAGATGATTGTCTCGATCAAATTTGGAACAAAATGAAGTCAAATGAACCAGAACTGAAACTGCAGTCAAACAGTTTTTGTGGAACAAATGCAGGATATGATGGTCTCAGTTTGGCCATGTGAGAACGGTGTATTCTCAGGGAATGACATTGACGAGGTGAATTCACCTCTGCCGCCTCAGTTTGGCCACATAAAAAATTTGCTTGTATTCACATGCGATGCTCATAAACCCAATGCGAATTCACCTGACGCATATTTGGGTCAGGGTGGTTGATGCTACAGGCTGTGGAGAGTAGATGATGTGGAGAGTAGGTTTTTCTGGTTTTGGAGAGCTCAACAAAGGTGCCGGCGAGAACGCCACCGTGTCTGAGTTCATCAGATCTTTCAGATGGTCGGATATCCGCGCTTATCCTTTTCCAAGCAAAGTCCTTCTTGTTCTCATCTCCATACATAAACATCATGAAGCTCAGAACGACCACAAACGACAACGGTGAGCTTCAGACTCCACCTGATGACCACGCCGTTTCCAAGGACGTCCTGATTGGTTGAAACAATGCAAATTTTCAGGAAATTCAAAATTTAAAACGTGAAAAATTAACACTGCACAAGATAGTTAATAAAAAAGAATAGGTTTCAATCATGTTTTTTGTGTTTTTTACCATATTCTTGTAGTATTTTTCTAAAGATGGAGGACATTAATTTATAGAAAATTAAGATTATAAACGGCATTTTTCAATTTGGGATGTAGAAAATAATGGTAGTATGGGAAGATGATGGGAAGTGGGGGCGGGACTGCTCAGCAGCCTCCACTTTGCAGGAACTATGTCCTAAAAAAAAAAAGTCTTTTTTGTCTAAAAAAAGCATAATCTACACTAAAAGATCACTGGGAACGCTTTGAAAATGGATCAGAAGGTGATCAAAGTGGGACTTAAAGGCAAATGTATTCCAAAGAAAGAAATAACTCCACCAATAAAAAATGTTTATATCCAGTAAAATTCTGCTAGTGTCCAAAGGGCAAATCTGATCATTTTTTTAAAAAGTTTTTTAAATATGTTTATGTTTCAGTGGAAGTAGAAGTGACAATCTTCAAACCATGGTCCATACAGACCATCATGCCTCGTCACGCCTGGACCGCTATCTTCCTCAGTTCTTCACACACAGAGGTCAAACTGAAAGCATTCTTCTTTTTCATACGGGCGTCATCCGTCTGGTTCATGAAATACGACCTGTGGAAAAGTTCCCCAGCTCCTCCCTGAACCCTGACTCCTGATCTTCAGGTATCACATTCCCCCCACCCCACAGGTGTCTTGTGGGACATGATAGGGGCGGTGTCAGCCTGCCACGGGGATGAAAGAGCAGCTCCTGCATTTCACAGGGGCCTCATCGTGCAGCTACAAGCCTCTGAAGCTGAAAGGGAAGTGCGGGCAGAATCTGAGCAGCGCCCGAGCTGATCACAGTTTAAACTAAAGCTACTGCTTTGCTTCGTGTCCCGAGGCGTCGGATCGATAAAGCTAGAGCGGCGCAGGCACAAAAACATGGTCAGAGAGGCAGCGACTGCTGTTTATCCCAGGTGAAACAATAAATCTCTTCCCTTTTGACCGAGCACACAGCAGCACCCTGATCAGCGCAGACCTCCTATTGTCTTTGTGGTTCTATGATAGAACATCTTCTGGGCTTTCCTGTGTTTTTGGTCGCTGAGGATTGAATGAAGGCAGGTGGTGAATGTAAATGACCGTTCCGTCGATAAAGACGAGGAGGAAGACAGATAAATAAAACAGAAAAGTGAGCAGATGGTCAGAAACACCAGAGCGAGTTGGACATATCATTAGGCAGCTGTTCGCAAACACGTCTAATCTAACAAGCTGCAAGCGTAGCCGGCCTGGTGGCGGCGATGCTTCACACAGACAGACAGATCAGGACGTTTTCATTAAAAAGAAAAAAGAAAATTTTTGTATGCCGAATTTTCTGTTGGTTTTTATCTCTATAGCAACCATTTAATGCGTTGGTCTCCTGGGGTTAATTAACAAGTCTATGTAATTTTTAGAAGAATCTGCAAAAGTAAAATTTTGGATTTTCTTGGCAACAGAGGGTTTTTGTTAACCCCGCCCACATTCCATGTGTCATATCATTTTGTTCAGCTTTAGCCCATGATTTATATGTTGGATTTTTCACCATATTCTAGTGAAAAGTGTGCGAGCAACAGGGGAACACGGATTTGCGGGGTAGCCACGCTAACGCCATTCAAATCTAGTACTTTATTTACTGTCAATTTTCCCCCCAAAGAAGCTTCTCAATGATGCTCGAGGAGTTAGGAGGTGAAAGATCAAAATCCCTAGAAAGAGTTCAAACGTTTTACTCTTTCAATCTTTGGACTGGTTTTATTGCCATGTTTTTTTTGCTCCATTCATTCCCTTGTTTCTGTTTTTGTTCATTCTCTGTTGTAAAAGCTTTCGTTATTTTTAGCAGGTAGTGAAGGTGATCTTCATGGAATATTCAAGATGTGGGCCACTTCATGAGGTCAAAGTTCAATGAAACGCCATTGGTGATTGTAGACTTAAGCAGAAAACCTGTGTGTAAAATTTTGTGAAGACCGCTTGAATAAGTTCTCTTCTCCCAAACTTTATTAAAATCTAAAAAGATTTTTCACACTTTGCCACAAAATTGCCACCAAGATGTGGGTCCTGTGACCATCCCATAATACTTCCTTTAAATATCCCAATGTGGGTTTTGTTTTCGTTGGTTGGAATTTTATTTTTGAAAACCCATAGAAGATTTTGGCCCCATTCATTTTTTGAGTGTTTCTCCGCTGTGATGTCACAGTTTTTTGGAGGGAGTCGTTCACTGTGCCCAAAATTCATTTTCACCAGGCACGTGCACATTTTGGTGACTTTTATTTTACGTGGTGGGAGTGACATTGTTGCTCAAAGGTGCAGTAAGAAAGAAGATTTTCAAAACCACTCTGGTCCGTCAGTCCATGACGGCTGCAGGACAGAACCATAATTCTTGTTCTAATATTGTGCTCATCTATGGCTGTGTCCAAACTGAAGGGCTGCGTTCTTACTGGCTGCATTTGAAGGCTGCTTACGTCACGGCGCCGCCACAAGTTCTGTCCAAATTCAACGCCTCCTTCAAATGTGGCCAACGAGTACGCTCGTCTTTTCCCCGATTTCAAGGATTGGTCTGCCGTTTCCTTCTAAGCTGTCCATAACCCAAGATGCATTGCGGCCAAACCAGGAGATTTTTGACAATGGCGGACTGTGAAGCAGGACCCAGAGTTGGAAATAGTTTCAGCCCTCGAATTTGGACACATCCTATACGTCAACTTCAAAGAACCTTTTATTTAAGATAATTTTTAAAGAAAAAACAGTTTTATTGGAGTTCATTCATTTGGTCACTTAAAACTCAAACCTCCAATAATCAACAGATGAGGCATTACAAGAGGAAACATAAATATTCATAAATAAATAAATGTTTCTTGTTGCTCCCTCCTAAATGAAAGGTGGGACTTTTCCACCAACTGACTCCTGAGCTGCAGCGCGTCGCTCAAACGCCGGCGGGTCTGCAGAGCCGGAGCCGTTTGATGGCGCCACACCACCGACGCCTGGTTGCAGTGGCGGGTGGAGCACCCTTCACCCCCACACACACTAACCAGGATGAGCCGTTTGATCTTCCTCTACCCAGGTTCAAAAGAGATCAGCCGCCGTCAAACCCCTCCCCTGAAAAGACCTGGACCCCCCCCCGTGTCAGTGCGTTTTCGTTTGAAATGAGATTACCTGTGTCTTCTTTGTGAGCACTTCCAGATGAGACGGAATGGGAAATGTGAAAGAGCGGAGTTTGTTATCGGCGTCTGCAGGAACAGAGTCATCTGAGACGATGGGCGCCAGCTTTGCTCAGAGTCTCAAAGACAATTGTGAAGAAGAGCTCAGTGCTGGATTACAAACAGTCACGGCCGAGCCGCAGCAGATTCAGGTCACTCTGGATTTCAACACTATTTACCCAGAAACTCCTGTGATCAAATGGATGGAGCTGGAACACAACACTCTGCTAAAAACAACCAAAGCTTTTAAAACAGAAGATGAGCAGAATCACTAACAAGGAAAAAAACGATAGAAACATGTCAATAAAACCAGTCCAAAGACTGAAACAGTAAAACATTGTTTGAACAGTGACTGTAGCCAGGAGAACACTGAGTTCTGTCATGAACACCATTACCCAATAGTCAACCTCTTCCCACTGTATCAGAAAACTCTAGTAAGTGAGCGTAACGTCATCCATGAAAAATGGTTCACCTCTGGCTCCGACCAAATTAGGTCAAATCAGTTGCCATTTTTTTGCCATGTTGGACCCAGATGACATCAGTGAGCAGTGATTGGCCCGAGTCCATCTAATCAGGAGTGAGCTTGTTGGAAGGCCACGCCCCTTATCACTCAAAACTAAACAGAATCTGTCAGAAATTATGGAATGTTGATTGTGGGGACCCAGCAGGCACCGCCTAGTTTTATTGCGTCATCTGATCGGTCAGTTTATGACTTAAACTTTATAACTTATGAAGACAGAGAAGATGTTTCATGTAGCAATGCTAACGCTGGGCTGTCAAAAGAATCAAACAGATGACTGTTGGAGATCTGGATATCGACAGACTTTGACACTTGTCCTTTCTTTTATTTTTTCTGAGCAGAAACACAATTTATATTTCTGTCAAAGTTCTAGAACTCAGGACAAAGTATTCAGGAAGTTGCTGTCGAAGCCTCCTGAGACAGTTGGAGCTAAAGACCAAACTCAGTGGAGGAGAAAGTCCTAGCTGGGTCTCCAGGTAAAGTTAACATCCCATTAGTTGGCAGAGTGGGTTAAATTTGTTCTCCACATTTGACCCATCCCCTGCAGGAAGCCACCCTCAGGAACCATTTGGTGGTTCAACCCCCTGATCCAACCCCTTAATGCTGAGGGGTCAAGCAGGGAGTCTTTTTTGGGCTTTAGTGAACCGGGACTGTAGATTTGAACCCACAACCCTGCAGTCTCTGGGTGGACACTCTTCCACTGGCTAAAAATGGACATTATAAAAAATGTCCCTCCTCCTCAAATCTTCATCCAACTCATCAACCACAAAAGATCCACTCGTGATATGTCTTGAATCGTGCTTTACATTATGGGATGTAAAGCAGGAGACAACTGGTCAGAGTATTGATGTTCTACAAAGTGTTGATTTTTACCATTTCAGTTCCACTTGCAACAGTTCATATCTCGTCTCAGAGCCGGGCGGACTCCCACCTCTCTTTTAGTTAACTTAATTTGCTAAAAACCCAGCTTTGCCTGCTGATCAGTCTTCACTCGCATGGGGATGAAAGACTGCATTACCACTGAGATCGTAAAGAAATGAGAGTCTGGCATGAAAAAGTGGAGAAAAACAGAGATGGAGCCCCGCTGAGCGCTGGACTGGGGATTTGTCTCCATCGCTGCTCACAGAGTCAGTCATCTGTTCAGAGCCTGAATCCACATCTGGGGGAGTTGCAGAAACACAGCCGTGCTGACAGGAAGGCAGGAAAGGGGGAAGCTTACACACTCAACTGGGTGTCAAAGTTTTGAAGCACCTGCAGGGAGCGCAGCGGCGAGCCAGGATCAAGTGTTTTCATGGCAACACAGTCTATTCTGCTGGAAGTGATGCATCATGGAGCCCCGCCTGCAGTATTCTATTACTGTTTCTCAGAGTGAAGTAATGCGGGATATTATAGTATCACCACATCACATTTACACATCCATCGACAGGTCCTGGCTGGTATCATACACACAGCGTTGTAAATATCCATGAAACACTACACGTCTTTGAGTCTGATTCACTTGGGTTTGAAGGCCCCGCCCACAACAGGAGCACAAAAGTGGAAGCTCAAAAGAAAGATGAGAAGATGCACGAGAGTCCTGAAGAACATTTTAGACGAGGGATGGGAAATGATCGCATCAGAACTCTGAGCTCGTGGGTTAGAGTTGGAACATTTACAATACCCCTTGTGCTGTCTTGTGGGGTCCAAATGACCCCACCCTTACATTGACGTGTGATCCCTACATTGACAAAGGTGGATAAAAGTAAAAAGGATTTCATGTCTTCTATGGGCACCAGTGAATCAAAAATTGTTGGGGGGAAAAAAGGTTCAGCGCATTGTCTTGTGGGGTCCAGATGACCCCCTGCCAACGATAATGTGCCTTGGAAAGCAGCAGTCCAACATCCAGCACCAAAACTATGCAACATGAAATGAAAGTGTAGCTGGTTGAATCAGTTAAAACGCTTCAAAATGAATAATTTCCATGAACTGGGTTCAGTTTAAAGGCATGAACACCTATCCGCTCAAGTCCATGAGCGGAGTCTGTTCCCATTGGGGGCCCACAGCTGCAAACCCGCAGCGGGGGCCACATGTCCTCACAAAATAGAACAGGAAACCAGCCCTGATTGTTCAGTTGGCCTACAGCGGAAGGTGACTGTTAAAAACCTGCTGTTCATATGTGACATCTATTCACAAACGTCATGTCCCACCTTTAAAGGGTCTGTTTCATGCTATTCTTATGCCTTTCAGAGTAAACTATATATAATATATTGTGGATGCCGCCCATTTCATGACATCACCCTAGAGTCGGCCTCTGCATTTCGCCCACAAAATACAAACAACATCCACACTTTTCCAAAGATGGATGTGCATATTGTGTGTATAAAAGTAAAGAGTTTAGCCGATCACCACTAGCTCCACAGAGAAAGTGGGCGTGTGTGTTAGCCTGGGGGCGGTGCTGGCACTGCAGACTCTTCCTGGAAGGGGCGGTTCCCCACTTTGTGACGTCACAATGCAAGGATCCACTATATCGAGGAATATTCGAGGAAAGGCATGAATGGATCAAAATACCACTCTGAGGTTGTTTATAGTGAGGAATTAACATTATAAAACATTTAAAAGCTTAAAAAAAATGATCATGATCCTTTTTGATACCAACCTCTGAAACATTTACTTAAGAGACCATTAAATCAACTTTTCAAAGAAATCAAATCTATACTGAAACACACTGGCATACTATCTAAAAACATGAAGCTAATCAAAACAGTAAAGATGCTTTGACCTTCTCCATTCTTTATGGACACAGACGCTCTGCAGGCCCCACGCATTCCACGTGTCTCCAAAACCCTCGTGTAAACAAACCACAGGAGCTCCTTACCTTTGCTATTGTGCATCCACAGCTGACTCTCTGCTCTAGTGATCCATGTGTCCACATAATTCCACATCTGTCACAGAACTCCATTGGTTGACGCGCGTGCGCTACTACGGGCCTTTAAGCATTCCCCCTCATCTCCTCTGCAGCCGTCAGGTGTCACGCGCGTTCTTTTTCTTTCTCAAGACTCCCCTGAATTTTTGATAGGCTGATCCAGCTGTCAATCACATTTTAAACCAATGATTTCACGGGAAAACAAGGAAGCTTTGCTTCCAGGCTAATTAAATGTGACATAATTTAACCTTTTCTGAAAAAAAAAGTTCATAAATATTTTGTTGTTTATGAATGTAGTGATGTTCATTTAATATTAATGTGACAAAAAAATGATTTATTGAAGTTTTCTTCCTAAAAAAGAAATTCAAAATTAGCAGCGAATTTGTTAAAAATGTACAAAGTTTACCTTTATGTTTCACAATAAAACCTTTATTAAAATGATCAGGAACGTTACTTTACAGTTTAACATCTCACAGGTGCTTAACATTTATTCACATTTTTTTATTTACTAATACCTTTAGGTATTATGGATTGTTTTTTATTTATTTAAAAATAATATATTTTCATCCAGAGCAAAACAGATCTTTTTTCACAGACACCTTTGCTGTGATTTAAGGTTTTAACTCAGCTTTTGAAGAATATTATTCATTTAGCTGAAGATAAACTCACATTTCAGGAGTTTCTTCCTTTAGAACAGCTGACAGATACAAAAGGTTCAAAAACAGACTCATTGTGAGTTAGAATCAAATCATCCCCTATAAAACAAATCATAAGTTCAAGATCAAAGACGTTCCTCTCAGCCCAGGTTAGTACAGAAAAAATCTGTCTCTATCTCCGTTTATAAATTCCGATTCAAGGCAACAAAGAAAATGAATGGGTTCCTAAGCTCCTCTGAGTATTTCAGAGCGTGGACAGATCGCATCAGTCATGTGACTCGTGTCGGTTAACAAATGCACCATTTTTACGTCTGAATGGGTCATCATCCTCATAAATCCAGTCTCACAACCCAAAAGACAAAAACCTTTATCGGTGAAAGGCGTCCAACGACGGATATGAACGTTTCATCCGAACGCGGTGCTTAACGGCGTCAAAGCTGATTTTAAAGAGGGGAATACAAACGACCACTTTAAGAGAGTGCAGGCGGAGCTTGATGGAGCCATCTCAGGACATATCCAATGCATCAAGCTGTCGTTTCTATTTCAGGGATTAGGAAAGAGACGTCCTCTATCAGCGTCCGTTCAGGCTGCCTTTATGAGAGACCTCCTCTTCTCGCAGTTCAAGTCAATTGTCAACATGATTTATGGAGATGTGAGTTATCTCCAGACCGGCTCCTCAATCTTCTACTGACGAATTGCTCCCGTCAGCTCATGTAACCATCCTTTGTTTTCCTCGCCGGCCAATTTTCATCCACACTGACAAATTAAATCTGCCACATTTTGAGGAAGCTATTTTTCTGTGTTCCCCTCTCTTTCATCTATGACCTTCTTCCAATTATCAGAGACGTGAAAATGACAGCGCTGAATGAACTGCTGCAAGTACTTTGGGAGTCTAATACCAGCAATATCTGCACTTTTAATGGAGGGAAGGTGTCGTAACATTTGATGGGTGGGAACTCTGTTCGGGTGACATGCGTCTCTCTCTGAGGCGCACACCACTTATTGCTCCAATGATCTCCTATATAGCTCAGTAAAACCAATAGAGTTTGATTAATTTGACTGTCTTTATGAGCAGGACAGAACGCCGCACTGATGACAGGAGCAATTATAATCCCCCAGGAGTCTTTTCCAAAAAAGCTATTGAAAGTCAACAGAAGAGGTGCTAACTTCTTGAAATGTGGAACTGATGTCTTTCCTTCATAGCAAGAGAACGAGAGTCTGAAGGAGGTCAATGCCTTTTCAAATCGTTGTGAATCAGCTCCATTCCGAAAGATCAACTTACAAACAACTATATCCATGGCCGTCTTTGTTTCCCTTGCCTGAGCTGGAATCTGGCTCTAAACTGTACGGCTGGATAGTTCTGGTACAGGTAATGTACAGGTAACTGGGGGTGTGGGCTGTAAGCTAGCAGGAGAGCATGTAAACAAAGGGATGATGGGAAGTGTGGGAAGGCTTGCACCAGACTATCAGTCCCACCCACAACTCAGAGGTTAATTTCCACTGAAGTACAGCCACTCCCCAAAAGAACGACACAGGTTTTTGGCTAAAAATGGCATCACCATAAATAAAGGACCAATGGGAACGCTTCAATCAAAAGATGATCGGAGTGGGACTTCAAGAGGGGAGCACGGGTGTGTCTTGGCTTGTACAGCCACCTCAAAGGGCTTTTATCATGCTATTCTAAATCCTGTCATTGTAAACTATATCCATGTATTTGATAATATATTACCTTTTGGCACCCTAAAGAACAAATTTTCAATGAAATATGACTTATTTTTGCAGTATAATTTATTTTTGTAGCCCTTTTTTCTACCCAGAAGTAAGACGAATCGATCTCTGAGGCTCCGCCTTTCGCTCCTTGTGGGTGCCGCCCATTCCATGATGTCAACTTTGAGCCAGCAGCAGCGTGTCTGTGTCTCGCCCACAAAAACAAAGAACATCCAAACTTTGCAAAGATGTGTATATAGTTCATAAATGAAACATTTAGTCGATCACATAGCTCCACAGAGAAAGTGGGCGTGCATGTTAACCTGGGGGCGGTGCTGGCAGTGTAGACTCTTCCTGGAAGGGGCGGTTCCTCACTTTGTCATGACAAAATGTGAGGATCTGCTTGTTTTATCATGAATTGGGAGGGGCTGATGCTCAGATCACTGATTTTAAGAAGAATCCTCAGAAATGTGTGATTGGATCAAAATACCGCTTCAGGGTTGTTTTTAGTGAGGTATGAACATAATAATACACTGAGGAGCTCAAAACAAGGATTTTGTATGATATCGGCCCTTTAAAGGATGCAATGAAAATGGAAGGTACCATTGTCATGTCCTGAAGGGTTTTTAAGGCTAATGGAGGTGAGACGTACGAAGGTCAATGCTGTCGTTCCTTATCCATGCGCCGCACTCTAGTGGTCACTCTAATGGTGCAAGTACTGGCCCCTCACTGACTGGGCACAAATGTGGGATAAATAAGTGCCTGTAGCATGTCCAAACAAACTTAATTTTAGGTTTAACTTCCTCATGCTGCACACGTATCACATGAGCAGCAACAACAGGCTCCTTGAGCAACCGCAGGATCTGGAGGGGATTAAAAAAAATGCAGCAATCACTGCACATTACACCAGAAATATGCATGACACTTACCAAGGGGGTCTAGAACTTCGATATTTGTTGTGGGTCACACGTACAGGCTTGCCAGGTTTTCGACTGCAAGGCCTTTGTTTCTATACAAACTCTATTCTGTATGTGTCTTAACAATCTAAGGTAAAAGTCTCAACAGCACAGAGACACATATTTACCTTTAGAGGACAAAGACACCCCCCAACCCCGCCTCCATTGCCGTCTGAGAGAGATGGATGGGCCGGCAGTGGTTTTGGATTTGGTCTGTCAAATGTGGCTGAGTGAGTTTCTCGGTGAAGCATGTCTCGATTTTCTAAAGCTCGAAGGAGGAAACCCTCCCCGCCCCACCCCACCCCACACCCCCAGACAATCACCTTCACCTTCCGTGATGGAGCTGATAACGCTAATGGATATGCTGCCCCTGGGTGCATCAAAGGGAACAAATATCGGATGTCTCTTTGCCTTCGTAACATGGAAGCGCTGAATAAAAAAATCAAAGTCAAATTTTCTTCTGAACAAACCTCTGTGATCACAATTGTGAACAAATCACGTACAAAACCCAAAATGCTGTTTTTTAATTAAAAAAAAACTTCAATGTGCCAATCAAACCTGTCTGAGAAGATCGTCAGGAATAACAGACGGACATCAGGCGAAGGCCAGGGACAGGCAGCAGAGACAGAGTATGATAGATGATAAATATCCTTACCGGGGGGTGGGGGGGGGGTGGGGGGGCTTTTGACAGAAGATGCTGCAGGAAAGTCCTTACTTGATAGTGTGCATGGTGTCACTGCTGAAACAACAAAAGGCTTCCTTAAACACGGAAAAAATTGGGAGTTTGGTCATTTTAGCATCAGTCTACAGGTGACAATCCAGAAGCTGCATGGCTCCTTTTTGTTTTTCTGTCCGAAAAATGAGAAATAAAATCTCGACAGCATGGCGACTGGACTCGACAGCCCAAGTCTGGAGCTCCAGAAGGAGAATCTTTTAGGAGTTATTCTGCAACAACCTTTGAACACATTTTAAAACCATCCTCCGGTCATTTGTCTCTTTATCTTCAGGGTGTTTGAGGTGACAGGTGAGGTCGCCTCTGGAAAGGTTAAACAGCTGAAGTCGGAAAAGCAAATGTTAGGAAGGAGTTGTGCCTGAAAATCAGCAACAACAAAAAACAGGGTTGATGCTGCAGCTCTCAGAGCCTGCAGACAAACTCAACACATTTAAACACTCCTCCACTGTCTTTGAAGGCAGGACCTCAGGGTGAGAAGCATGTCTGGATTTCTCTAAGTCCTGCATGAAGGATGTAGCCTGCCAACATTGTGCTCCAACATCAGCACAAGCTTGGTGGGCATCTGGTCTGCAAACACCACCCACAGCCACACTTGGCATGCTGGTGGCCCCAAACCAAACTCCTGGAGAGTACCATGTGTGGGAAAGGTGGGACGTCTCTGTAAACAGAGTTGATGGGGGCTTTCTGCTCAATTTATAGCTGTATTTATCTGAGGGAGCAGCGGGATCTGTGAAGGCCGGGTTCCGACATCCGAGGGCGTGGGGGTGTGAGTCAGTCAAGGCTTTTTACGGTGGATGAGAAGAAGCTGCTCTCCTGCATGCTGTCAGGATCAAGAGAAGCTCTAAATCACTTTTTACTGCAGTGCAAACATCTACTGTGATTGCATGGCCTTCTATGGCAAATGCCACCGTCATGATGACACCTGAAGGCTCACTCTGCTGCGGTTGGGAGTGCAGATCGTCCTTGGGGGTGTAAGAAGGCGACTAGTGTCTGGACTCTTCTGTGATCCGTTTCCGTCCGTCGTGGTCGGCGCTCAGACCTATGATGCTCTGCAGAATTCAGCTCATAACAGCGGAAATTTGTTTTAGTGCGATCCGCCGTATTAAAGGGGAAACCTTAGGAGGTGAAAGCAGAGAGCGAGATGGAGGCGCGGGCTCCAGCGGCGCTTTGTAAACACCTTCTTGCAGGAACCGACATGTCAAACATGCACAGCAGTGACACGCACACGGAGGAGTCTGTTGTTTGGGCCCTGGGAGCCATCACCCCGAGTTAAGGAGGTGTCATTTCAAAAGGGTGGCTTCCTGCGCCCTCCACCGCCTTCCTCTACAATATTCCTCATCACACTTTCAAGCCTAACAGCCCCACACTTCCTTTTACGTCCATCTTGAACTCTGGTCGACTGCTTACATCAATCTCTGACCTGGTTTGCTAATTGTCGATGACGGAGAGCAGCAAGCCGTTTCTCCCCAGCAGTGATCAGCCAATCGCTTATACCACAGCCTCTCAAATAGAGATACAATTACTGTCATTGCTTAAAACACCAAGTCTTTAGCATCAGTGTGTGTTGAGAAGTTTGCTTTGGTGTTGTCACCTGCTTAAGTTTTTTTTTTTTCATTTACAGCTGACAGGAAGCGTGACTTTAATGTGGCGTTACATCCACAGACATGAGGGCCGTCACAGAAGAGGAATCACCTCCACAGCTCGTCAAGTGTTTTCTTGTCCTGACAGACACATCGTTTTGTTTTCCACTCGTCCGCTGACAGATGCTGAAGGGAAACCGGAAATTGTTTTCAGAAATAATTAGGGTGAAGAACTTCTGGTTTGATGAGATGAATTCAGGCCAAAAGCAAACAGTGGAAATGAAGTTGCTGCAAAGACAGGAGCACCGGGGGGGGGGGGGGGTGAACATGAGCTGTCTGCGGGGAATAAGGTAGACTTCAATCAGCTAAAGGGTGATAAAACCTAATGAATTGAGTGTCCCCCACACCTGCAGGTTAATGCACAGCTTCCCTCTGCTCCTTTTGAGGCCTGATTCTCTGTTTGTCGCTGATTCAATAACGAGCTTTCATCTAATTGTGTCGGGTGTCACAATAATCCCATTACAGCCAGTTACTCACAGCCTCAGATTAAAGGACGGCTCTTTATTTACGAGACAATCAGGAAGTGTAAGAAATGATGACCGACCGAAGCAAAGCGGGTCTTTGTGTGTGTACATTAACCCCCCAGGCTCTGAACACAGAAAATCTGATATCCACCAGAGACACATGTTGGGGAGGGGGGCATTAGCAGCTCGTCTGTGAAGATCCTGGCCGCCTGAAGGCAGTAGAGCAGGTGACTGAGCCGGAGAGCACAGCTCCGCTCCACACACCTCCCAGAGCAGGGCGGGGGGAGTCAGAACAATGGCCGCCCAAGGCAGAGTCATGTTTCTGCCCTTCATTGCAGGGCTGCAACATCCCGTCGCCCATGACAACCGGGGCCTGCGCTTTAGAGAGTTGTTGGCAGGACGAAGAAGTTTTGTGTTCGCAGCGCTCAAAGAGCAGCAGGAAGAAAGTCCCAAACTGAAGGACTGGGTCGAACCTCAAGTCCTAATATGTCTGCACATGAGCTCTAGGCCGTTGCTCTTTTTAAAGCCGCACTATCAATATAATAAAGGAGCTTTTCATTCCAACAATAAATCAAAAACACAGCGTGGAAGGAGAAGCACACAATAACGTTTTTGTCCAAAGTGCTCTTGAGTCTGAGGTCATGAAGTGACGGAGAACATCCAGCATTTAGATCAAACACAATACCCACCATTGATGGAGTTAATCTCTAAGGCCCCCCTCCCCTCTCTGGGACAGTCCCGTGGACTCGTCTGGAATCGGCAGGAGGGACGACAATCTGGTTTGGTTTCACGCACAGCGTTCCCAGAGGAGACCGGGAAAACCTGCTGTTCCAACTGCTGATCAGTTGGGGGTGCTCTCCTCTAAAAACTAGAGCTGGAAAAAGGCCAAAAGAATTCAAGTGGAAAGTCGCTTCACCACCGTTAACCCGCAAACATTTTCCTTGTTTCTGATGGTTCAGATTCACCCCGTGGCTGTTTTCTTTTTCTAAATAAGAGCTAAGGAGTATTTGCATACGTTTTTGCACAGATTGAAATCAGTCACAAAGGGGGGAAAAATGAAGATGGAAGAAAACCTTCCAGAATCATAATTCCCTCTAAACCAGCGCTACCCAACCATATTACTCAAGATCTCCCAGCCTGCCTGTTTTCCTGTTCTCTCTTTCTGCTGATTTACTGACTCTGGTGTCTTTTCATCTGTTGAGTGAACACAGATGATCCAGGTAAGCAGCTGCAAAAAGACCACAGGTAGAGCTGGGAAACAGGAAGGGGGGTAGATCCTACGGACCAGGGTTGGAGCGATCTGCTTTAAAGATCCACTTCACTGAAAATGTTTTTTTTTGTGCTTTGTATCATGCAAAATCCACATTTGAGCTTTAAGTGTTTTATAATGTTCCTTCCTCACAAAAAGAAACCCCAAAGCGGTATTTTGATCCATTCTCACATTGTGACATCATAAAGTGAGGAACCGCCCCTTCCAGGAAGAGTCTGAGCTGCCAGCGACGCCCCCAGGCTAACACACACGCCCACTTTCTCTGTGGAGCTATGTGATCGGCTAAACGCTTTCACTTTCACTGCACAACATGCACATCCATCTTCGCGAAAGTTCTGATGTTGTTTGTTTTTGTGGGCGAAACGCAGACACGCTGCTGAGGCCGGCTCTAGGTTGACGTCATAAAATGGGCGGCACCCACAAGAAGCGAAAGGCGGAGCCTCAGAGGTCGAGTCATCTTACTTAGCAAAATAATTCAGGAAAATAACTAATATTTAATAAATGTGTTCTTTAGTGTGCCAAAGGTAATTTATGATCATATACATGAATGTTATTTACTATTAAAGGCTCATGAATTGCATGGTATAGGCCCTTTTACCTGTTCTTGTAGCATCTTTTCTAGGATTTTTGAGCATTTCTTTATACAACATTAATGAAGCATGAGCAGACTAAAAATTGCAGTTTCAGAAAGCTTTCACTTGTGACGTGGAAACTGAAATGGCTGGACCAGAGTCTTCCTGCTCTGCTCCATTCTGATCATCCACCTGCAGACAGAAAGATCCATGAACGTCTTTGTTTTCCTGGTCTGAGCTGGAATCTGCCTCTAAAGTGGACGGATGGATGGCTCCTCCCCCCCCTAGGTTAGGGGGGGGAGGAGCTGTAAGCTAGCGGGAAAGCGTGTAAACAGATGGATAATGGGAAGGGGAGACAGGGTTGGTCCTACCAATCACTTCGAGATACATTTGGAATGAATTCTTGCTTTACAGAAAGTGAGTCCTAGAAAACGACACAGGTTTTTAGATCAATTAAAAGACCATGGGACACTTTGAACATAGGCTGATAGATGATCAGAGTGGCTCTTTAAGCCATGCAGGTTAAAACCTAAACAAACCAAATGCACATTGTGAGTGTGAACACCAAAGTTCCTGTATTTTTGTGCCCAGGGCTCTAATGAATCGGTTAGCTGCCTCAGACACCTGCATTCTATAAATTACTGTTCGTCCACACGAAAAAAGAAATCACATTAAAGTCAAATCATCTTGTAGAGAAAAAAAATGTTTTTCTGCTGTAATTGGTTTAACTTTTGACAGGATTGGGAAAAAAATACTGAACAGGCATTTATTTGCAAACCTATTACCTTTACAATCAAGACACAAGGTAAAGGTAATCTGAAAAATCTTTTTTTTTTATTCCACAGAAAATTCTCCTGGAGTAATTTGTGTAATGGGCTGTGGTGAGTTTGTTTTCCGTCACTGATGCTGCTCATCAAGAGAAGAAGCTGAATATAAAATAAGACTCAGAGGCTTCTGTCTCAAAGTAGGTAATTACTTTACAACCTTTCTCTGCCAGTTGCTCAGCTTTAATGCTGGTAATTAATTTCCCTTTTTTGGAGGGGGGGGGGTCCCGGCTGTTGAGTGCAGATTAGGTTTTGTGAAAAGCAGGGATTAAAACACTCACTGCCTTCTGCTCTCTGTGCTCATGTCAGAATAAAGCCTCCAAATGAACCTGAAGCTTGGGCCGGCTTGTTGCTTTTCTTTGTTCAGCAGCATCTCTGTGAGGGAAGGACAGAGTGGATCAGTGGGAGGTGTACTCTGCTGGTTTCTCTATTTCTATATTGTGATAATGCCACCCACACACTCTGTGCTTTCTCCTGCCGGTCAAAGAAACATCACCTCAGTACTTTTTAGCCTGGTTCATGTTAAATTCAGTTAGTTTCACAAGACATGTCTCATCATACTGCTTTACTTAAAAAGCAAAGCCACAACATCTGGCTCTTACGTCCTAAAAACATGCTTCAGTCTGTCAGTAAATTCATGTATGTCAACCGCTCACACGCCGCTTTCCACAGTTTCCATGAGTCAGAATGTAAGCAAACTCCAATGTTCCAAAATGAACATTGACCTTCTATTAAGATAATGATGTAAATATGATTCTATGAAAATACTGATGTAAAAACACGTGTGCTCTAGGAAAGCACAGATTTAAAAACACTGTACTCTATAAAAACAGACACAAACCCAACTTTTAACCTCTGATTCAAACAGCCCTTTGACAGTCACAGCGTTTTGCATTCACACCTGCTGGTTTCTCTGGTAGTCCTCTCTACTATAGGGTCCATGATGGAGCGCATGGAATTAGGCTCACGCAGCCATTATGCAAATGTTGCACATAACGATGTTTTCAGGTAAATTAAAAAAGCCTGGCTTTCTAAACAAAGTGTGCTGGGCTTTTTACTGTGGGTCTAAACAATTACCCTCAGCATTTACCTCCTTCCTGACGAGACCTGAACATGCAGACATGAAGATCCAGGTTGGACGAACTCCAAACTAAAATGAATGAATCTGACCGTCTACAAGGTATGTTTGAGTCAAATGTGTCAAATTATGGTAAACATGTGGGATCTTGTTCTGGAATTTGTTTTTTCTTGAACGAGTCCTCTGTGTTCACACTCAACAAGCAGGGATGGGCTTCCTCTTTGATTCTTTTCTAGACTAGCGCATGTCCGCCACCTACAGTTTGGAGGAGGCTTGGTGTGAAATGTCAAATTGGTTCAAATCTGGGGAATCTTGCTCCAGGCTTATTCTTTCACGGCTTTATTCCAATATATAAAAGATTCAAAAGATTCTAGCCAGGCACAAACAACCAAATCCCTGATTGGTCAAAGTTCAACCTGGTTTAACATTCAATACATGTTCAATGGTTGACCAAAAACGGTTGTAGAAACAAGTGTGAGTGCAAACGTTTTTAACCCGTTCACAGTGTGAAACACCTGTTTACATCAACTTTTCATGGAAAGTGGTTACGATAATGCGTGTTGCAGAGGCCAGTGTGCACGGAGCTTTAGACAGTTGAAGTCGTCAATATCTCCACCTGTAGTCATCAATAGTCTTTTGTTTGTAGGACAAAGAAGAATGTCTGGGGGCTTCCTGCCCCATTCTCTACTTTTGGCCAATTTATCCTCAAAGTAGTTTGTGATTTGTTTTTTGGTGAAATTGCTTTGCAAGCAAAAAATGTCGACTTGTATTTGGCGTTCAGTACATCCGTATTTATTTGTGCTTTAGTATTTGTGTCACACAAACTGTTGGGTGCTAAAAGAAGTTTTTTTTAAGGAATAAAGCAGCCGGACTCATCCTCTTCATGCTCTGATAACTGCAGATCTTTAGTCTTTCTGCTGCTTCCTTCGGGGCAGTAGTCCCCAAATTCCTTCAGGCCACGGACCGGTTTAATGTCCGACGATATTTTCCTGAACGGGGCGAAGGTGGCGTGTAATATTTTCAGCTTCCAGTTTATGAAAAACCTATTTTTTACATTAAAAGGCTAATTTTAATGTAACTACTTAAAAAACACAAATTGGGTTTAAAAATAAAACATTTGGAATTTATTTTTTTATTTTTTTGGAGATGACAATAATTCAGTGAAGTAAAATTGTTGATTTGTAGAATTTTTTTCAGATTTTTAAAAAATTAACTAACTTTAGTGTAAAACTGGTATTTTCTAAATATAATAATAAAGGTGAATCCATCGCGTCTGCAGCCTTGTTTTCTCCGTATGTCACACATATGAGGCAGAGCAGAGCGGCTTCTGGTACGAGGGAACAACTGTCCCAATAAATCCGTGTCGAGGTTCACTCCTAGTTTTTTTCTTTGAAGATGAAGACTCTTATTCGGGTTCCTCCGGGACTCTTGTCTCCCCAAAGAAACCTTCCATTATAAGTTTTTTTGGTAGTTTTCAGAAGCTTTTTAGCTTTGGGCTTTTAACTTAGCATTAGGAACATCTGCTTGAACCACGTGACGCGTCGAGACAGACGTATGTGGTGAACAGAATCCGGAAATATTATCCCAAATAAAACAAACAAAACGGAATTAATCGAAGTTAGTCCTTTTTTTTTTCTATCAGCGGCTTACGGGTTTGGTATAGCGCCCACCCAGGGGTTGTAGGGGGAGTACAGCAGCTCATCTGTCTCCATCTAATCATCTCCTCTGGATCCTCCAAACTCATTTTTTCCTTGCGTTCTTGCGGACACTCCTGTCACGCGTCACATCCCACCCTTTCCTCCACCCATTCCAAACTGCCTACAAACGCCTCTCCACTGGACCGTTGACCCTAGGAACTCAAAGTCCTCCACCTTCTCCACCTCTGCTCCCTGTAACGTCACCGCAAACACGGTGAAATTGAGTCGATAATCAGTTATTCCCAGACTTACATTTAACCGTTTAGTCTCAGTGAAGGTTCCTGCCGATGCTCAGGTGGAGAACTGAAACTGCTGTGCAACTGAATACCTGTGAGCACTAACGAGGGCAGACTTGTAGCCTGACTAAGTGGACTCTGAGGGATGCAGAAGGTCTCCAGGGAAGCAGCAGGCTGACTCTGTCACTGAAGCTATGAGGGGCGGACAGCTTCACATTCACTGTGGATCATCTCCTCTGACACAGGACCGCAGCACCCACACATGCCAGGCTCCTCTGCAGCCTCCGCTTTCACAGGTTCATGCCTCCCAGGTGTTTCCTTCTGAAGATGGTTGCACTCAGTGCCTGTGAGAGGCTGATTAGTGTGCAGCACGCTCTTATGCAGCGCCTCGTTCGTTTGCACTGACATATCCTTGCTCCAGAAGAAGAACTTGGAAGTAACTCCTCTTCTTTAACACAAAAAAGGAGTGTCTCTCAGCAGAGCCTTTTTGAAACAGGACAAACAGATCTCCTGATAAAAGATGCAGCAGAATCTCCGTCATTGTTCTTCTTCTGAAAAGCTCTCATGGTGCTGCCCTGTCTTAGGGTGGAGGTCTGAGAACAAGGAGGGCGGCTGTCCTCACATCCTCCCCCCTTTAAAACAGCAGAGTGTGTCCTCCTGCACAGAGCTGCTCTTCTGTTTAGAACATCAGAGCTGCACATAAGGACTTTTCTTCATTACTCATTGGTGATTTATTCAGTGTGGTTGAGCAGGGATTTGACGTCTCGCTCAAGGACACTTTGATGGACATACATGCAGGGGGCTGAACGGAATCATGTCTGTGCTACAGACTTTTTCCAATGTGGTTGGAGCTGGGGGAAGACTGCCCACTGGAGCTGTGGTTCCGTCCTGATCTGGACCCACCTTTGAGAAGCGGGAGGAATTCTTGATGGATTTTCCTGCAGATGACGCTCCAAAGGTCGCATCCTCCGAAATGCTGTAATAGGAGGAGTGACTTTCACTTTGGAGGGTTGTTGTCAGGAACCGGAGTTTCCCTTAGTTGAGATGAATGTTGTCAGCTCCTTACATGAGGTAGTCTTGATGAAGCAATTGTCTAACTGGCAGCGTAACGGCTTTCCTTTAGAGATAAGTGATGCTGACGTTCCTCCAACGCCTCCAGACTCAGCAGCAGTCATTAACACAGTCGGAGAGATGATTTCGGAGAGGTCTGCCACCGGCTGCAGCGCTGCCGCCCCAGCGGTGCATTAATGGAGGCATTATTAAGTCGCAAAAACAGCTGCCAAACTTTTGCTGCAGATCAAGCTGCCACTCAGACCTTTGCTGCATGCTCTGCTTCATTTCCTGTTGCTCTCATTCTTCTTCTTGAACCCTTTCATCAGAATTAGAAAAAGAAGGTTTAGAACAGCCGTCCCCAGACCGGTTTCATGTCAGGCAACATTTCGCAGCCCAGCCTTTGGGACGCTAATGTTGATATCAAATGTTTTCAGCTTCCATTTCCCCTTAATTTTTCAGGAAAAATTTAAGGGGAAAATGTATTTGCCACAATTACATAAAATCTAACGCAAAAAGAAAGTTTGAAACTCCAGCATATATTTTATAGATGAAGATTCAAAAAACAAAGTTGTTGATTTTTAAAAAATGAACTTAAGTTTCACCCCGATCATCTTTTGATCTATTTTCTGTGTTTCCCATTTGTCTCTTCATTACGATGATGCTGTTTTCAGCCAAGATTTCTGTCGTTTTCTAGGACATACTTTCTGCAGAGAGACAGGAATTTATTAGAAATTCACCTCTGAGTTGCGGGCGGGGCTGTTGGGGTGTAGTTAACCTGCCCCCACATCCCTTCATGCATCTGTTAACACGCTCTCCCACTAGCTTACAGCCCCTCACATCCCCAACCTAACATTATTGGTGCAACACGAAGCAAGCAACATCAGAGACATCCATCCGTCCAGTTCTGATGCAGAATCCAGCTCAGACCAGGAAAACAAAGACGTTGATGGATCTGTTTGTCTGCAGGTGATTATCAGAATGAGGCAGAGCCGGGAGCCTGTGGCCCCGCCTGTGGTATTTTCAACATCACAAATATGATCGTTTTCAAACGGCTTTTTAAATATATACTCATTTTGAGCTTCAGGTTCTTTTTCGTCCTCCATCATCAGGAAAATGGCACAAGAACATTTTCATCAAGTTGGGTCTTTAAAGTCAAGGTTTGCAGGGTTTTTCTCACAGAATCTTAGTCCAGGTCCAGTCAGAAAACTGCAGAACTGAGACAACTCCCTTCAGGCTCAGATTAACCTTCATCATAATTCTTTTTTTAATTAAATCTTGACCCATTCTGTATTTACAGGATTTTTGTGTGCTTGGTGCTTTTAGCAGCAGGTGTCCCAGGCCGGTCTGATTTCTCCAGGGACAAAGAGACCTTCCTCTGCTGCACAAGCCTTCATGCAGTTTTTAAATGACTCACACTTTGTTGTTCTTTCCCCCCATATTGATGGGATAGTTTTCACAGGTGACCCCCTCCCGACCCTTCTTCTGATCAGGGTTAGCCTGGAGCTCCACATGCAAACACCAAGAAAGGAAATATTTACTCAGTCTCAGGTTAGCACCCCCCCCCCCAGCATACCAAACATCTAATGGAGCGCGTGCCCCCACCTTATATGGTTGATCTATTTACCTAGGGGGGGGGGGGGTCCAACCCAATCATAAGAGACGGGTGCTGGAAAAACTGGACGAACAAACGGGTTTGTCTCTGTGCATTTGTTGGTAGATAATCAAGCGAATTTGACCAAGATTTCCGGGTTCCTCCCCGTTTGTTGCATCACTTGCATGCGTGCACGTGTCGTGCATGCCGCCGTGCAGCAGAGGAAGGTCCCTCTGCCTTCATGTCAGACTCAGCAGCGAGCTCGCATGAACGTCTCAGAGATGGACTCATGACTAACAGCAGAGTGGGGGGTTAATATTAAAGACAGGTCTGCTGTCCACATAGCCAGAGCATGCCCCCCCCCCCCCATTCTCCAGCCTGTTCTCAGAGCATCAAACTGCCATAGGGGGCTTTCAAGGCAGAGTTTAACACTGCAGAGTTAAAGCCAGAACCCTGAGCTCAGACATGAGAGCATTGAATGGCGACAAAGTCTCTAAGAAAGGACAAGTGGGAGGGACCAGGCAGTCAGACTCCTCCCCCTAACCTGCTGCCAAATTGTATGTTTCCCAATTAAAGCGAGGCAGGACTAGAAGCAGGGCTACTATTAAAACTCCTCTGAACCTTCTCCAGCTTCAACCCCCCCACAGGAGATGGGTAATAAAGTTATGGGGGATTCAAACCTCCACTCTATCATCCCCGCCGCCCTCAGCAGGTCGTTGCAGGTCACGGTTTGGGTCATTTTTCTTCAAAAGGGGGCGTACCGTGTCCCCAAAGGGTAAAAACAAGTGTCCAGCAGCATGCAGAACACAACTGTATCCAATCTATTTTTATGGTGGCTTAAGGTCTTTGTGGGGGGGCCCAGAGGGACTTGTTTCCAGACCTGCTTCACTTAACGGACACAGCCTCCCCCCTTTAGGTCATTTAGGTCCGATTTGTTTAGCCAGCTTTGGTCTGCTGCTCTGCAGCAGTGATGGAAGGCGCTTTTCCTGATTGTGAAAGACCCCCCCTCAAAAAACAAAGAGGGGCCCCCTTCTTTCCTGCCCTTTGCAGGAGTGCAGTCAACCATTTACAGATTAGTGACCATTCAGGTCTTTAAGGAGACAAAGGGGGGGGGGGGGCAAACTCTTAAGCAGACTTTGGGAGCCCCCCATTCCCCCGAACCCCCATGTCACAAGGATTACGAGTCAAAGAAGGGAAATAGTTGCAAAGACTTATTTTTGGTTAAAAAAAAATCCCCCCGTTTACAGCCAATCAGTGACCAGCATTCTGGCTTTCCTGGTCGTCCCTCTGGATCTGTTTCCAACAGCTGTAACTCCATCTTTAACCTCCTGAGACCCCACCAACACTTTTTCATGAGGTGGGAGATGGCTGGGCTGAAAGGGCGGGGCATCCCTGCTGATTGGAATTGGTGCTTTGCTTTGATTGGCCCCTAAGTTGGTGACCCTCTAAACAGACAGAGCTCGTGGCTTCAGATGGAGAGGAGAACTTGAAGCAGGAAGTTACAAAAAGGTAAGACCTGGACCTGTTTTGTGTCCTCACCGGCTGGTTTTTAAACCGACAACTGCAGATGAAAGTCAGCTATGACTGAAGGGAGGGGGCAGATGAACGGGGGGGTTGATGGAGGACAGGTCCAGCTTCAGGTCAGAACCGAGTCCCAGGCGTCAGGTTTATCTGTGGTGGTGAGACATCTGTGAGGCCGGCTTTCCTTCTGTCAACTAACGCCTTTGCACCTTTACTGCTTTTCAATTCTGTTTTTGGAAAAAAAACATTTATAGTTTATTGTATTTCTAGAAAAAGAACTGGACTCATGTGAATTAATTGTTAAATTTCTGGTTTTCCGTCCTCACTATAAACAATCTCTGTGTTTGGACTCCTGATCGTCTCTGGTGAGGAATTCCTTCTTCAGTTTCAAACTGCAATAAATATTTTAAAATTGCTAAAAAATATTAAAAACATGAGTCTGCCAGAGCTGTGCAATAGTGGATGTTTAACAATCACTGTACTGATGTTTAATTTAGATATATTCATTATTTATTCTGGTTTTAACACAAATGTAACACTATTATTATTTGTGAATTCCGTTTTTAATGACTGATGGACTTTTGATTTAGCTGTAAATGAATATGATGTGATTTCTTGTTTTTATAGACTAAGTGATGCCCTCTTTATTTATTAATCATAGATTTTTCTGGGTAAATTCCTGTTGTGATGAAGATAGGAGGCTCTGACCAAAGAGCCCTTTTTAAATGTGGTTGAATCAGCGACAACAAAAAACAAAGCATCTAAATACTGTGTATCTACTTTGGACAGAGGCAGACCTCTGTTAGGTTTGGACCATTGTTCTGTTGCTAAACTCCCTTCTTAGATAGGATGGAGAACATTCTGCTGCTGAAGAACAATTAATTACTGCAGCATATTGCCATACCATCACACTTCCAGCTCCATGTCCGACTCTGTTGGGTTGAATCCCGACGTTTGGGGACACATATCTTTCAGAAAGTTCCTCCTGGAGGTTTTGGGCATGATCCAGATGTTTCTCTGCATTGAAGTTTCTTCCTGACTGTTGAATCAAGGCTTCTGACCTTTAGTGACTCAGCTGCATTCTGCTCTCCTTTCCATCTTTTTCTGCCTCTTTGAGGACCTCCGGGACGAGTTTCCTTCGTCTTTTGGAGTCTTTTCTGTGGCTTTTTCCTGAGGATTTTATCTGGTCAGTTTACCCCCATGGTGGCTCTCTTTGGGAATTCCAGGGAGGTGTGAGAACTTTCTATCCATTATGAATGAAACGGTGTGTTCGCTTGTGCTCAAACTGAATGTCCTATTGGACAACCCCCCCCCCCTTGCAATCAGCATCGTCCCGTTTCAGGCTCTATTCCAGACCATTTAAACTTTTGTTGGAAATGGTAAAAATGAAGCTTATCGAACACTGAGTGTGTGTGTGTGTGTGTGTGGGGGGGGGTGCATCTAGAAAGAAATGCATCCTCCTTCCAGGACGTTTGCATCTTATGCCCCCCCATGAAGATTTTCCCACCATGCAAAATCAATTGTGGTTAACAAATTGGCCGTGACATTTGTCCTGCCGGGGTGGGCGGGACCGTTTTCATGGACCCGCCCCGTTTTTACGGACATTTTCCACAGCATGGGGGGGCTCTTTGAAGGGGCCACAGCTAAGCTGAGCGTGGATGTTGGAGCGCTGTGTCAAACACACACAGCGGCTCCTTTACAGCTGGAAAACCCGCTCCGTCTAGTAAAGCTTTCAATCATTTTAAGAAGAATATGATCAAAATAGGGTTAAATAACCTGGAAAATGTTTTTTTCAGTAAAACTGAATGTAAAAATACTTTTTTAGCTTTGAGAAAACTTGGGGCTTTTGCTCTCTGGGTCATAGAAGTGCTTGACGTCAGTATCAATGAGCAGGTTGAACCCTTTGAAACCTCCTCTGATTTGTCATCTTCTTACATTTTCCCTCAGTTTGACAAATGAAACTAAATCTGATCAAACAGGGTCATCTTTGACGCACTGCGTCAAACATATTTTGAAGAACTGAAATTCAAGTATGCAGATCACAAACCCAGACTTCACTCTTCATGCTGGGTCTTTGAAGTTCATTGACGTTTTTCTAGATAAAAGTCCAGGGGTTAGTCCAAGCCCAGATGCTCTGGAGAACAGAAATCCTCTGGATAAACGATGTCACGATGTTTCTTCATGTCGTCCTGGAAGCTGCTGCTGCTCCTGGAGTCTGTGGCAGAAGTAGATGTTTCTGTGAAGGAAAGGTCGGCAGATCTTTCAGTGTTGTTGAGATAAGAAAATGCAAAATGCATCGTTCAGAGAGAATGAATACAGAAGCAGAAGAACAGGACAGTCTGGGGTGGTCTGGTCGAACGCAAGGGAAACTCCGTTGGTTCGAGTCTCCTCCTGTTCATCATGCAGGAGCAGTTTCAGGTCAGAGCGGCAGGAGAATTTAGAGAATGATGACAATCATTAGACATTCTTGTGCTCTATTAGTCTTTGCTGATAACTGAGCTTTTTCTCCTGACAGAAGAAAAGCTGACTTTGCCTTTAAAGTTGACTTTAACCCCCCCCCCTCTATTTTAAGGGCAGCTGCTGTGTCTTTAACAAACCACATTAACACTTGTGAGCAGTTTTGGACGCGGCTCCACCGCCTGTCATCTCATTATCAGGTCCAACAAACTGGAGCCAGCAGGCCTGTGAACTTTCAGGGAGGGGGGGCGGAGCTGAAGACCTGGGAGCTAAACTGACTTCATAAAGGGGCCCGGCTGTTTAAATGGGCTGAAAAGAGGGAAGCGAGCAGGTCAGAGTTTTTCTGAACAATGATGCACGCACACAAACGGCCCGGCCTTCACAGACAATGTGGCCACGCCCCCACGCCCCACGCTACCTTTTGTGCCCATTCAGTGATGATGAAGCGCACCAGAACAACGCTCCATCTTTCTCTAACTTCATTGAGTCAAGATTCCAACTATTTGTGCATTTTCTGCCCCTCCCTTTCTGACCTCCAGCCCCCCCCCCGTTTGTTAATTCAAGCAGCTGATCCATAAACCGGGATGCAGATGGGCAGCATATGCTCCACACCGCATCTGACAGGGGATTGATTCAAAGTAATCAATACTTTAAAAAAACATCTCCTGTAAGACTGGGATGGTCTGACCTCGTCCACTTCAGAAATACTCAGAATTACCCCCCCCCCTTACTTGAAGGAAGCAGTTCAGGGGGGGGGGGGGTCTGAGAAAAAACAGCTCAGGTAATGAGCTGCTGAGCTGAAGGGAGCTTGTGAACATGAACAGTGAACAAGTAGAGAGTTGACAGACACTGCAGGCTGAGAGCATCACACCCCCAGGCCAATTACAGGCAGTATGCAGGGACCCCCCCCTTACACACAAATACACACACACTATGACAGGTGGAGGGGAAGAATGGGCTTCATGTATTTTCAAAACTAAGCGCCTGATCATCTGCAGGAAACAAAAATATTCTTTCTGTTTTGGTTGAAAATTCAGAAAAGTCACACGTGTCGAAGTCCGATTTAATTTTCAGCAACAAAATATTTTGACTTGTATTTGCCGAGATTTATACCAGACTGTCTACAAAATGGGCAGCGTTTTGTTTACCTAATTTTTTTACATTTACATTTTCTTTGTTTTTTTTTGTTTTGTTTTTAACAACTTTATTGCACATTCTGTCATTTTACAAGAAAGTACTTTTAGGTATGCAATAAAAAAAACACAACTGCAAATATCAAATACACATCTGTAACATACAGAAGAACAAGAATAGAAATAGAAATAAGCCAGGGGGTTAAACTCTATGAAAAAATACTGAATCCATAACATACAATGTTCTGATTGCTTTTTGCTTCTCTGAATTTCGAATACTGTTGATATATTGACTTAAATCAGAAAGGAATACAGTGAAACAGGGTTTTCTACCAGAAAATTTACATTTATAGACATGGAATTTAGCCAAAATGAGTAAAAGATTCAAAAGTAAACCAGAGTCCTTTTGCATATGTTTTGATATTAGACCCAACAAGACATCTTTCCAGAATAAGACAAAACAAGAATCAATTTTATCATTAATAAAATCACACAACTTCTGCCAAAACACCTTCACTTTGGGACAATACCAGAAAAGATGGATAACTGTTTCAGGGGAATTACAACCAAAACTACAAAATGTCTCAATGTTTAATTTAAATCTATTTTGAATAAACGTTTTAGATGGATAAATCCTATGGATAATTTTAAAAGAAACTTCTTTAACCTTATTAGTGATTAAAAATGTATTGGGTATTTGCCAAACCTCCTTCCATGCAATATCGGCAACAAACATGTTCCAATAAGACATGCAACGAGGTAATGAAACAACGTTTGTTTGAAATAATGTTCTAATGGCTTTGTTGTTTTTCCTGGGATAACCGGTCAGACATATTTTCCCCACAGGAATATTTGTGGGAGAGAGTAGAAAAGGCTCCTCAACATGAACAGCATGCAGACACCAGAGGGAATAGCTCCAAACACTCTAGCACATTCTAAAGGGGGAACAGGGAAGTTAAATTTAGATAGAAATTCCTCATAAGTTAAAAGTAAGCCCTGGTTGTTAAATAATTGAAACACAAAAATAATCTTATTTCGAAACCAATGTTCTATGAAGAGTGATTTACGTTTATATAAAATGTCTCTGTTATTCCAGATAGAATATTTGTGAGGTGAAAAGTTGTTTGTATACAAGGGACCATGAAAGGAAGGCTTGGCGGTAAAATGCAGATAACTTAAGTGGGACTTTACATACATCATAATTACACATGAGAAAGAAATCAGCACCACCAACTTTAGATCAAATATGAAGAGGTATAGTGTTCCAAATGGAGCTGGGATTTCTAAAAAGTTGTTTCAGCCAATTAATTTTAAATGTGTTATTTAAGGTATAAAAATCGAGAAAATTGAGGCCACCTTTGTCATAGGAGTTCATGAGAACATTTTTTCTTAAGTAATGGGCTCTGTTTTTCCAAATGAAATTAAAAAAAGATTTTGTCAATTTCTTTGATAATTTTATCATCAACTTGTAAAGCCAAAGCTGCGTATTTTAACCGGGAAATACCTTCTGCTTTGCTGAGTAAAATCCTTCCTCTCAAAGATAAATCTCTGGAGAGCCACTGATTCAATTTCCTTTGCAATTTTTCTATTATTGGGTTAAAATTTAGGGAGCTTCTTGCATGTTGGTCTTTTGTTATCAAAATACCTAAATATTTGACTTCAGATTCATTTTCTTTGTTTTGGTTTAAAAAAAAAAAACGCCACCTTAAGGAGAAAACCGAAGACGAAAGTGGATCAAACTGCCAGCAGTTGTACCGCTACTCATCTGGGGGGCGCTGTTGTGCGGAACAAGCCCTGACCAGGACGGAGACCAGCAGGAACCCAGAGGCAAGGAGATCCAGAAAAGAAACCTGAAGGTAGTTTACGATAAAAAAAAAAGAGAAAAGATAAAAAAATCACAACAAGTGTGGAACACAACAGAAACAAATCGATGAGTAAATCCACAGATTCTAGGAACGGGGGGGAGCTTCCAAGAGACACACCCCCAACCAGCACAGAAACAGACCAGAGAATGAAGATGAAGCAAAGCTCAAGACATAAAACTCCGAACATCATGTGTGAAGGAGCTCCTGCAGCTCCTCACTGCACCACCTTTACCCAGCATGCATTTCCAAACTTCTTCAGGGTTCCTGCTTCTTCAGATTCACACTGGGGCTGTTTTTTTCTTCCAAACAACTCCGGCTTTTGGTTCTCCTCCTCTCTTTGGGAAGTCTGTTTGCGTTCACACTGAAGTGAACCGCACCAGAGTTCATCTGCAAGAGAACAGAGACCCTCATTCTCAGAAGGACCAGAGTCGTCTTCTTTGATCCAAACCAGAGTTCAGGTTAACCTTCACACCTGATGAATCAGGAGGACCATCAGAGAAGACCAAACCTGAATCAGATGTCCATCTTTATCAAAGATGTTACACAAAAGTACATCCAGCCCTACCGTATTGATCAGAGGCGGAGTCAGATGATTGGTGTTCACCTTGCTGGGCTGAAGGTTTCTTCCGTCTGTCATCTGGGTTCCTGCTTCAGAAGGAAACTGCTTTAAACTCTAACCAACCTTCCTATAATTTGGTCATGCAAAAATCCACATGTCTGCTGCTTTGTCTGCCATGTCTTTGATTTGCAGTGATGAACTAACAAACCTCCACGCTGCCAGCTTCTCCTCCTCTGGATTTTACCTGCAGATCTTGAAGAATCGCTTCTTTCTGGACATGGATCATAAAGGATCCGTTTTTCACAAACGTCTCCTTTTTTCTTGTAGAGCACCTACAGCCGAGCAAACAAAGGGAACTGGAACTTCCAAACAACTTGGTGTTCTACCATGAGAACCCAGTTGGACCTTCGGCTGGCTGTGAGCTGGTGGGTCCCCCTGACCCTTCTGATGGTCCTGCCACACAGCTTTGTGGCTGAGCCAGCAGAGGGAGACCCTGGAGGCTCCGCCCTGCTGCAGAGGGTGAAGCGAGGCTGGGTGTGGAACCAGTTCTTCGTCCTGGAGGAGTACACCGGACTCGAACCCCAGTACATTGGAAAGGTTGGTGTCTGCAGTTAGCAGGGCTGCATGATATAGTGTGAGTGATGTAAAAGAGTTTAACCTCCAAGTTTTCATCATCAGAACACAGTGGATTCATAAATAGACGTGGTAAAACGTTCATATTTCATGTGCTTTTACCTCAGGAAATCTGTGATGTCATATTTACCATTTATTAAAAAAAAAAAAGTAGTGGTATCTGAATTGCTTTTGAAATCCAGACCACAAAGGTTTTTTTCACCCATAACTCAAAGTAATTTGCTCTTCTAAATTGAGATTTTAATTTGCAATTTGAAAATGCATCTTGCAATTCGGACATGAAAAGTAGGAAATCAATCTAGCAATTTAAAACAAAATTAAATTAAACTGAATAACATTTTTGAATAAAAACAAAATCAATTGCATTTTAAATTGTTAAATCATTGGTTTTGGTGCAATATTCAAATGAGTATAGTTCAGTACCAAAACATGACATTTCAAAACATTTTTAGTTTGAAATAGATTTTAAAGTAACTTAAAGTCTATGGCATTTTAATTTGCCATGGTGTTTTTATGGACGTTTTTTCACCCATAGTTAAAAGTAATATGCAATTCTCAATTGCTGTACCTTTTCATAATGAAACCTAAACTGCGCAGCTTCATCACTTTTATGTCAGTGATACTGACATAAAACATACTGATGTCATATGAAACCTCGTTATGATTTGAATCTGTATAAATTCATGCATTTTGGTCATTTTTGGGGGGGGTTTCTGTTCACCATAAATTCTCTAAAAATGAAAGAATCGGACCCTTCTCTAACAGAGCACCCCTTTACTGTTCCTGGTTTCTTTCCAAAACCCCACAAGGTCTCCAGAACCTCCAGAACCCTCGGAGAATGATATCACTTAATCAATTAGAGTTTGATAAATGTGCTGCCTCCACTCAGGAAGCTGAAGGATTCCTGAGTGGAGCCTAATCCAGCCTGACACTTCTGAGAGCTCAGGGACTTTTTCCCTACATGTGCTATCAAAATTCCTCGCAGTGACTAGGGTGGATTTGCCTCCATTTTCATCCTCCTTTTCAATTCGGCGTCTCTTATGGATTCTTTCCGACCTAATTTTTTTGCAAGCTGAATGGAATAAGTGATTCTGACAGGCCGGGCTACTACCCAGAACCACTCAGGCCTAAAAGGCACAGCAAGATTTGACAAAGCAGGAAAAAAAAGATGTGCTGCAGCCTACTTTTTTAGTTCACCTCTCTGTGGGGAATTCAGTATTCAGAGCTACGAGACCTTGAAGGTTTGGGATTTCAGCCTGACATGAAGCATGGCATCGATAGCCTGAGTGTTTAAATTGAAAGGCCTTGGAGGGAGCGGCGGATTAAAGCGGGAAAAGGTGAAGGAAGAGCTACAGCCAGACGTGTAACATAAAATAAATCATTTCAAGGCTAAACTGGTTTTTGTTGCAGATATAGGAGATTATGGGAAGATGGGGAGATCTGTGTTTTGGTTGCAGAAAAATGAAAAAATCTTGAGAAGAAAGCGTCTTAAGCTGCCTGACAGCCACAGCACCGTTTGGTGATGAAAGACTGAAACAAGGATGGTCTTTTTCAGGAAACGCTCCACTCACCTGTGGATTACATTAACGAGCCAGGGGGGGCATTTCATTTAGCCCCTCGTGTGATGGTTGAGAGCCCCTCCCCCTCCTGGATCAGAGTCAACGGGTCGACGTGACCGCCTTAAAGGCTACGGACCAGACTGCAGGGTCCACATCAACACCAGAACAATTTCCCTTTTTCTGGTGTTTATGTGGACCCTGCAGTCAGTACTACTACACCACTACGCAACATGTCAGTACTACTACACCACTACGCAACATGTCAGTACTACTACACCACTACGCAACATGTCAGTACTACTACACCACTACACAACATATCAGTACTACTACACCACTACACAACATGTCAGTACTACTACACCACTACACAACATGTTAGTACTACTACACCACTACGCAACATATCAGTACTACTACACCACTACGTAACATATCAGTACTACTACACCACTACACAACATATCAGTACTACTACACCACTACGCAACATATCAGTACTACTACACCACTACGTAACATATTAGTACTACTACACCACTATGCAACATATCAGTACTACTACACCACTACACAACATGTCAGTACTACTACAGGTCAGTACTACCACTACTACTGCAGGTCAGTACTACCACAGGTCAGTACTACTACACAACTACACCACTACACCAAGGTTATTATAGTTAACGAAAACGAACGAAAAAACTAAAACTAGAACTGAAAAAACATTTTCGTTAACTGAAATAAAAATAAAAACGAGAGTTTTAAAAAAAACGAAAACTAACTAAAACTGTTTGTTGTGTGTATAAAACGAACTGAAACTAAATAATATTAACCCCAAAAAATACTTCGTTTTCGTCTTTGTTAATACATAAGTCTTTTGGGTTGAAATAAAGTCTATTTACTTCACCCTGCTAGTTTTACTGTGTATCTGAACCTTACGGCATTACGTTGTCTGTGACGTCACGTGATGTCTGTCGGACACTGCCGGCTAGCGTGGTCATAGACATTTACATGAGCGTGATGGCTGCATTAAAAGTTGGGAGAAAGCGGGAGAGTCCTATTTGGGACTTTTTTGAATATAACAGCGTCGAAAACTAAAGTAAGAGCCTTGTAGTCGAAGCAGGAGACAACATTTGTGGAACGCTCCTCAAAGGGAAAAACCCTACGAATCTAAAAGTACATTTAAAAAGCGCACACAACAACACAAATCAACAGTACCTAGACAAGCTAGCCTGTCGCCCGCCCTCCCCCGAAAAAGAAGCGAGAGCAGATAACGTAATGCTGTTATCGGCTGTTGTATTAAGGATGGCTGTCCTTGTGTCCTCTGAATAACAAGTGTTTCAAAATGTATCTTTGATTTAGTTTTTATCATACAATACTTATTCTGGTGATTTTGAATCATGCACCTGACAAATATCCTAATTTACAAAAAAAAAAAAAAACTAAAACTAACACTAAAACTAATAAAAACTAAACTAAAGCGAAGCAATTTCAAAAAATAAAAACTAATAAAAACTAGTAAAGCAGCCTCTAAAAACTAATTAAAACTAAATAAATTTAAAAACAAAAATTCAAAACGAAATAAAAACTAAAACTAATAAAAAATACGAAACTATTATAACCTTGCACTACACAAAATATCAGTAATACTACACTACTACTACTACAGCACTACACAACATACTTTCAGTTCTTGAAAAAAAAGGTTGACTTGGACAAAGATTGTCTGTTTGATCGGATCGCCAAGCCTGTTGCAGTGTTTGGGTCTGTATTGTTTTAAAACTGAGATGTTCTCAGACCTAAAGTGATGTGGTTTAAACTCATATGTCACTGATATGTTTCTGAGCATCTGTAAGCAGCTTTCAGGACATTAATCAACCAAATACTTACTGAAATGTTACTGCAATCAGTGACGGAAGTACAACAACAAATTCAAGAAATCAAAATTGTGAATATCTCAAATAAACTTAATATCTCCTGTATATAATGCAACAGAAGGAAGAATGACAGTTTTCCCTTCTGTTAACCTCACAGCTGCACTCAGACATGGACAAAGGCGATGGATCGATCAGGTACATCCTGACAGGTGAGGGCGCCGGAACCACCTTCACTATCGATGACAGCACCGAGATATCCACGATCCAGAGACTGACCGGGAGGTGAAATCGCTGCATGTCCTTCTCGCCCAGGCTCGCAACCGCCTGGACTGACATGGCCCTGAACCCGAATCCTGAAAGTTATCGCCAAGATTCATGACATCAATGACAATGAGCCCAAGTTCCTGGATGGGCCATACCAGGCAACAGTACCAGAGATGTCCAAAGTCGGTAAGGAAGAAACATCCCAGTTCAGATAGATGTTCGATGTTTGTTGTGACTTCCTCCTCACCTTATCGGCTGCCTTTCCCAGGAACGCCAGCATCCAACTTACACGCCACAGATGCAGACGACTTACATATGGCAATGAGCGCCCCGCGGTGGTCTGGCAGTGCATCCTGGGAGGGACAGCCAGATTTCTCAGTCGACGCCAAACAGGTACGCTGTTGGGCCTAGACCAGAGCAGAAACCTAGATGAGTTTATTTATCCTTACTTGCTTCACCTGGACATTCGTCCAAAGCTGGGCAGACAAGAACTTCAAGATAATAACAACAAATGAAATACACAGTGTTGGTACATACGTAGTGTGTCACTGTACTGTGTTGTGGGGAGTGAATGACCTGGCAGTGGCGCTCATCTTGCACTGTGGGGTGATAGTCCCAGCTTATAGGAGCTGGTCAGCGCCTCTGCAGTTTGGCGCAGGGGGTGGGAGGGGTTATCCATGATGGATGTTAGCTTAGACAACGTCTTCCTGTCCGCCACCTCCCCGATGACCTGGTGTGCAGCCCAGGACAGGGTTGGGGTTTTAACCTGCTCTCACCTGTTCACCAGTTCAGGTCACGATCTCCTCCTGCTCAAAGGATTCACCTGACCGCTGAGCTCTGCTGCTCAAGCTTCGCTTCTTTCCGTCCATCAGTGTTAGTGATGATTGACTGATGGGTTGGAGATGAAACAAGGACTTCTGAAGACTAAATCCAGCCGAGTCACAAAGGTGTTCTGAACATACAGAATAGACACTCTCACAGGAAAACATGTCAATGTCATGTTTTGGAGGATGAAGGAGCAAAAAAAAAAAAACATTTTGCTGCTAAAAGTAAAATTCTAAAAAGGAGGATTTTACTTGAGAATTATCTGGCTTTGGTTCATTTGACTGGAATCTTCTGAGACAGAAGCTTTGGTGGGTCTGTGTGAGCTTCTTCACTTCATCTCCTCTTCTTCCTCAGGAATGGTCCGGGTTTCCTTGGCAGACATGGATCGAGAGACCAGGGAGAACTACACCGTGGTGATCCAGGCCAAAGATATGGGCGGACAACTGGGGGGGCTCGCAGGCACAACCACCATCAACATCACACTCAGCGACGTCAACGACAATGCTCCAGTGTTTGAAAAGAGTAAGCAGCCGCCTGCCTCAATTAAGGAGGGCTCATGATGTTAGCAGGAAAACCAGACAGGTGCGGGGGGACAACCCCAACGCGGTGTCACCAGGTTAGACATGAGGTGGGGCGCAGAAGGGTTCTGCAGCTTCATGGTCCTGGTGTGTTGGTGTCCCTGTGGATAGCAGAACTCGATCTTCAGAAAAGCTTCAAGCACGATCATCAGTTTTACATCCAGCTTGTCTGACATACAGGAGTCACTTCTAGAGATTTTAGAGAGCTAATTAGCATAATTGTGTTCATTTGACTGAGCTTCAACTTTTGCATCGGAAGTTGAGCAAAACAAATCTTCCTCTTCTCTCCGTCTGCTACGTTAAAAATGACAGAAGTCAAACAAAACAGATCTGAATTTGAACCAGACCATCATAAAGTCGCTTTTTTAATTAACATTCCATCAGCAGCTCCGGTTTAGCTGCTGCCCCCTTGTTTGCCCCCTCCCTGTTGCTGATCCTCATCAGTGGTCTGTCCCCAATTAGTGTCTTCACTTCAGGAGAACTTTCTTGGTTGTAAAGAGCTCCTGGAATCCTATAAGGTTGGACCGTATCAAATCAGGCAGCTTCCAGGTTAAACCTGGTTAAACAGATGAAATTCAACTCTAAAGACAGTTAACAACCTGATTGTGAGGCTCCTCCCCCTTATCCTGCTCTGAGGTCACAGTCCAGTCATGGGAGGAGTTCTAGCTCCCTCTACAGGATGAAACGTGTAACACTCTTGGTCCATGTTCTCAGGGCTGTATCAGATGAGCGTGTTGGAATCGGCCCCCATGGGGTCGGTGGTGGGTCGGATCTGGGCCAAGGACAGGGACGTGGGGGTCAATGCAGAAATGAAATACAGGATCATCGATGGAGATGGGAGGGACACCTTTGACATCAGCACAGACCCCACCAACCGCTTCGGTATCATCATGGTCAAGAAGGTAACCAAGTGAGCCCCACCCAGGACCTGATTCTCCACATGGGGTGGGGGGGGGAGTTTGATCAGAAAATGGTTTCAATGCTGGAAACTGTGACCCTGCAGCTGCTGGACTTTGAGAAGAAGCCTAGCTACACCCTGAAGGTAGAGGGAGTCAACACCCACCCGGACCTGACCTTCCAAAACCCTGGGCCCTTCAAGGATGTCACTATCGTGCACGTGAGTGTGGAGGACGTCGACGAGCCCCCCCTTTTTGACTCAGCAGCATACTACACGGAGCTGCCAGAAGACGCAGAGATCGGAACGGTGATGGGGACGGTGACAGCGCGAGACCCGGACGCTGCCAACAACACCGTGAGGTGAGAAACAAAAAAATACACCCTAAACACACCTTAATACACCTGAAGGTTATGCAGGTCACTCGTGATTGGAGAAAGAACTGCAGAGGAAAACAAGAATTATCAGTCCAAGAACTGTCTAATACTGAAGACAATGTTTGAAAATAAAAGTCCATCCTGGTAAAGGCCATTGTGAACATGGTACATTCAAGTATAGTCAGGAGGCTCAGAAATATCTTTTTTTTAATCTGTTTAGTAAAACTTTGGGTGAGGATAATCTGAGGATAATCTATTCTAAACAGAGACGTGTACTCACCAGTAGGGGGCGGCATTGGAACACATTACAGGAATAGGGGTCTTTTTAAAGTTACTGTACTTAGTTTCCTTTTTTAACTTGTTTTTATACATGAACTGAAAGTGTGGTCATTTCAGAGTAAACTATATTTATATATGATAATATATTACCTTTAGCACACTAAAGAACCATTTTTAATCCAAACGTTTGCAGAGATGGATGTGTGTATTGTTCATATAAAATGAAAGCGTTTACCAATCACCGCTAGCTCCACAGAGAAAGAGGGTGTTGGCCTGGGGGCGGTGCTGGCAGTGCTTGAAGGGGCTGTTCCCCACTGTGTGACGTCACAGGGTGTGGACACAGTCGTTTCTGAGACTTGTAAGGGGATTTTGATCATAAAGCAGAAATGCACGAATGTATCTAAACACCACTTTGGTGTGTTTTTTCTGAGGAATGAACATTATGATAGCCTTAAAAGCTCAAACAAGTTGATTTTGCTGGTATAGACCGTTTATTTCTGTCAACATCTGTTTTTTTTTCTGTTTTTTGTTTTTTCTAAAAAATATTCTTATAAGTTTTAACTATTTTGCTAGCACATTAGCCTACTTTAAGCAATGTATTTTCCCCATTTGCAGCTATAAGAACACAAAAAACGTGAAATAAATATATCATTGTGACTGTCTAAGACCGTTTTCCCACTATCCTTTCCAACGTAAGACATGTTTTCCTCTGCCGGAAACATGTTTTTTGATGTCGTTAGTACAGCAGGCGCCAGCTGCTCTACTGCTCTGTTGAAGACCATCACATCCATGTTGTTGATTTACAGCTCTGCCTGTTTACCAGGTTACCAACCACGAACCACAGAATTTTTATATATTCACTTCAGGCATCTCCGTGTTTGATGAGTTCCAGCCTCACATGTAGAATTGATCGTCTCTGACCTCACCCACAAAAAGCTACACGGTAAAGATGAAGCCCAAAGCGGGTCAGACATATTTACTGTAAATTGCTCCGTCCACTTCAGCAACTCTAAAATAGCTGGTCCTTCTGAGTAAAGTGTGCAATGATGGCTTCCCTCCATCCATCAATCAGAACGACATGCCCCCTAATGATGCACCAATTTCAGGTGTAATCAACCCAAAAAGCTGGCCTGCAAAACCACACTGACGTCCACATGTTCCATCTGACATCCTTAGGTACTCCATCGAGAAGACCAGCGACCCAGACAAATTCTTCTACATTGAACTGACGTCCGGGTCATTGATGACGATGCGTTCACTGGACAGAGAGGAAATCAGCTGGCACAACATCACTGTCCTCGCCATGGAGATGAGTAAGTCTGGAGAAATCCCCAGCTGGTCTACAGGCATCAGCTACAGGATCCTCTAACTTTTTCCAGTTATCTAACTGAATCAAGGGTTCCACCTCTGTGCATTTATGGTCTCTAAGAAGAAAAAATATGGAGCCAATCTTGTTTTTCATTTTCAATCCAATTCAGTAGTTCAGATGTCTACAGAAACTGAAATAGATGTAAAATAAAGCCACTTAGTGGTATGGCGCAATATTTGGAGCGTTTCCATTTCGATATGGCCCTATTAAGCTAGACCAAACCGTAACATTTTTGGGCCCTGGTTGGTTGTAGGTCCATAGAAAAAGCGCCAAACTGGAGCTGCTTAGTAGAAACGAGGTCTAAATAAAACCTTCTCAGCAAATCCAATGTCATAATCGAAAAAATGTTTAATACCTCCCACTTTTTCTCATTAATGCAATAACCTTAATGCTGTTCAAATTTTTAAAAATGGCCCTGTGAAAACGCACACCTGCAATCTATTGGCAATGTTGAAAAATTATTTTTGTGCAAATGTGTGTCCTGTAATGACACGCCACACCAGTGGGGGCGCTGTAGAAATGGTTGTTTTAAGGATTGTTGCATTTACAGTGGATTTTTTTCCTAGAGAACGTAGCTGTGTGTAAAGAAGCTAATCGGCCTTCCTTAGAAAAATGTGCTAGCTTGCATAATCCAAAGAAAATGTGAGTGAAGGCCTCTACGGTGTGCAGCATAATCCAACTTTTGAAAACCAAAGTGTCGACTCACAGATTGTCTGATGGAACGTGAGAAAGTTGCTGCTCGTAAAACCTGTCCAACACAAAAAGCCTTCAGCTCTAATCTGTTTGCTAAGCTGTTGGACAGAACAAGTTAAAAGAAAAAGAAAAATAATAAAAAATAAAAAAAAGAGAAAGTTGCTGCTCACCAACAACTTTTCCAGCCATTTACACAGAGGGTCTGGAACGGAAAGACACTTCCTTGCTCGAGAGGAACATCAAATAGGCAAAAATGTGAAGATCTCTAGCCTTTAGAACTTGGGAGGTTTTCTGGCTCTGAGCGCTCTGTGTTTGTGCTCTTGCAGATAACCCCTCACAGATTTCCAGCGTGTCCGTGGCTGTGAAGGTCCTGGACGTCAACGACAACCCCCCATCCTTAACACACTACTTAGAGACGTATGTGTGTGAAAACGCTAAAGCAGGACAGGTGAAGACAACAGCGTATCCCAGTAGAACTAGTATGACTTTAGATGCACGCAAAAACACCTGCACCAAAAACCCACCTCTACATAATGAATCCTTCAGCTTTGTAGTGTTGAACCCCAGTATAAAGCTGAGGTGGTCTGAGAGCAGCAGACATGACACGATACTGTACGTCTGCTGCCTTCCAGCTGGTCGAGACGGTGACGGCAGTGGATCCAGATGAGCCCCCAGCTGGACAACACTTCCACTACAGCTTAGCCCCAGAAGCCGCCAACAACCCCAACTTCACCCTGAGAGACAACCAAGGTAGAGAAGCATCAACACTGATGATAGCCAGCCGTGGAATAGATGCTGCGGTTTTCAAGGCCATGTCACACAGCCACTACGTACATTTTGCACATATTGCATGGATGAAAATAGGACATAGCTGAATATACGTGCAAAAAATGAGAAAAGTTGTGGTGAAGTTTTCACAGATGTATCACTAACGAACTACGATAAAACTTCAGAAGAAGTACGAATAAACCACGCAAAGAACATGTAAATCAATGAAGAACATGAACCGTGCGTGGTTATTGCACTGTTAATATGCACTTTATAAATGATTCGTGTGTCAATTATTTAATTTTAACGCAATATAAAAGTTATACATCAGGGGTACGTACGTGAAAGGTCTGTTAGTCATACGTAAACACACCTGGAAAGTCACAAATTTGCGTATGCAACTCGCAAAAATCACAAACAATTGTGTAAGCTTTACGTAATAATTCAGACATTCAGACAAAACCGTAAACGGACATCTGTGCACAATGAAAAAAAAAAAGAAAAAGCTTATGAATTACTTATATCACACATATACCACGAAATACCAAACTTACATACGTGGAAGATTTCCAAATGTATGTAGTGACACGGCAATCATGAGTTTAATATGACACAGAATATGACAAACTGAAGGTACATCTGTTTGATTTAAATTACTGCTCTGCCAAAAGAAATGTACAACGCCACCTAGTGGCTGAGCTGAGCTATAGCACACTCATGGCATCCACAAAAATGGAACCGATATAGCAGCAGTGATTTGTATCATAGTAGAGGTTTCACAGTCGGATTGACACTTGGTTAAAGTCAGAGAACAATCTGAACCCAATACCACCCTTTTACTATCAGAGAAATACATTTTTGTGGCCCCAGAAGATGGCCACTCAAGTTGGTTCGTAGGTTCGACTGGTTTGTGTCATCATTCAGCATTCATGGGATATGACGGCAGGTTGGTGCTCAGTAGCCTTCTTCCAACATTACTTTTCTTTGCGTTCAGACAACACGGCGTGGATCCTGACGCGTCGCAGCAGCTGGTCGCAGAAGGACCAGACCGTCTTCTACTTGCCCATCTTCATATCTGACGACGAGCAGCCGGTGCAGACCAGCACCAGCACCTTGACGGTGCGCGTGTGCAGCTGCGACCACGAGGGCAACGCCATGTCATGTAACGCAGAGGCCTACAGCCTGCCCACCAGCCTCAGCAGAGGGGCACTGATCGCCATCCTAGCCTGCATCTTTGTCCTGCTGGGTGAGCCACCACCTCCTGCTACATGTTGACCTTAAACTATGGTTTCCATGGTAACATGCTTTGTTTACCCCGCATCAGTGATGATTCTACTCATGCTTTCCCTGCGGAGCCATTGGAAGAAGCCGTATCTGTGCGATGAGGAGGAAAACATCCATGAGAACATTGTTCGCTATGACGATGAAGGTGGTGGTGAGGAAGACACAGAGGCCTTTGACATCGCCGCCATGTGGAACCCGCGTGAGGTGCACCACAGAGGAAAGACCAGGCAGGACATGCTGCCAGAGATCGAGAGCTTGTCTCGCTATGTGCCTCAAGCCTGCGTGGTGGGCGGCGGCAGAGGGGATGGGAACGTCCACGGATACGTCCTGGCGAAGCTCCTGGAGGCTGACGGGGACCCCTGCGCCCCCCCGTACGACTCGCTGCAGACATACGCCTATGAGGGTGACGGGTCCATCGCAGAGTCGCTCAGCTCACTCCAGTCAGGGAACTCCAACGCTGACCACGAGTACGACTACCTAAATGACTGGGGGCCTCGCTTCAAAAAGCTGGCAGAGATGTACGGCGTGGTGGAGACCAGCAGCCCCCCAGTGTGGTAGAACATTCCACAGTCTGAGGGAAGGAGAACAAATACAGCTGCTCTCCACATCCATGAATCTCCTGGCGGAGCTCCATCCTCCGCAGGGCCTGCAACAGAGTCAGCGGGGGGCAGACGTAACCCCCCAGCCTGAACCACCTGAGGTGGGGGGGCCTTGGTTCAATGAATTTCAGAAAGTCGTGCAGGTGATGCAAACTGGAGCAACACTTTGTCCATTTTTTGCTGGAAAGTTAGGAGCGGTGGGTTCAATTCCAGTTCATGTCATGTTTGTGTTTAACTTATTTGGCTTCTTTAAACCCTGTGCTTTAAGCTGCCTCCAACTGTAGAAAAGATTGTCACATGACTGGGGTCCAAATGACCCAAACCATGTGGAGGAGAAGCTGCAGGCCACTGTGACTTTGTTTGAATCCTTTTTAACCTTCTTAAAGTGAATTTTACCCACTTTGGGTCCATTGATTTACACCTGGTTCTTACCTGGAAACCTGCAGCATTGTGGTCAAAATTGGGCAAAAACCTTCTTCATTTCAGATTCTGCTGATGTGCTGGAGTCTGGAGATCGACCAACGCTGTGTCTTAAACTTCCAATCGTGGGCTGCAGAGACTCAGAGAATCAAGTGCCAAATGTCAAAAGGACAAATATGAAAGGAACAAAACACACACCAAAAGAAGAAGAATTTTGAAAAGCCGGATTGAAGCAGTCTTTGTTGAATGTGGACTCTTTTTGTATTTTTCATAATAAAAGGTTTAAACATGACATCTCTTAGTTCTTGTTCCTGTCTGCAGCCCGGTTCTGACTTAATGTCAAACTTTGGCACCATTTCAATAGAGAAAACCTTCTGCACGTCTGCGCTGCTGTCCCTTCACTCCCCATGCAAATTACACCTCCATGCTGAACCAATAGATAAACATCCCACCTTCTCTTCTCAGCCAATCACCATCAATGTCTTAAATTCATGGATGTTTATCTCTTTGCACTTCCTAACCCTCCTCCACCATGTTTTCCACCAGGAGCAATGTATGAAGGTAAATATGCTCCAAAAAGAACCCACTTATAGATTTGATCTGAGAACTTGTAATATAGAATGTGTAATATAGAACTTGCACACCAAAAATCTGCATCTATGTGTAAAATCTTCTGCTGTGAACTGACAAATTCCCATTTGCATGTGTTCATTTAGAGTTACAACTTCAAATCTGTGATTCCAACTGCTCAAATGTGCTTCTGCGTGAATCTGCTGGTGCAAATCACAGGTGCGCTAGAACTGCGCTCTGAATTCTGACACATTCCTCGCGAGAAACTTGTGTCAATACTGATTTGTGTCCGAAAATGGAACTAGGGCGGGAGGGAGGGTTAGATGGGGCGGAGTCAACCAATCAGAATGCAGGATTTGGAGGACTTGGTAAAGTTAGAAAGATATTCACAGATATTGACTTCCTGCTTCAATAAATCTTCTGATAAACGTTCAAATGTGACAGAGTATCTCAATCAGTGGCGATTTCTTTAAGACTGCAAGGAAAGCTTCCCTTATGTCACAAAACTAATGGTCAAATATGCACTATTGTATTGTATTGTATTAACATTTTACTGACTAAAAGTGCGTTAGAAAACGTTCATCTCAAAGACGAGTTCGTTCAGAATCAGTCACAGGTCGGCTGACTCGATTTCCTCCTCATACATTCCCGCAGCGTCACAGTGCATTTCCCTATTGAAGCCCAGCGTCCATTGACTTCAATGGGGCTGCTTTGAACGTTTTTTTCAGCGCTTCGAAACTAGACGGTCATTGGATAAACGCTGCAATTATGTCCCGCCCACGGACGCTCAGCGTCTCTAGGGGTCAATGGGGAGTGGGCTGGCATGACTCCAATCTTCTGCGTGATGATTGGAGGGTCTGTGTCAAAAGACTGCATCTCCTTTTGACTGACAGCGATTCTGCACTATAAGGAATCACTGAAGCTATTCACGCTCAGTCCCATCGAGGACCAGAGCGTCGGCCTTACGCTGCCGGTCATCGTGGCAACGCTGGTCTGCGTGCTGCTCTCCATGCTGTTCAGGGAGCTGGATGCAGTGGTCGCCCGCGCCTGGGTCCGCAATACCGCGCTACGCTGCGTGTTTGGTGTTACGGAGGTTGAGTTTTTGGGTTTCAGGCTCTCACAGGCAGGAATAGCGCCCATCATGTCTCACACGGAGGCCATTTTCAGTCAAAAGAACCCGCCCCCTTGCAGATAAATTTATGCCGAATTGCATTTTTTTTTAAGTTACATTTTTGGATTTTAGCTTAAGGAAAACAAAAAACGTCAGCGAGTTAAATTTATTTCCAAAGAACTTTTCAACATGAAAATAATTTGGTTGGTTTTGAGTAGAGCATGGAGCCGTGGAGTCACCCAATTGGGAAAAAAGTGGGTTTTACTTTGAAATAAACTGGTTCTGTAGGTTTTTCAGAACCCGCCTCTGCTCACCTGTGGCCCGGGCCTTGAAGGGACTGCCGCTGATGTGGTTGGGTCGTCCGTATTTGATGCTGATCTGGTAGTTACCGGGGGCCATGGGGGTGTACTGCACCTTGTAGCCCTCCGGGACCTCCTGACAGTCCATCTTCACTTTGGACGGACCCTCGATGGTCACTGCCAGAGACCCGGGACCCGCTTTGGTGTTGATGATGAACTCAGACTGCACTCCTGCGGGATGAGGGGTTCCTCAGCGGTCGGCGTGACAACATCCACAGCAGACGGCTTGAAGCTGAGAGCTTCCAGGTCAGCAGATTGCTGACAGAACCAGATAGAACCTGACAGAACCAGACAGGATGAGACCCAGACTGTGGGGGCCATTTCCAACCCCCCACCATCGTTCATCCTGTCTTTGCATGGACCTGATAGGAAGAAGATGACACTCAAGACTGCTGAGACGCAGTGACAGGAGGCCCATGCAAACCTGCAGAACACACACACATGCACACCTGCAAATGTGTGCGAAATGTGCGCAGAGGAAGGAGACCTTGCTGGACGCAGCGGTCGCCCCGCGCCTGGGTCCGCGATCCGCGAAGGAAGGAGATCCGTGGTTTACAATCCTGAAACTTCCATGTGGGCACCTGTGTACCATGTGCAGGTTTGACAGTATGGAGTGCAAAAAAAAGTTTTTGAAAGCAAAAAAAAACAATTTTTGAGCAAAAAACTTAGAAAGTTTTGTGTGCAACGTGGTGGCAGAAATATCACTCCATATGACAGTTGGGACTAGTGCATAAGGAAGGCTGAGGAGAACCAAACAGCAAAGGTGACCAACCAAAAAGCCTCCTCCCTATAGCACACAGAGGCTGAGGATCCAGGTTCAAAACTATTTCATCAGGAAACCATTTATGACTGGATTCATCAAAACAACTAATACCATTAAAAGTGGTAAATTAGAAAAAGGTTTACCGCTCTTCATCTTCTCAAATCCAGAAGGACTCTAGAGAGACAGAGAAGCAGAGAACTTTGACAGAGCAGGATTTGGTTGGCAAAATGCTGACCCGGCGTTTTCTCAACACATCTGATGGATTAGACGAACCACCGTAAAGGAAAAAGCCGCTCGTCTCTCTCTGCAGACTGCATGCTTCATTTCAACAGGGCGTGAAGAAAACAAGTAGACTTTGTGTGTGTGTGTGTGTGCGTGCGTGCGTGTGCGAGGGATGCAGGTGTGCGCCTGCATAATTCTGCTTGTCTGCTTTTTTGATTGTGAGCGTAAAAATGCTCTGCTTGCAGAAATGGGTCTGCAGGCCTGTTTGATGATAACACAACACAGTCAATACTCCAGCACAGTGCAGTGATTTCACAGGGTCGTGCATCTCTGCAAACTCTGGATCAATAGGCATATAGATTAAGAAAAACTACGTCCCCAAACGGGAAAAATGTTTGTGTACATGGAGAGAAACGGGTTCAGCCTCCACATCAGGTTGGTACTTTATTCCAAACATGAAGCTGTAGCTCCTCCTACTCTGGGTTTGGGTTTGGCAGAACAGATTTTAACCCGTTAAAATGTGACCCACCATCACTGGGGGTCACAGTGATGGTGGGTTTGTAGCATTGACCGTATCAGAGAACTGGACTGAGTATGACGTCACACATTTACATCAAGCTCCAGCCAGATGAAGCCGATTCAGTCGCCATTTTTTCTCGACTGGAGCCAGACGTCATCAGCAGCGATTGGTCCGAGTCAACGTTTCTATGGCAACTACACCCACCAGTCAGCTTGTGAGCTTACTTGAAGGCCACACCCCTTGTACATAGCCACCTTGTGGTTGGAGCTGAAGGGAAAAGTTTTTAAGCATGAATAGTTTTTTGTTTTTTGTCTATAATCAGATATTCTGACATAAAATAATAAAAACAAAATGACCACAAACGTTAAGTGGAGGCACCAACCTTCTCCTTTAACCTGCAGCTGCAGTTAAGTCAGTGATTCAGTCTGTTCCGTCGGACCAGAACCGATGTTTCTGTGCGTTCCTTTAATGCATCACCGTCAAACTCCACCAAGAACGTCCTGACATAACGAAAACATTTATAGCAGGAATATTTCTCTTCACTACAGTATTTTTGCTTTTTGACGATTGCTTGAAATAGAAACAAATAATTGGTTGATTGGTTGAATAAACGTTCATGCTTTTTGCCCCACATTTTATGTCACGTTCTGGTTTTATATTTTTACTGCTGATTAAAGTAACAATAAAGAGCAAAATCTCACAAAAAACACTTTTTTTTTAAAAAGGTGGTAAAAATTTTATTTACAATATTTTTGAAAGTAAAAAAAAAAAGGATTTTAAAGAGACAAGTTAGCTTCTCTTCTTTAACAGGTGTAAAGATATTTAAACCTCACTGATGAGATGATGCCCCTGATACCCCTTCTCTTTGACCCTCTTTATGCCCCCTCCTCCTCCCCCCCCTTTTTCTATGAAGAACTGAAACAAGTCAAAACACAGTCAAAAAATTGAAAATCATCTTTCAGAAACATTCGGGTCCTTTAAATTTACACGACCGCCAATTTAAGGATCAGCTGTGCTGTCATCCAGGAATTTAAAGAACTCTACAGCCGCCCGCCCCCCCCCGAATTTATAGATTTAGAGATCCAAATCCCGTCATGTGAGTTCAGTCCCTCAGGTGCTGGAGCGTCTGCAGCCTTAGCCCCGCCCCTCAGCCGCAGGAGATGACGGTGAAGCGTTTGGAGATGCAGGACATGTTGTGCAGCACGATGCCCAGAAGAAAAAGCAGCACGCACGCCACCAGGATCACCGTGCACACACCAGACCACGAGGACCCCTTTACCCCGCCCACCGGGCCGGTAACCCCACTCTCCCCATCGCCGGCCTCCAGCCCTATGGCTATGTCCAGGGGCTGCCGTTCGGGCACGGTCACCACGCTCACCCCTTTGTGCGGCCCACCTGGAAGAAAGCGACAGCCCAGCTCCCCCTGCAGGCCAGACCCCCGCTCCTTGGCGGGCAGGGGGAGCATGTAGCACCCACTGCTGGGGAGGCGGATGTAGATGGGGGTGTGCTCAGACACGTGAGGGACAGCTATCACGGTGACCATGTCCGGATCGTCAGGCAGCTGGGAGACGGACAGGCCGGGAGCCAGTTTGGTCACGCTGCGGCACCAGGGGCAGCGGATCTCCTTCTGGCTGCTCCGCATTTGGTTCAGACAAACGGAGCAGCACGTGTGATGGCAGTCCAGGAGTTTGGGCCGCCGCCGGGGGCTGTAGAAGTTGAAGCAGATCTGGCACTCCAGGTTCGAGTCCTGGGAGAGAGTCTCCATGTCGCAGAGGTGCATTCACTGACAGGAAACGGAACCGGGAAAACACAGCTTTCTGTTTATGTCCCACAGCTTCACTGTGACCTCAGAGCAGAGCCATCACCTACAAAAGAGGGAGAAAAAACAGGATTGTGACAAATTTACTTCGTCTGTGTGAGGCTTCAGATTAAAGTCTGCTAAACAACTTTTAAGGCCGTGTCACACAGCCACTATTCTCACTTTATACATATTACACGTCGGAAAACTGGTCATACGTGAAAATACAGGGGGGAAAGGAGAAGTACCAATAAACCACGCAAAGAACGCGAGCACATGAGATTATTGGGCTGTTTATATGCAATTCATAAATGATTCATGCGTCAATTATGTCATTTGAACGTGTTATGTGCCCTGTATACGTGATATAAAAGTTATACATCGGTGGTTCATGTGTGAAAAGTCCGTTAGACAAACACGGAACGGTCGTGGAACGATAGAAAGATACAAATTTGAGTAGGCATCTCGCAAAAATCACACACAATTGCAAAAGATTTACATAATAATTATGCATAAACTCCGTAATTTTCAACCAACCAAATATTCTGAACAGCTAAAAACGAATTCATGTAAAGACCATTGGGCCGAAACCCTCGATGGACGTCTGCGCACAACGACGAATAACGAACGCTAGAAACTCTTGGCGCTCGAAACTTCTAAATTTGTCCCCAGATTGTTGCACACCAGCCACAAGTGGACTATGAGGAAGAGTCAGCTGACTGCTCTTAGTGTGATGACGTGACACGACACTAAAGCTGCTTCTGGCTGAGCGAGCACTCTGTCACAGAGGGAGGAAAAGTCTTTAGGCTTCTAGACTAAAGATGCAACTAAAAACATCATTTAGATGTCCAGCCTGTCTGCCTCTGTGGTCCAGCTTCACTTCCTCCATCCAGACCTGTGTCGTTCTTCATCCTCTGCTTTCAGCAGCAGCTCCCTGGGGGGCGAATGTTCCCTCCTGTACCAGACGCTTCAATCCCATTCTGCAGCTGACCTAGTTTCCTACACAGTCAAAGTCTGCAAAAGGTGCATTAAAACCAGTTCCATAGAAAGTGGAGAAGAAGATAGGTGAACAAGGGGAAAGACCTGCCCTGGGGGGGGGCAGGATCCAAAGAGGAGCATTATTTTGGTCAAATGTGCTTTACAGCTCAATGTTCCTGTTGTCGTTTGTGTTCTCTGCATGAATTCATCTTTCTGTTTTCTTTCCTGTTGTGCCTCAGTCACTACAGTTTATTCATGCTGAGAACTGAAGCCAAACGATGGAAACACTGCAAACATAATTAAACAGTAAAGCTATGAATTGTTTTTTTTTTAATATCCAGAAAAATCCAGAAAAGAAATATTTTTACGTCATTACCTTTAATCTGAGTTTCAGGAAAAATCTAAGATGATAACTGTCAAAGTAAATCCTATCACTGCAGAGATTTAGGTTTACCCAACCAGCAGTAGTTTTCAACAGCCCCTCAAATCTGATCCACAGCCCCTCCCTGACCTGATCAACAGCCCCTCTAATATGATCAACAGCCCCTCTACGACCTGATCAACAGCCCCTCCCCAACTGATCAACAGCCCCTGTAATCTGATCAACAGCCCCTCCACGAAATGTAAATGTTGAGTTTGCAAAGGTGCAGCTCATCCTGAAAGCATCCTGACAACAAGAAGATTAGAAATGAAAATCCTTTTTAATAAACATCAGAACATTAGCAAAGAAAGTCATCTCGTAACTTCAGCGTTTGGGAAAGTTTCAGTTTCTGCTTTTGGCATGAAGGACTGCAGAAGAACCTTCCAGGTGTGATGACGAGGAGGAAAGCGGAGTAGCAATGAGCTCACGATAGCTCTACTCACAATGAGAAGGACGAATTAAAAATAACCACAGAGCTCAGCACCACATGCTGACATGAAGCTCCAGCTGGAGGCGGTGTGGAGGGGGGGGGGTCTCTCAGGTGCTTGGAGCTGCTGAAATGTCAACACGGTGGTGACGCACAGCACGCTCTGCAAAATGTTTCATTTCTGCAAATAAAAACTCTTCAGGTTAAAACAGGAAAGTCTATTTCATCGCTTTGTTTTGGAAACGGCCTGGAGAGCGAGGCGTGACCCTTCTGACCTCATGAATTTAAAGTGGAGACACCTTCCATAAAGATCATCACATCAACAGATTCATCTCAAGGATTCAAGGAGTATTTATTGCCATTTTCAGTGAACAGAGCAGTTTCACAGAATAGGAATTTGCTGCGGTGCTAATGTGCGACATAAAACACTTAAGACCATGTCCAGGGTGAGTCAGTCTGTTTATGTCCATGGTTGTAGCTTTGGCGTACCACACGGTGATGGAGGAGGTGAGGATGGATTCTATGATGCCCGTGTAGAACTGCACCATCATCTGGGCCGGCAGCCTGGCTTTCTACAACTTCCGCAGGAAATAGATCCTCTGCTGGGCCTTTTTGAGCAGAGAGCTGATGGACAAACTTGAGGTCCTGAGTGATGGTGGTGCCGAGGAAACGGACAGAGTCCACTACGGTGATGGTAGAGTCTATCAGGATGAGAGGGGGTGAGGGCACTGACTTTCCTGAAGTCCACTATCATCTATCACCTGGAGAGGAACCAGAATGCTATTAAAAACCCTGAGGGCCTTCTAAGTCTACACGCCTCCACCCAAAAGGTGTAGTCAATGAGAAATCTTAAAGTCCCATCATCCCCTGATCCATTGTCAATGCGTTCCCAGTGCTATTTAATTAGGATTATCGTTTACGTCTACTGTGCGCCCCCCCTGGCATCGCATTGCGCCCCCCACTATTTGAGAAGCACTGGGTTAGATGAAGGTGGATGTTTTGCTGCGGTGCCGCCTTTAAGGGAGAAGAATAAAACTATTCATACTCAGCCGTGGCACAATTACATTTCTGACATTACTTTTTTGATTTATTGAGGGATTGGATTTCTATCTGATGATTCAGACACATTTTCTTAAAATGTATTTTTTAATCAACGTAAAAGAATTTTTCTATGTTATAACAATCATTGTCATGCAACAGACTGGCGACCTGTGCACCCCCGCCTTCACCCAGCAGGTTTCGGGACAGGCTCTGGCGACCCCGTGACCCCTGAAGGGATGGATTTAGCATTTATTCTTTCACAAAGAAGGAAAAAACAGACCTTTCTGCTATTACAGTCATCTTGCATGTTTAAGCCAGATTATTTTTCATCCTTCGTCCATCTGTTTGTCCAGGAAACAGGTCTGAGCTTGTAATTCATCCACCTTGGCTGTTGTTTTCATTGACGCATACGTAGAGTTGCAGGGCTGTCCCAGCAGAACAATGCTGCTTGCAGTGTTGCCATCAGATGCTCTGTTGTGTGAGCTTCATGGCTTTTGTGGGTTTTTTCTGCATTACACATGGAGGCTCTGACTGGCGCGCGAACCGACCACGGCCATATGTTTGGTCATTTAAAGCTTGAGAGGTCAGAAGAACAACGCTGGAGACTTTCAGACTTTAGATGAACCTCAAATCAACAACATTCCTGTTTAGTGAGAGCTGGTGACATAAAAGTTATTTTCTCCAGGAAAGCCTAGAGGTGTGATGCTAGCAGAGCTTGGTTTGTACACGAAACGCCATCTTTCACTGGTGAGGCTTTACATATGCGGACAGAAGAAAACCCTGATCTGGTTCACACCAGAGCCCAAAACCTAATCTCTGATGCAACAAAAAGAGCGTCTTGGCTAGCTATGAGTGGAGAGCATTTTTCTCTGAGAAAGGAACTGGAACAGGATACACTTTGTATATTTGGACAGGATGCTAAAGTCCAAAGCTGTGTTTTCTACCCCTTCTGCATTCATACCTTTTAGGTGTTTTCTCTGGTGGAAGGAGCACCATCATCATACACCCTTTCTTTGCGTTTGATCTGCAGCGATTTGTTTCCATAACGAGAGATAGAATAGAATAGAATAGAATGGCTTTATTGTCATTGTGCATAGTACAATGAGATTTAAGCATCACCTGATCCTGATTGGTTAGTGTGTTGTTTGTATTCCAGAAATCAGGTGAATCTTCTCATCTGCCCAAACAAAACCACCTCATGTGAGGAAAAGCAGAATGAACACAAAATGCTCAGTAATTAAACATGGAGGAGTAAGCATGATGACGGGGGCTGTTTTCTAGCCTCAAGAGCTCCGACACCTTAAAGGCAAAGCGGATGTTTACAGCCACAATATATACAGGTTATTGTTCATATTTAGAAGCAGACACCTTTCTAAAGACAGTGTTTACATGTTTGTAAACAGCTCTTTCTTTCTTTCTTTCTTTCTTTCTTTCTTTCCTTCCTTCTTCATCCCAATAAGATTCCGTGATCTGAATCCAAGTTTCTGAACGACTCCATCTCATGCTAAACGATACAGAGGGGAATGCTGAGAAATGGCAAACATGAACACCGCCAGCGTGGCATTTGTGCCGGGCCCCGCGGGAGTCTGGGGGCAAATTCATGGGCAGGACTGATGAGAACCAGCAGTGATTTCATAGGTTTCACAAGGAACCTCATGTAGCCTGCAGCCAACGAGCAGCTGAAGGGAAAATCCTGTGAAACATCAAACAGATCCGAGTTAAAACCACAGACGGACGCATCTGTGTCACTTGAAGTTTTACCTCAAGTTTCTTTTGGAACAAAGAAGTGTTTTTTATTTTTGTCACAAAAAAAAAGAGTTTTTTTTTCCGGTTGATCTTCGTCAGATGTAGTTTTTTTTTCTTCTTCACTTTTCTTCTTAATCAAAGGGTTTGTGACTTTGACCTGCAGATGTCAACGTAGTGAACGGCGATGCTCTCATTATTCAGAGACTCTAACTTTCAAAGATGGAAACCTGGCTCCTCCAGCAGAAGTTTGATCTGCATTCCAACAAATCAACTTTTTAAATAAAGACAGGCGCTGGTGCTTAGCCCAACTTCAAGCTCAAACGGACTCAGCTGTTGGAGGGCTGAACACAAGATAGAGAGAAAAAAAGAAGCAGTTTATTTGAAAGACACAGCTTTTAAATCTAAATCTTAGCTTGAGTCTTAATGGACGTTTGAAGAGCAGTAATCCTTCTGCAGAGACTCGTTCTGAAAACATCACAGTTTGAATTCAAGCAGAAGCTTTCCAACAGAAAGTCTCTGTTTAACTCCAAACCTGCACTGCAGCATCCTGCCTCTAAGGCAGTTAATTACTGAATGATGCCACACTGGTGCACAGCCAGTGCAACAAGCCCGGGGGGCTTTTTTCTCATTACCAGGTACACCGCGTCCTTCACGGGGGGGACGTGGGGGGCAGCTTTTAATAACATTTAGTTTTCCGATTGAAACTCCACATGCAGGCAAACTTTCAGCTTCCAGGGTTTCTGCTCCAAAGTGGGATCAATTGACAGTCCAATCATAAGAGAAGGGGTGGAGACGGCGGCGGCTGTCCATCAAAGCAGAGATGGAGGGGGGGAGGGTGGGAGACGCCGTCTGACGTGCAGCAACCAAACACCGAGGCAGATTTCTGAGCAGCTGCTGACTTTGACCTGGATGTGAACCGTGCTTCACATAAATGCTGGGAGGAAAACTGTGTTTCCACTAAAAACAACAACAAGCAGCAGAAAAAGGATTTTAGGAATCCATAACCGGTTTTTCTATGAATCAATGAAGTCTGTGCTAAAATCTTTCCAGATGCTCAGAGGAAGTTAAAGTATCCGGGAATTCTGGTAACGACTAGGAAAGGAGCACGAGATCCGCCAACAGCATCATTGTGTCTGTAGTAATGTGGACTCTGGTCCACCCCCACCCACCCCTACTGGTGAGCATCCGCAGGAATAGGCTGTCCCATCCTGATGCAGACGTGGAGCTTCTTTAGCCTGGTTTTCCATAATCTCAGTTCAGCTGTCGGTCCCCACAAAGTCCACATGTGAGGGCTTCACGCCGTCCTGAGGCGTTTAGGCAGGAGAGCCTTTGAGAACAACAGAAATTAAAAGGTCCTTGTTGAATAATCCTTTGCAGTAATGGGTTCACCAAAGTAACCTGCTGCATCACCTAATTCATATTCCTATTAAATAAAAGTGCCATTTGAAATCCCCCCCAGCCTTCACCCCCCTCCCCCCAACTGGTACCTAATTTGAAATCTAAATCAACTTTTTGAAGAGAAAGAAAAACTTTCCATCTTCACTGTCAGAGAAGAAAACCAGCTAGCTTCACTGAGTTTAACTGTTGCTTAATGAACGTACGTAACCAACAGTTCCCCGTACAACCAGATTTTACCACGAATTTCTTCTCTATGTTATCTCAAGTCAGTTTTATGAAGTCCTCGTTTTGTTCAATGAAAAAGAAAATCTGCTGTAGGACGGATGAAGGACAAACACTCCGACTGATGCTGGAGGGGGTCCACCTTTTCGGTGGGTGGGCTCTGAGTGTGTTTCCAGCAATCCAATCGGCTCTCCTGCTGCAGAGGATGCAGGGCGGCAGCGTGGCATGGTTTTATTAGTTTCATTCACTAAAAATGATCTCAAATGAAACGCTCAAACATCTGACTCCAAACGTGAAACACAGAGATGGGAGATCTGAAATGGCACACATTTAAAAAAATAAACTAAATAAAATAAATAAATAAGATTTTAGTTTTTTAAGTGAAAATGTGTTTTCCAACCAGGTAGTCCTCAGGGATCTGCAACAGGATCTGTTATGTTCAGTTTATGGGGTCAAATTCTAACAAGAAATTTGCAATGTTTTTCTCAAAATGCTCAGTTAAAAGTAATTGCAAAGAGAAATGGAAGAACTGGATTAATTTTGATAGAAAAACGGCAAAAGAACAGTCCTCAAACACGATAAAACACAACCATGGACGTAAACATTGACCCAGATGCCAATTTCTTTGACTTTGTAAAGAACCACAGCAGTTATTACACAGAAGAAGAATAGAAACACAAATCCTAATCATGAACTCTCAATCATACATTTGAACAGCAGAAGTTTATACGCGAATCACCAAACCATTGAAGAATACTTACAGCAATTTAACAAACCTTTCAAGATAATTGCAATTTCAGAAACCTGGCTAAAGGCAGAAAAGGGCTTCCAGCTGGAAAGCTATGACTTTCACTATGTGAACAGGAAAAATAAGCAAGGTGGGGGGGGGGGGCTCTTTATATACACAACAGTCTTAAACACAAAGTTGTGGAGACAATGTCGGGCTGTATTGATGATGTCATGGAATATCTATCTGTAGAGATTAGTATGGAGAAACAGTAACATCATAATCAGCTGCGTATATTGATCCCCTGCATCAGACATGGAAACCTTCATAAGAACAAGGGTGGGATTCTATAAGTTGGCTTCCTTCCATCCCTTTCAAGCAATATTTATTAATATGTCTAATTATCCCAAGTATGATTAGTTATTGTATGAATGTATAACTGATGACTGTATTGTTTTTGTGTATTACTCTTATTTGATTGCTTGAAATAAACCATTTCAAATCAAATCAATCAAATCAAATAAGTGCTATTGATATATTATTTCCAAAAAGGTCATATTTCTTTGTGCCGATTTTAACATAGATTTGCTGAACCGAAACAATCACACCAAAACAGAAGATTTCACGCATTCAATGTACAGATTAAGCTTTTATCCATTCATCAACAAACCCGGCAGAACTACAAGTTTAATGAATATTTTGTAAAAAATAGGGCCAAAGCTAGCCAAAGAAATAAAATGTTCAAAAATATCAGAAAAAGACACGGCATAAAAAGAAATCCAAACTCGATGTATTTAAGACCCGTGGGAGCAAAAGAAGTCCTTAAAAGTGTCAACGAATTCAAAAACAAAACATCTACAGACTGTAACAAAAATAAAAAAGGTCATTGATTCCATTGTTGACCCGCTAGCCTACATTTGCAATTTATCCTTTCAAACAGGAACATTTCCACAAAAAAGGAAAATAGCCAAAGTAATTCCACTACACAAATCAGGGGACAAACACCAACTAACACATTACAGACCAGTGTCTTTACTCTGCCAATTCTCAAAAATACTTGAAAAACTGTTCCTCACAAGGCTGGAAAGTTTTATAGAAAAACACAAACAAATATCCGACGATCAATATGGTTTCAGAAAAAAACAGATCAACGTCCATCACGTTTACGCAACTAACTGCCACTTATAACTAAATTATAAATTAACTGCCATTTATAACTAAATTATAAATGACACAGACGATAAAGAGTTCACAGTAGGAGTGTTCGTCGATCTGAAAAAAGGCTTTTGACACTTTTGACCATAACATTTTAGTAAACAAACTGGAAAACTATGGAATACGAGGAGCAGCATGAAAAGGGTTCAACAGTTACATTAATAACAGGCAGCAGTTTGTCCAACTGGATGACTGTAAAACATCACTGCTAAATTTAAGCTGTGGAGTTCCACAAGGGTCAATATTAGGTCCCATACTGTTCATCCTTTACATCAATGACACACGCTTGTATCAAATACACTCAAATACTTTCTATATGCAGATGACACAAGTGTAGTCTGTACAGGGGAGAGCCTCAGGGAAATTGTAAAAACAGTAAATACAGAATTAGGGAAACTAAAACAATGGTTTGACAGAAATAAACTGTCACTCAGTGTTAGAAAAAACTAAATTCAGGATTTTCGGAAATCGCCACATTCCTGCAGATTTAGAAATAAAGTTGTCATTGATAATCATGTTCTGGAAAGAGTGCCTGAAATCGAGTTCCTCTGAATAATTCTGGACAACAAAATAAGCTGGAAACCACAAATACTTATAAAACAAACCTACAGTGTTTATATATCTTACAAAAAAAAGCTGTTGGAATTGTTCATGGAGTGGGTTCTTGTACACATACAAACATCGGGTTTAATGAAAATATGGGATCTAGTGAAACGGAAAACAGCTCTCATCATGTACAAAGCCAGATAAAACTTACTTCCATCCAATAAACTTACAGCAAATCTTCAAAGACAGAGACGGAAGTTACAGCCTAAGAAAAAAACGGAATTTCAAAAAGCAGAGCATTCCCACTACAAAAAAGAAAATGTGTTTATCTACTTGAGGTGTGGATTTAGGTTTAAAACAAACCAAAAGTTTACATGTATTCAAAAAAACCTACAAGAAGTCACTAATAGTACTGTATGAGGCCAGAAACGATGAGTTAAACAAAAAAGTCACTTTAGCACAGTTGCCATGCAGAATTGTGACGTGAATGTTTTGTATATTTTGCATATTGAATACGCACATCATGTTTTGTAAAAAGGGGTGGGAGCAGATAAGATTTCTCTTCAACCCACTCCTTTTCAAGCGCACTGTATTGTTTTAGGGCTTTTTAAACCACTGTATTGATTTTTCATTCGTTTTGTGTTTGAAATAAAAAAACTAAACTTAAAAAACTAAAACTACTAAAAAACAGAAACCTCTCAGGTTTTTTAAAAGACGACAAATTTCCAAAGATTCAGAAACGTTTTCTTTGCTTTTGAAAGCTTTTCATAGCAGATGGGACCTTTTAGAAGGACTTCTGGAGGAAACGTTTGATTTATTTCTCTGTAAATAACTAAATAGAAGAAAAACTGAACTTAAAGAGAATTTGTTTATATGTTATCGCTGATGTTTTGCGATTTTTGTTTGTCTCTTTGATTTGAACAAATTGCGTAGTTTCAAGAAAGCTTTTTAAATGATTCCAATGTCAGAGATGCATTCAGGAAGTCGCTAAAAACATCCAGATTTGATGAAGCTTCTGCTTTACCTTCTGATTCAATCCAACATCTGCCTTGGTTTGAAGCCTCAGGGACATGGAAACCAGCGGCAGGCCTGAGGTTTGTGCTGCTTCCACCAGCAGGTCAAAAGATAAAAAGCAAGCGGGTCGGGGCGTCTGCTTCTGGTTCTGAGCGATGCATCAAAAGTAGGTCACATCTCCAGAGGGTCACCGGCTGAGGCGGAGTCTGAATCACCTGTGCAGCCTAATGACTGATCCGCAGGCTGCAGGGCCTGGACCCCCATGAGGCCAACGCTCATCTGCCTCAGGGGTCCACCCTGACTCGGATCAGTAACACAGCGGCTCACTGCAGGCATCCGAGGTGTTCATGAGTCTCCACGCCGCCAACGCTCCGTCACACATTTACTAGTATTCCATTCAATTCTCCTTGTTTCTTTTATTTTTTTAATGTTTTTGTGTTCTCTCTTTAGTGTGTATTGTACTTGGAGCATCCTCAGCACTTTGTGTTGTAAAGGTTTTCAATAAAAAGTCTTAAAGATTATTATTGATTGAAGTGGATCATATAAACATTTTTAGAGTTCTGCTTTGACCGCCATGAATCCATGAGTCCACCAGAGGTCCGGGAACGGCGTTCAGCGTGTCTTCGGTCAAGCTTTGAACCCCGTTTCTGACCGTTTCTTTTATTCTTCGATTCATTTTTGACAAACCGGGTCTTTTTCAGCAGAATTTTTACTCAGTTTGTTGAAGGTAAACTCTAGAAAAAGAAAGGGGAGATGTAGTTTGTTTCAGTTTTTCTTACTGGTTTCAACTTCCAGAATAAAGTCATAAACTGATTGCTGATCAGATTCATTGTAAAAATATCAAAACTATCTGAAAATCCAAAACCCGCAATTAAAAAGACTGATGTACACAAAAAAGAATAATCCGAGCCAGAACCACCAGCTCTTCTTGTTCCAGGAATGCTTCCCTTTAATAAAATATTAATTATGTTCTTTGATGAAATGTAAACGAATCAGAAACTCACCCTGAAAAAAAACAACCACAAGACTGGTGGATTATATGCTGGGAAAATAGACTCAGCAAAAGCTGAGAAAAAGAAAATTTACGATAGAAAAATGAGGAGCTCCTGCAGGCTGCAGAATCTCTAGCTTCCGTTTTTGCAGTCTGTAGTGTTTGTCATTTTGTTGGATTTAGTGCTATAACTACGACCCGGTGTTCATATTAATGAACGTCCTGATGCAGGTATCAGACCACCTCTGAACTTCCAAATCTTCCTCTTCTCCACTCAAAGCATAACGATAAACAACTTCTTCAACTGAAAATGAGCCTTTATGGTCACTGTAGAAAGAACGGCATAATTAACAACAAGAACCTCATGAAGCAACAGGAACACTGATAGATCTGCTGTGAAGCCTGGCAAAGCTTCAGCTCCAACCACTGTCATTAAGACCAGATGGATGGAGGCGTCACCTTGGGGAAACTGATGTGACGAATCAACTGAACAGAAGGCTCATCAAACGTGCACAAACATGCAGACCTGAAAAGGGAACACGCCGGTAGAGGTCTAACACTGCTGAGTTGTTCTTCCATCTCTTCAATCACTAAAAATATGTTCTGTCTCAGCCTATAAAAAGCTTCTAGAAGAGGTTCTGAAACCGTTTGGTTCCAGCAGAAAAAAAATGCGGCTCCACATTTGGTCCTCAGAAAAGCAGAGCGGCTCGGTCGTCTTTCTTCTGAATGTCTCCATCACTTCCTGTTTTGGTTTACTGGGCCCAGGCGAGATGAAACCACTTCCTCTTCACGGTTAATCTGTGTGCAGAGACGCAGGCAGCAGCTGCTGGAATGACTGCAGAGGCATGAAGAGCACACAGGTCACACAACAACACGCAGAGAGCGAGACGCTCGTCTGCTCTGATGGAAGAAGATGAAAGGAAAACCAGGAAAATGGTTTCTACTCAACAAAAGAGCCAAAAACAAGAAGCTGAACGATTTCAATCTAGCATTTGGGAGGAAAAACAAACTCAGTCGTTAATTTTGAACTGAAATGAATTCCAGAACCCAACAGATGGGAACCAATTAGCCACCTGACTCCCCAAAACGCTGATGCGGAGTCAGGATGCAAATGAAACTGAGGGGAAGGAGGATGGGAAACAGAAAGTGGTGCGCACAACCAAAGTGCTTTAGAGTCTGTTCACTCACACAGAATGAGGAGGAGAAACAAGTGATGGAGTAAAGGCGTCCCACTGGTGCTCTGCACCAACAGTCCCGCCCACAACCCAGAGGTGAATTTCTAATGAATTCCTGCAGAAACCCTGTCCTAGAAATCAATGTTTGTGGCTAAAAACAGCATAATCATAATTAAAAGACCACTGGGAACACGGTGACAAAAGATCAAAAGATGATCGGAGTGAGACTTTCAGACAAAGAGAAGCCAGACTAAACTTTCCATCAGTATGAGGTATGAAGAATTATAGAGTTTTGAATGTAAACAATATGTCTAAAGATAAATTCTGGTCAAGAAAAAAGGAAGAAATGTTTGCTTTGCAGGAAAGACTGCAATAATTTTCCTTTTTTTTCAAACTTGGGCTGGCTGCAGATTTTGGAGATCAGGGACCTTTCTGTCAAATATCTCCAAGTCCCTTCAAAACCGTGGGACAGAAAAGCTGCTGGCATCAGGCGCTAAGGCACGGAAAGCTTTACAGGACAACTACAATGATCTGAGGCTGCGCGGCTCAGAAAACTCACCTTCATTCTCCCCGACTGCTCACAGAAGGCAAGCAGCTGGGAGATAAAGCAAACACGGCAGAGCGTCTGTGATACGAGGCGACGTCTTCCCCCAGAGACGTCAGCAGCAGTCATGCAGAATTTTATGGGTCTGAATGATCCGGAGCCTTAGCAGTGAACTAAACCCCAAGCATGAAGGTCTAAATTCAGCTTCAAACAGAGGTAATCCTTCACAGACAGAATTCATAGGATCAAAGTGGGCCTGTTAGCTTCACAATCACTTAAGCCGCGCTGAAAGAGACCATTTGCTTCCAGAGAAAGTCTTAATCTTTGAAATCCTGTTTCAGAAAACCTGCATGTCTGTTGATGTTCTTCACCCTTTGATCAAGTTCAATCACAACACCTGGATACACTATCAGACGCCACTCGCCGTGTTTGGAGGATAAAGGATTTTCCTCCCAAAACCCGTACTCACTGTGGAGCACGGGGCTGGAAACATCATGGTTTGGAGCTGCATTACGCCAATACCTGATGGAAAAGGTGCACGGGAGCGTGCAAAAATCTCTCTCCATCAGTGAGATCACTAAGCGGGTCTGGATCTTCCAGCAGAACAATGTACCCAAACACATTGCCATGGCAACAACAGCGCCTCTACTTTACTCTGTGGAGGGAGTAGAAGATCCGTTTCCCAGCAACAGCCCCAAAAATTCAACCAAGACCTCCATGAAGAACGAACCAGAACCGCAGCTGAAGGGAGAAGCTGCTGAAGACCAACAGGTAACCTTTGACCTCTGTGACTAACAGCAGGGTTACACTGCAAAGTATGGAAGGAAACTTCTCTAATTGACCAAATGCTTATGTATCAAATAATCAAACAATGCTCCGACGGCTAAATCAAATCCCTGCGCTAGCCGAGTTAGCAAAAAAATAAATAAAAGGTTTTTGGAAACTCCCTTTGTGCAGTAAAGAGTCAGAGAAAAAACGGGAAAAGAGCCTTCAACTGGATTTATTCTGACAGTTGTTCACTATCTGATGTTACAAAGACGCTGTTGTTGAAGTTGAATAAATGGTGAATTTGTGTTTAATTTTATATTTAGAAAATACCAACTTTTGTTTAATTTTGTCATTTTGTTTTGCTGTCACGCCTTGGCTAAAGTTAGCATCAGTTTTCTAGCTTCTGCTTTGATGGTTACAGACCTATTTCCAAAGTGTTCCCAGTGGTCTTTAAGTATGATGATGCCGTTTTGGCAAAAATACAAAACCTGTGTCGTTTTCTAGGACATAGTTTCTGCAGAGCGGCAGGAGGTCGTCAGAAACTCACCTCTGAATTGTGGGCGGAGCTGTTGGTGCAGAGCATGCATGGCGACCAACATCGTAGCCGTACATTTTAGATCCAGATTTCAGCTCAGACAAGGAAAACAAGGACGTTCATGGATCTGTCTGCAGGTGGATAATCAGAAAGGGGCGGAGCTTGTGCACCCCCCCCCCCCCCCCCAGCTTATTTTCTGCATCACAAATACGATATTTTTCAAACGGCATTTTTTCTCCTTCTGCTCCGGATTCACAAGGATTTGAATAAAGAAACCCTCAGAAATGGCATTTGAATCTAAATTTTATTTATATACGTGGCCTCATTCTTAGATAAATGCTGAAAGAACATCTGAGAAACAACAAAAATGTTCGTTAGAGAGGGTCTTCAAGGGAAATGTTAAAAAAAAAGCTAAAGTAAAAATACAGTTTAAAGAAGATGAAGAATCATTAAAACAAAGTTACTAGTTTGTGAAAACTGATTAAATCCAAAAATACAAATTGTTTAAAAATAATCTATCTTTGTTGAAGTCTTGAGAATAAACCACAACACTGGGATAACCTAAATCAAAATCAAATGATCTTGTAGAGCAAGGACATTAATAAAACAGATTGTTTCTGATTGGTGGAAACTCAATAAACTAACATTTAGGAATGTTTCTACAGAAAAGCCAAAGTAGAAAAGACCCCTTAAAGAAACTTTAGCACAGAAATCAGACACGTGTTAAAGAGAAATGCATTATGGGTCCAGATTTAATTTTTAAAATAAATCAAACTTGTTAGGTTTTCTGACTGGGGCCAGTAACATCACACCGAGAGTCTCCCTGTCTTCATCTCCAACCTCTTCTCTCTAAAGATGGAGCATAGGAAGAACGAACGGCTCCGATTCTCTCTCTGCTGGGCCAAACTACGCACGCGGCAAGAAGGTGAGACCTACAGGAACACCTTCATCCTGCAGATCCAACACTTCAGGGAGCGAGGAGGAATGACGGAGTCTGCCGGCAGTACTTTGAGAAGAGGGTGGATCAACCAGTGCTCCTCTCAGACTCAAAGGCTGCAGTTCGCGGCAGGAAGCAGCAAAACACAAAAAGGAAAAACAGCAGCTTTGCCAGAGACGCGCGCGGGCTGGCGAGCAGAAAGGTGTCAGAGACAAATGTCCTTCAGAAGCCACATTTGACTTCTGCAGCATCTTTCTCTGAAGAAGCTCCAGGATTCACGCGCACGTGAGGACAAAGCCCGGCGCGCGCCGCTTCGCGCCCTGCGCTCACCTCTGCTCCTTTGCGCGTCCGCTGCTCCGCTCTCGGTGCGCTCCTGCTTCCTGTGAGGGCGGCGTGCGTGAATCCCTGCTGTTTTCCTCAGAACCCCCCCCCCCCCCTCTCACCACAACACAAACACGTGCGTGCGCACAGAGGCACTCGGCAGCGCCTTTTGCACCGACAGCGAACTCGCCCCGTCAAGGTCTGGAGGAGGCTGCCGTGCGCGAACACCTCAGGCTGCAGACGGAACCAGGCGGCGGGCAGGCGGCGGGACTGCGCTGCCCCCTCCCAGCCTAAAGGCGGCACGCACGTGCTACATAAGTCTGCAGGAAAGCCTCTGATTGGACATGAGATGATGTCTGAGTTTTACAGGGAAAGAGACACTAACAGCAACCAGCTGTTCTCATTAAAGAACAACCCATGTGTCTGTGTGTGTGTGCGTGTGTGTGTGTGTGGGGGGGGGGGGTCGCCTTCAGTAAACATTCAGTCACATAGAATAAAGATAAAAATGTTTAGTTTAACTCTAAAACATCTCCATGTCCTCAATTTGCTTCATTTGTTGGGGTTGTGAAACTTTAGTTGTGTAACTTCCACGTCTGATTAGGTCAAACTTTATTTTTATTTTTGAAAAATATTGCTTTCTCTACTACAACAGGGGGGATATTCCAGGAAGCAGGTTCTGCTAGCTCCCACGGTAAGTTTGGGGCTAAGGAAGTTGATAACCTCAGCTTTCGGTTCCAAAAATGGAGGTATGTTTCCGGGTATGTCAAGTTACCATAGCAAGTCATGCTCTGAACATAACTGTTGTGATATGTCTCACATACGATGAATATAGTTCCCTACGCGGAGTGATACAGAGTTTGCCTTTTCACCTGAGCCTTAGTTCTACGTATAGTTCTGTATGGCTAAGAAGTTGGAAGTGAATAAAGCGTGAGGTCCCTCTATAAGTTATTGTTGGTCTTCATTGATACAATAACACTTCATGGTGGCAGCGGAAAACAGAGATTGAAAAAAAAAAAAGACGAGAGAGGAGAAGAATTTCCCCGACGCGAAACCAAGCGACAACTTGTCCGTGGATAAGTGACGTGCTGCTGCTAGCTAACTGCACGTGTAGCCTGCTGGTTCGAGATGGCGTCGCATCTTCCTACTATGAACTGGTCCGACCCGGATCTGGGTGAGGCAATTTCATTATTCAAGCAAAAAATGTGCCTGTACCTAGAGGATGAGGAGATCTCAGATGAAGAAAAACAAGCCAGGAAAATATGCCGAGGCATCGGAGATGAGGGGCTAAAGAGGCTAAATGCTAGCGGGCTAAGTGCAGCTGAAAAGAAAGTCCCGGCAAACCTGTGGAAGTTTTTTGAAGGACAATTAAAGTTGGATGTCAACTTCAGAATTCACAGACTGCATCTTATGCAATATAGACAGAAAGCAGGCGAGAGTATTGATGATTTTATAAACAGAGCGAGAACTCTTGCACTAAAATGTCAATTCACAGATGAAGAACTCCATGAACGCCTGATTGAGCTGATCATAGCCAGCACGCCGCATGAAGCTTTCAGAAATGAGCTCTACAACAAGCCTCAAGGTTGTTCTCTGGCCGAAGTCCTGACTGAAGGACGAAAACATGAAGCTCTCACAGCAGGAAATCTCCAACTTCACCAACTTGAGGTATGCAAAACAGAGCAAAAGGAAAGAGTGGATGCTATTATCAAAGGAAGGGGAAGGCTGTGCCAAAGATGTGGATCAGATCATAAGCCACGACAATGTCCTGCTTTTAATGATATATGTCACCTATGTGGCTACACAGGACACTGGGCTAAATGCTGCAGAAACAGAAAGCAACAGAAAAAAACAGAATATACCAACCAACACTGGCGAGATAAATCTCAGCCACAGTCAATGGCCAGATACCACAGAAAAAGTTATCAGAGCCAGTCATACAAGAATGACCATGAAAAGCCAAACAAAGGAAAAATAGATGCCATACAAACCACAGACTCGAGTGAAGATGACCCATATCAAAGAGAGTTTCACTCTGTCACGGTCAGCGAAAAATGTATGCACAGCATTGATGCAAAAATGCCAAGAGAAGAGGCTTATACAATCCTAAATATAAAACCACCTGACGTACCTGGCCAGAAACACACACTTCGTTTAAAAATTGACACAGGTGCATCAGGGAATTCCTTGCCACTACGTACATACAGACAAATGTACGGCAGAGACAGACAGCCGATGAACAGACTCCAAAAGAGCCATGCAAAACTGTCAGCCTACAGCGGACACAGGATCCGATGTTATGGGAAAATAAACATCCCATGTCAATGGAAGCACTCAGAGTGGATTAACGCCATGTTTTATGTTGTGGATGTACCAGGTCCAGCAATAGTTGGACTGCCCACATGCGAAGCACTCAACCTGGTCACTGTAAACGTGGACTCTATTGCTAATGTCAGCAAAGCAGCTAAAAAAGAAAACAAGAGCCAGACCACAACAAAACCTAAAAAAGCCAATCCACTGCTACACATAAACACCATAGAAGATTTAAAGAAGGCTTATGCAAACCAGTTTGATAAGCTTGGTAACTTCAGTGGGACTGCAAAACTCCTTCTAAAAGAGGGTGCTGAACCATTTCAAGACCCACCACGCAAATGCAGTATTCACATAAAAGACAAGCTCAAAAAAGAACTCGATAATCTTGTGGAACAGGATGTGATCTGCAAAGTGGAAGTGCACACAGATTGGTGCTCCAGTCTAGCATACAGTACCAAGAAAGATGACAGTCTACGGATATGTCTAGACCCTAGAAAACTAAACGACAGTTTAAAAAGATGCCCACACAGGATTCCAACTGTTGAGGAACCAAATCCGAAATTTGCTAATGCAAAAGTATTTAGCAAGCTTGACGCTAAGGCAGGATACTGGTCTATACATTTGGATGAAGATTCACAAATGCTAACAACATTTCACACTCCATTTGGCAGGTACTGCTGGAAGCGTCTACTATTTGGACTCAGTGTGTCTCAAGATATCTTTCAGGCAAAGATGGACCAGATCCTGGAAGGATTGCAAGATGTGGTCAGCATCGCAGATGACATTGCAGTATATGGAAAAAATGAAGAGGAACATGACAGGAACCTAATCAACCTGATGGAGCGTGCTGCAAACACAGGTTTGGTGTTCAACAGTGAAAAATGTAACACTAAACGGAACCAAATCTCATTTTTTGGTAACCAGTACACCGCCAACGGCATTCCACCTGACCCAGCCAAAGTCAGAGACATCCAAAAGATGCCAACACCACAAAACAAAGATGAGTTACACAGATTCATTGGGATGCTATCCTACCTGTCCCCTACATACCAAGGTTCGCAGACAAAGTACACACCCTGAGAGGACTATTGAAGAACGACACACCATGGGTATGGGACACAAACTACCAAAATTGCTTTGATGACCTTAAAACAATGATCACTGAGGACGCATGTTTAAAATACTACGATCCCAGCTTGACAATAACACTTGAAGTAGATGCATCCCAGAAAGGCTTAGGTGTTTCCCTTGTGCAAAATAACCAACCTATAGCTTTTGGATCCAAAACACTAACAGATACTCAGTCCAGATATAGCAACATTGAGCGAGAAATGCCTACTATTGTCTATGGAATACAACAATACCACACATATCTGTACGGAAAAGGATTCATAGTGATCACAGATCACAAGCCACTTGTAACCATATGCAGAAAACCACTACACGCGGCTCCACCAAGGTTACAACGAATGCTCGTCCAAGTTCAGGGGTACAATTTCGAGGTCATGTACCGTCCTGGACCACAGTTGGTCCTCGCAGACACCCTAAGTCGATTACCCAACCCAGAAAACAGCAGTGAAATAGAGCTGGATGAACGTATAGACGGACTGATTTTTGAACTGGAAGACCCTGAAATGTACACCATAGCACTTATTAACTTCTCACCTGACAAACAGAACACCCTTCGAGCAGAAACAAGCAAAGATCTCAAACTCTGTGCACTTAAGGAGGTGATTCTTCAATGATGGCCAGAAAAAATACAGGACTTACCAAAACATCTTCGTGCCTTCTGGGCCTTCAGAGATGAACTTGGCATAGAAACAGGAGTCATATTCAAAGGCAGACAAGTGCTGATTCCTGACTCTATGACGGAGAGCATTCTAAAACAACTGCATTCAAGCCATCAAGGAATTGAGAAAACACGTCGCCTCGCAAGAAAAAGCGTATACTGGATCAAAATGAACGACGACATTGAGAAGATGTGCAGATCCTGCTCAGTGTGTATTGAATACCAAGATGCAAACCCAAAGGAACCTCTTCAACCACATAAGGTACCAACTAAGCCGTGGCAATCACTCGCATCAGATCTGTTTGAGGTGAATGGTCGCCACTACTTATTAATTGTGGACAGATATTCCGAGTTCCCTATGGTGGATGAGATGCACACAACATCAAGTCATGCAGTTGCACAAAAAATACAAGCGTATGTGTCATTATTTGGACGTCCAGATGAAATACTGACGGACAACGGGACACAGTACACAGGAGAAGCTTTCAAACAGTTCACAAAGGAGTGGGGAGTCAAACACATCACCAGTTCTCCTCACTACCCAAAAAGTAACGGATTCATCGAGAGACATGTACGACACATCAAATCCATCGTCAAGAAGACACTGAAATATGGTGGAAATCTACAAATGGCACTATTACAGATCAGAGCAACACCAATCGACAGTAAACTACCATCACCTGCAGAACTGATTTTTGGGAGACCTGTCACCACCCTGCTACCAAGTCGAACTGATCCTGGCAAAGAAGAACACAGACTGCACCTAGAACAATGAACTGCAAATATGAAAGAACACCACGACAGAAAAAGTCGTAAGGAGCTACCACCTCTCCAAGCAGGACAACATGTCACTGTGTTAAATAAAGAAAGGGGAACGTGGCACCCAGCAACTGTAGTGGAAAAGAGCACTGAGCCAAGAAGCTACATTGTCCAAACACCCAACGGAAATCAAATCAGACGCTGCAGGAGTCACCTAAGAGAACTCTTTAAACCACATATACAGATCAACGAAAGGAGGAACCAACTTGCAGAGGCACCACAACAAACCCAGCATCAAGAGGATTGCAATGACTCTGCAGAGACCATCACTGAAACCCCATGCACAACAACCACAAACTATGAAAGACAGAACAGTCCACCACCAACCTGCACACAATCTGGCAGAGTTATAAACAAACCATCTCGGTACAAGGACTTCGATCTATATACAAGAGGAAAAATCAAAACTGTTGATTATTTACTTCGTATTGTTATTATGCTGTTTTCCAGACCCTAAGTGATGTAAAAAAAAAAAATGATGCTCAAGACAAATGGGAATGTATGTTTCTAATTTCCATTAACATAACACAGAATGCGCTATTGTTATTGTTACAGTGATCTGAGGGTTAGCATATTCACTTTATTTTGTTTGTGATATAGATTTGAGCTAAACAGAGGGGATGTTGTGATATGTCTCACATACTATGAATATAGTTCCCTACGCAGAGTGATACAGAGTTTGCGTTTTCACATGTATGGCTAAGAAGCTGGAAGTGAATAAAGCGCGAGGTCCCTCTATAAGTTATTGTTGGTCTTCATTGATACAATAACACTTCAATAACCTGGTCTGGAGCAGGTTTAGTTGAAGCTTAGTTTGTTTACAGAGAGGTGAAGCAGCATGACGTGTCCATTTGAAGATGATTTAGTGGATGAAGAAGCTCAGATAATACTTTTTCCACCATGAGAGGGTGATAAGACCACATATGGATGTTGGAAAAATACACTTTTTTACTTTGATCTAACTTAATTATTTGCTTCAGTTAGAATAAGTAAAAATCATTTTTTTGTTAAGTCAGTTTAAAAATAACACATAGTTTTCAGACAGTTATTTTGCTTTCATTCAACTTAATTCAATCAAGTAGGTGTAACTTTGGTGCTGCTGTTAGATCGGCTCCGCAAGGGATTGTGGGATATCATTCCCTTTGCCTGTCTGGAGGGATTTGGGTTTAAGTGTGGGGTTTTTACCAAATGTGTTTAGTTGTTTGGCTGTTTTACTGTGTTGTGTCAAGTTATTTTGTCCTACTATGCTCAAGTCTCTGCACCATGAGTGAGAGGGAGGGACAGGATGATGAGTTTATATAGCACCCCTACAGTTTGGTGGTATTTTGACAATGTCGGAAAATTCCTAAATGAATGAACGCATTAAGCACATATTCTTTTGTTCTTTTAATTGTTATAAAAATGAGGATCTGCCGGCTCAAACTTAGACATATGAGAGTTCAAGAATTTTAATTCACTATGATGGAAAAAAGATTACTTGAATTGGAGTAATATGACATATTAATATTTAAATAAATATGTAAATTTGAGTTGTATTAACAACTATTGAGTTTTATAGATGTAAGAAATTAGGTTGAATAAATCTAACTCAATTACTTGTTACCAATAGAAGTAATTCATTTAAGTTGGCAAAATTGGATAAGTTATAAATATATATATATATATGCGTCACATGAAAATGGAAATAAGATCAGAAACTCGTGCGTTTACTTTGTCCATTCTTTTTCTCCAAACAGAAACTCTTTCTTTTGATGATGATGCAGCCGTGTTACTTTTTTGATGGACGTATAATCTTCATACGCCGTCATTAAAATCTCATTCAGTCTCACTGAAGTATAGCGCTTTCTTTTTTTCTCCACGCGTTTTCATGGTGACTCCGGAAATCGGCGATCCATTGAGAATGTCTTTATGTACTTGCTGTGCACGTGCATTAACCCAGGGTTACCAAGTCGAGCGTAATTACGCCAACTCATATCCGGTCTTTTGGAACCGACATACCCAGAGTAAGCAAGTTCAGGTGGATTTCATCCAGAGTTCAGGCTTAAAGTCAGGCTAGTTTAAACATGCTTCCTGGAATACCCCCCCCCCCCCCCCGATTAGGTCAAACTTTATTTTTATTTTTGAAAAATATTGCTCTCTTTACTACAACAGGAGGGTAATAAACTACTGTAGAGTAGTGGTAGAGTGTAAACAAAAAGGATCATGGGAAGTGAGGGCAGGCTTACTAGCAGTCCCGCCAACAACTTAGAGGTGAATTTCTAATGAACTCCTGCCGCTCTGCAGAAACTGTCCTAAATAAGCGATTTTTGTTTTGGCTAAAAATGATGATCGGAGTGGGACTTCACACGTTCACGGTCCTGTTTAAGCATTAACCAAACAGAACTGCGCTAAAGCCTCATGATTATCCTAACCCTTAATAAACACATTTTACATCCATTTCGCAAAATGTGCCACAGACATACAAACAAGAGCCAACATGTACACACAAATACAGACGTATTCACTGATTCATACATTTTGCAACAAATTATTTAATATTTTAAGGGTAGCTTTTATTTTTCACACAGTTGACTCATTTAGAATTCCAAAGGGGTGTTCCAAAAATCTGTAGAACATTGATGAGTTGCAGATGCAGCTCTGGAAGAAACTCCACAAACTCTCTGACAAGAGGTCAGCCTCGCCTTTCTAGTTAAAGTTCTCATCATCAGCGTTCATTTCCTGCTTGCTGCTGTTGGCAGAGGTTACTTCCTTCTTTGGCAGAAAAACGTAAACCAGCATCATCATCATCATCATAATCATGCATGCTTTAAGCAGAGCAGGAATCTGTTCCCACCGTCAGGATCAACAGGAACCAGAGCTGAAGTTTCCACGACATCAACTTTCCGTTAGGAAGCCAGAGTTAATTTAAAACGCCGACTGAAGAACAAAGCTCTGAAAAAGCATTTCTGGTGTTTGTGAAACAAGTTTTCTTCACTGAAGTGAAGCTAATTCAGGAGACAAATTCTGAAAGATCCTTAAAAAAAATCAGATTAGTGGAGAGAAGATAAAATCCTTCAGATGTATAAACTGATTCAAAAATTCAGATCTCACATTTAGTGTTAATTGGTGAATATTTGATCTGAATCAAGTGTTTGACAGACAGCCCGCCCTCCTGTGGTCCTTTCTGGTCTAATGATCCATGAACGTCTGTTTTCCTCGTCTGAGCTGGAATCTAATCATAAACCGTACAGCTGGATAGCTCTGATATTGCTCACCATTTTTGTTTTACTAATGCTATGTTGGGGTTGTGGGGGGATCGTGGGCTAGCAGGAGAGAATGTAAACAAAGCTCAAAGTATGACACAAGTCCAAGTCACCATCTCTGGTAGGCAATGCCAACAGTCGCACAAACAGACAGCATATCCTCTTTGAACTCTATCAATCTCGATTCTGTGTTTTGTGTGCGATAATCTGGTTTCTGTGCCTTCAGGTGACGCAGAAACCCAAACCTTCGAGTTTCTACTCAGAAGCAGGAGGAAGAAGACTACTCCAGGGGAGAACCCCATGTTACTCCTGGTTGTCTTCCTCACAGCAGTCCTGCCTCCATCCGTCTGTCCGTGTATGAGTGGATGAGAACGAGACCAGAGCACTTTGGTCTTTGAAGGAAGAAATTCGGCTGCATTCTCTATGTAATCCAAACCAAACTTTATTCAAGCCAAAGGAAACAAAACTGGTTCGTCTTTGATTAGAACCATTTGTGTTGCATCAACTTGACCTGCTTTTGGTTCCAAAAACAGGTATGTTTCAGGGTAGGTCAAGTTGCCATGGCAACTCATGCTCTGAACATAACCTGCTCTGGAGCAGGTTTAGTTGAAGGTTAGTTTGTTTTCAGAGAGGTGAAGCAGCATGGCGTGTCCTTATGAAGATGATTTAGTGCACATGTGACAAACTCAAGGTCCAGGGGCCAAATGTGGCCCGCCATGTCATTTTATGTGACCCGCGAGAGCATAAAAGTTTTTTAAAATAACATTCTCTTTTGATTACATATTTATGTGTATCTGCAGTTCTAATTATTCCATGTTTGCAGGTCTTTTGTGTATGTAGACAAATTGTCAAAAAAACATCAGTTGGATGCAAGGCTGTGTGCAGCCTTTTGTAAAATGTTACACTATAATACAAGTTCTTTCTAGCTCAGTTTGTTATTTGTCTTTGTTATAAAAAAAAAAAAAAGTATCTGCCGGCTCAAATTTAGACATGACAGTTCAAGAATTAAGATGGAAAAAAGATTAATTCAATTGGAGTAATAGGACAGTTAGATAAATATGTAAATTTGAGTTGTACGAACAATTGAGTTTTTTAGACTTTAGAAATTAGGTTGAATAAATTTAACTGAATTACTTGTTAATAGAAGTAATTCATTTAAGTTGGCAAAATTGGATAAGTTGTATATAAATGCGTCACAAGGAAAATGGAAACAAGATCAGAAACTCGTGCGTTAACTTTGTCCGTTCTTTTTCTCCAAGCAGAAACTTTTGCTGATGATGCAGCCGTGTTCCTTTTTTGATGGGCGTATAATCTTCATACGCCGTCATTAAAATCTCACTCAGTCTGACGTAAAGCCCTCTTTCTCCACGCGTTTCCATGGTGACTCAGGATATCGGCGATCTATTGAGAATGTCTTTATGTTCCTGCTGTGCACATGCATTAACCCAGGGTTACCGAGTCGAGCGTAATTATGCCAACTCATATCCGGTCTTTTGGGACTGACATACCCAGAGTGAGGAAGTTCAGGCGGATTTCAGCCAGAGTTCAGGCTTAAAGTCAGGGTACTTTAAACATGCTTCCTGGAATACCCCCCTGTTCAGCGATGGAGCAGGCAAAGTTTGTTTTTGGAGGCTGGAAAGGAAAGCAGCTCCACCCAAACACTGGAGACCAGCCACTGTTCTAAAGGAGGCCTTTAAGTTTCAGTTCTGTATCACATGATAGAGGATCATGATGAAAAGAACCATGAGGAAAAATTTAACGGACACAAAGACCAAGGGCATGAAAACCTGTCAACCCATGAGTCTGGAGCTCAGTCCTGATTGGATAACCTCAGAACAGACGCCTGGAAATGGCGCCATCTAGTGGACACAACACGGCAGGACATTTGCAAAACTATCAAAGTTGTGTTTATTTAAAAACAGAACGTGAACATTGTGGTTTATCATATACAGGTGAGTGAAAGGACAGCAGTTACATGACGTGCACATTTAAAGGGTTTGTGGAATCGTGCTCGTGTTCAAATCAGCATCGAGTGTCTTTTGTGCGGTTTCCTGCAAGAGGGAAGAGATTTAAAAAAACTGAAGAACAAATGCCAACATGCATGAAACAAAAGCTTTAGAGAAACATTCTGATTAGAAACATTTAGTTTGGTTATAGTATGTTTTACTCTTCAGATAGAATGATAAAATGTTTAAATTAAAAATTAAGAATAAATATCTACTTTGACTAATGACATCGACAGAAATGAGAAGTTCAGCCCTTTTTTATACTTTACAATTTCCTCTAATTTATATTTAAAACTTGTGGCAGTGCATTCCATACAGCCCTGTCTTCCATTTCTAAACAGGCATATTTGGTTACACAATAATTCCACAATGAACCTGGAAAATAAAAAAGGTATAAATCTGCAAACAAACAAAAGATGAGGTTAAAACATTTTTTCCCTAGAAATATAAATAAAAAGGGGCAATGCTCCTCTCAAAGCTTCAAGAAATTACAATATTCCATCACAATAAGGTGTCATAACTTGTTATATTTTAAAGTGTCAAAGCTAAAAACTTTGAAACCTTTATTTTAAATTTGGATGAATTATAATGGGGGGGCTATTTTGGAAAACAGGAGTGAGTTCATAAGCTACTGAAGGTTTGATACCGGAGCTCTGAGGCATCAACACCAAAGGATGGAATTTAAATGAACTAAAATGATTTAGCTTGCAGGTATATTTGGTTTTAGGGCTATTGTTTAGTGTTTTCCTCCTTTTTTGAAAGAAAAAAAAGGGATTAAAATCAAATTTTTTTCCCCTTCAACTTCAAACTTTAAAGGTTTCTTCTGTTTTAGTAGCTTTTTGGTTAAACATTTGTTTTAACAGTAGAATCAAACCTGGGCTGCATGGACCATACCATCTCATTTACACGTCAAACAGATTAACAGCATCGTTTTCTTTGAAATCTAAGATGGGACCCACCTTGTGGCTGTGACACCTTGTGCTTGTTGGAGTGTTGTGGTCTGTGGTGGTCCATGTTGGGCATGGCGTCCCTCCATGACCTCTCTGCTGAAACGCCTCGTTGTGAACACCTCATGAAAACCCGGCTTCGGGGGGGTTCAAACGGCGTTCTCTTACCTGCTTGCCACCCGTGTCCCTGACACGGCTGGTCCCCGCCACTCAGCTTGGCCTGCAGGGTCCCTGGAACGAAGCAGTTCTCGTCCGTTTCTGGGATGTCGTTGCCATGGTTACGGTGATGCAGCCTCTCCCAGGCAGCAAGCTGAGGGTGCAGCTCCATGCACACGCAGCGGTCCTTCAGCTTCGGATGAACGGCTACGCACACGTTTTGTTTGGACGCCAGGGGCCTCTTGACGCCAGCCAGTTTCCTGGGGGCGTCGGCTGACCTCCATTTCACACCTGCGGGGCTGGAACTGTTCCCATCGGATTCTCCCTCCGTGTCAGGCCCACGGTGGGGGACGTGGAGGTTGGGGTCAGAGGCCTTTCTCAGCCGGATCTTGGCGTGAGACGTGCAGGCGTCGCATGTGGGTAAGAGGACGTCGTTCCACTGCTGGAAGGGAGCAGCTTTCCGCTTCAGGCCTCTCAGGCCTTCCCGGGCTGGACTGGAAGACGAGCAGATCCTGCGTTTTGACAGACATCTGGAGCAGAGACGCTCTGCCTTGGACACGTGAGGGTTGAACGAGTCTTCGTTGAACTTCCTGCTGAGGCAGCACTCGTGGTCAGAGAGGCTGCGTCGATCCACCTTCTCCTGGAGTTTGAACCTCTGTTTTGGCGGTTCTTTGAACTCCTGGTCTGGTTTTCTTCTTCTGCCATGTGTGTTGAAGCCTCGGCCACCCAGAGGTCTGCTCGGCTTCCTGGAGGCTGGCAGCATTTTGCTGCTGTAGTAGATGTTCTCAAAGTCAGATAGCCAGCTGCTTGAAGGAAGGTAAGCAGGCAGCGACTCGAAGGAGGTGTCCTGATGATCACTGGGATCCATTTCTCTCCTGGGGGAAACTTTCCGCACCTGCAGAGGTGAACTCTCCAGCAGCAAAGTGGAAAAAAGGGCTTCCTCTGCTTTACCCGTCATCTTAGACTTCTGAGAGTCTTCTGAAGCAAGATCTTCCATCACGAAGCAGAGATCTGCTTCTGGTACCGTATCATTTCCAAAGCTGTCCACAGGAGGCATCTCAGGCTCCGCCCTCAGAGACTCCTCCAGTCCAGCCATGCTTTCATTCATTGCACTTGTGGAGGTGTTTTGGACCAGAGGTTCAACAGAAGAAACTGAAGTCTCCCTAGCCGACCAGACAACGGACTCCATCTTCCTCAGTTCATCCAGGTACTTGGGTTCAAACGGCAGATGAAAGCTTGGCGTCACACTCCGATCGTCGGGGCTTCCTGGAGACTCCTCCGTTTCCTTGGAGCTCAGGTTCTCAGCCGCTGATGTCTGCTGCTCGTCAGAACCAGAGTTTGGCGTCCCAACCAACAGGATGTCCGGACAAACCTGGACAGCCGACGTGGACTGCTCTGCAGGAGGCATTTTGTCCTGGGGGGGTGAGGTCCGTGACCAGGTTTTTGTTTTCTCGTGCACCAATAGCAGTCTGGGGGGTGTGGAGCAACCTTCAGTCTCCTCAGTCTGAATGACCAAGCTGCTTTTGGAGGGCATCCCAGTGGAGGAGAGGGACGCCGAATACTGGAGTGCAGCAGGACAGTCTCGTTGCCCTCCGGATGAACCGGGACTCAAACTCACTGCACTCTCGGCCAGGGTCCCCTGGACGGCCTGGAGCGGCTCGGTCTGAACCTCTGAGGTGGTAGTTTCCCTGAACGCAGAGGCCTGCTGGCAGCGGAAGCGGCGGGCGTGGAAGGCCATGTTCTGGTAGTACTGAGGGCTGAGCATGCGTCTGTAGTCCATCAAATGGAGCTGAGTGTGAGGCAAGATGAAGCCTGGAGGCTCCATGTAGGGGTTCATCTGATAGTGGGGCATCACTGGCAGCCCAAACCCTTTATAAAGACACAGACGTTCAAACCATCAGGGGCGCCAGATAATACCCAAACTCAAAAAAAAAGCAGAAACGTGTCAAGACTTTGTTTCCACTGTGCTGTGATTAGAATATAGTCGCATTTTATTCTTGAATTTTCATCCTCCAACACTGACACTGAACAAAAGTGGCTGCAGAACAACAACATTCAGAAAACAGACCTGTCCTACCTTTAATTACTTGCAAAACTTCAGTTTCTGACACCAAATAAAAGTCATTTAAATCAAAAAGCTGAAGGGGAAAAAATTTAAATAAGCTCAAACTTTGTCACAACTTAAGCTTTGGTGGGGCTTCAAGAAAAGCCAGAGATCCTGTGGTGCAAAAACAGCCCCCCCCCCAAAAAAAATAAGAAATTCTTGATCTGCCAATGGGGTAAGAAGTGGTTGTACCAACAATTCTTATTCTAAGACAAACATCCTAGTCACCAAGACATGTTTTCTTAAACTAAGATTATTTCACCATTGAAAACTTCATTGAGAATTTTTTTTCCCCTTGGAAGACATAAAATCAGACTCATTTCTGAAAAAATTACTGTCTTAGACTGTGTGGATGAGCTGTAAGCTCAGAGCAGCAGGACACACAGATCTGCAGGTCTTACCCAAGCCGGGGTAGTTGTAGTAGGGGTTGTAAGGCAGGGGCCACTGCAGAGTCTGCATGGGGAAGCACGGCTGCGACGACTGCACGTAGAAGAAAGGTTTGTGGTGCTGCTGCTCCTCAGGAAGACCGGGCTCCGGCGGGGATCCGTGGGACTGCTTGGCTCCAAGCGCTTTGGTTGGACCGTGTTGGCCCAGAGTGTATGGATGCTGCAGGGTGGCGGTGACTGCTTCCATGTCTAAACGAAGAAACTCATGTTGAAGCAACGTTTGGCAGAAGAAAGACGTCACCCGGAAAGAAGCCGGCAAACCTTTCCAACCTACTTCAGGCTGAGAACCAAAGGTGTGGACTCACTTGTCAGCTTCAGCTCTGATTGGCTGGCGTACGTCCAGGTGAAGATTGTCCAATTAGGCCTAATGAGCTCCAATAAAGCCAGTGGAGAAGCCTCTCCTCCAGCAGGTGACTCAGTTCACCTGAGGAGTCACTTCACTCTGAAATAATTAGTCTGATTGACTTCAAAGACTCAGATCTGCAGTTTGTCACACATTTGGGCTTTTCCAGCTCTGATCCATTTTGACCGCCATCTGCATGCTTGTTTTCCATGACGTGTTTTCTGAACACGCCTGATACAGGTAATCGGGCTGGAACATGCAGACACGCCGGCTCCTGAGGCCTGTTCCAGGGAGAAGGTCACGTGACATAAGCGGATAAGTTTAAGGGTTAAGTTAGTGGATAACCGCAACTTTAGGTTTCTAAACCTGAGCTATCTTTGAAGTCACCATAGCAGCCTACTCTCTTAGCATCACCTAGTCCAGAGCAGGTGATGTTAAAGTAGACAGAGGTCAGAGCAGGACGTCCAGCATCCGGTGAACGTGGACGAACAAACCAGACCTTTCTCACCGTGAGAGGATGGCCAGACCAACGGATTGGTCAGTTTCCCACAGGAATGTTTGAAAATGCTTTACCGTTTTTTTAATTTATTTAGAGAAACTTTAGAAACTCCAAATACGTAAAGTGATGAACCACAGGTCAGCTCTCATAAAATACCCCCTGCCCCCCCAGTAGAGATGCAGGAGAGGACTCTAAATGTTACCAACCACAGAAACAGAAGAATGACAGAGACTTGACTTGTCAAAAATCACTTTAAAGACATTAAACACTGAGTCTCTTCTTGATTTCATTAAATAAAAGTCGATTCTTTGCATTATTTGGTTAATTTATTATGAATTAAATTCCTTTTCACACACAGTTCCACCTCAAGTCGCTTCTCCAGCGTTTGCACCTTTTGGATGGAGACTTTCTTCTCTGAGAGGTCCGTGAAGAGATGGACGTCATCCAAACTAAAGGAGGGTTCAGAAGCTGAACAAACTGCTGAGAAGGGCGGGGTCATGAACCGAAAGATGGAGGTCCTCCTTTCCAACAGAGAACATCTTCCCCTCGGGACACTTACTGAAAAACAGGAGGGGTCGGCGTCACTTGTCCTCGTCTTTTGTCCCAGTGGCAGTTGGGCTGGGAACCATTACTTTATGAACCGTATCATGAACAACAATGTTATGTGTGTATCGTTTATGAAGTACACTGTAAAAACAGAATCTTAAGAAAGTTAAGATTCGTGTCTCAAGAAAATTGCCCTTCTGTCACCAAGACAGTTATTTAAAAGCAAAATAATCTCACGATGAGAAAACACGTCTTGGTTAGAATTCCTTGTAAGAATTCTTGGTAAAACCATTTTCTGACCCCGTTGGCAGGTTTGTTTTGCTCACCTAAAGAAAATCTGCCAATGGGGTAAGAATTTTTGACTCATTTCAGTTTTTGCAGTACATGTGTAAACCTGGTGACTGAAACAAACGAATAAAGTATTAATCCTGCAGCTGAAACTCCAGTAGAATGGTGTTTTAGGGATGCAAACAACCAAGAAGATGTCTTTGGGGTTAAAAAAAAAATCTAGTGGTAAAATATCAACCCTTAAAGCCCCACTGATTAAAATAATGTTTTTAACATGTTCTTGTAGCAATTTTTTTAATGACATTTATAAAGAAAATTGCACTTTAATTAGCATTTGAGAATTCCTTTATTCAAATCATTGTGAATCAGGAGCAGACGAAAAAAAATGTTATTTGAAAAAAACAAGTCATATTTGTGACGTAGAAAATACTCTGGGTGGGGTCACAATCTTCTGGCTCTGCTCCATTCTGATCATCCACTTTCAAATAGATCCATGGACGTCTTCTTCCTCTGAGCTGGAATCTGGATCAGAACTGTACTCCCATGTTGTTCACCATTTTTGTTGCACCGCTAATGCTAGGTTGGGGGGTGCGAGGGGCTGTAAGCTAGCGGGAAAGCATCCAAACCGATGAATGTGGGCTTACTCTGCACCACAACCAAGAGGCAAATTTCTAACGAACTCCTGCCGCTCTGCAGAAACTATGTTCTAGAAAACAGATTTTTTTTTTTAATTTTTGGCTAAAAATAGCATCACCATGAAAAACCACTGGGAAGGCTTTGAAAATAGATCAAAAGGTGATCAGAGTGGGACATGAAGGGGGTACATGAATGCTGAAAATGAATTTCTCACAAAGATGAGAATAAATTTTTTAATCATCTGAAAAGTTTCCAGATCCGTGGCGTTAGAGTCTGAATCTTCAGGAACTGATGGATTTAGAATTTGCTGCTCCGCCATTGAAAACCAGCTCAGAGGTTTTTAACCTCCGTAATGCTGCTCAGGAAAAAAAAAGGAAACTATGAAAATCCAGTCAAATTTTTTGATTAATTAAAAATAGACGTCAGAGTTTAGAGTTCCCACTCTCCAATCTAAGCACCTTTAGATGACATTATATTGCTTCAAAAAAGATTTTTCCTCCAAGATGCAAAAACTGAACAACGGAAAATAAAAGAAAATGAATTTTTTTGCACACATATGAGAGTCTTTCAATACCTGCACTTGATTTTTGACTGTTGCCCCTCAAAGAGTGAATCATGTGAAAATGTCAGAACAAGGACTAAAGCAGCTTAAAGATTGACATTTTATTGGACTGACCCCGAACAGTGACACACCTTCCCCTGCATCTGTGAAATCCATCCGCCTGTAAGTGCATGGCAGCGTCACTGCAGACATTCAAAACTTCTCTAACCAAACCAATCTTCCTGTGCATTTCACCAGGTGTTCAATTCCTCAACCATCCGTGACTAAGCTTCTCGGGGGGGACCTGAGGAACAGAAAGGCCGTCAGCACACCTGATCACGCGCGCGTTTGCAGAGAGAGACCAACACCTACAGTTCAACTCTTCGAAACGTCGGGAAAGGCCGTCAACATCTGGGATCTGATCTGCCTGCAGAGAGAAAAAGGCTTCAGCTTCACAGAGATGATCAGGGAGGAGCACAGCGATCTTCTTGTGCAGCATTAATGGGGTTTTTCTTCCTTCACTGCTTAGATAAAAGCTTCATTGCATCCTTCTGTCTGTTTTATCTGAGATCTTCTCCTGCTGAAGTCAACCAGGAAATTAATTCCCACTTTGGAAAGCGCTGCTTTGAACTGGAAGAACCCGGAAACGCGTTTGTCCAACATGACCGTCAGCCTGCTGCAGACTTCCCCTCCAAGCTGTTTTTAGTGTGAAATTCGATCTTTTTTATAACTAAAATCTGTCTGCAGCTTTCAAAATCTAGCCATCAATTCCAGTTTAAGGTTCAGTTCTGTTACTTATGGTAACAGAGCTGAACCCCTTCAGAAACCCGTTGTTCACCAAACAGCCGAGCGTTGGCCTCAGCTAACGTCATCCCATCCTGGTGCTGTGATGAGGTGACGTTCAGAGAAGCAGTGGCTGCTGGGAGCTGCACGACTCGCCTCGTCTGTGTGGAGGCGCCGCGTGTCTCCTCCTGGGAATCACTTCCTCGGCCCACTGATCCGCTGTGGTTCCAGCGTCTCTGCAGGGTCTGTCTGAGAGCAGATCCACGCGTTCACCTCTGGTTTCTGACATGAAGGGTCGGAACACAGAGGAACCCGTTCTCCACTTACCCTGACACGTCCTGCACTGTAACTTGCTGCCGTCCTGCTCCTCCTCTGCTTCCGCCGCCTCCTGCTGCTGCTGCTTTCCATCTTCACCTTCTTGGTCCTTCTCTGCTGGTTCTGGCGCCTCTCTGTATTGTCCCCTTTTATACCAAGACTTTGGGGCATGTCTTGCGGGGAGGATGTAAGATTTTCGGGGTGAAATGTGCTTCCTCACAACCACTCTGACTGGCTGCTCGCAGCTTCTCCCAAACTTTCCTTCCTCCTCCTCCTCTTCCTCCGAGTCTCCACCTTCATCCCAGTAAATCTTGGAGGTTTTGCTCCTGCTCGAGCCTTTATTCAAACTTTTCCCACAACAAGCACACATGTACCTCTTTGTGTCCGGTAGCCACACCTCGTTGCGGTGAGGGGATCCGCCCATGACCTCTGCGAGCCGCCTCCCTGTGTACACGTGCTTTGGAAAGAGGTCGACGTCCTCCATATCTGTGGAGAACATCTCATCTCTGGAGGACAGCTCATCTAAAGACGGACTGAGCACGCTCATGCGCTCGTGTGTGGCCTGCATGGAGAGGTAGTTGTAGTAGTAAGGGGCAGCTGGAGATAAAACGTGTCCGGCTGCAGCGCCGGCAGCAGCTCCAGGTGACAAAACACAATCAAAGGGCAGTTTGAGGATCTGACAACCGAGTTCATCAGCAGGAGGCTCCGCCTCTGGAACTACCTCACTGCTTTTAGCCTCTTTGGACTCAGGCTGGCTGGAGGAGGTGGGGGGCGGCTGCGTGGGTTTCTCAAGGTCGCATCTGGGAACGCTGGAGTCAGTCACTGAGATATTTGACTGGATATCTGTGACCTGCTCCCTCTCTAAAGAGAAGAAGCGTTCCTCTGTTGCTGGATGCCTGTGCTCACAGTCTTCATGGACAGAAGAGCTATCTATTGGCAGCTCCTCCTCCAGTCCCCCTGACCAGCATGCCTGGGAGCTCTGGGTGTCCAAGGCCGCCTGGCTGGACTCGCTGTCATCCACAGCTACACTGGATTCCCCAAAAGTCACAGTAGGAGACTCCAAACAGCATCCGCGAGCCTCTAAAGGTGTGCTGTGATCCTGCTCCTCCCTTTTCTTCTCTTCTCCCGGCGGAGACATACTAAAGGAGTGAGAGGCGACGCCAGAGTCCAGCTCTCGGTCGCCACCCTGCAGCTCAGACACTCGGATCTTATCCAAGCATTCGATGAGTTTGGTGATGGCGTCACTGGGATCCGTCTGAGCCTCTGAACAGGCCGTTTCTCGGCGCCTTGGAGGCTGGGCGTGGGGCTGTGGGCGTGGCATCTCACCCCAGGCGGGAGCGTGGAAGCGGGGCTCAAACACACGCCTGTAATCCATTGGATAGATTGGCGCGTGTGGTAAAACAAAGCCAGGATATGGCACATAGGAGTACGGGGGCATGCAGGGACGACCAACATTAAAACCTATAAGCAGATAAAGGCACATTTCTCCAACAATTCAGTTCACTTGAGCAGATTCAGGTTCAAATGACTTCTTACCTCCAGGCAGGCCGTACTGGGCGTATGGGTTGTTGAGCTGCAGGTGCTGGTACAGGAAGTAAGGCTGGGATGGAGGCTGGACGAAGAAGAAAGGCCTGGACGGCTGGTTCCTCTGTCCTCCATTCCCAAATGAAGGCAGCTGCTTGCTTGAATCTGTAAGACATTCGACACATTTTACCTTTCACGTCGCATGTACATTTAATCTAAAGGAGAAGATTTACCATCCATTTTGGTTCACTTTGTTGCTCAGAAAAAGAAAAACCTCGGCTCCTGAATTCAGAATTAAGCTTATTTGTTCAGTTAATGAGTCTTTTAAAACATCTTTTTCTCTTAAACCAGACAGAAGTAGGAACTCTTCATTCTGCGTCCGGACAACATTTTTAGTCGTCTGACTGAAGGAGTCCTGGCCCTCCGCTAATTATCAGTCAAATATGAGACAGCTGGGGTCTGCAGACCCACGAATCAGCTCTGAGAGCATTTCTGCCAAAGAAAACAATCCAAGTTTTTACACTGAACCGTTTAAATAAAATATATCTAAACAGATAAGGTATAAAACAAAAGCTATGGAATTATTTTACATTCATGTATTAGCTGCGTGAGCGGCGGCGCAGCTGCTATGCGTCACTTGCTCCTGCAGGGGTCGCTGTTTCTCTGCATCCAGCTGGGTCACTGGGTTTAGGTGCATGCGCAGTATCCTCATTTGGCCCCTGGTCTCGGCGCTCCGCTGCTTTCTGCTCCAAACGCCTGGTTCGGCCTGTGGACAATCCTTGGCAGCTGTTTGGGATGGTGGTGGCCGCTCTGACGGTTTGATGCCCCCTTACGACCCTTGGATGTGGCTCCCAGGAGCGGTTTTCCAGAGAAGCGACTCCGTCAGGTCGCTAACCTGGGTTTGTTTTTCCGCTGTTAGCTTAGTTGATGGGGTCCCAGCGTGACCGCAGCTTCTGCAGACCGCTGCCGCCATTTCTTCCGTCTTTTAGGTGAGAGTTTCTCCTCCGGGGGGCTGATTTTTAAGCCATTGTCTGTTTGGATTCCGGTACCGCGCCTGAAAACACCGTCTGTTTGGCTTGAAGAGGAGGCTAATGCGGCTAGCAAACATCGGCTAACTCAGCTAAATGTGCAGCTAAATGATCAGCAATCCGGATTTTTACCGCTGACAAAATCCTGTAATATTATCTGAAAAGTAGTTCCAAAACATTTAAACCCGTTTCTGTTTGTCTTTTTGGGGTTTTGCAAAGAAACTCGCGTTGTTTGGTTCTGAACGATGCTATAGCTAGCTAAGCTACCAACCTAGCATCGTGAAAACTACGACCCTCCCTGAAAGCAGCGCTGACTTCAGGGTTCAAACTCGTTTTTCCCCCTGCGCCTCGATGCCGATTAGGTTTTCTGAAGAGCAGGCTTGGCTAACATGAACACATGATTCAAACGTCCTCCCTGAAAAGTCGGGGTGTTTTAGCATCTCCGGGGCGACAGAACCCGCGGCCTGCGGAGGCTTTCGGGTAAAAACCTCCCTCAGGGCGGCTTCTTTCAAAGAAGCTGCGGTTTGTTTATTCTGAGCCTGCAGCATTAGCCCCACGATGAAATGCTGGCTGTGTTTCTGCTGTTATTGATGCAGCTTTGTCCCACAGGATGGAGGTTTAAGCTCTTATGTACCTGATATGCGGGTTTTATCATCTGGGAATTCAGATGGCTCTTGAACGCAACAGGATGGACTGTACCATGACAGCACAGACTCATCCTGCTCTTCTGCCTTTGCAGCTCCCGTGCATCAGTGTTGTGACAGCAGCCCTGCGCCCTTCGCTTCCTGACTTCAGATGATGGATGAAGACTTTTCCAGCACCTTCTCAGCTCAGTTTTCAGCTCATCATCCCCAAAAGGAGCAGCTATCAATTTTTCTGCAGAGAGGCTGAATACTTGCCCTGCTGGGGGTGTTCAGGAACCTCCCCTAGTTACTCTGAACTCTTTAGGACTAACATACAGAAGTTCTTTTTTTTTTTTGGGTGGTCCGGTCCGGCCGGCTGTTTTAGTTTTCAAAACTGGGGCGCAACTCATGGGATGCAACCATGTCGGATCTTAGCGAGCGCAGGCCGGTGAACGCCGACTACGCCGTCTCCCTGCTGGAGCAGCTCAAGTTCTTCTATGAACAGAAGCTGCTCACCGACGTGGTGCTGCTGGTGGAGGGCTCAGAGTTCCCCTGTCACAAGATGGTCCTGGCCACGTGTAGCTCCTATTTCAGGTGAGTGTTGCCGGGCCGACGCCGCGGTGTGGAATAACACGTGCTTCTGCGGAGGGGAGGTCAGCGGCGCTCCTCTTTTTTAAAGGACCTCCCTCAGCCCTCCCCCATCTGGAGCCTCACAGTCAGGCTTTTGAAAACACTTCCGACCGCTGTCCAACCCCACTTCCCTTTTGGCCACACGCACAGAAATTTAGAGTCTGCCCCCCTCCACACACACACACACACACACACACAGGGTTAGAGGTGTTGCGGCACATCCGCTAAACTGCCCCCCCCCCCTGCCTCTGTTTCATTTGCCTCTTCTTTGCGTGCATGCCTCAGAAGGAGGGGGGTGACAGCTTGTTGTATGAGGAAGTCTGGTCACTTAACTCTTGATGTTGGGGGGGGGGTGTATAAGACGTCCTAAAACCCAGAGAGAAAGAAATGGTATTTATCTGCAGCAAATGATTTAGAATTAACCGCATGTTCCTTATTTAAGCTACAAAAGATTCATTTTCCGTTTAAGGAAGTCATGAAGACAAAAAATAATCATCGTAGCCGGAGGTTGAACCATCAACCCACCTGAGGCCAGATGACTGAGCTGCTGTCCTTACTTAGAACCACAAAGGAGAGGATGAATCTCATAACAGTCACCTACAAGACTGTATCAGAGAACTGGACCGAGTTGGACGCCATCCGTAGAAAATGGTTTACTTCCTGCTTCAAGCATATGAAGTCAATTCAGTCGCCATTCTTTTCACAATACGGACGGCGCCATGTTGGAGCCAGACGATGTCAGTAAGCAGTGATTGGTCCAAGTCTGAGTAAATCTTTCCATGAATAGGCCTCAGGCCCAGACCATGGCCCTGCCTCTACCATGCTGTGAGTTAGTGCCATGAAGCTTCTCAGCTGTTCCAGGTTTGTGTTCAGACTCCGTTCTCTAGATAACTGAGCAGAGGTCAGTTCAGTTTCTGCTCAGGAAACTTTCATAAACCTAACGTTGAAGATGCAATCAAGTTTGGTAGAGCTCTGCTCCACCTTTCTAAATCAATGTTACAGATAAATAAGTGTTGAGCATCTTTGATGCCCTGTGTGTCAGAATATGCAGAGGAAATTAAGCTAATACCCCGAGGATGTGGGAGAACTTCAACACTCGTTTGTTAAACTGTATCAGAGGATTCTGGGCTTCCAGAAGGAAGTTCTGACATCACTTTGGTTTTTGGAGGAAACTCTTGATTCAGGGCCTGAAGGTCATTTTCTCATCCAGCTGTAGATCTTCTGGAGACATAAAGACTGTTTGACATGAGAACTGACGGAAAAAAGGGGGAAATTTGACGTTTGTGCCCGTGAACCAGGACGCTAAACGGCGCTCACCTGTCCCGTCTGTCCCACAGAGCCATGTTCATGAGTGGACTGAGCGAGAGCAAGCAGACGCATGTGAGCCTGAGGAACGTGGACCCGGCCACGCTGCAGATCATCATCACCTACGCTTACACGGGGAATCTGGCCATCAGCGACAGCACGGTGGAGCCGCTCTACGAGACCGCCTGCTTCCTCCAGGTGAGGGGAGCGTGCCGCACAGAGCCCCGGCTTTGCTTCTCCGCGTCTAACGCCGACCGCTGCGTTTGTCCCACGCAGGTGGAGGATGTCCTGCTGCAGTGCAGAGACTACCTGGTGAAGAAGATCAACGCAGAGAACTGCGTCCGCATGCTGAGCATCGGCGACCTCTTTAGCTGCAGCGAGTTGAAGCAGAGCGCCAAGCGGATGGTGGAGCACAAGTTCCCGGTGGTGTACCGGCAGGAGGCCTTCCTGCAGCTCTCCCACGAGCTCCTGATCGACATCCTCAGCAGCGACAACCTCAACGTGGAGAAGGAGGAGGCGGTGCGCGAGGCGGCCATGCTGTGGTTGGAGTACAACATGGAGGCGCGCTCGCAGCACCTGTCCTCCGTGCTCAGTCAGATCCGCATCGACGCGCTGTCAGAGGTGACCCAGCGGGCCTGGTTCCAGGGTCTGCCCCCTAACGACAAGTCTGTGGTGGTGCAGGGCCTCTACAAGTCCATGCCCAAGTTCTTCAAGCCCCGCCTGGGCATGACCAAGGAGGAGATGCTCATCTTCATGGAGGCCATGTCAGAGGTGCAAGGCGACGGCTACGTCATGTCCACCTCCGTGCCGACGGCCATAGTGTGTTACAGTCCCCAAGCGGAGAAGGTGTACAAGCTCCACAACCCCCCAGGAGATCTGCAGAAGGTGGGGACCCTGGTTACCCCCGACAACGACGTGTACATCGCCGGCGGACAGATCCCCCTGAAGAACTCCATCGCCAACCACGGCAAAGGCAGCAGGTTGCAGGCCGTCTTCCGCTCCGTCGACAGCTTCTTCTGGTTCGACGCCCAGCAGAACTCCTGGGTCCCCAAGACCCCCATGCTTTGCGCCCGGATCAAGCCCTCCCTGGTGTACTGCGAGGGCTGCATCTATGCGATCGGCGGGGACAGCGTGGGGGGGGAGCTGAACAAGCGCACGGTGGAGCGCTACGACTGTGAGAAGGACGAGTGGACCATGATGAGCCCCCTGCCCTTCGCCTGGAACTGGAGCACGTCGGTGGTGGCGCACGGCTGCATCTACGTGATGACGCACGACCTGACGTACTGCTACTTCCCCCGCGCCGACACCTGGGTGGAGATGGCCATGCGCAAGACCAGCCGCTGCTTTGCCTCGGCCGCTGCCTTCGGCGACCTCGTTTTCTACATCGGGGGGCTCCACGTGGTCAGCAACTCTGGCGTCCGCATGCCCACCAGCACCATCGACGGCTCCTCCGTCACCGTGGAGATCTACGACGTCAACAAGAACGAGTGGCGCGCCGCCGCCAACATCCCCGCCAAGCGCTACTCGGACCCGTGCGTGCGCGCCGTGGTGCTGCTCGGCTCTCTGTGCATCTTCATGCGTGAAACCCACATGAACGAGCGCGCCAAGTACGCCATCTACCAGTATGACGTGGAGCTGGACCGCTGGTTCCTGCGGCAGCCGGTGTCTGAGCGCGTGCTGTGGGACCTGGGAAAGGACTTCCGCTGCGCCGTGGGGAAGCTCTACCCCTCCTGCCTGGAGGAGTCGCCGTGGAAACCCCCCACCTGCCTGTTTTCTCCAGACGGAGCAGATGAGTTTGAGGTGGACGGGGAGCTGGTGACCTTCCCCCACGTATAGCTGTCACCCCCCCTCCACCTGACTGAATGAACCAGAAGTCCAATACTAAAGGGGGAGGGGCTTCCTCTCCCCACGTGGTCAATAGCTTTGTGTTTGTTTGGGGGGGAGGCGTTGGTGAAAAAGGATGCTCGTTCCGATGTTGGAGAACGCCCCAACACCTGTACTCGGGGTGCGATCCTCTACACTGACGTGGTGATGAAGAGCATGTCCCCCCCCCCCTTTTACTAGTAAAGAAATACTCTGCATTAGCGTGTGAGATGTTCATGCAGCTCTGAAAAACCCCAACCCAAAACTCTGAGCTCGTTTGTTCATGTCTGTTCCAACTGCTTCTTCCAATAAAGTTTATTCAAAAACGGCCTTCATGACCACAAACGCTGCAGAGCTCAGCAGATCGAGCCGCTGCTCCGTCTCCAGTTTGTGTGCAGAGTACTTCTTTACGCGTCCGATCATGCGTTCCCCTCAAAGACCCCCGATAGGTTGTGAGGTGGGGCGGGGGGGATTTGAACCGACGGCGGCTGCAGGTCCAGCCTCCCTCTCTGCCCCACCCTCCTCCCCGACTCCACCTCTGCAGCTCCATCTGCTCACAGGCTCATGCGTTTTTATTTGTAAGCTGCTGAAATCTAGAAATATCTATAAAAATATCTATTTTCATATGTGTAAAGACAGCTGTTCTGAGTGATGGGGGGACCAACTCGATTTTGTATTTGTTGTTTTTTTTTAAGTTTAACATCAGACTTTACTGTAGTGTGGTTGTTGGTTCCACCCCTTCGCTTTGTTTTTTTGTTTTTCTTCCTGGAGTGAATATCCATAAATACTGCTGCTGACCTCCACCCAGGGGTGTTGCTATGGAAACCAGCCCAGCACTAGGACTGCTGGGGATACAAAGGTGTTTGTGTGTGTGTGTGGGGGGGTTCCTCTTACCTTTAAGAATACATGAGCACGGGTGCTTCATGATGAACATTACGAGCATGTTTGGCTGCATTATTTTCCATCAGCACTGTATTTTGAATGAACATTAATTTATTAAAATACATACCAAACCTTCTGCAGATGTTTTTACTTAAATTAATTAAAAAATATATATATTTATTTGTTTACTCTGCTAGAGGACACTGGTGTGGAGAGTTTGATTAGAACCAGCAACAGAAAACAAGTTAGTCACAATACACTTTTTTTTCCATAATTTTGCAACAAACGATTAGATTTTTTTTTCTTTTTTACAATTTTTAACTTATCTTTACAAGAACATCAGGACTATGTTGTGGGCGGCAGGTGAACAACTTACTTCCATCTTTGTGATTCCCGTAAACTTAATTAAATCTGTATGCCGTCCACTTGAACAATGTCCTTTAACCCTTGTGCTATCCTAGGCACTTTAACATTGGGAGTTGGGTCATCTAGACCCACTAGACAGTGCTCTGAACCTTTTTTCTTCAATGATTTGTGATCTTCACTGGTGTCCATGGATTACATGAAATCTTTCTACCTTTATCCACCTTTGTCATGGTAGGGAGAACCCGTCAATGGAAGGGTGGGGGGGGGGTCATCTAAGATAGCACAAGGGTTAATCTAAAGTGCAGTGATTGTATATCGATAGCAGCAATGGAGAGGACTGCAAAAACCCACAGCAAGTTCGATGACAGAAAGAACTACATCCAGCGAAGAGTCAGGATGAAAAACTCTTCTAAGTTCAGATGCAATGTCATATGCAGCTTGAAATTAGTCAATAAATCCTAATTTGCCTTACAAAACCCCAAAACATCACATTAAAACTAAAGTTTTATATAGTGACTAAAAAAGACAGAAATATACAGCAGCAGGAGTCAGATGACCAGGAGTGAGGGACAATCCACTCTGCGTCGTCCTCTAAGACTAATTAACTGCTGCATGGCAGGCCCTCATCATGATTCTGCCACCGCAGGCTGCCTTGATGCTCTCATGAATCTGGCTCTGGCGTTTGTCCAAAAAAAACAATGAAAAAGGTGAGAAATGTTTTTTAAAAAGTGCATTTATTTATTTATCATCCGTCATACAGCATCATACCACCAGGGCCAGAGTATACGATAAAATATCACTTCATTTAAAGTATCTGTCAGGAAAATATTCGGTACATTCAGACTTTAAATACAAAATAAAAAGATTTCAGGATAAAAAAAACTAAAACCTCTTTCAACACCAAAGACAACAAACAACACAGAAAAAGCAGGAAGTAGTCAACAAAGAGCACTTTGCTTGGAGGGAGGAGATCCTGTGAACACCTGAAGAGTCCAGGTGGACTGGATGGTCCACCTTTAGAGTAAAGCGTTCCTGAACGCATCACAGCGTCAAATTCAGACGGATCTGCTGACTGTTTTCCACGGCAGAAGAATTATCAGCTCTGAGGCAGGAGCTCCTCCCATTCCTGTTTGGGGGCAGGGCATAAGGAGGCTGGAACTTGCTCTCGGGTTCTGCTACAGCTTGGTCAGAGATCCAGTTTGAAGGTTCGAATGACTAAAGGGGGGCTTAAGAGGGGGGACAGCTGCTCTCATGGTTTGGTCTCAGTGGTGGGTTCAGAAACTTCTGGCCCGGTCACCAGCGCAGGATGGGCCAGTGTGGAAAACCAGGAGGACATGGCGGACTTCGCGCTGTTCAAAGCTCCGCCCACCGTATGACCTGGGAGAATGGCAGAAAGAAAGATTCACACATCGTGTTTCAAATTTCTCTAAGGTTTGTACGTGCGTGTGTGAGGATCGGTTCGGGGTTCAGTGGGCGGGGTCTTACCCACTGCCTTCCCTGTCTGGACCATGCTGCGGCTGGTGGTCATCATGGCATTCCCCAGCTTCTTCCCTCTCTCACTGTTTTGCACTGAGCTGCAGGCGGGAAGAAGAGGAAATGATTAGCAAAAACCTATTTTTGGTACACCAAAACAAACATTTAAAATTACAGGACCAATGAAACACAGAAGCTGTTCTGCTCACACTGACCACTAGAGGGCGACAACTAGCGTGTTTTTTACTTAAGCTAGGCTTTTACAGCAAACAGGTCCTGCCCATAACTGCTGTGTACCAGCTGCTGTACTAGAATTTCCCTCACACTGGGCGGTCAGTGAAGTGCACACTGGATGCTTACTGTGAGAGGCGGAGCTTGACGTCGGTCACGCTGTACTGACCATGGAATGGGTGACTGGAACAGAAAACACGACTCAAACTAGAAAACTAAATAACAACACTCATAAAAGCCTAAGAAAAAATAAAAAATAAAGAAAAATCTGAAACGGGTGAATAACTTTAATAGAAAAGTTGATGTTCCTGCCAGGGGGCAGGGCTTGGACCTACCCAGGAGTGATGGTGGACATGGCAACGTGCTTGTTGCTGGACCAAACCCTGAAGCTGTGGGTGATCTTCCACGCTGTGATGAAAGGAGCTCCAAAATCGGCCAGCAGCCTCTCATTGTCTGGAAGGGGGAAGGAGAACCGGATCAACCCCCCCCTGCTGACTTTGCTGCATCGACCCCCTCCCAATAGAAGGACATTCAAAGAGGGCGAAAGGCGGTCGCACCGCCGCACTCTTACCTGGCTGCAGCGTGGACGACAGTAAGGAGTGCAGGTACAGGGTGAACTGCGCCCTGATCCACTCGTCCCCCCCCTCCCAGCCCGTCCCGTCCAGGAACACGTCATCTCTGTTGTCCGTCACGTGTTTGACCAGGTAATCGGCAAAGCGCAGGTCCGCCGTGGTCAGGCTCAGGGTCTTCCTGAGCTCTGGATCCTGGATCTGGATCTGAGCGTCCTCCACCTGCGGCGGCGGCGGCGGCAGAACGTTCAGACTGCGTCATCTGTCTGACTGGCGGTGGAGGGGGGGGCGGGACTTACTTCGATGACGGCATCACTGAGGTGCCTTTGCTGACGAAACAGGATGTTGGTTGCCCCGGCGACGAAGCCTCGCACAGCCACGTCTGACAGGAGGTGATGCTGCTGCAGCGCCATGTAGGGCAGGCACAGGTAACCCTGGCAACGAGACGGCAGAGGTTGCTGCTCTGCTGGAAAGCCACACCCACCTGAGGGCCACAGAAGAGATGAGGGGGTGGGGAAGCTCACCTTTGTGAAAATGGCGAGCGGGAGACCATACTGATCCTCCTCCAGTCCTGACACCAGGCCCTGGGTGACCCCGCCCTGACCGCTGACCGGATACGGCTGCACAGTGATGGGAACACCTGGCTGGGAGTCAAAGGCGTCCAGAAGCTCCTCCTCTTTCTCAGGTGACTCTCGGGGACCGCCTTCCTCCAACACGCCTGGGTCCAGAGTCTCCCAGTCACTTTCCGAGGACACCGGAGAGGCGGACGCCGGAAGCTTGAGGAGGTGGTTCCCCCCCTCCGTGCTGTTACCAGAGGACACAGAGTCTCCTGCAGGGGGCGCCGCTCCCTCCAGGCCCTGCTTTGGGTCTGTAACATCAGAGACGGAAACGGACACGAACTCCTCTGCTCCAGAGACGGTCTCCTTCAGAGGCGGCTGCTCCGACACGCTGCTCCTGGGCTTGTAGTGGGAGGAGTCCATCAGGCCGTGCTCCATCATTCCTGCACGGAAACGCCGTGATCAGATCTGACCTTCTGCAAGCTGCTGTGCTCCTCCTGCAGCACTCACCTGGAAACAGCGACAGAACCGTCATGAGGGCTCCCACCAGTCTGCTGACGGGAGAAATGTAGAACAGGACCTGCAGGCAAACATCCAGATGTCACACCCACAACTTCAGCAGCAGGAAACGGGAAAGGGCTCCTCAGCTCTCACCTTCTTCTCCAGCAGGATGAGCTTGAAGAGGATGAGAACCTGCACAGATCAGAGCAGAGTCACAAAGAGAGAAGAAGAAGACGCAGATCTTCTGCACCGGATGTCAGACGTGTCTTCTTTCTGACCTTGTGTCGGAAGTGCAGGATCAGGTCTCTGGCTGATAATCCTGAAAAGAATCACAAGCTGTTCCTCAGAGGAGCTTCTTCATGCAGCAGCAGATAAAACAAGAACAACCCGTTCTAACAGCGGGAAAGAGGAAGTCCTACCGAGGTAAACCTGGGACCCGTCCAGGGCTGATCCTCCCAGAGAGCCGTTCATGTGATCGTACAGCTCCTGCAGAGGAGAAAGGAGGTGAGACAAGTTGAGCCCGCCCACCGACAGCCCCAGGCCCGGTCTTCACCCACCTTCAGGATGGAGATCTGGGAGAAGTCTTTCTCCTCGAAGTAGGCGTGTGTGATCAGCTGCAGCTTTGCTTGAAGGAGACCATAAAGAGGCTGCAGACAGAAGGAGCCCGTCACCCACAGACCAGAACCCTCGTGCCTGAAGGACGCACATCGCCGCTCGCCATGATGACGCTTCTATTCTAAGTTCAAACTATTCTTGCTTCAGATTTAAGACAGACTTTACGCAGGAGGTCGGTCTGACATGCAGCAGGCCCGCACAGATCCACTGGACTTTTAAAAGTCCAAACTCAAAGGGTTCAAAGGGGTTCTGACCTGCTAACCCGGTCGATGCAGATGCAGATGACAGATCTGCCCCCCCCCCACTGCTCCAGTCATCACGACACCTCACAGATTTTGCCAAACCAACAGGGCCACATCGGGGGGGCACTCACCACTCTGCTGAGAACGCAAACACTCTTCTGAACCGTCTCCCTGGTGACGTCGGCCTGTCGGACCTTCAGGGCCTGCAGAGAATAGACCCTCCTTGAGTTTTTACTTTAAGCATTTCATTGTTTTTTTTTTTTTTGCTCATGAAAGCAGACTTAAAACAAAAGTCTTTGTCCTGACGCTAAACAACCAGATTTAATCTTATTCTGGAAACTATTTTACTTTATTTGATAAATCTAATCTTCATTTGGAAATATTATAAATCAAAAAAATGACCTTAGCTTCTATCTGGCGATAACAGGAAACTCCATAGACGCACTTCCCGTCTCCAGAGAGGGGGGGCAGATGAAAATACACCGTGTCTGCAGATCAGAGAGAAGCAACAGTGTTAATGTTTAGCGAACATCTCCTACAGAATGGGACCGGTCCTACAGAGGTCTCTAGGCTGCAAAAAACAGCAGGTGAAGGCTGCAGAAACAGCAGGTGAAGGCTGCAGAAACAGCAGGTGAAGGCTGCCCCCTCCCTCTACAGTGGCATAGAGCTGTTCACTAAAACTGCGCTGAATGAGGCCTTCTCCACATGCTGGCAGAGCAGCAGCAGAACATCTCATCCATTGCTCCGACATCAGCTGACAGATTCTGGCCAGCCTGCTGCACTTTGGCTCTGTTGTCAGGACAGTCCGCGGTGGGGCCCTCCAGAGTCACGTGACCACAGGAGAAGGTCAGCTGACTGGCACTTGGAAGAAACTCATTCTAGCCCAAGATGGAACAGCGCTCTGATCCTGAACATAATCTATGTCATTTTAATTTATTTGATGGCAGTCAAATGTGAAAACAGCAGACTGGTGCAGACTCAGATGTTTCACTACCAAAGAGGGCTTCAAAAACAGACAGTGAAGATGTTCAGGGAACATCAGATGGACTTCTGTTCCTCCAGGAGAAGCCGATCAGCTGACCTCAGAGCAAAGGGTAGAGAAGCTTAGAGATGTACGGAGCAAACTGCAGCCTCCCGGCCCGTAGGTGTGACATACCCTCCTGGTAGTTGTGCGCCCCGTCAGGAAGAGCTAGAAACGGGAGGTACCTCCACTCCTCCGGCACCAGGCTGCTGTCGTGGCCTTCATCCGGCATCAGAGGTGGGTACGAAAACTCCACCTGAAGGCAGAACAGAGAAAGGTGGTTTGGGTCCCACAAATACTCGCAGAGAACAGGTATGAGGGTGGGAGTGTGGTGATATGGGCCTGTACTGAGCATGGAGGACTTTATGCTGACAGAAGCGGACTTCCTGGGCCTGGAGGAACAGTTCGTTCCCAGAGACCATCCCCACAAATTCCATCTAAGAGAATTTTCTGAGGAAGGATTTAAGGAAAATGAGCTGATCAGGAATGTGGAAGAACCTGAAAGCAGCACGGCTTGAGGGGAATTCTTCAGATCCATCAGCCGATTCTTCAATAAGATGTCGGTTTTTCTGTTCCTTCTTCTAATCCAAACTCTGGATTAATGACATCTGCTGCTTCTTCTTCTGGTTCTTGAGGGGGCTGTCTGTATCAGGAAGGGGCGGAGCAGGGAGCTTGTGGCCCCGCCCAGTGCATTTTGTGAGTCACAAATACTTGGATATTTTCTTTTCCTTTTAAAGGATGCAGAAGTGATTCAAACTGCTGTTAACGAGTGAACTACGGTCGATTAGAGCGTCCTACAAACCGACAGGACGGTGCACCTGCCCCCGAGCAGCTTCTGCTCCAGGAAAGCTTGCTGAGAGTAACCTGCTGGTCCTGAACACCACACACCCAACAAGCGTGTCTCACTCCTCTTCAGGGCGAGGCGCCGCTTCACCAGCAAACTCTTGGTTTTGCAGATAAAGTTTGGACTATTCTTTTACATTTTTAGAAGACTGCCGTCATTAAATATTCAAAAAGAAACCTCCCTTTTTTGTGTAAAAAAACACAAACTTGCAACGATAACTATGAAGCATGGCAGTGGAGGTGTGATGATGTGGTCCAGAACACAATGCTTTCCCTCATGTTCCTGTGTGACACCATCCGAGAAGACAAAGCCGGTTTCAAGCTGGCGTGCGTAGGGACGGGCGGAAAGGAGAGCCATGAACCGCCACCTGCCAGCCTCAGAGGAGGAGATCGCTAACCGCTATCAAATAACCGCCACCAAGACGGAGCGCCGTACGCTTTGTGAGGCTGCAGGTGGGCAGACGTGAAAAAGCGGCTTCAGGGATGCAAATACTTTCAAGGATTTCCAGGAAAATGAAATGAAATGTGAGCTGCACAAATAAATATTTCCTGAAGCAGAAACTGTCATGTTTTTTTTACATTCCAGCAGCTTTAGATTTCAATGTTTAGAAACACAGTGAAGACACGAGGAGTGAACTTCACCCTCAAACCTGCAGTTAAATGTCTGTAGAGGCTGTTTATTGTTGTGTTTACACTCAACCCCACATGTTCTGCAAAACTCAGAACAATCAATAGGAATGACTAAATATAGAAAAAGACCACAAATGTATCACTGTGCGGGTTCTCCTTAGTGTGGGTTCAGAAGAGGAACCTCAGCATCAGCCGGTTCTGGTACCAGCAGACGAGACCTACGAAGCAGCCTTTTATCTTTTATTTTGTGGCTCCTTAATCCGTCAGATTGGACACTTTTGACTGATTTTATCTCAGAAAACGACAAAAACAAATGTGATTATTAGGTATCGATCCCCGCAGCAGGTCCAGAACCAGGACTTTCACAAACATCAAGACCCAGATGTGACCAGGAACATCCAATAATGTCCATCTATCCTAAACACTAACAAATCAATTACCGTGACCCCCCCCCCCCCCCCCCAGAATGACGCGGGAATCGTCTTTCTGACAGTTAGCCGCTAGCTTGGTTAGCATACTTCCTCCCGTACCTGGCAGCCCTTTTTGTGGTGAAATCCGACCACGACGATGTGCAGAACCGGACCTTTGTCGTCGTCTCTGCCGTGACTATCCATCCGCCTGCTGCCCCCGGGGCTCGGACGAACACCGCCACCACGAGAGCCGAGTTCCAGGACTGACGCCGGATCCAACATCGGCAGCGGGGCCCGACAGAACTACCGCACTGACCAGGAGGTTCGGGGGCGTGGCTAAAGCTTCCCCGCAGCGCACTTCCGTGTTTCTTTCGACGGGAGATTTCTGACTTTTCTTTGCTATAAAATATTCTATTTAAAGGCTCGTCCACATATTTCTAATCAATATTTTACATTTAGAAACATTAAATAGAGATTTAAACAATAATGCAGAGACACGTCCGTAGTCATTACGTCATTGCAGCAGTTGCTGAATTGTTCATTGAATTAAGACACTAATAATGTAGACTATGATACATGCGTAATTAACTGTGAGCGGGTAATATTACATAATGTAAGGCAATACTTTACCTTATACTGATGTACACTTTCTAACAATAAAAAATACCTGGAGCTGCACAAAGAATGACGTCACATACAGGAAGGACTTATGTAAATGCATCAGAAATCCACATTGTATAATCTTCCAATTCAAACTGAAGTGAAATATATAGGTGCTTTAATAACAAAAGACCAACATGCAAGAAGCTCTCTAAAACTTAGCCCAATAATAGAAAAAAACACACACAAAGGAAAGGGAATCAGTGGCTCTCCAAAGATGGATCTTTGAGAGGAAGGATTTTAAGATAAGTTAAGATAAGATAAAGCTTTATTGTCATTGTACAATCACACTTGGTACGACGAAATTGCAAACTGTCCCACATTGGTGCAAAGAGAAAGAAGAATACAACAATTATCTTTTATACACAAAAAAGTATAAAAAAATAAATATATACATATATAAATATATACTGCAACTTCCAGCTTTTTTGCCACAATTGTCACATAAATGGATGTGAGATTGCGGAGGGGCTGTAGATCAATACAGACTATGAGTTTCTCCTTTTTCTTTTTCTTTTTTTTGTATGCTGGTGTGCCGCGGGATTTTTGTCAAGGTTAAAGTGTGCCGTGGCTCAAAAAAGGTTGAAAAACACTGCCATATAAAATCAATTGGTCGAAACAACTTTTCAGAAATCCCAGCTCCATTTATACTATACCTCTTCTATTTTATCTAAGATTGGTAGTGTTGATTTCTTTCTTATGAGTAATTATTATTTATGTAAAATCCCTCTTAAGTTATCTCCATTTTACCACTAGCCCCTCCTGTCATGGTCCCTCGTGCACAAACACAACTTTTCACCGCACAAATATTACCGGTATATCTAGAATAACAGGGACATTTTATTTCAAACACTTGTCACTCTTCATAGAATATTGGTTTAGAAATAAGATTATTTTTTGTATTTTAATTATTTAACAACCAGGGCTTATTTTTAACATATGAGGAATTTCTTTCTAACGTTAACATCCGTGTTCCCCCTTAAGGATACGCTGAAGTGTTTGGAGCTCTTCCCTCTGGGCTGGGCATGCTTCTACATTTCAACAGAGGGTTTATGTTGACGAGCCTTTTTCTGCTCTGTCCCATAAATACTCCTGTGGAGAAAATATGTCTGTCCGTTATCCCAGAAAAAACACAATTTCAAATTAACATTGCATCTCTACCTTATAGCATGTCTTATTGGAATATGTTTGCTGATGATATTGCATGGAAGGAGGTTTGGCAAACCCCTAATAAATGCTTGATCACCAATAAAGTAAAATAAGCTACTTTTAGGATTACCCACAGAATTTACCCGGATACAATTTTCATTCAAAATAGATTAGATGAAACATTGATACATCTGTAGTTTTTGCTGCAATTCCCCTGAAACAGTCATCCATATTTTCTGGAATTGTCCTCTCAAGTTAAAGTGCTTTGGTAGAAGATGTGTGATTTCATACATGACTAAATTGATTCTTGTTTTGTTTTATTCTGGAAATATGTTTTGTTGGATCTTATATCAAAGGATAGACAAAAGGACTCAGGTTGGCTTTTAAATCTCTTGCTCATGTTGGCTAAATTTCATATTCACAGATGTGGTTAAAAACCTTGTTTCATGTTTTTCTTTTCTGTGTTACATTTTTATATTAAAAGCGTTCGTAATTCTGAGAAGCAAAAAGCGGTCAAAACCTTGTCTGTATGTGAAAGATGCCACATTTTGTCATAAAGTATAACCCCCTGGCTTCTTTCTATTTCCGTTATTGTTTTTTTATTTATATATGTTTGCCATTGTTTTCTTATTGCATACCTGAATGTAAATTTCTGTCAAATGACATAGTCTGCAATAAAGTTTTTGAAAAAAAAAATAGTTACAACTGTTTTTTAATTGGTGGGTTTTTATATTATGTTCAGAACCCATTTTCTTTGTCTTAAACTTTTTTTTTTACTTTATTGACAATTGAGGTATCATACATTAAATAACGAACAATAACCATGTCATCAACATTATCAAACAAAACATTAACAAAAAAAATAAAGAATAGAGAAAAACAAAAAACAATGAACATAACACACAAATAAATAAAAACAATTAAGTAAAATAAAAATAAAATAAAAGAACATAGAACCAATCTAAATAGTCTAAAACTAGTTAGGGGTACTCGTGAAGTTTGTATTTCTGAACAAAACTAAGCAATTTCAAGCCATTCTTCTTTTTCATATAATGAAGTGATTTAAAGTAAAAACAGAGCTCTTTATGAAATGTTATAAAAAGTGTTTTGGTCTTCAAATATTTATTTTTGTTTATATAAAACTTTCCTTGCAATATCAGGATATTAAGAACTGTATTTTCTGGTCTATATAATGTTACCACACCGAATAGAACATTTTTTGCGTGTAAATGAACTGGCATTGCAATTTCGGAAGAATACCAAAAGCAGAACTTCTCCCAGAATGTTTTTATAACTCCTTTGTGTTACACTTAAACAAACATTGTTGTTTAAAATAAATTCTCCACGTTCGATTGCTTTTGCCTGCTGGACTGCGTTCATTTGTCGATTGGTCGGGCCTGTGCGGAAGCGTGTTCGTCAGTAAACATGGCAGCCACCCAGGGCACGAACCCGTCCCAGCTGCTCCCACTCGGTCCGTAAGCTTTAAATTAAGCCCGTTTTCTACCCGGGGTCTGACGGGGATTCACGCAAAACTCCGAGAATTGTTCATGCGGGGGTCAGAGCCGGGGCCGCTGCGTGGTTTGAACGGTCTGACAATGGCGGACTGGAGTTAGTTAGCAGCTAATTGTTCGTTAGCATCGAAACGCTCATCATGCTGCTAAACTACTTCAAAGAATGACACTTTTAAGTCTTTGGGCGTTTGTCTGTTTATAATATATTTATTTAATTCATTGATTAATATGCTCCTGCCTTTAAGGGTTCGTGGTTGGCGCGCTTTTTGAAATGCATAGCAATGCTGGAGCTAGCCGCTCCTTGCGACCGTGATGCTAATTAGCCCAAAAGGAAACGTTTTCACCTCGTCATTATCATTAGGATGTACTTCTCTTAAAAGTGACGGGTTTCCTCATGTTGGATGTCTTGTGTAAACTTTATTTTAAACAAAAAGTTAAGTTATAGACACCTGTTAAAATATAAAATCAGTAAATGTGGTTTGTAGACTGCATGCATGAAACTGAAAGTGCTGAAATTAATAACTGTTCTTCTTTCTGCAGAGCTTGTGGACAAATGCATCGGCTCCCGAATTCACATCGTCATGAAAACAGACAAAGAAATCGTCGGAACCTTGTTAGGTTTTGATGATTTTGTTAGTATCCTTCATCGATATTTGGCATTAGTGTTGTACTGTTTCTCTTTTTGGCCCACAGCCGTTCCTTAACTCTGCGTCAGACATGGTGCTGGAGGACGTCACAGAATTGTTAGTATCTTGTTTTTTTTTCTTTATTTTGTGTGCTTGGGGCTTGTTGTTGATGATGTGTTTTTGCTTTTCCAGTGAAATTACACCAGAAGGCAGGAGGATAACAAAGCTGGATCAGATCCTCCTGAATGGAAACAACATCACCATGGTGAGAAAGCAGTGGGTGGGAGGGATGAGGGGGTGTCGCTGACCGGATCTCTCATCGGAATGGTTCTCTTTGCAGCTCATCCCAGGTGGAGAAGGCCCAGACGTGTAGATGTCAAGTTTTCTAAATGTACATACATCTTTGGTTGTTCTGGATTGATGTTAGTTTTCTCTTACTGGACTTTTTGTTTTTAATATTTTTTAGTTTTGATTCTTTAAGGTTTGAATGAATCACGTCAAGGACAGAAAAGCTCTTTTTGTTTATAAATAAACCAGATGATTCAACACAGTTTGATTTACAAGTTTATTATTCATAAGTTCAATTTAGTGCAATTTTCTTTCCTTTTTTTAAAAAGTGTTGGCACCCAACAGCAGTAATAACAGCTCACGGTTCATAAAGTCTAAATCTAAAGTTGCGCTCCTCCAAAACGGCGTGCCGCCTCAGTACATGGAGGATTTCTCCTCCCCTTTTGGGTTGGTCACCTTTTCCAGGTTTTTGTTGATTATGTCGTACAGCTCGGCCTGAGGAAGTGAGAAGCTTGTTTGAATGAAAAGGTAATACACTTTAGCTATAAAACACCCCTAAAAACACTTTCTTATCTAAAACTAGGAATTTAACCTTCTTTTTTTTGGTTAAAACCTTAAATACTTACATTAAAATCCTACATCTGAGTGGAGTAAGATTTAAAAAGAACTTGTTTTAATCCAAGTAACTAATTTTTTTTTTGTAAACCAAACAATTTATGCTACAAGAATCTCCAACTAAAAGTGGGCAAAAGTGTCCGGAATCTAAAGCATATAGGCGTTGGAGTTTTTGACTTACGTAGAAGCCGCGGATGTCGAGAAGGATCACCCTGAGGTCAGAGAAGAGCGCTCTGTCCTTCTCATGAACCAGTGAGCGGTAGTCCATCTGAGGGCAACACAACGACAGTTAAAGGTGTTTCAGGACGTCCGAGCCCATTGGCTACCGGGACATGATTGACAGAAGTCAAAGTGACGCCATGCAGGTGGAAGCTCCCCCCTGGTCACGTGGACGGAGGTGCTACCAGGAAGGTGGAGCAGTGTTTGAGACCGCCGTAGAGTCGGAGCTGTGCTGACAAACGTGTCATCTCAGATGCTGTTCAAGCTTTCAGTTGTGTTAACTGAGTATTTTAGGTTCATCTGTCTGCTGCTATGTGTTTTCATGTATGTATGTGATTGTGCTGCTACTAGAACTTCATTTCCCTGCAGGGACTGATAGAGTTGATCTTAATCTATGTCCGCTGCAGAGCAGCGTCTGTTGTCGTCCCTCCTGTGATGTACCAAACTCTGGGAGAGCATCATCCCAATTTCACGCCACATCATAGAAGGCGGCGCCAACAACAGACGCAGTTGTGGAACGGAAATGACATCACCGTGACGCCTGTCACCTGATGTCGATCATATCCTGATAGCCAGAAACAAAGGCATAAAGTCCAAAACTGTAAACTGAAGATTGAAAGCAGAGGAAAAAGGAAAATACAAACAGCATCTGATGCTATTTCAAATTATCCGTTTGGTCTCAGTTTGAGGTTTATGGTTATTAAAATGAGAAGTTTTTAATGTTCCTTCAAGTTTTCAATAAATACTTTATAGAGTTTTCCTTCACTTTAAGCTGATCCAGATTAGATATTTCTAACGTTTATAACGATGAATTGGTGAAGCGAACACGTGGACACTATTTCTTTTTTTAAACTTTGCCTCAAAGAGAGTAAATACAGGAATTCCTCTATCCGTATTTAGTGTGAGGTGCTGATGCTAGTGAACCAATGCCTGCTCAGTGGCCTTGAGTAAGGGTGTCCACCCTGTGAGTGGTTGTGAGTTCAAATCCAGGGCGAGATCATACCCAATGCCTCCCTGCTTGACACTCAGCATTAAGGGGTTGGATTGGGGGGTCAAACCACCAAATGGCTGTGTCTGCAGCTCACCGCTCCCCCGGGGGACGGGTCGCATGCAGAGAACAGATTTAACACACCTAGGTGTTTGACAGATAGTGGAACTTTCTTATGGCGTTCCTGCATAATCACGATCAACCAGGAGACGGCGTCCACTCACCACATGCGTCTCTTTGGAGGCTTTGGCGACAGCATCTCCCCTCTCTGAGAAGTACCTGCACAGATGGTCACACAAAACCTCAGCAGGGTAACTTTCTCCACGAGGAGAGAGCGACACAGAAACGTCCACTTTACTTGTTGATGTTGGTCTGGAAACCATCAACTTTGGTCTTCACGGCGGCGATCCGCTCCAAGATCTTCTCCTGCGGTTTGAGAATCAAGAGTTCAGCTCATTCGATAATCTCCGTGTGCAGGGAGCGCCGGTTCGTCCAGCGGGAGGAGAAACTCGCCTGTATGGCGACTCCAAAGTCATTCCCGTCTTCTATCTTTGGAATGAGGTGCTGGATCCAGCAGGACACCTGCAGGAGTTCAAACCCACGGCTTCAGATTGACGGACTGCTGCGGCGGCCGTGACCGTTGGACTTCACTTACGGTGATGATGGTCTCTCTGAGGGCTACAATCTCCGGCTTCACGCGCTCCAGGAGAGTCATGATCTTCTCGTTACCTTTGATGAAACCACATTTTGGAGCTGGGGGAGCAGAGAGGACAGCTGAAGAGTGGCCCACTCCCACCACACATCAACAGTTCACCCACAAACCCCGCCCACCCTTCTTCTTCTTGCCGTCTTCGTCCTTGTCGGTCTCCATGTCCTGAAAGAGGACATGTTAGAGCTGAGTCATGTCTGAGCCATAAAGAAGGAAGGGAAAGCGGGTCACCTCCTCTTCTGGAGAAGGAGGCTCCGGTATGGGGATGTCCAGAGGAGCCTGGAGGGAGTCTGTGAGGATGAAGGCGTCATCCTGCAAGACAAAGATCAGCATGAGAGGAGGTCGGGCCGGGGGGTCCGGACCTTCCAGAGGAGTCAGTACTGAACCCTGAGCAGCGCGTCCAGCTGGATGATCTTCTGCGGGATCAGGTTGGAAAACAGGTTCCCTGCCTGCAAACACAACGACAGTCAGTCACGTCATCTGCGTCCGCGGGTCATTCCGGGTCAAGATGTTCAGAGTCACAAACCTCGTGATACAGACTTTGGCGGAAGTTTTCCACCTGCAAAAGAAAAGAATCAAATCTTTTGGTTTCTATTCTGCGGGGTTTTCCGCGGCTCCTTTCATCATGTCAACAGTAAAGAAAAGAGAAGATTCGAATTCTCACCTTGACTGCGCTCGCGCTGTTAATCTTCAGGGTTGCCGCCTTTGACATGACGCAGCAAATTTCCCGTTCAATCTTAAATAAACTAAATTAAACAAATAATTAGGACTTTAGATGCGGGACGCGGCTCCACAGCTTCCACCAGCCGTTGTCTATATTTCCTTATTCGTTTTACTTTCGATTAAACGCCGCACCTCCTGATATATTCATCCACCGCGTTAACTAGTCCGCCTTCTACGCTTTATGATGCTGCGCACGCGCAGAATCCGATGTAGTCCGTTCATTTTTCAAAACTTTTACGCAGATTATATTCATTTTGAGTATTTAGTTACTTTTAATGAAGTAGCTAGAGTGCGTGATGCCAAATAATAACCCGAAATACTTTCGTGTAAACACGTCTATAGAAGTTTATTTTGATTTTGTTTACCCATAATTCAAAGTCATTTTCAATACTCTATTAATTCAATAATCTTTTTTATTAATATCTGGGAAATTTTTCATTCATAAGAGCAGATTAATATTATTATTAATACATTTAGTTAGATACTAGTTATATTAACATTTAGGCTTATAAAATGTACGCTTAAATTAACATCTAATTACTCAATTGTCACATGTCATGGCAACCTTTAGTATTGTAAACTACAACTTTAATGGTATATTATTTTTCTTTTTTTAATTTTTCTTCCTCTTTCGGCTTTTCCCATCAGGGGTCGCCACAGCGAACAAGTCGCATGGTAAACTTGGCAATGTTTTACGCCGGATGCCCTTCCTGATGCAACCTTTGCATTTTATTCTTCTTTATTTATTTCGTTGTAGCTGTATATGTTTGTTTAGTTCAATAAAAAAATTCAATAATCTTGCTATTTGAAAACGCGGATTGTTATTTATAATTTATTATGAAAAAGTTCGATTCAATCTGAAATTCTAAAAATGACAATTAATTGGATAATTATACTGTCGTCAGTACAGTACAGTAAAACAGGGGTGGGATTATATATTTTTGCCTTCCTCTCCCTTTTCGCTACAATACTTAATTTTGGCGTCTAATTATGCTAAGTTTGATTAGTTACTGTATGAATGTATAACTGATGATTGTATTGTTTACCATCTAAACAACATTGCCAAAATCAAAAACATTGTGTCAAAGCCAGATCTGGAGATACTTACCGTATTCATGCATTTGTCTCCACTAGGTTAGCTTACTGTAACGGCCTGCTTACCAGCCTCTCCAAAACAAGCTGTAAAACAGCTTCAGTACGTCCAGAACGCTGCTGCTGGAGTCCTGGACCAAACCAGGAAGTATGATCACATTAGTCCTGTGCTCAGGTCTCTGCACTGGCTCTGTACCAAAGTTATCAGACTCAAAGCAGTCCTGCTTGTCTACAAGTCTCTCCATGGTCGAAAGCACCAGTACATCTCTGACATGTTAGTGCCATATGAACCATCTCGCACTTTGGAGGACCTCAGGACCGCCTCCTGTTGATACCCAGAGTCAGAACTAAACAAGGGGAATCAGCGTTTCAATATTCTGCAGCTAAAATCTGGAACAGCCTCCCCTGAAGGCGTAAGACAGGCCTCTTCTGTGTTCATGTTCAAATCTAGACTTAAAACATTTCTGTTTAGCCGTATATGACTGAAAGGTCCTATCTGCACTCCTTTTTCTTTCCTTTCCTTCCTTTGTTTTTTACTGAGCCCGCCAGGCTCCGTAGTTTTTAAATCAATTTTCAAATTTTTTCTTTTCTTTAAAGTAAATTTACGTTGATTATTTCTACATGTAATAGATTTTAATGTCTTTTCTGTTTTTTGAAGCACCTTGAATTACTTTCTGTACGAATTGTGCTACACAAATAAACTTGCCTTGCCTTTTGTGTATTATTCCCATTTGATTGCTTGAAATAAACCATTTCAAATCAAATCAAAATTGTTAGAATTAAAAAGAAAAAAATCAAAAATAATTTTAAATAGTCACAGTTTAAGTGACATTAAACTAAATCAAATTATCTTGCATGATATGAACGCAAAGACTGAGACAAATATAAATATTTTGTTAGCTTTGTTTATTAAAGTAAGTTCGAAGAACACGTTATTTCGTGCTGCAAAACTATGTTTAGATGCTGTTCAGATAAATTAAAAATATATATATTTGTACATAATTTACACTTTTTTGATCAGATCATAAATCAATAAAGTCCTGTTTAGATTCAGGTTAACAACAGTTGTAAGAAGGTCAAGAGAGAGCAAAAATAAAAACTTAATCTAGAACAATAGACAATAATATTCTTTACTTGCGTTGTTTTAAAAAAGTTGCAGTATATTTACTAGTATATTATTTGCTGCAGGTGGTTGACTAAAGGTTGAACAGGGTGTCTTGTTTTGAAAGGTACTTCCGTGACCTTGTTGAAAAAGCAAAAAACAACAACTTATGTTTAGCGGGGAAAGCTTTTATTATTTTAATGTTTTATTCACAAAAAAGTATATTTCATTTATATAAGTCACAATTGTAATAATGACTTGAGCACAAGGCAGCATTGTGTATTTCGGCTCCATATGAAACCAACACAAGCCTAAACTGAAAGTAAAGTGCCGACAATAGCCTCCATCAGAGTCAATGATTGAAGGAAATTTAGACCAATCAGCTTTTACTTTTTTCTTTGTGATTGTTTGTGGCACATCGGCAAGGCTGGCTCAAACAGTAAAACGCAATGAATGGTTGGGAATTAAAAATCTATATTTTATATTTTTTATTTTTATTTTATAACGATTCATATTTATGAAATTTGTTTAAAAATTTGACCCTTGAGCTATCTATATTGGCACAAATATGACTTTAAAGTTGCGATCTAAGGTTTACAGTCGTTGGATTTTATTCTGAAAATCAGTAACGGAAGCGGAAGTGGAAAATGCAACGTCATACTGTGTTTTTTCTACTATTCCTCTAGCTTCAAAGAGTTGAAGTGTCAAATTTCTGACTTAAAACAATTTATCGGATTTTTGGAGACAGTAAAATCTCGCTTTTTGTCCCCGGAAGGGAAACGCGTGTGTGGGCTGAACCTCAGGAACTGCAGCGGTGAGTGGAAAAGTCGTAAAAATGTGATTTGAAAAGTTTCGGTTTCAGCTGCTGGGAAAAGTTTCGCCCTTAGACGTTTTTAAATTTAGATGTTTGTTTACTATTTTGTGATCTTCGTGGTCTGAATATAAACGTGTAAACACAAATGCGTTAGTATTACAATCAAATTGGGCAGAAAGTGAGTTAAAATTAAGTGAAGAAAGAGTCACTGAAAGAAACCCTTTTCATTATGATTTCCCCCATCATGATAATACCTGAGCCAGACCGACAATTTGACTGTTTAAATATGTATATCTGTGAATTCACCTTTGTTTTTTTTGTTGTTGTTTTTTTGGCCTCTTTCATTCCTCCAGCAGCATCCATCATGGAGGAGGTGAGGAGGAGAGCTCAGGCGCTCCTGTCCTCCTCAGGCTCGGCTCAGGAGGTGAAGACTCAGGTCCAGATCCTGGCCAGCATGTCTCTGCCTCTGAGGGAGAAGTACCAGCTGCTGAGGGCAGACGCCATGCTGCAGGAGAACACTGCCGGCTGCAACACACGGGAGGTCTGTCTGCGCGCCTCCTGTCGCTCTGTCTGCGCGCCTCCTGGCACTCTGTCTGCGCGCCTCCTGCCACTCTGTCTGCGCACCTCCTGACACTCTGTCTGCGCGCCTCCTGGCACTCTGTCTGCGCGCCTCCTGTCGCTCTGTCTGCGCGTCTCCTGGCACTCTGTCTGCGCACCTCCTGTCACCTGTATGCGCGCCTCCTGGCACTTGCCCCGGCGCCACTTCTCCTGCTGCTCTGTCTCGCGCTTTCTCCTGTCGCCTGTCTGCGCCCTGGCACTCTGTCTGCGCGCCTTTTGTTGCTCCGCGCTAAGAATAACTACATTCTGTTTCAATAGAGTCTGATTTCCAAAATGAGGTTATTCCATAATTTAGTTTTCTTCGCTTTCTTGAGATGTTAAAGTCAGAGCAGGAAGGTTTTTTTTAAATTGTGGAATTTAGTCACTGACTCAGTAGTTTGTTTACTTTAAAACTATGAACACTGAACAAAGTTTTGTTTATGGTCAAATCTGATCATAATAATCTCAAATCTGAGTCCACACGGTTTAACTTTTAGTTTGAAAGAATCCAAACTTTTCCTTTTCATCAAACAAATCCATCGTGTGTAGAAGATCAGAGCAGCTCCTGAGGAGCAAAGGTTAAGAAAATCTGCTGCAAACTGAAAGCTAAAGGAAGAACAGAGGCAGAGTGTCCATTTATGGAAAGAAAGAGTTCATATTTTGGAAACAGAAAGTCTTGCTGCTTTGAATTATCCAAGAAATATCTACCATAAAAATGAGTAATAATGGAACTTTTTAGTAACTGGTGAGAACGTGTTCTGTTGTATTTGTTTTTAGATTAGAACTGCCAGAACCTTCATCTCGAGTAGGATCAAAGCTTCAGTGTTAATGAAATGACTCAAAGTGATTATTAACATTTCCATTTCACTTTTTATTTTATTTTCCTTCAGTTTTATTCAGTTCTTTAAACGACTCCACCAGGAAATACTTAACAGATGAGTTTTTTATTCCAGTTTGCTGTGATTTGGGTATTTTGGACTAAAAGAGCCAAACTCCTGTTTGAATGTTTCTCTGATTCTTGGTTTTTGGTCTTGAGCTAACTGTGCGAAGTGAACTGGAGAGGCTTCTACACACTTGTGTCTTTTTTTCTATAGGCCCTGACTGTCTGAGTAGACTGTCAAAGCCTTAGAGTCCTGGAGAAGTACGGTTGCAACCTGACCACCCCGACCCGGCCCAGATACTGGAGGAGCGTCAAGCACAACAACCCGGTCTTCAGAACCACGGTGGACGCCATCAAAGTGAGACGGGTTCTGGTATGTCTCCACAGTCTACAGGAACCTGAGAACAAACATTTAAACTGTCTGTTGTCCTCAGGGAGGCCGGAAAGTCCTTCATCTCTACGGATACACCAACCAGCAGGTAGACGGCCTGAGTTTTCCCGAACATGTCAGCGAACCGGCCGCTGAAAAGGTGGCTGCAGTGACGCTGGAGGTGATGATGCTGCGAACAGAGGTGGACATGCTGCGAAGGCCAGTGTTGGTTGGCGTCCACCGCTGCTCCCGAGTCGGCAGGCTGTTTGACTCTCTCCATCCTTCTGTTGGATCAGGACGTGCACCCCCACCCCGAACTCTTCAGAGACATCGTCCCGTGTCTCACCCAGCAGGTCGGTGCGCATTCCAGCAGCCATGCAGGCAGTTCAGGAACATCTTTGACTGATACCATGCAGAAAAGTGGGGTAAGATATCTGTCAAAATGAAACATGTTCCCTCACTGACAGTTATGCACAATTAAAAGAAAACCATATCAATGCAATATTCAGTTTTAAGTTTGACAGGAAATGAAGAGTATTTTTATTGTTAGCGTTTTTTTATTAATGTTTTGTCAATGCATAAATGAGGCACACACAATGATACAATTACACCACATGTAGAGAAAACACAACAACTTTTACTCAATGCCTGGAAAAAACTCAGAAAAGCTAAAGGTGGATATTTTGATCATTGTTCAGCCAGCTTTGTTATTGGCTGCAAGTTGCTCTGAATTATCTTACTTGTTTTTATTTCTTTAATATTCTCTTCTCAACCGAACGACTCAGATTTATCCCTATTTCTTGCTGACATGTTAAGTTTTGTTGATTATGATAATAAACTATCTCCACTATTCTATCTGATAAATCTCCTGATTTTATTTATAGATCTAAATTTAGCAATAAAATTCCAATGTCTTTGAAATAATTGCCAAAATCAAACATTATTTACAATAATAATTTTCCAGTACTAACAAAAAAAGCTGTTGGAACGATTCATATGTCCCAGTTTTATGAATTAACATGATGTTATTTTTAACTTTGTCATTTTCTGGTTTTTATATTGAACTATTGATGTACAGTTTATTGTTCTCTGTCCTCTAATTGTTTTAAATGAAGTAAAAATAAGATTCTTCTGTGACCTCAGTTTGGATCCAGGTCGCCGTCACAGGCGTCTTTCTTTAACTTTAAGGCTTTTTCTAGTCCAATAAAATAGTCGGAGGGAGAAAGTTTCAAACTGAGAAGGTCCTCATGAAGAGCTGAAGCTTTTGGTGTCCAGGATTAAAAATTTAGGAAAAAAATCCATAAACCAACTTTTGACAGAAACTTTTGTTTTATTTTCTAATCGTTTTTCATGGTTGTGACTTTCTTAGAGCGAGCCACAGGTGGAAGCTCTGGTTGCTCCAGAGGAGAAACCGCCGCCGCCCAAAGCTGATCTGCAGGCGGAGTTTGCGGAGCTGAAGTTGGGTGAGCTGATGCAGCGGCCGCGGTTGAAGACCTTCTTCTTTTTTCTGACTCTTTTCTGTCTCAGACTCCTCCAGCGACTGCGGTTTGTGCGGCATGACGTCCTCTGTCCTGTGCTCGTCCTGCAACGGCCGCGCTTTCTGCGACGCGTGCAACGACCTCTTCCACCGCCACCCCTCCAGAGCCAGCCACCAGAGAACCCAGAGAAAGGACCCCACCTAAGGCAGGAGCACCTGACGGAGGCCTTAAAGCAAAGTTCTTCTGTTGACTCCATTTTTTGCTTTGCAGAGTCCTGCATCTGTACTTCCTCTGCCCACGCTCCAGTGCTCCACCTGTGTTCAGAAGCAAAGGGCCAACTGCGCATAAGCTCTTCCACACCCACCCTGACCGGGCCGAGGACACAGCAGGACGCCATTGGTCCGAAGAAGGCATGCAGGTGAGCGGAGCGCTGGTCGCGACATCATAGCCTCAGGTGGGAGCGCCAATGTTTCCCTGTGACTTTCCAGCTCATCTCCATCATCATGGGAGTGCGCCCACTGCACCACGGTGAACGATATGCGAGCTGTCCTCTGCACAACCTGCGATCGCCCTCGACTCGCCACGGCCGCGCCTATTGTGCAAGACGGCTCTGTGTCTGCCCCCACGTCCCCGAACTCAGGTGAGGCCAACGCGCCTGCGCACCGCCTGCGCTCCTGTGCACGGCCTGACCCGCACATGACCTCTACAGAATGGCAGTGCAAGAGCTGCACCGTCCTGAACCAAGGCAGCAGCATCCTCTGCGAGGTGTGTGAGCGCCCTCGCCTGGCCACGCGCCCGCCAGTCCCGCCGGTCCTGACGAGTCCCGGATCTGTGTCAGACAGCGGAGCAAAGGTTGGTTTCCTGTGACGCTCCCTCGTGTCTGCTTCAGGACTTTCACAGTCAGATAAATGTTCCCGCTTTGACCAAAGAAGATCTGCAGAAGCTTCATGCAGCTGGGAGAGTTTAGACCTGCTTAGAGAAGAGGTTCGAGCTGACCTTCACCCACCAGCATCACCAACTCAACGGAAGTCTTGAGCTACGCACACATTCAAGACCGCGTGTTCACCCCATGGTGTTCACACTGGACAAGCAGGGCGGGGCTTCTTCGTCTTTTTCTACTGTTTACTAGCGCATGTCCGCCACCTGCAGTTGGAAAAGTCTTGGTGTGAAATGTTGACGCGGTTCAAATCTGGTGAATCTTTGCTCCAAGCTCTATTCCAATACATGAAAGACACAGAAGTCTGTCAGACATCCTGACAGGTCTCTGTAAAGCCTCTTCATCTCCGTGTTCCTCCTAAATCCACTCACTGCTCCTCTTCTGAACCTCTGCTTCCCCCAGTGGACGTGTCAGTTCTGCACCTTCGTCAACACCAGGCCGTCAGCGCTCTGTGAGATGTGCGGGCTGTCCTGTAAGGACTCCGCTGCCGTCTCTCTGCCGCAGTCTCTCCACCAGACGCCATCCGTCCCGAAGAAGGCGCCTTGTCCAGGGGAGAAGCCGCAGCCGAAGCCCAGAGTTACCATGGAGCTGAACCGGCAGAAGAAGATGATGGAGGACGGACTCGCTCTCATCCAGCAGATCAGGGTAGATCATTTTCAGCTTCTCAGAAGCTCTTTTTGCAGACACAATTCAGAAATGTCACTTTGGATGAGTCTAATAAGATTTATGTTTTATTTGTTTTTGATGATTTGTCAAATATACTGAGCATTTTTGTTTTTAAACTTTTTTTAACTTGAGTAATTATGATTAGATTTTTAGTTTTTGCTAAATAAAATTCCTAAACGTTGGAAATCTGAGGAGAGACTAAACGCCCTGGTTCCTAGGAAGCTGAGAAGCGCGGCGTGAGCCCAGAGGAGGTGTACGCCGCCCGCTTCCTGTGTGGCGGCAGCAACGTCAACCCCTGTGACTGGCTGATGTCGGAGCTTCCTCACCTGCTGGATGAGGTCTGCGCCATGGCGGCGTCGGTCCAGCTCAGCAGCCAGGCAGGCGGCACCGGGGCGCGCTCTGTGGTGGATAGAGACGGATGTGAGGCGCAGCAGAACGCAGCCGCCGAAGGCGTGAGGCTGTCCAGAGCGGAGGCCAAGCTGGCGTGGTTGGCAGCAGGAGGAGACACCGAGCGAGCCGCCAGACAGATGCTAAGAGATCGGAAGGTTAAGGTAGGGCAGGAGACGCCGCCGCTTCCAGTCTTACCTCATCCAGGTGGAGCAAAGCTGTCGGTCGGATGGTTAATGGTTGAAAAATAATCCGTTTATCCAGAATCAGCTTTTTTCATTTCACTAAAAGCTTCAAGTTGCAATTTTCCCAAAATGCTGATATTTGTAGGTTCTCTCTGAAGGACAGATTTCACAGCTGCTGTTTTTCCGCTTTAAACAATGATCGATTTCAAAAAGCAAACTAAAGTGTTAATGTTTTTGTGAGATCAACAGTAAAAGTCTGAATACTTGATCTAAAAGTAGCATGTTTAGTACATTTTACAAGTAATAAATAATCAACATTTTATCCAAAAGTTAATTTTAACTTAAGAAAAAATAGTTGAAGTTTGGTTTTTAGTTGACATCTTATGACCTCAATTCAGTTTTTCAAAGTGTTGTTTTTTTACTAATGTTTCGTCATAACTTCCATTTTTCTTTAAAGTTGAAATGATCTTCACAGACATGATTAGAAAACAGCTGTTTCAGGTAGAAAGATCACTAAACATCTGTTTCTGTTTGTTCATCAAATCATTGGAATAATTATATTGTATAAATTGTTAATTTAGCGTTTTTGTTTCCGTTTCTTTATCTGCAGATCTTTAAGTTTTCCAACCAGTTGACTCCTGTCAACTGTCGCATTGAAGCGAAGAGGTTAATATTGTAATCGCTTTTTTAACTTGTAATAAGACTACGCTACCCAGGATGCATAGAGGGATTGATGGGAGGTTCTGTCTACGTTTTTTTTTGTTTGTTTTTGTTTATGAAAATCCACATAAAGTGAGAGCCGGGTTCTTTTACTGCAATAAACACGCTGACTTCACAAGAGAGAGTAGAACACAGAACCAGTTCAGAATCAGAACTTTTGGACACATTTGCTGCAAACCTGCGGTGATTGGACGACATTTCTGTGTGGAACAGCGGGCATAAATCTGTTTATGGATCCCAACGGCTGACGGCGCTTTCTGTCTTCAGATGAAGGAGCTCCACTCTCTGGGCTTTCGGGATGTGGCTCAGTGTGAGGAGGCCCTGCGGCAGAGCGGGGGCCAGGTGAAGGGGGCCCTGTCCCTGCTGCAGCGCCCTCTGCTGGAGTCGTTCCACCAACGCATCTGGACCGACCAGTCCGAACCGCAGATCGATCCCAGAGCCCCAGACAAGCAGGTCCGACAGCAGGCCGGAACGCCTCATGTTCGTGTTGTTTTTTGTTGGTGTTGCCAACTTCCTGGTCTGCTGTGCTCAGAGGATGTGCAGACGTCTGCTGGCGTTGTACGATTTGCCCAGCTGGGGGCGCTGTGAGCTGGTGCTGTCTCTGCTCCTGGAGCCGGACGTCAGTTACTCCCTGGAGGACGTGGTCCATGCCGTGAAGGAGTCACATGACAAAGACTTCATCCGGCGTCTGCTGAACAACGAATGCCCCATCTGTCTGAGCATCTTCCCCCGCAGTAAGGTGGGCAGTCCTGTCATGTGTTTGTTGCTCAGTCAGTGTAATCACAAAAAAGATACTTCATGTTTTATTGATTTAGAGAATAAAAATCAATGAAGCTAAAGAAATGAAGATATTCAAAACACATGATTGTAGCATACAACAGAGAAAATATTCACACAATCAGCTACATGATATAGTTTTAGTGGATTCAATGAGTCTTTTACTTTGAAGGGACAGACACAGGAGTCTGAACACCTGTAAAAAGCCACCTTAGCTGCAGTTTCCCATGAACGGAGCGGCCGTCCTGTGGTTCAGCTGCTTGGACTTGTCTGCTCTCTGCAGATGCAGTCGCTGACCTCCTGCCAGTGCTCCGTCTGCCACGAGTGTTTCAGTCAGCACTTCACCGTGGCCATCAGGGACAAACACATCCGCGACATGGTGTGTCCCGTGTGCGGCGAGCCCGACATCAACGACCCCCAGCAGCTGGACAGCTACTTCTCCACGCTGGACATCCAGGTGAGGGCGGAGCCCTGATTGAGGGCACTCAGGACCCCCCCCACACACACACACACATGATGACCTGTCTGTGGATTTGAACCCACAACCTCTTAATGTAGCTGTGAGATGATGGCTTTGTGAGCAGAATTTACCCATAAGCCCCAGTTGCAGGCGCGGATTGCCTCCTTTTTTATAGTCTCATCATGACTTTATTTAACAACGTTGTCATGGTGATGAGGACCAGAGAGGAGGAGGTCAGTGGGAGCAAGGAGGAGGATTTTTGGTGGGTGGCAGCTGTAAGGTAGGGGAGGTGTTGCCACGGTAACCCCAAAAGTTCAGGTCATATGAGGCCAGAACAGTCTCATAATTCAGAATGCATTTCTGAGTGATGAGACTGTTCTGGCCTCAAGGTCAACACATCCAGCAAAGTTTCACCTCCATCTGCAGGAAAGAACCCCTATTCGACCTTTGACCTTTGCAGATGTGGTCATCTGGAGCACAAGTCAGATTTTTGTGAACTCCTGCTGAGGCCAGTGTTTTTTTACGGCTCGCTCCTCATAGAAGATGTCGCAGACTTCACAAACCTTTGCCAAAGACAAAAACCCACGTCCTAAATGAGTCCCGTTCAGAATGAATGAAACAGGAAGTGACACGTCTCTGCTGTTGCTCCGCAGCTGCGCGACTGCCTGCTGCACGACGTCTACGAGTTGTTCCACAAAAAGCTGACGGAGCACACGCTGATGAAAGACCCCAAGTTCCTGTGGTGCTGCCATGTGAGTGTTCTTCATTGCGTATCCTCCTCCTCCTCTTCTTCAGGTCACATTCATGTCACAGCGTTCCAGTGAGAAATAGAGATGTTCTTCTTCAGATGATCTGTAAGGAGAAACTCGGTCTGTAGACACCTGAGCGAGGTCACAAATGAAAAAACTTTCATGTCATTTGTCTGGATGTAAAGAAGAAACGACCATGAAGTTCAGGAGAACGATCAGACTCCTCCATGTTTGTTTTGGACGGCGCTTCATCTTATTTTCTGTCAGTAGTACAGTCAGGACCATAAATATTTGGACAGAGGCAAATTTAGTTTCTGTACATTACCACAGTGAATTTTAAATAAAACAGCTCAGATGCCATTGAAGTGCAGACTTTCAGCTTTTATTTCATGGATTGAACAAAAAGATTGTATAAAATGTGAAAAACTAAAGCATTTTTTAAACACAATCCCCTCATTTCATGGGCTCATAAGTAATTGGACAATTGACTTCCATACTATTGCATGGGCAGGTGTGGGCAATTCCCTTGTTATGTCATTATGAGTGAAGCAGATAAAAGGCCTTGAGTGTATTAGAGGACTCGTGCTGCATTTGGAAGATTTTGCTGTGAACAGACATGTGGTCAAAGCAGCTCTCCATGCAGTTGAAAGGATCCATCATTAAGCTGAGAAAACAGAAAAAAACATGAAACCAGAAGTTGCTACAGTATTAGGAGTGGCTAAATCAACAGTGTGGTTCATCCTGAGAAAGAAAGAAAGCTCTGGTGAACTCAGCAACACAAAAAGACCTGGACGTCCACGGAAGACAACAGTGGTGGATGATGGCAGAATCATTTTCACGGTGAAGAGGAACCCGTTCACAACTGCCAACCAAGTGAACAACACTCTCCAGGAGGTAGGGGGGTCAATATCCAAGTCTACCATAAAAATAAGACTGCATGAAAGTAGATCCAGAGGGAACACTGCAAGATGCAAGCCACTCAGAAGCCTCAAGAATAGGAAGGCTAGACTGGAGTTTGCTAAAAAGCATCTAAAAAAGTTCTGGAAAAACATTCTTTGGACAGATGAAACCAAAATCAACCTCTACCAGAATGATGGCAAGAGAAAAGTCTGGAGAAGGCGTGGAGAAGCTCCTGATCCAAAGCACACGACATCATCAGTAAAACACGTTGGAGTCAGTGTGATGGTCTGGGCCTGCATGGCTGCTAGTGGCACTGGGACACTAGTGTTTATTGATGACGTGACACAGGACAGAAGCATCCCAATGAATTCTGAGGTGTTCAGAGACAGACTGTCTGCGCAGATCCAGGTGAATGCAGCTCTGTCTGCGCAGATCCAGGTGAATGCAGCCAAACTGATTGGACGGCGTTTCATAATACAGATGGACAACGACCCAAAACATACAGCCAAAGCAACTCAGCAGTTTATTAAAGCAAAGAAGTGGAATATTCTTGAATGGCCAAGTCAGTCACCTGATCTTAACCCAACTGAGCATTTCACTTGTTGAAGACTAAACTTCAGACAGAAAGGCCCACAAACAAACAAACAGCAACTGTTTGCCCCTGCAGTAAAGGCCTGGCAGAGCATTCAGAAGTAGAAAACCAGCATCTGCTGATGTCCAGGAGTTCAAAACTTCAGGCTGTCATTGCCAACAAAGGCTTTTCAGCCAAACATTAGCAATGACCATTTGGTTTTCAGATATTTAATCTGTGCAATTACTTATGAGCCCATGAAATGAAGGGATTGTGTTTAAAAAATGCTTTTTTATGCAATCTTTTTGTTCAACCCATGGAATAAAAGCTGAAAGTCTGCACTTCAATGGCATCTGTGTGGTTATATTTCAAATTAATGTGGTAATGTACAGAAACTAAATTAGAAAGAATGTGTCTCTGTCCAAATATTTATGGTCCTGACTGTAAATACACATGCACACCTACAGCGCCCTCTAGTGGTTGTTAGTGGGAAAACAACACATTTGAGAGTATTTATGTTTCACCTCTGGCCAAACTATGCAAGAAGCACAACTTGTACTCAGAAAAGCAGGATTTGTTTTTTTGCTGTCCTGCGATCTACCCACACATTGCGTTTTAAAGCTGTAAAACTCTTCGCTACACTTTTTACACTTGTCTCAGACTTCTTTCTTTTGTCCTTTAAACTCTAAGATTTAACGTTTGTAGAAAAATGAAGTGAATAAAATGAAGCTGCTTATGTTTGGGGTTCTGGGGTAAAGGAGGGTTGTGTTAGACCAAGGCTGTACAAGATCAATGTGGGGGGGTGGCTTCACTTTGTGTGTTAGGCTGCAACAGGTGTGTGTGTCTGCAGTGCACCTCTGGGTTCATCAACGATGGAGACCAGCTGAAGGTCACCTGCCTCTCATGCCACAAGAGTTTCTGCGCCAAATGCAAGAAGGCGGTGAGTTGGGCTTTGCAGAAGACCTTCAGCCCTTCCTGTCAGATCTTCTTCGTGGTGATCGGGGCTGAAGGAGTTCTGTCTGTGCTTCAGTGGGAGCCCCAACACCAGGACGTCTCCTGTGAGCAGTTCCAGCAGTGGAAGAGGGACAACGACCCGGAGTACCAGAAGCAGGGCCTGGCTGGTTACCTGAGAGACAACGGCATCAGTGAGTGTTTACCTGAGAGCTCTTCGTCAGCTGATCGTCCCATCAGCTGTGGAGCCGCAGAGTAAAGGCCCGCCCCCCTCCAACACACATATTTAGACTCCGAAACAACCTCTGCTGTTCCTGCAGTCAGAGGAACACAAGTTTAAAAACCGTTCAAAGAACGGCCCGAAACGGGAAGAAGAGGTCTGAAGTGAGAGGAGCCTGTTTGGACTAAGGTGCCGTCCCCGTTTCTCCCTCAGCCTGTCTCCAGTGCGGCTTCCAGTACGCGCTGACCAAGGGCGGCTGCATGCACTTCACCTGCTCCCAGTGCAGGTACCAGTTCTGCAGCGGCTGCAACAACCCGTACCACAAGGTGAGCGGCAGGTGACTTCTGCACATGCTCAGATGAGAACGCAAAACACAGAAAAGGGAACAGGAAAGATCTCTGCCATATTTGAAGCTCAAACATTCAAATGTAGCTGGGCCGGTGGGAGGGGCTTCCTGCAGACGGAAAGGATGTTCAAGTTTCCCATCTCTGTGGTATTTTCTTAAAAGGTATGAGATGTTTTGATCCTCACAGCATCTGCTGCTCTCCTGCAGACTGCGTGCAAAGCTCCTCAGTGCAGTTACCCCGGTCTGCACGCCCACCACCCTCGGGACTGCCTCTTCTACCTGCGGGACTGGGATGCGGCCCGGCTGCAGGCGCTGCTGCAGGTCAGCTTCTGTGTTTGCGAAGAGGAGAGGGCCGCTGATGCCGTCACGCTGACGCCGTCACGCTGACGCTTCTGTTTTTTTTTGTGCTCAGAGGAACAGAGTCGGCTACAACACAGATCCGTCCAGCGGGGCTCAAACGGGTAAGTCTGTGTCCGCCCGCCGCTCCGCCGCCAAAGGCGGGAGGTTTCTAAAGTGCTTCTGACGCAGACGCCTGCGGCGTGATGGAGCAGAAAGACGAGGGCGGGCAGCAGGTGGACTCTCCCTGCGGCGTCCAAACGCAGCCGGGTCAGGCGGGACTCTGCGAGTGAGTAAAACGTCTGCATTATGAGCTCTGCTTTAACGTTTCTGAGGATTTCCTGATTCCAATCGCGAGTCGGGAGCAGAGGAACAAGATCGCATTTGTGACGTAGAAAATACTCTGGGCGAACCACGAAATCTCAGCAATGGCGAGGGGAAGAGGGGGCGGGGTTACTAAGGGGATCGACTCAGTGTCAGATTTGTCATGAACTCCTGCCGCTATGCAGACACTATGAAAACAACAGTATTTATTTACATTTTGGCTAAAAACGGCTTCATCATAAATAAAAAATGGTGGTGGGTCTTGGCAGAAACTGCATTTTTGTTTTTATTTGAAGTCACCGGTTAGCAGAAATGAAGGTTTTGATGAGAACACATTAATTCAGCTAAAATTACAAAGATTTTATATATTAGTGGGGACTTAAGCAGCTAAACAGTAAAGATCAAAAGGAGAAATGTGTCCTCAAAGGACGGGACTTCAGCATCTCTGTGAGGCTTTTGAAGCTCCTCTGAAGCTGCGGGTTCTACTCCCTGTCTGCCCTGCAGCAAACACTACAGAGAGTACCTGGTGAGTCTGATCAACGCTCACTCCCTGGATCCTGCGCCGCTCTACCAAAGCCAGGAGCTGACCCGGGCCTGTGAGCGCTACCAGGTGGACACGCAGAGGGCAGAGGCGGAGGACGACAACGACTACCACGCCCGCCTGCTGAAGGTTAGTGGTGAGCTGCAGGACGGCCCAACCACGGCTGATACACCCCCCACTCATGCACGTCCTGCTGTGTCCCACAGAAACTGATGGAGGTTCCTCTGGGAGAGAAGGTTCCTCGAAAAACATGAAGAAACGCAGCGGAAGTGGCATCAGCTTGAGTTTTGTGTCTGTGATGGAGGATTGTCTCCCCTCACAGACAGTGTTTGCTCTTCTGTGGTCGTCTTTCAGCTTCATGCCACGAATCATTTTCGTCTTTGAAGATCTGATCGTTTCGATTTGACTGTCTAACCCGCTCAATAAAAATCAGGTGGAACCATGATTGTAGTCTCTTTAAAATGTTGGATTGACCTGAATAAACCTGAAGTGAGATTTTCCGTTGTGCGTCTGTGTGTTTTTGTGTTTCAGGGGTTGAGGATCCCTGTTCTACACTTTTCTGTTTTATTCATTCCTCCACCTGTGCAAACCTGCCTGCAAGTCAACATCGTTTTTTCCTGGGCTGCATCTCTGCCTTATTTTCTCATCATGTGACAAAAAGTTAAAATTACCCACTGGCATTTATTACCCAGAATTCCCTGTCAAACGGGAACATGCGTCATAACTCTTTTCTCCACACTGGTAGACAGGACATGACATCACACTTATTCATGTTTGTTCTGTTGTGTGATTACTGTGTACCTTTAAATGCTTTATTATTATTTTAAAACATATTTTTAAGGAAGTATAGAAGTTTTGAGTGTAATGTTTGGTTAATTACCCTGTGGGGAAGTTAAGGCTGGTTACACTGAGGGTAGCAGAAGCTTAAAGGTTCAGAAAGTAGGCACTCAGTTTTATTAATGTAGAATCCTAATGTCAGTTGATTTTTCTTCTTCTTTTTTAGCTGTCATTTTTGTAGATTTGGCATTTTTGTGTCATGTTGAACTATCCAGTCAGAAGATGTAGTTGGTTTGAATGACTGTTGATGAGATACCCCTGTTGGTATTGAAAATGTATTTTTCTAAAGGACAGATGAAGCAAAATAATCTAATAATTCTTTAATGTGGAGTCGACCCGTTTTTATGTCTTTATTTGTTTGCTTTTCTATCCCGAGTGTTCGTTTCTGTGTTTTGTTCTCCTGAACACGATAAACGGTGTACTTTGGCGCCCTCTAGCGGTCAGCGGTCGGTCGTTTCGGTAAAGTCACGTGGTTTCGGGGAAAAGGCTGTGTCCGGGGGCTGGACGGTGTTTGACAGATTCGAACTTGAGAGCAACAGAAAGCGACGGCTTGGCAGAGGAAACACCGCAGAGGTAACGAAACCTAATTCCGTTACTGTGGATTTGGGGAGCGGCGGGGATGGGTGTGGGGTGTTAGGGCTCACTATTATAAGAATAGATTCACGGAAAAGTTTCGGTCCGAAACATGCGAGATAATACGAGCTCGGCTTATCATCTTCTGAAAAACATGGACCGCGCGCGCTCGCGCACACTTCTCGTTTTGTTGTTGTTCTGTCACTTGTTTATATTGTTTTTTTTAGTTTGAGGTGTCATGATGAAAAAAAAAAGATTTTGTTCAACTCAATGAATCAATAAATAAATAACCGTGTTTTCTTGTTTATGCCGACAGGTTACTTCCGCCTCTTAGGTACAAAACCTGTTTTATTAGGCCATGGTGGCGGTGAGGATGCGCTCCACGCGCAAGCTGCGCTCGTGGATCATCGAGCAGGTGAGTCTTCTCCAGGTGGGGTGGGGTGGGGGGATAAAATGCCCCGTCCTGAAGTAAACACGGTAAATGTTGATGAAGTAAAACTTTCAGACAAAGTTCAGGGTAAACTTAACACGTCAACCTGGATTCTAATGTCAATCAATCTTGTGGATTACTGATGATGTAAATATTGCAGCATATATAATCTTTGTGTGTTGCAGAGATGCACCTTATTCATTCATATGAGTCATGAACACGTAGATTCTTTAAATGTTGCTCACAGTTTGCAGTTATTTGTTCCAAAGTTTGGTTTTCACCACACAGACTGTATAGACGACGGACGCATGGAGGCGTGACGTCACCCACAGAGCATGCCTGACCTCCAGCTCTGGCGAAATGAGGCCAAATGCCTCGCCACTGCTTCCTTATACGGGCGGCGCCATGTTGAAACCGGTCGACAGGGATTGGTCCAGGTCGCTCTGAGTCATCGTATCTATGGCGATGCCGACAGTAGCTGTCATAGATACCAGAGTGACCCGCACCAATCACTGTCGACTGGTTTCAACATGGCGGCGCCCGGTACTGGAATGGTACTATCTGTTTGGGAACATAAAAGGGGGGCGGGGGGGTGTTGAGCCATCCGTTCTTTTTTACGTCAATGGTTTGGGAAAGTTGTTGACCATCTTCTTAAGAACATTGACTTTTTAACTTTGGGGGGTTCAGCAGATCACTGCCTCTGGTGGTCTGCTGTGGAACTGCAATGGTCACTTCTGTGTTTGGATCACATTTAGGAGGGAAACTACAGAGAGATTCAAACCAGCGACCCTCTGATGTCTTCTGGGATCCACAGGTCAGCAGCGGGAAGTACCCGGGCGTCATGTGGGACGACGACGCCAAAACCATGTTCCGCATCCCCTGGAAACACGCCGGAAAGCAGGACTTTCGTAAAGACGAAGACGCCGCCATCTTTAAGGTGAGGATGTGGATCAGGACCGGAGCGATGGCGGCTGCTAAAGCCTGATGGCTCCTTGTCTGCAGGCGTGGGCGGAGTTTAAGGGAAAGCTGACGGACGGCGGTGAGGACAACCCGGCTGGCTGGAAGACGCGCCTCCGCTGCGCTCTTAACAAGAGTCCGGAGTTCCAGGAGGTTCCGGAGCGAGCCCAGCTGGACATCTCGGAGCCCTACAAGGTCTACCGGCTCGTCCCCATCAGCGAGCAGGGTGGGGCCACTTTGCTTACACCCACCCCCAATTTTAACCATGAGGCTCTCTCTTTTTTTAAATTCTCTATTACTTTTTCCTGGTTTCTTATCTAACCCTTATCTTTCCTGCAGAAGTTTAAGAATTTGACATGAAATAGTTGATGAATCATTTAGTAATAAACGTTTAAAGATTCAAAGAAATATCTAAGTTAGTCCTTGCATGCTGGTGCTCTCTGAGCGCGCTCTGTGGCGGTGTCGCGCCCCCACCCGCATAGCTAACGCGGCGGGTTTTTGTGCTTCCCGCTCCAGGTTTGGTGATGCCCGAGAAGAAAAGCAAGGAAAGGAGCAGCAGGAAGCTGAAGAGGCGCGGCAGCGAATCCCAGAGCGAACCCAGTCTGGTCAAACAGATGAAAACCGAAGAGGCCCCGCCCCCACAGGCGAGTTAGCCGGGAGGGTGCCGAAGCTTCCCGCTGAACATCCTTCAGGAAGTTGGGTTGGTTGGTTTGGTTGCTATCGGAAACGGCGGGGAGGTCATGAAGGCTTTCTTCCTCCTCATTCCCACAGCTGGAGGCGGAGCTTCTGCTGCAGAGCGCCATCCCGTCACCGATGGAGGAGCCCCCGCAGAGCAGCACCGTCCTGCAAACCGACGGTGAGTCTTTTCCCCCGCTGAAGGATTCTGCTTGATGTTGCTCGCCGTAACGGGTTTGGCGTTTCTGCAGCTCTAGGGGAGATCCAGCTGGACGTGCGCATCGAGGAGAGCGTCTCCCCCCCTGCTCCAGGTAACGGGAGGCGGGATGACGTTCGTGAAGCCACGCCCTCCCCGGACGGTGACGGGGATGTTTGCTGTCTGCAGGTCAGGACTCCTTTGTGGTGGCGGTTCAGTATCTGGGGCAGGAGGTGGCCTGGCGGCAGATCCACGGCTCCGACGTCAGGATCCTGTACCAGCCGTCGTCCGCCCTGCCGCCGACGCCGGCCGTCCTGAACAAGAGCTTCCCGCGGATCCTGCTGCCGGAGCCGCCCCCCACGCTGCCCGCCGGCCAGCAGCGCCAAGCCCTTTTCACCCTGCTGCCCTTCATGGAGAGGGGGGTGGTGCTGACCTCCCAACCGCAGGGCGTTTACGGAAAGAGGTTCTGCCAGGGGCGGGTCTTTTGGACCGGGCCGCATGGCTGTGAAGCGGGTCTGCAGCGCATGGAGCGGAACACGGAGCCGGTGCTGCTCTTCAGTAAAGACGTCTTCAGGCAGCGTGAGTCCCACTGTCCAATGGGGGGAGGGGGGTTGGTGCTCATGTTTCTGTCTGCCTAACAACCCCCCCCCCCCCCCAACCCCCGTCTGAGCAGAACTGGATAATTTCCGGACCAGCGGGGGCGAGCCCCCCCAGTGCAGCTTCACTCTGTGCTTTGGGGAGGAGCTGTCTCACACTGAGGACCCCAGCACCAAACTGATCACCGCCAAGGTGAGAAGGTCCACTCAGACCCCCCCACACACACACACAGACAGAACCAGAACCATGCTGTTATTTCTGACCCATTTCACATTTTTTAGAATTTTTTTAGATGAAGGGGTTGTCAGAACTGGCCTGCGTTTAGGCTCAGGTGTTGCTGCTCCTCCTCCTCCTCCTCCTCCTCAGCATCCTCTCCATGTCTACACCTCCTCTGCAGGTTTCTATTCCCTGGGCGGAGGAGCAGGTCCAGAACGCCCTCTCCATCTTTCAGTCCATCTCCGTGCTCCAGACTCTGGCGAGCCAGTCTCCGCTGGGGGAGATCACCCTGAACCTGGTGTCGGTGCCGGCAGCAGCTCAGGAGCCACCAACACCTCCCTCCGTCTGACCGGGAGCACCGCCGAGGGAAGGGGGACGAGCAACCAGAAGGTTTTGCTCTAAGGAGTTTTTGCACAAAGATCTCCAGCACTTCTGTTTTACCTTTATGCCAAGTTTGAACCTTCAACCCCAAAAATCAGGTGAACTGAAGGTTTTCAGATCAGGAAACACTAAGACTGAAGGAACGTTCCTCAGAAGATGGAGGAAAAAAACAAGTTCAAACTTTTATTTTGGGATCTGGAGGGTGACTTCCTGCTTCCACGTTCTCCTCAGAAGCTTAGAGCTTCACGTTCCTGATGATCAGATGTTCTGCTCGGTAAATCTGTCCAATCGTCTTCTCTGTGAGCTGAAGATGCTCACCGGACTTTCCTGAGTTTCATCCACGTGTTCCACTGCAAATGTTTGGGATTAAAGTCATGAACGTTTGAAATGTAAAGGAAGCAGAACTCATCCGTGAAGGAGGATCCACGGAGGATTGAAGGTTTCCAAAGTGAAAAAGACGGATTGCAGCTTCATCACATCGTCTTCGTTTTCCAGCTGGAGCTGCAAACTCACCCGTCTGTGGAAGGGACGCCTCCTGTTTGAAGGACAAGCTCTGTGCACGTGTGTGTGCACGTCTGTTTGTACGTCTATGTACAACTGCACGTGTGTGTACATATGTGTGTATGTTTGAGTGAGTGCACGTTTACGTGTGTATCTGTTTGCACATATGTGTGCACGTGCATTTGTCTGTGAGTGTGTGTACATATGGGTGCACTTAACGTGTGCATGTCTATGTGCGTGTATGTCTGGGTGTGTGCACGTGTACTTGAATGTGTATCTGTGTGTGCGCACATCAATGCGCAAGTGCAGGTCTGTGTGTTTGCACATTTGTGTGCTCGTGCGCGTATTTCTGTGTGTGTGCGACCATCTATGTGCACACATCTGTGTGTTTGTGCACGTGCATTTGTCTGTGTGTGTGTGTGTGAAAAACCACGAGACACGAGCTGCAGGGTTAAAAGTGACTTTAAGTTAGTTTGGTCAGGTGGGGGCGGGACTGAACCACAAGCAAACTCAGGAGAGGGGGGGTGGAAGACTGGGATGTACCAACAGGTCAGTCTGTGGCCCCCACACCTTTGAAAGAAAGATGTCCCTGCTCGGGAGGGGGTGGGTTGAACACAGAAATAATGGAGGCCCCCTCCGGGGGCTAAATGTTCCCGTTGGGGGGCGAGGACAGCTCCGCAATCTTAGCGTTGAGTTTCTGATTGGTCCAGTCCTTTGTGATGTCATCCAAGTGGCTGTCAAAGTCCACCAATAGAGCGTGATCGCCCGCCTCCAGCATCTGGGAGGCGATCCCCCGAGTCTCCTCCCACTGTCGGAGCATGATCCTGGGGGGGGGCAGAGAGGCAGGGGTGAATGCAGGTTTCATGTGGTGCAGCGGCCAGCACTGATGCCGGAATGTAAACAGCTGCAGGTATTGATCTGATCAGCGTCTGTAATGCAGAACCTCCCAGAACCACCTTAACGGGTCAGAACTTTCTTAAATATATTATCACAGAGCTGCGTGACGTTCAGTGTCTTATTCAAGAACACATGTGGGGGGGTTCAGGGCGGGAATCAAACCTCTTCCTGTTGCAAACCTCTGTGCCACAGCCACCTTTTGTATGACTGTTCCATCCCATCGGACACAGAGGTTGTTGTTTTTTCTTCAATAATAAAAGAATACTTAATAATAAAAGAAACCTAAGTTCCAACTTCAAGAAGATGTTCTTGAACGCAGCATAATGGACCCTGAATGCAACACGAGGCTCTTCTTCAAGAAAAAGCCCAAGGCGACAGCCTGACCTTTCACCTTAGGAGTTAAACTACTGACTTATGGAACCTTTCAGAATAAAAGCATCTGTTTTCCATGTCAACCTTGAGCGTTTTTTTCATTTTCATTGATTTACTTGAAGCTTTCGGCTCTCACAGCAGGTAACTGTCAATCAAACGTTTTGAACGTTGTGTGTGGGGCCCAGTCGGCTACACCTACTTTTATTTTTTGTGAGTTTATAGAAAAGAATTTAGGTGTTTTTTTTTTAATATAACAGGTAGGTGGACCCATCAAAGCTCTACTTCTCGTTTTGGAAATGTTGAGGCTTCATGAAGCTTCGTTCACATGGCGATGGTTTCAACGAACAATCCATGTAAACCCGCATGTCGGGCCCCCGGGTTCAACCCTATCACGTTTGTGTGTCTTCGTACAAAATTTTGCAGGTAGACCAGTTGAACTTTGACCAATCAGGGACTGGGATTCGGTAGTGACGTGTGGACGGCGTCCCCTCTAATTCACGGAAGTGAAAATTAATCATGGAGGAGAAACGAATAGTTGTGGTTTGGAATTCGCTTTGACATTTCACACCGAGACTCTCCTGACTGTAGGAGGGGGGGACATGCGCTAGTATAAACAGTAGAAGAAGAAGCCCCTCCCTGCTCCTGCAGTGTGAACACCATCAAGAACGCGCGTCAAGTGGGAACGTAGCGTCACGATTGAGTAGAACCCGACTGTAGTAAAGTGGACAAAACAAACATCTGCCACTACATCTGATAACGTTCGGCACCCCCGGCCTGAATCCATAGAGAGGATTCATCAAATTGGCTTGAGAGCATCATTCTCCAAAGTTCCTTCCTGCTCCTAGAAGCTGACAGAGAAGCAGACTTACATGTGTTTGTCCTTCAGGATCCACCTGGAGTCTTTGCGCTCGTACATCACGATGGGAGGAACCCGATAGTCCGGAGGCATCTTGCTGCCGTCCAGCTGTTGACGGAACCAGAGCAGACGGTCAGTCCTCTGCTCTGCTGCAAATGCACAGGCGGCGTTCTCTTACCATCAACAGAACGGCGCCGTCAAACTGCTCGGCGATCTTGTCCGAGATCTTCAGGGCGGACTGCGTCGGGCTGGTGGGGGTCAGAAACGGGAAGAAACCCAGTGATCTCCATGTTCTTCCAACCGCAACATGTCAATCCTGAAACTCACCTACTGTCTGATGCACAGGCATTAGCTTGATAATATCCCACAATCCTCTGCTGCGTCTGGGAACACCAGGCGTCCACCTGAACACAGAAGCAGAGCGGTTGTTTTGGTCTGACGGTTGACGTCAAACTCCTTATTTTCACGAGAATTGAACCCCACACTGCTCCCGGTGGCCTCGTGTGGCATGGCAGCCCTGGAATCCGTGCACCACAAAAAACTTCAGACCCTGAAGATGTCAAAGTGCTATCATACGTACGCCATTTTGTTTAAAAAACCTATTTAGATAACAATTTTCTAACCTAAAGGATGTTTTAAATGCAAACATCTAAAAAATCTAAAGCCTTCTGTACAAAATGTTATCATGAAGACATTCTAGACGCACCACAGACACAGGTCTGCACTGTGACCAATCAGGGCCTCATCTTTGGTAGCGGCGTATAAATGGCGTCCCTTTTACTTCCCAGACGGTGCAGCGGTTTGAAAGTTGGTCATGACGGAGAAATGAATAATGTAGAGAGATCTATGACACCAAGCCTTTCATGTATCGTGGGACGCAGCAGTCTGGCGTGGGATGCGACAGGCTAGCATGGGACGGCGGCAGTCTAGCGTGGGACGTGGCAGTCTGGGGTGGGACGTGGCAGTCTGGGGTGGGACGTGACAGGCTAGCATGGGACGGCGGCAGTCTAGCGTGGGACGCGGCAGTCTGGCGTGGGACGTGGCAGTCTGGGGTGGGACGTGGCAGTCTGGGGTGGGACGTGACAGGCTAGCATGGGACGGCGGCAGTCTAGCGTGGGACGTGGCAGTCTGGCGTGGGACGTGACAGTCTGGGGTGGGACGTGACAGGCTAGCATGGGACGGCGGCAGTCTAGCGTGGGACGTGGCAGTCTGGCGTGGGACGTGACAGTCTGGCGTGGGACGTGGCAGTCTGGCGTGGGACGTGACAGGCTAGTATGGGACGGCGGCAGTCTAGCGTGGGACGCGGCAGTCTGGCGTGGGACGTGACAGTCTGGCGTGGGACGTGGCAGTCTGGGGTCGGACACGCCAATCTGGGGTGGGACGCGCCAGTCTGGGGTGGGACACGCCGATCTGGGTTTGGACACGGCAGTCTGGCGTGGGACGAAGAAGTCTGGCGTGGGACGAAGAAGTCTGGCGTGGGACGCGGCAGGCTAGCATGGGACGGCGGCAGTCTAGCGTGGGACGCGGCAGTCTGGCGTGGGACGTGGCAGTCTGGGGTGGGACGTGGCAGTCTGTGGTTGGACAGGCCAATCTGGGGTGGGTCGTGGCAGTCTGGCGTGGGACGTGGAAGACAGCCATGTTGGAGTCAGACGGCAGTCGGCATCGCTTCGTCCAAGTCATTCCACGTTTCTTTGGCAACCACTTTTACCAATCAGGTCTGAGCTTGTGGGGGGCAGCAGGGTCCACCTACTTTTACAGAGGCATCTAATTTTGCAGTTTATAACTCGAACTGGTGACCCTAACCAGGTTCTGGAGTTCCTCCTCCAAACACGGGAACCTGGTCTGCGGGACCAGCGGAGAGTCGCACCATCAACCCTCCCTGACCATCACAGACACGCCGCCATACCTCACCTGTGTGAGCGCCACCTGTGTGGGCAGGGCCAGCGGCAGGTGCGAGTGACGCAGTGGCACGCAGTCCGTCACGCAGACAGCGCCCTCTGCCGAGCTCGAGGACAACAGCAGGCCGTTGATGCTGCCCCGCGGGTACAGGCACGCGTGCAGGTACATTTTGACGTAAGCTCGACAGGAGAGCTCCACCTCACCCATGATCACAGTGTGGGAGGGAGGGGGGCACAGGTCCCGACTCTGAAATGACATACACGCATGCGTCGGTCTCTGCACCGCGTTAGCATCTTAGCGGCTGGTTAGCATCTGTCTTACCGGCGCTCAGCTGTGGCGGTTTTACCCGGATGTAGCTACAAATATCCTCTCAGACGTTCGGAGAACCCGGTTCTGTTATTATTTGCAGATTTATTCACAGAACATTTTACAATATGAAGAACGATGAGCCGCCGCTCGTGGTCCCGCCCACAGATGGGAATCACTCGGGGGCACGCGCAGACCTCCAAACGCGCTCATCTTCAATTGGAGGAAAAACACGTCAATCCATTTTTCTGTCGCGTCTGAGCCTTTGTTGCAATGTAGGTCGCCCCCTAGCGGACCGGAGGGAGATCGTTAAATTGAGCCCCATTAAAAAGTAAAATTAATGCCAGGGAGTTTACAAAAGCAAAATTAAATATGTTCATCTTTAAAGATGAGACAAATGAAAGGTTTAAATTCTGTTGGTACTGGAAAAAGTGTAAATGTTTAATTTGGGCAATTAATTCAAAGACATTTGGAGTTTTAAGGAATGTTGTCAATAATTAGGAACTGTATCAAATAGAATTGTCAGGATAGTTTATTATAATCAATAAAACAGGATATCATTTAAAAAAAAATACCTAAAAGTAAAACATTGAGGATCATCGCATCTGTTTCTCTTAGATCAGTAAATCTGTTATGACTCTGCTTACTGATTAACTTGCACAAAAAAAAAAAAAGTTGAAAAAACTGAATTTGGAAAAAAGTTTCTTTTTAATCAATCCTGCACAGAGACTCCATAAATTAAAGTGTTTTATTTAAAGACTACAGTGACGCTCTCATCCTCAGTGTCCTCTCTGCGGCCAGCTGTTTGGGTAGTGCGGCCGCTTTGCGTGGTAAGACGGTACGTGAGGCCGCTGGGGCATGAAGCTGTGATGCGGGACCCTCTTTGGAACGTAGCGTGGCGCTTGCCGTTTCTGGTTTGGGAGGCGGGGCCCTTGCGGCTGTTTGGGTTGCTGTAGACCCACAGATGGATAACTTTGGACCTGAGACTGTTGAGGTGGGGGAAATGCTTCAGACAGGGGCTTTTGCCAGGGCTGATGTGGCAGGTCAGCGCTTGCTTCAGGCCTCTGCAGTTGCTGGTTTGGATAACCGGAAAAGTCTTTGTGCCTCGGCTCCTGGGGGGGGTAGCCGGGCAGCTTGTGCTGAGGCGGGTAGCTGTTTATGCCATGATGCTGCGGCACGTAGCCGCTCATCTGTGGTTGGTGGTGCATGGGTGGCAGGTAAGGCATTCCAGAGTGCTGTGTGGGGTAACTGGGGGCATGTTGCTGCTGTGACTCCTGGGGCAGTTGAGGGTAACTAGGCGAGCTGTGGTGCTGGGTGGGGAAGCCCGACTCCTCAGACGGATGCCGCTCTTGAGGCATCTGTGGCAGAAAAGCAGGAGGTTTGGGGTGCCGCTGCTGCTGCTGCTGCTGCTGCTGCTCAGGAAGGTAGCTGGGTAACTTTGGTTGGGGAGAAGGGTAGATCGGTATTTTGGGGGGCTGCTGATGTGGATGGCCGGGTAACTTGGGCTGCTGTGGGGGTGAGTCGGGAGACTGAGGGTGTTGCATCTTCTGAGGCTGCCAATCAGGATGGTGGTGTTCCTGTGATGGGTAGCTGGGCAATTCTGGGCTTTGGGGCTGTTGGGACGAGTAGCTGGGTACCTGGGGGTGTGGGGGCTGGTAGGCAGCTCCCTCAGAGTGCATGGGATGGTGGGAAAGGTAGAAGGGTAATTTGACTTGCTGAGGCGATTGTGGAGGAAAGCCAGACATCTTTGAGTGTTGTGGGAGCTGGCTGGACCACTGGGTCACCTTCTGAGGAGGGTGGGGCATCCATGGGTGGTGCTGCTGCTGCTGCTGCGGATAACCTGTATCTGCAACCTGTCGCTGTTGGAAAACTACTGATGTGAAAAACAAGTTTTACCCCAACCAAAATCCCCCTAATGGTAACAATATTACCCACCTCACTTCCTTTAGAGGCAGAATGATCGAACGACGTCCACGACGAGTCGTGTTCTGAACTAGAATCTGGTTTGAATCTTGCAGCCGCCCCTTTAGTTTTGCTTCCATCAAATCCAGCGTTGTAAGCTGTCAGATAAACACTTCATCATTTGCATGCAGAGAACCCAGATTGGTTTAGAGCAACAAACTTACCGTTCACTTGGTGTGTCTGCAAGACCAAGCAAGAGACGAGCAAAAATCTAAAAACAGAAAGACATCAGAGTGAGGCCTCAGAGTCCAGTCCAGTCGGTCAAAGCTGTTCAGTTTACCTCACAGTCGTAGCCATAACTCAGTGACCAGCAAATGCGATCCGGTCTACTAGACGCATTCAAATCAAACTACTGTACAAGTCAGGGTTGTGCTGAGCAGCTCTGAACCTTTTTGGGAGCTTTCTGGTGTTGATTGAGAGGATACAGGTGAGACAATCTGGCGACAGGTGAGCCTAATTATTCCCCATAAGATGTCTGGAGTGGTGGAGCAGTTTTCTTCAAGGCCCTAAATAAAAGGATAGGTCTGCTCAAATGTAAAAAATGAAAAACCATTAAAAGAAATGTAAGAAAAGAGAAGAAAGTGAGAGTTTGATGGGAGTAAAGAGGAGCTGCATCACCCGCTGGAGAATGAACACGTTTAAAAAATCATTTCTGTAGATAAAATCTATTTCACGTCATCCAGAGGAACTGAGATGTGTTGAAATCTTTTAGGAAGAAAATTCAGCATATAAATTAAAGAATACGTTTTTTTTAACTGGATGAAAAACAAAATCACACGACTTTAACCTTCTGGCTCCAGCTTATTATTATTAATAAACTTATTATTGTGTTAACTTAACTTTGATGAAGAGTTTTATGCTCCAAATTCCACTGAAACAAACAGGATTTACTTCATGATATGACATAATACCCTCATTAAAAATTCATTATTATTCAGAAATAACCAACATTATGGACGCTATGAAGTGATGAAGTTAGAAAATTAACGTCACGGAGGAGCAACAGTTCAATCTTATGAATAAATCTGCATTTACTTTGGGCAGCAGGGGGCGCTGTCTGTCAGAGCTTTGAATATATGTCTGAGGCAAAATTCTCACTTCTTGATTTACTAAAAAGCAGTTTGCTTAGTTGGTAGCCCTTTATGAAGGAGGAGGAGAACGGGGAAAACACTTTTAAAAGAATCCAGTGGGATTATTTTTTTTTAATAATTCAGTATTTAAATCATTTTAGAGCAAAATAAACTAATGAAAGCTTCAGATTCGAAAATATATTCAGTTTTCTAACCTTTTGATTCCAAGTCAAACTGTCCCTTTTCACCAAAAAATACCAGCTGGTTGAGACTGAGCGTTTCACAGCATTTCTTAGGATTTTATCCTTGAAAGCCAACATGGTTTTTGTATTTCCTCATTTCACAGGGTTCTAGGCCTGCGGCTGCTCAACTTTTACACCCGAATGACAGGAAGTCCATCTCATCCACCTGCGGGTGTTGGTTTCATTTCCTGCTCCGGGTCGGAGTTCACCTCTCGTTGTCAACAGCAACGCGGCGCCGCAGCCGGCGTGAAAAAACAGGAGATTCCAAACATACATTTTTTGAAAATCATTTTATTTCGACAGGATGAGACGCGGTCAACCTCCTCTCATCTGCGAAAGAAAAAAAGCGTCATTCCCCTGAAAACACACAACGCTACACACAACAGAGTGCAGAAAGTCGGACCGACCTGCTAGTATTTATTGTGGTGGCAGAACCTGTGGCGCATGAAAGGCAGGTGAATCCACCAGAATGGGTGGTGGTGCGGTGGGTGTTCGTGGTGGGGGTGCTGTTGGTGGTGGTGAGGGCGATGGGGGTGGTGGTGTGGGCAAGGTAAGGGATGTTTATGGTGGTGGTGGTGGTGAGGGCAGGAAGGCGGCTTGTGATGATGATGATGGTGATGGGGGTAATGGGGGTGATGGTGATGAGGCGGCCTCGGCATAATGTGCCCCTGGTTCATCTGACCGGATTCCCCAGATTCACGAGAGTCGCCAAACACTCCTCCTGCTGTCATGGAAACGCGTCAGCGAGGGGTTCAGGGCTCCGGAGGCAGAAGTTGGCTAGAGTAGACTTACCGTTGATGGGGTTCATTCCCACGGCAAACAGGACCAGCACCAGCAGCCTGCAGAAACATCTATGTTACAGTCCATCTGGAGGCGGCGCAGCAGAACCGTTTCACGTTACAGAAACTTACAGATGGAGAACCCCCATGATGGCCGCCAAGCACAAACTCCGACACGTCTGACAGCTGCCCCCCAAAAGTAGAGAACCAATCAGTAAAGAGGAAAACCTTCAAAGCAACCTGTTTCCAGCATCGCCTCTTACCTTCGGATCACAGAGGTGGAAGTTCTCTGACGGATCTGCAGGAGCCATGAGGACTGCAGTACTTATACTGTGAGAGCCAACATCAGTGATGAGGAAAACACAGATAGGATCAAGGACGAGAGGAAGCGGCGTCCACACACTGATAGCAATATCTGAAGGGTCACCCTGCCTTCTCTGCACACAGACGCTCGTTTCCCTGCAGCCGACCTCATTAGGATCCATCGTCACTGAACTCATTCAAGACGAGGCTTCGTCCAGCGGCTTTAAACATCTTAAAATGAGTGTGTGTATTTGATTAAATTAGTTTATTTAGTCCAATCGGCAACATTTGCATTTGATTGAAGTAGGTAAAGTAGGTGCTTGTTAAAGGACCCCCCCTCCTTTAGTTTTCACTACAAACTGAATCAAGCAATAATTTGAATTACCATGGGGTATAACTCAGCCCGCCCTTTTCTCCTGCCAGGATTAGAAGAAATTATTTAATTTTGACAGCATGAGGCGAGTTCAGCCTCCTCAGGTATCAGCAGGTGTCTGTTCAATTGAAGTTTGGATCCATGATCGGTCTTTTAACATTCAGCAGAACAAGAATTCAGAATTACCAGAGCTGGTTTGAATCTTACCTCACAGGAAGAGGTTATATTGTCTGGGGAAATGACTCGTCATTGAGAAGGCACAGACTGACATGTGGTGTCCCACAAGGCGCCATCCTTGGTCCCTCTCTTTTTAACCCGTACAGGTGAAGTCATCAGGAGACACGGCATAAACGTCATAATTATGCTGATGACACTCAACTATATGTGGCTGTGTCTCCTGATGACATGGGACCCACTGATTACCTTTTTAGTTGTATTTTAGATATTAAAATGTAGATATTAAAAGCAAAACTGAGATTTTAATTGTTCCTCCTGAAGCTGAGAAAGAGACGGTCTAAATTGCTTATCAACTCAGAGATTGAAAGTCTGCAATAAAGTAAGAAATCTGGGTGTGATTTTTGTTTTAGATCTTACCTTTGACGCAAGAATTTTACCATCTTTAAAAATTGCCCCAGAACGAGTGCTGAAATATTAACAGACGCTTTTACAACATCTGTTCAGTTGTTGTAATGCCTTTGTTTCTGTTCTTGTCCAAAGCTCAGCTGGAAGCAGCCCATCACTCCAATGCTGGCATCTTTGCCCCGGCTCCCCGTCAGCTTTCGGAGCAGTTAGCTTAATAAAGGAAACCTCATTTTTTATTGGAACTGCTTTTAGTTGATGACCGTCCCAGAGCTCCCAAGTCCTCAGGTGCAGGTCTGCTGGTGGTCTCAAAGGTCAGAACACAAATCCACGGTGACTGTGTGGTGCAGCCCGCCTGAGGAGGTGAGGGCTTCATCCACTGTGGAGGATTTTTAGAAAATTATTTATTAATTATTTATTTACTATTTTTACTCTTAATTGTATTATTTATTTATGTTATGGAAGACACTTTGAGGTGTTCTGTAACAGGAAAAGTGCCTTATAAAATCAAATTTAATCGGAATCTAACGAATTAATTTCAATCATGGCGGCACGTCAACCAAATTATCAGCCACTGATGTCACATGCATAGCTTTGCTCTACAAGTTCAACAAAATGCCCCGCCCCCATATCATTTTAGGCCATAAATTATGACTTTTTACAGCTGAAAAGCACAATTATGAGAAAATCCCAAAGAAAAGATGCTAAAACCTCTTTTAATTTTCAATAAAACAAAGTGTACAATGCTTAAAATATTAAATTAACATGGTGGGAGCTTCTTAAAACCAAAAATCTACACATTTTAGAGCTACAGAATAACAATGCAGTCATGCTCTTTTATTTTACACACATACAGGAGCTTTTTAGGGTAATTTAAAACTCAATCACCTGGGAGCCTTGGCATTGTGGGTAATCTGTGCTAAATCTTGAGGATTAAATCGTTAAAGTTAAAGCTAAAACATGGAGATTAGTGGCTTTGCAGAGGTCACAGCCACTCGGATCCCATTTCTTGTCTGTATCTGCTGCCTCCGTTCATCCAGAACACGCTTCAGCTCGGATAAGACACCACGGACCCGGCCCTCTTTACAAGGACAGAACCTACTTTCAACAAACCTTGAATATGGAACAGAAACAAAAAGAATCTGTAATCTGGAAAACCTGATAAACGGCATTGAAAAGACGCCACTGATGTCACTTCCTTAATCAGATCATTTGTGTTTGTTTTCATACACACAGCTAATAAGACCATGAAAGGAGGAATTGGATGAGGTCACAGATAAATGTAAAGAAACAAAGCCCACATTTTTATCTCTGCTCATTAGTGAGTTTTTATTGATCTGACTAAATGAGCACAAACGCTCAGAGATGTAAATGCGATGAAGAAGCTGTGTGTGTTAAAGTCAAACTATCTTTCAAGTTCTTTTAGGCAGCCATCCATTCTCAGAGCCTGCTGAATCCCTTTTGGGGCTGGGGGCTGCTGGAGCCAATCCCAGCTACTGTTGGGCAACTACACCCAGCCGGGATTTGAACCAGGGACTTCTCACTGTGAGGCAAAGGTGCTAACCACTACGCAGCATTTCAACCATTCATGGGTTAGTCCAGGGGTGTCAATGTTAAATAACTCATTATTTATTTATTGTAACTTTTTAAAATGACAATTAAAGTTACATAGAAAACATATGTTAGCTTGTTATTTTAGCATAAATTATTGTACATTTGATTCTGTCAAATGTACAATAATACAATGATTTACGAGATTTTATCTCGTAAATTTACGACTTAAAATCTCGTAAATTTGCAAGAAATAAGTCATAGATTAACAAGGAGAAAACACTAAAGTTGTCTGTTTTGGCGACTCAAAATCAGATTGTTATCAGTGGAGCCGGCTTTCCGGGGTTCAGTGTCGATAAAGCGGAGTGTCATATATGAAATAAGGAGCTCAGAGACACGTTTGGGTGCGGAGGATCGCTGCAGCCTTTATTTTCCTTTTCATTCACATAACCTGAAGTTCATCTGTCTCATTACGTCATGAATCTGTCATCCGAACACCAATGAGGAAGTAAACAGTGTTACATACGACCCCTCCTCCAAATGAAAAGTTCAGTTTCATCATTAAACAACAAAGAGGAATGAAAATAGTCTGTTATATTAGCATTACAACGTTGAAAAAGCAAAAAAAAGTGCTCCTCCTCAGATGGAAGTGTCACACAGACGTACAGGTCTGATCTTTGTTGGAGGAAGAAAGGATTCAAGTGAACAGCCTGCAGGGACACCAATGTCTTCATCAGGCTGCAGAGATCCTGCAAACAAACTATCAATAAATAAAACTTTAATAAATCATAAATCAAACTAATGAGCTTCCAGACATTTGGAACGTTATCAATAAACATTCAGCTCACCTGTTCAACAAAGTTTAGTCGGTCTGCTCTGCTGCTGCATGGCGTTCACCTGCTGCTCTGCATGCTCACTTCCACTTTAATGTCCTAAATTTACGAGTTTTTATCTCATAAATTTACTAATTTAATTATCGTAATTTTACTTTTTTTTGGTGGCCCTAATACTCTGTCTTTTTGTACAAAATCTATGTAAAACTTTTACATTAATATCAGAGTTTATTTATATTAAATCGAATTTTATTTTAAAGATGGTAGACTTCACATTCCCTTAGTGGACAAATGAACTCACTGTCTTCAGGTTTAACTACTGATGATCAAATAGGACTGAATTTGAGACACGTTGAGAGGATGAACAGCTTTTGACATTTATTATTTTTTCATTCCTATTTTTAAAAGGAGATCCAGACTGAGCCTGAAAACTACTGTCAACAAAATGACCTTCTGTCTTTAACTATATAAACACAAAGAAAGGCCTTCTTCTGGGAAAACTTATCATGTCTGAACTCCCTCATCTTACTTTAGTCAGTGTGATAGCAAACAAAGACAGACACGGAATCACAGATAAACATTTTATTGTGGTAAAAAATATACAGCCGATCAGCTCCTTCACCATTGTACCTGGAAAAAACAAACAGCACATTACTTTAAAAACTGTAGTAAAAAAACTGGAAAAATGATGAAAATCAAACACCCAACCTGTTAATGTATTTGTTCCCACTTTTGTTGGCCCTGGGGGGGCTGTTGTGGTGGTTCTAACCGATCTCCCATGTTGCAAAACCACATATAAAAGTCAAAAACAGGATCTGCATAAAACGTCCCATCAAAACTTGATGATTGGGATGGCTGAGGCATCTGGAAGGGGCCCATGAAGTCCAAGTCTTTGTACGGGGGTCCTGCTGAATTGTCGCGAGGCTGCATGGGCAAATGCATTGGTTTCATGGGACCCACAGGGCCCCCAATTGGATACTTTGGCTCCACAGGCATAGGCATAGGTTTCATGGGACCTACAGGGCCCCCAATTGGATATTTAGGCTCCATAGGGAAAGGTTTTGGCTTCATAGGACCCACAGGGCCCCCAATTGGATACTTTGGCTCCACTGGCATAGGCATAGGCTTCATGGGACCTACAGGGCCCCCAATTTGATATTTATGCTCCATAGGGAAATGGTTTGGCTTCATAGGACCCACAGGGCCCCCAATTGGATACCTTGGCTCCACTGGCATAGGCACTGGTTTCATAGGACCTACCGGGCCCCAAAATGGGTATTTTGGTTCCACTGGCATAGGCACTGGTTTCATAGGACCTACTGGGCCCCCAATTGGGTATTTTGGTTCCACTGGCATTGGCACTGGTTTCATAGGACCTACTGGGCCCCCGATTGGGTAATTTGGCTCCACTGGCATAGGCATTGGTTTCCTGGGACCCAGTGGATCTCCAAAAACAGATGTGGGGTTCATGGCCAAAATGAAAGGTTTCATGCGACCTACTTGGTCCTGGAAGAAGAGTTGTGGTTTAGTGTGCATAAGGAGCTGTTTCATGGAACTGACTGGGATCTTTATTTGGAAGTTAGACTCAACAGTTGGCTCCATGGGGCCTGCAGACTTCCCATTTGGATCTCCAGTTTGTTTAGTTGGATCTAACGAGCCTCCAGTCAGGAATTTATGCTTCACAGGCAATTGTTTTAGGTGATCAAATAAATACTCAGTGAGGTGGTCTAGTTGAATGGGAAGCTTTTCAGCGTCATCCACTTCTTCTTCTTCATAAGTTTCAGTTTCAGTGTCCGTAGCTTTATGTTTGGGAAATAGAGGTGGGTAGACTACTTTAGTAAATGTACACAGAACAATTCTTTTATGATTTAATCTGAATAAACTTACCAATTACTCTGTTTCTCCCGACGGCCACCAAGGACAACAGCAACAATCTAGAAAAAGACCACAGTTATTGTCTAAAAAGAGGAAAATCTGTGTGTAGACGGGCTTGTAAACACGTAAAGAGACCTAACCTAAATATTTTTAACAAACTCAAATAAACTGGCACACATTTGAAAAGCTTACCCAAAGATCATCTCCATAACCCCAACGTGAGCAGCCATCAGTGACGATTACAATTGCAAACAACTGGAAAAACTAGGACACCCGGAAACTTTTTATACTTTCCTCCTATCTCAAACAGGATGCCATCCACTGTTAGCAGGTGGAGCTATCTGCTCCATGAATAAACATGACAATCAAAAGTGAGTCCAAACCAAACATAAGTACTGGTCTTATTTAATGTGTTAATGTTAAAACACTTGATAAATTTAGCTTAATATCCCTTTTTAAACTTATTTGACAGTTTCGTGATCATTTAAAATGATGACACAAGTTTGGAGAATGCTTGGTGCTGGTGGCATTTTTTGAGATACAGCACCGTCCGTTTAATCATGAGCTATTTAGTCTGCGGCCATTTCACCTTGGCGCTTTAACATGTCAAATGAGATACGCAGTCACGTCAAAAACATTCCTATTGAACACAAGATTAAAGGTGGTAAGAAAAATATTTAACACAAATGGTTTCACGTGCAAACACAATTCAGCTCAATTTCATCTCAACATAATTTTGATTTATTTTTTTTTATTTGTAGAAGTTTTGATTCCTTCCCAGAAGTTGTCTCTACAGATAAATGTTTCATGTCTGGGTTTTAGATGATCCTTTCTGACTTTTCTGTGCAACACTGGGTCCACCAGACTAAACTAATTTTCAGATTCAAAAAACAATATGGACCTTTCAGCGGTCTTAGTAATATTTGATGGCTTCAATGTGTGCGTGTTAGCTATGAAGTCCATCACCTCTGGAGGTGCCGAGCCAGACAATTTTAAGTCTTCATTTAGCCTGAAATGGTCAAGAAGATACAATGAACGAGGATGGAGCCCAAAGACAAAGCATAAAGCAGTAAGTCTCTGAGTTGTGTCAATCACTCAATGAGACCCAAACAGCAACATTGGAGGGGGTTCTAATAAAGAACAAGTCATTTGAAAACAGGCTTAAAGTTGTTTTATAAATGTGCTCCACATTGACAGCTCTCAGAAGTGTATTCATGTTTTTAAGGTGGAACCATGAATTCAGTCAGAAGCAGCTTGAACAATAACAGTAGTAACCTGTTTTTAGGGTATTGACAGACACTGGACCAATGAGCTGACATCATCAATGGAAATCTGGATTAGAAGCACAAAAAAAGTGGGATGGGAACGATGACTGGCATTCATCAATACATGTACACCGTTTTGAGTTGATCACCAGATCACCAAAAAAAATCTTAACCATGTTCAGAGTGTCGCTCTGATGAAATAAAAAAAAAGTTGAAGAGTTCTGATGTATAGGAAAATGATCCATTTAAGAAAGAAGTTTACCTTTGGTGCTGATTTAGCGTTCTGACATCCCCCAGTGGTCCTTTGAGGAACTCCAATGTTCAGTATTTTCTGGCCTTTGTGATGCCAGTCATATCTCACTGTCCCAGTCTGGTCCTGTCGCTTTTTCCATTTTTTCAGCGAGTCCATCGTTTGATTAAGATCTCTATTCTCTATCTGCAGCTTCCTCCTCTTGATAGCAAATGTTTGACTTCATTACTTTAATACTTATTCATTTCAGCCATTTACCATAAAGGTCATGAATGGATTGAAGTCATTTTAACTACCATGGTCTTGAATCCTGTCTGAATAAAGAGGAGTTTAAAGTTCAGTCAGAAGGACAGCTGTCTTCTCTGGAGAGGTTCTCTGTGGCATTGCAACATCTACAAAATGCAGGGGTGCAGCTTTTTTACATCCAAACAATCTGCTTTTGGAGCAGTGGTTATTTCTGGAGTAAATGGGGGCTTAGATTTGCTGAAATAGGTCAATGTTTCTCTGAGACTCTGCATTTGGGACATCATTTAGAGCCATTATCATGCACTCACAGTACTTCTTTTTGCACTTGTCTCATTAATCATGTTGGTTTTTGCTGTGACATGGCCCATCAAGAAAGATAGACCGCCACAGAAGATTAGTCAGTAAAACAAAGTCTTAGAAAAAGGAGTAGACATTTTAAACTGAAGCAAATTACCTAAAACTGTTCCGGAGGCTAAAAACTCCCATAAAACTACTTTTACACTCTGATTGTACATCAAAATGTGTGACAGATATACTGCCTGAAAACCTTAACAAAAATCACAAGGGCATCAAAGTCCTTCATCCACAAATTAGTGATGGCACTTCTGTCCTTAAGGAGGTGCCAAAAAAAATAAAAGGCAGCTTTTGCAGGTTGAAAAAGACGCCACCTAATCTTCAAAGAGATGCTTCAACAGTAGGTGACAAAAATCCAGAAATTTTTATATATATATATATATATATGGAATCAGAAGGAACTTGTAAACGTCACAAGTCGGTTTAACCAGAGCAGCTCAAATAAATAAACACTGGCACACACAGATGGGTACTGCTTGTCAAACAAAAGGCACCTCAAACTTATGTGACTTAGATTATCCCAAAGTCTTTAATGTGCCTGAAAGTAAAAATACAGAAAGTGCAGTAATTGTACATAAATTGCACCTCAGAAGATCAACAGCGGATGTTAACTGACCCATCTAGACTTCCTTCTCCATGCTGGGCGCTTGGGTACATATCTCGTCCGGATTGTGAGGTAATGTGGTTTGCGAGGATATTTCAGTAAGTCACTTGGTCGCTTGGCTTTGTAAACCGGCTTTCTTGGAGCCACTGATGTGAAAAAGCGGTCTGGGGTCATTTTTGGCCCCCTGTGAGAGTCAACATAACCAGGAAGTGGATATCTGGGTCCTGCATGTTCAGTCTGTGGATTTGATAGACCCACTGACTCTAGAGTTGGATATTTAAGCTTCACAGGTAAAGGAGATGGCTTCATTTGATCCATTGGTTCCCACTGTGGGTAACTGGGCTCCACAGGCCAAGAGACTGGTTTTGTGGAACCCAGAGGCTCCCTCATTGGGTAACTAGTTTCTACTAGCGTTGGTTTAAGAGGACCCATTGCTCCTCCTGAAGCATAGTCACGCTTCACTGGCGATGGAATTGGTTTCTTGGGACCAGTTGGACCCCCTCTTGGGAAGGTTTGTTCAACAGGATATCCATATTCCTCTGGGTCATAGGGAGTCAGCTGCACGTCTTCCCCTCTATACTTTTCAGCTCCAGTATAGTATGCTGCAGGGGCAAGGGTGGATAAGTTAATGTTTCCAAAATACACAATTACTGCATCACTTAAATACAAATACCATTTACGTGAGGTCCTCCAACACCTAACAGAGACAACAGCAACCATCTAGAAAAATAAAAACAACTCTGGGTTGGTTCATGATTTGATACTTTTGACAAATTTCAAACATTCATAGCAGCTTACCCAAAGAGCAGTCCCATGCCACCTCTATGAACCTTGCTGTCACCTTAATAGTTCAAAAACAGTGAAGAACTGAGGGGACTGAAACCATTTATCCTTTTCTACTGTTGTCGAGTGGCTGCAGGTCATTAGTTAAAAGCAGGTGCAACTAATTGCTCTGAAAGCGAATTTTACAACACAGTAAAAAGAAAAAGAAACAAAGATGCAGACTCCTAACTTAGTTTGGGATACAAGTCAACTGTTCTCATGCTGATATGCAAAAGGTTTGGATCATTGACATGAGGACTTGCATGTAATTACTTCTTTTCTTCACATTCTCTGAGGATTCATGTCAAATGAATCAGAGATGATCAAACACACATTTAAATGAGAGAGCTGAACACGGTGATATTCCTGATCAGGTGTGGAGTTCAGCTGCATTTCATTCTTCAATTAGAAGTCTCAAGTTGACACTCCATGACCTGGTGGTATCATGAAGGAAACAGCCTCATCACTACAATTATCCTGATCTTAGATGTTTAAATTATGAAGCATACGCAGGCCTCTTGTTATGGAGTCCACATGATTAAAATGAATATTTAAAAATGCTGTTATAAAACAGGTTTTTAAAGCAAAATGAAATATATTGAATAATATGATCAATTTAAAATCAGTGTGCAGGTTTTTCACAATTTCATGATTTTTTTTAAATATGAAAGACTTATTGGTCGATTGTGTATTTGCATGAGGCCATATTTAAATATTTCATTATGAGCAGTATAGGACTCCATACTTGTCGATCGACAGAGTGTTCAAGGCTCAGTTTGATGTTCTTAAATCAAAACTTAGGTTTCAGCCTCTTTGCCTAAAAAAAAAAAAATAAAAAAAAGCTGCAGCCTTAAACTTAGGTTTTCCTCATTTAAAAACTGGGATACGTTCAATGATTTGTTCCCGTCTAAATTCAATAGAGAAACTTTACTCATTTTAAGCTAAGGTTTACTTAAATTAGGAGTCTTGACTTTAGCATTTCCTGAAATGACAGGAAATAGAGGCTACATTTGAGTTTTCTTAGAATACAAATTGACTGGACTAAATCAGAAGGCTAGAGTTTTCCCAATTTAGTTGCACTCCAAGATCCAATCATGTCCAACGCAGCACTCGACTGGTTTCAGAAGTTCAGCTGTAGGAAACTGGAACTTTGGGTTCAAAAGTTGCAGTTGTCACATCCGTATTTCAAACTTTAACTGGATAAGGTTTTAAAATGCACTTCTACTGTACAAAACCTGTAAAAGGTTTGATCCTTCCAATTTTTCCAGAATTGGAATAGAAAACTCCAGGACACCACAATAGATGAATTTGTAACAACTAAAATCTTGCATTTTATTGCTTTTATTATAACAGACCCAGATTGCTTCAATTGATGCCAAAACTTGTTGAAACTCTACAAGTTCTTTATTGAACAGGTCAGAACAGCGTCAAACAAAAACAAAAGGCTACAGAGCAGATTTTTACTGAGATCTTAGTGGTGTTGTGCTGAAGGCTTGTACACTGGCCATCTGGGTTTTAAAGGGGGCCTTTTGGGCAAGTACCGTGGCTTCTTCGTGAAAGCAGCCGCTTCTTGGCCCTCTGGCAAGTTGCCGTGACTTTGAGGCACTGGTAGTTCAGCCTGGTGGCCATACTGCTGTTCTTCTTGGGTCTTGAACGGATGTGGCTCTACTGGCTGGTGCGGCAGATGGCCATGTTGAGGCAGCTGGTGGGGCACCGGGCTGAGATCAAATTCAGTTTCTGGCTGATGATATGGAAGTGAGTGGCCATAGTATTCCGGTTGTGGCTGAGGGCTGTAACTCTGGTCAGGTGGAGACTGGTCAGGCTGAAAATGGGTTTGTAGATTCTCTTGTGCCTGGTTGTGTTGGTAAAGAGGATGCATTTCTGCATGAGGCCGGTGGTGGAAACCTGGGTGGATGCCATGTGGTTTCAGTTCTGACTGGTGGGGTGGTTGGCCAAAATGTGGCTCTGCCCATTGCTGAAGGGGTTGTGGCAAGTGTTGATTTCCTTGAGAAGGTTGAGGCCTGAAGCTCTGCCAAGGCTCCACTTGGGGTTGATTGTGAGGTATAGGGCCTTGCCGGGGCTCCGCTATGGGCTGGCGGTGTGGGGGGCCTTGCTTGGGCTCCGGTTGGAGTTGGTGGTGTTGTGGAGGGCCTTGCCGGGGCTCCACTTGGGGCTGGCGGTGGTGATGTGGGGGGCCTTGCCGGAGCCCCACTTGAGGCTGGCGGTGGTGGTGATGTGGGGGGCCTTGCCATTTCTCTTCTTTGGGTTGGCGGTGATGTGGTTGACTACGATGCTGTTCTCCTTGGTGCTGGTTGAGCCAGTGACCAAGATGTGGGGGTGTGTGGGGGTGAACACTCGGGTGTGGGGATTCCTGGGAATAGAAACCTTGTGGGGGTGCTCGGGGATGGAAATTCTGGTGTGGGTTCTGAAAATGTTGGTTAGGCAATGTTTGAGACCGACAGCCTTGATGAGGGGCAACTTTGGATTTACAGCCACGATAAGTCTCTTGGGACCACACTGGGGGGTGGCCCTGCTGGTTTAGTTCTTGTGCCCAGTTGTACAGCCAGGCTAAAGGATGGGTCCATTGGGACAAATACTCAAGATGGGGCTCTTGGAGCCACCAGGGTGGGTAACTGCGCTCTTGATGATACCCCTCTGGAGGTTGGTGGTCATTTCGTCCTGGCATGCCAAGTTTTTTAGATTCCTGCATAGAAATGTGATCGCGTTTGTCGGGCTTCATTGAAGCTTTCGATAGACAGTTGTGCTTGTTTGGCACACGGTGAGGGCACTTTGATTGCTGGGGCACCTGGGGCTGGCAAGTTGACTGTTGGGGTTCCTTATGGGGCTGCCATGACCGGGGCTGCTGCTCAAATGGACACCCAGAATCTTCTACTGGAGGGTCTTCAGAATAGTTGATTGTGTTTGAATCCTCCTGTGCAGACGAGTCGTTTTCAGATGTTTCTTCTTCATGCTCATCAACAGTTGAGTTGGAGCTCAAGGAATCATTTGCTTTCAGATCTGAATCTTCCCAGTCAAACAGATCAGGGCTCCATAAAGGTTTGTCATCAGGTGTGTAAGGGTCTGATTCCAGCTCATCTCTGGAAACCATGTCCTCTTCATCCCTATAGTTCTCAGCAGATCCAACATGGGCATCTGTAGAGAAAGAAGCATTTGTGTGAGAAAATAAAAAAAGGATGTGAAAAAAGTCAGGGGAGGGCTTACCTTCTGTTTGACCACCTTTAGCAGCTAAAAACAGCAGCAGCAACAACCTATGAAAGATGAGGGCAGAGTTGAAGTACAACATATCAATGTGAAATCGATACGTTTGAGGGCTTTGATCACTAAATTTTACATTGTTCAGATTTGAATGACAGTTTAACGAAACTTGTAAAAAATTAAAGAGCTCTTGATAATTTGCAAGAAGTTTTAAGGTTTTTAATGGTCATAGAATGGGTTTATTGTGAGTTTAAAAATCCAGCTTATTTAATTTTCACACTAAAACTATAATATAGCAAATACACCTTTCAAATATGTTAGCCTGAAAAGTCAAGTTTGAATTTCTACTATTTAAATAAAACAAATCACCAGTTCTGTTAACCCATTTGTCATATTTACAGGGAGAGGAATGAAAATAAACTTGCCGTAAGAAACCCCCAATGGCCTTAGCCATAGTGAAGAGCAAAGTGAACAGCAGAGCAGTTTGCAGGCTGGTTTTAGAAGGTTTCTTTATTAATTAACCGGACACAGCTGTGTCACTGGCTAATTGACAAAGAAATACTTTTTTTCCACTCCCACCATGGCAACAATGGCTGACATGTTTAGTAGTAATTATTACTTACAAAAAACGATCTAAAATCATTATTGACACAGAAATTTATGGTTATATTTTGACTACCAATAAAATGTGACTTAATGTTTTCATTTTTTTTTGGTATTTTACATGATAACTGAAGCTTAATTAGATTTTAGGAAATACTTTAAATGCTCATTTTATTTTTAAAAGAGAAACTTGATTAATTTAAAACTATTTGAATGTACTTTTTTATTGTTATTAAAACAAAACTACATTTCCCTGAAAAAACTCATGTTGCACAACTCTTTGAACAACTTCCTAAATAATCTCTTCAAAATAAAAGCAGCGGCCCTGCATTGTGACGAAGACACAGCTGACATTCTAACTCTGAACTCTTATTTTGAAATCGGCGTCATCGCCCATGTGCTCCGTGAATCTGTGGCGGAGCCGCTGACCGCCCGTGACCGCAACCGCGCAGGTACGTGAGACGGCGATGAAGTTCCGTTGGGTCGGAGCCCTGCTGCTCTCCGTGGCCGCCTATTACGTTTACCTCCCGTTACCGAGTGGCGTGAGCGAACCGTGGAAGCTGATGCTGCTGGACGCGCTCTTCCGGAGCTTCATACGGGCGGTGAGATGCGCTGACAGGCGGCGGGGAGGGCGCGCGCGGAGCCGCCGGACCGGCTGTACCTGCAGGGACAGGAGCGGCGTCCTTCATCGATTCAATTCTACTCAAATTGATTAATGTAGCCCAAAATTACAACAATAGTCATCTCAATGGGTTTCATACCGGTAAATGTATACAAACATGAAATCAGTCGTAGAATGAGATAACAAAATTAAACAACTGTATTACCGGGTTTTAAACCGGAAACTTCCCATTTATGAATGAAAATGTCAGATGGAAATGCGTGATTATCGAAAGAAGTACTTAATTTCTTTTTATTCATTTTTTTAAAATTAGCTGGTAGAACAATCTCACATTAAAATGACGTCATCAGATACCTGTCAATCATGTATACTCATGGTTAAATGTAATTTAGTTTGATTGTAGTAAATCCAACGTTTCGTGGCTAAACTGATAAAGTTTAAGGATGACAGGTGTTGCCGTGACCCCGCCCCCACCCCTTCTGACGTAGGAATAACTGGCAAACATAGCAAGGAGCCCTTGTTTTATTAAAACCAAAACAAACACAAAAAAATAAAAAACATCATATTTGTTTTTGCAGAGTCACGTGGCTCACTCGCTGGGCGCGTGCCACCGAGTCCACCTGCTGAACCGGGCCATCTCATGGGTGGAGGTGACTGACGCACGCTCCTCGCCGACCGTGCACGTGACGGACTCCACACTCGGGGGCGTGCCCACCCGTGTGTTTCAGCCAATCGGAGGGGAGGGGCTGAAACGAGGGGTCATTTATTTCCACGGAGGGGGGTGGGCCCTGTGCAGCGGCCGTGAGTAGACGGGTCACTTACTTTTGTGAAATGCTTTTATTTTGAAATAAATGTTCAATATTTTGAATGAAATGAAACGTCATCCACTCTGACACATGAGGAATGTTTAAAAACTTTTTCACTAAAGAAAAAAGCAACAGGCCTTTCTACCTCTGTGGAGGGGCCTCACAGCCACACCCCCCACACCCGTTCACATACTTTCTCTGAACAGAACTGGTTCGACCCGATCGCATCAAGCAGGGCTTGAAAGGCCGGGTCGTCGTCTCTGCATAGATGTGATGCATAGAAAGTCAGGAGTGAACGTCTGCAGGGGTCACGGGTTCACACAGTTCTCCGTTCCTACAGGGATGCGCTCCTACGACCTCCTTTGTCGGAAAATGGCGGAGGACCTGGACGCCGTCATCATGTCTGTGGAGTAAGTTCTGGTCCAGATCACGAATGGAGCATTTAAGACCCGAGTGGTTCTCCCACCAGGGCCGTCTTTATCTTCATCTTTATGCTGCCTTTGTTACCATGGCAACAGCAGTTCGTCAAACAAGCGGCCCATTCAGCTCTTGTTGACACAGTTAGTCACGCAGCCTTTTGGTGGCGATAAGTCGTAAAAATAAACTCTTCTCTCATTCATTTTTATTTCCTGTCGCCATAGTTACCGCCTGGCTCCAGAGGCCGTGTTTCCGGACCAGTACCACGATGCCGTGGCGGCGTCCCGCGCCTTCCTGTCCGCTGAGGTTTTGCAGCGCTACGGTATCGACCCGGAGAGAGTCTGCGCGTCAGGAGACAGCGCCGGGGGGAACCTGGCTGCCGCCGCGGTTCAAGAGGTAGAAAACCCCACGTCCCCCCAATGGGGTCGCTGTTTGGGTCTCACTAAGGATCAGGTCTTTAGCCGGTTTGCCGTCCATCCAAACCGTGTTCCAAGGATGGGCGAGTGGGCGGGGCAAACTGAAGGAGTTTCTTTGAGTAAAATAAACTCGACCCTAAAAACAGAAACAGTCTTTGGGCCACTTTAAAAAACAGTAATATATGAGGATGACGTCCTAAAATTATGAGAACAAGTTGAGATTTTGCAAGAATAAAATAGTAAAGTCATAATTGAAGACGTTGTGGTTTTACAAGGAGAAAGTGACGCTTTTTTGCAAATAAAATACAAAAAAGTGAAGGAGATTTAATGAGATTCTAGAGTGACGTCCATCTGATTTTACTTGAATTGTCTGCTACATAAAGTAACTGCCTCTTGAAACATTTAAAAAGTTAATTATAACATTTTGTATTTAAAAGGACATGACTTTTTTCTTGTAAAATTAACAATTTTTGAAGCACAAATTTATGACTTTACCCTTGTAAATTATTGAACTTGTTTTAAAAAACTGTACAAAATTTCAGGGGTTTGTCAGAACTGTTTACTTTTATTTTTGTAAAACTTTTTATCCCCGACTTTATTCTCATATTTTTCTTTTAATTTTTTCTTCTTTTAAGGTGGCCCAAACACTGCGTTGTAAATTTTAAATCAAATTAAAATGACTCAACCCCCGCCACACACACACACACACACACACATTGTTGTTATTGTTACAAAATAAAACTAAACCAAAGTTTTTTTAAACTTTGGTGGAGCCCCGGCACTGGTTTTTCTTTATATACAATTCTGATCTTTTTAAGGTGGCCCCAATTACCCGTTATGAAACCAGCCTCTAGTGGTCAATTAAAGAACTACATTTGTTTATTTTGGAGTTTTGAATTCGGTCACAGAAGGTGGGGCTTTGATAAAAGTAGGTTTATTAAATATTTTAGGCGTAAGGCCCGTCTCTGGGAAAGGAGGTGCTCATGGATTTAGACTTTTTCTTCATTGGACTCCATGAAGGAGGGTCTGCACAGACGCGTCCTGTTCACAGGTTTGATCCCCACGGTCAGACGTTTTCAGGAACGCTGATGTTAAAAACAGAGAAACAGGAAAAGCAGAACCCAGGAGGAGACATTTCAAACTAAACTCCTGGCTTCTCTCGACGGGTTTGGGACGGGTCAGGTGCTGCAGGTATTTGGACGTCCTGACCGCCGTCTGTATCCACAGCTCATCTCTGACCCGACTCTGACGGTGAACTTCAAGGTCCAGGCGTTGATCTACCCGGTGCTGCAGGCTCTTGACTTCCTCACCCCGTCCTACCAGCAGAACCAGGACGTGCCCATCCTCTACAGGCCCCTCATGGTCCAGTTCTGGCTGGAGTACCTGGGTGCAGACGCCTCCCTGGAGCCCCTCCTGCTGGCGAACAACCACAGCTCTCTGGACCAGCCCGGCATCAGCGCCGCGACCCGCTCCAAGCTGAACTGGACGGCGCTGCTGCCGGCAGAGCGCAGGAAGAGCTTCCAGCAGGTCGTGAAGGAGACGGGATCGGGGGGGCTGGTGGGCAAGTTACCGGGTCTGACCGACGTGAGGGCGGCGCCGCTGCTGGCGGAGCAGGACGTTCTGAGGAGGACGCCCAAAGCGTACGTGATGACCTGCGAGTTTGACGTCCTGAGGGATGACGGGCTGATGTACGTGAGGCGGCTGCGGGACGCCGGCGTCGCCGTGACCAGCGACCACTACGAAGACGGTTTCCACGGCTGCATGGCGTTCGCCTTCCTGCCGGTGATGTCGAGCGTCGGTCAGAGGAGCCTGAACAACTACATCCGCTGGCTGGACCAGAACCTGTAGAGTTCTTCAGAGAGAAGAGAGGAGGTCTTCCAGGAAGCTCAGGTCCGATCCACTGCGTGCACGCCGCCGCCGCCGGCGCTGCCATTGCCACTGTTTGTGTGAATTTAAAACAAAAAACCTTTTATTCATCATTCTATGAACAGAAATGTTCAAAGTTTTCTTGTGGGGCATGAAAACGTTAGTGAGCGCTCCAGAGACTCGTTAAACTTGATTTATTTGCACATTATTCACAGGTTTTCTATCATTTCCACCTTTAGTAGAGAAAAGGTTTAGTGTTTTATTTTTTCAGTCTTTGCCTCTTTGAAATTTAATATTTTTTACGAATATTTGTATTAAAATATTTTAGCTGGAAGAATTTAAAGTTTAAAAAGAACAGCTGTGGATTAAAAAGTAAAATGTTTCAAATGGATCCTTGGAACCAGCTTTTATTATGAAAGGTCGGAATTAAGTCAGGCTAACCTAAAGATTCCGTCTTTTCATGTCATAAATCTGGAGCAGCTTCAAGTAAATTTGAAAAAGATTGTAAATCAGAAGAAAAAAATGTTTTTAAATATAGGAATAATTTTAAACCTAAAACTGCTTTAGATTTATGAAATTTTTAAATAAAGTTTTCAGTTTTTCTTCAAATTTACATTATTTTAATTTTCGAATTAAACTCTTTCTAAATGACAATTTTTGTTCTCCGCTTCCAATGTGGTTTTTATTCCCTTTAATCTGAAGCTGATGGTCGTCTCCTCACATGAACTCTGCGCCTCTACTCCAGGATAAAAATGGGAATTTTAGAAGGAATGACCTAAAAAATGTTCACAAACCTTAAATCTATCATCTTACGTGTTTAACCCTAAAGAACCCAAAACAATTGTCCTCTGGCCTTTCAGTTTTTTGTTAGTTCAACCACAGCCAAATAATAATAAAAATAATTAAATAATAATTGAAATTAAATAATTGAAAACATAGAAAGAAATACAATAAAAAATGAAAAACAAAAAGAAAATAAATTACAGAAAGAAATGGTTACAGTTTTAAAAAGTAAATAAATATACTGTGACTGTTAAAAACAGCATTAAGACCAAAGTGACGCTTCGGGAATTAGAACTCTCCAGTAGAAATCTTCCTGTTTCACATCAGAAACAGGAAAAATGTGGCGACTGAAGTCGGGCTGCAACTGCCCCCCCCCCCCCCCCCCACACACACACATACTTTTTTATCATCATTCTCCAGACTGTTTCTGATCATTGTTTTCAGTTATGCTCCCCTCCCTCCGTACCGCACAAGCAAATGTAAAAGTGTTTCTTAAAGATAAAGATAACTTTTAACGTTTTATTTTGAAAGTCAGAAACCTTTTCTCTGACATTTTCCTGCACGTTCATCTCAAACGTCTCCTCATTCCTGGCAGATTAGAGCCTCCGTGTGGAAATGCAAAAGCTTTGCGTTCCCTCTCTGCACAGGAAGACGCGCGTCTGCAGGGGAGGCTGAGGCAGCAGGGCGTGCACGCTCCTCCACGGAGTCCTGGCAGATTCATGACAGGAAGTCCTCATCATTCCTGCTCTTCCCAGAGCTCTGCATGGTAGATCTGCTTATGCTAGAACCTCATGTGCGCTTGGGGGGCGGTTCTGGACGCGCTTCAGGGCCCCCACAGCTCGGGTCTGGATCCTAAAGTTCAGTTTCCTGTCTTTCCTGGCGTCCTCGTGGTCCCGACCTCCGTCTGTGCTGCGGTAACGTTGGGGTGTTTGTGTTTGCTGCAGTGCGCGTCACAGTTCGTGCACGCTCCGGGTATGCAGCGCTGATAACGGCGGCAGATATGAAGTCCCGACTGCAGAGGAGAGCCGTGACCTTCCTCTGGTGGAGCCGAGGAGGCGGCCTGATGCCACAAAAAAAATAAAGAAACAAAAGGTTTTGGGTTTAGTTTTGCTAGTTGAAGGTCTTGTTGCTATGGAAACATCCCTCCATTTAGGAGATTTTCAGGAAAAAAAAAACTTTTTATTAAGTAAGCCTACAGATATAATAGGAAACTATATATAATATAACATTAAAGGAATAATTGTTCATATCCAAGCTATGCAACAGGTTGTGTCCGCCGCACAGCAGGTTCTGCTGGCTGTGCTGACAGCTTTATGCAGCCGGACGGGGGTCTTTTATGGGTGTTCTGCTCTGCACTGTGAGGTTTCGGGGGGGGGGGGGGGGGTTCTCTGGAAAACATATGAGTGATTTATTTTGATGCTGTAAATGTGTAAAGCAGATCTGAAACATTTCACATTATTAAATATTTATGAGGAATGAACTCTATAACTTGATTTTTCCGCACATGGTTTCATTTTGGAACTACTATAGTTGAACAAAGCTGGTTGCTGTGATTTTGGACAAAAATTAGATTAAAACTTTTTTTTGTACTAGTAATGAGTTTTCTGTCGTCTTCCTGGATTCTAGTACAAAAAAGAAAGTTTTAAATGTTTTTGTAAGCATTTAAAACATCAGTCTGATGGTTTTCTTTGGAATCAGAAATCATTTTTCCCCTCAAAAACTAATTATGGATGTGATTTGGTTGTTTATCTTCAAAATAAATTGTTTTTGTCATTTGTTTTGTCCTCATTTGTTGGGGAAGTTTAAAAATAATTAGACGATAGTCCAGATTATTCTAGACTTTCAGCTTCTGCTAAAATTATCTCTAAAAACTGTTCTATGAGCAAAAATCCAAACGACTCTGAGAACATTTGCTGCTTCTTCTCACGATCAGAGGGTTCTTTGCATGGATTCATGCAGGTATTTTTTCAGGTTCCAGTCCTCAAAGACATGTTTGGAACGCCGTTATTTTCATGATAAGAGAGCTGCAGTGGTAAAAACAAAAGAGGAAAATGCCCAGCAGCTTTTGTGGGACAGAGTCCTTCAGTCTGCCGGTCAGCTGAGCGTCCTTGATTCAAATGAACCACAGTTTTCTGTTGACTCAAAACTCATCAACATGAAGTGAAATGAAGCACGGAGACGGTTGGCCTCCGTCAACACCATGCTGCAGCGAAGAAGTCCTCCCTTCTGCTGAGCGGCCTTTGAGGCTCTGCAGGGATCACCCACAGCAAAGAAAACATTCCATGTCTCACAGACCCCCCCCCCCCCAATCGCTGAATTCCTATTCAAATTAACATTAAAACAATTTTCCTAGGATAGCAAATGATTGGTGAAGTCTTAAAGCTATTTTTATTGGTTGAATGCGATAAAGAATTCAACCAATTATTAATTATTTGTGATTATTTATGAATAATTATAACGAGAAATAAAGAGAAACAGGAAAACAATGTTTTCCTGTTTCTCTTTCTTTATTATAGTAACTTCGACATTTTTTGCCGCTTAACTCCTCCTACAGTGTTTCATCTATTTTAACCAGTCAACTATTCAAATGTTCAGCTCTTTCATCTTTTTCCAGCTTTGACTTTTGGTCCTTCGAATCCTTGAACTTTTCCAGATATTCCAGGATTTCTGCCTCCATTGAAATAAATGGGGAATCCTTGGTGCAGAAGCTCGCCGGTTCGATACCCGGCTCTGGCATTTTTCACCAACATCTCTTATTTGTTATTGTTATGTTTTCACTTTATTTATCGTCAACTTTCATCATTTCTTTATTTAAAAAGTTTTTGAGCAATTATTACCCTTTAAGTTTCATTTTCATTCAGGAATTTAGCATTCAGTCTAATTCTTTTCTGCACGGAGGCCTCTGACAGGGTCTGTCCAGCAGATGGCGCCAGACCCCTGTGTCCTGTGAGCTGCTTAGAAAACACCAGATCAGCAGAAACGTGAAACATTATGGGTTTCTGATAGTTCTAACACTTTTTGACTTTGGAAGTATCATTTTTAACTTTATTTGTTACATCTGAAGACAAAAAAGTCAACAAGTCTATTGCTGTTTTTGTCGCTGTTCTTGCTGTTTTGAGCCTGCAGAGGTTCCTGCAGGAACCCACCAACAAGCTGGATGCAAACAGATCTGCACCTGGAGTGCCACAGGGCGTGTTCAGTGTTCGCCTAGCTCAGTCCTGATTAGCCTGCCTGGGCCTACAGGGACTTCATTAGCCAAAGGTTTGCAGCCAGGCTGAAGGTCCCACGAGGAAGCCGGACATGCATGAACTCAAACAGCTTTCTCCTTTCAGAGGCTGCTCAGGCTCTACAGAGCAGACAGCTTTTCCCAGCATGCACTAGGTCAGGAGGGTCAACAAGAATGACTCCAAAAAATAAGGAAAGTCCTCACTTTGTGGTGCATTCAGGAGAACTTTGCATCTGCATAGCGTGTTCAAGCACACGCGTTAATGCTGAACATGTGCCCGGACAAGCCCCCACCTCCACCTTCTGTTCGTGAAAACAGGTTTGATTTCTAATCCTTGAACCTGATTCTTAGAGAGCTTTGAATCTCTCTGGATCGGGATGATCCTGTTATTGCATCAGCTCTCGCCTCAGTTTCAGTCGTTTCAGCATCTTCATTCTCCATTTGATGTCCGTTTCATCCACGTTTGTCGCAGATGAACATTTTTTCCAGCATGATTGTTCAGGAAATGAGAAGCTTTACTTTGGTGAATCAGAATATGGGAAACATCTGTTAGAGGATCAGTAAAATAAAAGATTAATTTTATTGTGAAAGCTTTTCTGTGACAAGGATTATTATGAGCATGTGGGGGGGCTTTACATAACCCATAACTATCATGACTAGCTGGACAAGTCAAGAGGCAAACATGACCCCCCCCCCCCCCACACACACACACACCCATCCAGTCCTGCCGTGGACAAACAGAGAAGCTCACCTGCTTCATTTCTCCGTTTTCCCTGATGACAGACAGACCTTCACCTCCTGGAGGAACGAGGAGCATCCATCTGCATCTGACAGTTACTGTGAAGCAACAGGCTGTGTGCGGGGGGGGGCAGCAGCAACTCATGTTTTACCCGAGGGGGGGGGGTCACTGTGCCTCTGAGCACAAAAAAAAAGATTTAATGCATCCTTTCACATTTCACACTGATTAAAATAAAGCACATTGGAGGCATTGTGCCCCCCGCCCCACACCCCGGTGGTAATCACGGCTGCCCAGATGAGCGTTTCTAAGAAAAACAAACTGGTGAGAGTTTGGAAGGAGAATTCCTGGGGGAGCGCGCTATCGCTGCAGCTCCAGGTCATATTGTTCACCTCTTCCTGACAGGCGGAGGAGAAAACGAGGAGGAGTCATGGGGGGAGGAGGATGGAGAGGAGAACCTCACACACACAAATGGAGATGTGGACCCCCCCCACCACCACCAGAGCTGCTGGGAAACATCTCCTCTGTTTCTGCTCCGAACCTCTGCTCGCAAACGCGTCAGTTAACGTGCCAACAAGTAAGTAAATCCAAAAAATAAAAACAAATAAAGAAATAAAATAAAGATACAGATACCTGAGACAACAACATGGCCTCCAAAACAGACATCCTCATGCTGCAGCCACCTGTGGGGTCGTCTCCATGACCGCTGCTGTTTAGCATCCTAACATTTATACTCTAACCCCATTATGACAACTGTTGGGGGGTGCAAGCTGGTCACTGGGGCTTCAGTAGAGACCCCCTAACAGATGTTTCATTAGGTTTGCCCCTCGACATAAAGAAGACTGGTCTGCAGCTCCACCCCTCTGTGTCCACAGCTCCGCCCTTCTGTGTCCTCAGCTCTGCTCCTCCGTGTCCACAGCTCCACCCCTCTGTGTCCACAGCTCCACCCTTCTCTGTCCACAGCTCCACCCCTCTGTGTCCTCAGCCCCGCCCCTCTGTGTCCACAGCCCCGCCCCTCTGTGTCCACAGCTCCACCCCTCTGTGTCCACAGCTCAACCCTTCTCTGTCCACAGCTCCACCCCTCTGTGTCCACAGCTCCACCCCTCTGTGTCCACAGCTCCACCCTTCTCTGTCCACAGCTCCACCCCTCTGTGTCCACAGCCCCGCCCCTCTGTGTCCACAGCCTGCCCCTCTATGTCCACAGCCCCGCCCCTCTGTGTCCACAGCTCCACCCCTCCGTGTCCTCAGCTCCACCCTTCTCTGTCCACAGCTCCACCCCTCTGTGTCCTCAGCCCCGCCCCTCTGTGTCCACAGCCCCGCCCCTCTGTGTCCACAGCTCCGCCCCTCTGTGTCCACAGCTCCACCCCTCTGTGTCCTCAGCTCCACCCCTCTGTGTCCTCAGCTCCACCCCTCTGTGTCATCACCTTCACCCCTCTGTGTCCACAGCTCCGCCCCTCTGTGTCCACAGCTCCACCCCTCTGTGTCATCAGCTCAACACCTCTGAAGATACTACTACTATACTACTACTTCTACTCTTCCTACTGCTCTTCCTCCTGCTACTTCAATTGCTACTACTACCATTTCTCCTACAACTAATGTCCTTACTATTACTATTACTACTTTTACCACTACTGCTATTACCACTGTGACTGCTGCTTTACCACTACCTCTACTACTTCTGCTGGTAGTGTGAGAACTACTGGTGCTAGTACCACCACTACTATTGGTACTACTACTACTATGACAATGACTCCTCCAGAGTTAGGCTCATAGGCAAAGGCAGTCTCTGATCCAGAACCTGAACAAAGTTTCTCTGAACAGGAACAGTCTGAGGTCTTCATTTGTGGGGGGGCTCCTCTGAGGACATGAATCTTCTCCTCATCCCTGAAGCAGCAGCATACAGACCCCCCCCCCACACACACACACACACACACACACTCACACGCTCACACAGAAGCTGCAACACAGCCAGAAATGTTTGAGAAACTTTGGAAAGTCCCCAGAGGGTTCCTGGTTTGTGATTGGCCCGTTTGGAGTTTGTCCCACACCTCACTCCCCAGAGGTGTGTGTGTGTGGGGGTGTGTGTACCAGAAAGCAGGGGTGTTGTTTTGCTCTGGGCTCTGGCATGGCTAAAGTCAACACAGACTGTGATTGTGGATGGGGGGGGGTGTTTTCCTTGGCAGGCTCTGGTAGAGGTGTGGTGGTGGGGGGGGGGGGGGGGAGGAACCTTTTTCTGTTCTCCTTCATTGTTTTCATTAATTATGTCAATGTTTACATGAATTATCTTTCTCCACAAACCGGGAGGTCACGCCCACACGCTCTTAGACGATTCCGTCTGGTGGACGTTTTTAGGATCTTCGACCATGAAAAGCAGCAAACTAAAGTTCTTTAGTTTGAGTTTTCTTTACTCCTTCGTCCTCATGGGAAGGAGGACAACAGATGACAAACTGAGGAGAACTTTCTACATCTAAATCCAGAATCCAAAACTGTCTTTCTATGCTAGCAGTGGCGGTTCTACACTAACTTACTCCCCGGTCAGTGTTACCTTCTGTCTTTATGTCAAATAGGTTACAAACACAGAATCAACAACAGGCAGACATAAAAAATACATTTTGTCGCGTAATAAAAATGTCTACAATAGTTAATAAAGAATGACGAGGTCAAAGGGGAATCTCTGAGGATCGTGACGTTTGCAGATGACACCAAGTAAAGAGAAAATGTTATAGTGAAACCTTAACAACATGCAAGGGTAAGTAAGGGTGAGGCAGGTGAGACGCAGGCGTGTTGTACTGATTTTTCAAATCCTAGAAACTGCAGAAGAAGCTCATTGGCAATGTTCACGTGATGCCTGCGTGCTCCTTGCTGAAATGAGGACATTAGACAATCAGGGTGTAGTTTGTGTGGCGTCCTATGGGCACAGACAGGGAGCCTGACATCGACGACCTGGAGCTTCGGCTTCGGACATCGGCTCTTTTCCAGAAGATGTTTTCATTCTAAACAGCAGCGGCCGACCTTCTGAGGCCGCGTGGAACAATGTAAAGGTGTGTTTGGGTGGGACCTCCGTGTCTGTGTAACCGTCTCTCTCGTTAAGGCTCTGCGTTGTGTTGTAAAAACCTCAGGAAGCCACGAGACGCTGGATAATGCCCAAAACTAAAAATATAAAGTTCAAATGAGCACCAACATTAGATACAAAGAAACAGATCTCCATCATGCTCACCTCTTCTCGATTAGAAAACAGCAGAAAGGGAAGAGAGGGGGAGGGGGGCATCAACTTATCCCCAGGTCTGAAGGACCCTAATGGCATACAACTCAATTGCTAGATATAAAATAAATAAAATCTAATTTTGTGTAATTATACAATTGTGAACCCGTTACATCTGCTCCATGAACGAGTGAAGCTTTTAGAGAAACAACTTCCAGACGGAGGGACAATTCTAGGAAGAAAGTGGTCGGCTGGACACAGTGAGGGGGAGGAAAAAACGAGGGCACGAGAGGGGGAGGCAGAGGACCTCGTGGGGGGAGCTGGCCGGCTCTCCCCCATGTCAAAACTTGGCTTCCTCTCAGAAGCAAACATCTTAATCCTGCAATTCTGTCGGTGGACTTCTTTTGTTTCTCCTGCTGCCAGCACGCTCTCCTGGAGGATCTCCACGCCGTCCAACCTCACACGTGCACGTATGAGACGGCGTGCAGATTTGGTTACCCCCAGCAGGCCCTGCGGGTGCAGCTGAGTGAAACCGAAGCGGACAGCATGTCTCACTGGGAGGCATGGGGTGTGGAGCGGCTTTCAAGCCAGATTGAGGCCAGATGTTGCAGATGCAGGAATGAACTGGAAGGACCAGGATCCATTTATAGGCGGAGGCTGCCGCGCTGCAGAACAACCGGCGATGACGAGAAGCAGAGCGGCCGCAGTGACAGCAGACGCTTCTCCGCTTTACCTCCAAACGCCACGCCTGGAGGGCCACGAGGGCCTTTAAGAGCTGCGGGCTCCCAGAAAATGTCTAAATATTGATCATATTTAGGAATGAGGGCCGCATTTTTGAAATCTGCAACATCTGGATGTGATTTTTATTCACAGGGCATTTAAAGAGCAACTCAAAGCAGCACCAGTCTGCAAGAATAAATGTTTCTATTGTTAGAGAAACGTTGCTAGAACACCCCTTTGCTCCCAATAAAAAACCTGTTTAATTTGAAAAGTTCTCGTAAAATCCACGGTGGGCAGCGTGCTCCGGTCATTCAACGCGGATGAGGACAGTCCTCCTTCCTGCAGTGCGTTCTGGTTTCTCTCTGACTGTTCTCTTTAGCACCAGGAGCACAAACATCTGTAATCTCACTGCAGGATCATTTCTGGGAGCCTCTGTGCAGGAGAGCATCCAGAACACACCTGGACACACCTTACATCCAGAACACACCAGAACCTACCTTACTTTGACACCACACTGAAAACAGGTATGAGCTGTAGCGACCAAGTGGTAGAGCGTCCATCCTGATTTGGGAGGTTGTATGTTTGAATTGTTCACACCAAAGTGCCTCTTTGATTCAAACTCAGGATCAAGAATTAAATTCTGGGGGTCAAACCTGGTGGGAACCATTTGGTTTAACAGGAACCAAAAAGCTCCTGACAGCTCCTCTCTGAAGGAGGTGTGTGTGTGTGTGGGGGGGGGGTCCACACAACTTTCAGTCCGACTTCAATTGCGTTTTTCACGTTGTTGCATTTTTCTGATGATCGAGGACATTTATAAAGAAAAGTAAGTTTGAAGTTCACACAGTAAATTGCATTTCTGAGTTGCTTCTATTCAAATCACTATGAAGCAGGAGCAGACGGAAAAATGCAGTTGGAAAAAGATTGTAGCTGTGATGTTGCTGCTACAGTCGGCGGGCGACAATCTCCCTGCTCTGCTCCATTCTGATACAGACAAATGGATCCATGAACGACTTTGTTTTCCTCATCTGAGCTGGAATCTGGATCAGGCTGGATAGATCTGATACTGCTGACATTTTTGTTGCACCAATAATGTTAAGTTAGGAGTGTGAAGGGCTGTAAGCTAGCGGGAGACTGTGTAAATAGATGGATGTCGGGAAGTAGGGACAGGCTTACTCCCCGCCAACTCAGAGGTGAATTTCTAATGAACTCCTGCTGCTCTGCAGAAACTATGTCCTAGAAAACAACACAGGTTTTTGGATTTTAGCTAAAAACTATAGTTAAACTACCACTTTGAAAACAGATCAGAAGATGGTTGGAGCAGGTCTATAACTTCTATTTCACTGTAAAGGTTTGTACTATTTTCTCAAAACAGATCTGCTGCTGAACTTGAGGAAAGTCCCCGCCCAGGTTCACAGTGAACGCACACAGGAGGCTGCAGGCCAGAGCGAGGCTGACCTTCAATCAGCTCCATGCAGTTCTGCAGCATAAGATGTGCTTGGGTTAGCTGTGTTTGCATGATTCAGAAGAGCTGGGGGGAGTTTTTGTTGTTTTGGCTGCAACGACACAGACGTGGATGGAAAACCAAGTTTAGAAAAGTGAGAGACACCATGTTTTTTTCAGTAAATATAAGTGAGTATCATCAGCATAACAACAGAACTGTGCTGTTCTGCCTAATAACGTTACCTAATGGAAGCGTGTTTGGACTTTATATATATATAAGATGAGGCGTTTAATTACAAAGACAGAAAGCAGTGACTATCGTATGTCATGCTCTGTTGTAAACCGTGCAATGGGGGGAGCGAGGCATTTCCAAAGCGCTGATGGCTCCGTACGAAGCGCATGTCACGGAAAACACAGCTTCTTTAATGAAGTTGTATTTATGGGGCGAGAACTCCAAAGGCGATTGCAGGAGGACACACGGCGGCCCGGGCTTCAAAAACACTCCGGTTGTCCAGAGTGTTCTTCTGCCGGGGACTTGATGTCCCGCGGGACAGAAAGCGACTTTCTGATGACAGACAGAATTTGCTCTCAGTGAATTTAAACACGCATGTGCAGTGACGTTTGTTTCAGAGAATTGACCGATTGACCGTTCTGCATGTCAATCAAGTCCCGTACTTCTCAGTGAGAATTTTGATTGGCTGGTGGATTGTTTAGAAGTACATTTTTATTTTATTGGTTAGTTGTCTTTGCTGGCCTGCGATCTACCTTCATGTCCTGGAAGATCGACCGGTCGATCGTGATCGACGTAATGAGCATTCCTGGACTAAACAGTACAGGAGCTAACACAGCGCCCTGAGGAACACCGTGACTGATTGCAGAATGAGGAAACTGGAATCTGTCGGATTTAAATGAAATACCAGCGACGTTCTGTGTGTCAAACGCAGGAGTGAGGCCTGAAAGAACAAGAACAGACTCGAGTCCACCGCCTGCGGCCACGCAGAGCTGAGCTTAACTGCTGTGTAGACGACGGGGAAAGGAAATTCCAAACAACTACCTGACAGGACGGAGATATGAGGAAACACATCTGACGAGTTTCCATAGAAACTCGTTATCAGGGGCCAGCAGGACAACGCCGTACAGCGGACATGACGGGTGGAGGGTGTTTGATGATGGATGATGGTCCAAAGACTTGTCAGGAACATCTGTTCATCCCTTTACTCCGACAGCCTAACAGGTTCTGTTGTGAAGCAGACGATGATGACAGATGGACCAGCTTTGAGATCAAACTGGGAACCCTGAGGGCCAAAGTGTTGTATGAAGGAACATGGAGGCATTTTTGCAGCCACCAAACAATAAATGTCCGAGTGTTGTCCTGCAGGCCCGCCTCCTCCCGCTCCTTCTCCTCCTCTTCCTCCTCCTCCGAGACGGGGAGGGTTGAAAGGGAAGAAGTCAGCTCTTTTTGCTTTGTTCCCCTCTGGAGCTCCGGGATCGGGACGGCGCGGCTCGGGTTCCGGGCGGCTGTCTGCCGCTATGACGGGCTCGGGTTCGAGGTTCGGGGTTCTGCTGCTGGTGCTGGTTCTTCTGCAGACGGTGGTGGTGACGTTCACGGTGCTGCGCTTCAGCGCGGTGCTGCACGCGGTAAGAAACGCCTCACCTGACCCCTGAAGGAAGCGCACGCGCCGGAGTCAGAGCTGAGAGTTGGTGCTTTGGATCCGGCGCGTGCGCTTTGGTTCTGCTGTGCCGCGCGAGCGGCTTGTTTGCGCAGCAGAGAGGAAGAAGTTAAAGGGTTTTGTTAGGGATTTCTGTTGAATCTGGTTTGAATCCTGAACTTCTTTGAGCTTCAGCATCTTGACAAGCAGAAGAGGTCACCTCACTTCCTGTATGAATCCAACCTGACAAACAAATGAAATAAAAACCAGCAGGTATTTGGTTCAGAAACACAAAAAGATGCATATTTAATAAATTAAAAAAACATGCACTTTGCATGCATTCTTCTGCATTGGAACAAAACTACAACATGTTTTTCTGCTTTACAAGAATAAAGAAAACATGTTCTGCTACTTTAAAGTCCAACTCCAATCATCGTTTGATCTCATTTCAAAGTGTTCCCGGTGGTGTTTTAAAGATGATTATGACGTTTTCAGCCAAAAAAAAAAAAAAAACCTGTGTCGTTTTTTTGAACATAGTTTCTGCAGAGCAGCAGGAGTTCTTTAGAAATTGACCTCTGGGTTGTGGGTGGGGCCATTATCCCAGAGCAACCCCGCCCCACCTTACTTTAGATGAGAGCTCTCTGTTTACACTCTCTCCTGCTAGCTTACAGCCCCCCACATCCCCAGCCTAACATCACCTGTCCAACAAAAAGCGCGAGCAATATGGTTCTATTTGTCTGCAAGTGGATGCATCAGAATGGAGCTTAGGACCCGCCCGCGTATTTTCTACGTCACTGCCTTTTTTTGCCAATGATTTGAATAAAGAAATACTCTGATATGCAATTTTAATCTTAATTTTCTTACTAAATGTCCTCCATCATGAGAAAAATGCCACAAGAACCTGTTAAAAAGAGACAACACATGATTTTCATTGGAGTGGGACTTTATTTAAAGCATTTATTGAAGTGGTGCTTTTACTCCACAGACCAGATAACTGTGTGTTTTTGCTGTAAAGATGTTAGAGCCGTCCATAAATGAACAATTGTTCCGTTGCAGTTTTGCGAAGCAGAACAATGGGATCATTTCTTCTTGACGGGGGTTTTTTGTCTTTTTACTCCACAGATGAAGGAGACGTTTGCCAGGAGCAGCGTTTCCTGTCTGACGGGCGCCAACCTGCAGAGCTTCATGGCTGTCCAAGGAGATCCATGCTGGCCGGTCACTCAGCAGCTTCACCTGCTAATCGAGAAGGTCGGACGTGTCTGCGTGTTTTCGTGCATGAGCTCACTGTCCCGCAGCACGCCGCGTGTGCGGTCAAGGTTGTTTTCCACTTCACTCTTGGCTCGGGTCTCAGAATGCTTCCCCCCTAACCCCTAGCCTCTGTCAAAACTCCCCACCCACTCGATGCGAGAGACATTAAAATGCACCCCCCCAACCCTCCACATGCACATTTTAACTGTGAAACCCAAATCTTCAGCATTTGAGTCACTTCTGGGATTTTCTTTCACCACTTGGAAGCATTCCCGTTCTGCTGTTGGAGAATTTGTCTTCTGTGAAATCTGCAGGAAAAAAACAAACTAATTCCAGCTTCACCCTGCAAACCCCAATCTTTGGGTGGTGCTGGGGGAGGAAGTTCAGGATTCTTGTTGTCACATCAGGCACTTCCTGCCAACATTACCTGACAAAAACACTGAAAAAAGTGTGTCGCAGACTCACAAAGAGCTCCTTCATGGCAGAGAGATGTGATCCTCTGAGGCCCTACCAATGCAGGTATGCGCTCACCTGCCCGGCCCTCACACAGCCTTTGTGTGTTTCCTTCTGTGTGTGCGTCGGCCGTCTTACTCTGGTGCGCGACGCCCTGCGCTTGTGGGGTTCGCTCAGGTTTGGCACTGCTGCAAAACTTAAGCTGTTGCTTCTTAGACATGCTTTGTTGGATCCAAAAGGAGCTTTGAGAATATCATCCCTGTGGTGGTCTGATGGAAGTTAAAGCCGAATTGACCCCAAAAGGCTTTATTTTTTTAACCCTAAAGGAAAAGGTTTTAGGCAGAAAAAGAAAGAAAAGCTTGATCCTCTGTGGAGCACAAATGTCTGAAATGTGAGGAGACCTTCCATCCTGCAGATATTTCAGCGGTTGAGTAGCGGTCATCGTCAGCAGGACGTCCAGAAGTCTGGATCCTTGATTTATTGCAGGCACGGTTAGTTTCCTTCCAACTTCCCTCTGTTTGCTGCTGATGGAAGTGATATGAAGTCAACGGTTTGAGCTGATCCTGATGCAGAGGATGTGTCCAGGCCGATTCTTATGGAGCCCCAAATTGTTCATAATTCAAAAAAATAACCCAATCACACAATCAATCACTAAACTTCCCATAAATACATAAAAAGATCATGAAATTGTGAAAAACCTGCACATTTTGCTTTAAAAACTTGTTCATTATTTTAAAACTGTATTTTAAAACATTCATTTTTATTGACTTTGACTATTATTATAATTCTATGGCTTTTTTCAGAAACTCAGATTTCAAAATCAATATATCCAAAGTAGCTTTGTTTTTATTTCACGTTGCTGTTTTTCAGAATGTTTTTCAGTAGGATATTTTAATAATATAATGGCTAATTTAAAATCTGTGTGCAGGTTTTTCACAATCTTTGTATATATTTATGAGAGATTTATTGGTTGATTATGTGATTCCCATTTGGGGCTCCATAGATTCTGAGCATTGGTTGTAAATGTGATGGTGGGTTTTGACCTAATGAAGCTCCGATTTGATGTAAAGGAAGCTTTTTACAGACACCTGACTGACGGGGGACGCTCTATAACCTGACAGCACGTTCTTCTCATTTTCTTGTCGACAAGAAACATCAATCACCTGAAAAAAATGGAGAGAGATCCGTTTCCAAGACTGGATCTGTTTCTGGGACATGAAGGCGTCTTGTTTTTCTCTGAAGTGCTTCCTGCTTCTGATGTCGGCACATTTTCAGGGTCAAAGGCTGTTTGGCGAAAGAGCTGGCGGTTCTTCTCTGCAGATAAAGTGCTGCGCTGTAACTCCAGTGTTTTTGTCCTTCAGTTCAACCTGAAGGTAAAAAAACAAAACCCTCAAATTTGTGTTTCTGAAAAGTGGTTTGTTCCTCCTCACAGTCTTTGTCTCAGCGTTACCAGAAGCAGCTTTCCTCGGCCGTCAGAGGTGAGAAAACTCAATGGATCAGGAGTTCAGAGTCTCCTCTGGATCTAATGCCTTTTCCCTTTCGTTAGATGAAGTCTCCCGGGTGCTGCCGTCTCTAGTGATGGAGGACAGAGCGTCACTTCAGCCTAAAGTGGCGGCTCATGTGACGGGGAGCGCTGTTCCCAAACTGCAGCAGGGAGGAGGAGGAGGAGGAGGAGGAGGTGAGATCAGCGTGGAGCTGCAGGTTGTCCACAAATGACTCAGATTCAACACTTCAGTGTCTGAAACCAACAAAAACGGTTCACACTCGTTTGCTTTATGTTGATAGAAAAGTATTAAACATGAATTAGCGTTTTTTAAAGGCTTCACCTTTGAATTTTTATTCATGTTAAAAAAAACACTGATTTGTATTTATTATGTTATTGTTACTAATTGTTTCTCTTGTTTTTGACATAAATTAACCATAAAAAGAAAATAGTTTTTTTTTCCTTTATGGTTATAACTTTTGACACAGGTTCACAGGATGTCCTTTCAAAATAAAAGACCCTCTGTACCATGTAGAATCTTCTGAGTACAGCAAATGTAGTAGTAAGTAATGTCAGCAGGTGCATCTCAGGCAGAAACTTGTAAATCAGGACTAAGCGGCCCGTCACCATAAGGTGAACTTAAAATCCTTGAATTCTTCAGTAGGAAATCCGCCTTATAATCCCCAGTGCCTCATGTTTGAAATCTGGTTTTGTTTACTGATCTACAATCGGTTTCTGTGCTCCAAAAGCTCTCAAGAGGTTGCTGTTCAACTTTGGTTAAAGCTGGAGCATTGTGGGTAGTGTAGTCAGGAGCCTCCCAAAGTTTGACTTATCCAACTGTTTGTGGCACCTTGCAGTCCAAATAAATGGTCCTTTGTAAAATGAAGAACATTTTTATTTTCTTCAATCAGAGAGCCACAACAGAGGGGTAAAATAGCCACAATAGAGGGTTAAAACAGCCATAATGGAGGGGTAAAAGAGCTACAATAAAGGGGTAAAATCAGAATCAGAAATACTTTATTGATCCCATACGTGGGAAATTTGTTCGTTACCATAACAACTGACAGGAAAAAAGACTAAGAATAATATAAAAAAAAAAAAAAACAAGAACAAGGAAAATGTGGTATAATTTAAAGAGCTATTTACAAAACAGTGCAGGTAAAGAGATGTGCAAAAGAAATGTGCAAAATAAAGAAAAGAGAAAAAAAATGTGCAAAGGTTAGCTTCTGCATTGTGAGTTATTGAACAGGGTTATAGTATTTGGCAGGATGGATTTCTGTTACCGGGCAGTTTTGGAGCGGAGCTGTCTGAGCCTTCTAGAGAAAGAGCTCCGCTGTTTGTCCAGAACAGGGTGGAGAGGATGCTCTGGGTTGTCCATGAT